>OX382257.1:27322213-28666980 GCA_947507595.1 Pyralis farinalis | reverse complement strand
AATGTACATAAGTCCATGATGTAAGTTTGCGGTTGGTACCTTAGAATTAAGATTGGTACCCATTGCAAAATGTCATTGTCAAATAGACAAATACGACCTATCCTATCTGTATCTTGTCTTGTACACGATTTCAATTTCTATTACTTTTAATTCTGTTTCTTTTCTTTTTTTAATTTGATCCCTTCTTGTTTAGTATCCTAGTGATAAAGCCGGTAACATTGACATTAGTATACCTCAAGAAATGTCGCATGAATATACTGAGTTCACGGTAAAGTTTACAATAGTGCAAGTATTTGTTACACGTTTTAATTAATGTGGCACGTTTATTTAACATTTCGACATATTTCCAGAATCCTGAGAACTTACCGGTGGATATATTGGTATTGACAGTGAAAAATGACGGTGTTGTTCAACAGATCAAGGCCTTGGTAAAAACAAATTACATTTTTATACAATGTTGTGCAATACAATTGCTTTAGTGCCCGTTGCTGCTGTTTGTTATTTTAAAACGTTTCTTTGAATTGTCTTTGCACTTCTTAAAATTTCTGCTATTCTCATAAATTATAAGCTGACCACTTTGCCCTCTTTTATGAAATTTTTGTATTGGCCATTTGGATGGGCTACAGGAAATTTGAATTACTGACAATTGAGTTGGGTAGGGATGGGTCGCCCCTTACTGTAGCACTTCTTGCTAACTCTAAACTCTATTTTTTTTTTATATAAATATTTTTATATGTCTTACGGAAAGTGGTTATGTCAGTGCCCATCTACTATACAACCCAATAGAGTGGTTGCTCAGGTTACTTGTTAATTATTGCTGTATCCTATTTCTTCTTAAGCAGAGCCTTATTTTTTAGTTCACAGGGTACACCACATGCAGGTAATGTTGACTTTGGGTCTAAAGGTGATAATTTAGTCACTTATGTATTTGAAGAGTAATAAAAAAAATGGTGAACAATTTGAAATATCCCATGCTATATATATTTTTTTTTATACAACACAGGGAGGCAAACAGGGAGTTGTTATTTAGCTGCAGTTTTCTGTAAGTTAGAGGCACTTTCCCAGTCAGGATGCTTTAACCCGTTGAGGCCCAGACGGTTGAATTCCGCCATGTGCGTTATGGCAACAAGTATATGATGGGCCTCAATGAATTAATGAGCATTACCTCTCATAAAAACATCTGGGCCAAGATAAGCAGACATGTTCATGCACACAAATATTTGTTCTGTGTGGGAATCAAACTCAAGAGCCTCGGTGTTAAATAAAGTAGTCATTGATAACCATTCACAAACTAGCAAACCACTTGACTGCACATTAAGACCACAGGCAAGTTTATTTTGATTGTAATGTGGAAAAAATACAAGCAATTATTGATGGGATTTAATGATTCCCCAGTTTCTTGTGCCTCGTATGTATACACACAATTTTAAATAGCTCAACATGTAACTAGTTTGGTGTCATTACCATCTGAACATAATATTATTGTTACATAAGGATATCCTGTTCTATTACTTAAATTTACTAGAACTAACATTAACATAATTTAAGACCGTAAATATGGGCAGTTAATAGGTGTTACCATAATAGTATAATTATATTGCTTATTCATTAATGTTTTTACCGCATATTGATAGACAGTCTTATTGATTATTTCTTATATAATTAATTCATTAACTAAATATATAATGTGAATGTAAATTTAGTATAAAATGTATATTTATTTATATTGCTGTGTGGTGCTTGTATAGGATTGCTCCACCCCCTATCGTCCCGTGGGTGCTGTAGAAGTCTACTTAGGTAAACACATCCAGATTACAGGCAGCAGTATCATTTCGTGTACTGCCTTAAACTGCAATCACCAACCCACCTGCCGAACGTGGTGATTATGTCAAAACTCCTCCTAAATATGTCAGACACTATAAATACATGGCTCTAGTGTCCGGATGCCCCTCTATTCCGCACTACGATAGCGGTCGGGATAATGGCGGAGCATGTGGTGCGAAGAATCCCCAGCAGAGATCTGGCTACCAAAATCGACGACGATTGGACCTGGCAACATATAACATGCGCACATTGAGGACTGACGAGAAAATCACAGAGCTGGAAGAAAAATAGACAACTTGCATTTAGATGTCATTAGTTTATCAGAAGTCCGAAGAGAGTGCGTAGACACGATAATCCTTGTGTCCGGCAACTTGTTATATTTTCGGGAAGGCGTCCAACAGAGGACGTGCCCACTAGACCCCTGAAACTCGTACCCTGTGCGCACTCGACCCCTGTAATATTTTTGGTGCCTACTCATCCCCTCCCATATATTACAATCAGTCTACAATCGTCTCCCATGCTAAAGATAAAAATAAAATTCAAAAAATTGTATAAATATCATGTTTATTAAAAGTCACAGCTAATTACGATATAAAATCAGTCTTGAAATAATGTTTATAAATCACACAATTATAAAATCATTAACAATAACAAATAATCAACTCACTCGGGTCTAAAAGCAGCATCAGCGCGATTTTGCAAATCATATGGTTTTGATTAATTATTACTATGAATACAGACACACAATTTTGTTTATGACTGTACTATCTCAACACTTTTTTATCTATAATTTATATTGAGAGACGAATGGGTACCTTAAAAATTAATTAATATTGACTGGTCTCCTATCAGGAGAGCAATGGGCACCTGAATTGGTGACGAATCTACAACTTTTATTCTGGGCTACGAATTTCAGGGGTCCAGTGGGTTGCCAACAAGTCGTCCAACAGTCCCAAGGTGGTGTTGGGTTTATCGTCCGGAGTTCCCTCTGTAACCACATTATGTAGATTGGGAGTGTGTCGAACAGGGTAGCGTACCTTGTCCTTAAAATCACCAAGCGGTACTCGCTAAAGGTGATACAAGCGTACGCGCCGACCTCGACATTCCCTGATGAGTAAGTGGAGGCAATGTATGAGGATATCTCTAAAGCCACACATGCTTCCAGGACCCACTACACAGTTGTTAAGGGTAATTTCAACGTAAGGCTAGGCCAGAGGAGCGGTACAGAGCAGAGAATGGGGCAATTTGGAAAAGGGCAGCATAACCAAAGGGGACAGATGTTGACTAACTTCATGGAGAAGAAGGAACTCTATATGACGAACTCCTTCTTCAGGAAGCCACCACACAGGAAGTAGACCTGGATGAGCGCTGACGGCGACTTCCACATGGAATGAGATAGACTTTGTTTTCGCCACTAGAAGACAGATATTCAATGAGGTCTCCATTATCGCTTGAGTGAAAACCGGTAGCGATCACCATATGATAAGAGGCATCTTGAATATCAACGTCGGACTGGAAATGAGTACTCTGAGACCTTCAAGAGCCTACTTGCGCTGCGGCAGGTTATACAGAATATAATAATTTCCTGTAATAATTATTATGTAAATAAAGCTCTATCTATCTAGTTTAAGGCAATATGAACAACAATATGAACCGTGTTCACATATTTCTAGCCTTACGTGGTTTACTAGCCATAATGAAGAGCCAGTAATACAGCATTTAATCTTAATTTGTACAGTTAAGTTAGAAAATACAAATTTCTGATTTTTCCAACAGGATCCTTATTGGGTGGATAAAATGGAGATGATTTTGTATGAAAGACCTCCATCGGGGCAAGCTCTAGTGCTAGGTGCTGTGTCAGCATGGAAGATGAAGATGGAATCATACTTAGATGATATAAAGTGTTTACTGCGACTACAATATCATAGGTAAGCTTTATTTATTTAATAGGAGATTTACAGTTTTCACAAGAACAATACACATCAAAGAAACAAAAAATATTCATACATAGCGAAATATGATTCTAATGATACAATTAGACAGGTCTATGAATTTTTGGGCGTAACAATAATTTTGAGACATAACAACTTTTAACTGCTATTATTTCGACTTAGAAAGGCCCAATTTCTAAGTATATATTTCGACTTGTAGAGTCAAATTTAAATAACAAGTCGACTTAAGTTTTTTGGTATATATATTAAAACAAATTACGGATATATTAGTGAAGTAAACTGTACTGTACAAATAACTAAAAAAAATATCTGTTATCTACTTTTGATTTAAGCAAATTGCAGATTTTTTATCAATTATTTTTCAAGTTGAAACAATGAACCGTATAAATACATTGATTCGTATCTTTGCAGTATTTCGGCTTCATTCGTAATTATTGTAGACAAAGTGCTTGCTGGTGATCCGTATTGAGCTGCCACGTCTTTTTGTTTAATGCCACTGATAACGTCGAATTGATAACGTCGATTTTTTATAGTAAAATATTCACAGAATATTTAGTTACATATTCACTTTAAGAATAAATAATTAAATTAAAATAAAACAAATATTTAAAGGGGGGCTCCCATACAACAAACGTGATTTTTTTTTTTGCTGTTTTTATAGATAATGGTACGGAACCCTTCGTGCGCGAGTCCGACTCGCACTTGGCCGATTTTAGGTCACACATCTTTGGAAATATAATTTCTTGGACGCAATGTCTTGATGATGATTTTTTCCCCAGGATGTTTTCCTTCACCACAGTGAAATATGTACCCATGTCCCCGCCAGGATTCAACCTCAGGACCAGTTGGTTAATAGATAGTTCCGTAGCTTTCACTGCTTGAAGTTATTGTATATATTAATCTTCTTTACCAACATTGCATTCTGTTACAAAGCGCAGTGTTTCATAAATGCATCTAAATTTCGAATTAAACAATTTTTAACGGAAGTATCGCGTGTTTTATTTATTTTTGTTGAACCTGACGTTTGGAATGCTTTGCAGTGTCCCGTGGTCGCAGGAAGACTTCCTGCTGCACTCGCTGCAATCGCGAAAACCTAAGACAATAGCATCTAAATTTGATAGTGTTTAGGTGTTAAATGTGAAATATTTGTTCTTCTAGGTTTTGGAGTACAATAATCTACCATCCTCCGTGCATGGATGCGTTAGTTTCTTTCCTGCAAGAAGCAAGCCCACCGTACTTACCGCCGCACGAGAGTACAGATGTCCAGAAAATATATGAAGAGATACGGAAGGTCGTGCTCGTTGTGTTCAGCAGGCTAGTTACTAATAAGGAAAGCAAGGTAATTATGAAAGGGAAAAAGTTTGTATCACTTGAAACGGGAAATGGAAATCGTATCTGCGACCATGTTTTTCGCGTTATCCCGTTTTCTAAACCATTAGGATTGGGTCCGCTACCTAAGCCTAAGGTTTTGGCGCAGATACTGATTTTTACATGGAGCGTCTGCCGTCAGACCTCTCCACAACCCAGAGGGAAAACCAGATCTTTCTTAGGTTAGGTCGCACGTCTTTCGGAATATAATTTGTCGACAAGGTCGTGTGGGTTTCTTTAGGATGTTTTCCTTCACCGCCGAGCAAATGATAAATATATACATAAATCCGAAAATATCAATTTAGTAGTAGGTAATGCCTCCGCCAGGATTCGATCCGGCGACTATTAGGTCGGTTCCTAATCCATGATATGTCAATCGAACTGTAAATGACAGGGTGCGTCGCATGTTGTCACCTCAAGATCGCATTTGGTGACGATTAATGCGCGCGTCTTCAATAAATATAGCCCCGCCCACTTTTTGACGGGCTCGGTGGCGCAGTCGTGAATGACGCGACTTTGTCACCAACGCTCGTGGGTTCGATTCCCACACAAGGCAAACATTTGTATGCATGAACATGTATGTTTGTCTTGGTCTGCATGTTTTAAGTGAGATAGGGATAAGAAGCCCGTCTGGGGAAGTACCTCCACCTCACAGAAAACCGCAGCCAAATAACAACTTCCTAGAGGGTTGTTGTGTTCCCGCGTGTGAGTGAGGTTAACAGTAAGCGCCTAAGGAGTTGCTGTGTTAGCA
Source organism: Pyralis farinalis (assembly GCA_947507595.1). Lineage (NCBI taxonomy): Eukaryota > Metazoa > Arthropoda > Insecta > Lepidoptera > Pyralidae > Pyralis > Pyralis farinalis. Next base: position 28,661,085 of record OX382257.1, on the reverse strand, counting down.
GCAGAGGAGGCATCGCGCGAGTGCCACTTAATGTTTTACAAGCGTTCATAGGCTATGGTAACCGCTTTACATTAGGTAGGCCAATGCCTTCCGACGTTGTGTATAAAAAAAACTTCTAGCCGAGCTTTTGGGGGGTCATTTTTATGTGTGCCTGTATTAATTTATTGTTTTCTAATAAATTGTATTCGTAAACTTTGAGCAGAGCCATTGGATGACCAAAGAGTTCATGGCAGATATGATATACAACAAGTTCGTGTTCACAATACCCATATTGTGGGACATTTGCCTCACGTACGGCGCGGACAACGGGCGGCACGTGGCGCGGTTGTTGGACAGTGTGTTTGCGTTACAACCGCGATACGAGGAGGACGCGTGTGCTGCTGTCACTTTCGTCAAAGAGGTAATGACATCAGATTAATATTTTTATTATACACACACACACACAAACACAACACACGCACCGTTGATCGTAACAAGGATTGAAACAAGTGTTATTGTAAAGTGTATGTTTATTGCAATACAGTGAAACTTATGCTACATAATTAACGTTATAAGAGAGCGGTGGAACCTATCAACCTATCAACAAGCAATTTAGCTTACAAGGGACCACCAAAGTAATAATGTAATTAGATATAAGTTAATGAATAAAGATTATTATTATTATTCTTATTATTCTGTCGGGTCGAAGAGCGCCGAGTATCGCTAAATGGAATGTTAAAGAAGCGAGTCAGGTTTATAAGGAGGCGCTCAGTAACTTCCTACCCTGCAAGGGATTTGGCGTGAAGTTATATATAAACACCTATTACTAGGTTCCTACTACTTTGTTTTTCGCGTTGTACATCTGTTTCCGGCGTTATGGTACAACTATTATGGTGAAGATTGAACTCATGATACTGTACATACATACATCACGCCTGTATTCCATTGCGGTAGGCAGAGACTGTGGAACGCTAAGTGCACCGATCCAAACAAACCTCTGCCATCTCTTCCACATTCTTCAACCTCTTCTTGCTTGCTTTTCGGTGTCAAGCGCTTTTGATTTGTTATAGTCAGCACATCAGCTATTTGATCCATATGTGTGAGTCTAGGGTGGTCCCTGCTGATATCTCCACTCACGATATACTTCTTTCGTAACTCTTTTGTCATCCATTCTGTCCAAATCTCAATTTTTGTCACTACATCATCTTTCAAAGTCAAAGTCAATTCCACATAGTTCTCGTATCGTGATATATCTCACTCTATCAATCATTCTAACTCCACACATACTCCTCAGTGCTCTCATTTCAACATCATTGACCCTGCTTTCATGCTTCTTTGGCCATACCCATGATTCACTGCCGTACGTCAATGGTGGCGTTAATAGACCCTGAATAATAGCAAAGTGAGCTTTGCTCGATATAATTTCCCTCATCAAAACCGAGTATAATGCACCATTGATATGGTTTTCTGCTTTCACTCTTCGTTTAACATCTCCCCCATATTTCCCGTCTCTCGTAAACATGGAATCTAGATACACAAATTCCTTCATGATGCTCTACTTTGAGTTTAATCACAATTTTACATTTCAGGCTTTCAAATTCATAATTTTGCAAGTCAACAAAGACTACGACAGCGAAGAACCACCAAATTTGCCAGAAACCTTCCAGGGATTCAGCGAAATCCGTAGGCCGTCAGCTAACGCCAAGAGTCGGGATAAGCTCACCTTCGACGTCCTCAATGACCTAGTGATACACCTGCTGGACACCGCTATGACCTTGAGGATATTCCTTGAGGTCTACCCCAAGGGCGTAAAGATATTTAGGAAAACGAATTTAGTTATCAGGTGAGAATATTGGGGTTTTTGAAGCGAAACTTACTTTAAACTTTGTAGTGTATTACTATAACTTTGACGAGCTCGGTGGCGCAGTCGTAAATGACGCGACATTGACACCAACGCTCGTGGGTTCGATTCCCACACAGGACAAACATTTGTGTGCATGAACATGACTGTTTGTCTTAGTTTGTTCATGGCTTTATCATTCTCGAGCTTCTTCGTACTCGGAGGGCACGTTACCTCTTCGGTTGCGATTGTTGTCGATAGATGACAGTCGTTAAGCTAAGTCAGTGGCCTTCGGGCGGCTTGAAAACACTGCCCTTCGCCAATCATAAGGTATCTGAGTACTAAAGCCCTTCGATTACTAACAATCAGTGTGTAACAATCGCGAAAACCTAAGACGTTTACAGACATGTATGTAATGACCCTTTTTACTCAAGAGTACATTGATGCGCTTTTTGAAGATATTGTCAGGATATGACAGCACCGCTTCAAGCAATTTATTATAGAAACAATTACAACAAAAGATCTACCTCACTTAGCGAACCCATGTACAACTTATTATTATGAATAGGGCGTTCAATTTGGCCAGTTACATAGTAGTACCATCACCAGTCATCATCCGGTTAGTCGTAAACTGAGACGAATTTGATAACGTAAACTGTGTTGCCCTTTTACATACTTGCTAGCTAGTGATATTACTCTGTAAACTAAGCAATATTGTTGCTTTGATATTGTCAAAAAATACAGTGCAATACGCGGTGTTAACCTTTGCATTTATTCATTACTAGATGTGCCCGGCAAAGTCTATAATGGACATAGGTAATATACAAACATTTTTTGTGTTTAATATATTAAGAAGAAGATTAGACTCACCTACAACGAACAAAGAGGTTGTGTGTTGTCAAAAGGTGATAGAATGTAAAAGAAACAAGGGAGGTGTGTAATACCGAGTCATGTTGCGTTCGCTCCACTCTGCCTATCCCGCAAGGGATATGACGTGACGTTATATATGGGTATAGATTTAATTATTTTCTGTAATTAATCCGTCCAACGATGAGGCTGATAAAGGTACAGCACGTGTAAAGGGTCCCAATTAAATATAAATGCTAATTTGAAGCCCCGATTGTCAAATGAAGAGGTCCGGAAGCTCCGCTGCATATGCAGTTAGGAGAATTAGATAATTGACGGATGTGACTACTACGCGCTATGTAACATTGAGACCAGTATCCCCGCAGTGGGATGAGGGTTGATATACCATGTGAATAATGACGCATTGTTTGTTCTAGTATAGTCCAATTATATGAGTACGGTATCCCGCAACTGTACGATAAGATCCAGGAGCTGGGCGACGAGACCAGCGTCCTGCCCGCGCAGGTGGAAGCCCACGTGGACGCCGCGAGGTCGGAGCTAATAGACATATTCAGAGAGATCTTGGCTGTTTACAAAAACGATATATTCAGCGGCGAGTGAGTATAACTATCTTTTTTTTTATATACGACGTCGGGAGGCATACAAGCATATGGCCCACCTGATAGAATGTTACCGTAACCTATAAACACTTGCAATACATTAAGTATCACTCGCGCGATGTCACCTCTGCTGCTAATACAGCAGCTCTATAGGAGCTTACTGGTGTCCTCACTCACATGCGGGAACACAATAACTCTCCAGGGAGTTGTTATTTGCCTGCGGTCTTCTGTGAGGTGGAGGTACTTCCTCAGGCAGGCTTCGATGCGCCCTACCTCCCTTAAAAACCCACAGACTAAGGCAAACAAACATGTTCATTCACACAAAGTTTGCCCTGCGTGGGAATCGAACCCACGTGCGTTGGTGTCAAAGTAACGTAGCAGCGCTTTTCGCCACTGAGCTCGTCGATTATTGAAAATATCATTGTATTGACCTGTAAATACTCTTTTAGTTAAGCGCAGTGGTTAGCAATTTCTACATCAGCATCAAAGACCGCGGGTTCGATTTCCATTCGAAATATGTCTGATTGTTTTTCTCAGTCTGGGTGTTTTTAAAAGAGCCAGAGCGCATAGAGTTGCTATCTTAACAGCAGAGGTTGCATCGCGCGAGTGATACTTAATGTATTGCAAGCGTTCATTGACTATGATGACCGCTTTACATCAGGTGGGCCATATGTTTGTATGCCTCCTGTATGAAAAAGGTCAAATCCCTCGCGGGGTAGACAGAGAAGGACCGAGTTCTGACATACGTCACTCCTTTAACATTCATAGCTTCTGTATAAAATACAGAATGATTTGTTTCATTGAATTATATATACTACAACTATATATATATATAGTTGCATAATACTCTTCATTAAAATATGTACTGATCAATGTCAGCATTTTCTTACAATCCTACCATATTTAGGAAATGACATTTTTTCTTATAATTTTAGCGATAATATAAGAAAAAGAATAAATCTGAAAGAGAGTGTTGGTGTTAGGATACTACATCCTAAGAGGATCCGAGGAAGGCTAATACTAATACCAATACTAAGTCAAAACCACTTTGGCATTTTATCAGACGATGTGAGGAACCCTAGAAAACGAGACGAGCTCGGTAGGGCAGTGGTGTAACGCGCTGTTACGTTACTTTGACACCAACGCTCATGGGTTCGATTCCCACACAGGACAAAAATTCAATTTGTGTGAATGAACATGTTTGTTTGCCTTAATCTGCGGGTTTTTAATGGAGGTACGGCGCATCAAAACCCGTCTGAGGAAGTACCACAGAAGACCGCAGGCAAATAACAACTCCCTGGAGAGTTATTGTGTTCCCGCATGTGAGTGAGGGCACCAGTAAGCTCCTAAGGAGTTGCTGTTGCAGCAGAGGAGCCACCGCGCGAATGATACTTAACGTATTACAAGCGTTCATAGGCTACGGTAACCGCGATGATCAGGTGGGTTGAATGCTTGTATGCCTTCCGACGTTGTATGAAAAAAATAACTTAAGATTAGATAGAAGGTGTGTAAGGACCGGATCTTACGGCGCTCTGTTCTCTCTGCCTACTCCGCAAGAGACCAGGAGTGTACATATAGATTATTTCGTTACATATATCAGGGGCAGCGTGTGTTCCCACGTGGAGGAGTACCTTGCGGTGCTGATGGACGGGCTCTCAGAGAGGCTGCTCGTCTCCGACTACCACGCCTGCTACCCGCTGCAAGACGACGTGGAAATGCTGCGGCAGGTCTACCCTCAAATGTATCCTTTTTACCAGTTGCAAGGACAATCAAGAGACAGACAGAAAGACGGTGTCTGAGTATATTAGTATTTTAATCTAATGAGGTGTATATCGATTCATTTAAACCAGAGGTTCCCAGACTTCTTTTCTCCTAAACCAGTTTCAAAATTTAGCTGGTTCCGATGCTACATTTCTACCATTATCCCAAAACTCGACAAAAATGTGAAGTGCAATTTGATCTAACCTTTTAGTTAGATCAAATTGCATGTAAATTTGACTTTCGCAAAATAACGCCTGAATCTATTAACTAAAAATGAGAAGATTAGATCTAACTATGAAAATTTGCGTTGCGGTTGAGTTTCAACCACCAATTAATAGTTTTCGAAGAAAAAAGTGATAGGTAAAGCTTACGAATTGTGAACCCCCATTTTTTTGTCACGCCAACGTGACCTCGTCGAGTCTCCCGTGGACCCCTAGGGGTCCACTTGGACCACTTTGGAAACTAAGCCATCCAATGCTTTAAATGAATTATTAGACACCTCATTTGAAATTCCGACCGAGAGGTCAACAGACGGATCCATCATCATCGTCATCGTTCGGGAAACTTCGACACATCTTCTCGTTCAAAATACCTCAACGCCTGAAGAATAAGGTCTTCTAACAGTGTGCGGTATATAGCAGAATTGGCATACTGTTCTCCATAGGTTATTTCCTTCATACAAACGTGTTACTATAGAAAATATGTATAATTTAATTCCTTAATGACGTCTCAGTGATTCTGTTAAGACGGACTTCATTTTACAAGCTGTTTATTCGAATATCGACGAACCAATAAGGGAAAAGCCGAGCGCTAGTAATGGGCCAGTGCTGAACGGCCATCTTGAAACCATAGAGCAGGCAGGGCCGTCCACAGACAACGAAATACCAGACAATATAAGAGAAGAGTCGCTGATAAGTGAAGTTAAGGATATCCTCCCTCATTTAGGGGATGGTTTCATTTTGAAATGTTTGCAACATTATGGCTTTAAATCCGAAAGGGTTATTAATAGTATATTGGAAGGAAATTTAGCGGAATGTTTGACAGGTTAGTTTGACACACTTTGATTATTGTGCTAGTAAATAATAAGGCAAGCAACCATACGGCTCACGCGATGTAAAACCGTTACTGTAGTCTATCAACGTTTAAAATAGGGTGTATCGCTCGCGCATTGTCACCCCCGCTGCTAAATCCACAGCAACTCCTCAGTATTATGCTAGTAACCTCACTCATCCTCTTTGGTTACCATCTCCTGTGAGGAGCCATTTCCCCGGTCGGGTTGCTGTCTTTTTTTTTATACAATGTCGGGAGGCATTCAAGCATATGGTCCACCTGATGTAAAGCAGTTACCGTAGTCTATGAACGCTTGCAATACATTAAGTATCACTCGCGCGATGCCACCTCTGCTGCTAACACAGCAACTCCTTAGGAGCATACTGGTGACTCACGAGCAGGAACACAACAACCGCCTAGGGAGTTGTTTTTTCGCTACGGTTTGCTGTGACGTGGAGGTACTTCCCCAGACGGGCTGCCTTACTTTCGTCACATTCCCCTTTTGTTTGGCTATAAGTCTAAACATGATGGTAAGCCAATTTCATCTTACAACATGGACAAGATTCTGCATTATTATTATCACAAAAACCGTATAGGGAGTTGTTGTTTGGTTTGGTTCGTGATGTGGAGGCACTTCTCCATCCTTGCTGTATTGATGCACGCTTCCTCCCGCCAGAGCCTTGTTATGTACGGTAGTGTACGACATAATAACAGATAATATAATTTCACTTAAAATAACGCTCAAATTATATAATTTTCAATTTATATAAAAACACATAACCTAATGTCGTTTCACCTAACATTTTTTATCATATAACCAACATTTGCGCTAATTACATTTAGTTTAATATTAATTTTATTTATTATCTTCATATTGTCCTTTTTTAGGGTTCCGTACCTCAAAAGGAAAAACGGAACCCTAACAGGATCACTGTATTGTCCGTCTGTCTGTTAAGACCCTTTTTCTCAGGGACGAGTGGCGCTATCAAGGTAAAATTAATATCAAATCTAGAGCATACTCCACCACGCTGCTCAAATGCGGATTGGCGGAGGCCACTGTTTTCAAGCCGCCCGAGAGATAGACAGGCTGCGGTCAACGTTGCTTAACCTGCGTATTTGGTTAGAATGGCACGCGCATGACGCCATCGAGCCATCATTATAACACATAAAATGATTTCATATGAAATTATATCAATAATAATAGGATTCGATCTTCATATTAAACAAAAGTATATTTAAGAACATTAGGTTCTATGATCATTGGAGGATTTGTTATTATGTCGTATATTACATAACCGCAGGGTGCTCCACGTGGAGGCGAGATTGACTTCGACTCATAAGACGATAGATCCACCACTTTCACCATACGACGCTTCATGAAAAACTGGGGACATGTTGTCGGGATGCTTAAAAATTGGTGTGTTTCAGGTCTCGACCAGAACCTGCCAATAATACCTGAAGACAGTCTGGACAAGCATTTCTTGGAGACGGGCATCGAGCGGCTGAACGTGTTCGACGGTGATGAGTTCGACATCATGACGCGGGACGACGTCGACCTGAAGCGAATACACGTCGGCAAGAAGAAGTCCAAGTACAAGAATCTGAACGACATGCTGGATGATAAGACCCACGTCCGCCAGACTGTCGACATTTATGCCAAGTACAAGTGAGTGCTTTGAAGAGTTTTTTTTTTCTTTTTTTTTTACTACGTCGGGAGGCATACAAGCATACGGCCCACCTGATGTAAAGCGGGTACCGTAGCCTATTAACGCTTGCGATATATTAAGTATCACTTGCGCGATGCCTCCTCTGCTGCTTACACAGCAACTCCTTGGGAGCTTACTGGTGACCTCACTCACACGCAGGAACGCAACAACCCTCTAGGGTGTTGTTATTTGGCTGCGGTTTTCTCTGAGGTGGAAGTACTTTCCCAGACGGGCTACTTTGATGCGCCCTACCTCTCTTAAAACATCCAGACCAAGACAAACATACATGTTCATGCACACAAATGTTCGTCTTGTGTGGGAATCGACCCCACGAGCGTTGGTGTCAAAGTCGCGTCGTTCACGACTGAGCCACCGAGCTCTTCAGGTATTTGATAAACTTACCTTTATCTTAGTACAAATGCAGTCTTCTTCTTCTTAACGCTACCCCGTTACCAAATCCTATACAATTGGCGTGGTCCACTATTCGTTGCTACTTGCGTTGCCGACCCTAAGCGTTTTCTATTAGTATTAACACAGGATGTAGGAGCCGAGGAAGGCCAAGACTTACTGTGTGGGAATCGAACCCACAAGCGCTGGATGTCAAAGCAGCCTTGCTAGCCACTGCGCCACCGAACTCGTCCTATAGATAGAGATATATAAGGACATAGTTATTTATTAAAATCCGTATTAAAATTTCCTCAGTTTGGTGTGTGAAGAAGCAGCGTTGTATTCAGACGAGTACGACGACACGTACGACTCCGACGGCGTGACGCCAGTGGCGGATGTCGAGGAGGTGAGGAGACCCTTCGTCACGCCCAGAGCACTGCAGACCAACACCAGAGCGACACGGGAGGTAAGGAACACTCCATGCCACCATTACAATGAAGAATCTGGTTTTGAATTTAAGACAGGAGGACCTCACCTCACAGAAAACTTCAGTCAAATAACAATTCCCTAGAGGGTTGTTGTGATTCTGCGTGTTAGTGAGGTCACCAGTAAGCTGCTAAGGAGTTGCTGTGTAAGCAGCAGAGGAGGCATCGCGGGAGTGATACTTAGTGTATTACAAGCGTTAAGCAGTCAGAACCCGTTATATACGTTTTCACGCTACGCTACGGTAACTGCTTTACATCAGGTGGGCCGTGTGCTTGTATACCTTTCGACGTTGTATAAAAAAAAAAAGATCTGTCGTCGTGGCTGCAAGATTTATTTAATGCATTTACGAAACTCAAAAGCTGGGTGTAATGAAGGAAATGTGAAATATTTTTTTGAGAAACTTGTTGAACTCATTTTCTTTGTTTTTGTTGACTGTATTAAGTTGCTGAAAATCTTAGTTGATGCGCTTATCGCAAGCGGGGCAGCGTTATGGAGGGGAGAGAAGCAGATCCTAGCAATTAAGTACAGACTAACTAGAGCGACGCTACAGCTCACATCTTGTGCAATTTGTTGTATACTACTTTGTGTGCTCATCGAACTAGCGCTATTAAATTCGATGTCCTGTTCACACTCATTTAACTTACAATATCTGCTGATATCGTAAGGGTCAATTAAAAAACAGTGATAGCCCAGTGGATAAGGAACCTATTGAGCAAATGGTCACCAGTTCGAATCCAGTCTAGGGTATGTACCAATAAATTTTGTTTTCGTATTTATGTACTTATTTATCAAATGCTCGGCGGTGAAGGAAAACATCGTGAGGGAACCCACACGCCCAAGGAAATGTATTTCAAAAGATGTGTGACCTAACTTAAGAAAGATCTGGTTTTCCCTCTGGGTTGTGGAGGTAGTTTACATTGTAATGATGTTAAATTTAATAATTAAAACGCTACAACTTGCCGTTTTAACGTAGAATACCCTTATAGACTGAAATAATAAATGAAAATGTCAAAATGTTACATCGTTAAGATTACATTAAATCAAGCAACATTTCGATATTATGTCAAAATTAATTACAAACTCAGTATGTCAAATTTAGTGTCAATCTTTACATTTAAATTACTAATTTTACAATGTTATAGTATTTGTAGTTATAGCTTAATTTATTACATTTATTAGTGATTACTTATTGTTACTGGTAGCTTTTTATAAATATTAGGACTCATCCCGAAGATACTCCGAGAAAATATTTCAGTTTTTCGAATAGATTTAGATGGCGTTTTACAAAAACAGCCACCTCATAAATGTACAATCCTGAGAGAGTTAAGATTATCAAATCTTTAAAGTGTGGTGCACATGAATCTGTAGTCCGAAGTTTGCAGATTGCGCGAATGCATCTTTTCTGGGCCTTAAACACTTTATCATTTCCTCTTGCATTCCCCCAAAACATTATACCGTATCTCTGGGCTGATCCAACGTATCCATGATAAGCCGTTGTCACGGCGCTTTTGTTGACCACTTTTCCAAGCATGAGCAGAGCGTACGAAAATTGATTTAGCTTTTTGCAGAGTGATTGTATGTGTAAATGCCAAGTCATATTACTGTCCAACTGCATCCCGAGGAATTTGATACTATGTATCTGTTTTTCCGATTGATTTACCCTGATGGCAAATATTGAGAATAGTAAAGTTTTTGCGTAGTCTCTGTTGGAATGACATATATTTCGTTTTCTCGATATAAATATATCTTTATCTTTATCTCGAAATTAATAATTAAATTATTTTTATTTAACCAATTAATGACATTGGATAACGAGTCATTAATTTCCCTTTCGTATAATTGCATGTGCATGTGCAGTGCATGAGTGCATTTATAAATTATCGTACTGTCATCTACGAAAAGCACCATGGGATCGTCAATAGATTTTTGATCAAGAATCGAGGCGTGTGGCTTTCTAAAGCGGAGGCCTGTGTACAGCAGTGATCTAATACGGGCTGAAATGATGATGATGCTGGTTGATGAGGTCAGCTACCTCCACACTCTTTATTTTTGCTTTTTGATAAAAAAATTGGCACGAATATTGTCCAACATAATGATATGAGGAAGGCCAAGACTTACCTACCATGACCAACAACCATTGGTCGTGTTTTATCAGAAGGTGATGTCAAGAGCTTTAGAAACCGGCGAGCGTGCATGAGAAGAGCAATGAATGGTAAAGAAGCGAGTGAGGTGTGTAAGGATCGAGTCATGTGGCGCTCGGTTCTCTATGCCCCCGCAAGGGATTTGGCGTAAAGTTATAGAATAGAATAAAGAATATAAAGACGGATTCGCTTCTAGTTTTATTTTAATTGAAGACCTATCTTCAGGAGGAGTCAGAGGAAGAGTCTGAAGAGGAGCAGGCGCCAGCAACCAGCAGTCGAAATAGGATGGACTTCTGCACCAACCCCGAGGAGATGCGCGCAAGAAGGGAAGCGAACATGCAAGCTAGGAGAGGGAAGGGAATCCGCCCACCACCGCCGAGGTACTATATGGAGGGAGCTTTATTTACTTCTCATCCGCAGCCCATCTAGGGACACTTCCCCACACTGGCTGATTTGATACGCCCTACCTCTCAAAACCTCATAAAAACACGCAGCCAAACTCTCTGGAGGGTTGTATAGTTCCTGCGTGTGAGTGAGGTCACCAGTAAGCTCCTAAGGAGTTGCTGTATTAGTAGCAGAGGTACATGCGTTCATAGGCTACGATAACCGCTTTACAACAGGTGGATCGTATGCTTGTATGCCTCCCGACGTTATATACAAAGAGCAATCAAACACGCTTCGACATTTATAAAATTGGTATGAATTATTTTCCAGAAACACGGATGTGATCGGCAAGGCCCGAGGCCAGGGCCAGGAGAAGGAGGTGCTTGCGAACAGAGACCGCAAGGAGAAACACAAGTCGTCCAGGGCGAACCACAGCCGGCGGCAGGGGGCGCAGTGGAAACGGAGCCAGGGGATGATGCCTTCGTAGGACTGGTCCTGTCAGTCTCTCGACAAACAAAACGAATCGGTGCTCGTTCTCGTCATGCTCCAAAATTACCTGTCTATCTATTTTCTATCACATATATATCTAAAAAGTGAATCGAAATTTAAAAATCATCAACCCCGTTTTCACATTTACGTATACTCATCCCACGGCAGGGAAACGGTTCTTCCTTCAACCGAAGGTGTTCAGAGCATACTCCACCACGCTGCTCAACTGCTGATTGGCGAAGGCCAGGGTTTTCAATCCGCTCGAAGGCCGCCGACTAAGCAAATGACGATCATCTATCAACAACAGCCGTGATATCTTGTAGTAAACTATAGAATTTTAAGAGAGGTAGTGGGCATCAAAGTAGCCCGTGTGGGGAAGTACCTCCACCTCTTTGAAAACCGTAGCCAAATAACAACTTCCTAGAGGGCTTTTGTGTTCTTGCGTGTGAGTGTGGTTCACCGGTAAGCTCCTACGTCGTTGTTAGCGGCAGGGGTGGCGCCATCGCGCGAGTGATACTTGATGTATTGCAAACATTAATAGGTTACTGTAACCGCTTTACATCAGGTGGGCCGTATGCTTATATGTCTCTCGAGGTTGTATAAAAAAAGACAGCTTTAAATGCCCTCCGAAGCAACAGGAGATAGATAAACCGGTCCGTAGACGCCTGTCTATGAACTGTGTGCGGTCAACATTGCTTAACCTGCGTATTCGATTAACGTCACCATAACCAACCCACACATTGCGACTTTCCGTACTGATCACGTGTGTTACTAAAAACTGATCGTCTGCATGCTGTTAAAACCATGTAAAGCCAAAACTGCTTTTGTCTCTTTGATCGAAACAAAGTCTTGCCTTTGTAGACTGCATATGAAAAAGATTCAAGTAATTATGTTCGTTGATATTTCCCATTGTAAATAAATACGTCTCTGAAATATATAAATATCTCGGAAGTAAACCGTAGAGCAATTTTTATTTGTCTAGCTAGCCTCGTAACGAGTTCCTATTGATAAGTGGTTGAGAAGTGATCTCTCAATATTGTGATTGAATGGACTTAGCCTAGACACACATTAGATAAAGTATAACAATGGTAGCCAATTTGCGTAAATATGCTTGTATCCTGAGCTTATGTATAAATACCTTATTAGAAGTTTTTTTAAATTTTTTAATTTATGAAAGTTAAATTATGTTAATCATTGTATGACAAATGCAATGTGCATGTTAGTCAGAATTGACATATTGATTAATCTACTATAGCCACTTCATATTGTGTTGGTCATATGTTTTTTGCCTAAAGCTACAGTTTACCGTGCATTTTGATAACATGTATGATGGTACCACGTTGGGCGCCAATCAAGATGAGTGTTCACGTTGTGTATCAATACAGAGGACTCTTCACGTTGGACGTCAATATCCTCTATATTGACATCCAACGTGAAGGGTTCTCTGTTTATTGTTCTATTACTTAGAGGAACTTGAATTTTGGGCGACAATTTAGAGGAGTCCTCATGTTGGGCACCAATGTATAGGGTGAGGTTGAAAAGAGAGTACTCTATACAGTGTAAGCTTCTACGTACAATTGTTAACTACAATATAAAAAATAAATACAAGAGTAAACAATGTACTTTTACAATGTACGGTATGCGTAGCTTTGCGCATGCCTAAACTCAGGCCGGTAAAATACACACTGCACACTGGTGTGCTTACTTTCGCAGGCGCGCGGACAGCCAGCGCATACGCGTGAATCGACATAGGGCCTAGTTGTACAATTATTGATGGTATGTTAATAATATTTTAAGCAACTCTATTATCGACTAATATGTATTTTAAACAGCAATAATTTAATCAAGAAATACAGGTATATACTGTAATTATTATAAAAACAGTATGTAAATATTTTTATATGAATAACATCTGTACAAAATCTGTAAAAATTGTTTACCATCCCTTAAAAGTATGGTAATAATTGTTAAAGGAAGTGTAAAAGCGAATCTACTATTCAAATTCAAAAGATTCAAAAGATCTTAACTCCAGTTTGGCTTGCATATTGACTTTATGTCACTGGCCTAATAGTATTTGTGCAATTCAAATGAAATTCTGAAGCATGAAAAAATTCAGTTTATTAATAATGTATGTTTACTTTTTAACAACAGTCTTTACACATGGAGTGACCGAAGGCTGTTCGGGCAAGAGCTTCGCTTCGACACTTTGTTAATACGAGTAATTATCTTCGATCACAGAAAAACATGGATACCGCATGTCGTGCTACAGTCAAGTCAAATGCGATGCGGCGTTTATAATGAGTGCATCATGCAGTATACGAACGAACGTATTTTGTCAAAAGCTGCATGAGGGCGCTTGCGCATAGCCAGTGCTATCGGACTCCAAACTATCGGTGTATGAAATTATACACTTCACTTACCTTTTATTAAATTCGAATATTTTCTTCTTCTCGTATTGTATAACCTCCTTTACCTTTGTAGACCAATGTTGTCGAGAAACGTACAACGGCGTTGATGGTATTTTCCATTAAAACCTATTGTATTTTAACGAATAATATAATACTCGGCAAAAGTCACGCCACTCGCTATTTTAAAGAAGTCGGTATTTTTTAGCAATATATAGACGACGTTAAGCAAGTACACCCATGGTGACGGTCGGCGGCGGACTGAGCGGGCGATGCGCGGAGTTTTCCAATTGTGCAGAGTTTTCATGGAATGCGAAAATAACTAACTTGCTGTATCCAATTGTATCTGTGATCGAAGATTATTTAGTTTGTAGACCGATTATTATAAAATATAAATATTTGCACATTATTGTATTTTAATGCACGCATTATTTTCACATTGATGCTGCGTTGCACTTATCTAGATATCAAATATCCATGAGAAGTGTTGATAATAAAATATTTATAGAAAATTATCCCTTTCGATTATTTCTTTCATAAAATATGTGAGTTAGTTCACACCCGCCCACATTAACAATGAGTCAGCTTGGTCTTTGTGGGACTACTGGTTCATCCTTTTATCTATATACGAAATATTATTCTAGTAGACATTTTCTTAATAAAATAACATAAGAGTTGAGTAATGAGAACTTTTTTGTTACGAATTTCTTTCAATTTGGTGAAGATTGCTCACCACAGTTGGAAAATGTTACATAATCTATACGCTTAGTATTAATATTTTATTTTTGTGTTAATTATCAAAACCTGTTTCATTTCGAAGTATTCCTCCCTGGAGTTACTTAGGCTCTTAATAAAATAGTATTTTATTTACAGATAAAACAAGAATAAGATATTATTTTTGCAGAGACGATATTTGCAGGGAATTTTCAGTTGTTGGTGGGTGTAGTTATTGATGAAAAATGTTAAAAGTGTGTACCTATAGGACATTTTGTTCAATAACAAGAATATTGACTCAGGGCTGTTGAGACGCGTGCTGTGCTTTCTCCGTGTTATGCCCTTTAACAGTTACACCTCTGGCGCATATAGGCCTAACGACTCCTTTCTGGACGGCCAATGAAGGCAAGTAACTGAATAAACTGACCCGATACTGTACGAAGATATCCCAGACATCAGTCTGTACGAGATCCATATGGCTCTCAAACAGCTTAAAAATGGGAAAGCACCGGGTGAGGACGGAATTACGGCGGATTACGGCTGTTCTCGGGGCTTCTCTACGTAATAGAATCAGAAACGAGGATATCCGCAGTAGAACTAAGGTAACCGACATATACCATAAGCAAGCTGAAGTGGCGGTAGGCCGGCCAAAAAGTTTTTAGAACCGACAATCGATGGGGGAAAAGGTTCTCGAATGGAGTCCCCGTACTACACGCAGGGTGACGACCTCAAGATTTATAAGGTTTATAGGGAGTCAAGCGATGCAGGTTGCACAGGATCGAGACGAATGGCACTCTAGAGGTGAGGCCTACATTCAGCAGTGGGCGAATACGGGCTGAACTGATTATGATGAATGAAGACAACTGAGAATCATGTAAGTCTTTCTATTTTCAACTGCGACTGACGAAGACACGCCGGAGAAAAACCCTGATCGACTCTCTGCAGCAAACGCAAGGCGTGGTGTCGCTACTCATCAACAACAATCGTAAGCTGCTGCGTCCTGTATTATAACTTATAATGACCGCTTTTACAATTATGATTATCAACCGTATTAAAACTGTTAACATTAAACATTTCAAGTGACCACACGCCGGCCGCTCAAGGTACATGTAATCGTGCAAATTTCCATTTTTCAGAACATTAGCTTTTTGATCCATAGCTGTGCGTGTAGGACGGCCCCTGCCGATATCTCCACTCACCTTCAACACTCATGGTGTTGTTGACTGTACTTACATTCAGTGATATTTACATCACTTAAATTCATTGGTAATAGGGGATCGGACAACACCTCAAAAAGTGAGTCAAAAGAATAATTATAGATAAAGAATACTATAATAATGGTGACATATATACTTTTTTAATAAATGAACCTTTAAATGATCCAAAACTTTGAAGATTATTTACTAAATGCCACGTAATTGTAGCATAGATATCTGGACGCGTGACGTCATTTCTAAGTAAACAAACTACCATCCATAAAAGCTATTACAATTGATTGACTAATAACAAACAAAATAAGTTACTAACAAGCTGAGTAAACTACAAGCCGTAAAAACTGTTTCATATTTATTCTTGATGTTAAAGCTATTTGAAAGTTTGTAGTACTACAGACCTATTTAATATATTTTTTTAACATTCAGCTCGGTGGCTCTGTCGTGAAAGACGCGACTTTGACACCAACGCTCGTGGGTTCGATTCCCACACAACACAAAAATTTGTGTGCATAACCATGTCTGTTTATCTTGGTCTGGGTGTTTTAAGAGAGGTAGGGCGCATCAAAGCAGTCTGGGGAAGTACCTCTACTTCACAGAAAACCGCAGCCAAATAACAACTCTCTAGAGGGTTGTTGTGTTCCTGTGTGTGACTGAGGTTACCAGTAGGCTCCTAAGGAGTAGCTGTGTAAGCAGCAGAGGAGGCATCGCGCGAGTGATACTCAATATATTACACGCGTTAATAGACTACGGTAACTGCTTTACATCAGGTGGAGCGTATGCTTGCATGACTCCCGACGTAGTATAAAATTTGGGAGCCTTTGTCTTTAATGCTTCTCTAACCACTCTGAACTCATGAAAGAACCTTTGCAGAACCAATATTACATAGTAACTCAATTCAGGGCATCGGGTTGGGAGGGTAAAGTAGAAAGCGCAGCTCTTATTTGGCTAGTTCGCGATTCAACATAGCGGCATTTATCGGCTTGTTGCTTAAAATAATTCTACCATTGGTCAGTAGCCTCGAATCGCTTAGATATGCGTTAAAACACAACCGTTTTGTGAGCTCGGGGTACCTTCATGCGCACTACGTGATTTATTAGTTTGTGTATAAAATACAGCAAAATGTCCGCTGAATAGTTATTATGAGGTAGGCTGATTTTACTAAGAAACTACAACTGCACTGCAGCGCGGCGTGTCTCAAAATGCGTACATTTTGACGTTTCGTTAAGTGATCTGACAGCAGCGACGTTTAACGAAACGTCAAAATGTACTCGGTACAGTAAAGTTTAAATTACCAATGTGGACTATCAAATCGAATCGAATCAAATATAAACTATTTGTATGTCTATTAGCTTTAAATCCGGTTTTATTACCCGAATGGCTTGTTTCCAATCGAAAAGTACCGCTAGTTTAATTAGTAGCGTGTAGAAACAAGCTCGAGAGTTTTATTTATTGTTTAGTTTCACTATTGTTAAGACAAAATAAACATATTTTTACAACTTTGGTTTTACTGTTTGGGTGTAAAAGTTCACTTTTTAATTTAATGTAACAGTTTTTACTGTTTACAAAACTCGCCTTGCTATTATTCAGGGTCTAATAGGGCAAATAATATCAAGGGCTAATATTGACGTACGGTAGTGAATCATGGGTATGGCAGAAGAAGCATGAAAGTATAGTGAACGATGTAGAATTGAGAGCGCTGAGAAGTGTGTGAAGTGAGAATGATTGATAGAGTAAGATATAGCAAGACACGAAAACTTTGTGGAAATGAAAGATGATGTAGTGACAAAATTGAAAAGGGTGTGCTGAGATGGTTCTGACATTTGTAAAGGATGGACGACAAACGTGTTACGAAGAGGTGAGTGGAGATATCGGCATGGGGTCGCCCTAGACAGCTATGGATCAAATAGCTAATGTGCTGAAAAGGGCCAAATCAAAGCTGCGTTTCATAGTCTCTGCCTATCCCTTCTTACATACTTAATTTCCTATTGTGAAATCAAAACTATAGCGTAGCAATGTTCCAGCAATGTGCTCGAACGTACCAAAAGCATAACCAGATACGGCAAAAGGTTTAAGAGTAATTTTGAAAATAAGAATTCTAAATTTGAACGCCTGCTTAGTTTATACCAGCAATCACCACGGAATGTATTGAAGAATAAATACAACATTACCTTAAAATATTATAAGAATAAATAACTTTGATTTTTGCAATTGTTCTTAATATACTTAATTTATTATTAGATAAATTAAGTATATACTTAATTAAGTATAATATAGGTAAAACTTGTCAATTCATTTGAAGTGTACTGTTTATATGGGCTTAAATTCAAGACTGCCGAATTTATGTTTTTCCGTGTATGATTGTGGTGGAGGTATTAAATTTACCTTAATTAATGTATAATTGCTAATGTAAACAGTGATTGCAAAAACATAATATAAACTAATCAGGCGTTCAAATAAAAAAAAAACATTGAATTAAACAAGTCTTCCTGCGACCACGGATGCTGCAAAGCATTCGAAACGTCAGGTTCAACAATAGTACATTGTTCACCGAGGGGAGAAAGTGGCTGAATACCAACGAGGGCGAAGTTTAGTTTTTTCAAGCCTGAATTCTCCCCAAGTTGGGAATCGCACTTTCTCGCCGAGTGATACATAGTGCTTTATACTACACCTGCTAGTAAAGTATAAAACAAAATCTCTATTAATGTCAAAATTAAAAAAAAAAACAACAGGTTAACAATGAATTTTCATATACTTTTTCTTCCCGCTTAGCACGTTAACAATGGATTTTCATACAGTTTTGCCGCCCGCATATTTGTAGGGCTGCAAAGACGAACTTTCTGACCCATTCTTACGCAAGGAACAACCTACTTTCCGACCAGGGTGTAGTATAAAATAAATAAAGCACGCGATACTTCCGTTAAAAGTTATTTAATTCAATGTATAACAATCGCGAAAACCTAAGAAAAAAAAACATATTGTATTGTCTTAGGTTTTCGCGATTGTTACACATTGAAATGAAACATTTTTTAACGGAAGTATCGCGTGTTTTATTTATTTTGTTGAAACCTGCCGTTTCGAACGTTTTGCAGCGTCCGTGGTCGCAGGAAAGACTCAGAAGGAGAAACGTCAGGTTTCAACAAAATAAATAAAACACGCGTACTTACTTTAAAAATTGTTTAAAAAACATATTTTCGAAATTACCTACTCTGAAACCTTTTGCTGCATCTGTTTATGTTTTGGTATGTTCGAGCACATTGCCGGAACATTAACTTTTTGAAATAACTGTAGTTTTATAAAAGCACTTTACTTTAAATTTTAGAAACATTCCTCACATTACTTTCGTGTGTATAGAAATGCAGTTGCAGCATGTACTATTCGCCTCGTACTCTTGCCCAGTGACCGTAAAATGTGGAGTATATTTTAAGCTCTAATAAATAAATAAATAATGCATTTATTTTGTCTGACACCAAAAATTCACAGAGCGAAGAGAAAGGTACGTTAGGCAATTTAATCGAAACAACTTTGTATGTAAATACTTGCGCGTGCGCTCTAATCGAACATCCAGGTTAAGCAACGTTAACCGCAGCCTGTCTATGTATGGGTCCATTTATCTTGAGGTTTTCCGTGCTTCGGAGGGCAAGTAAAGGCTCCGGTCCCGGCTTTTGCCGATAGATGACAGTCGTTAGTTAAGACAGTGGATTTCGGGCGCCTTGAAAATACGCCAATTGAGCAACTTGGTGGAGTATGCTCTAAAACCTTTCAATTAAAGGTAGACCATTATCCTGCAATGGGATCATTAAGGATTAGCGAGGAAAGTGCAAACAAACGAATGGCATGCCTGACGGTAAGCAGTTTTCGTAGCCAATGGATTTACTAACTGTAACCAATGGACGTACAAACATCCATTGACTTGTAAATTGGCACTAGACGACATTTGTGCATTGGCAGCCCTGTAAAAAGAAATTTATTTAATTTTTGAAGAACCTCATTCTCGGGAAAACCTCGGTGGGGACTACCTATGTTTGGATCGATGCATCTATCGTTCCATTGTCTCTGTCTTCCACAATGGGAGACAGGCGTGATTATATGAATGTATATTATGTATGTATGTCACTACAATACAATGTACTACAATGCGACATTAGCGTCGCGCATCATATGTAAATTGGTTAAGCCAATGGATGTCAGAAACAAGGGTATATGCAGAGTCGAGGCGTTTCCGAGATATTTTTGTTAAGTTAAATTCAGGTTAAAGTTACGAACATTAGCATTCCTTTTTTTAGGTTTTCTAAGAGGTGTTACGCGTTTTCTCCAGGACGGGTTCCTTAATTTTGAACTGGAGAGCGACATGTTAAGGCATTACTGAGTTAGCAGCTGCTGAGGGAACTGGAATACCTCAATATCTCAAGACGAAATTCTTCGATCAATGTGTGTTGCCAGTGTTGACTTACTGCACAGAAACGTGGTCCCTTACTTTGGGCCTCGTAAGGAAGCTCAAGGTTGCACAGCGTGCGATGGAGACAGCCATGGTAGGAATTTTGAAATTAGTACATCCGTAACAGATGTGGAGTTATGACGTGGCTCTGTGGATTTAGCAAGTTGAAGTGGCAGTGGGCAGGTGACATAGCTCGGAGAACCGACGGCCATTGGGTGGAAAGGTTCTCGAATGGCGACCACGAACCGAAAAATGCAATGGACGGGCCCCCACACGATGTACCGACGATATTTTGAAGATCGCAGGGAGCAAGGATGCAAGGGACCGATCGCTGTGCAAGTCTAAGTGTAATACTCCTCGTAGCATTTATACCTTGAGAACGCAGGTTCACATCAGGTATTTGTTTGCCTGTTTGCATTCCGTTGTTGTATAAAAAATAAAAATAATTCAGGTTTAATTAATATTTTTGGATATTACTATTTCTTCTTCACGAAATTCGAAAGAAAGAGCAACGAACGACGAATTATGTCGACTCGCGAAACTGTCTCCTGCCATCAATCATGTATATATATCCTCAGTTCATGGGGTTATTCATAGATATCAAAGTCCATGTAATCGTCGACCGAACATTATACGTACTCCTTCGCAAAATTTTCATAATAACATGCAGATAGATGCAGGCGATGGAGGCCCGCGCCAACGTCCACGATGAACGCGGAGCGTGAGTAACAGAGCGCGTGCCTTGAATACCAATATCCCATCGTAAGAGTAGGTGGATATTGACTGGATTCACTGTAAAGCGGAGAAGGCTGTAAGAGGCTTCCCATCAGTTATTGACCCGAAGCCAACTCCATCTGCATATATTCCTTCATACATCATTTCGACCCGTATATCCAGCGCTGGACGTAGGCCTCCCCTCTAGGGAGCCATTCGCCTCGATCCTGAACCACCTGTATCCATCGACCTCCTATATATTTTTTGAAATCGTCATTTAGTGGCGGGTCGTCCCACACTGCAATTCGAAAATCTTTTTTTCCATACACCTTTATTCTGCACATATTAATTTCTGCTATATTTTTTCTTTTTTTCATACAACGTAAAGAACAAAGAAGTATACAGCTTACTTGATGTAAAGTAGTTACAGTAACCTATACTATAAACGCTTGTAAAAAAAGGAGTTCTTTTATTTTTTTTATTTATTAGTTCAGCATAGTTGCTCCTCTTTGCCTGATGGTAAGCGAAAGAGTAGCCCAAATTGCAACTGCAACTGACAAAAGACTACACAGTATCCTGTCAGTTGCCGCTGCCATGCTGACCCGCAAGATGCTTCTTCACGCTTCGTTTGAAGGATCCCATATAGTAGGAAGGAGCGAACACATGTGCAGGCAAGGCGTTCCACTTTTTAACGGTACGACAAAGATAGGAGTTGCCGAACTTTTTGGTACACGAAGAAATGTTCTCGACAGTGGAACGATGACATCGCAAGCCTGCGCGTGTGTTCTATGACGGAAGGGAGAGGGTGGGATAAGGGAAAACAGTTATTCAGAGCACTCACTCCCTACGGAGTTGAAGAGGAGTCTTTGATCTTGTTAGTATTCAATTGAGCGAAGTAGCAACCAACTTCGATGAGGACCGTATGTCTGCATGAACTGATATAACTCGCTGCCCTCATCATCGAGTCCGCAACCTTCGCTCAAAGGCGCGCCGCGGTCGTAAAGCCGTCGTAAGCACATCGCATAAAGTTTCTCTATGTCTTCATACAAGCTCGCTTAATGCCGGCGAGTTCCACTCGGCGGTCAGTACGTAACTATTATTTTAGTTTACGGTACTATTGCGAAAGTGTTCACGGTCTAATCGTCTATTTAATAGGTACATACACTTTTTATTGTGAGAAATGATAGCCCAGGGGATAAAGAACCGACCTATTGATCAACAGGTTCCGGCAGGTCCTGGCATTTACAACTAAAATTCTGTTTTCGGATTTATATACATGTTTCCAATTACTTGCTCGACGGTGATAGAAAACGTCGTGAGGAAACCCACACATCCAAGAAATTAAGTTTCGCAATATGCGTGTGACCTATCCTAAGAAAAGTCTGGTTTTCCCCCTGAAAAGTGGAGGTCTGACGGTATCTTTGACTGAACTTCTAAATTGGTATCTTCGCAAAATCTATCCGTTAGGACCCCGCCAATCCTAACGGATTATTTCACTGCCGAACATGTCATAATTGGGCCAGGAGTTCTGTAGCACAGGCCTCGGCCTAGTTCAGACTCCTGACTCTCACAAGGATTTATTTGTTACAATCGTAAGAACTATGTAAACTTATTGTAAACCTTGTGAGCAGTAAATAAAGATTATTATTATTATATTACATAAGTTTTAAAACACGTATTAAGTAACACACGTGAGGACAGCTTAAACTGGTCAAAATCATGTAAATATCACCTTTACTGCAACGACATAAGATACATGTCTCTGCTAGCTTGGTCTGTCGTCGTGTGTACATGCTCACACCTGGACTCGAACCAATGATCAGTTGGTTATTAGTCTGGTTCTTTATGCTATGCTATTACTGTTTAATCTTCCTATTCCAACTAATTTCATATAATATATTTTATTGTGAATTCATAGGCAGCCATATAAATGCCCCCGGTACTTGCTAAGAGAGGTAGGGCGCATCAAAGTAGCCCATCTGGGGTACCTCCACCTCACAGAAAACCGCATCAAAATAACTACTCCCTAGAGGGTTGTTGTGTTCCTGTGTGAGTGAGGTCACCAATAAGCTTCTGAGGAATTGCTGTGTAAGCAGCAGAGGAGGCATCGCGCGAGTGATACTTAATATATTACAAGTGTTAATAGGCTACGGTAACCGCTTCACATCATGTGAGCCGTATGTTTGAATGCCTCCCGACGTTGTATAAAAAAAACATGCAATCAATCATCGCCATTCATTGCTACATGAAGGTACCCCACGCACAAAAATGTTGTGTTTTGGCGCATACATATTTCAGCGTTTTGAGCTTACTGACCAATGGGCTGATTTTTAACCAATAAGCAGTTAAGTCCGCGATGTTTATTCGTTTACTAGACAATAAGATTTGCGCGTTCTACTTTAGGCCATTATACCGTGGATGTGTGGTATATTTATGTCTTGTGCCATATTTGGGCAAAAAAATCATCTTTTCAGTTGATATTTTACAAGCAGTGGCAATGATGTCAGTTCAATGATAAGAGCGTGTACGCGAGTGCGGCCGACGGACGGACAGACTGACGGCCCTACGGCGGGCACACGTTTTATTATATTGCCTGTAATGGGGGGCATTAGGGCGGGGCGGAAGGATTTAATAAGCGAGCGGCTTCGGCACAAGCGAAATTGCGACGTTCCGTGCGTACGAGAAGCCTCGGGCGCCGATAGGGCTGGCCTTATATCGATAGTGAAGACATAAACGCATGTAATGTCAAAATATATACAGGACATCCGACGGCTATCCGGGAAGGCAAATCTCAAATTTTGTAGGAAATTTTACTCAAAGACGTTGTCTCGTTTTAAGTTTTATAATAATTCGAACCGCATTTAAAGATTTTTAAATAATTGCCTGTCTGAATTGGGAATCATACCCGCAAAATATGAAAGAAAAACTCATGCATTTTATGACGATAACATACTCGTATGATAACGATCGAAACGGTTAATCGCAATAATTATTTCTTCCTCCGTAATATAACGTCTTAAATAAAAGAAAGACCATGAAATTTTACATTTTCCCAGTTATGACAGGCGAATAATTAAAAATCCTTGAATTCAGTTTCAATTATTTATAAAATCAAAGTGATGTTTTCTTTCATAAAATTTCGTATATACAAAATTAACGACACTTTTCTTCTGTGTGGCACAGCCGTAGGACGACTTGTATATAGAGTCAGAAGGCATAGTTCACTATGCACAACGGTGTTGATCCCACTGCTAATGTATTAATGTAATAAATAACGTATGGCACCGAGAGCTGCGATTAGCAGAGGCCATGTAGAATAAACTCCGTCAAGATGCGAGCGTAGCGGAAAATCTATATCGTAATGCTTGGAAACAGACGGATCCAACTCGGCTGGGCAGCGTTCGGGAAACTTCGACACATCTTCTCGTCCAAAATACATCAATGCCTGAAGAGCAAGGTCTTCGAAGAGTGTGTGTTGCCAATGATGACATACGGAACTGAGACGTGGCCCTTCACTGAGGGCCGTATGTGGAAGCTCAAGATCGCTCAGCGTGCTTATGGAGCGAGCTATTCTCGTGGTTCCTCTGCGTGATAGAATCAGAAACGAGGATATCCACTATAGGACTAAGGTAACCGACATAGCCCAATAACCCAAAGGATAAGTAAGCTGAAGTGCAGTGGGCACGCCACATAGTGGCGAAACGAATGCCGTCCCCGTACTGGTACACGCAGTATGGGCGATGAAACGAGCTATGAATGCTAAAGAAGCGAGCGAGGTATGTAAGAACCAAATCACATGTCGCTCGTTTATTGGTCTGTGCCTTTCTACCTCGACTTAGAAGTAGGTAGGTTTATATTTATTATTGTCCGAGTATCGATATCGATAAACAGTCTCTCACTGGGTGCAAGCCCTACACGTCGTGTGTAATTTATTTCCCATTGAGTGTACTTGCGTCGATTATTATTATTGTTCCTCGAAGAACGACTCCGGCGCATAAAATACACACAGCGCGGCGGCGGCGGCGCAAGTGCAACGCAGAAACATGCGCGGTACACTCATTTCCCTGTAATTCCATCGCATAATGCATACTCTACGATTTATTAGCATATTCATTGCGTAATTATATTGACCAATATCATTTTATCTATATATTTAAAATGAGACTCGATGGTTAATCGAATACGAAGGTTAAGGAACGTCGACTGCAGTTTGCCTATGGATGGGTTGATCTCCAGTTTCCGGGGAGCCGTCTGTCGCGGCTCTTGTCAATAGATGGCAGCCGTTAGCTTAGTCAGTGGCCTTCGGGTGGCTTAAAAACACTGGCCTTTGCCAATTCGTAGTTGAGCAGTGTGGTGGAGTATGTTTTAAAACATGTTCGGTTGAATAAGGTTTGATATGCATATTTTTAATTGCTTGTTCGGAAGTTTAATTTACAAATTTATCGGTATTTGTTCACTTTGTTCTTTTTCTGTGAGTTTTGGGTGTACAATGTTACGAGCTGAAGCCGGCTTCGCCTGTACGTGGTACAAAAAAGAAGCTCGAGCGAATGAAGGCTATATATAACACAGGAATATTAATCTGGTGTCGCCCGTTTGGGAAAACATTGCTTGCCCGTTTTATTGCGTCTTACCAGATAATAATTTTCTAGAATAACAACGTGTATTTGAGACCGGTGCTCGTTGGTTCGATTCCCAAACACGACAAACATTTGTGTGCATGAACATGTCTGCTTGTCTTGGTCTGGATATTTAAAGAGAGGTAATGCGCATCAAAACAGCCCATCTGGGGAAGTACCAGCACCTTCCAGAAAACCACAGCCAATAACAACTCGTAGAGGGTTGTTGTTGTTGATGTGGCAACGCGCGAATATTTAATGTATTATAAACGTTCATAGGCTACGGTAACCGCTTTACATCGAGTGGGCCGCATGCTTCCTGACGTTGTATAAAAAATCGGCCAAGTGCGAGTCGGACTCGCGCACTAAGGGTTCCGTACCATTATCTATAAAACAGCAAAAAAAATCACGTTTGTTGTATGGGAGCCCCCTTAAATATTTGTTTTATTTTAATTTAATTATTTATTTTTAAAGTAAATATATAACTAAATATTCTGTGAATATTTCAAGCGTCTACCTGTTGCCGTTATCAATATCAAGCAAAAATGAGCAAAAAATATCACGTTTCTTGTATGGAAGCCCCCTTAAATATTTATTTTATTTTATTTTTTAGTATTTGTTGTTATAGCGGCAACAGAAATACATCATCTGTGAAAATTTCATCTGTCTATCTATCACGGTTCAAGAGATACAGCCTGGTGACAGACGGACGGACGGACGGACGGACAGCGGAGCCTCAGTAATAGGGTTCCGTTTTACCCTTTGTATACGGAACCCTAAAAACATCTCTAGAGTGTTTCTCAACGTGTGGGTCGCGACCCTCTCATCATGTCAGATGTCAGGTCATGAAGCCTATTTATAGGGATCACGGTTTGAGGAATTGTTGCTATTCTCTTTCTGTGGAGATGTTTGGCGACGCAGTCGATGTTAAATTATGTTTTAGAGAGAATAAATTAACAAGTTGTACGGATAATATATTTGTGATATAAAAAATATTAATTAACAACCACCGAGAGGGTCGCCAAAAATGTTTATGTTTTAAACGGGCCTTGCCGCAAAAATGGTTGAAAAACATTGATCTAGTGCAGTGGTTCTAGACCATTTAACAAAATTTCTGCTTTCCACATGACGGTAACCTCGTGAGCAAAGTCCATGTATTTTGATAACTTTTCATTCTCAGCCTTCACGAGGTTTTCATCACAAGGGACGGTAATATCAACAAGAACGCTCTAAACGCTCTACCAGCACGATATCTGGTCTATTAGCAATAATACTCCTGTCCGTGATGATAGACCGGTCCCAATATTCTGTCCTTGCCTGAGAATATGTTCAAAAGGTACATCAAAAATACTCTGTGCAGGAAGGTTTATTATAGAATCCATGAATATCTAACTGATAGAGATGTTTGGAAATGATTCAGCACATCCTACTAATATTATAAATGCGAAAGTTTGTATGTATGGATGGATGTTTGTTGCTCTTTCACGCTTAAACGGCTGAACGGATTTGAATAAAATTTGACACGTAGATAGATTATGATCTGGATTAACACCCGTTGTTTCTGTTATCTATGATTAACACATAGGCTACGTTATTTGACTCCACACGGGTGGAGCCGCGGGCAGCAGCTATTGTATTAATATATCTTTAATTGTACCACTTGATTTCACTATATGTACACTCACATATATTTATTGTAATATATTTTAACGATGAAAAAAAAGACCCATATTGGCAAGTTTCTTTTAGCATTTCTTCTTCGCCAATGGTCATTTCCGAAATGCTGGTAGATTAAAAAAGAGAGATTAACTTATATATATAACTTATATATATATATATATATATTATATATATATATATATAACTCAATAGAGCTTGGCACCTTCAGTGCCTTGGATCTCAGTCCTCTTTGGCGGAGGAGTCAGTCCTTTATCAACTACCTCAACGTCAGCATTCCGCTCTCAACGTTTAGTAAATATTCCCTCAGATTGCGCACCTCGCAGCTACGGCGACCCCCGCACTTCCGCGGGATGGACAAACTCATCACAGATGAGCGTGGATTATGCATTCGATACGCGGTTAGCAGTTTGCGGAATTTGCAATTCAGAGCGTCGAGTTTTTTGTTTATACCACTAAGGTGGAAAACAAGCTTACGGCCTGCCTGATGGTAAGCAGATACCGTAGCCTATGGACATTTGCAACACCAGGGGTGTCACTCTTGCGTTGCCGTCCCTCGGTTTGAGTCCACCTTAGTATGCCGAAGGTGTTTAGAAGCAACGGCATCATCCAACCATTGAAGGCACGCACCTTGTTACCATATGACAAAAGACTTTTCAGTACTTTTGAAAGCCGGCCAAGGAAGCGTTCCTCCACTGATTGTTAATTTCTAATGGATTTTGAGTCATAGTGTCTGAGAGTTGTATATTTTCTCTATTTAGGATACTATTACGTTGCACATGTATGATCGCGAATTTATCTACACTGAATTCCGTTTTAATATCACTACTAAATGCTGGAGTTACTTTTAGAAGTGTCACCAAATTTTGTTCATTCGATGCAAATTACTTGAGCTCTCCAAAGCCGGTAGCCTAGCTTGGAATTCGCTAGCAAAGTGCTCAAGGGATTCAAAGCTAGAAAAAACCAAAGGGCACTCAAACTGTCGCCCTGGAATATGCCTCGCTCAATCCTTATAGGTTCGCTGACTACAAGATTCGCTCCACATCCTGGAAGACAGAGAACCTTGGCCTTCTACCCAAGTGATATATACAAATGTGTGTGAATTACAAATTTAGTAGTACTATGCTCACACCAGGATACAAACAACAAAATACAATACTTTTAGGGTTATGTACCTTAAAAGGAAAAACGGAACCTTTATAAGATCACTTTATTGTCCGCCCGTCTATCTGTCAAGCCCTTTTTCTCAAGAACGGGTATGGCTACCAAGCTGAAATTAATATCAAATATTTAGGTCTATATTCCCTTCGAGCAGTGAAAAAATCAAACTTCTAAGTCAACGCAATCAAAAGATACGGCTGTTTATGCCTCGTTTATGCACATATTTTGACACTCGCAAGGGAATCAAAACCTATAGGGTACTTCCCGTTGACCTAGAATCATGAAATTTGGTAAGAAGCAATGTCGTGTGGTACAAGTAAAGGAAAAATACCGAAAACTGTAAATTAGTAGTTCCATCATTAAAAAAATTCTTTATTCGCGACAATAATTCGCGAAAATATTATTTTACGGAACCCTCAGAGCGCGAGACGGCCTTTTTTTTATAGTAATACGAAGTAGGGAGGTATACGGCCCACCTGATATAAAGCGGTTACCGTGGCCTATGAATGCTTGAAACATATTAAGTATCACTCGCGCGATGTCACCACTGCTGCTATCACAGTTACTCCTTAGGAGCTTACTGGTGACCTCACTCACTCGCAGGAACACAACAACCCTCTAGAGATTTGTTATTGGGCTACGGTTTTCAATGATGTAGAGATATTTCCTTAGCGCCCTACCTCTCTTAAATACACCCAGACCAAGACAAACAGACATGTTCGTGCAAACAAAATTGTCTTGTATGGGAATCGAACTAACGTGTATTAGTGTCAAATTAGCGTTACTAACCACTATGTCACCGAGCTCGTCAAAATCTAATCTACAATTCTCCTACAAAATACGACCGCAGCAAATCTACGGAACGAACATAATGACTATAATTATGAGGTATTCCGACGAAGAAGTCCAACTATTTGAAGATTAGTGAGCTTGCCCTCGACACAAAGGGCAAGCGGAAATACCAGCGAAACTAAAAAGTTCACAAAAATGCGGCCAAGTTCATGTCGTACTCAAACATTGAGTTCTCTACCATACAACGTTCAGCGTGTGGACAAAATGAAACTTTCACACATACGGTCTTTGATTCTATTTGTATGAGGGTAAATAATTGTATGTACTAATATTTGTTCATAAACTTGGTGTTGCCATTGTTTGGTATGGTAGAAGAAACTCCTCATTTGGTGCTTGCATATAACGCACGTTGTAGTTGTAATTGTATAATGCAACTTTCAGGAAAAAATGAAAAACTGGTTTATTTTATACCGGAAGAGAGAGAGAGTGACAGAAAATCAGAAAGAGCGCATAAATTACGGTTGATGATGATGATGATGTAAAGACTGCTTACAACGAAAAGATAATGGTATTCAAAAAAGAAGAAACCGGAATGTATGAATTACGGTTGACAATGTAGTGTTGGAACAGTGTATGAGGGTGTGTATCTTGAATGCACTTTTTTTATACCACTAAGGTGGCAATCAAGCATACGGCCTGCCTAATGTTAAACAGTCACCGTAGCCCATGGACATTTGCAACACCAGGGGCGTCACTGCGTTGCCGACCCTCTAAAAACCTCTTCACGCATTTCTTGAAGAACTCCATGCTGTAGTCCCTTGGAAAAACCTCGGCTGGGAGCTCATTGCACAGCTTGAGAGTTCTTGGAAGAAAACTTCTCTGGAACCGCACCGAACGCGACCATTGCGGTTCAAGCGTGTGAGGGTGAACTCCACGCCGTCGGCGAGCGGTGCGGTTATAAAAAGTAGCTGTCGGCATCATTCCGAACAACTCTTCAAAACACAACCCGTTGTACAATCGGTAGAATACACAAAGGGAGGCAAAGTCTCTCCTTAAACTTAAGGGTTCAATACCGTGTGTAAGCTCACAGCTCGTCTCTGAATCGAATCACACGGTCCAAGCTGGTATCCAGGTGCTCCCGCCCAAAGGTGACTGCAGTACTCCAAGTGCGGTCTGACTTGAGACTTATATAATATAAGTCTTTGCCCCGCACTGAAGTACTGCTTAGCCCTGTTGAGCACACCAAGTTTTTTCGACGCCAGCTTGACCTTCTCCTCCAGGTGATTTCGATATTGCACATCACTGGAGATCTCGATGCCAAGCATCTTAATAAATAAATAAATATTGTCGGACAAATTACACAGCGCCACCTAGCCCCAAAATAAGGGAAGCTTGTGTTATGGGTGCTAGACAACTGATAAACATACGTAATACATTTTTTTTTTGTAAATTCATACTTATTATAGTAAATACCCAGACCAAGACAAACAGACATGTTCATGCACACAAATGTTTGTACTGTGTGGGAATCGAACCCACGAACGTTGGTTTCAAAGTAGCGTAACAGCGCGTTTCACCACTGCGCCACCGAGCTCGTCAAAATAATAATAGGTACTTATAAACTTAATACTTAATAAAAATAATACTTTTAAACTTATACTTATATATAATACTTTTAGTGGGGATGGAAGGTACAGCGCTAATGTGGAGAGGTGTTGGGGGCAGGTACGTGTGTATGTATGTAATAGTGTGCATGGAGTGTTGGGAAAACTTCTTGGCAGTAAAAATTTTAGCCAGAAGGCACAGCACGATATACACAACACGGCGCTGTTCCCAACTGCAATACACGAAAGCAATAGCTGAGTTTTGTTCATGTATAATGAGCACCGTCGAGCGTTGGCCCTCGAAGCCCAAGACTTAACTACCACGATCCCACGTGTGTTATCAGAAAATCAGAAGAAGCTGTCGGGAATGACCGGTGAGCGCGCGACCAAAGGGCTATGACAGTTAAAGATGCGAGTGAAGTACGTAAGGACCGACTCATGTGGCGTTTGGCCCACTCTACTACCCCGCAAAGGAATTAACGTGAAAATATAGATTTATCATACAACGTCGGGAGGCATATAGCCCACCTAATGTAGGTTACCTTAGCCTATGAACACTTGCAAGATATTAGCACTCGCGCAATGCCACCTAATACTGCTAAGCAACTCCTTAGGATCTTACTGGTGGCCTCAATCACACACAGGAATGCGGCAACCCTCTAGGGAGTTGTTATTTCGCTGCGGTTTTCTGTGAGGTGGAGACAATTATCCAAAGGGGCTCCTTTGATGCGCCCTACCTATCTTGAAATATTTAATGACAATCATAAATATAATATTTATTGCCTATATATTCTATATTAATAATGATTAGTATAAATTCGTAGATTTTTCTTTGGATGCGGTACCCTAAAAAATGATGTTCGTTAAAAATCGCAAAATGACTGACAGGGACATTTCTGAGAAAGGTACGAGGAAAACAAAGAAGAGCAATTTGAAGCTAGAATTCGTTTGCTTCTTTGTCTGTGTGCGAGAGTGCGGAGTATAGACTATCCTACCTAAATGGATTAAAGATATGGTCCCGGTAGACTTTTGGAGTTTCGCTATAAGTCCACATCAACCCTTACTCATCTCACTGCGGGATACGGGTCTCCCTTCAACCGAAGGGATTAGAGTATACTCCACCACGCTGGCTATAAGTAATGCATATAAATGCTTCTATTATTCTTCCTGGCTTTATCCCGTTTGCTAATGTAACCAAACAAACACCGATACTACTATATATTTACGGGGAAAGGAGCGTACAATCCAGTACTATGTAGGTATTATTAATTCCACAAACCTACATATTTGTTTCTAGTTTCTGGCGCGGGCGTGTATGTACTAGTGGTACCACTAAATTTGTCTTATTCGATTTACGTACATATTTGTAATTATCACTTGCTCTTCGGTGAAGGAAAATATCATTAGGAAACCCGCACGTCCAAGAAATTATATTTCGAAAGACGTGTGACCTAACCCAAGAAAAGTCTGGTTTTCCCACTGAGCTGCGGAGGTCTGACGGCAGTCATTCCATCTCAAAATCAGTCATTAGCTTAGTTAGCGGACCCCGCCAACCCAAACGGATTAGAAAACGGGATGAAGCTCTAGCTTCAACCCGTTTTCTAATGGGGGAGAAGATTATTTCATACAGCCAAGACAACTGATTAAATGGTAAATCGTAAAATCTGAATTTGCTTAATCATCACAATCCTGTGTGGGCTCAATAAAGAATAGAAATATAATTCTATACGAGTTAATAAGAGGAGAAACACTCGGTATCTTGAAGAGCGGAAGTGGGACATCAAACCGTGGTCGGCGACCGCACAAATTAGGCTCTGTCCTCAGCTGGCTTTCCGAGAACCCGGCGAGATGGCGCAATCGTTACAGATAGGATCATAGCGCTAGTAAAGAACCGTGCAGATAGGTTTTATCATTACTTTAAACGAGCGACTATGTATGTATATATAACTAGTCTGGCCATAAATACTGTTATATAGAAACTTTTCTTTTTTCAAGTCTTTAACTATTTTGAATTACGAGTATGTTAAAAAAATCTTTCGATATCCCGCTGTTTTAGATATTTTCTATTTTCAAATTACAATATAGAAAAGAAAATAAGATTGCAGTGATTACCTTGCACAAAGTGGGAATGGAGCTGTCGGTCATATTCAAGACACTTCAAAAGCTTCGTATCTGCCGTATGTTCATATATCGTACTATCGACAGACATACCAACACTTCCTCTGTTGAAGATCATAAAAGATCGGGGCCACCGCGTGCTATTAGAACTACAAGGGCTGTTAATGCTGTTAAAGTCAGAATTCTCCGAAACCTCATGAGGAAATAAATTTTATCGCGGGAAATGAAGTTTACGTGTATTTCTTTTTATACAGAAGATATCCCGGATACTCTCTCTCAAACAGCTTAAAAATGGGAAAGCACCGGGTGAAGACGGAATTACGACGGAGCTTCTGAAAGCGGGCGGAAAGCCGGTACTTCAATTCCGTCATACACTCCGTCGTACAGTGAAACAGTGGAAGCTACTCCACGCTTGCTCTTCTAAAAGGGTAATAAAACTCTTTTGAAGTTTTGAGAATTGACTGTTTCCGAGAGTCATCACAAACCGTCTCGCACGCAGACTTGATGAAATACAGCCTTCCGAACAAGCCGGATTCTGAAAAGGCTTTAGCACCGTGGATCACATTCATACTTTCCGCCAGATTATACAGTAGACTGAGGAGAATAATTTGCCCTTATGTTTGGCATATATGGACTACGAAAAAGCCTTTGATTCCGTTGAGACATGAGCGGTACTACAGTCTCTCCAGCGATGCCGAATTGACTATCGGTGCATCGAAGAATTGCAGTGCTTATACAGTAAGGCAACGATGTGTATCCGAGTTCAGGACCAGAGTACGAAACGGATCCAAGTGTAAAAAGGTGTAAGACAGGACGATGTTATATCCTCGAAACTCTTCACCGCAGCATTGGAAGATGTCTTCAAGCTCTTAGACTGGAAAGGATACGGTATAAACATCAATGGCGAATACATCACTCACCTTCCATTTGCCGACAATATAGTTGTATGTATGTATATCTTCACGCCGAGTCCCTTATGGGGTAGGTAGAGAGAACCGAGCGCCATAAGACGCGGTCCTTACACACTTCACTCGCTTCTGTGACATTCACAGCTCTTTTCATGCACGATATAGTTCATATGGCGAAATCGCTGGAGGAACGTAGCGCTTTGCTAAATGACTTCAATAGTGTTTCCAACCAGCTAGGTCTCAAGATGAACGTGGACAAGACTAAGATCATGTCGAATGTTCATGTTACACCTATGGCGGTCACGATTGGAAGCACTAAGCTTGAAGTCGTCTACCTAGGGCAGGTTATCCAGTTAGGTAAGTCCAACTTCGACCGAGAGGTCAACAGACGGATTCAACTCGGCTGGGCAGCGTTCGGGAAACTAAGTAACAAGCGTACAAGTTACAACCTCTACCATGCATTAGTGAAGATTTGCTTAAATAAATTTTATGTATGTCGGATTACAGGGGGCGCCGAATTAGACACGGGTCGGTTTGCGGGGGTCCACTGTATATATCTTCACGCCAGTTCCCTTGTGGGGTAGGCAGAGGGAACCGATCGCCATTAAAAGCGATCCTTACACACCTTACTCGCTTCTTTAACATTCAAAGCTCTTTTCATGCACGCTCGTGTAATTATTTTTATTCAAGTATTCACTGGCTTCAAAAAAAAAAAAGCAGTTACCGTATCCTATGAATGCTAGCAACAAAAAGAATCTCGCAAGCGCGTTGGCACTACCGCTGTCAACACAGCAACTCCTCATCTTTTGGTGACCTCACTCACTCGCAGAAACACAACAGCCATTTTCTTTAAATGTATAAATCGTTCTATTCGACTTCTATTTAATATCCCAAAAAAAAACAACATGGCAGCTTGTTACACCCACATGCTACCAAGAGCTCCAGAGTCTACTAGGGTTTTTGTCTCTGGCGTATCTTCATCAATAGAAGTGGAAACAGAGAAATACCTGCAGGACTCTTAACTCTACATTGCCGTCATTACGCGTAGAGGTAGAGTCGTTGGAGTTACACTTAAGTGTAACTTAACTTAACTTAACTTAACTTACATTAACTAACTACCGCCTACCGGAAATTGTTAGTTTAAACTAGATACATATGGCAGGCGTCTGTAATAGCCCACTTCTTATAATCCCTTCAGATCTCTTTTTTTTTATACAACGTCGGGAGTCATACAAGCATACGGTCCACCTGATGTAAAGCAGTAACCGTAGCCTATTAATAGTAATATATTGAGTATCACTCGCGCGATACCTCCCCTGCTGCTTACACAGCAACTCCTTAGTACCTACCTCACACACAGGAGGAACACAACAACCCTCTAGGGGGCTGTTGTAATGCGCCCTACCTCTCTTTAAACATCCAGACCAAGACAAACAGACATGATCATGCACATAAATGTTTGTCTTGTGTGGGAATCGAAGCCACGAGCGTTGGTGTCAAAGTCGCGTGTTTCACGACTGAGCCACCGAGCTCGTCAAAAGATCAGAAGATCCATAGCCCAATAAATCTGCTTATGGCAATATTCTTTCAATGATATCCTCTGGAGCTGGTCGTGGAAGGTGTATAGGTACGTAATAATGCGATGCCTAAACATACGAGTATAAACCCGTGATAAAAATAATATTAGACCGATTCCTATTATTCTGTGAAAACATTAGTCGCTTCGAATCTGTGCCTACCTAACCGGTCGATCTCCGCTCGGGAGTCGGGATGCTATATTACAAATCATGGCAAATTCAACGTTGCAGTAAATTGAGACAGCAATTTGAACTGTCAACGGATGATGAATGTGAAGTAAGGACGGACTAATCGTCGCAAATTCACAATTATCTATCGGTTACCCAGAAATGGCGGCGGAGTCGGCCGCAAATTACAGGGCTTCGCGTGCCGGCGGAGATGCGCTGTGCGCCCTGGCGATAGCGGGGACAATTAACGCTCTCGTGGAGCCCTGAGGACATACTGATGGGTGCAGCTGACATCGTAAGAATATATTTTTCGTCACGGTAGACTGTTGAAGCGTCACGCGTCTGCTCGTGGTTGATCCCTTATTAGATTCTACTTACTACATGATATGTCTTTCATTTATATGATTAGGATTAAATTTGGGTTTGCAGATGTAATCTTATTGGTTAACTGATGATCAAACTGCTGAAGTTAGATACTTCGTATATTTTTTTGATTGACGTCATTGCTTGATATTTTTTTATACTACGTCGGGAGGCATACAAGCATACGGCCTATTTGATGTAAAGCAGGTATCGTAGCCTATTAACGATATATTAAGTAGGTGTCACTCGCGCGAAGCCTCCTCTGCTGCTTAAACAGCAACTCCTTGGCAGCTTACTGGTGACCTCACTCACACGCAGGAACACAGCAACCCCCTAAGGAGTTGTTATTTAGCTGCGGTTTTCTGTGAGGTGGAGGTACTTCCCCAGACAGTGGTTTTGCTTTGATGCGCCCTAACTCTCTTAAAACATCCAGACCAAGACAAACAGACATGTTCATGCACACAAATGTTTGCCTTGTGTGGGAATCGAACCCACGAACGTTGGTGTCAAAGTCGCGTTATTCATGACCGAGCCGCGAACCGAGCTCGTCAAAATATCCGCACGATATCTTATTTTTTAAGTTCTTTGCAAGGAATTAAGAATAAATTTATGTAGAAGTAGTCTTAGAACTTTTTTGAAAGGTCTAAGACTTAAAAGAGTTAAAAAGGAAATTCATTTAATTAACCCTTCGAAACCCGGGTGGTCGTATACGACCGCGAAATGTATGAGAAAATGTATATAACGGGTTCTGACTGCTCAAAAGAGTTGAATAATTCGGATAACTTTAAGAGTAGTGATAACCCAGTGGCTACGGAACCTGCCTACTGAGCAACAGGTCTCCGCTTCGAATTGTGGCACTACTACCAAATTCGTGGTTTTGGACTTATAAACATATTTGTAATTGTCATTTGTTAGGAAACCCGCACGTCCAAGAAATTATATTTCGAATGACGTGTGACCTAACCTAAGAAAGGTTTGGTCTGGGTCTGGTGGCGTTATGGAGGTCTGACGGCAGTCGCTCCTTGTCAAAATTAATATCTTCGCCAAATCTGGGCTTAGATAGCGGACCCCGCTAATCCTAACAGATTAGTAAACGGGATAACGGTAAGAAGAAGAACAATTCGGATAACTTCAGACTGGTTGGGAGTGCGTTCAGGACGTACGGCGTGAACCGTAAAAGATTTGGGAAACATTGTGAACTCCAGTTCTGCCACAGCTCTCTCTTACTATGGGCCTCATACAGAAGCTCAAGGTTGCACAAAGAGCGACACAGAGAGCCATCTTCAGAGTTTTTCTGCAAAATAGATTCGGAAATGAGCACATCCGTAGTAAATTACAAGTAATTTATTATTTATATTTTTTTACAATACATAATAAACACATAATAAAATTTATTCTAACTAGTGTTTTTTTTCAACGTTAGGAACTCATCGTCAATATTAATTGAATAACGTGCCGCTGATGCTGATCAGAGGCATACGTCACAAATATATATACATATATATGTATTTATATATATTATACATTCGATTGAACACAGATATGGTAAAATTACAGTATCTATCAATTTCCAGCTATTCAGTTCATTCAGAGTTCATTAATTAAACATTAAAGTCACAAAACGCAGTCGTAACTATTTGTATCGGGTGACACCGAATTTGGTAGAAATAACTATGTTATTCTCGTAATTTACGCATTCCATTTTACAGAGTATCGTAGCGGCCTTCGTTGTCTGTCCTTAGAAATGTCGTCTATGTACAAAAACCGCACAAGTGGCCTATTTAACTGGAAATCTTGCCTCGGAACGACAATCTGGTCACAAAAAGCGACGTCCGAACAAAATTACACCTATAATCAACGCGGATGCTTTTAGAGTACACGACACGACCACGATCACAATAGTTTGGATTGAATTACCAAAAACGCTATGCCACCACGGTTAATAACGCGTCTTTGACACCAACGCTCATGGGTTTGATTCCCACACTAGACAAACATTTGTATACATGAACATGGCTGTTTATCTGGGTATATTTAAGAGAGGTAGGGCGCATTGAAGCTACCCGACTGGGGAAGTACCTCCATCTCACAGAGAGCCGCAAATAACAAACTCTTTGAAGGGGTTTTGTGTTACTGTGTGTGAGTGAGGTCACCAGTAAGCTTCCAAGGAATTGCTGTGTTAGCAGCAGAGGTGGCATTGCGTGAGTGATACTTAATGTATTACGAGCGTTCATATGCTACGGTAACCACTTTACATCTGGTGGACAGAATACTTGTATGCCTTCCGACGTTATATTTAAAAAAAAAGAAACATAGTTTGAATCCACGAAGAAAATTCGTGTGTTGTGTGCACATACTTGTAATTATCACTTGCTCTGCTCGGCGGTAAAGGAAAACATTGTGAGAAAACCCGACGGCCAAGAAATTATATTACCTAACAAAGGTTTGGTTTTCCCATTTGGTATGTGTAAGTTTGATGGCAGTCACTCAAATTTAGTGGCTTCGCGAAATCCTTAGCCTTGGGTAGTGGACCACGTCAATCCTAATGAATTAGAAAACGGGATGACGATAGAAAGAAGACAATTGACAAGAATATAATCTCGTATACGCGACAAACAGAACATTGTCTACATTAAGACGACAAAAGTCGTGTCGTATAGTGTAAAATCGCATTGACGTCGGTGAAGTGAAGGACGCAGGGCTAATTATTTTTTTAGAGATGCCAAACTTTGGCTCTTTTTGATGACACGTAATAACAATAAATGCGTCCTCGCTATGCGTGGGATAATTTCGGGGCAGGCGAGTAAATCCGGATGTTTTGGTCCTTTACGGGTTTGTTATTTACTAACTTGTGGCAACATTGATTGAAATAATTTTAATGCACTTGCAAAGCGGATGATACAGCCGTGGTTTGCCAGGGACTTGTTATTTGGCTGCAGTTGTTTATTGTAAGCTGGAGGCACTTCTCCAGCCTTACTAAGCTTAACCTGTCTCAAAGATCAAGTTATCTGCAGGAGAGCTTTTTACACAACGACCCGTATGATGTAAAGTGGTTCCCGTAGCCTATGTACGCTTGCAACGTTCAACTCATGAAGTAAGAAAGAAATTGCTAGCGCGTTGCCCTGCCTGGTGCTCAAATAGCTACTCCTTAGAAGATTACTGGTAGCCCCACTCAATCATAGGGACACAACAATAGTGTAGGGAAGTGCTAGTTAGCTTCAGACCACGACAAAAAGACATGTTCATGCCCACAAAATGTTTGTCTTGTATAGGAATCAAATTCATAAGCCTTGGGGTTAAAGTAGTACTGCTAACCACTCCGCCTCCGGGCTTGTCAAATGCACGAAAGATTGTTTTCATATTATGTAGTACTAAGGTGGCAAACGTGCTGACGGATTCTCGGCTGACAACGAATTAACGTAGGACTATAGGCATTTGCAATACCACAGGGCATCACTCGTGCATAATCGTCTAGAAACTTCTTCACTCAATTTCTATGACAATGGGTCTCGGAAGAAAATGTCTCTGGAACCGCACAGTACGGTACCTGAAGTTTGTCGTTTGCTTTGAGATGATGTATATAATAATTGTGGTAATAGGATACACCTTTATTTGCAAATGAAGATCTTTGAGGAATAGCGCAGTTAATAAAATAGCTATTCTCAAATAACATGGATTTGTGAAACATTCAAATATAATAAAACGAAACCACTCCAGCATGCCAATGTGGGGATATTAAAAGGCAATATCTCTTGTAGCCGCATTAATTCCCCACGGGAGCGAGCCAACGTCTAATGACTGGTAATTACCGCGCGGTAATGGACGCCGGTGCTGCGCCCGCCACAAACGATCGCCTCCATTTTGTTTTTTACTTTTTTCTTTTTTAAGCGTTGATGTCTTGGAATCAAGCTGCGTTCCAATACAGATAGCGCTTAGATAGATGTTTTTAATTGTCTTCTGAGTATATTGTGGTGTTGTGGATGTGATGGATATTTGCTAATGAAACTAATTTTTAGTACTTACGTTACTATCTGATCTATTTCTATCTCCGCTACCACAGATGGGGGATGTAAGAGTTCCAGCATCATCTTTGCAGCAAAATCTATTCATTCGTGCATATTGTGCACCCTGCTCGCTGGCAAACGATGTCAAAAAAGGGTGTGGCGGTGTGATGGATATGGGTGTGAGTTTTACTTGAATACGTCTTCGTAACAGGTAAACGGATGTAAGTTATTCTAAAAGAAATTGATGACTTTAGCTATCATGTGGTGTAATAAACTTAAACGTAAATTAATGTAAACTATAGGACATGTAGCTACAACCGATTTTAATATCATCAGATTTCTGAATTGGCTTGTACTATGGAAGCAAATTTCCATAGTGGAAGCCAATTCAACCAAAGATAAAATCCACGTCAAAATCACATTCTATGTGATTTCTGCCACGAACCTTTAAGTAATTGGAATGAAATAGTTGTCAAGGTTCTCCCGAGAGATTACAGCATAGGCTTCTTCAATAAAGGTGTGAACAAGTTTTTTACAGATAGGACAAGGCGTGAGTGATGCCTCTTGTAAATAACACCATCACTTGCGTTTTGTGGAGTCTTTAACAATTTTTCAGCACGGCATTCTAAGTTATCTTAGGCACCATCAGGCAAATCGTACGCACGTTTAGAAAGGGCAGAAGTTTAGAAAGTATGAAGCTCGAACAATAGGTACAACAAACAAGTCCACCTAACATAATATTTAGGTCCTAACATGCTGTTTAATATAGACAATATTTTTTTTTTCTTGAAAGCTATTTTATTAATCATACGAGTAGTATTCATAACGCATCTTTACTGTTTTAGTTCAGTGATGCTCTGCTATATAAGCCGTGCCTGGACAGGTATACCAGGCATCCGTCTTGCTCCTGTAATTGCCCAGTACCAATAATCTCACCAGCGTATTCAGTATTCACATAGCCTCGAAACACTACATTCGAATTGGAATCGAAAAGTTATCTATCAAAATATATAGAATGTGAGTGAAAACTTTTCGAATTCGGTACGAATATGGCTACCCGAGGCAAAGTGAATAGCCACAGAGGACTCATTACAATAGCCCAATAATTTCCATTCGCAACAGTGCCAATACTTGCCCAGTTCGTTAGTATGTTCCATTGATATTCCTCGGAGTGAGACATGGCGAGTACACTACATTATATAAATCTTCTCGGAGGAGCCTCTACGTATTAGATCCATATCCCGCTGCACACCTATCAAATGACCGGGATTAATACTCGTGATGCTAGAAAGATTTTACCAATAATAATGAAGATTATAGAATCGCTTCTGTCACTTATATGAAATTAAATTCAGTATGTATTGGGTGCATTTTTATTATACTAGTGTATAAAGTTTCATTTGAGTATCCATATTTATGCTTTCGCAGACGAATATGTCGTTTTGTGCAATAGTCCAGTCCTCTTAGGTGCCGACTGTACGTTAGAAAAACACATTTTAATAAATTACCCACAGAACTGCCAAATGGTTATAAATTAATTTAATTGACGTGGATTGGATTATCCAATAATCATTTTTATAAAATATATAATATTATAATTATACGATTATTATGGCTGCGGCTCCACCAAGTATAATTATAACATTTTCTTTTAATAATAAATATTATTCCAGTTGTAGGTGTAATTTATAAAGACTTGTATTTCTTCGTATGCCAAATGAAGCGATTCGCCACGCCACATTGTGCGATAAGAAAATAGTGTCTCAAGTTTAACGAGGGTCTCTCTTCTCTCTACTCATTCCAATATTCAAGCTCATCATTAGCTTCAAATGAAGTAACCTCATTCCTATTTGTGATGGCGCAGTTCGTGTTCCTCTCCCATATCATTCGATCCCGGATGGATAGGTTTTTCTTATATCGGGAGTGACTCCTTAGGAATTTGCTGGTTACCTCACTCACTCGCAGGAACCCAACAATCATCCAGGGAGTTATTCCAGCGAGTTATCGAAGTATCTACCTAACTCGCTGCAGTACAATAATACTCTGCGTTTGTAACGTTGCTTGCGGAATGCCTACAGAGTCACCTCCTGTATCTTCATCTTCAAAATTGCCCACAGAATCGATGATTAGTTAGTATTTAGACACTGTTCTGCATATATTTGAAGACTCCGCCTCAGTGATGTTCCTCGCATTATCTACCAACAATTTTGTTATTTTTTGTGGCCCAATTTGATTACGGCGTGTGGTTGATTTCTGACGCCTTCCGCGGGAACTCACATTAGTGGCTGGAACCTGTTGCGGTCGTTATGGTGCACGAGACGAGTATAGTACGCCTTAGAAAGAACCCAACCAAAGTTTGATAATATAAACTAGTAAATAACAGCTAGCTGTGTAGGCAGAGCTGATATTTTTTAAATTTAAAAAATATTTAAATATTTTATTTTTAATTTTTTAAAAATATATGGAACCCTGTACGACATCTAGCGACGAGTGCTGTTACTTTTTCTGTTGATGGGAGTGCAGTGCAGACTCTGCACTGCAGAGTGGCCGGCCATACGTTTTCCCATATGTTTTTTTTTTCTAATTGGAACGATTTTGGACCGTTCTTCCTCACCAACGAACATTTAAATTTCAAATTAAAGGATACAAAACTACAATATGT
This sequence comes from Pyralis farinalis, assembly GCA_947507595.1. Lineage (NCBI taxonomy): Eukaryota > Metazoa > Arthropoda > Insecta > Lepidoptera > Pyralidae > Pyralis > Pyralis farinalis. Next base: position 28,618,264 of record OX382257.1, on the reverse strand, counting down.
TAGCTATTAGTGTGTCGATTTCGGAGTTTCTCACTATTACCGTCTAAACGCTAGCTGAATGACATCAGTCTACCCCAAACGACAATTTTGAGGGTAATGTGGCTCCGCTGGCTATCGCAGCTCTGCCAATTAATAGTATATCTTGTAGAACAATCTTCTTACTTACTGTATTCTTCTTATCCCGTTTCCTAATCCATTAGGATTGGCAGTGTCCGCTACGTAAGCCAGATACTGATTTTTACATGGAGCGAATGTCATCAGACCTACACAACACAGAAGGCAAACCAGACCTATCTTAGATTAGGTCACACGTCTTTCGAAATGTATTTTTTTATCCTGCGGGTTACCTCACCATGTTTTCACCGCCGAGCTATTGATAAATTACAAATGGGTACATAAATCCGAAACACAAATTAAGTGGTACATGCGAGGATTTGAACCGGGGACTCGTACGTACTGTAACTTGTGTAAATCTGATCAGACTTTTTTTATTAGGGAGATACAAGCATACGAGCCACCTGTGTTACTTAGCACTAGCTGTGCCCGCGACTTCGCCCGCGTGGAATTTAACAAAAAGTTATTGTTCAGTTCGCAGAGTTTACTATAACTTATTAATTCTGTATTTCGCGTATAGAAATACCTATGCTAATGTTAATGAAATTCTTCTATTTTGTGAATCGCACCCCCGAAGGGGAAGATATTTCCCCCTAATTTTAACAGTTTTTCATATTTTACGCAGGAACCCTAAATATTTACGGGATAAAAAGTACCCTATATTGTGCTCTGAACAGTCTACCTACCAGTGAAAGTCCCGTCAAAATCGGTCCAGCTGTTTCAGAGATTAGCCGGAACAAACAGACAGACAGACAAAAATTGTAAAAATATTCATTTTGGTATATGTACCGTGTATATATCCATATGCATTTAGTAAAAAGCGGTTACCTATTTTAATATTACAAACAGACACTCCAATTTTATTTATCTATATATAGATGTATAGATGAACGCGTATGTTATCGCAAGGAGTCGTCACTCGCATTTTGCCATCTCCACTGTTCACACAGCAACTCCTCAGGACCTCATTGGTAACCTCACTCATTCACAAGAACAACACTTGTTATTTGCTGTGGTTTGCTGTGGAGATGAGGATACTCATCTCACACAAAAACACTTAATACTAGTTCATCTTAAACCACATCAAAATCACCAATATTTACCGAATTTCTGACTCCTATTATCTAACGGATATAAAGGAAAATGTTTGGCACATCTTACCTCAGTGGGTACCTATTTTCTTTTATTTTTATAACGCTTGCAATGCATTAAGTATCACTCGATGCCACCTCTGCTGCTGTAACTCCTTAGGAGCTTACTGGTGACCTCACTCACACACATGACAACAACAACCCTCCAGGGAGTTGTTATTTGGCTGCGGTTTTTGTGAGGTGGAGGTACTTCCCCAGACAGCTATGATACGCTCTACCTCTCTTATAACATCCGGACCAAGACAAACAGAGGTGTTCATGCACATAAATGTTAGTCATGTGTGGGATTCGAACCCACGAGCGTTGGTGTCAAGTCGCGTCATTCACGACTGAGCCAGTGACCTCGTTAAAATTGCTGCCGTGAGACCTCTACAACCCAGTTCAATTCTAACTCCAATGGCTAGTATATACTCCTAGAATACTGTACTCAGTTTCGCTAAATACCTCAGTGGTATGTATGTATGTATATCTTCACGCCAAGTCCCTTGCGGGGTAGGCAGAGAGAACCGAGCGTCATAAGACGCGGTCCTAGCATACTTCACTCGCTTCTGTGACATTCATAGCTCTTTTCATGCACGCTCACCGGTTCCTGGGGCTCCTAACATCACCTTATCTCTCTCTTATCTCAGTTGATAATTAGAAAACTGCCAAAGTAAGTTAGTAACAGAATGGTGGTGAACTCGTACTATCCGGTAATACAGTAAAACAGGACAGAATAATATAAGAAAGGAGGTTAAGTAAATGCCACAAATGTGGCGCGCCAAACAAAATTCAGGAACACCCTGGGACCACTTTGGCGCCGTGCCTAAAACAACACTCTGTATAACATACGAATGTATAAACATGTCCATCTTTAAACCTACACTACACGGAATTAGACTTAACAGGATAGTCTTAACAACGTTATCTCATGTACTAAAAAAAAATTGAAGAGAGGTAAATAACAACTCCCTGGAGGGTTGTTGTGTTCCTGCGTGTGAGTGAGGTCACCAGTAAGCTCCTAACGATACTGCTACTACTTTATGATACTTAATGTATTACGAGCGATACTACGGTAACCGTTTTCCTTCAGGTGGTTCCCGTATGCTTGTATGCCTCCCAACGTTGTATAAAAAAAATAAGCAGTTCCAACTAACAAACTTGCTTATCACCAGATAGTGGTCCGTTTGATGAGCGGCAATCTATGTATTGTATCTATCTATATCTATATACTTCACGCCAAATTCCTTGCGGAGTAGCCAGAGGGAACCGAGCGCCAAATGACTCAGTCCATACACACCTCACTCACTTCCTCAATATTCATAGCTTTCTCATATACGCTCACCAGTTTCTAAGGTTCCTGCCATCACCTTTTGATAAAATACGATAGATTTGGTCATGGCTGGTTGATCTTGGCTTCCTCGGCTCCTATATCTACTCGTATCTATTTTCGCTTTGTATATCTATTTCGTGATTTTTTCTTCCTGCATTCTTTCTAAATGTTTGAACCAACGGAGCATATCTCTTCTCATTTCAACAAGTGTTACGCCACAAATTTCGCGCAACTTTCGTGCTCTCTCTGCCATACCCAGCTTTCGCTTCTATAAGTAAGCGTTGGGACCCAGCACTGCGTTGTGCTGTGCCTTCTGGTTCAAGCTTTTACTGCCAAGAAGTGTTCCCAACGCTCCACTCACTTGTCTTTCCCCATCAGCAGTGTACCTTCCATCCCTGCTGAGAACGCTTTCAGCAGGGAGTAATATTATTTTGGAGTCGTTCATATATCAATATAAAATCAATCACTCTGGTCTGCCGTGGCTGCTCAGGTCGTCACGGCCTGGCCTGGCATGCACCAGCCACCGTTGCTGCCCTGGCTGCTATATGCCGAGCTCGGCGGTGAAATGGCTAGCGATGGCTACTTTAGCGCGAAGACTCGTGGGTTCGATTCCCACACAAGGCAAATATTTTTGTCCATAAACATATCTGTCTGTTTATCAGTTGTCTAGTACCCATAGCACAAGCTTTGGGACTAGATGACGCTGTGTAATTTGTACAAGGATGGGTATTTATTTATTTATGTTTCCTTATATCATAGCTTAACTGAACAGAACGCACGTATTAAAATAACAAATCGATTGCAAATAAGACATTGAATTAAACAATTTTTTAACGGAAATATCGCGTATTTTATTTATTTTGTTGAACCTGACGTTTCGAACGCTTTGCAGCGTCCGTCATCGCAGGAAGAAGAAGAAGACCACGGACGCTGCAAAGCGTTCGAAACGTTAGGTAAAATACGCGATATTTCCGTAAAAAAATTGTTTCATTCAATGTATAACAATCGCGAAAACCTAAGACAAATAAGACATTGTTGCAATTGAATAAGTATTTAATTTCATCCACGTCAACTCGATCCTGGTGAGTAGATATTTTTACAAATAAATTATTAACAGTTACATAATGATTACGATGTAATTTATTCATAACTAGCTGTGACCTGATCGACCTCGCGCCTGAAACACATCCTTAATGTAATGGAGATACGAATTGATATCATTATTTCATCTGATTGAGTGTATCATTATGTATTATTATACCTAACTCCAATCTAACCTGTTAAATGTTGCACGAATATAAAACTTACATCTCTTTTGATGTAAAAAATATAGATTACTTGGCATTGGGCGCTAGCGAGCACTTCATCATGACTTACATTTTTTAAATAAAATTCCATTGTGTATAGATTTTATATAAAAAAAATCTCACAGATTCCCTTCTTCTTTTTGTATCATACCAGCATTTCAGAAATGATTATGCGCGTTTTATGTTAAAAATGAAATAAATGAAAACGGTAAGAAAAAACTGGTGAAAGGGCCTTACATTTTAAATTACATCATATTGAATTTTGATTGGTTATGTGATTTTATATGATACTAGCTACACCTCGCGACTTCGCCCGCGCGTTTGTCCCGTGTCCTGTAGGAACCGCTTTTTCTTATCTTATCGTGATGTTGAATAAACTATAACCTTCCTCGAGAATTGGGCTATCATAAGCAAAAATATTTTTTCAAATCCGTCTTGTGATTCCCGAGATTCGCGCGTTCAAACAAACAAATTCTTCCGCTTTATATATCGCGGTCTAATGGTAAACAAAGACATTCTTTTATTTTATGAACACTGGGGGATTTATTCAACTAAGATGACAAACAAGCATTCGGCGTGCCTAATGGTAAGCAGTTACCGTAGCCTACGAACAGTTGCAACACAAGGGGTGTCACGCGTGCGTTGCCGACCCTAACTTGTGACAATTCTATTGATAGGATGAGCTTAAAATATCCCTTTTGACGACAAAGTGCTCTTAAAGAAGAAGCAATGCTGGTGTTGTTACGTCATATAGGTATAAATAAATATGACAGCTAATTCGACACCCAACAAATACTGGCCTTTTGTGGTCGGTCCTCGATTAGTTTCTCAGAGCCCACCGGCAAAAACTGCTTTCATAGCCTCGAATTATTTAAGGCCAGATATCGATATAAAACTCGAGATGTTTTTATTGATAACAAAAAATGTGCCGACGTCACTGTCTTGACCACGATCACTTGGATCAGATGTTTATTGGATGAGACCATGCGTTCAAATTGCAATTTATAAAAGTGTTTCGCTCGTACAAGGAGAAAGCTATATTTTAGTATAAAAAGTCTTACACGAACATTTAGGTTTTGTGTTGGATGGATACCTCGAAATTTGATGGAAGATCGTCGTTTAGACTGGTGCTGTAATATGCTTGAAAAGTATAACTGAGGTGACTCGAATGCTGTCTATGATATTGCTCCAGTTAATAAAAACTGTACCTACATATTGTTACGAAATCGAAGCCAAAAGACAATTTGCCCAATAGATGATACCATTTGAAGATTTGCCAACAAAAGTAATGACGTAGAAATCAAGGGAAAAATATGATTCCCTCATTCTTTGAACGGACGGGTCATTTTGCAACAAACGTGCCATAAGATAGAACGATTATTACTGCAGAAGTTTACCAGTTGTCCTGGAAATTGTTTGACGGCAGCGCATAAAAAGCAGGATTCAAATATTTTTCAATGGAAGGTGTGGAAGTGTAAGTCATCCTTACAGTTCCGATCTGATCCCTTGGGACTTTCATTCCTTTCACAAAATAAAAGTTAAACTCGAGAGAAAAAAGAGGCGTGGAAGAGACCCCCAAAGAAGAGGATCACTGTTTCAGTTTTTGGTTTTATCGCATACAACGGTACTTAGAGAGGAACAAGGACTAGGCACTTCGAAAAGCAATAAAAATGAAATAATAGTTAATAGATACAGGCGTTATTTTGCGAAATCAAATTTACATGCAATTCAAAATGATCTAACCTGTTTTGTGTGCTTTCGGCTTTCGCCATCAATTAATTCATGCGAACCAGCGTAGACCGGCACCCACCCACTACCGCTAGTTGATGCAACATGCCGTCGCTACCATGGCTGTTCTGGTAGTCTCTACCTCGGTTACTGCCTTCGTTCTCGCGATTGTCGACCATCTGGAAAAGAAACCGACACGTGTTTCGCCTCTCCACGAGGCATCCTCAGGCGCTGTAGATGTTAGTCATTAGAATAACTTGCTACAAATAATAGCGAGAGCGACCGCTGCAACTGAGACAGAGATAACTGGAGCAGCCATGGCAGCGACGGTATCTTGCATCTACTAACGGTAGTGGGTGGCTGCCGGTCGGCGCTAGTTCACATGAACTAATTGATGACGGAAGCACATAAAGCAGGTTTAGATCAAATTGCAAAACATGTAGGCTATACATCATTTTGGTTTCGATTTTCTAATACCTTTCTAACTACGACACGATTAGTTGTAACGTAGCGACGTGTGTCCCATACCAACTGCCATCCATTGAGTTTTTGATCCTTGTCAATGTAAATCCAAAAAGAGAAAAAGCGATACATTCATTAGTGGTCATTGAAAGCGCACTCGAGCTGAGTTAATATCAACCATTCGACTCGTTTTGTTTCTCTGTAATTATTCGTGTCTCGGCTCAGCCGCCGGCTCTATTCAACACCACCACGTCAACTATTGTCCGTGTACTTTTTATACAGATTATTAAATATAATCAAAGTTTTATTAAATCTATTTTATTATTTCTTGCTCTCATTGGCTGTTGTTTATGTTTTTTTTTTGTTACGTGTTTTGAAGAATGGAAAATGACTATTCATGTGCAACATTAACGTGACCTTGACGCAACATTTTGCAACGAATAATTTCCATTTTAAGGAGAGCACATATTTTTATAAATTACTAAAAAATGCTGGTTCTAATTAGCTTGAATATCTAATCAGGGCTAAGTTATTTGGCTTGACATTAACTTTTATTTTATAAAGTCGGGTGACATACAGGCATACCACCCACTTGATATTAACTGATTGCCGTAGTACATAAACGCTGGCAGTGCAGCTAGGCTTTTGGTAACACCGCTCACTTGCAGGAATACAAGGATAACACTTGGACCTGGGAGTATCTTGGCTGCGGTTTTCTGTAAATTGGACGTGCTTCTCGAGAAGGGCTCCTTGAATGCGCCTACTACTCTTAAAACACCCAGAGATACGGGCATGTTCATGCATACAAATGTTTGTCTTACGTGGGAATCGAACCCCCGAGCCCTGGTCAAAGTAGCCATTGCTAACCGCTCGACTGCAACGTACCGCTCCCTACAGCCCGCACCCCAGCCAATACCAATGTAAACACGTCAACCCCACGCAAAAGCTACCCATGCTGCATCATCATCTCAGCTTCGTTTGAAACTCACCGGTAGAAGTCAAGTTGCTGCAAACCGGTTCCCCGCCAAGACTCGTGCGATGAGTATGGCTTCATGGAAGTGAAAAGGAAGTCCTCCGACTGCAACTACCTCGGCACCGCACGGACAGGAATGTCACAATAACGCGTGGAAATGCCATCGACACTGTTGTACGTTTCCCGGCTACACTAGTCTACAAAAGTCGAGGAGATTGTCAGTATGTGAAGATGAAGACCAATTTAACTTTGAGGTTAAGCGATTGGAATTTCGAAATAAAGTTTATTTCTTTCGAAATTCCAATTATAACTAATCTTCTGCCGACTTTTAGGAAAGAAGAAATCTAGCCGGAGGGAATCTTATATCGGATGTTCCGAGGCCGGCTACCTAACGCCGCCGATTCTTCGTGAAATTAGTATAGGTAAGAATATAATATCATACATATATTAAGTTAAGTTACTTATCTATGGACCTGTTGTTGTAATGGTTTGAAAAACACTGCGTCTTTACTTTACAATAAATACTTAGTATAATTTTGCAACTTTCCGTTCGTCGCTAAACGAAACCCCAGGCGGTCATTGGCCAACTATATATAACCGCTTTATAATTAATATGTTAGATAATATCTGCGCGAGCGCAGTTAAATGCTTGTTTTATAGTTTTTTTATATGCGATTTACACATTATTAAATTATTCTTTATCGGGTAGGCTATCCAATTAGAATGAAATTCCCTTATCTGCATGGTAGGTATGGGGCAAACTTATCATAATGTTATTCCAGTCAGTTTGTCTAATTAAGCGGATCCACTGTGGGCATTGATTATAAATATAAAAATAAAAAGTACACTATCGCTTTAATATCTGTGCCTAATTGGCGATAATCGATTTTTGCACCGTAAAAAAAGTTTTGCGTTCAATTACAGAGTTTATTTGGCAGTTTTTTTCCAGTTGCAAAGTAAAACAAAACTGAAACATTCAATTATTCAATGTTTATTTTTAAACGACACTAACAAGGTTTTTTGTATGTTACACAATATTTGATGATGTTAATTGTACACCGATTTTTTTATTTTTTATTGTGACGCACCTAGAGCCCGCGTGCTTAGACAGGGGAAAATTTTTATAGTAATCGAAAGAGCCTTGAAATGTTTATATTAAACCAAAATGTCAATTCAAAATCTTGCGAATTGCGAAAAAGTTTAATAACCAGGGCCTATAATATAATCCCTCGGTTAAAAGGCAACGCCTCCACAACGGACATTTCATAAAAGTCATCATTGGCTATTTCTCAGATGCTCAACGTTGCTTTTCTCATTTCGCCTTTTAGATTATATGTATACGATTGGTCGCAGTGGTTGTCCGTACGTCTTCATTCCAGGAAGGTCATTATATTTTTTTGAGCCGCGGCAATTTGCTCTGGGACGGCGGCGAAGTGAGACGAATCGATTCTGTAGAGTCGCGGTCCGTCCGTTCGATTCCCGAGCGCGGTCCGTTGCTTATAAAAGGGATATTATATTCGTGTTTTTATGTTTCGGTACCTCACCGTCGATCGTTGGCTTTTGATTGAACTGCATGCGTCATCTGTCAGTTATTGCTTTGGTGAGCGTTCCTTGATTTGATTTGCCAGAATGTTTTAAGGTTTGATTTCGGGATTTTAGCAAAAATTTTACTAGTGTGATTTTTAGGTAACAACTCACAATTTAGGTCCTAATAGTGTTAGATATTTGATAAATCGGCACGGTAGTTGAGCTTCACTTGACTAGCCATCTCTTTGAGATTTTTAAATGCCTTATTTGTCATATTGCAGTCTCACACTTTGCTACGAGGGGAAGTCAATTCGAAAACTTCCTACTTCTACAAATTTCTTCTGATTAAATTCGTTGTGAGTTCCAAGGCAGCTGTAGTTTCACCCCCGGGACAGCAATGAACTTCACTGTTCATTGCCTTTATGGTGGTCGCCGTTAATACTGGCTACACAGGAGACACAGTGGTGGGTATGAGTGGTGGGTCTGTCCCGTTAGTGTATTTTTTTTATACTACACTAGCTAGCTTAGCTTTTACACTACGTATTCGGGAATCCTGTAGGAGCCGCTTTTCCTACTTTATTTTTTTCTTGGCTTCTAAGAGTAATATCGTGATGTTAAATAGCTTAACCTTACTCAAGAATAGAATAATAAATTTCATGCATATTCCATGCATGAAATTTAAATCTCACAATTATCATATATAGAGTAAAACAAAAACATTTTTTTGTAGTTTAGTTTTCTGTATTTTTTTTTGGGTAGTTTAGGTGTTAAATTCGTAAAAAAACAAACAGTTTTTATAAAAAAAAACTTCATAATTTACATCATTGTCATATTTGAACATGTTTTACTATGACAGCTTCAATGTGAATGCCTGAATTGCAGAAATAAAACTAATATTTAGATGAAATCCATACATTTCTTCATAGTTTTCATAGTTGTGACGTCATCTACCGCGGTCTCTTCGTATGAAGCGTTTTCACGTCACGTGATGAAATGCCACTTTCAAACAGCATTATCTCGCAAACTAATTATCGTAAAAAAAAATACTTTGACATATCTTCCTGTCTGAACCCATCTATTCTATCTAAAGTATTGGAATCTTATTATTTGTCTATAAATGTTTCGACGAGCTCGGTGGCTCAGTCGTGAATGACGCGACTTTGACGCCAACGCTCGTCGGTTCGATTCCCACATGAGACAAACATTTGTGTGCATGAACATGTCCGTTTATCTTGGTCTGGATGTTTAAAGAGAGATAGGGCACATCAAAGCAGCCCGTCTGGGGAAGTACTTCCACCTCACAGAAAACCGCAGCCAAATAACTCCCTAGAGGTTTGTTGTGTTCTTGTGTGTGAGTAAGGTCACTAGTAAGCTCCCAAGGAGTTGCTGTGTAAGCAGCAGAGGAGGCATCGCGCGAGTGATACTTAATATATTACCACTGTTAATAGGCTACGGTAACTGCTTTACATCAGGTGGGCCGTATGCTTGAATGCCTCCCGACGTTGTAAAAAAAAAAATTGTCTATAAATGTAAGGGTTGATTTGATTACAGTATTTTAGTCCAGTATAAGCTATAAAAAGAAATATAGAGAATTTGGCCATAGACTGAGCGGTCGATCAAATGGACGAGCGTTGTACCGACGTGAGTGTAACAACCAGTAGGCGAGCTGGCTCTATTAGCCGGAAATTAATTATAAACATTTATTTTATTTATTGCCCACCTGCGCTTGCGCAACGTGCGCCAATCAGACTATGTCGCAAGGGCCGCTTCACACCGACGCGCTCGGATCGAAAAATTTGCAATGTGTTCGATTCTGGCAAGCAAATACATTTTTAGTATTCCGTACCTCAAAAGGAAAAACGGAACCCAAGGATCAGTTCGTTGTTTGTCTGTCAAGATTCATTTTCTCGGGAACTATCAAGTTGATATTAATATCCATACTCCAGTCTGCAATCACTTGGAGCAATGAAAAAATGAAACTTGTACGATTACGCTGTTTTTGTTATTATTTTTTATACCGCTAAGGTGGCAAACAAGCATACGGCCTACCTGATGGTAAACAGTCACCGTGCTCTATGAACATTTGCAACACCAGGGGTGTAACTCATGCGTTGCCTACCGTCTAAACACCTTTTCACGCATTTCGTGAAGAATCTCATACTACAACCACTAAGGTGGCAATCTAGCATACGGTCTGCCTGATGGTAAGCAGTAGCAGTAGTTTTGCTGCAGTCCCTTGGAAAAACTGGGAGCTTATTTCCTAGCACTGCAACTGTCCGTATCCTGCAAATGAACTACTTAACACTTGTCATGTTACCACATTTCAAACTAATAAATGGGATTTTTACTAAATGTTGACTCCTGTAGTTTCAAACCCCATTGCCTTTGGTTGCCATCGTGGAGGTATTTCTAACTGAAGCTTTACTTAATCGTATTGTCCCACAAATATCTCCCAAAACAAAATAATGATATAAATCACCGTTTCAGAATATTAATTTCCTTCAGACTAACGTTTTTTTTTTAATATATTACGTCGGGAGCATACGGCCCACCTGATGTAACGCGGGTACCGTAGCCTATTAACGCTTGCGATATATTAAGTATCACTCGCGCGATGCCTCCTCTGCTGCTACACAGTAACTCCTTGGGAGCTTACTGGTGACCTCACTCACACGCAGGAACACAACAACCCTCTAGGGACTTGTTATTTGGCTGCGGTTTTCTGTGAGGGGAAGGTACTTCCCCAGACGAGCTGCTTTGATGCGCCCTACCTTTCTTAAAACATCCAGACTAATACAAACAGACATGTTCATGCACACAAATGTTTGCTTTGTGTGGGAATCGAACCCACGAGCGTTAGAGTCAAAGTCGCGTCATTCACTGAGCCACCGAGCTCGTCAAAACGTTTGCAAAACTGCACATAAATCCCTTAAAAACTTCTGTCATCGCTATACAAATGTCAAAACAATTTAACAGAATACGATTATATTGCAGGAAACGTGCAGGTACAGTGCAGGTTTTTTAACAGAATAGCGAATCATTTACTGCAGCGTTGCTGCAACGCCGCTGCTGTCAGATCGCTTAACACAATAACGCAACGTCAAAATGTACACACTTTGACACTCGCCGCGCAGCAGTGCAGTTGCAGTTATTTAGAAGAATTAGCCAACAGTACGCGACCATTGCGATTCTAACGTGTGAGGGTGAACTCCCCGGCGACCGTCGGCGAGTGGTGCGGTTATAAAAAGTAGCTGTCGGCATCGAACAATTCTTCAGAACACAATCCGTTGCACAATCACACAAAGGCAGGCAAAATCTCTCCTTAAACTTTTAAGGGTTCAATACCGTGTATAAGCTTAGGATCGCCGTCAATTCTCACAGCTCTCTGAATCGAATCACATGGATTAAGCTGGTATCCAGGTGACTGCAGTACTACATGTGCGGTCTGACTTCAGACTTATATAACATAAATATTGCTCTGTTGAGCACACCAAGTTTTTTGGACGCCAGCTTGATCTCGTGATTGGTATTTTCGTTATTGTACTTCACTGGAGATGTCGACGCAGAGCATCCTAATAATATTCCTGTGATACTCGCAAAGGTATCAAAATCTATAAGGCACTTCCCATAGACCGGGAATCATGAAATCTGGCAAGAAACAATGTTATATAGGACAAGTTAAGGGAAAAATCTGAAAACCGTAATTTTATAGTCACAGAACAAAAAAAGTTTAGTTTCACCTATAATCCAGTTTATCTTCTTTTTTTAAACTTCAGTAACGTTACCTAAATATACTGTGAATGTCCAAGTTTGTACTGAACCCTTGGTGCGTGAGTCCACCTCGCACTTAGCCGGTTTTTTTGTACAACATCAGGCCATGATATCTGAGCTCGCATATCACCACCCCGTCTGCTAGCACAAAAACTCTTTAGGTGATTGTTGTTGTGTTCCTGCCAGTGAGAAAGAAAGTATTCTTCCGACTGGCAGGAACACTACAACCATCGACTTATATTACCTACCGTAGGTAATGTATGATGACTACAACCCTGTCGCTCTTAAAAATACGCGGATCAAGGCAAACAGACATGTTCATGCACATAATATATTTGTCCTGTGTGGGTATCAACCACTGTGCCACCGAGCTCGTCAGAGATTTGTGTATTGGTCAGTTGTGTGGGAATCGAACCCACTAGCTTTTGCGTTTGTAACGATTAATATTCACTCACAAATTAATATTAAAAGCGTCCTATTTCGCTGCGTTACAAGAGAATGGCTGAGGTTACCATGTCGCAGGTTGCATTCCTTAGAAAATACAGGATCCTACGTCACCGCTAATATTAAAAGTCGTATGTATATCTTCACGCCAGGTCCTTTGCGGGGTACGTGGAGAGAACCGAACGGTATAAGACGCGGTCCTTACACACCTCACTCGCTTCTTTAACATTCATAGCTCTTTTCATGCACGGTCGCCGATTCCTAGGGTTCCTCTCCTTCTCACCAATTCGGAGTATTGGTCTTCCTCGAATCATACATGTTTCCACTCTCGTATTGTATATCTGTTTCGTAATTCTTTCATACTGCATTCTTTCTACACGCCCGAACCAACGAAGCAAGCCTTTATCTTAAGGCGACACCTCGATCGTGAAGCTTTAAAATGGCTCCGCCCAATCACCCCGCGCCCCTCAATTGACACTCGACGCTCGATTTGTAAAATTTGAAATTAGCGCCTAATAGGTAACCTGGGGTCAACGTATAGTCAATGCAAACGAACAGAAAAGCTACAGAGTCGCGTCACACTTAAATAAAATTTATAATATCAATATTTAATAAAAATTATTGATTTAATTATTATTTAGCTTTATACATACTAAACCAAACATATTTATTTAAGCTAGACGGAAAACAATAGTAATAATAGTAATAAAAAACTACAGAAACGTATTCACTTTTAAAAGTTTATTGAAAGAGAAATCAATGACATCGTTTTATGTTTATATCTCTATAAGTTAACATGTCTTGGTATCTATGTTGTTCTTACTTAGGTCTCGTCCAGTGGCGCCCTCATTGAATAAAAAAACATATTATAGCATAGAAGATAAACATTATGAAATCTTATGTTGCATTTATTACGAAGATAGTAAAGTATTTTTACGTCATTAAACCAACACTCAAAATATTCCACTATCGTTGTTATAAGCAAAAGTGCTAAAAGAGGCCGTTTTTTGGCAATTATGCCTATAACAACGAAAGCAAAACATTTCAATTGTTGGTTTAATGACGTAAAAGTACGTTATTGTATTTGTAATACACGCAACACATGACTTTATAATGTTTATCTTCCACGCTAAGATACGATATTTTATTCCTTGAGGCGCCACTGGACGGCATGTATCCCCCTTAAGAAGAATGAAACACCAGCTACATAATACAACATTGTTTATCGAGAGGCTAAAGCGGGCCATTTGTTGATTCGGACACATATGTTTAGTTAGCAGATACACCATCTAAACTGCAAACACTGGTCACAGCGATGAAAGACGACTGTATGGAGAAAGGCTTACTACTGAATGCGAAGAAAACAAAGATAATGGTATTTGAAAGAGAAGAATCCAGAACTAATGTAAGGATTACGATTGATGATGAAGTGTTGGAACAAGTGGATGAGTTTGTATATCTTGGATGCGCTTTCAGCAGGGATGGAAGGTACACCGCAGATGTGGAAAGACGAGTGAGTGCTGGGAATAGTGTGAATGGAGCGTTGGGAAAACTTCTTGGCAGTAAAATCCTGAGCCAGAAGGCACAACTCGCTATACACAATGCAGTGTTGGTCCCAACGCTAACTTATGGAAGCGAGAGTTGGGTATGGCAGAAAGAGCATGAAAGTAGAATAAACGCGGTTGAAATGCGAGCGCTGCGCAAAATTTGTGGCGTAAGGCTTGTAGACCGTATTCGTAATGATGATGTTAGAAATAGAGTTGGTCTGAAAGAGAGCGTCGGTGTTAAAATAAGAAGAGGCATGCTCCGATGGTTCGGGCATGTAGAAAGAATGCAAGATGAAAGAATGACGAAGCAGATATACAATGCAAAAGTGGAAGGATGTAGGAGCCGGGGAAGGCCAAGACTTACCTACCATGACCAAATTGGTCATGTTCTATCAGAAGGTGATGTCAGGAGCCCTAGAAACCGGCGTGCGTGCATGAGAAGAGCAATGAATGTTAAAGAAGCGAGTGAGATATGTAAGGATCGAGTCACGTGGCGCTCGGCTCTCTCTGCCTACCCCGCAAGGGATTTGGCTTGAAGTTATAGATGTTCGAGTGTCATAATGGCTGATAGCGCCGAGTAAACACAGGATTTTTTTATTTGGAATAAATAAGAGAAATAAAATTATCAGATTGAATTAGATTGAAATTGAAATAGAAAATTGGATTTTTTTTGCAACTCCCTCCTGGTGAAGATTCACAAGTTATTTTACACAGTTAGGTATAGCTCTGGTAGGGATCCTAGCTTTTTCCCTAAATATAATACACTCTCGAATGACTAGGTATGCGCTTTCACTAACAGTCAATTTAACTTCGCGAATTTTATAAAAAAGTACAGGAAGAACTTGACGGTTAGACGGTAATTTTGCGCCTATTATTTGATAATTTACGTCTCCAACTAAGAAAATACTTGATTTATTGCTTCTCAATTCCACTGCCATCTTATAAAAGTTAAAACATTACGTATTAATCACGAGAATAACTGACATTCAAAATTAATAGACGGTTAGGTAATTATGACGAAGTTAACGATGCTCTCTCTAAAGTTATTCATTGGTTTAGTGTTAATAATCTGCTTTTAAATGATAAAAAGACTAAAGTAATTAAGTTCTCAACACCTAATGTAAGGCAGGTGGCTACCAATGTACATGTTAATGGAACTAATTTAGCCTCTGTGGAGACAACTGTGTTCTTGGGTATAACAATTGACTCCAGACTACAAAGGGGCCCACAAATTGAAAAATTATCAGGAAAACTAAGTTCTGCAGCTTATGCAGTGAAAACTATTAGACGGCTCACTGATATTGATACGGCTAGAATAGTTTATTTCAGCTACTTTCATAGTATTATGTCATATGGAATTCTTCTTTGGGGTAACTCCGCGGATATTAACACCATCTTTTTATTGCAAAAGAGAGCCATAAGAGCTATCTACAAACTTGGTCCCCGTGAGAGCCTTAGAGAAAAATTCAAAGAAATAAATATTTTAACAGTCGCATCGCAATATATCTATGAAAATCTTTTGTATGTCCATAAAAACATAGACTCATTTTGTAAAAAGAGTGATATTCATAGCATAAATACTAGATATAAGCATAATCTTGTGTTATATGCAAGCCGTCTCCACAAAACAAGTAATTATTTTATGGGGCAATTATACGGTTCTATAACAAACTTCCCAGCAATATAAGAGATTTGTCAATAAACAAATTTAAAACTACTATTAAAGCCAAATTGTGTAGCAGGGCATATTATAAAGTATCTGACTATATTAATGATAAAAATGCCTGGGAGTGAGTCGATCCAATTATAATGTAATTAACAAAATATGTAAATTTGTTTGGATACCAAAAGAGGGATGCCTGAGTTTTTTGGCAGTATTTTTATCAGTGCTCACCTAGTCATAAACTGCACGGTAGGGAAAAAAAATGTGACGATTCCAAACAAATGTAGCCATTTTTACGGAATAAAAAGATTTTGACTTTGAATTTGAACAAATGAATACCGCGAGTACGTGCGGCACTGCCGCGCAACTTGTATGAACATGTTTCGATGTAATTCGGCACGGATTATCGTAATCCAAATAAGTTAAAAATTAATTTCCGAGTGTTTTAAAAGCAAATGAACAAAACTAAGACATATGCGTTAGAAAATAAAAAGTTTGAAAAATAAGGGACACCCTAGTATACATATATACAAATAGATTTTATAATCTATTCATATTTAAAAAAAACATGTGACAAATGATTTTCTTGCTGTTTCATAACTTTAACTTCAGTATAATGACATTTATTGTATTTTACTTATGTATACTCTGTGTTTTGTATTGTTGTACGTTTCCTTGTTATTTATTAAACTCTCAAGAAGAAAGAACCAGGACCATCTCTGATGTTGCAAAATAAATCTAATCCGTACAATAGTTCAATACTAACCACAATGTATAGAATAGATGATTTTTTTGTGTTTTCAGTGTTGGTTCATAGTTTTAGTTGGTTCATTATTTGTTTTCACGAGTACCATGGGTATAAGTATACTATCTATCTATATCTTCACGCTAAATCCCTCGTGAGCGCCACATGACTCGGTACTTACACACCTCGCTCGCTTCTTTAACATGAAACATACCGAGTTTTTTTAAAAACTATCAAAATATACTATTTTACCAGTAATTATTTTAATACAAAAAAAAAAAAAAACCTCCACTGGTTTTCTATCTTCTGATTGGATAAATTTCCAACGTAAACTAACCTTCACCTACGTACAATGTCTAAGTCGGAGTTCGGTGAGCTTATAATGGTTACTATGAGTTTGTCGTCCCGTATGACACTTACGTTAAAGTAGCATATAAATCGAGTAGTGATTCTTCTAGTGGAATATGTTTATTTAGTAAGTTTCTCCTAAAAAACAAAACAGCAAAAATATTCTATTTTATAAGTTTTTATTTTAATACAAAGAAATAAAGAGTCTCCACTGGTTGCTATGTGCTGAGAACGCGAACCTTATTGGTATAAATTTCCAACGTAACCTGACCTCCACCGACGTACAACTTCTAAGTCGGAGTTCGGTCAGATTATAATGGACAGAATAGGAGTTTGACGTCCTATATAGGTACGCGGTCAGCCTGTGGATAATGTATACCAATTATCAAATGTTACTGTTTATTCCTGCAAAAAATAACTCTTATTTAATTAATGCAGTTTTATATAGAGTTATTAAGTAATCAAAATTAAAAAAAAGTTTGAAGAGGAATTAAATAGCTTGGGCCAACCATACCTAGGAACTGTTCTAAAAACTAGAAATATGTCTACACAATGTTATTATAATATGTTTAATGAATATAATAATTAAAAAAAATAAATACCTTGTCTTGTTCGCCTCCCCCATTCTACGAACATTTTCTTTGTATTTTTATTCTATATATTTTCTTTTTAGTGTTCCCCATTATTACAACAGTATAATAAATATATATAAACCTATAATATTATTTACTACTTATATCTAATAATAATACACTTACGCTAAATACTATAATATTGAATATTTACAACTATTAATTATAAAAACTTCGGTGTCGCGATGTAAATGGAGCGAGCTCGAGCAGACAGTCGACATAGGTCTCACCTCGAAGCGGGCTGCAGCCGGACTGGCTGGATGTAGTTAGTCAACGCGTTTATAATCCTCATTACCGCACAATAAGGTCGAAAACACGTAGCACCCAAGACGAATGTGATCGCTTAGAAATTGTCAGAAACTTAAAATATTTTTAAAAAATTTCATGTTTCACTTATCAAAATATGCAGCAAGCATATTATAAACATAGATATTACTAATAGATTTAAGTAATTTTGAAGCGTATAAACAGAACAACTTCGTTGTAATTTCAAAAATAATGAATTTCAGGAGGTGTTTTCGAAAGTAATTATTATCGAATCAATTTTACACAATCGCGTATTTGAGCAAGCAAATTCAAGATAAAGAAATGAAGTTATTTATATTAAAATCTTAGATCCGTCAGTTTAGTCATTAGCCTATACTATTCGATGAAAGTTGGTCTAATTTTTCGATGTGTCGCCTTAACACGAATACTTTCTTTCAGACTGACTCTCTTTCTTACATCATCATTCAATTTTCGTAATTATGAGTTTATTAATTACTTCATTTTATTAATTATAATGGTGACTACTTACTATCAGGTGACCCATATGCTCCTTTGCCCCACTCTCATATAAAGAAATAAGCAAATATGCGAATGAACGAAAAGTTGTTAAGCTTTATATGTTTATATACATTCTTATACCTCTCTGATGGCAAACAAGAGTACGGTTGTAAGATAGTAAACAGTTTCTGTTCTTTGGACCTTTGCAACACTATATTACAACCAGACACAGAATAAATACAGGTGGCTGTGTTCCTGTAAGGTTTAGGAGGAGAGACTGATGTTGCAGCGATAATTACTACCCGCGAGGGATACTTCTCGTGCTGCAAATCTCTGTAAGCAATGATAACCGCTTTACATCAGTCGGGTCTATAAAAAATAAAAAGTTATGATCAACACGTTCTGTATTGGTGCGATAAATAGTATTTTGAAAAGCTCTAGTATGTAGGGAGCTTTACATATTTTCGAGTCCAATTCGTTAGTTTTATTACGTACCATTCTAATCGATTCTGTTTATCGATTACAGTTTAATACCGCCTCTACAACCATCTCGCGGGCACGTTCACTCTCACAAACACATAACTTTCGGAGTAGGTAAAGCTTTCTTTCTAAGTTAAGTCAACTTTGGCAACGTTAAATAACTGTTTTTATGATCTTTTCAACGAGTGCGTACAAATGATCTAGCTTCTTTTTTATAACATCTGAAAGTTTCCAGTTTAGGTCATAGTTTTATACGATATAAAGATATGTTACTATAAAATTCAGATATTATTATAGTATTTAGTTCAGGGATTACCACCAACTTTATACTAGCGACTCAAGTTCTATGCAGTTCAGTTTAGGTTCTTAAAATGAATGGCTTTAATTCGTACCATCATCCTACTAATATTATAAACGCGAAAGTTTGTATGTACGGATGGATGTTTGTTGCTCTTTCACGCTTAAGGCGACACCTCGATCGTGAAGCTTTAAAATGGCTCCGCCCAATCACCCCGCGCCCCTCAATTGACACTCGACGCTCGATTTGTAAAATTTGAAATTAGCGCCTAATAGGTAACCTGGGGTCAACGTATAGTCAATGCAAACGAACAGAAAAGCTACAGAGTCGCGTCACACTTAAATAAAATTTATAATATCAATATTTAATAAAAATTATTGATTTAATTATTATTTAGCTTTATACATACTGAACCAAACATATTTATTTAAGCTAGACGGAAAACAATAGTAATAATAGTAATAAAAAACTACAGAAACGTATTCACTTTTAAAAGTTTATTGAAAGAGAAATCAATGACATCGTTTTATGTTTATATCTCTATAAGTTAACATGTCTTGGTATCTATGTTGTTCTTACTTAGGTCTCGTCCAGTGGCGCCCTCATTGAATAAAAAAACATATTATAGCATAGAAGATAAACATTATGAAATCTTATGTTGCATTTATTACGAAGATAGTAAAGTATTTTTACGTCATTAAACCAACACTCAAAATATTCCACTATCGTTGTTATAAGCAAAAGTGCTAAAAGAGGCCGTTTTTTGGCAATTATGCCTATAACAACGAAAGCAAAACATTTCAATTGTTGGTTTAATGACGTAAAAGTACGTTATTGTATTTGTAACACACGCAACACATGACTTTATAATGTTTATCTTCCACGCTAAGATACGATATTTTATTCCTTGAGGCGCCACTGGACGGCATGTATCCCCCTTAAGAAGAATGAAACACTAGCTACATAATACAACATTGTTTATCGAGAGGCTAAAGCGGGCCATTTGTTGATTCGGACACATATGTTTAGTTAGCAGATACACCATCTAAACTGCAAACACTGGTCACAGCGATGAAAGACGACTGTATGGAGAAAGGCTTACTACTGAATGCGAAGAAAACAAAGATAATGGTATTTGAAAGAGAAGAATCCAGAACTAATGTAAGGATTACGATTGATGATGAAGTGTTGGAACAAGTGGATGAGTTTGTATATCTTGGATGCGCTTTCAGCAGGGATGGAAGGTACACCGCAGATGTGGAAAGACGAGTGAGTGCTGGGAATAGTGTGAATGGAGCGTTGGGAAAACTTCTTGGCAGTAAAATCCTGAGCCAGAAGGCACAACTCGCTATACACAATGCAGTGTTGGTCCCAACGCTAACTTATGGAAGCGAGAGTTGGGTATGGCAGAAAGAGCATGAAAGTAGAATAAACGCGGTTGAAATGCGAGCGCTGCGCAAAATTTGTGGCGTAAGGCTTGTAGACCGTATTCGTAATGATGATGTTAGAAATAGAGTTGGTCTGAAAGAGAGCGTCGGTGTTAAAATAAGAAGAGGCATGCTCCGATGGTTCGGGCATGTAGAAAGAATGCAAGATGAAAGAATGACGAAGCAGATATACAATGCAAAAGTGGAAGGATGTAGGAGCCGGGGAAGGCCAAGACTTACCTACCATGACCAAATTGGTCATGTTCTATCAGAAGGTGATGTCAGGAGCCCTAGAAACCGGCGTGCGTGCATGAGAAGAGCAATGAATGTTAAAGAAGCGAGTGAGATATGTAAGGATCGAGTCACGTGGCGCTCGGTTCTCTCTGCCTACCCCGCAAGGGATTTGGCTTGAAGTTATAGATGTTCGAGTGTCATAATGGCTGATAGCGCCGAGTAAACACAGGATTTTTTTATTTCGAATAAATAAGAGAAATAAAATTATCAGATTGAATTAGATTGAAATTGAAATAGAAAATTGGAATTTTTTTGCAACTCCCTCCTGGTGAAGATTCACAAGTTATTTTACACAGTTAGGTATAGCTCTGGTAGGGATCCTAGCTTTTTCCCTAAATATAATACACTCTCGAATGACTAGGTATGCGCTTTCACTAACAGTCAATTTAACTTCGCGAATTTTATAAAAAAGTACAGGAAGAACTTGACGGTTAGACGGTAATTTTGCGCCTATTATTTGATCATTTACGTCTCCAACTAAGAAAATACTTGATTTATTGCTTCTCAATTCCACTGCCATCTTATAAAAGTTAAAACATTACGTATTAATCACGAGAATAACTGACATTCAAAATTAATAGACGGTTAGGTAATTATGACGAAGTTAACGATGCTCTCTCTAAAGTTATTCATTGGTTTAGTGTTAATAATCTGCTTTTAAATGATAAAAAGACTAAAGTAATTAAGTTCTCAACACCTAATGTAAGGCAGGTGGCTACCAACGTACATGTTAATGGAACTAATTTAGCCTCTGTGGAGACAACTGTGTTCTTGGGTATAACAATTGACTCCAGACTACAAAGGGGCCCACAAATTGAAAAATTATCAGGAAAACTAACTTCTGCAGCTTATGCAGTGAAAACTATTAGACGGCTCACTGATATTGATACGGCTAGAATAGTTTATTTCAGCTACTTTCATAGTATTATGTCATATGGAATTCTTCTTTGGGGTAACTCCGCGGATATTAACACCATCTTTTTATTGCAAAAGAGAGCCATAAGAGCTATCTACAAACTTGGTCCCCGTGAGAGCCTTAGAGAAAAATTCAAAGAAATAAATATTTTAACAGTCGCATCGCAATATATCTATGAAAATCTTTTGTATGTCCATAAAAACATAGACTCATTTTGTAAAAAGAGTGATATTCATAGCATAAATACTAGATATAAGCATAATCTTGTGTTATATGCAAGCCGTCTCCACAAAACAAGTAATTATTTTATGGGGCAATGTATACGGTTCTATAACAAACTTCCCAGCA
Source organism: Pyralis farinalis (assembly GCA_947507595.1). Lineage (NCBI taxonomy): Eukaryota > Metazoa > Arthropoda > Insecta > Lepidoptera > Pyralidae > Pyralis > Pyralis farinalis. Next base: position 28,596,012 of record OX382257.1, on the reverse strand, counting down.
ATATAAGCGATTTGTCAATAAACAAATTTAAAACTACTATTAAAGCCAAATTGTGTAGCAGGGCATATTATAAAGTATCTGACTATATTAATGATAAAAATGCCTGGGAGTGAGTCGATCCAATTATAATGTAATTAACAAAATATGTAAATTTGTTTGGATACCAAAAGAGGGATGCCTGAGTTTTTTGGCAGTATTTTTATCAGTGCTCACCTAGTCATAAACTGCACGGTAGGGAAAAAAAATGTGACGATTCCAAACAAATGTAGCCATTTTTACGGAATAAAAAGATTTTGACTTTGAATTTGAACAAATGAATACCGCGAGTACGTGCGGCACTGCCGCGCAACTTGTATGAACATGTTTCGATGTAATTCGGCACGGATTATCAAAGTCAAAGTCAAAATCTTTTTATTCCGTAAAAATGGCTACATTTGTTTGGAATCGTCACAATTTTTTTCCCTACCGTGCAGTTCATGACTAGGTGAGCACTGATAAAAATACTGCCAAAAAACTCAGGCATCCCTCTTTTGGTATCCAAACAAATTTACATAATTTATTAATTACATTACAATTGGATCGACTCAATCCCAGGCATTTTTATCATTAATATAGTCAGATACTTTATAATATGCCCTGCTACACATTTTGGCTTTAATAGTAGTTTTAAATTTGTTTATTGACAATTCTCTTATATTGCTGGGAAGTTTGTTATAGAACCGTATACATTGCCCCATAAAAGAATTACTTATTTTGTGGAGACGGCTTGCATGTAACACAAGATTATGCTTATATCTAGTATTTATATTATGAGTATCACTCTTTTTACAATCGTAATCCAAATAAGTTAAAAATTAATTTCCGAGTGTTTTAAAAGCAAATGAACAAAACTAAGACATATGCGTTAGAAAATAAAAACTTTGAAAAATAAGGGACACCCTAATATACATATATACAAATAGATTTTATAATCTATTCATATTTAAAAAAAACATGTGACAAATGATTTTCTTGCTGTTTCATAACTTTAACTTCAGTATAATGACATTTATTGTATTTTACTTATGTATACTCTGTGTTTTGTATTGTTGTACGTTTCCTTGTTATTTATTAAACTCTCAAGAAGAAAGAACCAGGACCATCTCTGATGTTGCAAAATAAATCTAATCCGTACAATAGTTCAATACTAACCACAATGTATAGAATAGATGATTTTTTTGTGTTTTCAGTGTTGGTTCATAGTAAATATTATTTGTTTTCACGAGTACCATGGGTATAAGTATACTATCTATCTATATCTTCACGCTAAATCCCTCGTGAGCGCCACATGACTCGGTACTTACACACCTCGCTCGCTTCTTTAACATGAAACATACCGAGTTTTTTTAAAAACTATCAAAATATACTATTTTACTAGTAATTATTTTAATACAAAAAAAAAAAAAAAACCTCCACTGGTTTTCTATCTTCTGATTGGATAAATTTCCAACGTAAACTAACCTTCACCTACGTACAATGTCTAAGTCGGAGTTCGGTGAGCTTATAATGGTTACTATGAGTTTGTCGTCCCGTATGACACTTACGTTAAAGTAGCATATAAATCGAGTAGTGATTCTTCTAGTGGAATATGTTTATTTAGTAAGTTTCTCCTAAAAAACAAAACAGCAAAAATATTCTATTTTATAAGTTTTTATTTTAATACAAAGAAATAAAGAGTCTCCACTGGTTGCTATGTGCTGAGAACGCGAACCTTATTGGTATAAATTTCCAACGTAACCTGACCTCCACCGACGTACAACTTCTAAGTCGGAGTTCGGTCAGATTATAATGGACATAATAGGAGTTTGACGTCCTATATAGGTACGCGGTCAGCCTGTGGATAATGTATACCAATTATCAAATGTTACTGTTTATTCCTGCAAAAAATAACTCTTATTTAATTAATGCAGTTTTATATAGAGTTATTAAGTAAGCAAAATTAAAAAAAAGTTTGAAGAGGAATTAAATAGCTTGGGCCAACCATACCTAGGAACTGTTCTAAAAACTAGAAATATGTCTACACAATGTTATTATAATATGTTTAATGAATATAATAATTAAAAAAAATAAATACCTTGTCTTGTTCGCCTCCCCCATTCTACGAACATTTTCTTTGTATTTTTATTCTATATATTTTCTTTTTAGTGTTCCCCATTATTACAACAGTATAATAAATATATATAAACCTATAATATTATTTACTACTTATATCTAATAATAATACACTTACGCTAAATACTATAATATTGAATATTTACAACTATTAATTATAAAAACTTCGGTGTCGCGATGTAAATGGAGCGAGCTCGAGCAGACAGTCGACATAGGTCTTACCTCGAAGCGGGCTGCAGCCGGACTGGCTGGATGTAGTTAGTCAACGCGTTTATAATCCTCATTACCGCACAATAAGGTCGAAAACACGTAGCACCCAAGACGAATGTGATCGCTTAGAAATTGTCAGAAACTTAAAATATCTTTAAAAAATTTCATGTTTCACTTATCAAAATATGCAGCAAGCATATTATAAACATAGATATTACTAATAGATTTAAGTAATTTTGAAGCGTATAAACAGAACAACTTCGTTGTAATTTCAAGAATAATGAATTTCAGGAGGTGTTTTCGAAAGTAATTATTATCGAATCAATTTTACACAATCGCGTATTTGAGCAAGCAAATTCAAGATAAAGAAATGAAGTTATTTATATTAAAATCTTAGATCCGTCAGTTTAGTCATTAGCCTATACTATTCGATGAAAGTTGGTCTAATTTTTCGATGTGTCGCCTTAAACGGCTGAACGGATTTGAATGAAATTTGGCACGGCTCGTTAACTCTGCCTAGCCCGTAAGGGAGTTGGCGTTAAGATATAATATATTATGTTTTGCACTCTAACAGGCATAGGCTGCCCGCGGCTCCGCCCGCGTGGAGTCAAATAACGTAACCTATGTGTTAATCCAGATCATAATCTATCTATTATGATCTGGATTAACACATAGGTTACGTTATTTGACTCCACGCGGGCGGAGCCGCGGGCAGCAGCTAGTCATAAATAAACTGAAACGCATTTTACCTGCGCGAGTGAATGAAAGTTGTCGCTGATCTTCCATGTCTATCTGCATGTTAGAACATTTTCTAACATTAAGTTAAGTTCAGATGTAAAAAAAATCGGCAAAGGATGCTTGTCAACTTACGTACGCCTTGCGAAAGGAAGCGTAATGTTTGAAATAAAATCAGAACATCTAATTTATCTATTTGAGTATCTATTTTTATATCTTAAATAATGTCCCAAAAGGAACTTACATTATTTTTATGTACTCCTAGTACTTTGACGAGCTCGGTGGCGCAGTGGTGAAACGCGTTGTTACGCTACTTTGATACCAACGCTCGTGGGTTCGACTCCCACACAGTACAAACATTGTGTGCATGAACATGCCTGTTTGTCTTGGTCTGGGTATTTTCTATGTATAATAAGTATGTATTTACAAAAAAAAAAGTATTTACGTATGTTTATCAGTTGTAGTACCCATAACACAAGCTTCGCTTACTTTGGGGCTAGATGGCGCTGTGTAATTTGTCCAACAATATTTATTTATTTATTTATGCCTGTTAGAGTGCAAAACATAATATATTATATCTTAACGCCAACTCCCTTACGGGCTAGGCAGAGTTAACGAGCGTTCATGACTCAGTCCTTACACACCTCAATCGCTTCTTTAATATTCATAGCTTTGCTCATACACGGTGGCCGGTTTCATCGGCTCCTGACATCGCTTTCTGATAAAACACGACCTTCGATAAAACAAGACCACTCCTTCCCCTTTTAAAAGATTCAGCCCTGTAACAGAAGGACAGACAGCGGAACCTTAGTAATAACATTCCGTTGGTATCATAAACGGATTAACCACATGAAGCCTATCAGCGATTCGAGCCCACTGACCAATGGGAGAATATTTCAAACAATAAGCGGATAAGTGACGCGATGTGGATCTGTGAACTAGCCAATAAGATCTGCGCGTTGTACATTAACTCCCGATCCGTATTGGTGAATATATTTACTACGCAAAATCGTGTCATCGGTTCTCCATCTATTTCCTTCACCGTTGGTATCTATTAGCATCTTACATACATTTACATTAACGTCGTATCGCCATTAATCTTAGTGCCCCGCCTTCAACATTAGGCATATGATATAATATTCAATATTATTCAATTACTTGTCGGTGAAAGCAGTTTGTTTCAACAGCTATTTCATCTTCCGATTCTTAATAAAAATCGACGGCAAATGATTTTGTTTTGCTGTACACTTCCTTGCAAAACATTGGCGCAATTAACTGTTACCTAACATCGTACTTACGTGTTTTATTTAATGTTACTCGTTTAAGAGTCATTGAACCGTGTTAAAAGCTGGCAATTGCTCGTATAACACCAAGGGTTATGGGTTAGATTTCAGCATTAGTATGCAGGTCTGATTGTATTGATTTAAAATATATATGTGATTAAAACATGTGTGATTAAAAAATATGTGTGATTAAAAAATATTTGTGTGTATATTTTTTTATTTTAACCCCCTACGTGTACAACGACCCACGAATAAAGGACTAAGTCACTGAAGTCGTCATTAGTCTTTCTTCTGAGGGACCACCTTCCGGACTATTGGAGGGAGGGAGTTGGTGATCTCTCATGAATACCCTTACGGCCAGCCGCATGGGTTATATGGGAATCTTACTGACTAATCACCACCTGGCTTCATCGGAAGCCCCAGGATCGCCCCAGGGACAGCGGAGCGGCGACAACGTGACAAAGACAAATAATAACTGCTAAATGGCCATTTTTTTACATTTTTCATGTAATGTGATTACATACAAATAAACGACTTGACGGTGCATAAAGACACCCTTTACTAACGAAAACTTTGTGTTTTAGCGCATAAATATTTTATTGATTTGAATCTACCTACACGGTCCAATGCGATGATTTAACCGATAAGCTGAAGTGGTACGATGTCGATACGCGAACTAGTTCATAATAACTGCGTGTTCTACTTCACTCGCGATCCGTAGCGTATCCGTAAGTTGAGTTTCAAACCTAAATCATTCTATCGGTTCTCTATTATTTCCTTGTTTCTCGCCAAATTTCATGATCCCAGTTAACTGTATGCATCATATAGGTGACATACACACGGACGGACATAAAGTGACCACATAAGTTCTTTCTGCGGAATCCTAATAAATAAATAAATCTTGTCGGATAAATTACACAATTGTGGGTACCTACTAGACAACTGACAAACATAGGTAAATACATTTACTTTGTAAATACATACTTTTATGATAAAGAGAAAACATCCAAATTAAGAAAAACAGATGTTCATGCACACAAATGTTTGTCCTGCGTGGGAATCATACCCACGAGCGTTGGTGTCAAAGTAGCGTTACTAACCACTGCACCATCGAGCTCAATACAATTCAATGTAAGCAGCACAATCGAGGCATATAGCCGTGAGGGAAAAGGTAATTTGTGAGTATAATATTTAATTGTCGCCGGCGCAGGCCAGGCGCCGCGGGGGCGGAGCGCGGCGCTAATGCACTCGGCTGTTCCCTGATTATAGGGTATACGTCGGATGGATCCCGGCTGCGTAGTGCGGCGCGGACAGCTCTATCGACTATATCGATAGAAAATACTGGTCCTGTGAACAACAAGTGGATCCAGAGGAATACAGTAGAAAAATATCGTAACGATGATATGTTCATAGGCTACGGCAACTGCTTACCATCAGGCAGGCCGTACGCTTGTTTACCACATATTATTAAAACGTAACTGCACAAAACACCGAGAGTAAACTTTAAGTTACGGTGACTCCTCGATGTCCAGAGGGCTGCGCGACTATTTACCACCTCTATGTCCACCATGTCAACTCATACCACAAGGCACAGAGGAATTGGAGGTGAAAATACCATCCCTAGACAGACTGTTTTAACCCTTCGAAACGACCGCGAAATGTATGGGAAAACGTATATAACGGGTTCTGACTGCTCAAGAGAGGTTGCGCGCATCAAAGCAGCTCGTCTGAGGAACTACCTCCACTTTACAGAAAACCGCAGCCAAATATCCCTGGAGGGTTGTTGTATTCCTGCGAGTGAGAGAGGTCACCATTAATCTCCTAAGGAATAGTTGTGTTAGCAGCAGTGGTGGCAACGCGCAAGTGATACATAACGTGTTGAGAGCGTTCATAAACTACGGTAACCGCTTTACATCAGATGGGCCGTATGCTTGTATGTTTCCTGACCTGATGATGCATAAAAAAAGACTCCAGTCGGCGTTCATTGACTTCAGTTTTTGATTAGACTAAAATACGCATCGTCAAGCACCTCCTTTGTTTTTCATATCAGCGATAACAAAATAATACCAGTTCTTGGTTCTTTTTATCCCCGAGGGGAAAGACAAAGGAATCTAGCCCATACAGCCACGTCATCAGTTTAGAACCATTTGAATAATCTTAATTCTATGTTCCAGCTTCAGGAACTGTGCTCAAAAAATACTTGGGAAGGGTACATTGACCCAATCAACCCAGTTTAAATACCACCCGTAAAACGATAGGAATTTTACAAGGTTTTCTTGATGAACTTATTCACGTCTTCCAAAAAGTGCATAAACGTGTTATATTTGAGTTTTTTCATTACCTACTGTATAACTGCATTAGCACTTATGTTACAAAATACTATCGAAATTGTCACATAAAACTCATTTTACACTGAATTGTAAAAATTTTAAGTATAACAACAATGTCATTCGTCAAAAGCGCGGGAAGAACACAAATAATACCAGGTTACTTCTGTGTTGCCATATCAATGGTTATTATATGCATGACAGGACTGCAAAACTTTATTCAAACTACTAAACATGTTACCATTGCCATCCTTGAATATTAGTGATATTTGAGTATTAATTATCTCACACCAACAGTATTTTATGAGCCGTCTAAATGTCTACTTGACAATCTCGATAGAATGCAGCGCCGCGCTATACGCATCATAGATAGCGCTGAGGTCACTAACTCCCTTGAACCTCTTCAGCTGCGTAGGGATATTGGTAGCTTGAGTGTTCTCTACCGTATCTATCATGGGAGGTTTTTTGACCTCGTCCCTTGTTCTCCTTTCCTCCTCTGGAATACTCGCGCTGGACTGAGATCACATCCACATAGTTGGGTTGCTTACCTACCGTACTAAGAAGTTCGGCGACTCATTTCTTTGTCGGACTATCAAAATATGGAAATCGCTTCCGGAGCATGTGTTCCCCACTTCCTATAAGGAGGGGGGCCGTTAAGGAGTAGGGGGGGAGGCAAGCAAGCACAGCGCTAATCACTGTAATGGCTGTTCTCTCATCTGGTTCTCATTGACGCTTTCCATCAGGCACGATGGGGACATTTTGACGGGCCCTGGCCTGTCAAAATGTCCAGGCTAGGAGGAGAGAACCGAGCACCGCATGACTCGATCCTTACAAACCTCACTCGCTTCTTTAGCATTTTATTGGTCTTCTCATGCATGCTCGCCGGTTTCTAGGGTGCCTGATATCACCTGATAGAACACGATCAATTTGGTCATGGTGGGTAAGTCTTGGTCTTCCTCGGCTCCTAGATCCTTCTACTTTTGCGTTGTATATCAGTTTCGTAATTCTTTCTTCATGACACACATACATATTTAAGAGCATTGTTTGCAACACATCCACTTCGTTGTGTAGTAAAATGGCTGACTACTGATTATGCTTCATGTTTTATGTTCAAATCCAATCTTACAAGTTGGATTTTAGAACGCTGTTTTTATAGTATCAGAGAGTACATGGATTATAATCATTAATTAAAATTGCCTATTTTTTTTAAGTAAAACTTCTTTACGCACGCTTGACATGGGGAGTAAGCTGGTGAATGCGTGAAGAGAGCCTTACGATAATTGTGATCGGGCGAGCGTTACGATAATTGTGATCGGGCGAGGCGAACGGAAGTTGAGAGGGAGATATAAGTTAGTGAAGATAGAAAGAGAGAGATACGTTTCGTATATTACTGTGTGGGCAGAAGAGAGAGGTGCGAGCACACATTTTCTTTCTCTCATAGCGAGTTAAGTTTCGTATATCTAAGACACAGTGCAGACCTATTGTCTGTATCACACTATAGAGCTAAAGAAGTTTTACTTCGGTCATGTGGTCTAAAGCACACTCGTTTTTTACATTTTAATTGTATTTAATACGTTTTTATTGATCGTTCATAATTTGCTATTAATTAAATTCATACTGTATACGAATTCAACCGACAATTTATAATATTGACATACGTTTGACGACATGAGATAATGATGTAGTTTTTAGCAATGAACTTTAGCACGCTTGCTTGACGGCTGAATTAATTTTAATAATAACCTTGTATTTCGAACACCTATGTTCCAGCAAACATACGTTTGAGTTAGTAATCCTTGAACGCATTGCTGAAGTACGTTACGTTTAAAGTAAATTTATCGACAAGTGGTATCGAGTATGGCACAGCACGACCCTCGGTGTCGGTGCCGAAGGCGCGGTCCGTCCCCGAAGCCCGGCGTCAGGCACAGGCCTCTGACGCTTCATTCCCTGACGACACCCGCCTGGCTACCACCTCACAATTAATATGTAAGGTGTACTGAAACATAGTGTCAAGTTAACCAATGTCCAACCGGGAATCACTCATGTCATCCAGAAAATATTAATTTTAGCCAATTGAGTATAGTTTAAAACCTTATATCGTGTATTATCAGAAGGTGATATCAAGAGCCCTAGAAATCGGCGTGCTTCATGTAAAGAGCTATGAACATTGAAAAGGTTTTTTTATATACAACATCGGGGGGCATACAAGCGTACAGCCCATCTGTTGTAAAGCGATTACCGTAGCATATGAACTACGAAACACCTAGACCAATACAAACAGACATATTTATGCACACAAATGTTTGTCCTGTATGGGAATCCACGAGCGTTAGTGTCAAAGCAATGTAACAGCGCGTTTCACCACTGCGCCATCGAGCTCTTCAAAAGGTGAGTGAGGTGTGAAAGGATCGAGTGATGTGGCGCTCGATTTTCCCTATCTATCCTGCAAAGATTAGTAATATAGTACAGATGAAGTTATACACAGCTAGAATCACTCATGTTATCCATAAATGTTGTCAACGTATGTACTATATTATAATCGTGGCAGTGTTGAAATTGTATAGTTACCTCTTGCAGTATCCCGTATCCCGGTGCACTAGAATTGGCGAGGTCCGCTGCCTAAGTTTTGGCGAAGATACAGATTTTTACATGGAGCAACTGCAAACCTCTACAACCCAGAGAGAGAACTAGAATTTTCTTAGGTTAGGTTTCACATCTTTCGAAATGTAATTTCTTGGACGTGCGCATTTCCTCACGATGTTTTCCGTCACCGCCGACCAAGTATTAATTACAAATATGTAGTACATTAACCGAAAACATTCGGATTCGAACCTCGGACGGTCGTATAAATGGGTCGGTTCTTTATCCACTGAGCTATCACTGCTCCGTCAATTGACAACATGCCATTGATATGCAGTAGAATTAGCGTCGGAGACAGCACTGAGCCTTGGGGGACGCCATCATGAATGATGTCGGAGCAACTGTCATCGATTACGGCTTGTACACATCTCGTAATCAAGTCTATCGATCGGACGCCTTCGCCATATCTAGGCTGACAGCAAATGCCTCGCCGTGACTCTAAACTGCCCTAAGTCCCGCACTGTGTATAACTAACCTACACACCATTCTAAACACGTAATTTTACAATCATAAACAAAGATTGTTTATTTATATACGTGCAGAGTATATTCGTATAGAGTCAATATGGACCTACGTATTGGATCGTCGTCGTGACCATAACTCGATCAGCTATCATATCACGCAGTCAGAAGTTGCGTATAAACAAAACAGTAGTAATGAATTGTGACACAAAATAAACCTCTGTAAATTAAAAGCATACATTTTAAGCTTTATCACAGAACGATTTTATAAAGCTAATTCCAAAAAGACAGCTCGCAAATTAATGGCTCATTAAGAAGGGTCATTAAGACTGACTTAAAACTGCATTTGTCGGAAAAATGGGCGAAATGTCAATAAACGGCGGATATCTCGAAGCTCAGATATAAAGTTAATGGCCCCGAGTCAAGGGCAATAAAAAGATTTGTCTGCTCGTCCGACGACTCTGACTCCAGGGGCCAGGGTACCGGGGCTTTCATATTACGTCGGCTGCAAGCAACGACTCGTCTGTTATGCGGTAGCTTATAGACACATAATTCGTAAACATGAAAGAGAACCGATGAGACCAACTTTAAGTAGTAACTTCATTCACCGCTACAGGTCGGGGGATGAAGTAGAATGCGCGGTTCTTATTGGTTAATTGAGGGATCAACATCGCGGCGCTTATCGGCTTATTGGTTAAAATGTTCTTCGATTAGTCAATAGGCTCGAATGGCTGAGATATGGCGCTAAAATACAACGTGTTTGTGAGCACGGAATGCCTTCTTGCGCAGTCAAGTGGTTTATTGGCTGGTATTTGTAAGTTATATCGCTCCGGATTTGCCATCCTCGCTGCTAACGCAGCAACTCATTGTGGGCGTGGCCTTGTGGTATTACTGGCACGCAGGAACAGAACACCCTCCAGGGTTCTATAATTTGATCCTAATGCTGCCTGCTTTGCCAGAGGCTCGTTGATTAATTGGAAAGTTTTACCAGTTATGGGAGATGTTGGTTGACCCTGATGTATCTCTAGAGATGAGTATACCTATACTCATCTCTAGAGATACATCAGGGTCAACACCCCGATATAAGTATTTAAGGGTGCTAGAAATTAACTAACGTCAGTGTGATATAACTAAGTCATTAGTTTATATTCACACCAAAGACTACTTCTACCTATTTTTGTTATTAAAATGTACTATAATTATAAATAAACTTAAATAAATCAATCTTTCCTTATTATTTATTTATATTACGTCATATATAGTCATGATTATGATTATCATATAATATATATAGTCATATAATATAATTATATATTATAATATAATTATTATTACATTATTTATAGTACGTCAAGTCACTTTCCTTTCTTGAAATAAAATTAGTTAACAATACGAAAAATATTTCATCTAACTCACATGTAAATAAAATAGCATACAAATAAGCTATTTGCATGTTTCCATATATTGATTTTTTAGTTTCAGTAAAACAACTACACAACAACAAACTAGGATTATAAAGAAGAAACTAAGAAATATTATAGCCATTAAGAGTAGGTACGTTAAGAACGATACGAGTCTAAGAAGAAATTCATTCGATATGTAATTGCAGTAATTATGAATCGTAAACTCATTGTCGCTGCGGGTACAATTACGGCGACGTTCTGCGTAAACAATTACTAATTATTAGCTTTTTTCATGTCATACCACACTGTCCCGAGACTATGTATCTCGCGCAGAAGGTCTGCTCGTCTGTACTTTCTGTACTATCGGCGATTCTCTCTCACAACTGATAGTATGATAATCTACGGTCGATTTTATAATAAAGTTTTTTATATGTATAATGTTTATACAAAATAATAGAGAATAGGGATAGGGGTGTCATATTAGGTTAGATGAAAGAAAATAATGAGAAAAAGTATTAAAGTTATTATCAAGGCTTCCTGCGACCACGGATGCTGCAAAGCATTCTACGTCAGTCTCTCGATACTTCCGTTTAAAAATTGTTTAATTCAATATTTATTCCATAATTTTGAATGCTGAATATCCTCAGCTACAATTTTAAATCTCAAATTCTCTCTGCTCATATTTACTAAATTAAATTAATAGCTGAATATATTCTATTATATATTTTACTTACTTATACGAACAAATAAATCCATACAAGTTACAGTTATAAACTATAAAAATTAAAGAGAAAAGCCATAGCAAAAAAAATAGCAATATCCTGTTTTTTTTTGTTTATTTATTTCGTTAACATATATAATTATGTGATAGGTATTTCTTTCAAACAACCATAATTATGTTTGAATGGCAACAAATACTAAGGTAGGTAGTGCAAATTGATAATTTTAAGTGATAAAACAATATCTACTTATTTATAAATACTGCTGCTACTACAACTTCACGACAAGTCTTAGAGAGAACCGCGGCACATGCCTCCATTATAACTTATTTATAAATAAAAACGTTAAATAAACGGTAAAATGTTTTCGTGTTAGTGTCAGGAGCCCGACGAAACGGCGACCGAGCATGAAAAAAGCTAATAATGTTAAAAAAGCAAATAAGGTGTCTAAGGACGAATTATGTGGCGCTCGGTATCACTCAAGGGTCTTAACGTGGAGATATGTAAAGAAAGATTTAGAGACAAACAAAATTCTGGAAATAAAATTATTAATATCTTTTATCTCTAAGGTAGTCATGGGCAGGCTAGCATACAGCCTGCCTGATGGTAAGCAGTTCTAATAACCTATACAGGAGAAACACTCACGCGATCCCTATTCTGTAAAAAAATATTCACGGCTTTTTGAAGAACTCCATCTTACCTATACATATATGTATACAACTTCCTTTACCGATAGCTCACTTTGAATCTAATATTCTTCACAACGACGTGAAAGAGTTTTAGGATCGGCAACGCGGAAGGAATACATATGGTGTTCCAAACGGCCAAGGGCCTCCATGACTGATGAATTTTAGGCAGATAGTAGATCTGTTTGCAAACCTTAGAGGTATAAAATTACAATAACATTCACAAAGTACACGTAGACAAATAGCACTTCTGTGTGATCATATATTCTGTGTCATTCGTAGATACCGGATCCTATATTGTGTTGATGCTACAATTAACCTTTGCCTGTGAACAATATTGATGCGTTTTATTCAAATCAATTAGCTTCGAGTGAATACTTATGCATACGAATCTACTATTATAAAGAAGTTGTTATTGTTTTACCTGTAGACGACAGCAGATTACAATACATGTTGAGATCACGATTAAATCGCCATACAGTATATTGGGAAGTTTACCTGCGTCTAATTTATATGGCGGTTCTGTTGACTTTTGCATGACAACTAATGTGAGTAAAAATTATCTATCTAAATCTTTACGCCAAATCCCTAGAGTAATAAACGAAGAGAACCGAGCACCACATGACTCGGCCCTTACACACTCACTGGTTTCTTCGACATTCATAGCTTTTCTCACGTGTGCTCGCATGCATTTTTTAAATGAATCCATATAAGCATATAAAATAAAGCTAGAACTGCCACAATACAACACTACGACTAAATCGTCATATTGTACATCGGAAATTTGAATGAATTAATAATAAAAATCGGATTTGTGCAGCCGTAGTAACAAAAGAACCAGCCTATTAAGTAATTGGTTGTGTTGTGTACATAATATATGTTATTATCACTTGTTCGGCGGTGAAAGAAACCGTCGCGAGGAAACCCGCAGGTACAAGAAACGATATTGCGAAAGACTTGTGATATCTAACCTAGAAAAGGACTGATTCTCCCTTAAAGTCGTAGAGGTGTGTCCGCAATCGCTTCATGTCAAAATGAGTATCTTCGCCAATTCCTTAGTCTTATGTAGCGGACCCAGCCTAGGAAATGGTGGATAATGGAAGAAGAAGAATAAGATGATCAATTAACATGCTACTAGAAACCATTTACAAAATTTGATAATTCCTCAAGCTTGACAAAATCCCTTAGTATATCGACCTTTCTTGAAAGTCGGGCACTTATTCTTGCAATCCCTGCGCCAACTCTTACTCATCCCGCTGCAGAGGTATAGGTCTCCCTTCAACTGAAGGGGCTTAGAGAATAACAGTAGAGTCTTAGGTTAACGGCTATCTATCATCTACAGGAAACAACCGGGACCCTAACCTAACGTACCCTTCGAAGCACAAAGAAGATCGAGATAGTTAAATTCATCCAAAGACTGGTTGCGGTCGACGTCCTACTCCTCATTAGCTTATATAGATATATAAATAGAATACTCTTTAGTTGCATATACAGTTTAAATGAAATACATTATAAAGGATTCTTACAAATGGAAGACATACATACACATGAGACATACATACATACATATGAGACAAGACGGCCATCTCAATGTTTTAAAAAAACTGGCAAAAATCATCTTCTTTATCTATGATTTCTAAAGCCATACACTGACATTTAAGTACAAATATAGGTATGTTTGTATATTTTATGCATGCATTTTATATACATAATATGTGTATTTATTATTATATGTAGGTATTATTTGGTATATGTACTCGCATCTATATATGTATGTATACACACATATATAAGTAGTTATATTAATAAGTTAAAATTTTCCTTCCTAGCTAACCCTTTCTGTACTTAAAAACACCCAGAATAGACAAACAGACATGTTCACGCACACAAATGTTTGTCGTGTGTGGGAATCGAACACATGAGCGTCAGTGACAAAGTCACGTTATTAATCGCTGCACCACGGATTTCGTCAAAACCTTAAGCCCTTAAGGTGACGAATCTTATTGCCTATTGCAGTACTAATATTTGCGGCTATTCCCCCGTGCCGTCCCCGGGACTACACCGGCGATACAAAGGCATCGGCAATCGAATTGATTCGTTAATTACTTGCTTTTATCACTGGCGGCCATTAGCGGTCGTCCGTCCTCCCACGCACGGTTAATTGCTAATTTCGTATTACGACTTGACTCCACTCGACTCGGACTAACGTGGGATTCTTTAATCGTAGTGAATCGATTAAGTGCGATCCGATAGTGATGGCTGTGGCCGCTTTTATAATTTGCCGACGAGTGCAACGTAGCCATGTACCTACGGGTTTACTTTAGTGATCTACGGCGGCATACGGCCTGCCTGCTGTATAGTGGTTACCGTACGCTTGCAATACAGGAAGTTCGCACACTGTTGTTAACAACAACTGTGCTACTCACTCGCGGGAATACAGCGACCCACCAGGGGGTTGTTATTTTGCTGCTGTTTTCTGTATGTTTTTCTTGTTTTGTTTTTATACAACTAGATTGGCAAATAAGCATGCGGCTCGCATAAGATGGTAAGCGGTCACCGCAACACTACGGGAATATTACTGGCGCGCTGCCAATCCTGTGACCTAAGGTTGATTCGTCACAGTAGGTACCCAGTAATTTGTCTGCCATATCTCAGTCTTCAAACCGGAACACAGCTATATAAATATAGCTACTTGGCGTTAGAAATAGGTGAGACATAGGGACCTCTGTACCCACGCAGACGACTTTTGTACAAAGTCTCCCTCTGGTGAAATGGTGGATGTAATTCCCTAGTCGGGCTGCTGTGCGCACTACCTCTAAAAATACCGCGACCAAGACAAACAGACAGTTCATACACACAAAATTAATACTTGGCTGTTAAGAAATTTGGTATTAAAATAACCATTGGTCACCACTAAATCACGGGGTACTATTTAGAACAAAAAAAAACTTAAAAAAAGCCGTTAAGTACGAGTCCGACTCGCGCACCGACGGTTCCATAAAAAATATGTTCGCAAATTATTTTCGCACAAAATATATTTTTTTTGTGTTGTGCTGTGTTGTTTGAACGCACTAATCGCTGAAGAGTTTGTTTGAAACGAACTCTTGACAAATTAAAATTTCTTCTTGGATTTTGCGAAGGATTATAGCCTATTCCGCATCTCGATATCAGAAGCCAAGCAAAAAGGAATAAAGTAGAAAAAGCTGTCACCACGCGGTATCCCCTGTTATCCATGTATACGTGTGGGCGAAAACGCGGGCTCTAGCTAGTCTTTGATAAGGCTGTTCTCATTCCTTCGTATAAATATCTTCATAATATTCTCTCAAAAGTTGCACGTTTCTCTCGCCACAAACTTTACAGAAAAATACTTCAGAAAACCGTTGGGTTGTAGGGAGACCTCAGTGCCGAGGTTTTTCCAATAGACAAACTTATCACTTAGTATCTAATACGAGTGATAGAAATAGCCCAGTGACGAAGGAACCTGCCTATTGACCACCTGGTCTCCAGTTCGAATCCGGGCGGGTCATGTACCACTAATTTCGTGTATTCGGATTTATGTAGGTACACATTTATCACTTCCTCGGAGGTGAAGGAAAATATCGTGAGTAAACCCGCATTTTGAAGAAATTATATTTCGAAAAGACGCGTGACCTAACCTAAGAATAATCTGGCAGTCGCTTCATATAAAATGCTTTGCCAAATCCTTAGGATTAGGTATCGGACCTCGCCAATCCTAATGGATTAGATAACGGGATAACGCTAAGAAGTAGAAGACAACTGACAGAAAAAGCTGAGCTAAGTATTGAGGTATGAACAAGGCGACCACATTATCGAACAACGTAAACTTTAGCGCGCAGAGAAAAAGGAACATTTAAAAAATAAAAAAGCAAGCCGTTTAGTCATCCCTTCGCCTTGCCACATTCTCTTACGTAGAACCTCAAAACCAGTTTGTACGGACCTCTATTTTCAGGATCGACGGTTGGGCATGTAGACAGAGTAGGTCTGGTAGCTGGAACGACCATTGACTAACAATTATCCACAATTAAGCTATCATTAAGAGCGGTTTTTCTTGAAGGCTACAATTTGTCACACACGCAGCAATGAGACGCAGGGAAGAGCAGGGGATAAATTAAATGAACTAAAATATGTCGTTGAATGCTACCTCATTAATTCCAGTAAATGATAAATGAACGAATGCATTGAGACGTGCTTGCAGCGTTTAATAGTCCGGCCTGTGACTGCTTGACTTCAGTGAATATTGAAATACTAGGTGCAGCTTCAAATTAGTCCGTATACCGGTATCACGTGGGAACAGCTTACTTTTTATAAGGTATTAAGGGTTTCGTGATGATCAGAAAATGGGCTATCAAATGCAAAAAAAAACCAAATCCGATTCAGAGATTAGCGCGTTAAAACAAACAAACTTTTTTACGTTATTAACATACGTAACGTACGCAAGAGGCAACCTCATGGCTGTAGATGTTAGTCGTTAGAATAAATAAGGGGTCATTGTAGCACGTTATTCTAACGCCTAACATCTACAGCGTCTGAGGATGCCTCTGGGACAGACGTATATACGTGTTGTAGAGACGATCGCTGCAGCCAGGGCAGCGACATTGGCGGATGCATTCGGTTCATGTTTATGATTTCATGTTCACGTTTTTCGCAAAGACGACTGCAGAGGCCAAGGCAGAGACGGCCGGTGCAGCCGTGGCAGCGGCGGTATGCATCTACTAACGGCGGTGTGTGGGTGCCGGCCAGCACTAATTCGCGTGAACTAATCAGTTCTAGAAGCAATACAATATATAAATCACTTAACTAAAATTAAATAAATACACAATAAAACTAAATTACATCTAAAATTTAATAAATGTAATATAATATGATTTAATAAATTTAATAATCTAATCTAGCACACAAGTAGCAAAGAACACAAGTAGTTTAGATCAAATTACCTGATATCTAATGGTCCACCTCTTGTCTGCCGTGTAGAGAGTGGTGTGGGAACTTATTTACAATACAGTAATATATATTTATTTCATATACACAAAATATTTTACTAGCATGGACTCATAGATGAAAGATTACTATTGTCTGAGATACACGTATGTTACCTAGTTTAGGCAGAGATGCAAAGCATTGTAATTTTGTACCAATTTTTGCTTAATAAATAAATATATGATATAATGATAATAAGCAAATGGTCTCATGGCGAAGAACCTCGATCATTAGCTTGAGAGGTTCTCACTCTGTAGTTGGGTCAAGAACCAGTTACAGAAGGCGGTTCTTCTGGACACGGCCCGCATTGTGAGGAGGTTTCTCACTCTGCAGCCCTGACCACCGTTAGCTTGGTCCTTCGGCCTATTTTACTTTACAGTCAATTTATATTTAAAAATGTAAAAGTTGGAGATAAATAGAAATAAAGTATAATAATGATAATCCTTTATTATTATCACACAATCTTACATTACAATAAATTCGTTTCTTAAAATTAAATGTGATTGTGAGACTGGTGTCCAAACTACGTTTAGGGCCTGTATCTTGGATCATCAGTTTTCACCTCTCACACCAGGTCCTTGGGTACATAAAAATAATGTGGTGGGGTATATTTACAATAAGTGACGTGCAATTATGTGAGAGTAAGGTATGCAGGGTCGGTAGGTTGTGTGTGGTATTGTTTGGGCGCCTCATTTGATGGTAGCTAGATATTTTAATTATTGTTCGATAAGTACTAATCTTACAGCTTTGCAGACTAAACAAGCGAAGTTACTTACGTATGCGAAGTCTAGGTGTGTCGGAATTAGTGATCGCAATACCGAACCCTTTTTTCAGTACCGGTATTTTCGGTATTGATGTGGTTTCGATACCGGTAATCCGATATTTTCGGTACTCAAACATTATATATATACATTTTTTTGTGTGATGAAAAGTAAAAATAAAAGTCAACAAATATCACGATATAAGAAATCAGAAAAATATAAATTTGGGTTTAGTTCATTTCGCTGAGTATAGTACGCAAGCACTACTAACAAAACAATCTTATTAGATTTACCTATTGGTAAAATATTTAAAGACAATAATGGCTTACTTCAGACTCTTTAAAAACATATCTAACTTCAGACTTCCATATTATAAATAAGTGTCATACATATGAAATAATAGGCTACAGTGACCTCTTACGTGCCCCTGCTAGCCCGCCATGCCTATGAAGCTAAGAACCAACATTTTGCGCGCTTGTTTCAAAGAAATTACAGATTTGTTTTTTAATTTTTGCTAATACCGAAAATCTCGACTTTGATTATTCTAAACCTGGGATTCATATCTTAGAATTTTCGCTCGGTGTTTTCGAAAGTCGGGATCCCGGTTTGCGACCGCTGGCTGGTCGGAATGTGTTAGTGTTTGGGGTGTGTGGATGGGTATAGTTATCGGTTATCATAATGCGGTCTTTATGGTACCGTTGTGGTCGATGAGCATGTATATACAGCGGCGGGTCTCCGAGATTTATCTACGTAAAATGTATATATATGTATATAAGGTCAACTGGGGTAAATGCGCTTATGGGGCTAATGCGTTTTTTCGAGATTATTCTTATGCTATTCAAAATGGAATTACTTCCGCACTCTAGTGATGTTGGTTTGAACTAACTTTGTTACTTAAAGCACGTACAGATGGCATTATTATGCATACCTCTGCCATTTCAGTCATTTTGAAAATCAGTCGTGTTATTGCAGCCGTCATCTTGGGAGGTAAGTGAATAAAATCGTTATTAATCAGTGTTACTTCTCGTTGTCTCGGTTTTATTTTGTAAAACACGGAAATAATATTTATTGGGTAATCTGTACGCATAATTATTTTTTGTTGATTAGTTTTAATTGTAAAGATACAGTGGCTGAAAATTTTGAGGTTACGTCGAGATGTGTGGGGTAAATGCATCCATGCTTCTGGGGTAATTGCGGCAGTAAGACGCAATTCCCCCAAAACCAGAGATCGTCAAACTATTTCGATGGTACATTTTTGTATTAAAAAAAAAATACAAGGAATGTGTATTATATTCAACTTTGTTTACATTTTTTTTTAAATATATTTTTGATGTGAAACATCTATTGACGCGTTTTGGCAGTAAAATCGAATCGTATGCCGTGACGGCAAATGGCATGACGGTCTCTCGTGCCGTCATGACCTTCTACGCCGCCACTCTCAACTCCCTTGCGTGTGTGCGTGTGCATACTAGACACTCCGTTGTTTCTCTGCATGAGCTGTTTACTATATCTATCAGATGGTTTTTCATTTTTATTAATTAAATTTTTTTTAGCTAACTAGCAACCGCGCACGTTGACTGACTCGTTCTCGTCGTGGGTAATTTTATCGCTTTGTCTCTCTCACTAGTTTTGAACTCGAGCGATAGATAGAATGACTGTTGTTTTGTTAAGTTCATAGTCTTTAGTGATGTTAGGTTATAGCTGATTAGGCTGTGAATTTCAAGAAATATATTTACATGTATCTTGCATTAATGTATTAGGATTTATAGTCGCTGATTCGATTATTCCATTCAGAGACACCAAATCGTATCTAATATTTAAATGCAACACATATAATTATATATAATTAAAACAATGCAAGGAATACCTATAAAGTTACCTACAAGACAAAATTACGCTACCTATAAATGTTAGTACTTACAAATTTTAAGTAAAGCTCCTAACAAGTATTAAGAAACAGTGACTTCTTTCAGTAGTAAAGAAGACATTAAGCTGCTGTTTTGTGTTATGAAGCACATTTTTCTTGTTTTAGAGTTAATAGCATCAGAATAAATATTTGTTTATAATCATTAAAATTCCTTGCAAGTATGTTAACGGACTCACTGTATGTATATGCCATAATAATCTAATGATTGTATTGATTTGTGATGATTGTGATGTATAAGAAAATAGTGAAGCTATTGTGCGATTGTCATAATTTTGTTTTGATATTTTGCGATAACAGTAGATGATCGGTAATTTTTTGAATTTAGTGCTATTTTTAATTTTGAGTATTACATTATTTTATAAATATACCAACCATCGAGCAAATACCCTAATAAAATAAATAAAAAGAGTGATAAAATAATTTAATTTGCGCTTTCATTTGCAGATTCAAAGCTCCGAATGGCTGAAATGTATGCGCAGCCCAGAATTAGTTAGTGCATAACCAATACTGGACCTGCTCGTACGTTCGTCGTACGCGAGCGATTTGATTTGTCGATAATTAATATTTATTATCAAAATCAAGTATGTGTGGCAGAATCAAGTATGGGTGGCATTACATCACTACTCTATTGGGTATTAGCTGATGACAACCTACATACTTCCTAAATTTTTAACCCTAATAAGTACCTACATATAATGTTGAGAATCTCTGGATTTCTCGTGAGGCAAATGCGTCTGTGGAAAGAACGACGCATTTTCCCCATTTTTATACAATCACCGACGTATTCCAGAATACTTGATACTTTTGAGATTTATTGACATATCCGCAAAGAGGACTATAATATGAATAGTTTAACATGATTATTACTGTTTGAGCCAATATCATTGAGAACTTATTTAATCAACTGACGCATTTGCCTCTAACGGGGCAATTGAGTCTAATTTTCATCTTATGTTTTGAAACTTCAATTATTCATTTTATCAAATCATAACTACTAAATAAATGTTAAAATGTTATACCCAGAAAGTTATAGAATATATTCACATATTTCATTTGTTCAATTCTTCAGATATTAACTCATCATGTTGCGTTAAAAAATTGTGGGTAAAATGTATAGCGCAATTGCCCCGGTTGACCTTAATATATTTTACGTAGATACTTTTGTTCCTGGCAATGAATCAACTGAACTGTACCAGGGAAGTATTACGCTTTTGTGGTTATGTAAGTATGTAAATATAGGTTTTATTGAGACCTCGATGTGTCGTTGCGCGTGTTAACCAAACACGTAGATTAAGTAACTTCGACCGCAGCCTGTCTATGGGTTGGGTTTTTCTGTCTCGAGCTTATCCGTACTTCGGAGGGCATGTTAAGTCGATCCCGGTTGTTGTCGATAAATGACAGTCGTGAAAACACTGGCCTTCCGCCGATCTGCAGATGAACAGCGAGGCGGAATATGCTCTAAATCCCTTTGGTTATCCCTTTAGGGAGACCCGTATTCCTGCAAATGGGATGCGTTAGGGTTGGTGTAGTTTTACGTCGTTACTTGAAACTTGTTCGAGTCATGTCTCAGGGGTTAGAGAAAAGTAATGAATGGCATGTTCCAGACTGTAGTTTCCGGGATTTCGTCATCTTGTTCACACAAATGAACTTACCCATCGACACCGACAAAAGGTTTTTTTTGTACGGTTCCTTTCCATACTTGCATACAAATACTGGTGAATCATAGATTATTGTTAGGTACTTAGTATTTGCAACAAAGGAATGCCGCCGGCGCCACAGTCGGTGGTCCCTATTTTAACACCTAATTATGTAACAGCAGTTGAAAACACAAGTTCTATAGAGAAGTGCAACTATGCTACAACAGTAAATACATCGAACAGAGAGTAAACTGCACATTAATGGCCGATTTGTTCACAGCTGATTTACTGTCCAAGCTTAGGCACTACCTAAAAAATAAAAACGAGATATGGCTGTGTCACGGCCGTGAGGTGAATACGTCTTCGTAACGAGTAAGCGGAAGTAAGTTATACTAAAAGGCAGCAAAATGATCTCAACATGATGGCGCTTCCTCCCCCTCCACGCGCGATGCTTCTCAGACCTCACTCAACGTAACAAATTCTTTGATTATTTAGCTATCAACGGGTGAATTCAATTTAGGATGTAAACGATAGATATTCAGCTACAACTCCACCCGATTTTATTATCATCAATTTTCTAAATTGCCTCTCACTATGAAAGCTTTTAAAGACGTGTTCACGTCGATAGAAATAACGTCGCGAAGATATCGGGTGACATAAACTTCCCTAAATTTGTATGCAGTTAATCAGATGCTATGGCCTCTATAATAATAAAAAAACGTAATAATATCGCGTGCCATGGACATCACTAAATATGTATATGAAACCAATATAACGCTAGAGCGTGCTCATTATGGAACGAATAGGAAGCTACTCGTAATACCTATCTAAACATCTCAAAAAGATAAAAAAATAATAGTGAAAATATCGTGTGACATCAACCTCATATGGAAGAAGTCAGACGCTATGCAAGTCCAGCGTCCGATTGGTTTTTTGGTAATTGACTTTTTTTACACGCACTGTATGTGGACATCAGGAATTGCAATTGCAATGCTCGAAACTTACTGTCACAATAAATTTGCTAACAGCAAAAAAGACTTCTTGTGGCAGACGTGAATGGTTTCGGGAACAATGCCGTGTTGTAAAGAAACAATAACACATTCATGCACTTAAAACAAAATGTACTCACTCAAACTGTTACCATAACGCTGAGTATTGTTGAAACTGTGTTGAATATTTATATGTTTACATGTTATTTTTAACCGTCGTTTGAAGTAGCAAGATAAATGAAACAAAGCAAGACTTGTAGTTTAGTAAAAGTTTGTATGTAGTTTAACCGCAGCCAAATAACAACTCCCTAGAGTAGTGTTTTTGCGTGTGACTGAGGTCACCAGTAAGCTCCTAAGGAGTTGCTGTGTTAGCAGGAGAGGAGGCATCGCGCGAGTGATACTTAATGTATTACATGCGTTGAGAGGCTACGGTAACCGCTTTACATCAGGGGGCCGTATGCTTGTATGCCTTCCGAAGTTGTATAAAAAAAAATGTGTTACTTAACTGTTTTTTCATAATTCCAAAATGCTCAAATTAACTTTATAAGTAATAAAACTATAATTATTACTAATTACTCAATAATTAAACTATAAATTAGTGCCAAATTGGCTTGATCTGGGACCACCTTTTTAGACATTATTAATTAGTGCCATGTTGTAGTAGAAAGAACAACAAAACTCAAAATTGGAATTAGATCGTCATTAGAGTAAACATCAAGAACTCAAGATTACCCCTATTGATCTTAACAAGCAGTGGTATTTGCCCTGTTTGGAGCTGAGGACGCTATTTTGTCTGTAAGCTTTTGTTTAAATTAAATAATGTTATTAAAATGTTCTTTACAGGTAGCTATCTGTCTATAACTTACGTCGAATCCCTTGCGGGGTAGGCATAGGGAACAGAGCGCCACATGACTCGATCCCTTCACACCTCATTCCCTTCCTTAACATTCATTGTTCTTCTCATGCACTCTCCCCGGTTTCTAATGCTCCTGACATCACCTTCTGCTAAACACGATCAATTTGATCATGGTATGTAAGCCTTGGCCTTCCTCGGCTCCTACATCCTTCTACTTTCGCGTTGTATATCTGTTTCGTCATTCTTTCTACATGTTCGAACCAACGGAGCATGCCTCTTCTTATTTATACAGATATCATTGATGTAAACATACTTTAATTCGTTTATATCAACCGCCCAGAGGTTACTTACACAAGTGCAGCTGACTGAATCGACCCTACATTTGACCAGACATCGGAACCACTTGCCATTAAAGGAGTATCCCCTCAAGTATTCCATAGTCTTGTTTTCACAAACTGTCGACTGGTAATTATATCGTCGACTTACCCTAATAATTGATACATTTAATTCGGGTAAACACTTACGTACTGAATGAAATCTTACCTTAACCTCTGGCCTACCTAACCTCCCACCGCTGCGAAGTGTTTTGCGATCTGTGAATTATCAAGAACAAAACACTTTCGACTCCAAAACTTCAATCTTGATCGAACGTAAATATAAAAAACCGCCCAAGAGCGAATTGGACTCGCACACAGAGGGTTCCGGACAAACTTGTAGGTATGTAAATAGTTAATCCATCGCGGAAATCGAGACTCGAAGATTTTGCTTATTATGTTATAAGTTTCCACCCGAAATCAGTCCCTAAAACGTATAATTACTATAGTGTCTTTATAGATGAAGTTGAAAATAGGAAATATAAGTTAGGTAATGTACAGCCATGCAATTCTCTAAGTGACTCGTAATGGCTGTGCGCGTCGCTGTGATCACAGATGTCACAGCTTTGACATCGTCTACACGGCTTTTTATTTGGTATTCTATAAGGCTGTAAGCGTACGCGAGGCTGTTTGCCTTGTAGAATTCCAATTCCAAACGCAGCCTTGCGGCGCTATTGTCGCACAACCATGAAAAGCGACACTAAGGAATTGCAATTTTGTGTTAAAGGCTATTACAGCCGATGTTTCCGAGGATGTAAGGATGTTTGCTCTTACAGAATTGCATGGCAGCTAGTTCATCAAAATAATTAGGTAACATTACTGGAGTTCATAAACTATTATACTATACTTTATTAAAAACACCGAACATTTGCTCTAACGAAAATATAAACTGGATTGAGGGAGAAACTTAACTTTGGCGTTGGAAAACTATTGTTCCAATACATCGACATAAGTCGCGGTTAGTTTACCAACTGTAAATAACTTAGTAATCACATGAAAATATTTTTTATGATCTAACTACAAATTTACGATTTTCCATTTACTTCTTCTTCACATTTATTTCTTCAAATTTCATGAATCTACGTCAAGGGAGGTTTTGATTAAACCTGTAGGGCTTCGTTGACGTAGAATTGTTGCGACTTGCGAGTGTTAAAATATGCGGTACAAAAGGGACATAAACGGCGTTTGATGACGTCGGCGTCGAAGTCTAAGAAGAAATGACGAGCTCGGTGGCAGTCGTGAATGACGCGACTTTGACACCAACGCTCGTGGGTTCGATTTCCACACAAGGCAAACATTTGTGTGCAAGAACATGTCTGTTTGCCTTAGTCTGGATGTTTTAAGAAAGGTAGGGCGCATCAAAGCAGCCCGTCTGGGGAAGTACCTCCAACTCACAGTAAACCGCAGCCAAATACAACTCCTTAGAGGGTTGTATTCCTACGTGTAAGTGAGGTCACCAGTAAGCTCCAAAGGAATTACTGTGTAAGCAGCAGAGGAGGCATCGCGCGAGTGATACTTAATATATCGCAAGTGTTAATAGGCTACGGTATCCACTTTACATCAGTTGGGCCGTATGCTTGTATGCCTCCCGACCTAGTATAAAAATAAATAAAAAAGAAGTCATTTTTCATTGCTCCAAGGGATTGCTGACTTGAGTATTTTCAACTTGAACTCAGGACGCGTATAGATACCACGCGTCCACTATGACGATGGGTCATTTCAAATTGATATCTCTACGCGTTTCGGAGTAAGAGGATCTTGAAAGACGAACATCTATAAGTGCTCCTTTAAGAATTTCGTTTTCCCTTAAAACTCTGCTATTTCTAATCTGAAAATAAACCCCCCTTTCCATGACCAATATATATAACTACAAAACTAAGGTACCTTGGTATTATTTTAGGCAACAGATTAAATTTCCACATATATGTCTTGGCTGGGAGAGTTCGCAAACTAATGTTGATTTTAAAAAAAACTACGTCATATTGCAGCGCCTAATATTACTAAAATGGTATATTCCGCACTCTGTCAGTCACTTCTTGTCTACTGCATCGTCTGCATCACATCTTGTGTAGGTGCGTACTTTTAAACCCATTCTGTTCCCTACTTTTGAGCTGTGTCAATTCTGTGAAGTCCTTAACGTCCGCCAGCTTCTCATTTTATATACAGTTCTTAAGCAATACAGTATAATCGAATTGCCATATTTATCCCTCCAATCTCGTCAAAACCACCTCGTAGCCAAATCGCACCTCTTTACTACTCTTTACAAAGCCTAAATTACGAAGAGACTGAAAAACTAATGAATCCAGTCACCTACTTAACATTAATAGTCTCACTTTTCTACCAAATCTTCTTAATCCCTATATAGTCACACACCAATTCCCACCACTCATACATACACATACACCACTCAAACATCTCATACTTACATACTTCACACTCATCTCATCTCACCTCTCTCCTGCCATATCTCATACACGAATTCCCTCACACAGTACATTTCCTTACTGTTCTTCCTAACTCTAACATGTTTATATTTAATAATTGTGTTATGTTAACGTGCTGCTGCATTTCCCATGAACACAAATCTACCCAAACATATACCTAGTATTGCCATAAATACTGAAACAAAGAAAAAAATCTATTGCAAATAACATTTATTACTTTTACAGTGTGTTAGTTTAATACATAAATATAAAACAATTTAAAATATAAAAAGCTTATTCGAAGTGGTCTCCATTGGCTGTCATACAGACCTTTAAACGTTGAGGCCAGTTATCAATAGAAGCACACACTCTTTCCATGGGAAAATTCTTCACTGCCAATCAATCGGATTGTTTTAGGGAATCCAAATTATCACGGCGTTTAGAGCAAGCCGTACTCTCTAAAACTGACCATAAATCATAATCCAGCGGATTAAGATCGGGACTAGACGACGGCCAGTTCAGCTCTGATGAAGTCCGAAACGTTCGTTTCCATCCAAGACTGCGTAGACCGAACTTTATGACCCGGCGCCGAGTCTTGCTGGAAGGACCATTCTTGGTTATTGAACATGGTGTTGTTAAGGACTTCACTACCTTCTCAAGAATAGTATCTTGATACAGCCGATGTTTTGATACCTTTTTTCACAAAAGTATGGCTCAGTCGCTCCTTCATAACTAATACCTCACCAAACCATCACTGAAGTCGGATAGTACCCACGTTGCACTCTGTCGACTAATTGGGAAGCTTTCTTAGAGCTTTGAGCATAAATACGGTCATTTTGTTTGTTAAAATGTTGCTCAATTGTAGAAATTTTCTCATCCGTCAACAATTTTTTTCTGTGACCTCCCTTTGCGTACCGCTTCAGTAGTTGTTTCGATTTTACCACCCTATTCTTTTTTAAATTATCAGTTGAGAAATAAGCAGTACGTCTCTTATAGGCTGCAAGTCCTAAGTCGTCTTTTAAAATACGCGACATGGCTCTTGGTGCTATCTTCATCTCCCGAGAACTTTTTCTTCTTTTGTTTTCGGACAGGATTTCTTCTTTTGCTTTCGGACAGGATTTCTTCGAATTCTTTCCCTTACTGTTTTGACCACCTTCTTCGTACGAACACTACGTGGACGGCCAGATCTTTTTCTGTCACAAACAGAGGAGATCTCATTGTACCTATTAATAGCCCGGTACACAAACATTTTACTAATACCAAGCGTATGGAGAGTTTTAAAAATTGCATTTGGCTCCATACCTGCTTTGTGTAATGCAATCACAGCGATTCGATTCTCTTTATCACCTCACTCCATTTTAATATCGCAAAATATTGTACAATGTATTGGCGCCAAAATGAGAAAACTCAATGAACAATCATATAAAAATGACAGATTCCAAATTCAAATGTAATATTTTGTTTATTTTTAATTGTAATTTTATTTATGTACAGACTAAGTACCTATAGATCCTTGTATTATACCCCACGCACACGAGCATACCCCTTCATTTTCAAAAAAATAAATCTTGCTTTTTGAAATGCACCTTCCGTCCACAACCATGTCAAGTGAGGAGAGTACTAGTGGCCAGTCACAGGCTCAGGTTTAGAGTTCGGGCGCCAGTCCCTCTCAATTACCTATTACGAACGGAACGCTAAAAATTACGGGAATACGATTCAGAGGAAAAGATATATATATATATATATATATATATGTAACATTTACGCTTAAGTAATACTATGTTGTTAAATGTTGATGTTCTAACACCCTATTAGACTCGGGAAGCACTTTGAAAGCAGTTAGTCGCAGCAAATGGATGATCTATTAATAGGCTTTCGTCTTCAATAGTGAAGGGGTTTTACGGAAACTGCATTTGACATGAATCCTTGATTAAAAAGAAACTACGAATTAATCTGTTGTAGACTGTTTAACAGTATTGAAGTGTCCGCAGATTGACAGTAGTGAGTGTTTCCATTGGCTTGAGTCTTGATCTTGACACAGCGCCGCACAGGAAGCGGCGATGACGTGATGGGACCGCTCCGGCATGCATGCACCAGCCGTCAACTATATACACGCTAAACTATGGTGAAACTATAGTATGAATCTCTGGATCGCTATGATTTGACTTTAGGCTGTGTAGGTATTGTAATGTTGTCTATATTGGCAAGTTTCTTTCGGCATTTCTTCTTAGCCAATGGTCATTTCCGAAATGCTAGTAGATAAAAAAAAAAGTAAAATAGTAAAAAGAGAATTAAATAAGATACAATAAGATTATATTTCAAAAACTGTAAGACGTGTGTAAGTGCCCGCGAGGGCTCAATGGCAAATAAAGAATTTTTTATCTTTTTTTTTATCTTATCTTTTGTATTTACCTCCAACACGTCACCTTCGGTAAAACAACGGCAGAATTGCAACTGACACATTTAAAGTGTTTTTTGGCATTCAATATATATATATATATATATTATGTTATACTATACACATGTATACAATTAAAAGCGTCTCTCAACTTGTCGTTCGAAGTACGTATGCGAATTCCTTGATTTACTGAAAATGTTAATATTTCGACCGCTATGCAAAAAGGGCCCAAGAATTTTCATGGTGAACTACAGACCTACTACGCGCAATTTCGTCAATTTTTTTTGTAAATGCCATGAGAATTACATTGTTAAAATTTATCTCGAAATACGGCTTATTAAAAAACGAACAGTTTGGATTTAAAAATGGCAAATCCACCACATCGCCGATGTTTCACATGTCTCTATGTTTCAACTCATTCATGCAGATGTTGAACAGCATTTAATATATTCTAGTATTAGTGGACTTGGTTAAAATCATATTTACATAACAGAAGACGAACTGTAAAAATAAAATATGTAACTACAGATGATCAAGTGGTTGCAATCAAATCAAAATACATCATTAATTCAAGTGGTATGCCGCAAGGTAATGTTCTTGGTCCATATTGTTCTTACTTTATATAAATGACCTGCCCGAAGTTACGAGACACAAATGTGTATTATATGCAGATGACGTTGCAGTTATAGTGCCAACAAATCTCATAGAATACAAACAGGAAATAAATAATACAACTTATACTGTCATTAATTGTCTCGAAGAAAATAATTTAACAGCTATCCTACAAAAAACGAATTACTTACAATTTAGTCCACATAAACAAACAAAATTTTCGCTAAATATTAATTACAAAGAACAAAATATAAAAGAAGTAGTTAAATAATACTAAATATGAGCCAACGAGTAGAGGCCCTTTAGAAAAGATTGAGGTAATGTATTATACCTGCTGCGACCTGCTCCAGGGGATATCAATTTATTTATATACCCATGAACAGATAACGGTAGGTATTGGGACTATTGCTAATGTGTGGAAAATTATTGGGCTATTGAAACGAGATCTGGTAGTATATAGTAGTACTGGGTTATTACAGAAGAGGGACAGACGCCTGCCATAACTTTCATATCAGATTGTTACTTTCGACAGGCGGTGGCTCGCCACTCACTGGAAGGATACCCGAACTGCCAGAGAAACTCGGCCGGGCAGCCGGCAACACCGGTGGGGTGTCGAGAAGTGTGCTGCGCTTTCTCCGAAGTTACTCGCGTTATGTAACACTTCCACCCCTGGAACACATTGCTCAACCGACTTCTCTCTGGATGGCCAATGAAGACAAGTCAGAGCTGAGAGTCCCGCTGGCCTTCTTGACCTTCCACTCCGACCAACAAAGACACGCTGGAGACGACGGCCCTGATCGACTCTCTGAAGCGATCACTACCCGTGGTGTCGTTACGCTACGCACCAACAGCTCGCCACAAACTGCCCTGCGGGATTTTAGAAAACATTTAGTTTTTTTATACTATTTTTTGTAATGGGGGTTGAATTGTGCCCTTGTTCTACTAAAAGTATTACCTACGATATATTCGATTTAGTTACGCTCGTTCTCTCAGTGAGCGGCAATCACCTTTCGCGCAGTTGGTGATGAATTACGCTGCTCACTACGCCGGCGTTACGCAAAAAAACACTCGGGTCAGGAATAGCAAAGCGTGTCATTATGTTTGTGATAGAAACTCAGTTTGCTTTCTTTGGCAGGAGTTTGCCAGCGCTCCGCGGTTAATTAGTTACAGTTCGTCGCTCATACAACATAGTCAGTCAGCGGAAAGTCAGCCGCTCACTGTTCGCCTAATGACGACACAGCCTCAAAGCTCTAAACTCTTAGCTAGGTACAGTCGAGAACAACAGTTTAATTTAAGATTTGTATTACATGTCAAAGTGGAGTATGATTTTGGAGCAGTGGGAACTTACGTTCACGTGAACGTAATGTAGAAGTAAAGGATAGCGGTCACACAGAACACGCCAATTTCAGCACGATCCTACGCATCGGTGGAAACTTGACGACTTCCTTTACACTTTTACTAGAAATTGTAAGTCAAGGAAACGTCAACCAAGCGTCGTGCAAACCTTTCGTACGTTCTCGAATAAAAGATAATATTACAATACCATATCAATCTTTTATTTAGTATAATATAATATGTCGATTAATTCTCCAACATTGCGCGAATTTCCTAAGCAAATAACCACAGGCGACGCATAGAATTTAACATATTTAATTTTTGTTTGTATTGTTAATTTTTCTCAGCAAAGGAATTTAAAGAATGTTTAATCATAAGTACCCTCGAGCTAATACATATCTAAAGTCAAGATAGGTTCTGAAGCACTTATGTGTTTGACTGTACATGAATGTAAGTAACGTATAAACATTCTGAAGACATTATTTATATGAATACTACACTGACGGACTTAAAGGTCACGAGACCGGTGGAGCGCGGCGGCGACGACGGGGCGGGGCGGTTGTCTGCGGAGTTGGACTTGAATTTACTGAGTTATGTTAAAGAGGTTTTTATCACCGTAATGGCAAACAGGCGACAGTTAGTAAGTCATTCTTGCAGCCCAGGGACACTCGTATTTCCGAGTGTACGACTAGCATTTTACAGACCACAAAATGGACTTCACCCGTATTTGATGAACTTCATAATGCCCCATAAAATCCGATTGGGGGGTTTATGTCATTGAAAAAATTCAACGTGACCTTAAAGGTCGCGTCCGTTAGGGCCCCAATAGGTGGTGCACTACTACTACACTATAATCATCGACTTATATTACCTACGGTAAGGTAATATACGAGTAAGTCGATGACTATAATATTATAAATGTGAATGTCCGTTTGTTTGTTACGCTTTCACGCGAAAACTACTCAACCGATCATCATGAAACTTTGTACACATATTCTTGGAGGTATCAGAAATAACATAGGATACTTTTAGCGAAGCCGCGGGTAAAAGCTAGTGGTATATAATTAAGCACGTAATTTAGCATAATAAATAAAATCACCGCCACGGGTCGGGCGGTGCAGTAGAACGCGTAGCTCTTATTGGCTAGTTCGCGGATCAACATCGCGTAATTTATCGGCTACCTATCCTCCCATTGGTCAGTAGTCTCGAATAGCTGAGATATTTAGGCGCTAAAACACTGCGTTTTGGTGAGTATGAGGGCCTTCGCGCAGTCAAGAGGTTTATTCGTTTTGTGGTTGAAAACTACTTCAGACCGAGTTAGACAGACCAGATAAATGATGAATACAATAACAACGGGTCACGGTTCCCTGACTCCGCTACGCACACACAACCTAGCTATGTTTGATTACAGATTATGTTATTACGCAATTAGACCAATTACCATTCATAATGCATTGCAATTATCTATGGTAGTAATTATATGGTTATATTTTGCTATGATAATGTACATCGTTTCTAATAATGTCAGTATTTTTGTAAACAATATTAAAGCGCGATTATCCTTAATCTAATGAATATTAGCCCCTCTTTCGTTTGACCCATCGTTTGACTGCCTTCCCTTTGTCAAAACAGCGTAACGAATGTTTACGATTATCATTTCAGGATTCTTATCGCAAGTGGCAATCAGATTCAGAATCCTCTCATTTATGTGCCTGTTCAAAAAGTTAAGCTTCGACGAAATTTTGTTGTTCGTTGTGTTGTGAGATCTAACCTTTTCTACCTTTCCAATTTGATATATCTGCTCTAACTCTGACGTGGTTTGCGATGAATTTATTTTCATCGTTGCCATCTTTGCTATTCTATTGGCAACGCTCTGCTTCCAGAAAATTCAAAGTATTAACACAGCAGTGTTGAGACACAGCTATGTCAATTGTTATTTTGAAACTAATGCTTATATATCTGAAGAAATTTAGGGTGTCGCTAGAAATTATGAAAGTGCAGAACAAATGCCTTGCCATGCCACCTCCGGCGGATCCCGGTAAAAGGGGTAGTCCAAGAAGTGCTGACTTGACGTCGTAAGGGATGGCATGTGTGCCAATGGTCTGACAATAAGACATATCGAAGACGGCGGGAAGTGGAGACAGTCGGAAAGCGGACCCCAGGCTCCGAAACGAGAGCTTCTAGGCCGGGACTAACGATCTGTTGGCGATGATGATAGAAATTATGATTGTCAAAGCACCTACTAGTTATGAAAGGTATCTAAAAGCAATTGTTGTTCTGAAGAAAATAAATGTCTTTCTAAGTTGAAAACATTTAAAGTGGAGTTAAATACCACCAGAAAGTATCTATTTCATATTTAGAGCATATTACAACAGCACTATTTATATTTTTAATATTTGCTACACAAACTTTGTAGTCGATTATGTGTATTTACCTACATTATCCTCAAACTCATGTCATCTAACTTTTGCGACCATTATTTTCTCACAAAAACTTCCAAAATGCACCATTTACAAAATAATTACGCCTAAAATACTCTCTTAAATATCCAAATTATTTTATTACTAGACAAGGTAATTTAACAACAGTCTTGCCCCTTCGGAGCTTTGTGCTTATTGTACAATACAATAGTTCGAAAGCTCGCACCTTAAATTAGCCGAGCGGTTTATGCCCGTCGCGGCGGTGGGCATGGGCACCGACCGGTGTAAAATTAACAGTCCGCGGCCCGGCACATCAAAGACGCCGCCGCTCTTTGTTGCGCCGCGCCGCCCGCTCTATTGTCTCCCAGTCTCCCACATGTTGTACTCTTAATTTCGTGTTGTCATGTTAAAAGTTTATTACAGACGTCCGACACAAACGATTCTCCACCGTAACCAATTAATAATACGTTGCAGAATTACGTTATAGCTGTATTCTTACAGATTTCATTGTGATGCACTCTCATGTGTTCGTAATAAAGTTGGTTTCTAAATAGTTCTGATCGTTATAATGTTAGCGGAAGAGTGTTAAAAGGGTTCTAAGTTAAAATTGAAACCTGAGAGGGTGCTATAATAGAAGCTATGATACCTTTTCGTGTATGTTAATTATATGTACCTACGTGTAAACACAGGAAATGGGCGGGTGACTTTTAAAAATGACAGCTTATAGCCATTCTGAGTAGCTGCATTAATACATACAAAGTTCTTGTAATTGTCATCATAAGCCAAAGAGCCATATTAAAAAACCTATACTGGACATTATTGTAAAAAACATTAAGTAATTCCATTCACTCAGCGTTAAAAGGCTATGCTCGGAGTTTCTCTTCGACGTAGATTCAGAAATGAGCACATCTATAGCGGAACTGGAGTTACCGACATGACTCTAAGAATCAGCGACCTGACGTGGCAGTGTGTTGGTCACATAGCGCGAAGAAGCGATGCCGTTGAAGCAGAAAGGCTCTAGAATGGCGATCACGAACCGGAAAACAGCGTAGGATGGCCGTCCACATTTTAGACCGCCAATTTCGCGAAGATTGCAGGGAGCCGGTGGATATAAGCGGCACAGGGCCGAAAGTCTGGTCTATGTTCAGCGATAGACCTCCTTCAGCTGAAATGACGATAATACATGATTGGCATATCTGGTATTGCAAATATCCATGGGCTACGCTAAGTGCTTGCCATTAGGTAGGTGAAAGAATAGTTTATTAGCTGTCATTTACATCGGTCGGTGCTCATGCCCAGCGCCGAGTATAAACCGCGCGGCTAATTTAAGGTGCGAGCTTTCGAACTTTATTTGTCGCCTTAGCGGTTTAAAAAGTATGTACCTATTTGTCAAAATATGTGATGAAATATCACAAAAATCATCAAAAAAATTGGATTCCGTATATAAAGAATGCTTACAGCGTCTCTTTGCTATCCGCCTGAACGTCTGTATGTCAAGAAATCACAAATCAAATCCTATAGGCACACAATTAACCTAGAATCGTAAACGCACACAACAACCTACCAGGGAGTTGTCAATTGACAGCGTTTTTCTGTGAGGTTTCTGTACTTACTTTCCCATCGGATGGCATTGTGCTCTACCTGTCTTAAGAACACCCACACCAACACAAACTGACATATTTATGCATGCACAAATGTTTCTTAAGGGAAACGAACTCACGAGCTTTATAGTTACAGTAGCCACTGCTAACTCGACTACCAGGCATTTCGAAATATTACATTCACCAAATTTCATGATAATATCTGATACAGAAACACATAAACGCTGGTTTCATACTTAAAGTATATCAAATTTCATAAATGTAATGTTGAGCTTGTGGTCCGCAGTCATGAAGGAAATAACCTATGGAGAACCGATGAGACCGATATTACTATCTATATATAACTTCACGCCAAATCCCTTGCGGGGTAGGCAGAGAGAACCGAGCGCCACGTGAGTCACGTGACTTGATCCTTACATAACTCACTCGCTTCTTTAACATTCATTGCTCTTCTCAAGTAGAACGCGTAGCCCTCATTGGCTAGTTCGCGGATCAACATCGCGCTACTTATCGTCTTATTGGTTAAAATATCCTCCCATTGGTCAATAGGCTTCAATCGCTGAGATATTTAGACGTCAAAACACAAAGTTTTTGTGATCGCAAGTGGTTTATTAGTGCAAAGGTTGTACAGTTAAGAGCTGATCGCGCTTGTCACTCGAAGTTCGATTGTAACTCTTATTACGTACATAATAAGAACGGTCCAGAGGTCAAAGTGTTAATTTGGGTGTGCACTTAGCTGTACTCATGTCAAATTCCTTGGTGCGGGTTCGAAATCTAAATAATATGATGAGGTGTTGAGAGCGCGCCGGCGATGTTCCGAGCGGCAACTCTACCATTTCACGTACTCGTACATTAAGAAACATCGTCCACCTTACAATGTATTTGGCGTCAAATGTTGCTCAACACTACACCAAGAATTTGTAAGCAATATTTTAATAGCCTCTATTGAAAAACCATCCTTATAGCAAATGCTGGTTGGTAGAGTTCTGTGTCACAACATAAATGCATTCACCTTTAAATTCCTCCATGTAAAGTCATTTTAAAAACAAACTAAGAATTACTCGGAATTCCTGGAATATTTTTCGGGACAGATTGAAGCATGCGGCCCACCTGATGGAAAGCGGTTGCGTAGCCTATGAACGATTGCAATACATTAAGTATTACGCGCGCGATGCACTTCTGGTGCTAACACAGCAACTCCTTAGGAGCTTACTGGTGACCTCGCTCACAAGCAGAAACACAACAACCCTCTGGTGTATATATATATATATATATATATCAATGCACCCTGCCTCTATTAAAAAAAATAAGTTTTACAATATATTTACATTC
This sequence comes from Pyralis farinalis, assembly GCA_947507595.1. Lineage (NCBI taxonomy): Eukaryota > Metazoa > Arthropoda > Insecta > Lepidoptera > Pyralidae > Pyralis > Pyralis farinalis. The sequence goes on along the minus strand of OX382257.1, from coordinate 28,559,734 downwards.
TTTTTTTTGTATATAAATATCTTGGTTCGAATCCTAGCATGTACCACTAAATCGGGGGGCACGGCAGTGCCCCCGCCAAGTCGAGCGCGAAGCAAACACTGCCGTACCATCCTTTACTGGAACCATTTCGCCGCATTTTCAGGCCCCTATTTGAGAACCTCTGGATAAGACCAGAACGCAGAAATTTTCGTCATCCAGTAAGCTATAATCACATACTTAAAATTCAAAATTTCAAGTCTGTAGGTCATTTAGTTCCGAAGTTAAGCGAAAGCAAAGTTTGGCATTTATTTATGATGACACTCACTCATGATCATCAAAATAGAACTAGTACTTCCCATAAACTCAGAGAGCTGAAATTTGGTACAGAGTTAGGGTTTAATGGCCATATAAAGGGAAAACTATAAAAACTAGGATAATCGAAGATCTGGAGTACCTGGTGACCCTGATTAGAAAACACAAGAGCCCAACCAAACTATTAGAGATCGACATACCGCCTTTACAAAAAATATTCAACTTGGTGGGCCGCTTCATTTGATGTCAAAAATCGAAGGTTTGAAGTATCTGATGAAGAACCCTCAGCTGGTCTTAGCTGTATTAGAGATATGGTAATGCCCCTAAATAATGCTATGTTAAAAGCGATTCCGCATCCCGAGATAAAGTTAGTTGCTAAAGGTTCCTTGGATTGTTCAAAATGTATGATAACGAAAGCCCGGGCGTGTTTACAAAAATATGAAGATGATGCGTCGATGACTGCTGGACTGGAAGAAACTATAATCATTAAAGTGGGAGCTAAAGTAATGCTTAGGAGAAACATTGATGTTAGTTTAGGTTTAGTGAGTGGGTCGATAGGCGTTGTACAAAAAGTGAGATGGGACCCGGAAGACCAAGCAAAGCCTAAACAATTGGTAGTAAAATTCGCTAATAATTTGATTCACGAATTATTGCCTATTAAGTAAAAATTTGAGATCATACCCCGGGCATACGTGTACAGAGAACAATTCCCAATCTGTGTGGCGTATGCCCTAACAATTCACAAGAGCCAAGGTCTAATAGTATTGTCTTAGGTTTTCGCGATTGTTACACATTGAAATTAAACTATTTTTAACGGAAGTATCGCGTGTTTTATTTATTTTGTTGAAACCTGACGTTTCGAACGCTTTGCAGCGTCCGTGGTCGCAGGAAAGACCTTAGACTTGGCACGACTTTGATGACTAGATTTCATTACTTTTATTTTATTAGAGATAAACAAGCAGCTCCATCGACACTTGACTAGATTTTTACAGAATGTTTTTGGTGGGATTCGTCTTTTCAGATTTATGTAGTACATATTTGTAATTATCGCTTGCTCGGCGATGAAGGAAGAGATCGCGAGGAAACCGGCACGTCCAAGAAATTATATTTCAAAAGACGTGTGCCTTAGCCTAAGAAAGGTCTGATTTTCCCTGTGGGTTGTGGAGATCTAACGGCAGTCACTCCAAGTCAAAATCAGTATCTTCGCCTAATCTTTAGACTAATGTAGATAGATCGCTAATGTAGGAGCAAGAATAGTCTGTAGATGATTGTCTTACTTACAGTATTATGTACGTAGTTATAAATAGTTTATATGTAAATAGGTATGTAGTTCTTTTTACTTTTATTCACGTCCTGAAAATTCCAATTTATTAGATTTCTTTTCGTGTATATTATATACATGAAAGTAATTTGACGTTGGCAAAGTAACATATTGCCATTAGAAGGGGAAAAAATCTAAATCGGTAGACGTCCGACGAAGAAACAACAGTGAGTCTACGCTGAGAGCAGCTGAGGCAGCAACGCACGGTGTGCATCACTGTGTTCTCTTCTGTGTGTACTGTATCCTCGGCACCTCTGACCGCTGCACTCCTACTTCAACTGCGCCTGCAACCTCTTGCGACCGTGGGCCCCTCACGGTCCTGGTCGCTGGCGAGCTACACTACTGCCTGCGGCCTACATCTCCGTCCGGACCTCCCGACGTGACCGGGAGCACCTCCGTAATAAACTGCAGTACTCAGGTCGACAAGTGCGATTTGCATCCTGACTTATCTGCCCCCGACACAAATCAGCAATGTTTCGTGGCAGTTCGTTACTGCACCACGAAATGTTGGAATAATATTCCCCCTCCCATAAGAAACTGCCTGATTGAGAACTGAGATTCAGTTGTGCACTGAATCTTTCCGGCGACATTTCAAGGCTTACCTTTTGGATCCACAAAAACCATAAATTGCAACTCCCCCTGGTTATCAAAATATTTTTTTTCCTCTGTATCTGCGTTTCGGTTTTCAGTGTAGTAGGTATTTCGCGTTCACTTTACCGTAAGTTTAGTCTACCTTTTAGTAATATTACTTCCCACAGAGCATAGAATTATATATATGTGAAACTATAAATTTAAGGTACCACATACTATTTTGTTTTGTTTAAACTTATGTAAGTACCAATGTATGTTTTGCGCACAGTAGTGTTATATTTCAAACAGGCATCTGCGGAAGACCAGCGCCGCGGTGTCAGACGACCCCACGGCTTATGCTGAGTAGATGCCGAATTGTTGTCTTATATATTATTTACTGGCTTTAGGTTTTAAATGTTAGTGATTACATGTGAGGCAACAAATTAACTATTTTCTTTCTTTCTTTCTTTCTCTGTCCGGAACCTTATAGTGAACTTTGGTTAGATCCATCCAACGCGAGTCTTAAAGTCAGAACTAGCCCGAACTTTTTGAACCTGTATTTTTTTATATCTTGTAAATACTAGTTTTAATGTTATTTTATTTTGGAAACCCCTTTTTTTAATCAGTAACTATACATCCTTACACACCTCACTCGCTTCTTTAACATTCATAGTGCTTCTCATGCACGCTCGCCCGTTTCTAAGGCTCCCGACATCACCTTTTAATACATCTCGTTCCCTTTTATAACAAGTTCTTTCTCCTCTTTAGCTTTTCTTATATACGTCGATAGAAAAATAATCATGCGGCTCAACTGATGTAAAGTGGTTACCGTAGGTACGCTTGCAATACAAGAAGTATCGCTCCCGAGTTCCAGCCCCGCTGGTACGGCAGCTCCTCAGCCGCTTTCAGTTGCTGGCAACCTCACTCAGGAAGGCACTCGATGGAGTTGTTATTTAGCTGCGGTTTTCTGTGATGTTGTTTTTATGGAACGAGACGGAGGCAAACTATCATAAAGCCTACCTGATATAATAATATGAACATCTGCAATAAATAAATATTGTCGGACAAATTACACAGCGCCACCTAGCCCCAAAGTAAGCGAAGCTTTTTTTATGGGTACTAGACAACTGATAAACATACGTAAATTCATTTTTTTTTGTAAATACATACTTATCATACATAGAAAATACCCAGACCAAGACAAACAGACATGTTCATGCACACAAATGTTTGTACTGTGTGGGAATCGAACCCACGAGCGTTGGTGTCAAAGTAGTGTAACAACGCGTTTCACCACTGCGCCACCGAGCTCGTCTACCAAAAGCATACTGCTAACAAAGTAACTCCTCAGGAGCTCATTGGTAACCTCATTAACTCACAGGATATAACAACCTTACAAGGAATTGTTATTTGTTTGCGGACTCCAATCAGTTGGAAATATGGCCTCAGGCTTTGACTCTAAAGATATTAGTGGCATCCAAAACTTCATAGAAGTCGATACTTTAATTACTTACTGGCGTCGACTTCAACGAATTCGACATTTTTTTTTTAAAAGATTTTCTTGAGTCTTTATTCCCGGTTTAGTTTATCATCAAGTACTCCAGAAGTCATTATCATTAGAGCGGTGATAGCCCAGTGGATGAAGTCCCGTCCTATTGAGCAACAAGTCAAAGCACCCCGGTTTGAATCCTGGCATGTACTAGTTACCATTACCTCTTTATTGGTAAGCTTTGCTTCGCTTACGGTTATCGCAAAGAATCTACTTTTCGTCACATGTCACAATTAGAGCCAATATTCCTTAATTTCTGTACCGATTCAACAAGGCAACACAAGTTCCAACACGCGTTTCTTACTGCAGATTAGTCAATCATGAGGCACCCATTTTTCATTTTTTTTTTCTCTTATTGATTTCATGCAAATGAGGTATAATTATAGGTAAGGTAACGTTAATTCCTGGATAGTTTGACTCGGATCGGCTTCCACCATCTCCTTTCAATTCAGCGTTATTCACCTGTGTGGGCGGTCTTCCACGTTCTTCGTTCTTCAAGCCAAAATTTCCATTACGAAAGCGTTTAAACCAAAAACGCACGGTGTGTTCATTAACAGTCTCCTCTCCAAACGCAGCATTGATATTGCGAGCCGTTTTTGCCGCGTTAGTTCCGCGTCGGAACTCATATTTAAAAATTACTCCGATTTTCGAAGTATCCATCTTACCCTTCTAAGCTGAATAAAAGAAACAATTGAAATTCGAAAATCAAATATTGCACATTTTTTATAAGAAAAATATTATGTATCATGTGAAAAAAATTCACTCGAAAATCTCACATCTAGAAGGTTTAATGTCAATTCAAAGTATCTATTACTATAAAACAATTTCATACTTAAACCCCTATTATTAACTAATTAACTTAAAGCAAGTAAAGAAGATTTCTTTTAAAATAAAATATCAATTAGTGTCTAATTTGGTTTTTAATAATTTTAAGTAGATTTGTTAAGAAAACGATAGTAATAAAGTTAAAACGTTATTGTTATGTATAACAACCGTTCATGGACTACGGGAACTACTTTACATCAGATGAGTGAGACGGATGCCTCCCGACGTTGTGACGACGAAAAGCACGGTGGCAAAGTCGAGTGTGACGTGACTTTGACACCAACTCTCGTGGGTTCAATTCTCACACAAGATAAGCATTCGTGTGCATGAACATGTCTGTTTGTCTTGGTCTGGATATTTTAATAGAGGCAGGACGCAGCAAAGCAGCCCGTCTGGGGATGACCTCCACCTCACAGAAAACCGCTGCCAAATACAACTCCCTAGACTAGAGTGTTGCTGTGTTCCTGCGTGTGAGTGCCAGCAGCAAAGAAGGTATCGCGCGAGTGTTACAACGTTCATAAGCTAGCTTAACCGCTTTATATCAGGTGAGCCGTATGCGTCTATGCCTTCCAACGATGTATAAAAAAAGTAGCTACATTCATAATGTATAAAGCCAACAGTTACAATGCACCAAACGGAATCTAGTCTGTCGACGCCGTATGTAAATTGTTATTTATCTCCCAGCTCCCTACATACAGTATGCGGTTGTTTGTAACTCGAATCGTATTAGTTGTTGAAGCCACCAAACTGGCTCCCGTATGAATAATTCAAGTGGTGGTGACAAGTCGACGCATTGTCATCGCGGGCGCCACGGGACCAGAACTCGGCCACAGCGCATGCCGCCCGGCAGCGTCTCAACTTTATAAAAGGGATGATGAGTGAACTATGAAAAAGTTGGTATCATTCATAAGACCGTCTTGATTTTATATCTGTGGTGTATTCACATTAGCCTGGTAAGCCACATTCGAAACGGATTAAAAAAAATTCACTCCAATTCCATACATTTAGACAGATAACTTTCGATTTCAATTTTGATTCCAATATGTTTCGAGGCAATGTGAATACGCCTGCTGATGTCAAATAATCTTTTGTTTAATTCAAATATTCTATTGCACCCCGTGCGGAAGCAGTGGCTATGCAAACTTTTTAGAAAAATTGAAAATTGCTTCAGTCTATCTATAATTTCACGCCAAATCCCTCGCGGGGAGGCAGAGAGTACCGAGCGCCACACGACTCGATCCTTACAAACCTCACTCGCTTCTTTAATTTTAATTGCTCTCCTTACGCACGCTCGTCGGTTTCTAAGGCTCCTGATATCACCTTCTGATAACACACGATCAATTTGGTTATGGTAGGTAAGTCTTGGCCTTCCTCGGCTACTACGTCCTTCCACTTTCGCTTTGTATATCTGTTTCGTAATTATTTCCATTTGGATTATTTCTACATGTCCGAACCAACGGAGCATGGCTCTTCTTATTTTAACACTAACGCTCTCTTTCAGACCAACTCTGTTTCTAACACCATCATTGCAAATACGGTCTACAAACGTTACACCACAAATTTTGCGCAACGCTTGCTTTAGTCTTCAACTATAAAAGATATTATAGGATTTTTTACCAAATTAACTTTTAATTTTTTGGATAGAAGAGTTCTGTTCTATAATTTAAGAACATCTTATAAATTATTCATATTATTTAATGAGGGTTAAATTCCTTTGTTAAACAAAATGGGCTGCCTTTTTTAGTCTGCACACCCAGAAGATGTTTGTACGTATGCGTGGATTGCACATTATAGATTGGAATTATTATCGCTTATTAATTAACGCTTATTGATCTGCTCAGTAGTTTTTTCATGATACTTGCGCAACGGACGTGCAAACAAAATTATTATTTAAAAATCTCTCATTAGTCTTCTCAAACAATACTGGTTGAGCACAATTAAAAAAAAATCCAATTTCTAAAGTGTTATATAGAGACAGAGATACTGTTTGATGTATACTATATTTTGATGCTAAATAATGCCGCACAGGACCCGGAAAGCAGCAGAGATTTGGGTGTTGAACAGTGGTGGCATGGCATGGAGACGGTATGAATATGATTGATACCACGGATTACGCACGAGTATGTGACTAATATGTGATATAATATACATGACGAAGTATTGAAGTTAAATTGCCGTTACATATACGGGCTATTTCTCTTTTGGCAGAGCACTGTTAATAAATTACACGAAGGAAATAACAAATGGACAAGTAATGAAAAAAAATTTTTTTTTAGCTCAAATCACCGTTGCGGATAGTAAGTAGAACGCGCGGCTCTTATTGGCTAGATCATGAATCAACATCACGTCACTTATCGGCTTATTGGTTAAAATATCCTCTCATTGGTCAGTTCAGTAGGCTTGAATAGATGAGATTTTTAGGCGCTAAGATTTTATTTTATTTTTATACAACGTTGGGAGGCATATGGCCCATCTGATGTAAAACAGTTACCGTAGCCGTATCACCTCGCGTGATGGAGCTCCTCTGCTGCGTCACAGCATCTCCTTAGGAGCTTACTAGTAACTTCACTCACACGCAGGAACACAACAACCCTCTAGGGAGTTGTTATTTGGCTGCGGTTTTCTGTAAGGTGGAGGCACTTCCTCAGACGAGCTGATTTAATGCGCACTACCTACGTTTCGATGAGTGAGGAGTGCCTTTATGCCCCGTCAAGAGGTTTATATGTGTGTGGTTAATTAGAATGGGTTTCTTTTTTCTATACTTGCACCCCTGCCATGGGCAAGGCTCTTGTTAAATATTAATTATGATACAATTTTTTAAAATTATTACATTATAAGTAAATAAACACATTCATACATCACACTCTTTCATTCCGCAATTCATTCTTCCATTCATCATCTTTCAGTTATATTTTGTAAAAAAAAATATTTGGCCCAGTTTAGAACGCCGGCGAATCGATTTTTACTGTTCTAAACTTCCCTCCCCATACTGTGTCAGTCCAACCACGGGCGTAATTAGAATGGTTACAGTGTGTAGGTATGGTTGGCTTTCGTAACTGGGAATGTAACACTACCAAAAAGATGTCTTGGCAATTTATTTTTTATTTTTGATGAGCTCGGTGGCGGAGTGGACAGTAATGCTACCTTGTCACCGAGGCTCGTGGGTTTGATTCTCACACAGAAGCAACATTTGTGCGCATGAACATGTCTGTTTGTTTCTTGAGGCGACAAGAAGCAAGTGTCGTACGGAACTCCTGCGATTCAGCTCATAGGACCGTGAGGTCGGTGAAACCGTAGGACAGGGTTTATCTTAGTTTGGGTATTTCTAAGAGAGGTAGGGCGCGTCAAAGTAGCCCGACAGGGGAAGTTCAGGCGCCTCACAGAATACCGCAGTCTAAGTAACAATATCCTGGAGTATTATTGTGTCCCTGCGGATGAATGTGGTAATCAGTACCTAAGCATGTAAAAAGAAGTGTGTTGTATTATAACAGATGCGTGGCATCTTTTATGTAACCACTTTACATCAGATAGACCGTATGCCTCCGGACGTCGTATAAAAAATTCTTCATAAATTTGTGTACCTATGAACTTACTCCAAATAAATCTAATAGCAATATAGCTTATATAGCAGTGAAGTCGACTCCACTGCACCCTTGTGCGCGCTGCGCAGCGGGCGGTTGCATTAACACCTACCTGCGCAGCGTGACGCCGTGATTTCTGTATTGTGAGACTGTGATGTGTGATCGACGGACCCTGGTCTGCGACCCTGCGTACGCGCACATATTACTTTTTTCTTGTTTCGTTGAATCAGTGAAATATTGAACACTGGTCACTAAACACGCATTAATTTTGCTAGAAAATACTTCAATAAATTTCTTCCTTCCTCCTAGCGTTATCCCGATTCGTAATCCACTATGATTGAGGTTGACCTAAGCTTAAGGATTCAACTAAAACACGGTCAATTTAAAAATTCCAAATTTTTGATATTGAGCGACTACCATCAGACCGCCACGACCGAGACTAAAAACCGAATCTTTCTTAGGTTAGATCACACATCTTTTGAAATATAATTTCTCTGACGTAAGGGTTTCCTAGCGATGTTTTCGTTCACCGCTGAGCAAATGATAATTACAAATATGTACATAAATCCGATGACACTAGTCCATGTCTACACCTGGATTCGAACCATGGAAATCAGACGGTTGATAGGCTGATTCATTATCCACTATGACTGCTCCGAAACTACACTGGAAATACTTCAATGCATTCAGCCAGCTTCAAAGCAGGCTGGCTGCAAAGACAGGTTGGTTTTCAAGGTATGTAACTTTTATGTTGGATTCTTAAGTATACCTACAATCAAAACGTACATCAGCTGGACGGATTTTAATCAAGGTTCATCGCTTCGTCTAACTACACCGTTTGAAGATATTAACCCCAAGACCCCAAGTTTTGCTTTTTCATAAAATAGATATACAAATTAGCGGTAGAGAAAAAAAAATGCATACCCTATTAAGTGACATGTCACTTAAATTAATGATTGTGACTTGTAAATATAATTATTTCTGATTTGTATTTAAAAACTTCGTTCGTTTCCATAAAGCCGGGGAAATGATTTGGTATTTCAATGTTTTTTTTTTATTATAAAAAAGCTGATAGCTATGAAGTTCGTAGAATCGACAACCGTTGGGAAAGAAAGGTTTGGAATGGCGTCCCCGTACTTGGTACACGCAGTGTGGGACGACCAAAAGACGACCTCAAGAGGGTTGTAGGGATTCGACGGATACAGGTGGCACAGGATCGAGACGAGAGGGGATTTGAACAATTTTCTACGTGGTAAACATTTTTCTTCCCAGGAGGGTGTACAATGCTTTCACACAGTGTGTCGAATCTAGATCCCCAGAGTTCAATCGTAAAAACTCAAATAAACTTCCGATTAGATGGCAGCAATGTATAGATAACGATGATAAATATTTGATTAAATAAACTTGATACATCTTAGAAAAAAAAACAATTTTAACTTTTCAGTACAAAACGGCAATTTCATACTTTAACGCCTAATATTTATTTAAAGCTTTTCTAGTGTAATTATTTCAGTATTTTTATTTCTCAATAAGTTTCACTTTGCAAACTTAGGAAATTAATAGGGGGCGGGGATAATACAGTATTTTTGTTGACTATGTTTATGTGTGTTTTTTGTTACTACTATTCCAAAAAAAGAGAAGATAGTTTTTTTGTTGATATCTCAAAAACGGTAGTTTTAAAAAAGGTATCTGTATGACACTATAGACAGACAGACAGGTGTACGGAGTGGTACCATAACCTTTTACCATCTTAGATCGGAAACCTAAGAAACTCATCCATTCACACGAAGCGTAGCAAAGGAACTTGATGAAACTTCCTTCCATTTCTGGACATGTTTATAAATAAAAAATCACATCGAAGTGTTGATTTTAAATGTGTCTTTGGAAATCTACATGGTAACGTCACATGCTGTTTTAGCTTGGATCTACGTTCCAGTTTCAAAATTTCAAGAACATGTAGCGTTCATAACTACAACAAAATGTCCAACCTTAAGTTAAGGGTTGAACGCACCAGAATGAAGCCTAATCTCATAACTCACAACACGAATGTGAAATACTTGATTCATTTGCTCTGTCTACTTTCTCGTAAAAGCTGACCGTCGACGCTACAATTCATTTTTCCCACCTAAAATTCAAATCTCCTACGTTTTAACTTATGATAGCAATGTAAATATATAGCTAAGCCATTTTCTTATCTGTCACATATCTACGAGTATCTAACAATTCCCATGGTTACGCTACAGCATGCTACAGCAATTTATGTCTAGGACCTCAAATAAAACGCGATAGGTCAATCGAGTCGATGGAAAATCAATTTTTTAAATATATTATTAAGTTTATAGTTTTATTATACAACATCGGGAGGCATACAAGCATATGGCCCACCAGATGTAAAGTGGTTACCGCAGCCAATATGAACGCTTGCAATACAATAAGTATTACTACCGTGATGCCACCTCTGCTGGATAAGACTTTTACGAGCTTACTGGTAACCTCAACACACAGACAGCCCTCCAGGTAGTAGTCATTTGGCTGTGGGTTTCTGTGAGATGGAGGTACTTCCCCAGACGAGCTGCTTTGATGCGCTCTATAAAAACACACAGGCCAACAGACATGTTCATGCACACAAATGTTTCACCTGTGTGAGAATCGAGCACACAAGCCTCGGTATCAAAGCTGCACTTCGCCACCGAGCTCGTCAACTAAGAGTATTATAGTATTCATTTCACTAGTAGTTCGCAATGGGGAACAAGGGATATACAACGTATAATGCCTGTACAATAGATGTAAGAAGCGCCCCCGGTACTGTCGTCCGCTTAGTAATAAATGCCATAAATTGAAAACGTATGATTGATATGCATTATCGGGGACAGCACAGAGCTTTGTTTGGGAAAAGCTAGCCTTGTTGTTTATGTTATCGGAGCTACCATCACCACTAGCCTTTATGCATCTGCTGTAGAAGAAGTTTTCTTTAGAGAGCTGGTACACCTATTGCATACACGCTCGGGTACGTACTTACGATGACAACTTCGATAGAAGACCCCGTTGGCGGACCTGATCGAACGGCTTCGCGGTGAAGCATTGACTGACAGTCAATTATGATAATACACTAGATGGGACTCACCAACTCTACCATCAAAATCGAATATTGAAGGGTGTCGAGATATGTCTTCATTTACTCTTGAATTTTCTTCTACTTGTTCATTTTGGATCAGAATTTGTGTAAAACCAGGCATGTGAGGCTAGATGTAAGGCAGCACCATATTACCAGATACTTTACAATTATATTTTCTAAATCACTAAACAAGGATTGTGAAAACAGGTTCAGAATTAGCAACTATAATAGCAGTCAATCAGTATCTTCGCCAAATCATAAGGCTTAGGTGGCAGACCCCGCCAATTCTCGAAGAAGTGTTGACTTTGTGTTCCACGACACAATTTCAACACTGCTCCAAGAGTTATACCGGTTCCTGTTGCACTAGAATTAGCGGGGTTTGCTACCTTGGCCTAATGATTTGTTGATGGGTGTTACGTAACCATGGGAATTGTTAGATAGATATGTGATAGATAAGAAAATGGCTTAGCTATATGTTTACATTGCTAACATAAGTTAGAAGGCAGAAGATTTGGATTTTGGGTGTGAAAAATAAATTGTGTTGTGTTCCACGATACAATTTCAACACTGATTCAATCCTACAGACTTGAAAAACAATATTTCTTGGACATCAGCAAAGAACGGGATAGAGGGTAACTTTGTCTACAGAATGTGGATTCCACTGGCGACTCCCATCAGCCCGCTCTCGTCGAATTTCGCGGTGTCCGCGGCCGCCCGCTCGCGTTTTTGCTTCCAATGCGATGCGCGATCGTCATAGTTTTTGCGTCGCGACGCTTTGCCGGCGACATTCCGCTCAAATTATACCGTCATTATGTGGTGACCATGAATTCTGACATCTCGGGCTTCGCATTATACTTAATTACTTGTAAGTACTTAAAATCCTTATCGTCGTATTTTCAATCTATCTTAGCTACGGGAAAACACTGTTTTCGACATATACTATACATAATAAATCTTTGATTTTATGCCATACAAATTAAATATACTTCTTAAAATGACTACGATTATGTATTTCCTGCTTCCTGGAGGTTACAACAACGCCAGTCACTGAGGGATTCGCACAATTATTAGTACGAGTAATTATGTGCCCTACCACTCTTTTGTGAAGGTCTCGTTTGATTACCAAACGAGACTTCGCCAGCTTCCGAAACGTATGATAAAGCAGTTGGAGTTGTCTCTGAAGAGGATGGTTTACACTTAGATAGGCAATCAAGCATGCAGCCCATTTTATATAAAGTGTTTACCGTAGCGCATAAAGTATCGCTCGCGCGATGTCATCTCCTCTGCTACCTAATAACCTCACTCACACGCAGAAACGCAATAATCCTCCGCGGAGTGTTTATTTGGTTGCGGTTACTTTGATGGTCCATACCTCTCTTAAAAGCACCCAGACCAGAACTAGTATGTGCATGAACACAAATGTGTGGAATCTACCTTACAGAAGATTCAATCGAATAATAACTCGTATTCTGTTGCTGTCTTCTGTGAGGTGGAAGTACTTCCCCAGTCGGGCTGCTTCGGAGCCTACTCCTTCCTTCTTTAATGATCATCGATGAAAAGCCACACTGACCCCAATAAGTAAAAGTGATACTTCCCATAAAACATGGGACATTATGGTCCTCGCACTGGAGCGGCCAGGCCTGTTTCTTACGTCCCGTGGCGAATTCATTTAATTGTGGCTGCGACCTCGCGACTCGCTGAGCTCGCGATAATACGCCTCGCCGCCGCCGCCTCGCTGCCTCGAATTCGCCTAATGATAGCTGAAATAGCTCGCAAATAAGCTTTATTTAACTGTAGACTAATTTTTTATCACAAAACTAGGGGGCAAACGAGCATGTGGGCCACCTGATGGTAAGTGGTCATCGCCGCCCGTAGATATCAGCAACACACAGCAGATTTAAGAGAGGTAGGGCGCATCAAAGCAGCCCGTCTGGGGAAGTACCTCCACCTCACAGAAAACCGCAGCCAAATAACAACTCCCTAGAGGGTTGTTGTGTTCCTGCGTGTGAGTGAGGTCACCAGTAAGCTCCCAAGGAGTTGCTGTGTAAGCAGAGGAGGCATCGCGCGAGTGATACTTAATATATTGCAACTACGGTACCCGCTTAACATAAGGTGGGCCGTATGCTTGTATGCCTCCCAACGTAGTATATAAAAAAAAACTACCAAAGCCTGCATATCGTTTTTGTTCGGGACTACCGCTGAAGGTAGTTGATTCCATGAATTCACCGTACATGGTAGAAAATGTCTCAAAAAGCGCGTCAAAAAGTGGATTGCCACTCATCAAGATGGTGAGGGTGAAATTTTAGTTTGAATTAGGTGTAAGCCTAACTTAACTAGCACATAAGCTGTGTAGCCCACAAGGTAGACAGTGTCACCGCACCAGCTCTACAACAGCTGCTGTGCTGCTTAAGGGTAACAGTAGAGCAGTTGAATAGCTATTATGAAGCTATTGATAAAAGATAAAAAATATTCTCTTACTTTAAAAAAATAATCTCTGTTTAAAATAAATAATCAAATCTTATTGTATTTTATGAATTTCTCATAGTTTCCGTTTCTTGTTTATGAATAACCAGCTTTTCTAAAATTATTATTGGCGAAGAAGAAATGCCGAAAGGACATGACAATGTAGGTATTTCTTCAATTGATATTACATCAAATCTCTCGTATTTCAGTATAAGAATACAATAATAAAAAAATGTATGAATGTGCTAAATCATTTCGAAACATATTTGTAAGTTAGATATTCATCGATTCTGTAATAAAATAACATAGAGTATTTTTGATGTGCCTTTTGAATACATTATCGAATATTTATCAAACTATCAGAAATGTGACTATTTCTAAATATATTATATAATGTGCATATTCATATAAATATTACAGTACAAATATTACCAATTACGAAATTAATTTAAATCATCATTTTAAATAAAATTAATGCGAACTATGTAGATACATAAAATACACGCAGATATAGAAAATTCGTAAAATTGTATTAAATTATTCACCTTGATCTATGAACTCGAAATATTTCCGTTATGTCTATTTTCGGCACTGCAAGTAAACAAAACAAAAGTGGTAACATGTACTTTTGATGGTCATACTTTATTGTGAAGAACTGTTTGTTGCCAAATAAATAATAAAAAAAGAACTGTTTCAGGCAATTTATTATAGAGTTAATACAATTTACAACAAAAGTTTCACCAATCTTAGCAGGCATGCGGATCTTATTTCTACTTTTAAGATTTTCACTGAATATTGATAACAACTTTATGTTTTTACGAACATACATTATGTTTTCATGAAAATAATTACATAATAAAATGGAGCTGTAGAAAGCAGACTTATGCAGCTTGTAGGTTAATTGGGTAATTATTTACACGTGAATTTTGATCATAAAACAGGCATTATGACCAGCTCGGTGGCTCAGTCGTGAATGACGCTACTTTGACACCAACGCTCGTGGGTTCGATTCCCGCACAAGGTAAACATTTGCGTACATGAACATGTCTGTTTGTCTTAGTCTAGATGTTTTAAGAGAGGTAGGTCGCATCAACGCAGCCCGTCTACTGAAGAAGAAAATTACTGAAGTTCGTAAACTATGAATGCTCCGAACATTGCTGTATCGAAAATATAAACTGGATTGAGAGAGAAACTTAACTTTGCCATTGAAAAACTGTTGTATCTATACATCAAATACAGGTGCGGTTAATTCATCAGCTGCAAATTAGTTTGTTAAAAATATTTTACAGTTTTCAGATTTTTCCCTTTACTTGTGCCACGTGACAATCGCTTTTTATCCAAAAAATATAATTCTAGGTCAAAGGAATGCGGTATAAACGGCTCTAGCTTTTGTTTGCATTGACTTAGAATTTTGATTTCACTGCTGGAAGGTATTTTTTTTTATTTATTTCAAATATCAAGTTACAAGACTCACTTTGTTAGTATCTTATTCTAAGGTGTTATTAAATATATGTAAAAATAACTGCTAATTGATAGGCATGTGCCTCACGGGTGCATGTAGCCTGCAGCAGTGCAGTAAATAAGGTATTGCAGACTTAAACTTGATACCTCCAAGCGTTCCTGAGAAACAGGATCTCGATAGACGATACGAAGTACCCCATTTTTCCTTTTGATGTATGTAACCCTAAAACGACATAACAACGGCTTACGTTATTTTATTTATTTCCTTCTTTATATATTACTAGTTACTCGACCCAGCTTCGCACGGGTGATTTTGAGTCCATAGAGGACATACAGAAAACATTCATTTTTATATATTAGAAGATTATCGTACGTATGACATTCGAGGTGTCCAAGTTTTATCGCAATGTGATGAAAGGTACGGCAAAAATCCGAACCCGACAACGCTCGCGATAGAAGTAAAGTCTTTCACTCGTCACCAGCCCGCTGCTGGCGCAGCAACTCCTGATCCGGTAGCTTAGCTCATTCGTACACACATAGATGTACTCACCTAAAAAATGTTTGCTTCTTAAATAGACTTTACTTTGGACTAGTTCCCGCCTTTGTAGGCTTTTAATCAATTTAGCTTTCTTTGTCAAAATTTGTTTTCTTTTTATATACATCTAGGTTGGCAAACAAGCATGCAGTCCGCTTCAGATGGTAAGCGGTCTCCGCAGCCTATTGACGCTCGCACCACGATGTGAATCGCGCGCTGCCAATCTAGTGACCTAAGGCTGTTTCGTCACAGTACTCAGTAATTTTTCAGCCGTACCATATCTCACCCTTCAAACAGGAACACAGCTATATAAATATAGCTGCTTGGCGGTAGAAATAGGTGAGACAGAGGTACCCATGCAGACGACTTTTGTACAAAGTCTCCTTGTCTCCAAAGTTGTATTCTGTTTAAGTCACTACAATATTTATACCTATGCAAAATGATTCGGCAACTCTTTCCTACGGCACTGCGCCAGCGTTATTCTGTTGACTGCTAATGAGTAAAGGCGGTAAAGTATCAATAAAGCGAATCAATATTCAACTTCACGGAGTATTCCTGTCAGAACAATCGCGGGTATTTGCATGCGGCGTCAATCGCGCCGCTCCTGCGCCTGCGCCGCCATATCTGACGTTTTAATTACGATTCCCAACTGTGTGTACTCGGGGCTTGGCTCGAAGTTAAGAGATGAGCGAGTGGTAAAAGGGAAATACTTGTGAACTAGTTAGCAAAGTACATAAGTTACTGTCTCAAAGCTAAAGAACGGTATGAACTATCGACATTAAGCAATCTTTAGTGCACGGCAGTTGAGCTTCACTTGACTAGCCATCACTTTGAGGTTTTTAAATGCCTTAAGTATTTGTCCAGTTTCTGTCTCTCACCATGCCAAAAGGGGAAGTCAATTCCAAAACTTCCTACTCTAACAAATTTCTTCTGATTAAATTCGTTATGAGTTCCAAGGCAGCTGTATTATAACCCCCGGGACATCAATGAACTTCACTGTTCATTGCCTTTTTGGTGGTCGCAACTGTTAATTCTGGCTACACAGGAGACGCAGTGATGGGTATGAGTAGTGGGCCTGTCCCGTAATCTTTGGTAGCAAAGTCTATCTGGTTTGAAAACGTTACTTAAGAAATGATGGACCCGTGAACACAAGATGATTGACAGTATTAATATAATAAATCCTCAATAAATGTGCTATCAAAACTGTAACCTAGAATTATTTAAGTAGTTAAATAGTCTACTGAACAAAAAATAAGTTTCCCAAATTTGAGAAATTTAATCAATATCCACAAATTTAAGCACCAAGTCTTACTTAAGTTTAATTAAAATATTTGAGAGCATGGCGATTATTCCGCTGGTCACGTCCTCCTGTACCACCCACCTCACCCCGCGGTCCACGCATGCGTCCTTAATTAGGCATTCCGCCGGCGTCCGGGCTGCGTACGCGCACTGCAGGCGGCGCCTTTGACGGGTCCTCGCTGCGTCCCGCTCCTACAATGCAACTATTCATACCATTCCACCACTTTACCTTGGGCCTTCGTCTCTTTTCAATATCAAACAAGGCCCCTTAACTTCAGAATTCAACCTACACTGGACGAGATATCTTGTAAAGATATTCGGAACGCTTTCTAAGTTTAAATCTTGCAGTCACGTCGTTATGGTCGGTTTTGTTTTGTGCCGATTGTAATATTAAAGGTGTTATTGGAGTGATGTAATGAAGGGGCCTAATTGTGTATTCTACTTGGGATGCCGGACTAAAAGATAAAAGTATGAACGGAAGGGACTATCAGTTATCTCGCTTATATGTTCGGTAAAGCGTGACGTAAACTGTGTATTGTTATTGAATCCCATATCACCACCATCCTCAAGTCCTAAACTACATGTTCTAGGACTTTACATAGAATTGCATTCATTATTGATTTGTATTATTTACGAATAAATGTTTAACAGAACGGGTAAGTATATGATCTTTTGATTACAAACATTGTTTAAATGAAAACAAAAGATGACAACATAAACATATATATATCTTTACGCCAAGCTCCTTACGGGGACGGTAGAGAGAACTGAGTATCGCATGACTCAGTTCTTACTCCGCGAACTTGCTTCTTACTATATCGTTCACAGCCCGTTTAAATGCACGCCTGTCGCATCCTAGGACTCCTGACATTAACATCTGATAAAACACGTTTCATTTGGTCGTGGTAGGTTCGTTTTGAACATTCACGGCTTCTACATCAATCCACTTTCACATTATATATCTGTGAACAATAATATATTACGTTTAAATTATCTCCTATATAATATTGATTAATGTTATTTATATTTGAGCGATTAATTATAGCATTTTCTACTATGATAAGATAACAAAGCGTGCGTGAAGTAATTAGTTGTCTCGCGTAATGTTTTTATACAAAAAATTTACGGCGGAGTTACTAAATTGTGCCTGCAAATTATGAAGGTGGACTTCAATCATTGGAAAGATTAAGTAGTGACATACAAGGCTGCTCCTTGGGCAGATACCCCACACTCAAATTGATCTATGCAGTCGTTATTCCGACGCGGACGAACCATTAATACCAAAACTGCGTAATAAAACTTTCGAACCGCTCAATTACCCAACACTTTTATTGCAGCAATTTTGTAAAATAAAATCCATCCCCATGGGCAGATACACTTAATTTTATACCTTCTTCATTGTCTCTCCCATCCTTTTCGTGCATGTTGGCCGCAGAGAGAGACAGTTAAAATTACTCCCACTGATTGCAGTGAGCCGTACACGAATTAGGCCCTTTTCCTTTTTTTCTCTTTTCTTCTTAATGCCCTGTTCATGCGCTCAGACCTTTTATCGAAACATATGCATGTTCCGAATGCACCGGCCGACCGACCGGTTTCTTTGCTTTTGAAACGCCGCAGCACTACGTTCGAATTTCAAATCAGTCCGCTCTGAACCGAACACCAGTTAGGACGTGCGCTTTGAAACTCTTAAACCATGTTTACGATTCTTCAGTGTATATTATTGGTGGTTTTGTGACTGCATTTATTATGACTTGAAATAGCAGTGTTTTATATTGCTGTGAATAATATAAAATGGCTCGGATTGTTCTGATCCTGCTCGGTGCGTGGCTGGTGGTTGCCGCTCAGGAGGAAGGAGAAGGTGGCAAATGCGAGAGGATCAAACTTCCACTATGCCAAGATTTGAGATACAACTGGACATTGATGCCAAACTTGCTGGGACATAGAGACCAGAAAGAGGCTGAGGAATCTGTAAGTACGGTTAAAATAATTTGAGGAAGTTCATACTAGTTTCAAACTGGCGTAGAAAGCGTACATATTAATTGATTGTAATGTAATTACATGATCACATTAATTCCAGACGGAATTAGATACTGAATTATATTACTTATTTAATTTTGAACATTTTTGATCGACTTATCGTGAGATTCATGTATGTATTTGAGTATTTTATTTAAGTTATCCATTTTAGTATAATGTTATAAGGGTGTAATATTTTATACGACGTTATTAAACTGTAATCTATGAAATAAATAAACAAGCAATGAAAGAAAAAGCAAAAGGTAACCTATATCTTTATGATCGGGTCGATCGTGGCTTCATATGCATGCATTTTGTTTCAGTTTTTTTCTGCAAATCCCAGATAAGCTATGTGTAATGATCAAAACATAAAAATGGTAAAAGGCATTTTATAGTTTTCGGTAAGAGAATGTTAACAGGCGTGTTTACAAGGGTTCCAGTAAATTCGAGGGGACTTTGTTACTCGCCGCCATTCATACGAGCAGATTTATTATTAACTGATATCTGAATAGGTTTTATGGCGGCGAATATTAGATTTGTTATGTATACTGTGGGGACGCATAGATATGGCTATTGTTGACTTATGCTACTGTTTCGTTTAGCTTCTGTTAGTTGGTATTATTTGACGAAATTGAGTTTCGTTCGGTTGGGCATTCCCGTGAGAAAATATTTATTGATATGTAACATGGTTGGATGCTCTTTTTGGACGTTAGGGACCATCCATAAATTACGTCACACGTTAAGGGGGGGGGAGGGGGTCGACGAAGTGTGACATTGTGTGACAGGGGGGTGGGAGGAGTCCTAAATTTCGTGACGTCACAATCAATCGTCGTTCGATCGTTTTCAAATTTACGTGTTAAAACACTATTAACGAAATACTCAAAACATTTGCAACTCGATCCGTATAAACATCAGATTCAAATAGTTTGGTCGGCCACTCGCTCTACTACGCGGCACGCACCGACGACACACTGCGCCTGCGCCTAGCGGTGATTTCTTTGTTTCTATTTCATTAGACAATTGACTTTCGCGGACTAAACGACATAGTTTTTATAGTTTTGGTATTTTACGTTTTTAACTTACGAAACAAATTTAAAATGAACAAAAAGAGTGATTTAGGTCATCTTTATCGTAAACTATATAAAGTTTACAGTGCAGCCTATGCTGATAAAAAAAACAAAATGTACAAGAAGAAGTTAATGGAATGTTTGAAAAGTGGTGACAATATTGAAGGTAAAGTGGAATCTAATATAAAAGAATTGCAAATAATTACGAAAAAGAAAGCGACACTCATGATTTTTTTTTCGAAAATTCCTTCGTCGGTAACATCAAGAATACAACTGGAGTCCGAGGACGTAAAAGTAATAAAATTGTACGAGTAAGTTTAGAATCTGAACTCAATAGCTTGTTAGCACGCGATACTGGTGTAGCTACTAATGAAGCAATAAAAAGAATAGCAACTTTGAGCAAAGATATTCAACAGGAAAAAAACATACTGAAGCGAAAGATTAGCGCAGCGGAACGACAAAAAAAAGTCGTGACTCGAAAAAATAAAAAATTTTAGAGCTTTGTGAAAGTAATACCGACTTTGCAACAGCTCTAAAAAATCGCGATTATGTTGGTCGGCCTAGAGTAGAAGAAAACCAGTCCGGTATACTTAAAGTTATAAAGGAGATTGCAATTTTCGGTGGTGCAGCTGATAATCGACGTCGCACTGAAACTATAAGGTGCTGCAAAACATTGGACGATTTACAAGCCGAACTTTGTAAACAAGGATATACTATCAGTCGATCAGGGTTATACTTGAGACTTCTTCCCAGACGAGCCAATACAGAGGAAAGAAAAAGACACGTCTTAACTGTTCCTGTTAAACTATGCAAACCAGATTCTACGTTAGATTCGAAAAACAAAGATGGCACATTCTGTACAGCTACGATAAGAAACCTGGAATCTTTAGCTTCAATTTTGGGTCCTGATCAAGTTTTCTTTTTATCAATGGATGACAAAGCACGCGTGCCGTTGGGCATTATAGCAGCGAACGCTCAAGCTCCAATATTAATGCACCTTGATTATCGTGTAAAATTACAAGATCATGATTTCGTGATCGCGGAAAAACATAAACTTATTTATTCTGTTTATCCAGGTATTGTAATAAAGAAAGTTTGTGAAGAGAAACCTGAAGCTGTGACACACTCTGGACCTACATATGTAGCAATTCGTAGTGGAAAGCATTGCTCTTCTAATGCAGAGATTCATGCTACAGACATTCATAGACTTTCTGAAATGCCTGCTTTCGAAAAGTTTATAAGAACTCGTGAAGGTTTTGTAAAACCAGTATTTATTATTACTTGCGATGGTGGTCCCGACGAAATTCACGATACGAGCGAGTTATAATTTAAGCTATACGCCATTTTATAGATTTTGACTTGGATGCTATTTACATTGCTACAAATGCTCCAGGAAGAAGTGCTTTCAACAGAGTGGAACGAAGAATGGCGCCTCTTAGTCGCGAACTTACTGGTGATGTATTGAAACATTACAGTTTCGGTTCACATCTTGATTCCTGATGATGAGTCATCGGACAAAGGATTTGGAATTAGAAAAACGAAACTTTGAGAGTGCAGGCATTGTGCTGGCTAATATTTGGAGCCAATTGGTCATTGATGGTTTTCCTGTGGTTACCGAATATATTGTGTCAACAGATACTAGAATGAATATTGAACAGGCTAAGAAATTGAAAAATGATGCCACTTGGTACGCAAATCATGTGCGTGAATCGTATTGTATTAATGTACGACGATCTAGCCTTTGGCGACTATTACGAGAGGAGTTTTTACCACCACCTGTTTTAATTAGTCAGATGTCAAGCGGGTATCTAACCGTAGAAAAAGATGACGCCGAAGATAAGTTCGCTCCACTGTTACTACACCTACCTTTTGATCTCCAAGCGTCCTCACATTTGAAGCAAGTTCCATATAATAGCTATGGCCCCAGTGTCGAGGCATGCTTATTTAAGCGATCATGTGGCACTAATCATACATCATACAAGGCCACTAATAGTAGTAAGAGTCAACATGAAGTTTTGTCCATCGCGAAGGTACGTCCTCAAAGAATTGCTGCTAGACGTGCCAAAGAAATTCTTTGTTTGGGTGATGATGGTGATGCTGTATGGTTGGATGAAATAGATGTTGATACAACGAACGAATATTCCCGATATCAACAATCCAAACGAGAACGAAATGATTGCTGTTGATGCCAGTTATAAATAAATTAATGGAGCGGGTTCAAAGTCCATGGACTCAAGATGATTAAGTTTTCTTTATTTAATAAAGTAATCGTTTTTTGTTTTGTTAATTTCTTGAAATGTTTGACTTAATGTTCATGTTTATTAAAAAATAATTTAAATGGATATAAAACTAATTTCGGAACTGCTGTTTGAATTCAATAATTTCTAAATATAAAATTGCAAAATATGTGACGTCACACTAGGGAGGGGGGGAGTCTCACAAATGTGACCAGCTGTGACAAGGACGGGGGAGGGGTCAAAAAATCACGAAATTCGTGTGACGTAATTTATGGATGGCCCCTTAGACGATGCACGAATTCATTACCTCGGTAACGAACGAAGTATACGTGGGCTTATTTTTATGATGTTCAGTTTTCTTAATAGAAGAAAAGGGAAATTCCACG
Source organism: Pyralis farinalis (assembly GCA_947507595.1). Classification (NCBI taxonomy): domain Eukaryota; kingdom Metazoa; phylum Arthropoda; class Insecta; order Lepidoptera; family Pyralidae; genus Pyralis; species Pyralis farinalis. Next base: position 28,537,018 of record OX382257.1, on the reverse strand, counting down.
AATCTTTTGAAATAATCACTCATATTTCGTTGATGTCTTTATTTGTTTTAACTTGCATATTACTTATATTGTCATTATTATATAAATGATATAAAATAAGATGTCTACCGGTATGTAGTGCATGCAATTTGCACTGAATAGGCAGTTACCTAAAGACAAGTTTTTATTTCTTTCTGCTTTTCCTTTGAAATCGCATATGCCCCAGTTCGTATTCATATTACGTACATATATGTAACGTTTCGTACCTAGGTATATTACAAAATTTCTAATATAAGTTTTTATTCGTATATTTTCACAAGAATAATTTGTCGCACTACGGACTTAGTCTATCTTGTGAAGAAAAAGACAAATATGATAACAGAGGTTATCCACATTGTTCTCAATAGAAAAGAACACCATCCATCACAGGACAGTGTACCCACTTCGAGATCAATAACAGCGCGAGAATGTAGATGTTTAAGTATATTATTTATGTTTATCATTTCGATATCAAGTAAAATTTAAGTGTTTTATTTATAGTAGAGATACGACTAGAATTGAACATAAATATTTGACCAACGTTATCAGAACATTAACTTTCCGTCAAATCCCGCCGCCGCCGACTCCCAACGAAACGTATAATCGAAGGCGTTTCCAAAGTTGCCGGTGTTTACGCGACCACAATGGTGCGTGGGCGCAAAACGGCAAACGTGAGCGATAACGTCAACAAATAGTCGGCTTATCAGCCGCACTCATCAAAGGGACCGACTATACGATCTCTTATCTATGACATGCCTGCTATATACGGCTCCATCAAACTTGTGTGGGCAAATAAACCCAAATCAAAAAAGGCCTCGCTCGTTTTAGCTCGCAGTAATTAAAATAAGTCGAGACAAATATTCATCGTGCCTTAGACATTGCGAAAGTCTAAGCGAAGAGCTTACTATAGAAATTATCCTACGTAGCAAGGTCTTTCATCGATTCATCATATTATATTCATCAATTTATAGATTTCACATTCCGTGACGTATTAAAATATTTACAGATTTTCTTATGCCACGGTGACAGCCACTAATTACTTTTTGTTTTTCTTTCATTCACTTTCATATTATTGCTAAAAAGGATAATTTGAAGTTTGCTTTGTAATACTTAAATGTACTACATTTCGATGTTTGTCGAGCTGTTCAATATGGTCTTGAAGTATTGCATTAGTAAGATAAAGCATTGTTGGCACAAGGTAAACCCGGTGGATTACGCAGAACGACTGTATTAAACCAACAAACAAAGGTGACACTCAGAACTACATATACATTAAATATTAATGTTGTCCGTTAATCATATATTTATTTATGACTATCGGTTAGTCCCAAACAATCGTTTTTCAGTGATTATAATTTCTAGCCGTCACTAAACAATCATCTAATCCTATTTTTCTGTAAAGTTTCCCGGTTTCTAACCATAGCGCGTACGAAAGTCTTCCTCTATCCTACTTGATTTAGTTTTCCCTTTATTTAAATTACATTTGTTTATGAGGTATCTTTTATATGTAGGAGTTAGTTTTTCTTTCCTGACTAAACTAAAACTGACTAGACGTCACTCTTATATGTGACCACAATATCTATCTATTATTCAAATCGATTTAATTATTTTGTATTTAAACTTTCACACACTAGATCTATGTGAGTGTTACGATCAGTAGTCTATCAGTAAAACTGGAGCTCAATGCGAAACTCTCAAATCTGGAATGGGATTGGAGATTTGACAGAAGCATTATTTGAGTCCTCTATCAGATTGACAATTGACAAGGCATTTTGTCTATACAAGAACCACTCGAAATGTTAAATTGACATTTCACCATTCAGTTATCGATTTCCCGTTACATACATATACCAGTTCGCATAAAAAAATGATAATCGCAATTCCGTAAGAATGAACTGCGTTAATTTGCGGTTAGGTTATATTTTGCGCAGGTGCTGCCGCCGCCTAAAGCTAGTCCATTTAATATCGGCTCCCGATAGCGGTATCTTTACAAGCCAATAACGTAAGAGTAGCCATTTATTTTTATTTATATCTGTTATCGCGGCGTGGTATCGTGCCTTAAGTACCGATGTGTATCGGTTAATGCCGGTTTATCGCCGGCATCACTTTAAATGATATATCAGTATATCTTCAGTTATATATTATATTCAGTAAGCTGATAGCACATAGGTACTCAGAATTTTTGCGGTATACGCTATTCGTACTGTACTTTGATATTATTCTAATTTATTTGGAGTAGGTTTATCAGTAGGTAATCCTCTATTACGAATTGATGAGGATTCGAGTAATTAGTTATCGCAGGGTTGCCATATATCCCCTATGTATTGAACTGATACCGTATTTTAATATAACTCTAGTTTATTAGCCCATTTCAATATGAAACTACACACGGACGCAAGCAAATTGAGATTAGTATTAATGTTAAAGAAAATCCTTGACCTCACCAAACTTATTGTAGTTATGATTTTCGAGTCTATGGAGGTAAAACATTGCTTCACGGGTTTATGAGCAAAAGGTCTGTACAAAACAAGTCAAATACAAAATACTTGGAGTGTCTTTCAAACTATAATGAACAATTTATTTATTTATTTTCATACTGTTCCTTATTATTTCGCAACAACTATGGCAAACTTTTGTTACTCTTATAATAAGAAACAAATAATATGTTGATTTTTGTATAGGTATGTATTTGCATTTGTTAACATCAACGATATGCCCCAAACACTTAATACTACGAAAATGACATGGTTAACATTTTATTTAATGTCGGTTATGCTTTGTTTAATACGGTTTATGTCAGTTCGGTAATGTTATTATTATATGGAAAAGTGCAGTCCCTTGGACAAAAATCTTCATCAACAAACCTTTCAAACTTTAACAAGTTCAGTTTACATGTGACCTATAGGTACATTATCTGGGCTTCTATGTACGACACAAAATCCAGTTTCAATTTGAGGTTTTTTTTATATCAAGACGTTTAAGTACGAGAATATAAATAGAATACGCTTTGTGTTCATGATACTGATTGCATGAAATATATTATAAAAGATCCATTATAGAAATATCTATTAAATAGATATGAAGTAGCTTTTAAAACTGACATGCGTCTATGTGACCAATTTTATGCAATGTATGACTTGATTGCGAATGCTCGACACACTGCGACCGATCCAAAAAAGAAACCGTTTCTTTGAACGAAACGCACGCTCCATCATAATAGTGAAACTTCCTGGCAATTAAACGTTATCACAAACATTTAGTCACGTACCCGCCTAATTTATCATACCATTTCCTTTTATAGACCACACGACTTCCACAAAATTAAAATCTTGTACCAAATCTCTAACTTCATAGACGCAACTAACCTTATTGTTACTGGGTTAGGGATTAAAATGCGATGACTGTGGAAGTTAAGAGGATTGTGTAGAAATCTCTTAAGGCGGTGGTATCTTAAGATCTGGGATCCTCTAGTGGGACGGTCCATTCACGAGTGTTCCGTCTGATTTGGCCGGTGATGCGGCGGGCATTCACCTCCATTGGCCAATTAACCCACGTTTCTGGGCCGATCATTTGTAGCTCTCGTAATGTCTTGGTTAGCTCTGTATCGGCTATCGAATTGTTCATCGGCATGTAGATATGTTCGATTCCATACGATGTAACATTATATTTATTTGTACGAGAATGTAAGCCGGCGTGTAATGTAAATAAAGCAATGTACACAGTCGTGAAGGATTTTGCAGCCACTGGTCTCACTTCAGCTGCTAAAACATTGGAGCTTGAGCTTGCTTTATTGGAGATTTATTTAATGACATGTTTTAATAATCTCTGAGAGAGCTATCATTGGAAAAAACAACTATTAACCTGGAAAGATCATAATACAAACTATGTTGTAAAACGGATATCATACAGATACGTATTTGCGTATAAGATTAAATAAAGACAATAGATAAAGAAATATTGGCATAGTCAGTAATTTTCTAATGATATATTTAATAAACGATTATGCTGTATTTATTAGATATTAATTTCTGCCCTTTGGAAATAATAAAGCTTCCTTTTTATATGAAAACTAATTCATAACCTAAAGGCAAAGACGAACATCCTTGTCAGACAACGGTGTCATAATTGTGGTCATGTCTCGGGGTTTTAAACAACTTATGTACTAACTTTAGTACTCGAATCGTACGCGACGTGTTGGAGAAATACCAACACGTCGCGTAGGTACGATTCGAGTACTAAAAGGCTTAAATTTAGTATATGATAAGTCTATGCTTAAGTGATAATTATCCGAATTATTAATGCCCCTTCCGACGCCGACGCATGTCCAAAAACCAGACAATATTTAGTATAGATGTAAAAATCATTGTATGTAGTTACATAAATCTATCAGATGATTTCAATTTAAATACGGAACAGAAAACATCCCACGTAAATTGGAAGCGTTCCGGACGTGTTCACATTTTTTGTAAATTCGTCGGAGCTCTAAGCGGTAGAGCAAGGCCAACAATGGCCGACGTTTAGCCGAAGGTGGTAATGAGCCAATTTTAGAAGCCCCTCACACCTTTACCTTTCGCCATTAACACCGGCTTGAGCAAACATCAGGTTTAAAAAATAACTCCAAATGCCACATTTACACTCGTATTTATTTACCAGTAAAGAGTGAATAAATAAAAGTATGAAATAAATTGAGACAGGTATGTCAGACGCACTAGTTACACGGTATTCGACTGTGAAATAGACATAGACAAGGTCTAACCTGGTGATACTTTAGACGTTTGTTTGTTTTGCGTAGACTCTTGCTCTGTAGCATTAGATTTCTTTGTAGTTTATGGCATTATGATGGCAAACAGGCACACGCCCAACCCAAGTAAAACGAACACACTTGGATGTGCATACTTTAAAAGAGACTATATATAGGGAACAGTTTGAAAGAGGCTTGTGTATTATATTAATTTATTTGCTTAGTAAATGATTGGTCATGCAACCTAAAAGTAAAGCATTTTAATTTGAAGTATATACGCTGACATAACCATCGCTATCTATAGATAACGGCAGGGATCGACCTTAGTTTATTTGCACGATTTGATTTGATAATGTTGATAATTACCATCAAACAAATATCATACATATACATAAGCAATATTTCAGACAACGTAACATTCTTTGTGACTGGAGTTTTGTACGAGTACATTCAATCAGGAATTATAACGTCTTTCGCTTTCTGTTCACCCAGCAAAATATTAACTTTCTAGTAATGATTATTTTTAAAGAAATAGGTAGGTAATATTGCTGATTTATACCTAAGCAAAGCAACATTACAACATGACCGCCTTTTCGTATTACAAAACACAATAACAAACATAATAAAAGCAGCACTATAAACAGGCGAGGCTATCGTCATAAAGATACACGATCGGCTTTTTATCTGTGATACATTTTAGAAATTGCTATTTGTGCTGTACCTACGTACCGCAATAAAACAATAATAATAAGTGCAGATAACGTCGTATGCCCCAACTTTGATAACCCATTTCCCTATATGTTCGTCGGCTTCTCTGCACGTTACTTACAGGGCGCCTGTTTGTTTGTCTGAATTTGACATTGCTTATGTGGAAGACGAGAATTATTACAAGACTACGTTTATCGTGAATTAAAAGAGATTCAATATAAACTTTAGCCCGTTTTTATTGATTTGAGCATGTATTTATTTTCTAAATATGAGCTAATTCTGGATTTAATTATTTATATGCGTATGTGCTTATTGTTCTTTTTATAGTGTACTTTTATGGAATTGCAACTAGAATAAAAACATTTTCCTTCTAGATTTCCGTATCATTATAGATTGTAATTTCAATTGTCTTATAAATTTTATTTCTAGGTAAGCAGTTTGTTTAGTTCATATTTTATCATTTATTAAATATGATGACTTATTATTGCGGAATGCCTTTACCAAAAACCGTCAAAATAACATTTCGGCTCGCTATTGATGGTTCTTTTAAAACCTATAGCTACAGCTGTTGAAGTGTTATTGAGAAGTCTTCGTTCGTGTTCTTTGAAGTGTACCCTATCATTAGCGCAGGTACGCAAGGGTATTACGACCGTATAAATCGGCTGCTTCTCGAAAGAAAGTTAATGGCTCCCATCGTAGTGTTAACATTTAATCTAGCCCCGATGCGTTATTTTTATTAGTTTTCTAGTAATTGGCCGGTTTCATCGTCCAATTCCGTATGTAAAAAAGTATCTCATTATAGTAGGTATGTATCAATTTAGATATATTAGCCGCTGATTTCAACAATTGCTATCAAAATCGTGAATTCATTATCATTTTTATAGTATACCATATTTCATTAGGAATGTCTCTCATCAAAATCTTGGAGCTAATGACGAAATGAGTATTACTTACTCTTTGAGTTTTAATGTCGCTTTAGAACCAGTTATCGACTAATCATCAAAATCATCTCGTTGAATGATTTTTATCGATTACCAAATCAGATTAATATTTTATTCCGTTCGAATATCAGATCTTTATCATATACCCGTTTTGTGAATAATTTAACGCTTTTTTTTTGTAAAAAGTTTACTTTGTCCGGCCGCCTACCTGAGGTAATTAGGAGCGGCAATTTATAAGGATTCTGTTCGTTTTTGCTGTTTTGGATGCACAGGCGCCGCAGGGCTCTCTCGTGCGGCCATCTTTCATTTCCAGTGTTGCCTATAATATCATATATCTTGTGGCTGTCATATTTCAACGATAGAAAATGCACCTTGCTGGTCTGTTATCCATCTTTTATACATATTTATAATATATCATGTATGTAAGCTCGTATCGAACGTTTATTGTGATATATATTTGGTTTTATAAGATTAGATACCTCAATCTTAACTTCCTACTCTTATGTAATATTAATGCTATTACGGAGCAAATGGTAAGATAAAAGAAAAAGGGTAGTATTGTTTTAGCATGACTCTTAGCTGTACCTTTTTTAATATAAGGGATTAGGATATCACAGATCCTCACATTAGAACTGGATTAGTTTAAATCCTTACTGACATGATGTGGTTAGAAATTGAACTAGCATAGTTATATTTTTGAGGCTATTAAGACTATTTTAACTTTAATTAGATCGTTAACAATCACAAATTAAAAGTAATAAAGTGGTTGTTAAAACCGCGCGTGAGGAGCCCCCCCTCGTCGGCGGCGAGATCAAAGTGGCGAGATTACCGCACGCGCATATAGATGCACAAGTCTTATTGCGACGTGCAGTGCGTCGACCTGTGCATTCGCGAGATATAGGGCTCAGATAAAGCTGAGTGCATCATTCACTTATAAAGTATAGATCGTTGGAGATTATTAATTGCTGCGTGCGTTTAGAGATTTTATGATTATTGTTATAAATGTTTTCAGTGTATGACCATTATCTACAGAACGTTTTTGATTATGTTATGCGATGCGTGTTTTGATTATGCATATGGATGGTGTTGAACCATTGCCTAAGTAAAATTTTCTATAGAGCCGTTCACTCATATCTTTCTAACTATTCGTCGTAATTTGACAAAAGTGGTATCGTTGGAAATACGTTCATTACATGCTTTATGATGATACTCTATTCTGTGCTCTAAATACAATATGACGTCTGCAGTCGCAGAGTACCATAACTATTGAAAAATGTTTACGATAGGACAGATAGAGATGGGAGAAGAAGCGAAAGAAAGATTTGCAGGGCAGGTAGAGAAAGGAGATGGGGAAGCCTTTAGTTTTTAAATAGACGTAGCCAGGGTAGACGTACTAAGTCGACGAGACGATGAAGTTCCCTCGGTTAATGATGTTAAAAGATGTTCTTTTGAAATCCCTCGTAAACCACTTAGAAGTTTTAGCTTTGAATATTTTCATACTAAAATAGGTATAATAAGTCTGAGCTAGGGCGTGTGGGCTAATACGTGAGTAATTCTCAAAAGTAGCTATGGTCTGATCTGTGTATAAGATCTATAATAAAAAAAACCATTAACAAAAACATCTGAAAAAGAATTCGGTGTATCACCATATTCGATACGGTTTATATACCCGTTATTAAAATTAAAATTCCATCTAATTTGAAGTTCCCATCTTCTAAACTTCCACTTGGTTCTGTCGGTTGATACTATAAAGTTATAAGCCGTTACTGGGAGCGTGTCGGATCAATGGAATCGAACCTTGAATAAGTCTAATTGAGCAACATTCTTGTCCCTCCCGTAGAGCCACAATAGACCCTTCGACGGGGCTGGCCTGGCCCGAATGACTCCACCATATTTAAGATGCAGTTTTGTCCAATGATGTTACTATAATATCATTGGTTTTTCGAAATTATTATGCGTTACTTACAACCTTTGTTTACGTAACTTTGTTCTGTGCAAGCGACAAATAATTGTCGTTTGTGACAGATTTTGTGTTCATCCTACCATTGATCAATACATTACACAAGTTATAGAATATACCTATTTCTTGCGTTTTAACCAATAATCGAATCCTAATGAAATTTCTCATGCAACAAAAATTAAATTATATTTTTTCTCTAAAACGATGAACGAGAAAAAATTAACATAGGGTTTTAAAAGAGGTAGAGCACAACACAGAGGAAACGACGGCCAAATAACAATTCCTGGGAGAGTAGTTTGGTTAGCAGCAGGGATGGCTATGCTACGGCAACTACTTCACAACAGGTGGGCTGTATAACAATTATACAACCCTAAACAAAATGCACTTGTAAATATATTTTTTATATAAAATATATTTTATCTTAATATCACCTATCCACTAATACATTAAAAGTATCTAGAATTTGTCGTCATCAATTTTGAATTTATTTAACTGAAATTTCCATTTCTGTTAACAAATAAATTCAATTTGTAAATATATTTTTATTATCCACCTGTAAACTTGTTTATTGTTTAGTCCTATAACTGACATATCAATCAATAATGGATATCATAGCCTAAATCAGTACGTATGCCTATAACCCAAGGAGATCGCAGAATCTTTTAGGAATACTTCACTCGCAAAACACAACAAGCGTTCAGGGAATTTGTTATTTGTTGCGGTTACTTGATATCTACCACTTAACTACTACTATTTCAAGTTAAGATTCTCACCAGTGACGCCGCCTTTATTTAGCTTTCTTAAACCAGAACTGGCCTTACAGTAGCCAGTAGTCATTTGCCACCGGAAGCCATAAAAACAGACAGTACATTTTAGCTGCAGGTTGTGTATGAATTGCAGGACATTGAAGACGTGACTTGCATATTACTGGTTAATTAAGTTATATGGAAATGCTTGTGGGTAATAGAGTCGTTTTATGAATATCAGCTGCCGATCATAGCGGCGGGGACGTGTGAATTTCATAAGCCGAAGATATAAAGACAGCCAGGTCCATCAGAAAGTCCGTTACGAAATGCGGAGGATGACCGCGAACCGTAAAGACTTCGGCTCGTTAAAAATAAAATCGCGAAGAAAACCAAGTTGATTTCAATTTGAATCGAAGATTGCATTCACAGTTGGAGATAAATTAAATTTTAAATTAAATACGCCAGATTAGACTAGGAGGTTTTACGGTAATTTCGCGAACGATGCAGGATGAAAGAATGACGAAGCAGATATACAATGCAAAAGTGTAGGAGCCGAGGAAGGCCAAGAATTACCTACCATGATTTTGGTCGTGTTCTATCAGAAGGTGATGTCGGGAGCCCCAGAAACCGGCGAGCGTGTATGAGGAGAGCATTGAATGTTAAAGAAGCGAGTGAGATATGTAAGGATCGAGTCACGTGGCGCTCGGCTCTCTCTGCCTATCCCGCAAGGGATTTGGCGTGAAGTTATAGATTCTACCATATCTTCTTTTAGCCACCGATCAGTATCAATATGTCATTCAGTTAGATAAAAATGCCCCCTCATAGTGTTACCTCCTAGCAGTTCCTTTGATTGTCAAATTCATACTGTCAAAATTATATAATTCGCACAATTCGGTATTGACTGAGAAAATTACTGAAGTTCTTGAAATTAATTTTAATTGTAGAGCTATGAACGAGTAATTACACGCTACCATAGTAAAAATTTGTTTATATTATGACGCTACGTTACTGTCTCTAACAAATATAATTTATTTAATGTACATATCATAATTAACATATTCATAAACATATATAGGTACAGTTGGACCTACCCTTATCGAGATCAACGATCTACCAGGCTAATCTTGAGTCATTGATATGTAGGAATTACACACAGTTCAATAGGTACGCCAACAAATGTAAGAATTATGCAAGCGATTATAAGTATAAAATTGATTTCTTCGCAGTGAATATACCTACATACATTTATGATGCTTGCTACATGTGTATTATTCTTATTTGTTATTTATTTTAATAGTATTCGTTATTTTAATAGTAGGTGTATGTTATTTTATTGGAATAAGAACAAGCGTCCACAAAAGAAATGAAATCAAAATGTTCAATATTATCTATTTGTGTTTGTCGTAAATGTTGCGCGTAATTTGCACAAAAAACTTAAGAATAGGTTAAACCTAATTATTTTGTGTCTGTGCTATTAAAAATTGGTACCGATGCGTCCGATAGAGTTAATTGTATCAGTGACGGATAGATAAAATTCCATATTGTGTACTTTTTATAAATCAAGTGAAGCCGTGGCAAGTTAATACCTGTATACTATATTGACGTTAGCTCTCTGTGACATCGTTTCCATTCAATCGTCATCGTTTGAATGTGCCTTTCTTAACAGAGCGCCGATTATGGAAGTGTTTAACTCCTGCCTACCATTAGGTAGAGTCGAGGGTGACCTTGCTTTAGGTCATCGAAAGAAAATAATTACAGCAACCCAGGAAGCTTACTTCGTTAGTATCTACGCGTAACTAATTTTTTAATTTACTTTACATGAATTTGTTCATTGCTCTGTACAAAGACTACGGACTTGGCAGCAGTTATTTTTATACAACGTCGGGAGACATACTCAAGCATAAGGCCCACCTGCTGTAAAATATATTAAGTATCACTCGCTCGAGGCCACCTCTGCTGCTAACACAGCAACTACTTAGGAGTTTCCTAGTCTTAATCAACCTGCCCTCCGGATTATAAGCTGAGCTGAGTTACTTGGTCGGCTCCGCGCATTATTTGCTTCATTATTTATTCAAATATTTCCGCTATATTATTGTGAACTCTTATGCATTCATAATTCATGTATAGGTACATGTTTTAAAATATCTTTTATTTAATTTCGTTCTCATGATTTGCGACTGGGTCTAGTCCTTAAGGAGTGTCCACGTCTCTCCATGAATGTTGAATAACATCGACTACCTATGTGAATTTCTTTTAGAATTTATGTAGGAAGAGCCATAATATACATAATGATGTTTGTATGTTATTACCACAATATCAGGACACGAACCTGTGCGTAATGGAAATAAGAGTCAAATTTCAGCCAATCCCGAATTTTTGTAGCAATAACTTCAGAATGGAGTGTAGTGGCGTGATAATTTAATAATTTAACTAGATATATTACTATATTATTCAACCGTCATGCCATGTCACTATCGACGGAGCTAGTTGTAATCCCTTCGTTTGTTCGTTTTTAAAAATTATATTTAACATATCTAGCAACCCTGTGTAACAGCTATTCAAATGCGCAAAAAGGTATATTAAAAAGTATGCGTGAATTAAACGGCATGTCCCACAATGCCGTCCAGCTGCTGGTCCCCCTACGGGCAGCGCACTGCGGCCGGCCGGCCGGCGGCGCGGCGGCGCAGGCTCACATAAATAACCATTAAAAACTGTTTATCTGTCCGGACGACATCGTCGGCTCGTTCTCTTGTCAATTATCCACGAATCGAGCCGCATACGCTTAAAGTCAACGCTCACTTTTTGCCTTTTCAATTACCCCCATTGAGGAGAATCAATTTCTAATAAATGGCATTTGAATTGAAAATTGCGTAATGTTGCATATTTAGCGGAAAACGTCTTCAGTATGGTCTGTCACGTGCATTTAATTAGCATTCCGATGTTTTTCCTATTTTTTTATTAAATTACATCTGCTAAATACCTACAACTAAGCGACTAAATCCCTTTTAATAAGCAATTTGATTTATACTCGTACTGCCCTATTTACTTCCATATCGTATAGTTGCAAAAACTTTTTAAAGGAGTAAGTATCGGAACTCCATTTCTCTATACTCTTAATCATAAATAGAAATCTCTTAAGTGCTCATGATTTTAGTAATCAATGAGAGAGTTCTTGTGAGTGAATGAGGTTACCAATAAACTCCTAGGAGTAGCTGTGTCTCCAGGAGGGGTGATCAACGCGCGAGCATTCATCCACTATGGCAACCACTTTACAACGGATGGGCCATACTTGTATGTCTCCCGATGTTGTATAAAAAAAACAAACTAAACTTGCGTTGGTTGATTGGCTAATAAGCAATAACGTTGCGATGCGTAGTTTACAATTTTCAAAGGTCGACAAACAGCGTTCCGCTACGTTCAAAGGTTGGCTGAATTATTGACTTTTGTTTGAGAACCGTGTAAGACGCAAGCACGATGTGTACACGTCGCGCGTCGTTTGGTATTTCAACTGTGTGCAAATATTTCTGAGGTCATTTTAATGCTAATTATTTGAGCAGAATAAATAATCTGTAACTTGAAGTGTGGTAATAAAAATGTGTATTCTTATATATTCTTGTTCTCGTCCATATTTATCATAATACATTTCTAAATATTTTAAGTATAAGCAAACGCTCTCGCTCTGATAGAGCTCTGTTTGTCTCTTAGTTCTTTCATGTAAAAAAAAATACCAACTATAATTTAGTTTTGAGATAGACAAAAGTCCTAAAATTGTAAATAATCCTTTTTAACGCGTAGAACATTTTCAGTTTTTCAAGTGATCAATAGGTACGTATATTTTATTTTCTGTCACAGTTTGCAAACAGGTGCTTCGCAAAAAGCGTAGAACATGTTGTATCAGACAAATAAAAATAAAGTCATATGGTCATTTGGTGTATTATTTTTTAATTTACCAATTAAACTTCACCAGCTGATAACAGACTGGCGCCGCCGGGTTTCGCCTGTAGAAGGTTATTATCAGTTGTACCGGAATCTGGCTGTAAAAATCTCATAACATTGTGCCTGTGAATATAAAGTGTAACATCGTCACGTATTATAGACAGTACGACAGAGAGAGACAATAACGTAGATTAACTAGCTAGGCTACATGATGCTCGGATGGTATTCAAAAAACCTCAGGATTTAAAAAAGAGACCAATGCGACCTTACTATCAGCTTTGGCATTTATGGAAAGGGAATTTGCGAAAAAACTCTTTACGTCCATAAAAAGCGTCGCGGATGAACGAAGACTGCCGCCATTCCACCATTCATTTCACCGTAGTGCAATAACGATAATAGCTTGATTACTCCTAGACTAAAATATAACAGAAGGAATGCTTGCGCGCTGGAAGTAAACGATGTTAGAGCCAATTACCTGTAAAAAAAGATACACAAGTAAAAATATTGTCGAAATTTTTACCGAGAGAATTTTCAGCATACTACTCGTAGTACTAGTACAAAATCTTGTGATCGTGTGTGATCTGAATCGTATGATGTTAGAATATTTAAGAAGCGAGTGGGGTGCGTAAGGACTGAGTAATGTGGTGCTCGGTTCTCTCTGCCTACGCAGCAAGGGGCCTAGCGAAGGTGTAGATAGATGTTTACTGACAGAAATCTAAACTAAATAATCTAAAATACATATTGGAATGATCGAAATAATGTTTTAATTAAATTTATGACTTCAATGTCGCTTCAGAGTAGGATAAATAAGCCAGAATCTTGAATGAGAAGAACCCTCCAGATTTAGACTTTCGTGATCAGCACTGTCATCTGGCACCATGTTACGGAAGATAGTGCCTCCGACTAAACAATTTGTAGGAAAAAAATTATGACAACGACTTAACGGTTTGTGACTGCTATTACAGATATCCAAATTTCGGTGCAATTCTATTTAGGTTGCCCTCGATTCGACAGAAGAAGAAGACAATTTCTCGCAGTCAATAGTGCATGCGTATCTCTCGTTATCTCGAACGGCATTAATTATCTTTGTGTACATAGGGAAGCTGCGGATGTGAAATGTTATCATAATGGCGTAACACGCATTCAGAGACACTTGCAGCTCGTCACAAAAGAATTTTGATAGCAGGGCATTAACATATTATCACGCGCGTAGCAAGTACTTCTACGACGAAATGTAATACCAGTAGTCTTTTTAATGCATATAATTTACATAACGATAATGCCTGTATGGCTTTCCGTACATTTTTAAAATCATAAAAAATGAAAACTGCCTCGTTGCGGTGCCAGCTTGACTGTCTGTTAGGCCTTAGTTCTGCCTGTTCTGGCGTCAAGCGACTGGTTAGGATTAGAGACTTCAAAAACAAAAGTAACAATCATATTCTTGTTGTGTAAACAAAGCAAGCATCTGATGTAAAGTGGGTACGTAGGCTATTAACGCTTTCAAAACGACCAAATTTCATGATTTAGGAGTAGGCCTTGCCAGCGGGAAGTACGCTATAGGTTTTGATTCCCTTGCGAGTGTCAAAATATGCGCATAAACTGCCGTGTCTTTTGATTGCGTTGAATTAGAAGTTTGATTTTTTCGCTGCTCGGAGGGAATACAGACCTGAGTATTTAGTATTAATTTCAGTTTGATAGCTCCACCCATCCCTGAGTAAAAGGGTCTGGCCAGTCGTACCTTGACAGACAAACGGACAACCGGACAACAAAGTGATCCTATAATGGTTCCGTTTTTCCTTTTTATGTACGAAACCTTATAAATACACATATGACACGCACGTGACGAGTCTAGAGTGTCACATCGTTGTCTACTACACTATTCATTATTATTAATTTAATTAAAGTGTTGTATGTACTGTACTCATTTGGGAACTGGTAGGGACCCAATAATTATAAGAAAGCTAAGCACTGTTGGGTAGTACTCTTTAATTTATATATAGATTAGCCGAATATAGTTCGTTTAGTTTATTGTTTGTTAAAAATTTACCATTTCATTTAACTGATCCCATCTATCAGTCTAATTTGTAGTAAAGCCAAGATTTAATAACAACATTGCGATTTATAAAAATTTCGAAATTGCTCGAGATATTCGAGAAATCCTGATCGAGAATTACTCGTGCCGTGAGAAATAAAAATGTCGAGAAACTAGAAACCCTATTTATTATGCATTAAACACTTTGTTTGCCATTGGGCAAATAAAACATATTTATGTGGCCCATGGTGTTTGCCATTTGCCACAGTTTAATACCAATTAAAGAGTTTTAGAATTTGCGAACAATAGAAAACGTGAAGATAAAATGAGGCATGTTCCATTGGTTCGGACATGTAGAGATAATGCAAGAGGAAACAATGACGAAATCTGTTTCGTCATTCATTCCTCTTGCAACAACAACGCGACAGTGGGTGGATGTAGGAGTCGAAGAAGGCCACAACTGATCTACCTTTTGACCAGCTCGGTGGCGCAGTCGTGACTAACGCGACTTTGACACAAACGCTCGTGGGTTCGGTTCCCACACAGGACAAACATTTTTGTGCATGAACATGTCTGTTTGTCATGGTCTGGACGTTTTAAGAGAACCCAAAGCATCCCGTCTGTAACATAACCGTAAGTACATCCACCTCACAGAAAACCGCTGCCAAATAACAACTCCATATAGGATTGTTGTGTTCCTGCGTGTGAGTGCGGTCACCAGTAAGCTCCTAAGGAGTTGCTATGTTAGCTGCCGAATAGGCATCGCGCGAGTGATACTTAATTTCGTATCACGTGGGCCGTATGCTTGAATTCCTTCCAACTTTGTATAAAAGAACCTACTATAACTAAATTGGACATGTATTATCAGAAGGTAATGTCATTAGCCCTACCAACCAGCGAGCGTATGAAAAGAGCTATGAATGTTAAAGAAGCGAGTGAGCCGTGTTGGGACCGAGACATTTGGCATTCGGTTCTTAGCGCGAAAATATTCATAAATAGAAAACAGTAGAATGTAAATCATTTATTACAAACGCAGAACATTTTTCAGCTCAGATGTCGAATTAGCGTATACAGTTACGTCTCTTTTTCGATATATCTATTTTCTGAAATCTACATCTGTCCGCAGCTACCCGCGAGTTCCGCGACACGGTACATATCTGTGCGTGCCATCTTAAATATATAAAATCTCGCTATTTATCGCTTCATTTTATTTTCCTTGTATCCCGCCCACGTTTCGTCGGTAAGACAGACGGACGGATCTACGACGTGTTGACTGAACAATTCTCGCGGCTGTTATGAAGTGCTAACTGCTGATCTACCAAAATGATATGCGTCGGCGCTTCTATATACATACAATTTTGATGTTCACATTCACACAAAACACTTCATTCTGCGTCAATTTACATTTTTATGCGTCTCTCTGAGCTGTAAACACGGATGTTTCAAAGAAACTGCTCTTGTACGTCAGCTAACAGTGTGAGAACTTACCTCAATTGCTGACTTTGTGTATAAAATGTATTATTATTTGCAGGATAGCATTTTCTCAGTAACAAATTATCATATTTATTTCATGTAGCGTCAAATTATGTACGTATTATATATTTTATTACTTAGTAAGGTACATAACTAAATTTAATAAACCTATACAGATAAATAAAATTGGAGTGTCTGTTTGTAATATTAAAATAACCGGTTTTTACTAAATGCATATGGATATATACACGGTACATATGCCAAAATGAATATTTTTACAATTTTTGTCTGTCCGTATGTCTGTTTGTTCCGGCTAATCTCTGAAACGGCTGGACCGATTTTGACGGGACTTTCACTGGTAGGTGGACGACTGTTCAGAGCACAATATAGGGTACTTTTTATCCCGTAAATATTTAGGATTCCTACGTAAAATATGAAAAACTGTTAAAATTAGGGGGAAATATCTTCCCCTTCGGGGGTGCGATTCACAAAATTGAAGAATTTCATTAAAATTAGTATTTCTATAAGCGAAATACAGAATTAATAAGTTATAGTAAACTCTGCGAACTGAACAATAACTTTTTTGTTAAATTCCACGCGGACGAAGTCGCGGGCACAGCTAGTACACAATAAAACTAAATTACATCTAAAATTAGGTACCCAAGTGCAAGGTACTTTATTTTTCTTTAGTTGTCGTCTCCCAAGGTCAAATTCTATAGTCAGACTACCTGTTATTAAATACCGCTGTGCCATACCATAGCCATAGCCTCATTTACCAAGGGTAGAGTTCATTATGTGCAACTATCTTTGTTGTACTTAAGCTCAAAGCAATAAACTGTTTAATTCATAGAATACGAAAACGGAAGCAATTTTCTTATGCTTAGGAGGTCATGCCGTATAAGCTTGAGATCGTCAATAATTATTCTTACTGCACATCTCTGAATCAAATCAGGAAGCTCATGCTGGTACCTAGGCACTCCCGCAGTGAAAATAATATAGAGTACCTACTATGGTAAAGCCGAACTTACTGCTCGAATTAACAGAATTCTAAACCTTCGGCGGTTGCATTTCAACAATACTTCAGTACTTAAGTGACCAATGTTTTATTCATGATCCATTAGCTGACCACCTCTATAAGGTTAAGACAATTACCAGCGGCGTTCCTGGCAACACCGCGGTCATTACCATTAATAAAAATTAACGCGCATTACATCAAACCTCTGCAATCACCGTCGATTGTCTCTCCTTTTAGAAGCCGCTGCGGCCAATCGGGAATATAATCTACTTTACTCTCGCTTTTGAAAACTGATCTTTGTGCGATCGTCATAAAGATTAAAATGATCAGTAACGTGGATTAAAATCGTCTGGATCGGTCACGAAGACTCAGATTATTATGAATTTGCTCCGGTCGGCGCGGCGGCTGTGAGCGTAGCGGTGTTGCCGCAAGTGAAGAAACCGGTTCCCAAAGATGGCGGGATGGCGGAATTTCTAAGACGGTTTATCGAGCCATCTCGATGATTAGAGGAAGCGACAAGCGTGTATGATGAAGAAACTGATATAAAACGTTACATTAATGGAATAGTAATTTATTAAATATTTCGTATACATAAATAAATCTACCATGAATGAATATAAACTCACGTAGTCTCTGTTAGTGCTTCTGTTGAGTACGTAATAGACCTATAAATGCAGCTGTACCGCTTTTCTCTAGCGAAGTTATCAGCGATCGGTGAAAATGTGAAAGGCTTCGTTAGTGCCGAGAGATTGCCATCGATATCGGTCTACTGTCGTGAGAATCTAGCAAATCTAAGACTGTCATTGGCTGTAAATCGCTCAATCTACGTTTCTGTGATGTTTCAACTACACGTTATATTTTTTTCTTATCCCGTCTCTATTCCTGTTTCATCGAATATCGTAACAAATTTTTTCGTTTAATGTTTAGTTCTTCCGTATAACACACTGCATTCTTCATGTAAAAAAAAATTTAGACTGAATAATTTATATGAAAAATAAACATTACGGATATGTACAACCTCTCTATTAGT
Source organism: Pyralis farinalis (assembly GCA_947507595.1). Taxonomy (NCBI): domain Eukaryota; kingdom Metazoa; phylum Arthropoda; class Insecta; order Lepidoptera; family Pyralidae; genus Pyralis; species Pyralis farinalis. The sequence goes on along the minus strand of OX382257.1, from coordinate 28,518,418 downwards.
TAACTATACAGCAAAGAATTTGTTGAATGAATGAGTTAGGTTGTTATTTTTATTAATTAAAATAAAAATTAAGTAAGATGTTTGTAGCCGAGTCTTGAATATTTTCAATGAATTATCACAAACTCTCTAGTACACATAAGTGTTAACCTTTTTTCAGTGCACTAATACCACCGAAACAACTCTACTGTAACCTAAGCGGCAAATTTTGCAATGTATTGGTTTGCCATTGTTTGTTTATCATTAATAAACTATAATTGAAGTATGTATAATTATATATATATGAGTTAAGGAAACTATATCATAAACCTCACAGCAAGTTGACAAGAAAGTTAATAATAAAACAGTCCACAACACTCTACCTCCGTACTCGCTCCCAGTTCGACGTTACAAAACTTTAACATTGTACTATCCTGAGCTCTCAATTGTCAAGTTTGTTACAACAGGTAGTTGAACTGTTCCTGATAGTAGAGGACGACTAATAAAAACGTAACATAAAATGGATGAGATAGAGCTCGTAAGGTATCATCGTAGAACCTATAAATCGTGTTACAAGAGCGATCATAAAGCTCTAATTAAACTGATGAGGAACAGTGGGTCCATGATTCAATCGTGTGGGTTTATGGCGAGAGTGTGGGATAAATCACTAGTTTGATGGTGAACGCCAGCTGAGCCGTTGAAAGATGAATCGTTTGTCTATGCCCGGTGAAGAGTGTTTCTTTACCAAAGCTTTTGCGTACGCACCATTTCGTCTTTAGGACATCCATATATTACAACTTTCCAATTTTTCTGTATCTTTTTTAAGTGCAGACTGTACGCTTGAGCATTTAGCATTCCGTGCCATATCCTATAAGCAGCCCGTCTGGGCAAGTACCTCCACTTCACAGAAAACCGCATCCAAATAACAACTCCTCTTCTCTCTTTCAATGCTACTTAATGCCAACACTCGTAGGTTCGATTCCAATACAGGACAAACATTTTTGTGTGTGTTTATGTGTATCTTCACGCCAGGTCTCTTGCGGGATAGGCAGAAAGAACCGAGCGCCATAAGACGCGGTCCTTACATACTTCACTCGCTTCTGTGACATTTATAGATCTTTTCATGCACGCTCGCCGGTTCCTGGGGCTCCTGACATCACATTCTGATAAAACACGACCAATTTGGTCATGGTAGGTTAGTCTTGGTCTTCCTCGGCTCCTACATCCTTCCTCTTTTGCATTCTATATCGTTTCGTCATTCTTTCGTCCCGCATTCTTTCTACATGTCCGAACCAACCGAGCATGCCTTTTCATATCTTAACATCGATACTCTCTTTCAGACCAACTCTTTCTCTCACGTCTTCATTATGAACATTTTTGTGCATGTATGTTTATCTTGGTCTAGGTGTTTTTAAGAAACTGTAGGGCCAATCAATGCAGCCAGTCTGGGGAAGTATCTTCAAAGGACCTATCTTAGCTCCTAAGGAGTTGCTGTGTTGACAACAGGGGTGGCATTATAGTTATAATTCAGGTATTGCAAATGTTCATACGCTACGGTGTCTACTTTACATCAGGTGGGCCGTATGCTTGTATGCCCCACGACGTTGTATAAAAACAGCAGTGATAAACATGAGTTTATTTAGCTTTTATGCAAAAAAGATTTTCGTCTAATATAAGTAATAAAAGGCAAAGGTAATACGAAAAGGCAAAGGTAATACGCAAAGGCACAGGTAATACGCAAAGGCACAGGTAATAAGTAATAAACTTTATAATGGTTTATAATAAATAATTTATCATCACACTTAGATATTGAAATAATAACGTGTGAACACAAGGTGAGGTGGTTTTAAAAACCACGTTCCTGTTGCCATAGCATCTACGAGTACCTATTAAAAGAACCCTAAAGGTCACAACGAGCGTGCAATAATTAATAACTGCATAACTTTTTAGCGGACCTTTCTCATTAAATTAAAAAAAAAAATGAAAAACTGTTTGATTGACTAATGACACATTTCAGTGTCTTAACACATTAGTCAATCAATCAGTTTGGGATTTGGTCAAATGGCCTGGATGCCTTCATCGTAAGCAATATGCTAAATTTCAACGGGATATATATTTGTAGTTTTTGGGGCGTAAGCGTGTAAAAAAGAACTCTAGAAAATTCTGTATATAATTAGTTCAATTTACCAATTAATGAACTAATTACAAACAACCTCAAACCTAATCCGTAAACGCGTGACGCTCAATCTATCTCATTTGAAGATATATTCAATAGTTACTTTACCATGATTTAGACGTTCAAAACTAAATATCATCATAATAATATAAACCATGCATCGATACGACCATTAAAATATCCGCATAGCCTTTCAAAAAGCACTTAATTAACTCTACCTCAATGATTTACGTTGCCTCTTATAATTTATTGTTATTATTTAGCTCGAGATTTGCATATGCTTAGCGTATTAACAAAATACACTGTGTTATTTTTAAAGTGCCCTCAATCATCAGCTGTAACGTTAGTGGCTCATAACTGGAAAGCGGCATAAGTACTTAGATGTGTCGATTTACTCTAGGGCTGTCCATTACTAAAGAAATCAGATGTTTGCCCACCGATTACAATCTTTATGTAAGCCCTGTATCCTAAACTAGCGTTAGCTGTATATTGTCAGTTCCTTCCCAAAATTATGTAGGTAAGTTTACTAATAAATAACATATTATAACAAATAACTAACACTAGATGCCATGAGCTATGTAAGCGTTAAGAATATAATAACCTATAGAGAACTGATGATATCAATTTTACGTGGTAACTAAATTCATCACTACGAGTCGGGGGTAAAATTGAACGCGCGGCGGTTCTCTAGCTCATAGAACAAAAAATAACATTTAGCTTACCTTACTCTTCTATCCCCATACGAGAAAGGTATGGGGATAGAAGGATGGGAGGAAGAATCTTCCTCTTCTATCTTCCAACCATAGTTCAGTTTTGTTCCAACTACGTGCCAATATTTGTCTATAAGTAAATGATAATTAGTCTGTTTTATCAAAATTTAATGGGCACATGGACAATCAATAGCAACTGTTTTGGTCTAGATTTGCTGTCGAAGAGCTGATGATGATTATATCACAACGAAACACGACAATTGCAATACCCGGCACTAGAATGCTGCTCTGGTTTCCCAACACAACGTTAAGCTAAATTGTACTCAGCGTCGTTTTTACTTATACGATGACGATGATGATGATTTACCTTTGACTGCAATTACCGACCCCTATAATACAACAGTTAAAATGTGGTCTATATATTACGCTTTTACATCAACATGTAAAAAAACTATGTTTGGAATTTCAACCAATCCTAATTGTTAAAGTCTTCTAATGATTGAAGGTAGATATAGTTATCAAAGCATCTCAATTGTCAACAGCAAATCCTAGTTTGTGCTTGTGTGACTTATCTTATTGACTCCTTTGGCAATACAGAGCGTTTTGTTTTATTATTTAATCATCTGGGCAGCAGCAACCCTAGCTTTTCTTTGATGTGCGTGGATACACTCAGGGCTGTCGGCGAGCGGTAGTTTACTGCTCGGAACGCTATGAACGCCCGCCGCGTGCCCGTGCCTGAGTTACAGTTTCACTATTTGTATTAAAACGATTGGAGAAAGGTATTTACGATGCACCTATTTTCTAACCTTTCATACCACCAGTCAGGTATTGGACACGCAATTAGGTTCGCGGATGTTGAGGTGAGAAACCAGCATATAAACCTTTCCATTCCACCACAACATTACTAACAGAGGACCCAGTGCCATCTCTAGCGAGAGAACGCTGAGGCAAGAAAATTCTGCATAATTAAATTTATGTCCTTGTTGGAATTAGATGACTAGCGTATTTAGACTTGTTCTAAGATCTCGCACCCGATTAAAACTGTATTACATTCCATTATATTATAAGTAAATAATACACGCATTATACTGCGAGCGCGGGCAAAAACTAAACAAAATATCGAGGAATGCTTTTTGGCTGTGATCTTCTACCCTGCCGGTATTCCATCAGATTGACACTTCAAAACTGAACGAAAATTACGTTCTCACATCTCATCTACTAGGGTCAATAAGCACAATATTCGTGCACTTGTTATATTAACATAATAGAGACAAATCGCATTGATTTTCAAGATAATAATTTAGTCCCCTTAAAGACACAAGTGTGTGCATTTATCGCGAAAAAGTCCCCATTTATCGTAGCTCCTCGATTAGAAGGTATACCCCTCAGCGCCTAGCATCGGTATCCTGGATATCCTCATATCGAGCTATATACTGTACCGATATACGATATAGACAAAGCTAAGTTGGCGTCCAAGAAGATTTGTGTGATCAATAGCGCTAGACTTTATACCTCAACATCGCCGTCAACTTTATAAAGCCCAGGTCCGGCCACACATGGAATACTGTTCACATCTTTGGGCCGCTTTTGCTTATTCCATTTGATCGCATACAACGTAGAGCAGTTCGAATCGTCGGCGACCCAGTGATCTCCGCTCGGTTGGACTTGCTTTGTATGCGAAGAAACATTTCTTCTCTTTGTGTACTGTACAAATTGTATCACGGGGAGTGTTCGGAGGAGCTGTTCAACTTAATACCAGCCGCGAGTTCCACTATCGTACCACTCGCCACAAATAAGATTTTACCCTCACTATCTTGATAAGTGGCAATCCACTACAGTACACTTTCTGAGGCATTGGTAGACCACGTACGGTGAAATTGTGGAATCAACTACCCTCAGCGGTGTTACCGAACAAATACGATTTGGGCCCTCAAGAAAAGAGTCTATATTTCCCTAAATAGGGTGGCCACGGTGACCCGTTGGTGTTGCTGATGTCTATGGGCGGTGGTACCACTTACTATCAGGTGACCCACAAGATCGTTTGCCCCCTCTAATACAAAAAAAAAACCAAGGAAATTTTAATTTATGCAGATCGTTTAATATAGTTACTTATTCTTTTATTAAATAAAAAATAGCAATTCGTTTAACGTTCAGTAATTGAGAGTTTCTACTCACAAGATGTTTTATCGCGGTGCCGTGCGGGTGACATCAATGAGGCGTTTAGCGCTACAAACAGGATGCCCCGCGTCGCGCGCTCGCCCGCTCCTGGGAGATGACGGTCTACCACTTCAAAGCTAATTAATAAGCAGATGCAGCTCGCTTTGATCACGTCACAACTATATCGGGCCCTTTGATGTCGACAGCCGTTGTCTTTACACGCCCGGGTAGCTCGACTGCAAGTACACTTATAATTAAAGAGTAGATTAAAAGTTAAAATTACATTTCGGATACCGGCGGTCGGCCCTCACACACTGTGTGCTCCGTGCCTATATGCAAATTAAATTGTATAATAATTTGATTGCATAAAAATATTATATTTAAAATTGATCTTGATTAAATAATTAAAATTATTTTGGCTTCAGACTTCACTTCACTTTAGACTCGGTGGGCCACGCTGAGTATTCTTTTTTTGTACGATTCGCGGTTTTTAGTTATAGGTAAAAATTGATAGTGTAAAATGAAACAAACTCGGAATTAAATAGTCAGTTGGAATTTGTAGTCATAGCTTTATACCGGTACTTCTCGTGTTGCCGCCAAAATCCGCTTGTTTTTCGACTATCGTTTCTCTCAGACCTTTTTCACTCCAAGGAGTAATCAGGAGGTGGAAGATACTCTTAGGAGCTTATATACTCGTTTTTGAGAAGGTACCTTCTGTTCCACCTGTAAGTACTGCTCAAAAACGCATTATATCATCTTGAATGCACTTGATACCTGTTACCGAATGCCAAAACAAAGATAAAAAAGAACAAAATATTAATAGGACTAAATCATGAACTCGGTTCCCTCTGCCTACGCTACAAACGAGTGAAAATAAATACTTTTATCTGAAATTCATTTATTTCTTACCACTTGCTTACATTATTTATTTGACTCGTCCTTCATTAAACTCCACAAAAAAACTTAGCTAAGTAATATAATATGAATGAAGGGGTATACTTACCGGCTGTATTGAATGTATTGTCTCAAAGACAAAGATACTTTAACAAAGAAACGGTCATAAATGGCGGCCACCATAAAAAATATTCTCGAAGGTTGTATGTTGCGCCAGTGTTCAGATCAGCTGCATTTTTTCGAGGCTTTTTGTGTTATATACGTCGACAGCTATGCAAAACGATGCAAATCTAACCTTTACTGCTACGACATAAGATGCATGGGTGTATAGCTAGAACAGTCATTGTCTGTACACATGGTTGTGCATCAATCTATCTAACCACATCTTCCCGCCAAACCCTTGCGGGAGAGATGAAGCGCCACATGACTCTGTTCTTATGCACATACACCTGTGGCCTGTAGTTTTATATGATTTTGTCCTTTCGATATTTATTTGTTAATTTATTGCGTAATTATTGCAAGCTACATACAAGCGGCGACAAATGAGCTAACCTAAAAAAGTTCTGGTTTTTCATGAGTCGCGGAGGTCAGACGGCAGTCGCTTCATGTCGAAATAGGTATTTTCGCCAAATCCTTAAACTTAGGTAGTGGACCCTGACAACCCTAAGGGATTTGGAAACGGCATAACGTTACGAAGGGTGAGACGAAATACAACCATTACAGCAAGCCGCGGAAGGAGAAACTCATGTGATATCTCTACTCTTCAGACCAAGAAGAAAATATTTTTTTCTTGGTCTGAACTCTAAGCTGGGAACTGGGAAGCGTGGTTTGTCTTTTTTTCATGTAATCGTCACAAACGATAGGTTAATTATTAATCTTTTACACAGAAGCGGAAGGATGGACCAGTAAAATAGTCTACGTTATTTTACATTTCTTATGATACTTTTACAGTGAGTAGCTCACTGTCATCTCAAAGCTATAGACAACGGCACGCGAACGCGTGGTGCACACTGCCGACTATCGAGCGAGTGAAATTAGCAGCGGTAACGCACGAGCAATACCTACTCATTTTATGCAAGCGCTCATCAGCATTTTACATCGAATGGACTGTATGATTGTATGTATCCTGATATATATAAGATTAGATTATTATTATTAGACTTATCCCGGCTTTGCAATTGCCTGAAAATTTCATCAAAAAATCGGTCCAGCCATTCACAGGAAATATTATTGACCGTGCACACATCGATTTTTAATACATATAAAAGAAAAAGTTAGTATCCGACATAAATAAGGTTACATTGTGCGTCGCGGCGACAAGTCGTCCCTGCACTTACCGCGGGCCCGCGCCTGCCCGCGGCCGGGCTGCGCTGCGCTCCGGCCGACTTCAAAGAGCGCCCGCGACTATTCTGGTCCGTCCGCTATAATTAATTTTTTATCTTTTTGTCCTGCTGTCGCCCTTTGTTGTGCCTTCAAAGAACACAACATGTTTATGGGATAACGTTACTTGAGATTAATGCTGCTTGTAACATACATTTTTTTTATACAACGTCGGGCGGCATACAAGCATAAGGTCTACTTGTTGTATTGTATAAAAAGTAATCTATGAATACGGCAAGCATTACACTAAACACACAAAAAGTGACGCGAAACGAACTAACTTGTTGTATATGACAGGAATTCACGAGGAAAAATGACGTAACAAATCTACAACGCCAAAGTTGAAAGAAGGAAGTGAAGACAAGATCAAGACTCACCTATTACGATGAAACCAATATAGTTCATCAGAAGGTGGTACCAGAAGAAGTAATGTTAAAAAGCGAATGAGGTGTGTAAGGACAGAGTCATGGGACGCTTAGTTCTTTCCGCCTACCCTGCAAGGGACTTGGCGTAAAGATATGGGTAGATAGATACGTATCAAGTAACACATACCTTTCAACAAGTTATACATGTATACTGAGAAATTGGGCCGAATTCAACGACAGTTCTCTACACTTTGTGAACTGTCCGGGTGGTCATATAAAAATCTAGATTCTCACCAACCAGTCAAAAAGTAACGTGACATTAATATTTTTTAAATATTCTTGCTTTTGCAATTTCCAATACTATACAAAATACTTATATGAATAAATGATATGAAATAAATTTCTTGCTGTTGTAAATCAAAAGCTACACAAATAGGTACAAACGTTTGTTATGAGATATTTAGGTATAACTTGGTTTATACCTAATGCAATTAACCGTTATTTACTCAAATGATTTCATTGCACAATTTTGTAATTATGACAGTTCCGATACAGTTTGCAGAGATTAACTACTAACAACTAACATACAAACATGGCTCTTAATGTTTAAAAAAATCACAATAGCACACGCTTTGTTAGACATTTACTTATTCAAAATATCTCCATACTATTTGCTCAATCAAATAATATTTAGTTCCAAGAAAACTCAGATTAACTTATGTAAACAAAACTATAAAATTTTAATACCATTCTATAGTGACGTGGTTTTTATTAAAAATATATAAAGTTTATTTTATCTCAGCAAGTTTGAACAGGTAGAAATGTTATTTTTGAGTCGGCCTTAATACAAAGCAGATAGGGTTCAATATGGCTTTTCGAAATACAGTTAACCAACAATTATTTGTATCAATGGATACCCTTGTATGTAGTACGTGATCCTAAAACATCCGATAGCACTTATATGTGCAAACGTTTGTTAAGAGGACACGCTTCACTACCATTTTAATCTGTATAATACATAAACGAATCGGAAAACAAGTTACAGCTACATATTTCTTTGGGATAATTAACTGATTAAATTATTGACACTTATTGACAATTGACATTGATGGACGTGACTACTGCGCTCCCAGTCAATTTCAAGTACTTTCACAGGACCATTCCGTATCTTATTATGGTATACAGACATTATAAGAACATAGAAGCCAAGCACTTTATGACCTGACCTCTAGGGAAACTGTACAAAGAAATAAATATTATTATCTTACAGCTGATCTGAACTGACAAAGATGTCTGGAAATGATTCGTATATCTTTAGTTTTACCACTTAGGTATCATTAATACGATTTTACCACTATACTGACATAAATTTATTATAATATCTGATTGACGAAAACCTAACATAGGCAAGTTGCTTTTGGGATTTATTCCTCGAAATTGCAACTTATAAAATTTAGCTATAGCTCTTCAAAGCTACGTTTGCTAACCGGCCAGCTGCACGAGGCGGATACTAACTTTGGTTTTAAAGATTTTCGTGAGCTACTTATACCCCATTGCATCCCATTATTTGTACGTTTGATTCATTGAATCACAAATACGTATCAATTCAAGTATACATGACAAAAAAAATTCAAAGGTGCCTCTCCTTAACTTAAACATCTTAAGTGGTGCCGACTCGGTCTCAAACCTTTCGGAAACGCAAACAAGCTCGCCTGTTCACAATTGTTGGCCGAAACGAGACTAACTACAAAAAATAACAAACACACAACACTTTCAAGTGCGATCTACCGTTCTTAACAGGATAAAAGACATTTTGCTCCGTTTAGTTAATCTTTGCTATAAAAAATATGCTCCTTGACATTCACAATACAAATTCCAATGTTTGTAAGAAGCATTTTAACAATTGTAAAACACAGTATTGTTTACGTCAGTAGAGCGAAACATTTAACGAAGTTATAGCTATCAGAGGAGATCAGTTTATAGCAAGAGACAAACAAGAAAACTATCGATACCTCCGAAGTATCGAGTTTTGATTCGATGCCGTGCCCCATTATTTAAGTATATTTTTCTTCAATATATGCACTATCAAAATTATTACCGAAACGTCAAAAGATTAAGCCAGTGCATAGTGAGTCACTTCCAAAAATACAGTCAATTGAACTGTTAACCTTACATTGAGTAGCGGAGATCAAAGCGCGCCGGCCGGCCCGCCCGATCATCAAACTCTCAAATGGAGGCCCACGGTAGCGTAAACGTTGGCTTCTCTAAAACAATCTAAAACAGATCGGCCTTCGCTTCAAATGATTAATTAGGTCTCTCTTTGATCGTTCGCTCGCATCGTAATCTCTGAATTGCCCGTTTATAAATCGTAACGAAAGAAATAAGTAGGTACATGTACACGTCAGTTTTTTATGCTTGCCCTCGTTTAAATCTGAGGAGATAAATTGTCATGTATTCGACACAAATGGAGTTTATACACCAAATCCTTTGGTTGGAAGGTATGATCCAAAATTAAGAGTGATTTTACTTACTAGGTATTACACTTTTCCTCACACAAAAGCGATTAGCTTGACGAGCTCTGTGGCTCAGTCGTGAATGACGCGACTTTGACACCAACGCTCGTGGGTTCGATTCCCACACAAGGCAAACATTTGTGTGCATGAACATGTCTGTTTGTCTTGGTCTGGATGTTTTAGGAGAGGTAGGGCACATCAAAGCAGCCCGTCTGGGGAAGTACCTACACCTCACAGATAACCGCAGCCAAATAACAACTCCCTGGAGGGTTTTTGTATTCCTGCGTGAGAGGCCACCAGTAAGCTCCACCATTACGGAGTGCTGTGTTAGTAGCAGAGGTGGCATCATGCGAATGATACTTAGTGTATTCATTGCAAGCGTTCATACGCCATGGTAACTGCTTTACAGTAAAATTTGTTAATATTAATGAATGGAATTATATTTGTAGTCTGATTATTACTTCTGCACAGGTGCATGATCACGCTGCATCATAGAAACAACTTACCTCGACTTACAGGCAATTACATAAATAATACAGCTAACGGGTGCACACGAGTTCGCAGAACACGCCAACACAAAGACCACAAGTGGATGTTTTGAAAGCCTCGATTTTATTTTGATTGCGTGACATCCGCCGCGGCTGTACAAAAACGAGTCTCAGCGGCGACCTTGCCATTGTCCCAATCACTCAACCCGTCATTTGCCAGTTTTTGTACAACTCGGCTCTCCATCCGCGCCCCTTCGTTAGCACGGATGCAATAATAGCTGCTGGCTTGATTGTTTTAGTTCTCGTATTAACGAGTTTAACATTAGTCGACAGATTTCCCTAGAGAGCGAAGACTGTGCGCATATCGTTGCGTGTCATTGCTTTATGATCAGCCTTTTATAATAAAAAGTCTGGCACATTGTCTTTAATTTACCTACAGATTAACAAAATGACTGCCAAAACAAAATATTTATGTAGTCTCTCTCTTTGTTACAGATGGAGGCGTTCGCCAGCATACTATCGAGTGGATGCTCCGTACACGCTCGCTTCCTGTTGTGCTCGGCCTTCGCTCCACTGTGCACGGAGCAGGTGTCTGGCTCCGTCAGTGCCTGCAGAGCGCTCTGTGAGAGCGTCGTCGTGGACTGCAAAGAGCAGCTCAAACTCCTCGCCCCCAGTGTCGTGTTCGACTGCACGGCCTTCCCTAACCGAGCGAACCGACGCCTCTGCATGAGGCCCCCGAACGCTAGCGAGTCGGAACCCGAACCTCCACCACCACCACGCTGGCCTTTCCACGAACACGAACTCAGAGAGCAAGGTTGTCCGCCCGAATACACCAGAGCACCGACAGGAGAATGCTGGCCGGCTTGCGGCCAACATGCCAGATACAGCCAAGCTGACAAAAGATCGGTTGAAGTCTGGATGACGACGCTAGCGTGGTTCTCCCTTCTCTCGACATCTTTTGCTTTACTAACATTCTGCGCTGAACCTTCGAGATTCCGGTACCCGGAGCGTCCTGTAGTATGGATGGCGGCCTGCCATGCGATAATCGGCCTCGCGTACGTCGCAAGAAGCTGGTTGGGCGCCAAGATGGTCTCTTGCGCCGGTGCTACGCTAGCCGTCGACGGATTAGCGTCACCGACATGCGTCGCATTTTTCTCACTAACGTACTACTTCACACTGGCCGCGGACGCGTGGTTCGCGAACGCTTGTGTCGCGTGGTACCTGACAGCTGCCAGCGAATGGTCCAGCGAAGCCCTGGAGAGAGCTGCGGCATATTTGCACGCTGTAGCGTGGGGCTGGGCAGGAGCGTGGACGGCCGCGGCTCTAGCGCTACGAAGAGTCACTGCTGACGAATTGACTGGAACGTGTGGGATATCAGACGCAGCGGCTGCGGCCCTCATCGGAGTGCCTCGTGGGGCACTGCTGGTGACATCGACAGCATTAGCTATAGGAGCGTGTCCGGGGATAATGAGAGTGCGTAGGATCTTAGACTCAAGAGGAGCCAAAAGGGTCGGGAGGTTAGCGGCGCGGGCTGCAGCCGCGGGGGCGCTCTACTTCACGTTGGCAGCGTGCTGTACAGCAGCGAGGGTTTTCGAGGCTCGAATGAGGGAAACTCAAAGTGGATTAGCTTTACTAGCGGCGCTGGAGGCCGGGAACGTGGAAGACACGGTCGGCTCGAATGGTCTGACCGTCTGTTTGTGGCTGTCGTGCGGCATAGCGGCCGGCGCGTGGGCCTGGTCGAAGAAGTCGGCGGTGGTGTGGCGGAAAGCGCTGTGTCCTCCGAGGAAGGCGCCCTGCTGCTCGCCGCCGCTCCTCCGGCCACAACACCCGTACTATAAGAGACCGTTGCACGTCTCCAGAGTATGACAGTGAATTGTTGTGAGACTTATTTAAAACTGTGGGTGAAAGTGCCTGAATTATGCCTTCCGTGAAGGCGCTCTCGAGTGCTGTAAATATTTTGTGTACATATTGTAAAGATAAAATATACTGTTGATTTTCATATAGCACGTGTTTTAATGTCTACCAAAAATAGTCGAGGTCAGATTGAATACATTTTATTAATAAATTGTTAAACATATATTACACTGATATAATAGATATACTCTCTGTACAAAACGAAACATTATACTACACAGTTCACACGGTACTGCCTGTCCAAACATATACAATAGTGACCCTGAAAATTTATCTTACGATGACTACATTTATATATGTTTTACAATTTGTTTTGTTTAATAATCACAACAAATGACTACCATTTTAGGCCGCTTCCTGATTAGTACTCAAAATCAGATATGTTCAAACGAATACATTTTTCATTATTATTGTTATGTAAACGGAAGTTGTTTGCATCATATCGAACAATACTTAGGAACACAACTTATTGACAATTGCTATAACACACAAGGTGGCAATCTCTTCTAAAAGGTTCAATTCATACCTAAACGAGACGCGGCACGCCCGTGATAAGCCAGCAATACATTATAGAACTTATGTACTACACAAAAAGCTATACAGTTCAGTGATGGGTGTGAAAGTTGTGTAGTGGCTTGGCGCGTGTTTGTCTACAGCTTCCTCATCGACATGAGATAAATTCTACGCATGCTATATTTTAAAGCATATTAGGAGCAATCAAACGTTTCAGATATAATTTTGTCAACAACCACAACTTCGTTACTATGAGTTGTTATTTGTGTGTTAGCTGGAGAAACGTGTCTCCAACCGGCACATGACGTTGAGGCAAACGACAACGAGACCCAAAAAAACTAACTATCATACTTTAAATACTGTTGAAACTACGTTCATAATACTGCGTACTTATCTGTTCCTAGCTCTAATACTTTTCGAGCTAAAATTTTGACAAATTTGGAGCCTAATACTGCAATTTGACTGAGAATTTTAAGGCATAATACACAATCGTTTAAATAATTACGGAGCTACAGTTTTTCAAGCGGAGACACGGTAATCCAGCACGCACGCAGTATTATAATATGATCATAATACGTTTCAAAAGTATTTGATTTTTTTGGCTCTCGTTGCTGCAATTGAGAGCTAACTTTCTGACTATAGTCTAAAACACTAACCTCACTTGTTTGTCTCAACGGCATTTGCCAGCTGGAGACATGTTTCTCCAGCTAACACACAACTCATAGTAACAAAGTTGTGGTTGATGCTAAAATTACGACAGAAACGTTTTATTGCTTCTAATATGCTTTTAAATATGACATACTTAGAATTTCTCTTATGAGGAAACTGCAGACACACACATGCTTGGCGCTGCGTTTAGCGACGCCGTGCAGCATCATGGTTCACGGTACAAAGAACGAACCCGAGCACACCGAGACACTGCGCTGTCAAGAAATTTACGCGCCATTTATATCACGGTGTCTGCAAGGTTCTGCAAGGTGGAGGCACTTTCCAGTCGGGAGAACACGAAGAAACTCAAAACTACCAAACCCATCTGCGCGTGACGTAAATTGTGTATATATCGTTGCATACGACGCCATTGAGCTCCTCAATTAAGATATAACATGTACTGGATCCTTTTTAATGTCACTTTGTTGCAATTATTGACAAAATATAAATACGATATAAAATAAAACAGCTTAGAATTTACATTATAAATTAACTACTCTAAAATAGAATAAATACATCGAAAATAAAGTGGCCTGGAATGTTCGGATACATTTTCTAGAGAACAACTACTTTTTAGGCCGATATATTATTTAAAATATGCAAACACAAAGGTTGGCTGGTAGAGATCTCTTATAGAGATAAGTCCGCCTTTGTACATTTATAATTCTATTTTTATGTTTACTGTATTGTTGTTTACTATGAGTGTACAATAAAGAAATTACAAACAAACAAACAAACACAATAAAGATAGTGACAAAAGTAATTGACAAATATTAAAACACATTGCACTAGTATAGTTGATTATTGCTCGATGCCCACTGACGGAGAGTCGAAGCGAAGAAATATTATTTAGCATATTGAAATGCACAATACACTAGTTTTCTACCGAGACTATAATATACGCAGGTCTTTTATCTCGATAGAAAAATGCACGTTATAGTGAAAAGATACAGGTTACACTTTTTCTTTCCTTAGCGTTGTATGTACCGCTTACACTTTTTCTTTCTTTAGTATTGTACCGCTTCCTAAACCATTATGATAGGCGCGGTCCGCTACCTAAACCTAAGGATTTGGCGAAGATACTGATTTTTAACAAATAGCCAGAGGGATCACCAGACTTTTCTTTGCTTAACGCCTCAAGTCCCGAGTGACTGATATCAGTCATGCGCGTTACGGCGGAAAGTATATAACGGGATCTAAGTGTTCACCACACAAATATAATTTCTTGGACGTGCGGATTTCCTCACGACGTTTTCCTTCACCGCCTAGCAAGAACAATTAGAAATTTGTACATAAATCTGAAAACAGGAGTTCAATGGTCCATGCAAGGATTGGAACCAGAAACTAGTTGTTGATAGGCCGATTCTTTATCCACTGCACTGCTTTAGCTTGCAAGAGATAGAGATCAATATGCTATATAATAGTTTATAACAACGCTTCCTTTCGCTTCAGCTCTGCAGCAAACGGAATTGAGCCTAAAGAGATTTTAAAAACAAAGGTTTGGTATACATTATTACTGTGGACACAGAAAAGTGGCGGTTCACAGTGCAATCATTATCCAGTACGGCAAAATGTTGTGAACTTCGATTATTTGAAACTATATAGACTCATTAATGCGTGCGGTGGATGTAGGTTACAATACGTCATTTGTTGTTTAGTTACTCCACAGTATTAATAATGTGGATCAATTAATATCCACTCCACTAAGGCAAGTTGGGAGGCTTTTAATACATGTCCCGTAAACCAGCTAATGTGATATGCGGCAGACTAAAACATTATTTTATTTCACATATGATATTCAATCATCCAAACGCTTAACTTGATTCCGCCATTTTGTTTATTCGGTTTATATCAAAAGACAAATTCGATAGCGTCGCTTTTCAATCATTTATTGAGAAGTGACGCAATCGAATTTGTCTTTTAAACTAAAACCATAAACAAATATGAAAATGGACGAACTCATGAATCAGCTAGGCTTGTACTCAGCGCAATTTATTGTTTTATTAACCGCTAAAATGGCTAACATACGTAAGACCTGCCGCACCTCTACTTTTATATTGAGTGTAATCCATATGACATGTTTTATGTAGACATTATGCAAGCTTGCTAATAATCTTCGAAGTAAAATTATGATTAAGTAATAATCATTGTAAAAACGGATCACGATTCCTCGTCATACAATTTAATTTTATTGGATATCCTTAAAAAAATACACATTAATCATCATAAAGAATGTGTAAGAAACAAAGTGATTTAGGAAAATTTAGTATCTTAATAAACTTGTATTTCATTCAAAGTGTAACGTATACCTGCGCTTGAGTACTTGAGTAGTCCAGTGGGGTTCTGTTTAAAGTGGGAGGTCTAATGTTTTAACTTGTTTCCACATCAATATAAACCCTATAGAAAAAAAAAACGGGGAGATTAACCGATACCTACTGAGTAGTTGCTGACGGAATCAATTCTACTTTTAATTTATATAGTCGCAGAATATCATTACATTTTACATGTCTTTCTTTCGGCACGTTTTCAAATAATTAAATCAGTCGTAATCAAAATTCTCATTTTGTGATGACTACAAAACCTTGACTTCTAACTTGATTTGTAAAAAAATAAAGATAAGTAATCCAAAATTAGTATCAAAATTTATGGATGAAATTATGTTAGTGTTCGTTTTTTTTTGCAAGTGACTGTATAAAGTGATCTCCGTCTAAATCGCCGTAGATCAGGCAGTCATTGACGAATATAACATTTCACCTATAGATAAAACTAAGGTAAGGAGTTTGCACGCAAGCAGGATTTCAAGTTGCACTGGTGAGTCATGTATCTAAGTTCGCAGCTGATTTCCCTCTGGAGGTGAACATGACACTTTGCGGAGTGACGGGAGGTGTGGGCTTGGTGCCGCCTAAAGGCTGTAGCTGAGTGACGTAAGTACAGCATCTACCGACGATCAGCCCACGACTCTTAAGAAGTGTGAAAAAACAAAAACCCCACGTCTAATTGCGCTTAATTTATAGTCAATGTAATGTATAGTAATGCGCTTAAGTTATAGTCCATAACTTAAAGACTTCACTAAGTAGTTAATACATTCAGCTGTTATTTTTCGGGAAATTTACAAACAATTGGATGTAAACAACTTTATCTAATTTTACTACCATTTAGTACAAGCAAACTAACGCCGGCCGGTATCTACCCACTACCGCTAGTAGATGCATGCCAGACATATCGTCGAGCCGCCATGACATGGTACCCACGCAATCACATTGTCTGCAAGCCTTCAGTTAATTATATCAGCAAGGGAGGAAAATCCAACCTTAGAGTTAAGACCCACGTTTTACGAAATATAATTTCTTAGATGTGAGAGTTTTCTCACGATATTTAACGTGTTAGGAATCAGCGCAGCCCATCGATATTGGGTCACCAGTGCAATTACACAGTTAAAAATAAATACATAATTAGAAAGGTATCTTCAATAGGTGTTAGATGGTTTCATGTAACAAGCATTTCCCATATCCACATGGAATCCATGGTAATTCCTTTTTTTCATTGTACAGGCAAAAATTGATAACTCCTTTTTGAGGTAGCTTAGAAATTAGAATAGTACAAGATTTTTTTGTGTTTTGTACAGTTTCGTAATTAATTTATACACAAATAAAATAAACTACACCCACACTTTCAAACTAGAAAACATTTAGTGATAATAATAAAATTTTGCAAGCAAAATAATTTATAAATCTATTTCGACTTAAACATTTCAATTTACGTAATTTCAATCTAACTACACACCATTCAACACTTTATACTGCTACAGATTTTGTCAAAATGAATTGTATCTACTGAATATGCAGGTCGGTTAACTAAAGCTGGCACCCTCATAGATAGTCAGAATGTTTAAATATTTTACAAAAATTCAAAACAAAAGCAAATTGTCTAATATTATGAATGCCTACCTGATGGATTGCATTCTAAATAAAAAATTGGAGGCTAACTGAGATTTCCTAAAACGTCCCCGTGGATATTTACAACAATTCCTACGCCCGGCGATGGTATACTGTACGTTGTCTGTCAGCCAGTCACGATAATTAAAAACAATAAACACTAAATAAATAAACAAACAATATCTACAAAAAATCATGACGTCATGAATCGTTTTGGCTGATGTATGTAAACAACATGGGAAACCATATCGCACTCTGTCACACTCATAAAGCTGTCCCCGTGCAAGAGAGACAGAATTACAATTGCAGAGTGACGGAATATTTGTCATTCGCTGATCATAGACATACAAGTGTTTTGAGATCGGGCGTATTTTTATTTCATACCATAAAGGGCGTATCTACGTGCCAAAATGTTAGTGCGTCTGATTTGAGCTTAGAAACGTGTATGCATTCGTACGAATTATGCATGTCTGCTCCGACGAGGTCAAGTCTGTACAAATAACTCAATGTTTCTACAGAAAACAAATTGATCGATCCAGCTAATTACTTATATATGGAGATGTACATTTTGTTTTCGACTTCAATAACGTAGTAAAATATGTATATAATTGGTCTTCTTGTTTTGACCGTCACTTCTGGATCAGTCCATGAACGTAGAAACAGTAGTTTCTACACACCAAAAACTGTCTAATCGAAACCTACACAACAGTCTGAATAAGTTATACAACTACACTAAACTATATCATCATGCCAGGTCCCTTACGGAATAGGCAGAAAGAATCGAGCGCCATAAGACGCGGTCCTTATATACCTCACTTGCTTTTATAACATTCAGAGCTCTTGTCGTGCAATCTCGCCGGAGCTTAGGGCTCCTGACATACCTCTTTTTCTGATCAAATTGATTATAACAAAACACGGCCAGTTTGGTAGGGGACTATTTTAATTTTGAATTGTACGCGTCAATAATATCTGCGGAAAGTAATCAAGCTATCTGAATAGATTAGAAAGGTTTCTTTAATGTAAACAGATACAAAACCACTTGTGTTTGCGTACATTAAAGAGATGGGGGCGAGGTTCGGCCTAGGTCAAGTCAGCAAATATTTCAGATACATACAGCGCGCTCCAGCTATAACTAACCAACCTGTACCTGAGTTAAACCGACTTGCTAAGCTTTTGATATGATCGGCCACCTGTATCTACAGCCACGTACCCACATCGCATTCGGTAGGCAGCTATCCCTCTTGCGTCGACATCAACACATCGAAAACCTCTGAACTCCTCTCGTTCACCGCTCCAAAGTAACTAGTAAAGTTAAACATACCAGACTGACTGACATTGTCACTAGAACCAAATTGAGCTTTATTTGTATTATGCATAGGTGTGGCATTTGCACTGAACGACTTCTGCTTGTCAATAGTAGAAAGTAAGGGGTTTCGGACATCGGATTCAGGAACTGTTTGATCAGTGAGGATTAAACTTTCAGGGTCGTAAATAGTAGCTTCTTTTGTCGAAAATTCCTTGGCCTCGTTGTAAGGATTTGTCAAATATTCTGCATATAATTCGCTCTGTTGTATGTCCTTTTCGTTTGGTACAGTGATATCTTGTTCTACAGTCTTTTGAGGGGATGTAGGCTCTATTATTTGGGCGGTGGGTTCAGTTTTGAGTGGCTCGGTGGGCGGATGCTGTGTCTGAAGAAGCTCCGTTGT
Organism: Pyralis farinalis; assembly: GCA_947507595.1. NCBI lineage: Eukaryota > Metazoa > Arthropoda > Insecta > Lepidoptera > Pyralidae > Pyralis > Pyralis farinalis. The sequence goes on along the minus strand of OX382257.1, from coordinate 28,498,983 downwards.
GGTCCGAGGGTACAGTATTGGTATTTGCGACTGGATTGATATCCCGATTGGTGTAGATATCATCTGGAAACATACAAAAAAAAACTAACTACATCCTACTAATATTATAAATGTGAATGTCCGTTTTTTTGTTACGCTTTCACGCGAAAACTACTGAACCGATCATCATGAAACTTTGTACACATATTCTTGGAGGTATCAGAAGTAACATAGGATACCTACTTTTTATTAAAAAAAAAAAATTATCAATGCGAGCGAAGACGCGGGTAAAAGCTAGTAATATCATACAATAAGATTTTATTTTCAAAATGTACGACGTGATTGTTTTATCTTCATCCGTCTATATAATTTAAATCGTATAAGCCCCGCTATCTAGGTAAACGATAGCATCTGGTGGGAAGCGTTAGAGAGGCCTATATCCAGGAGTAGCGATGGGCGATTGCGAGAGGTTTTTTTCGATTGTCTCGATTGTTCGAACATCTCGATTGTTTTCGATTGTTTCGTCGAACATCTCGATTGTTGTTGTGTTCGTTTTCGGCGCGATTTCAACTCGAACTTGTGGTTGCGAATTGCGAGTATGCACGATGGCGAGAGGTTTCAGTCGATTGTTTTGAGTTATTTTAGAACGTCTCAATGGTCGGACTTGGCCTTGTCTTGTGATTGCGAGTTTAAACTAAGCATGCAAAGTAGCAAACTTATGTACGTATTATAGGAGAAAGGAATCACGAAAATAAATAAAATAATAAAAGTTTATAACGAATCATCTTTTTTTAATGACTTAAATAAACTTGTGCAATGTATGCAACATAGTTTTTTAGTTTTAATACAAAAAATCACAGCGGCTCGACAAACAATCGCGACACATACACCTCGGCTCGATGCTTGTAAACAACCAGCAGCGAGTCGAGTCCGTCCGGCTAAACTGACCGGTGACCGATGAATGACTGACTGATGCAACAATCGAAACAATCGAAAAACCTCTCGATTGTTTTGTAAAACGACGAGTCGATTGTTGACTCGATTGTATATTTTGACGACTGCGATTCTTTCGATTGTTAAAACATCTCGGAATCGCCCATCGCTATCCAGGAGTGGGTAGATACAAATCGATGATAATGAAACCTGGGTCAAAATATTACAGCGGAGCGACATGCGACTACGGGGAACTTTTAGACTATATTTTTGGGACCTAATTGTAACAGGTGCTACCTCCCTTTTTAAGCGTTTTTTTAGCTTCCGACTTGGGAACAACCCCCGCAGGCTTGCAGGCAGTCGCACTGTCAAAAATCAGTATCTTCACCAAAGCTTTACGTCTACATAGCGGATCCCGCCAATGACCGGCGACGAAGGCGTAAGCGTAACGATTAGTACGCTTACGCCTTCGTTGCCAGAAAGGAAAGAAAACACCAGAAAGGAAAGAAACGGTTGATAGAGTTATGGTATAAGATTTAAATTGTTTGTATGGGGCGAATAATTGCCGAAAGCACAAAAGATTCTTAAAATGAAAAGATATGAACGGAAGATTTACTCAGAAGAACATAAAAGTCCTAGCTGAGTTATTTGGGTGCGGTCTACTGCAAGATGGAGGTAGGTACTCCACCGGTGGCATATTTACTGTGCGAGATCTCGATATGTCCTGGTCTGTCTGCTGACCAGGCATTCGTCAAAGAGACTTCTATTACATATCGCGGAAATTATTTAACCAAGTTGAAATAGTATCGTAACAAAGTAAGACTCCGAGGTGGCTTCAGCTATTTTTATCAAAGCGATTCAAATGGAAGTAGTCGTAGTAGGTTACAGATCAGAAACCAATAAACCCCTTGACGGTGCAAGAATCTCACTCACCAAAACGTGTTCTAAATCTGAGCAATTCGAGCCTACTGACCATTGGGAGAATATTTTAACCAATAAGGCGATATATGCCACGATGTCGATCCGTTAACTAACCAATAAGAGTTATGCGCTTTACTTTACCCCCCGACCCGTAGCAGTGAATGGAGTTACAAAGAAAAATCCTTTCATCGGTTCTCCATTGGTTATTTACTTAATGTCACTGACGAAATAAGCCATAAATTCCATGAAAAAAATATTTCAATTCTCATGTAATAAAGTTAAATAATAACCCACGAGCGTTGGCATCGAAGTCGCGTCATTCACGTCCGCGCCACCGAGCTCGTCAAAAATATGTCTTCAAATTACCTCATTCAGCGGCTGTAGAAGAACTGATGATGTCAACCCAGCCTGATCGTACAGCGGGTTTCTTATCGGCACCATCCCGCTGATCGGAGTCGGAGTAACTAAAGCTTGCGTAGCCAATGGCGGAGTTTGTCCAACATTTACCGGTGAATGTAGACTTTGGACTATTACAGGAGACGGCAGCGATGTTTGCACTTGAATCGGACGTTGGGACGGCTGACTTAAGGCTGGGGTGGGTACTTGGTTATTGACGGGTAAGATGGTTGGCGTACTAGGCCCGACCGGCACTAAGGTGGGCAGGGTTGGTGACAACGTTGGCTGCATGTGGCTTGCCAGGACACCGGGCTTGATGTCATCTTTCACTGTAAACAATTTAAAACTTAAATTCTAACTACCTTTCGCTATTCCTCCAGCTTCTATTTAGCTTCTCCTCCTGCCCTACCCGGCCGGCTTCACTCGCCTGCCTCCCCTCTTCTCTCCCATAGCGTGTTCAAATTTCGTGCTATTTTAAGATTAAAAGTTAGTGGACCCAGGAGAGGTCGTGCTGTGCCCCTACAGATTAATGTAGTAGCAAAACCTCTTGCTCTAAACGTACGTCTGAGGAAATACCTCCGCTTAACCGCAGAGTATAGCCAAAAAACAACTCCACAAGGGTTATTGTATTCCTGTTTAGTAATGTCACCGGAATCCATCAAGTCATTGTGCGGGAAGCTGGGGTACAGGTTGACATCTGACGATTACAAACGGTATAGAAGGCAAGTTGATGTAGCCGAAGGAGAAACCGCCACATTTTTGTCCTTTTGCTCTATCAGCTTAACAACTTCTTTACTGTACGGTACGATTACGATACTATATTATGCTTAACTACTATCGCGAAAATAAAAAAAGAAATATGTTACTACAGAAACCATCCTGTTCACAACGAATGAGGATTGTTTCAACATCAGGGAACATCCTACTCCCTGAGACCGCTTAGTCGACCAGACTTTGCCTCACGAAGACGCAAACATCCTCCCAAGTCTTCACATCTTAACTGCGATACGCCGTACACAAACTCTACTGCCATTCGTGCGGGGGTATGCATATTCGTCAGGAGGGTATTTGTTAGAGCCGTCTTCTTCTTTGAAGACGGGGACCAGTACGTATTGGTGATGTGATAATCGTGGATCGTGTTGTGGCCACATATGGATCAACGCATACCATTATATGTCCCGTGGTGATGTTCCGCGGAGTTAGTGATTGACAGAAGAACGTGCAAACTCTTTCTAGATCTCCACCGTGACCATCACTGCAAAAACCGGACGGCATGGATTGGTGTTTAAGAGAAAGCTAATTTGCTCTTTGACTCATGCCAGACTGTCAATTTACAGCTTGGATACAGGTGAAGCATTCGATCGTGTCTGGCATTCTTCTTCTGGAGTCTTCTACCAAAGATGATATTTCGATTTAAATTTTATCGAAATGGCTGGTCTTGTCCAGTAGATGCATACGACCCGTTGTTGATAGCTGGTGTTCTGATAGCATGGATTCAGCATAAATGCTGACATACCGCGAGGCTCTGTGCTGTTCCCGGCTATTTCTGCTTTATATCATTCATAAGTTGGACATTGATTTGTCGCGCTTGCATGCGTCACTCTTTGTATTGCAACCTTTCATAGGCTACCAACATACATGCTTGTCTGCTGTCAAAAAAGTGAGGTTTTACCAACAGATTAAATGTAAATACCTTGAGGAAACAATTCTTCTTTCAAGCTGGGCAGGAACTCCCCGATCTTGTCCCACGTGATGTACCAGAGGTCGTTGTACCCGTCCCCGTTACTGAATATCTGGATACAATTATAAAAGGACACTATTATTACTGAACACATTATATCACACAGTGGATCTACGAGTGGATGAAAAGCAGTTTATTAGACGTAAGGGACATATATTTACGTATATAAATATATATATATATTTATATATATATACACATATATATATATATATATATGTATATAATATATATATATATTCTTTATTGCACACAAATAAAACAAAATAATAAGTGTCACATATAGTGTACAAAGGCGAGCTTATCTCTCCAAGAGATTTCTTCCAGCCTATACTATATATATATATATATATACTTATATATAAGTTGTCTAGTACCCATAACACAAGCTTCCCTTACTTTGGGACCACATGGCCCTGTGTATTATGTTCATATTATTAAAATGTCTATATAATCGTTAGCCCTAAAGTATTAATTTAATACTAAAGTACTCTACATTTTAACGCCATTATATATATATTTAGGTACACTATTTATAAATCGAGATCGTCTGGATCGATTTTTATGATGTTTGTTTTGTTGGATTTGTACTCCGCCCGAATAGTTAAATATATAAATAAAAACATATAAATAAAAAAAAAAAGTTTAAACATGGTCGTTTAAAACTGGACATTTTCAATAAATAGACATTTTGATAATGATGTCCATAACATTAAAATATGGACATTTTAATACTTTAGACATTACGAACAGAAAGGTTTCAAGAGCCGCCGCTGTGTCCAACTTATGCGTTGTTGTGTGCTATGGATGTAAAATAATATAATAATAATGTATGTTACCCTGACAGAGTCCATGACGAGGATCATGTTCTTGAGCGACTCGAGTGCGGCCTCCGTGAGCGCGTCGTCAGCGGGCGCGGCCACCAGGGCGCGCTGCAGCTGCACCACGTGGACCCACAGCGCGCCGAACCGCGGCCGCGGCGCCAGTGCCGAAAGGTGCTGAAGGAACACCTGCATGGGCATAAAAATAGACGCTACACGTACATCTGGACAGTATGAGTTAGAAGCAACCGTGTGTATGTTACCACTTTATCATATTATTCTCTCACTTAATTGAGGTTCGAGAACCACGACCAGCTACGTTCACTTTGATGATCACATTTTAATACATTACGTGCATAATTATTAACTTATGAGTAATCTTACATTTAACCATATTTTTATACAACGTCGGGACGCATACAAGCATTTGGCCCTCCTAGGTAAAGCCTACCTGGCCTGGTTACCGTAGCCTATGAACGCTGGCAATACATAAAGTATCACTCGCGCGATGTCAGCTTACTGGTGACCTCACTAACACGCAAGAACACGACAAACCTCTAGGGAGTTGTTATTTGTTTGCGGTTCTCTGTGAGGTGGAGGTACTTCCCCAGAAGGGTTGCTTTGATGGGCCCTACCTCTCTTAAAATTAAACTAATACGTTTTATATCGTGCTAGTTATTACAAGCTTACTGTACTTGTTATAACAAATTAGGCCTTAGTGGCCGCTGGGGCGTTTGCCTGAGGGGCGGGGGGTGCGGGGTTTGTTCGACACCAGGTGCCGAACCCCGTTAGGAGGTCTGGGGCCATCGAGGCCACGTACCTACGCAGCATGTGAAGCTGCGTAGTTGGATTCAACCGCGGATCCATGGCTGACATTGCCAACTGAGGGGGTGAAGGGCCGCCCGAGGGGTACACTCGGGCGATGTGTACCCTGCGTGAAAACCTAACCTCCCAGCCGGGTATAAGCCAGGAGGGTACCTAGTCCCTAGTGTGTGTGGACCGGTGCCAGTCTTATTGTGCACCGGTTTGAGTACCTAGTACTTAAAACTAAAACCTTAACTACCACGCCGTACGCCTGCTTGTCTCTGGACGTTATACCACACTACCTTAGCCCACTTGATGTGAAGCTATTATCATGAACGCTAATTTCTTATGGGCAATCATTTGTGGCTACAACATTTACTAATTGTACAATCACTAACTTCTACAAAACGAGTTACAACTTACACTTTTATTACGTAATGTTTTTAAAAAATATTCTGAGAATGTTGATTTATTTGATCAGTTGCATTAAGAGCTTCATGTCATTAATATTTTCCTCCACAACAGTATCCTATGGGATATAATGCTGATAAAGTGGACTGTAGACTGCAGTACACTAATCGCGCAGCAGCCGCGTCCGTCATTTGGCGAGTTCACCTTGTAGGTGCATGTGCATCGCACGCTGCGCGCGCCGGCAGACTAGCTCGCAATGATTTTGAAGCGTAGTATTTACGCAGTGCTAACGGAGGCGCTGATTGGCCAGCGCCCTTAACGGCTATATTATATACCTAGTCATCATTGTAATTATAAATATGTGAAATTTGGTTAAATAAATCATTACTACTGTTTCAATAATACCTACCTAGGCACCCTCAACCTTTTTAAACAGAAGAACTAAATGGAAGCCTTGCCATGTATATTTATGTGCAGGTCGCACTAGAGCTCACTGCAGGGGTCGTTAAAATATGTTTTTCAATTACAATTTTTTATTATAATTGTATTGATGGGTAGAAGCCCCAAACCAAAAACTCAGCGACTCGACCCAACTGACCGATGTTGATCCAGGAACTATCCAATAATAAATACACATTAGATTAATAGGTTCACAATAAGTTACTTCCTTCATGGTAGAAGAACTACCTTCTTTGACCAACACTTCTGAAACACCACGGTATAAAAGAAAAAAAACTGATTGATATTTGAATTTGGGTGATTGATCAAACGAATGCGTGAAAACCAAACCGCAGGGTCTAGAAATTTAACATAAATGAGATACGCCGCAGAAGAGAATGCACCTAAGCACAGCTCTCAGCAGTCGGCCACGACACCCCTGGTCCTCAGCGATCCAACCTTACAGACGATGATGATGGCCCTAGCGGCTTCATAACTACGACACTGATTTCAGCAACGCAAAAGTATGCGTTGGAAACACACCTTCGAGCTGCCGAACAGGTGCGACTAGCGACTGTACCTTGCACATGATGGTGTTGGCCCTGGCGGCCACGTCGGCCCGCCGTGGTAGTTGTTCCAGGAGAGGGAACAGCACGCGCTGGAAGCACGCCTCCCAGCCTCCGCCGCCCATCGCTGATAACCCTGGCACTAATAACGCACGCTGTAAGTACGCTATTGCACTGTTCGCCACCTGAGAACAAAATCACAATTATCATAACAGCCTGCACTGGTCCAGATCTAACATTTTTTTTATACAACGCCTGGAGGCAATACAAGCCCCACCTGATGTAAAGCGGTTACCGTAGCCTATGAAAGCTTGCAATACATTAAGTATCACTTGCGCGATGCCGCGTCTGCTGCTGACATAGCACCTCCTTAGGAGCTCACTGGTGACACGCAGAAACACGATAACCCTCTAAGGAGTTGTTATTTAGCTGCGCTTTTCTGTGAGGTGGAGGTACTTCCCAGACGGGCTGCTTTGATGCGCCCTACCTCTCTTAAAAGTACCCAGACCAAGACAAATAAACTTGTTTATGCAAAACTCTGCAGTATGTGAACATACACTGGACCAACCAAACCATTACATCCGGTTCGATAAACCACAAATCCTCGCCAAGGAGAATCGCTACATGCCGAGAATGTTGCGCGAGGCTATTGAAATAAGAAAACACCCCAATTTCAATAGAGAAGATGGTTGGCAAGTACCACCTGCTTGGGATCCAGTCCTAAAAATAATCAAGTCACAAATCCAAAGATCTACTAAAAAATGTTCGGACACTGTGAGCGATTTTTGTGTGAATCGGAACATATATAATTAATCCATCCATGTCGGTAGATGTAATAATTGAATAACTAATGTAAGACAAATACCACCTTAGTCTTTCCTGCGACCACGGACGCTGCAAAGCGTTCGAAACGTCAGGTTTCAACAAAATAAATAAAACACGCGATACTTCCGTTAAAAATAGTTTAATTTCAAAATAACAACTCCATAGAGGTCACCAGTAAGCACCCAAGGAATTGCTGTGGAAGTAGCAGAGGAGGCATCGCGCGAGTGATTCGCAAGCGTAAATAGGCTACGGTATCCGCTTTACATCAGGTGATGCCTCCCGACGTAGTATAAAAAAAAGACCGCAATGGTTGCGTACTGTACGGTTCCAGTGAAGTTATCTTCCGAGAACTCTCAATTTGTGGAATGATCTTCCAGCCGTGGGTTACCCAAGGGACCCCAGAATGGGTTTCTTCAAGAAAGGCGAGAAAACCGTTTTACTGGGTCGGTAATGCACGAGTGACAGCCTGATGTTGCAAATGTCCATAGGCTACGGTCTTGGTCTGGTTGTTTTCAAAAGTGGTAGGGTGCTTTAATGTAGCCCGTCTGGGGAAGTACCTCCACCTCACAGAAAACTGCAGCCAAATAATAACTCCCTGGAGCATTATTGTGTTCTTGCGAGTGAGCGAGGTTATTAGTAACCTCACCACCTCAGCTTATTAGTAAGCTCCTTAGGAGTAACCTTAGAGTTGTTTAAGCTGCAGGGGTGACGGTGACAATGCAGAAGCGATCTTTCTGTATTACAAGCGTTCATAAGCTATGGTAGTCACTTTCCATCCGGTGGACGGTAGAATGTGGGAAATTATAATATCATTCTAATATTTTTTCTATAATACATGGGCTTACCTGCTTCCTTCTATCTGTACAAAACTGTGCAATCCCTTGAAGTAATGGCATCCAAGCTACATCCCACAGATCGTACTCTTCAGCGCCTGTAACAATGCAATAAATATTATGTACATACAACGTGTCCTAATATTCAAGGATTAGTTGGCACCAGGAAATGGACAAGTTTATGGAATGCAATTTGATCTAACTGCTTTGTGCGATTCCGCCACCAATCTGCACACAAAGCAGGCTATATCAAATTGCATGTAAATTTGACTTTCGCAAAATAACGTCTGAATCTATTAACTAAGTTTATGGAATTTATCCAGAGAAAATATGTTTTTGAAAAATTTTATAATTTGTCCCCCTGTTTTTTTCTACACAACTAGATTGGCAAACAAGCATACGGCCCGCATTAGATGACGCTCGCAATACCACGGGGATATTACTCGCGCGCTGCCAATCTTGTGACCTAAGGCTTATTTCGTCACAGTACCCAGTATTTTCTCTGCCGTATCTCACTCTTCAAACCGAAACACAGCTATATAAATATAGCTGCTTGGCGATAGAAATAGGTAAGACAGAGGTACCCACGCAGACGACTTTTGTGCAAAGTCTCCCTCTGGTTATAACACCTGTATAATATTTTTAGATACTATGATCACTTTGGAAATATCACTATTGCTTTTCATGTATTAGTAACCTTAATAATGCTTTGAATTAAACATTTTTTAACGGAAATATCGCGTAATTTATTTATTTTGTTGAACCTGACGTTATACCTGACGAAATACGCGATATTTCCGTTAAAAATTGTTTAATTCAATGTATAACAATCGCGAAAACCTAAGACAATATGTACTTAATAATGCTTTTCATCATAGTTCAAAATCAGACCAGAATACCTGTAGTTTATATGCAAAAATAAAATGAAATTCATTCTTTCCTTGGAATTTTAGGAAATTTAAACTTTTAGTCGGGGATATTTAGGTACAGAACAAAAATAGGCCTACTTTTTTTGCACAAGAACCAAAACTGATTATTTAATCATATTCCTTGATAACGCTATAATGTGTGCAGCGATGGGTTGTGACTCAGTTTCAGGTAATGAAAAGTCGTCAAATAATGAAGTGCGGGTGAGATGTTCTTGCGTGAGACGCTATTCTAGAAATCTCGATGCGTAAGTTATACAAATTAAGCTAATGATATGAAATGAAATAAATTAATTATGTATACTAAAATTGAGTTTTCCTTAGCGAATTTCACCCATTGTCGTATTGGTTATGACCACACATTTTCCTTCAAGTAAGAGAAATCCAGTGGGTGTAAAGTCTGGAGAACGGAACGGACATAAAATTGAACCAAGATGACCGATCTTCGTCCTACACTTCACTGGACGGGCGTAGTGAGCAGGGCAACCATCATTTTGACAATACATTTAAAAGTACGTCTTCTAGGATATCTAGCAAATCTTTTTGCAGAAAGTTTCGTTAATTTTCGCCATTTAAGTCGGCAATGCACGAGGGACGCCTCTGGTTTTGCAAGTTTTCCTATGTAGCCTGCGACAACTACTTACTACTACTACATCAGGCAGGCTGCATATTTATTTATCACCTTAGCCACACCACCATCACCTCAACCCTTACTCATCCCACTGCAGGGATACGGGTCTGCCTTCAACCGAAGGGGTTTAGAGCATACTCGACCACGCTGCTCAAATGCGGAGGCCAGTGTTTTCAAGCCGCCCGAGGGCCACTGACTTAGCTTAACAACTGTTATCTATCGGTCGGGATCGACGGCTTAACGTGTCCTCCTTAGCAGCATAAAAAATGCGTTCTACTTCTCTTAAAAACGCCTATACCAAGACAAACATACATGTTCATGCACATAACTGTTTGTCGTATATATCCGAATCGAACCCACAAGCATTGATGTTAAATACTCGTTGCGAAGGTTCATGTCAGTTCCCATCAGGTGGGCCGTAAGCAACATTGGTATCAAGCGTCGTATACAACAAAAAAAACATAAACCATACCTTGCGCACCTTGGTCTGCTTCATCTCGCCACCACTTGAATATCTGCGCGGTGCGACTGTGCAGGGTGTGCATCAAATCCAGCAGCTGAAAAAAAAACGAAACTATCTATGACGAAAATTCAAAGTGAGCTTAGCAAAAAAATATTAAGTACCGTATTCCGTCCAACCGTTAGCACCCACCCAATTATTGGCATCCTTACATTTATAGACAAATAATAAGATTCCAATACTGTAGATTGAATGTGCCAATAGCTGGGTTTTTAGGCCTTTTAGCATGTATCTACATGCACCTTCAATCTTTTTTTGTGTTATACTAAATATTAAGATTGAAAATAATACATTGATAAAGAGTTTAAAATACTCATTCACATTCGCTATAAGTAATTTTAGTTGTAGTAGATTTCATTTGACATTAAATATTTTTAATTATTTCAAGATCGCTTCATAAAGTGCCAATAATTGGGTGGACTACCCCATGCCCTATGGCATTAAGGACATATCAACCGTTAATTCATTATGTTAATATTGTTCTATTTATCTATTCACATTATTTTATCATTTTAAATGCAAAATAAACACCCATTTAATATTTTTAAAAAGAACGGCCATCGGTAGCAAACTGAAGCCCCAAGCTGCCGGCGCGCGGTCAGGGCCCTAGACGAGCAATTTTCTTTCACACGAGCCAAAAAATAGTTCGTAATTCTCATGACAATCAAATACGAACGAAACAAACCAATACGAACGAACAACAAAAAAATCCTCCAAATCGGTCGAGTCGATCTCAAGTGACGGTCTCTTCATATATGACTCAAATTGATTTTTATAATTCAGTTTTTGTTCAGTGTAAATTTATATTCCCGTGAATTGCAATTGATAAAATTTATTTTTGTTAACTAAAAAGTAACATAAAATTCGTGGTTATATCTTTTCGTCTATATCTTGACGCCGACCCAATCGCTTCTTTAACATTCATATTTTTTTTGTATGCTCACCGTTTCCTTGAGCGCTTGACATTACCTTCTGATAATACACGACCAATTCGGTTGTGGCACATGACTTCTTTGCTTTCTTCACCTCCTACGTCCCTCCACTTTCACATTATCTGTTTCGTGCACCTTTCCTCCTGCATTCTTTCTACATATAAATCTAGTCAGACCGCATTTGGAGTACTGCAGTCACCTTTGGGGATACCAGCTGGGACCGTGTGATTCTATTCAGAGACGAGCTGTGAGAATTGTCGACAATCCTAAGCTTACACACGGATTAAACCCTAAGTTTAAGGAGGGATTTTGCCTCCCTTTGTGTGTTCTACCGATTGTACAACGGGTTGTGTTCTGAAGAGTTGTTCGAAATGATGTCGACAGCTACTTTTTATAACCGCACCGCTGGCCGACGGCGGGGAGTTTACCCTCAGACACTGGAACCGCAATGGTCGCGTACTGTGTGGTTCCAGAGAAGTTTTCTTCCTAGAACTCTCAAGCTGTGGAATGCGCTCCCAGCCGAGGTTTTTCCAAGGGACTACAGCATGGAGTTCTGCAAGAAATGCCTGAAGAGATTTTTAGAGGGTCGGCAACGCATGAGTGACATCCCTGGTGTTGCAGATGTCCATAGGCTACGGTGACTATTTCCACCTTAGTGTTATAATAAAAAATAAAAATAAAAACATGTACCTCATTCAAACCAACTCTCTTTCTTACGTTTCCATTGCGAACTCGGTCTACAAGCATTATACACCAGATTATGCACAAGACTCGCATCTCGACAGCTTCTTACTTTCGTACTCTCTGCCAAACTCCACTCTTGCTTCCAAATACTAGAGTTGAGAATAGCATTTTGTTGTATATAGCGTGGCTATATAGCGTAGCTTCTGTGGCTTCTGGCTCAAGTTTCTACCTGTAATCGGCTGTGAAAGTACAACAAGAGAATGTCAGATTGGCCTACAGCAATTATTTAATGAAGTTGTCAGATTACCTGTATGCTAACCATGTGATATTGGTCTAAGGTATCCACTTCCTCGTCGCTCGAGTCACCGTCATACCGCCGACGAGCTGAGCTGGACCGGGACTTGCGTCCCTCGCGAGATTTCGTTGACTTTTTGCCTATAATGTTGCAATATAATAACACACCGATGTGAAATATAATGTTCCCAAGGGCCTAGCATCTAAAGCGGTAAAACACGTAAAAAAAGAATATAGATCTATGAATCTATATACATTCATAGACACGGTTTTGCCCTAATATCTCTTGGCATTTAGACACCTGTTGTAACAGTAAATGATTTGAAACAAGGTTATCGTCTTTGCGTATCCAATGGGATTGATACATATAACATTTCAGGAGAATAAGAAACTAAATATTACAACCATATTTAATAAGCTCCCTGACTGAGAAAGTCGGCTTACAAAAATCCCTAGCGAGCTATCAATTCCTTGAGGGTGTTTGCGTTCCAGTGTGACGAAGGCCAGCGGGAAACTGGCGAGGAATCGCTACATTAGCAGCGTCGACGGGAACGCACGAACTTGCATGACGTCCATAGATTAAGGTCCATAGATAAGGTAAGGTAAGTGGGTCATGTTCGCTTGTTTGTCACCAGAAAGGAAAAAAAAGAGGGAAAAGTATTCCAAATGCTGCCCGATCAAGCCCGACGCGTCATCTGTTTTTGTTGAAGTAACACCGGCCATTACAACTACAACTATACGAGTATTCATGCAGGGATGTACAGGAGTAGTAAGTCAATTGGTGGTATAGTTACCAGCGTGTAAGGTGGCCCTCGCGAACAGTCTGACAGCTCGCACGGCCGCGCGGCAGTTGTAGGGGGTGACGTGCGCCACGTCTCGCACCACCAGCGCCAGCGCCTCGCTGCAGCGGGCGAGCGCCGACGCGCGGTGAGCCCGCATCCGCGTCGCTTCCGGCTCCAACTCGCATGGCTCACCACCCTGCCCTGTGTTCTTTACCTACACAACGGGCATGCAAAGGCGGTTCACTGGAAGAGTTCACTACAGTATAATTTAACAATAAGTACTTTTTTTTATTTTAATATATTTTTGTACATTATCAATTTGGCATCCATGACACATAGATAAATAATAAGATTCCAATAATTTGGATAGAACGTGCCAATATTTGGGTTTTATCATGTGGATGCCTAAACTCTTTTCTTTTTATATTAACTAAGTATTAAGATCGAAAATAAAGTATTGATAAAAAGTTCGGGAGACAAGTTCTCATTCATTATAAGTAGTTTTAATAGTATTAGATTCCATCTGACATTAAATATTTCTAATTATTTCAAGATTGCTTCATAAAGTGCCAATAATTAAATGGATTACCCTAATATACATGTAATGGAGCAACTTATACAAACTGGTCAAATCTGAAATCATGAAAATTTGTTAACCGTCAACGGGCTTCCTGACAGTTTTAAAAAAACTATTCTAAAATTAGCAAATGTCTCACCATTATCTTATTCAAAAAAACGTTAACTAATAGAAAATACATATTTTTTGTTAATTAATTTGAAATGTCGTGCGAAAACAGCTGGTCCCGCGATTTTATGAATCGTGACGCCATATTTCAATATCAATAAAGAAAAATTCTTACGAAAGTTCAAAATTATCTATAATACATTAATGTATTGCGAGCTTTTTCACTGGAATTTCTAAAATGTCAACGTACAAGACATAGGCGCGCCGATGTGCGACGGTTAAATATTCTGATAAACAAAGTTCCTAATGTCCAAAACGTAGAAAGCAATGGTTACAGTTAGCACGCCGCACAGTGGATCATTACAACACCAGGGGTGTCTTCTTCTCTTGGCGTGCCGATCCTAACAAATCTGTACAAATTCCTAATGGCGTGGAAATTTAAATTGTGTAAACATGGAAAACATGCCTTATTTTGTTTTCATTAGAGAATTCTTAAATTTTAAATGTTTATTTTTGGAGACTCACTAATATCCAACCCTGCGTCTGTGGTGAATGTGACAGCTCGCTCTCCGACGACACGCTGGTGGGGCGTCGCTCGCTCTCATCCTCGGAACCTTCCGATCGACTTGACGCTGGAGAGAACAAGTTTTTATAGTACATTTTTTATACAACGTCGGGAGGCATACAAGCATACTGATGGAAAGCAGTTAACGTAGCCTATAATCGCTCGCAAAACATTAAGTATCACTCGCGCGATGCCACCTCTGCTGCTAGAACAGTAACTCCAGTAGCTTACTGGTGACCTCATATTCCTGTATGTGAGGTACAGGAATACAACAACCAGGGAGTTGTTGTTTGGCTGCGGTATTCTGTGAGATGGAGGTACTTACCCCAACAGGATTCGACGCCTTACTTCCCTTAAAAACATCCAGACCAAGGTAAACAGACATGTTCATGCACACAAATGTTTGCCCTGTGAGGGAATCGAACCCACGAGTGTTGGTGTCATATTAACGTACCAGCGCGTTTCGCCGCTGCGCCACCGAGCTCGTCAAAAACAAATACAAAAAGCTATTCATTGTTACACTTATGAATGAAGATGCGAGGTATTAGATGTAGGCATATATATAAGAATGTCATTGAGTGGTACCCACCAGTGGTAGTGTTGACTGCGGAGGGGGTGTCCGGCCAGACCCCCGCGCCGGCGCACAGCAACAGCGCGAACACGACGTCCCAGTCGGCGGCGCTGTGCACGTTCTGCGCTGACGTTTTCACCAACTCGTACAGACCACACGATATCTGTGTACACGAATGTACTTCGTCACTTTGAGATATATTAAATAGTTTAGAAGCAATCATATTAACCAAAGCAACAGAAATAACCAATGGAGAATCGACAGGACAATTTTGCTTTGAAATTCTGCTCAGTGCTGCGGGCCGGAGCGTGAAGTAGAATGCGCAGCTCTAATTGGTTATTTCACGGTTCAACATGTCACTTATCGGCTTATTGGTTAAATTGATCAACTGTCATGTACTACTAAATTTGTGTATTTGGATTTATGTACATATTTATCAATTTTCGAAAAACGTGTGACCTAACCTAATAAAGATGAGCCATGCAATTCTGTAAGAGCAAACATCCTTACATCACAAAATTAAACACAAAATTGCAATTCTTTGGTGTCGCTTTTCGTGGTTGTGCGACACTAGCGCCGCAAGGCTGCGTTTGGAATTGGAATTCTATAAGGCAAACAGCCTCGCGTACGCTTACAGCCTTATAGAATACCAAATAATTTAGCCGTGATCGCAGTAGACGATGTCAAAGCTGTGACATCTGTGATCACAGCGACGCAGACAGCCATTACGAGTCGCTTAGAGAATTGCATGGCTGGTTTTCTTTCTAGGTTGTGGAGGTCTGACCGCAGTTGCTCCATCTAAAAATCAGTGTCCTCGCCTACTCTCATTCACACTATGGGCTGTAAGTGACTATCATTTTTTAACGTCAAACACTTGTATGCATGCATTTTTTCAATTAATAGACGAGGTTCTGTCGAAATATACGTAGGGTACATCGAAACGACCCGACTAAAGAAGGACCTGCAGTTCACAGATCGCAGCCAAACAACGCTCTGGACGGTATATTTTCTTATGAGTGAGAAGATTACTAAACAGCTCCTCCGAGTAGTTGCTATGTTAGCAACGGGGAAAGTAAGCATCGAACGTTAATCTTCTATTACAATTCATAGGCAAACCACGCCACATCTCAACTTGAATTTAAAATAGAAAGCCTTATTTTTTTATACAACCTCGGGTGGCATACGTTCCACCTGATGTTCGACGAGCTCGCTGGCGCAGTGGTGGAACGTGCTGTTACGCTACTTTGACACCAACGCTCGTGGGTTCGATTCCCACACAGGACAAAAATTCGTGTGCATGAACATGTCTGTTTGTCTTGGTCTGGGTATTTTCTATGTATAATAAGTATGTATTTACAAAAAAAAAAAAAATTACGTATGTTTATCAGTTGTCTAGTACCCATAACACAAGCTTCGCTTACTTTGGGGCTAGGTGGCGCTGTGTAATTTGTCCGATAATAGTTAGTTAGATGTAAAGCGGATACCGTAGTCTATGAACACTTGTAATACATTAAGTATCACTAGCGCGATGCCACCTCTGCTCCTAACACAGCACACTCGTTCTTAGGTAGATGAATTGTTTATTGGCATTACCAGAAACACACACAATTCAATTGATACAATTGGTATCATACAACTAATCACGCACGACACACTGTGGCATGCGTGTGTCGTGGTAATTAAAACTGGCCGCGGTTCACTGTACATCTTTGCTCATTGTAAGCGTTTACCCAACATTTTGAATCTTATACAATTCCGCCACCGAGTAACTTCGCGGAATTCCCAATTATTGTTTATTAAAAAGAAATTTCTTAGAATGTATTTTAAAAGTATATTTGTAAGCTAAATTTCTAATGGGAGGAGGTAAATTATTCCAACACTTGGTTGCTAATCAGCGAAAGCGACATGTGAATGCCAATTTGACCAATATCTGTCCTACGACCGTTATATGTTTAGCGGTAGTATACTCACCACGTCTGCCTGTTGGTAGACCATCTTGTAGGGCAGGGTGAACAGCAGCGTGAGATGATGCAGCGCGGTAGCAGCGCAGTGGTCGCAGCGCATCAACCTTGCCGCTGTGCGCAGTAAGGCAGTCAGGGCTCGCGTCAGCGGCTCCGCCCCACGAGTCGCGCACCACAGCACCACGCTGCGGATGTGTGGACCGGCCTCCTCCCACACGCACAGGAGACGGTCTCTGCAAGCAATTATTGGTTAACATATGACTTTTTTTACATATAACTACTATACTATTGTTATTGCTATGTTATATATGTTAAAAAAAAGTATGACGCGCTCGCTGGCGCCGCGGTTAATAACACGATTTGGACACCAACGCTCGTGGATTCGATTCCCACACAGGACAGACATTTGTGTGCATGAACATGTCTGGTTGACTTGGTTTAGGGGTTTTCAAGAGAGGTAAGGCGCATCAAAGCAGCCCATCTGAGGAAGTGCCTTCACCTCCCAGAAAACCGCAGCCTCAAAAAAACTCCCTAAAGGGTTGATGTATTCCTGCGTATGAGTGGGGTAACCGCTAAGCTCCTAAGGAGTTGCTGTATTAGAAGCAGAGGTGGTATCGCGCGAGTGATAATGTACTACCAGCGCTCATTTGCTACGGTTACCGCTTTACAGCAGGTAACCCTAGGAAGCCCGGCTGCCCGATTGGATTTTTTTAAAGATATAATTATCTTAAAAAATATATATATATTATTATCTCGGTTCGGTCGGTTCTCTCTGCCTACCCCGCAAGGGATTTGGCGTGAAGTTATAGTATTAATAATTATAACTGTATTAGTAGGTACTACTCACCTATTTTGTATAAGCGTTTGTCCCAGTAACTCCAAGAAGAACACAGTGATGTCTTCGAGCTGAGGGTTCAGCTGCAGGCTGTCCGAGTCTGGCGGCGTCCCCACCGTTATCATGGACCGTATCAGCTCCTAGGACACATTTGCTTTTATGCAACGGTTACAGCTTATGAACATTTCGAAGAGCTCGGTGGTGCAGTGGTGAAACGCGCTGTCACGTTACTTCGACACCAACGCTCGTGGGTTCGATTGCCATACAGGACAAACATATGTATGCATGAACATGCTGTTTGTCTTGGTCTAGGCTACGTGTTTTTACGAGGGGTAGGGCGCAATAAAGCAACCCGTCTGGGAAAGTACCTCCACATCACAGAAAAACCGCAGCCAAATAACAACTCCCTAGAGGGTTGTTGTATTACTACTGCACACGTGAAAAAAAAACATCGTGAGATAATCCACATGTCCAAGACTGAAAACAGCAGTTTCATCTCGAAATCAGTATCTTCGCTAAATTCTTAGGCTTACGTAGCGAATCCCGCCAATCTTTATGGATTAGGAAACACGATAACGCTAGAAGATGACACTGAAGTACATATCAACTCAATTAGCCTGACATTAATGTAGATTGTACATAATTAACCAAGATATTGGTATTTGAAAGAGAGACAACCAGAACGAACGCTAGGATTACGGTTAATAATGTAGTGTTGGAGGAAGTGGATGAGATTGTATATATTGGAAGCGCTTTTAGCAGCGATGGAAGGTACACCGCTGATGTGGAGAGACGAGTGAGTGTAGGGAACAGCGTGAACGGAGCGTTGGGTAAACTTTTAGGCAGCCGAAATCTAAGCCAGAAGGCACAGCATGCTGTAGAGAACGTGGCAAGAGACGACTCACAAAGTCAGATCTTACTCTCTCTTTCCCAAGATCAGGGCCCTCCGCGGAGTAAGTGATTTTAGGAAACTTTAATGCTAACTATACGGAGTGGCTTGGTTCTCTTTCAATTCACTAGACTTAGACTCAGCTAGTTTGTTCTTGAAAACGAGAATACCAAATATAGAAGAACATGCAAACTCTTCTTAAACGCGGTGCTAATCCCAACGCTAAGTTATGTAAATGAAAATTGCAGATAGAGCATGAAAGTAGAATAAATGCGGTCGAGATGAGTGCATTACGCAAAATTTGTGGCATAACGCTTGCTGACCGCGTTTGTAATAATGACGCAAGAAAGAGTTGGTCTGAAGGAGAGTGTCGGTATTAAGATAAGAAAAGGCATGCTGTGTGGGTTCGAACATGTAGAAAGAATGTAGGATGTAAGATTGACGAAACAGATATACAATGCGAAAGTGGAAGGACGTAGGAACCGAGGAAGACCAAGACTAACCTATCATGGCCAAATTGGTCGTGTTTTATCAGAAGGTGATGTCAGCCTTAGGAACCGGCGAGCGCGCATGAAAAGAGCTATGTATCTGAAAGAAGTGAGTGAAGTGTGTAACGACCGTGAGTAAAAAAGCAAATGAGGTGTCTTATGGCGCTCGATGCTCTCTGTCGACCCCGCAACAGACCTGGCTTAAAGATATATTATACATAATATAGACTGTATAGGTCGATCTAGCGTTGCTTTTGAAAAGCTACGGATACAGAATGGTCGGACGCGAAAATGAACCTTATTATGGAGCATTCGCTGTGCTGTTAAATTTTAGAATCATATGAATTAGGATTTTGCGCGCTGGTTACTTGCATCAAATCGCAAAATATGGCTGGCGGTTCAATTCAACCTGCCTCATCCATAAACACGTATTCGCATACACGGATTTACACACGCATCCACGTGCAAATATTCATGCACGCTGTAACACACAGTCACCTGTTCGAATTTACACTAAAACAACCAAACACACCCGCGTAGTGCACAAATATAATCTGTTGAATGTATAAAAAAGCAATTTTAAAGCGGTGATTGAATGGAGTCACGGGTTTGACTAGATTGGATACATTGACATGTAGATAATATTGCACACCTGAAGACTTTCCACTTGAAGGAACTTAGTCTCGGTGACCAGCAGTCCGGGCAGGTTACACTTCGACACGCAGTCGGACGCCGCTTCAATAAGTGTCTTTTCGTGAGGAGTTGGGGCTCTTACACCTGACACATGAAAAAAATGCATACATACGATTAAATTTATTTTACCTTTCCTTTACTACTGAGCTGGGGAACAGGCATTTCACTCACTTTAAGATCAGCATGTAACTCTCAGCATATAAATCATCGGATGAGTAAGTTCATTCCAGAATTTGACAATCAGTGGACATGAACCCTCTCTGAAATCACACATGGTGTGGCAAATTTGGTTAAATGTGTTCCTTGCCGATAGCAAGAGTTACAACTGTCGAAGTATGCCGTGAACATAATTTCAAAGAACTTCTGTGAATATTGTACAATCGATGGAACGGAAAAGAGAAGCAAAGTCTCTTCTTAGACTTAATATCCCATTTCTTGCAACTCCACTATTTCAGAACACGCCCTTTACCATCGCTAAGGGTATTGGGATTCTTAGAGTCAAAATCTCTAGTTAAGTTCCCTCCCGATCAGTGGCGGCCGTACCTTAAGTGCGCTCGTGCTCTGAACCACCAATTCAAAAGATTTAAAAATTACAAAATATTACTTTATCTTATTTTTAAATTACCATATTAGTATTTATTTTTTAAACATATAACAAATAAAATTTCAAATTATGACGAAACAATTTAAGCGCTTTGCAAAATTATTAATACTTATTTTCTCTGTAAAGAAAAATTCTCGTGCACTTCGGCGAGTGCACGAGGACTGCTAATATAACGTGTAAGATTTACGAGCTAATATGCCTGACGCGTGAAACAAAAGATAGTTCACAGAAATGTACCGAGTAATGAGTCTGTTCTCTTGCGCCGCACGTGCGAATCGAAGATTACCGAGAGCACCCGATGTTTGACGAAATTCGCCGGCCGGCATGGGCGGCGATGGCGGCCATGATGGATGACCACTCGTTATCAGTATAATTTCGCTGTATCTGTGACGCGTTAATTATTGTTTGTTTATATTAAGTAATTGTTTTTTTTAATTAACATATTTTATGTAAATTGTTGTATTGTTGCAATTTCTAATCTTAATACTTAGTGAGCAAGTAAAGTGCACCACCAGTTTGATAACCCACCAGCCGCCACTGCTCCCGATGTCATCTAAAGGAGTAAGTTACTGGTATGGAGCTTCTCCCCCTATTGCAAGAAACCTAACGTGTGGGTCACTCATCTCATCATCGAACGCAGCAACTGGTAACATTGTTTGTTAACGAAGTATCCCACTCTCACAATCGGGGTTCTCCTTATTATACAGCATCGCCGCCCCATTTAGGACGTTTACTAATCAGCAGGACGATCATCATGCAATCAGATTGACATTGTATCTAAAGATGATAATGACCCGCTTACACCCCAAACACAACTTTTTAGTTTGTGAAAAATGATTGTTACCTGTTTCGCCGAGGGCTATGTACGAGTAGATGCTTGAGAGCAGTCCAGCCTCTGACCCGCGAGGGTTCTCTCGGATTAGAGAAACTGTCCCATTTGGCGATAAATAATCTTCAGCTTCGACCATACACTGTAATATAATTTCACATAATTCAAATTCAAATTAAAATATTTTTTAGGTCCATAGATTAACCTTAACCTATATATATATATATATATATATATATATATATATATATATATATATACCTAATCTAATTCCAGAGTCAACGACGTGTACCGCATGATGTTAGGAAACCGTCTTCGGTACTTCCAAAATACAACAATTCTCTGCGTTCAGAATTCTTCCTTCATAAAGGTCGTCGGAAGATGAGTGGGAAAGAAGGGAATGGGAACCCTCACCATAAAGAAACTAAAATTTACTTTATGGTGAGATTCCACTAGCTCAACCCTAAAGGTAAAGTTAGTCATCTTATGCACATACTCTATACAACCTCCTCGATGTTTTGTAGACCAATGTAGTCGGGAAACGTACAACGGCGTCATTATATTTCCACTCACAGCTGAGACGGTCCGATTCGTGCAGTGCATCAGTAGTTGTGGTTGGAGATTATTAATTTCATGTGCTAGTTTGGTAACGTAGCACAGTAGAGAGATAAAACCAGTAGGGTAACTAGCGTGTATATTTGTATAATCACCAACTCTATCAATAAAGCGTTAGAGTCGTCACTTGCGAACAGTGAGAAGCACAGTAAGCAGAACTCAAATCGAGACCTGTGGAACTATTTTCCAGTGAACTTGGCTTAGATTCGCATGACGGCTTGCATTTATGACAATTCCGTTGTAAAGTTCATTTTCTTTGAAGATATTTAGAGATAACTACTAAATCTAAACGAATATCGAGCTATTGAGCACATGGGCTTGCCTTCCGATCCGTTCAATTGATTGGTTTACTACCGAAGCCTCAGACCAAACATCTATTTACTTTATATGTATAAGCGTTCAGCCGTAAGGGATAGACATAATTATTCCATCACAAGTGTTTGATTCAAAATATCTATCGTTGACATTCTAATCGAGAATTTTATATATCCACTGCATTCGATATTGATATTTACTTGTCTATGGATGATGAAGATAAAGTCTATGGATGTTAGGTTTGAAAAAGGTCAATTACGGCCGATTACCTAGGACAGCGAGAAAACCATGACTTTATATTGTGTAGAAGGTACAGTTTTCGCGAGGCATACGAATTTCTCACTTTTCATACTCAATAGATTAGCTATATAGCGTATCAATGTATACTAAGATAGCTGTACATCGTAATATAATTATAAAGAGAATAATTATAAATTAGCAATTCGAACAATTATGCTCTTTTTAGTAATTAAAAAGAGCATAATTGTTTTTTACGACAAAGTTCTTCCTAAGTCAGTTTCCTTGTACTGTACATGCTTTACGTTACATTACATGTCTTAAATGATCATCATCTCACCTTAGGCAGTAACCGGCCGATGTACAGCGTTTTGACAATTTCCAGCACGTGTCGCCACGAGTCGCGGACGCAGTCTGCGTGCCGAGCTGCCACGATGCACGCGCGGCGGAGCGCCAACTGTGATTTGCTCGATTGTCCTAGAGTTACGCCTGAAACAATTTTTATACCACTATGATCATGAGCTAAAACTTCGTACACTTTATGTACTTGCATACACATTAGGTCCAGATCAACCCATACTGCACTGCTGGGATAAGGATATCACTTCAACCGAAAGGGTTCTCCACCACTCTGCTCAAATGGTTACTGGTTAGTGTTTTCAAACCACTCGAAGGCCACAAACTTATGCTTAATGACTATTATCTATATACAATTTTATTTATTTCTCGCATAATTTTTATATAGTAAAAGTAATAATACGCTATTTAACCTATCCATAATTTTACGCTAAATTGCTTGCTAGTTAGACAGAGAGAAACGAGCGCAACATGGCTCGGTATTTACACATATCACTCACTTCTTTAACATTCATTAGCAGCTCTTCCCAAACATGCTCGATGGTTTCTAGGGCTCCTGTAATCACTTTCTGATAAAACACTGAAGATGAAGATAGTGAAACCTATCCACTGAACTGCGGCGATGCTGCGTAACTTGCTTGTAAGATTAATGTTATGTAAATATATTTATTATATTAGATATTTATTATTGTAGATATTTATTATGAAATTGTATTTGATTCTATAATAAATTAATTGAATCCTTGCCTGACAAAAAGTTCAAAAGGCACATCAAGAATGCTCTATGTAAGAAGGGTTATTACAGAATCGATGAATATCTAACTGATAGAGATGTCTGGATATGATTCAGCACATGTATTAATATATCTTTAACTGTACTACTTAACACCAGTTATATATACACACATAAATTTATTGTAACGGAAATTGACGATTTGGGAAGAGACCTATATTGGCAAATTTCTTTAGGCATTTCTTCTTCGCCAATAGCCATTTTTGAAATGCTGGTAGATTAAAACGAACAAATCAAATCTATGAAACATAATAAGATACAATAACGAGAATGTAACATGTGTCTAAGTGCCCGTGCGGGTCTAATGGCAAATAAATAATTTTCATCATTTATTTAATTACCTATAGCTATGTATGTAGCGTGCTGCGGTGATAATAACCCAGTGAACTTGCAAAGGGTGAGCAAGAGAGTATCTAAGGTGAGGGCATCGGGTGGTAAGCGAGCCACCAGCGCCGCACACCGCTCCAGGCCGGCTAGGGAAAGCAGGACGCTGCTGTCGCGAGTGTTGTTGGACTCGATCTCTTCAGGGGTCGGAGGAGTGGCGCGTTCGAACGCCGCTGATAGCGCTGTCACCTAAAGGAAAAAATTAAATCATGGTTTTGAAAAGCGATAAGAGCCGGACCTCTGTTCAGATCCCGTTTTTTCCATTGTTGTCCGTTTCCAAACAGTTTCAACATCAATGTATTTTTCAATGTCAAATTTATCCTTCATCTAAGCGTTAACCCATTTCCTAATCCATTAAGATTGGCAGGGTCCACTACATAAGCCTAAAGATTTGGCGAAGATACTGACTTTTGTATGCCTCAGTGGCCAAAAATGTAGAACTAATTTATTTATGTAACACCAGTATCTCAATGCTCGTCTCTGAACCGAATCACACGGTCCAAGCGGGTATCCAGGTGCTCCCGCAAAACGGTGACTGCAGTACTCCAAGTGCGGTCTGACTTGAGACGTATATAGCATAAGTCTTTGCTCCGCACTGAAGTACTGCTTTGCTCTGTTGAGCACACCAAGTTTTTTGGACGCCAGCTTGACCTTTTCCTCCAGGTGACTTCGACATTGAACGTACATTGAGATCGACACCAATTGAACACATTTTGTCTTGTTTGCGTTGAGAACAACATTGTTTACTGTAAATCGAAATAATTACGCTTGACAGTGCACCATTTCCGTTCATTATTATATTTTATTCGGTCATCATTAAAGGATAGAATGGTATTTTTGGCAAAATACAAATTCAATATATATATTATTATATGTTTATATTATTATATCTATCTATAACTTCACGCCAAATCCCTTAAAGGGTAAGCAGAGAGAACCGAGCGCCACATGATCCTTACATACCTTACACACCAATTTGGTCATGGTAGGTATGTCTTGGCCTTCCTCGGCTCCTCCGTCCTTCCACTTATATTATTATATTCGTAATTAATACATTAATTATGAAACCTCTCTCGCATTCTGTACCTAGCTGCTGTCTAGCTGAGACAATCAGTCTCTGTCCCAATGCGTCGCACTACACAATTCGAGTGGGGCGCCATAGCCGAGAATCAGTAGGTTTCCGATATACACGAATGATGTGTGAGTGTACATACCGTGGGTGGTGCGGCGACGGTGAAGAGGCGCGCGGTGTAGCCGTGCCCGGGCGGGGCGGCCCGGTACCGGCCGGCGGACGCGGCGCCGCGCCGCTGCAGCACGCGCCACAGGTACGCGTCCCGCACGGGGCCCACGCGCTCCGCGGGCATCACCATCTCCTCATTCCTATCGATAAAACAATTGTTTTACATATATATACGCCGAACAATACTGTCAATCCTTTTTGACGTGAATACGTCTTTAAATTTGCTTGCACAGTGGGAGGCAATTTAGAAAACTGATGACAATAAAATCAGGGGAAACGTTTGATGTTGTAGCTGCATATCTATCGTTTACATACAAAATTTTATTACACCATTTGATAGCTAAACTCTAAGAATTCGTTAAGCTGAGTGAAGACTGTGACCGAACGCGCGTGGCCGAGGAGAGGTGGCGCCATTTTGAGATGATTTCGCTACATCATATAACTTCCGTACGAAAACGTATTCTCGTAAAATTCACGGTTATGTCCACAGTACAACCACTCTCCGTTCTTTACCATTACGTGGAACTCGTTCCCATAGTATTTCTGGAGATTTACTGATTTTTTTATACGTCGGCCCACCTGAAGCACAGTGGTTACTGTATCCTATGAACACCTGCAAAAGTGATACCTCCTGTGTCACTTACACCCTGCCACCACTGCTGCTAACACAGCAACATCTTAGAGCTCAACCTCACTCACCAGCAGGAACACAAAACCCCTCTAGGGAGTTGAAATTCGGTTACCCCAATGTAGCTGCTCCCTGCTTCTCTTAAAAGCACTCATCAAACATATAATCAATTATCGTCAAATATATAATCAAAATTATATTCTACTTGTGCACATTGCTCTCAATAAGAAAACCATTGTGTGCCATCTTCCCTCAGAACTTACTTGATAGAGTGAAACACAGCCTCCAACATCGCCTGGTCGAAGTCTCCGGAGCCGTTGCACCCCCTCAGGTTCTTGACGAAGTCCTCCACAGTCATCGGCACATTCAGCTTCTTGGCGTTGTGGTTGTGTTGGTCCATATTCAACATGATGACCGCATAAGCCAGCCGGAAAGCAGCGTCTGTGTTTGCAAATGGCTCCCCATTTGTTGTCTGCAAAACAAAACAAAGAACTCTTTTCTATTTTGATATTTGAAAGTAAAAAGTTAGAAAAACCTATATTGACAAGTTTATTCATTTCCCAAATGCTGGTAGGTTAAAACTCCTGTTACAATTGACTGTCTATGGATGGGTTTATTCTTAATATAGGTTATATATATTTCGAGCTCTATATATATTTTGGGCACATTAAGCAGTCTGTCCTCGCTGTTGTCGATAGGTGGCAATACATAGTCAGTGGGCTTCGAGCGGGTTGAGAACACTGGACTCCGCCAATCTGCGTGGCGGAGTATGCTCTAAACTAAAGAGGAGTAACCTCTTATTGTGTGAAAAAAATATTTAAAAAATACAAAAAGAACAACAACACAATAATATGAAATATGCAAGTTGTGTCTAAGTGCCTACTGGGGTTGAATGGCAAGATAAAAATAAATAAAGAATTACTTACATGCCACCTTTCAGCAAAACGCTCCATCACGAGAAAGATAAGCGGCGCTTCCCCCGGCAGCCGGAACGTCTCCAAGTACAGTCGGAGGGCCTGCTCGATACGGAGGCCGGCGTAGTCAAAGCTCTCAGCGAATGCGCCCAGCACGCTCGGCCCGTCGTCTTCGCCCCGGGACGAGCGTTTACATATGTAGTCGCCTGTTTCAACATTGAATAGTATTGGCTACGGAAATATAATGGTCAGGTGGCGCTACGGTAGTATACTCTCACAAACGAATACTATGCATGTTTTTTTAAATACAACTCGAAAATAAAATGAAATTTAAAAAACCCCCACGCAAAAATAGTCTATAAAAAGTAACATTATTATCATTAATAATGATATACACAAAAACACTCTCGTTAAAGTCCCCTTTTAAACAAAAAAAAAACAAAATCAAAATCGGTTCATCCATTTCGAAGCTACGCTGCGACAGACAGATGCACAGAAACACAGATACACACGTCAAACTTATAACACCCCTCTTTTGCGTCGGGGGTTAATGACGTTTGACGAACTCGGTGGCGCAATCAAAAATGAATGATTCGACTTTTCCACCACCGCCCGTGGGTTCGATTCCCACAAGAGTAAAACATTTGCGTGCATGAACATGTATGTTTGGTTTGGTCTGAGCGTTTTAAGGTAGGGGGCGCCAAAGCAGCCCGTTTTGGGGAAGTACCCCCAACGCACAAAAAACCGCAGCCAAATAACAAGTCCCTAGAGGGTTATTGTTGTCCTGCGTGTGAGTGAGGTCACTAGTAAAGCTCCTAAGGAGTTGCTGTGTTAGCAGCAAAGGAGGCATCACGCGAGTAATACTAAAAGTATTGCAAGCGTTTATAGGCTACGGTACGGTACGTACCGTATGTTTGTATGCATCCCAAAAAAAATATATAAAAAAAATACTACGCATGTTTTTTTAAATAAAATTCGAAAATGCCTTGGTATTTTTAAGAGGAATCAATGTTTAAATGTATAATTCTTTGACATATGTATCTCATTAAACTCCCCTCTAGGAGGAATTTAGTGTATCGACTGTATTTTGATAAAATATAATGTTTTCATCAATTGTAATTAGCTTCCTGTAGACAATACAAACAAGTATTATCCGCAG
Source organism: Pyralis farinalis (assembly GCA_947507595.1). Taxonomy (NCBI): domain Eukaryota; kingdom Metazoa; phylum Arthropoda; class Insecta; order Lepidoptera; family Pyralidae; genus Pyralis; species Pyralis farinalis. The sequence continues at coordinate 28,470,784 of OX382257.1, read as the reverse complement.
GAAGCTGTATGAGATAATAATTATTCTACTTTCTGTTCAGTTGCATATAGCTCTCTGTTTACTCTGCTTCCCCATCAAAGTCGTTGGCGTAAAAATATCACTATTGATACTTTCTGTCTCTGCAGCGTCACCATTATCATTTCAGTCAAAAACAAACGGTTTAATTAATTTTATAAGTATTGTGATTAATTCATTTACCGATCATTTTTTTGTCCAAGTCTGGATTTTCTCGGAGAAAGATGGCAACCTCGTGCGGGTCCAGAGGATTAGCTAATACACCGTGCTCTTGCAGAAATTCTATACCTCGCTCTGGCTTTTGGTTGAAAAGCTCTGTGCCTTGAGTTACCCACTGAAAAAAAATGCACTGCAGTTTTACTATAATTAATATGGAAATTATGTACAGCTAAGAGCAAATCACAGTTAACACTCGAAATGCGATTGTAACTCTTATCACGAACGACATAAGAACGGTACAAAGGACAAAGTGTAAAGCTTGAGTTGTACATATATGTGGCTTTTCATCATTTAATAGAACTGCAGAAAATATGCTTATTACAAGCTCACGTGTCTTATCTGGTAGAATAACTACAGGGTAATCGAAGAATAACCCCTTGATTACTCCTTCAATTTCAACCAGGCAAGTGGAGAAAATTCACCCGGTTATTAAAAGCAAAAAACAAAGTTTTATAAAAAGCGTTGTGTATGTACAATTGTTTTACAGTTTCTATCCAAATGCCTTTTTTTATTTAGCTGGCTAATTTAAGCACATTGCAAAAAGTGAACTCAACAATTCACGACAAAAACATATTTAGGAGGCTTAAAAAATTACTTTAAAATAACAGGGCATCCCACTAGGAAGTGTAATTAGACCATGATGTTTATATTATATACTAGCTACTGTCCGCGGCGCCGATCGCGTGGACTTCAAGTCTTACACAGGAACCCTAAAATATATTCAATAGGAGCTACTTAAGTATAATGAGGCTTGCAATAAGTGAAATATTTTTCAGAATGAATACGTCGTTCTAGAGATTACGCCCTATATCCAAACATACGAAACTCTTTACAATATTAGTGTTGATAAAATTTATTTATTTATATTTATTTATTTAATCTCTAGCATTCTCTAATCTAATAGTAATCCTTACCTTCTTCATATTTCTAATATTATCCAACTCTGCTTCCGTGGGCAGATCCGAAGCGGGTTTGTGCCTCCCTGCCCTCCCCCCACCAAAATACTGGCTTATGTCGTGTGTCACGTGGTCACTCAGAACCGACGCGTCATCCAACCCGCCCAACTCGAGTGAAACATGCCCTCCCCTCCCATACTTATTCTCCACTTCTTCTCCCTCTTCCACTGGTATCTCCGTCTCGCTTTTACTCTCAACTTTATGATTACCTATCTCGACTGCTTCTATTATCGTCAACAGGGCTTCTAATGACAACGAATGAATATTATATGCCGTTGATGATATGACGTTTTTTGACAGTAATTTTGTTAATTCCTCGAAGACATTCATGCAGTAGACATCGCAGTCGTAGTTCAGGTACAGCTCTGTACATATTCCTGGTATCCTGAACATTTGAGCTAGGCTTTCCAATGCAAGATGGTGTATCTCTTTTAGTTCGTATATAGCTTTTGTTGTATCTGCAGATATTATTTCTATGATCTTTTTGAAGAATGCTTCCATTTGGAACTTTAGATGGAAGCGCAGAGCTTCGAATAGTAGGAACGATATTTGGAGATCGAGGGCGAATATTGATATTCTCTCGGTGCTAAGTAACTGTAAAAAAAAAGCGCTTTACAATCAAATAGTAAAACGAGAGTACATAATATTGATATATTTTTAACTTTTGCTTCTGGAATCATTGGTGACAGCTGTTATTGAATCCTTTACTCAATAACCTGTAAGCCTTTATGTTTATCTGCGTTTTTTTAAATCCTTCTCTAAATCAGAGCCATCTCAAAGTAAAAAACTCAATATTAAGTATCCATCTGACCCTTCCCCGTGGGGAGGATCTGGTGATCTATAGTCCTGTACTATAGGTCCAGGTCATTGCATACCTTCTTTAGGCATCAGTTCCTCACACTTGAGGAACTGGTGCTAAATAAAAATCATGACAATGTTATGTATGTTTACTATGTACTTAATCTGTGTGTGATGGATTTTTTTAATATATGTACAACGTCGGGAGGCATACAAGCATACTGTTCACCTAATGGAAAACGGTTACCGTAGCCTATGAACGCTCGCGATATATTAAGTATCACTCGCGCGATGCCACCTCTGCTGATAGCATAGCAGCTCCTTAGGGCTTACTGGTGAACTCACTCACACGCAGGAACACAACAATAAAGTTGTTATTTGGCTGCTGTTTTCTGTGAGGTGGAGGTACTTCCCCAGACGGGCTGCATTGATGCGCCCTACCTCTCTTCACCCAGACCAAGACAAACAGACATGAGAACCCACGAGCATTGGTGTCAAAGTAACGTAACAGCGAGTTTCGCCTCTGCGCCACCGAGCTTGTCAAATACACACATCAAAAGTGTCTAGGGATCAACATATATTTTTGCAATAACTTTTCTAATTAAAATTTTCTTTAAGGATTCATCAAATAAAGTGTTTTCGTTTGTCTACAGTAACGATAAACCAAGTCACCTTTGCATTAATAAAGAAATTTGCCATTTTCATAATAAAGGGATTTTTGACATTTGAACCACTAACATTAAAGTTCGAAAAAAAGACTGAAATAACAGTTTTCTTTAAAATTTTATTGGGTAACTTAAACAATTAATAATCCGTGTTTCTACCGCGAACACTAACAACACAAGAACATCGGTTTGGCATACTCAAAATGAGTTCATCCAAATCACGCTGTGGAATGGCCGCCCATGTTCGTTGCAACAACAAAAAAAGGTCTTCTTGCGACTGGATACCCTCCATATTCGGCAGAGCTACCGTGGCTGAGCGCCATGGAGGACGGTATCGCTGCACCACACGGAGACAAGACCGATACATTCAAATCACAACTCGAAGAGCTCCAACAATAACCGCCATGATGTTAGCCGTGACGCTTCATCACTCTTCAGGGAACTTAATTAGCGACCAAACAGTCAGAAACCGCTTGCATGAAGTGAACCTTCATTCCCGAAGACCGCTAAGGCACCTATAGCAATGCACAATCGCAGGATTCGATATCAATGGAAGACAATGTCTTTTCAGCTGAACTATAACGTAAATTACCGAAGTGTCGCGAACATTGCTACGTAACTATTTTAAAAAGTAGTTTGCTGCATATAATTATAGTGAAAGATATTGCCATTTCTTTTTTCGTATAAAATTGATGTTAAATTTTATTTTGATTTTATTACGGCCGCCATTGTTTTTGTTTCGAATCGATTGACTGGTAGCAGACAAAATAAGATTTTAAAGTTGATAAATATGGATGATATTCACTGCGAAAGTTGTTCATGTGGTGTGTGTAGGGAAAATAAAAAATGATACGTTTTCAAAACTATCTTTCGGTGAAAAAAAAAAACAAGTAATCACATACATCATTATTTCCACAAGACTGGGTAACCAAAATCAACATTCTGTATTTTTTGGTAAGTTAATAGCTTTAAAAAAATTCGGCCTACCCTGTCAAAAATCTCTGTGCACGCCACTGGCTACTATCGATAGATGACAGTTCTTAAGGTAAGTAAGTGTACTTCAAGCGGCTAGAAAACACTGCTCTCCATCTATTCGAAATTGAGTAGGATGGCAGAGGACGCTCTAAACGCTTTGGTTGAAAAAATATATAGTATAGCAATTGATATATTAATTAATAATCGATTGAGAAACAAAATCAGAATATTCATTCACCAGTATATGGGTGCCATTTAACGATTTAGTTTTATGATATGGTACCTTTCATATGTTGTCAACGGTCTGTTGATACATGAAACGCGTTACATATATGTATATATAAACATATACACACACACATATATATATATATATATATATATATATATATATATATATAAGTAGTAAGGTGTTTTTAAATGAAGATAATTATTTTAGGATACTAATTGAAGGCGGTAAAATGTTTCAACACTTCGTAGCGTTGTCGCTAAAGCTGCCCAGAAATGCCAGTTTTATATTTTTTTATACCACTAAGGTGGTTAACAAACGTACGGCCTGCCTGATGGTAAGAAGTTATCTCAGCCTATAGACCTTTGCAACACCAAGGGTGTCGCTCTTGCGTTGTCGACCTTGCAAGACCTCTATATGCTTGCATCGTTACTTGGATCCATAAGTGACAACAATAAAAAGTGGTAGAAATTGGGTTCCTTAGACACCATATACCGCATCTATTTTATATCTTATATATAAAAATCTCATGTTACGGTGTTTGTATTCGCACTCCTCCGACGGCTCCGATTTTTATGATTTTTTTTAATGAATATTTGTTAAGTATGAGAATAGGTCGTAAAGGAAATTTCATAAAAAATATTAAAAAAATATATATATGGCAGAACAACGTTTGCCGGGTCAGCTAGTGGTGTATAAGTAACCTAATTTCAACCACATACCGGTTAAGATAATAAAAAAAACGTGTGCGTCTCGACAGAAGTGATAACTTAAACGAATCCGCTGCCGTATGCGTGAGAGAAAGGGAAGCTAGACAGACTGGCGCCGTAACGCGTTACGTAACGAAGCGGTTTACCCTCCCATAAGAAGTTATCATTTCAAAAAACTACTAAAACATTCGCTAACACTCCAGCTATACTCACACTAAGAAGATTCCTGCAGAGCGGGTCCTTGACGAGATACAGCAATGGTGGGTACTTTGCTATCTGATCGGCCCCCACTTCCAGAGCTGTGCCCACCAGGCACAGCCCCAAGTGGACCATCGCCGACGTGTTCTGATTATCTAGCGGGTTGCACAGCGATATTAAGAACCTGGACACACAGAAGATAAATCGGTTTAAAACCATAAATTTAAATACTAAAGCAAAAATGTTCACTAAAGTTGACTTACAAACAAGGGTTTTCAATTATGGTGTATTTTTTTTATACAACGTCGGAAGGCATACAAGCATATGTCCCAACTGATGTAAAGTGGTTACCGTAGCCTATGAACCTCTGCTGCTAGCACAGCAATTCCTTTTAGAAGCTTACTGATGACCTCACTTACACGCAGGAACATACAAATAGCCAGTAGTAGGGAACTTTTTAAAAGAGGTAGGGCGCATCAAAGCAGTCCGTCTGAGGAAGTACCTCCACCGCACAGAATATCGCGGCCAAACAACAACTCCCTACAGGGTTTATGTATTCCTGCGTGTGAGTGAGGTCTCCAGTAAGCTCCTAAGGAGTTGATGTGATAACAGTAGAGGTGGTAACGCGCGAGTAATACTTAAAAAAATTCTTCTTAAAAGTATTCCAAGCGTTTAAAGGCTACGGTAACCGCTACACATCAGGTGGGCCATATGCTTGTATGCCTCCTCCCAACATTGTATAAAAAAAAATAGAGATGTGCGAGGCAGCTAAGCAGTGAACAAGGTTCAAGCTAAGCTACGAAGCTATGAGACCATGGTCATTTAATGCTAAGCGGTATACCGGAGCAGGTAAGATGTGGCATGAAGATGCCTAAGGTATCAATGCGAGGACAATACGAGCTCGGAACAACGTAAGATATTCAGCTTCATTCATTAACTTCTTCATTAACTTAATTTCGCATTAGGAACTCCATTTTTTTGTTTCCGCGATGGCATATCAGCACTCAATTCTTTACGAGGTGTTGGTCACTCACTCGCAGGAACACAACAACCCTTCCGGGATTTATTATTTGGCTGCGGTTAAGTGTATCCTACTACTGCTACTACACCAATCCTAACTCATCCCACTGCAGGGATACGGGTCTCCCTTCAAGCGAAAGAGTTTAGAGCATACTCCACCACGTTGATCAACTGTAGAATGGCGGAGGCCAGTGTTTTCAAGCTGCCCGAAAGCCACTGACTTAGCTTGACGACTGTTATCTGTCGACAACAACCGGAACTGAAGGTTTAACGTGCCCTCCGGCACGAAGAATCTCGAGATAAATAAACCCATCCATACACAGACTGAGATGGATGTTGCTAAATCTGTAAGTTCGGTTAAAATGACACGCGCAATGACACTTTCGAGCTCTCGACCAAAGCACCCAGACCAAGACAAAACGACAACATGTTCATGCACGCAAATTTTTAAACTGTATGGGAATCGAACCAACGAGTTGTGGTGCTAAAGTAGCAAATCGAGTCCGTGATCCTTGTCCGGTGTGTTACCTCAGGTCTCACCTGAACAATTCTCGTACACAGACGAGGCCATACGGTTGGAGCTGCGGCGTCTGTTCCTGGGGTGTGAACCTGATGCCGCGAGGGTTCACGTATTCTTCTAACTTGGCGGCGTCATCAGCGGGCGGAGTTACTGCACCTGGGGTTTCCGCAGCTGGTTTACTTGGTGCTACAACGTCCACCTCCGGTACTTCTAAATAAATAAACATATTTTTTACAAATAAAGTGCCAAATAAGCATATGAGTGAAATTCCCAAATTACATTTTTTTTCTTCGGTGAAATTCGTATTTTAGAAAAAAAAAAGCTATAAGCTTTTTGTCTGTTATAATAAATATATATAAGTAATAAATATAAGTAAATTAAGTTTTTAAACGATTATTTTTGTTGACAGGCACAAACGTACTTTACGTGCAAAATATTGTCATATCGGTGACCTAAAGCGATTTAGACCTAATTTTGCACAGACGAGTGACGAGACGTGTTAGAGCGCAGTTAAGACGTACTTGTACCAATTTTTTATAATTATCATAAAACTGTGTTTTTTATCACTTCGGTGTTCTCATATCGGTGAAATCGGTGGTATTTTATTCCCACCGATGTGATAATTTTCACCGATATAATAAGAAAAATTTAATCGGTAGCTTATTTCACACATCCGTGTCTTAATTCATGATACGACGCACAGTTTTATCCACATTCCAGTTTCGCATTGTATATCTGTTCCATCGTTCGTTCATGAGGGATGTTATAAATTTGAAGTATCAATTACGTCTATGTTATGAAAATGAAAATGTTTTTATTTCGTTAACAAAAATTGTGTTTACAAACATAATTGTGAGGACTGCCTATTAAGCAAATAATGCTTGTGCCAGACAGACCTGCTCTTTCTTAACTTACGTTATTACTAAACACACTTCAAAATAGAAGAATATCACAACAACATTTGGGATTTAATATAGGAAAAATATATTGAATTTAAACATTTTACCTTCATTTCTAAAACTGTACGATTGTGTTATTTAATAAATGAGTACTTCCGCATCACTGTAGCTTAGACCTTTTAACCAGGTGGATACTTTTTCTTTAACTTCTCGTAATCGCAGAGGATAAATGTCAAGATTTTCATTGATTTTGTTATAGAGATAAGTAGTTATGACATTGTAGTTCCAAAAAAGAGCATTATACGCTATTCTGCGCAAAAAAAACCGGAGTGTGGCTGCATCGCGTGCACAAACCTGTGTTTTACATGATTACGTCTTCGTATAGATAAACGGAAGTAAGTTATACTGAAAGAATATTAAATGCAGGGAAATAATCACAAATTGGCGGCCCTTTAGTTTTTTTATACAAAGTCGGGAGGTATTCAGGCATACGGTTCACCTGGTGCAAAATACATTAAATATAACTCTCGCGATGCCAGTTCTTTAAGGCTGCGGTTTTCTGTGAGGTGGAGGTATTTCCCCAGACGACGATACTTTGGCGCGCCCTACCTCTCTTAAAAACAGCCAGACCAAGACAAACAGACATGTCCATGCACATAAATGTTTCTCTTGTGCGAGAATCATCAAGGTTTGGTGTCAATGTCGCGTTAACCATCGTTATTAACCAATAACCGGCGCCACCGATCTCGTCATACCCTACCTAACATAAAACCGCAGTTAAATAACATCGGCATGCAGAGTTGTTAGGTTCACGCGAGTGAGTGCGTTTACCGGCAAGCTTCTAAACGGTTACGGTAATACAGGATAAGCAATACAGGAAGTATTACACGTGCGTTACCACCCCTACTGCTAACATAGCAACACTTCAACTTACTTAACTTCCGCAGTTGGAACTATTTTGATGGGACCACTCTCACTGACTGATAAAGACCTTAAATTAGTCCAAGATGCCCGAATGGAGCCTTTAAAGAAGTAGCTATTCTAACTAAAACTGCTCACCATCTTTCGCCTCCTGGGTGTCGTCAGTGACCTGGTCTTTCTCCTCAGCACTGTCCGCGACACATTTCTCCAGCAGTTGCGTTATGGACGTGTTTCCGTTCGCCGCCAGATCCATGGACGAATGCCGTCCATGCTTCTTGACAGGGCTCTTGACGGGCTGGTCTACCGGCTCGATTGTGATCTCGGCTTCGTTCAATAAGTTTTTGTCTTGACTGAAAAAAAAAATGTAATCTACAAACCAGAAAACGTCATCTTAGTGTTATCCCGTCTCCTAATCCATTAGGATTGGCGGGATCCGCCTCCTAAACCTAGACCTTTTAGATTTTTACATGGAGCGACTGCCGTCAGACCTAACCTGATCAATGCAAACCATTATATCACTTATATATCACTATAATTAACAGGGTCAGGCTTTATTTTCAGAACCGCAGATCCACCTAGGGTCTACGTAGGCTACGGTAACTGCTTACAATCAGGCAGGTCGTACACTTGTTCACCTTACTTGTTTGTGGAATAAAAAGATACCAGATGGCAAGTAATCACAGCAACGACCGCAGCGGTCGGTCTAACGGTAGTGGGTGAGCGCCGACCGGCGGTAGTTCGCGTAAATTAATTGGTGGCGAAAGCACGCAAAGTAGTTTTAATTAAATTGTCTAATTAAAAGCTTTATCATACCCGAAAAACACTATAGATGGTTAGGTATTTATTTATTTAATGGGTGCATATAACAGAGTGTTAACTATATTAATTTTACAAATATACATGTGATAATGTTTCGTGCAAGCTAACCCTCAACAAACACATGCACACATCATGATCGATTCACATTGTAGTAAGTAAAAGACTAGTGTTATCAATGCTTATTACCTACAAAGAATTGTGAACTGGCAATTTAAGTAATAATATAAAAATTCGATTTGAAAAAATTTGGATATTGTTCTTATCTTTTTATACCACTGAGGAAGCAAGGCATTTACTGGCAACACAAGCCTTTGAGCGGTCGTAAACACCGATGCATCTCGCGCTCGTCGGCGATAATGCAAAAACTACTTTCCGTATTTTTAAAGAATTCTATGTTACTGTCTAAGGGAGGTAGGCCGCATCAAATCGCCCGTCTGAAAGCGGTAACAGCTTACTATCAGGCCGACAAAAAACAACCAGCGATGAAACCTCACCTGTGCCTATTGGTGATCTCTGATTTGTCTACATCCGTCTCATTCTCAATGGTGGGGCTCGTTCTTTCTGTTACCGATGACTTTCTCTCCAACGAATTGGTACCTAGAACGGTTAACATTTTAACACTGTTAAATACTTTGTTAATAATTGGTTGCTTTTAAATGTGTGCTTATCATATACCTTGTTTTTTAGCCCGTTGAGGCCCGCGTGGCTGAATTCCGCTATGCGCGTTACGGCGCCAAGTATATAACGGGCCTCTAGCATTGTTCCAAATATACCTTTGTTTTAATTGTTAGAACATTTTTAACACTCTATAATGTACTTGATCTATAGGTAACCCTTTGATTTGTATGATTATAGAAAACAGTTAATGTGGAATTGTTTGAACATAAGGATTGCACGAATGACTTGACGAGCTCGGTGGCTCAGGCGTGAAAAACGCGACGTTGACACCAACGCTCGTGGGTTCGATTCCCACACAAGACAAACATTTGTATACATAAACATGTCTGTTTTCTTGGTCTGGATGTTTTAATAAAGGTAGGGCGCATCAAAGCAACCCGCCTGGGGAAGTACCTGCACCTCACAGAAAAACGCAGTCAAATAACAACTCCCTAGAGCGTCGTTGTGTTCGTGCGTGTGAGTGAGGTCACCAGTAAGCTCCAGGAGTTGCTGTGTAAGCACCAGAGGCGGCATCGCGCGAGTGATTTATGTTACAAGCGTTAATAGGCTACGGTAACTTCTTTACACCAGGTGGACCGTATACTAGTATGCCTTCCGACGTTGCAAAAAAAAAATGAGTCCGAGGAGTCGCCAGCGAAAAATAATAGGGGTTAAAGTATGAAACTGCCGTTTTATAATAATAGATACTTTGAATTGACATTAAACCTTCATGTTGTGAGATTTTCGAGTGAAACTTTTTCACATGATACCTTTTCTCGTTTAAAAAATGTGCTAATTTGATTTTTGGATTTTAATTGTTTTTGAAGTGAAAACTTCTTTAGCGGCGTTGTGCACTTTTTGGGATGTGTAAAAAATGTTAAACTCGCGTCAGGACACGTGACCCTGATGTACAGATTTTGGTGAGAATTAGAACTTAAGTTCGCTGCAGCGCTAAGACATTAGTTACCTCTAATTAAACAATTAAAACATGAAGCGCTAGATCGTTCATAGGGCATTATTTTCTCGCGACCAAAACGTTGTAAGAGCCATGAAATTCTTGTCGCTTACGCGTTTCGTTCAACGTAGTTTATCAGCATCGCTATTTGGTCCGCATGTTCAAGTTTTCATTTCTGCCGGCACTCCCGGAGTGCAACCCGTTTTTTTTTATTCAGCTTAGGCGGGAAAGATGGATACTTCGAAAATCCGAGTCATTTTCGAATATGAGTTCCGACGCGGAACTAACGCGGCAGTAACGGCTCGCAATCGAACCACGTGGAAGACCGCCCCACACACGTGAATAACGCTGAATTGAAGGAGATGGTGGAACCGATCCGAGTCAAACTACTCAGGAATTAGCGGCATATTACTACAATATTGACTCATTTGCATCAAATCAATAAGATAAAAAAATATGAAAATATGAAAAAAAATATGGGTGCCTCATGATTTGACTGATCTGCAGAAAGAAACGCGTGTTGATTCGGTACAGAAATGAAGGAATATTGGATCGAATTATGACATGTGACGAAAAGTGGATTCTTTACGATAACCGTAAGCGAAAAATGCAATGGCTAACTCCAGGTCAAACGCCGCAACAGTGCCCTAAAGCAAAGCTTACCAATAAAAAAGTAATGGTAACTGTTTGGTGTTCTCTTCATGGCGTTATTCACTAGAGCTTTCTCAGGTCTGGTCAAGCAATAATAGCAGATGATTACTGCCGAACTTCGAACAATGATGGCGAAACTGGCAGTGAAACAGCCCCGACTCGTGAATCGATCTTCACCATTATTGCTCCATGATAATGCAAGACCTCACACTGCGCGAGAAACCATTATAACTCTACAGGAGTTACAGTTAGAAACCATACTTCATCCTCCGTACTGGCCAGACCTTGCTCCAATTGACTACCATTTTTTTCGTGTTTTGGACAATTTTCTACGTGATAAAAAAAAATCCAGGAGGCAGTACAAAATGCTTTCACACAGTTTGTCGAATCTAGATCCCCAGAGTTGTATCGCAAAGGCATAAATAAAGTTCCGATTAGATGGCAGCAATGTATAGATAATGAGGGAATATATAATATTTTGTCTAAATAAACATGTTACATCTTTCAAATAATTTGTTTCATAAGATCCAATACTTTGGATAGAATGTGACAATAGTTGGGTTGTAGCATGTGGATACCTTAAATCTTTTTTTTTATTAAGTAAGTATTAAGACTGAAAGTAATGTAGTTATAAGAAGGTTGAGAGACTTATCCACATGTGTTATAAGTAATTTTAATCATATTAGATTCCATTTGATATGAATGATTATATGTACAATAGACATATAAAATAACAATATTTTAAATATAAATACATATAAAAATAATAACCGCTGGCGCGAGATATACATGAGTCGTTGGTGGTCAGGGCGACAGACTAAGGAACCGCCGCACAATACGTGCAGTTCCCAAAATTGCAACCTTCTGTATCCGGCGCTAGACCCAGTGACCTAGAAAACTCTTCGGAGGTGTTGGTCGAGACTTTTCGCTATTGACCGACACGACTATCAATTGGCAATTGTTGTTGTTGACGTCCCACATGGCGGTAACCTCGTGAGACAAGTCCAAGTATTTTGATAACTGGTCCTTCTCGGCCTTCACGAGGTTTTCATCACAAGGGACGGTGATATCAACAAGAATGAAGAAATGTCCTTCGTTCTAAACGGTCTACCAGCACGATATCAGGTTTATTAGCAATAATACTCCTGTCCGTGATGATAAACCGGTCCCTAAATAAAGTAGAGCTTGGCACGGCTTTTCTCGAGTACGTACTAGTGGTGGGCGATACAAATCGTATATAGATACAATATCTATGTATTGGTCCAATACCCGATATCTATATATCGGGCGGCACGAAAACTATATATTGGATATCGCTGTCGTGTTAACAAGTAATAACTCGTATCACCTCGCACTAAGGTACAGTACGGTATGGTACGTAACTGAATCTGAATATCTGATACTGATTCGGTCAAACAATAGGCGCGTGAAAGAATACGAGCTAGATATTTGAGTGAAACGGCTACAAGACAGATATAGACAGGTACATTTCCGTGTGAATATTCATTTTAATTTAAACATTATTTGTAGCATCCACAAGGCTTATAATTGCATTGCAAAGTTATTTTCTGAACACTTCACTTTAGTCAACGAAAATAAAACGTACACGTGTTCAATAAAGCAACTCAAACGATTATAAACTTTCCTTATACACAATAAAATTTATTTTAAATTAATTTCTTTGTTGTTAACCTTTGTCCTTGACCGAGACGACGGTCTAACTAAATTAATAGTTTGCTCTAAATATTTTGGAATTCTATTTTTAGTTTCGTGCTTTGCTTTGCGCCGCGTAAATTGTTTGTGACAGTAACTTCTCCGCTTTTTTTATCACGACGAACGTCACAAAAAGTGACACAATTAACTTTCCTAAACGTTAATTTAGACCAAAATAGATATTATTAAAAAAATGACAAAATATCCTTTTTAAAGTTTTAAATAATAAATATTATTTTTATTATTTATCACCTTACATATTATCCTTATTAAACATCATCTTCTATCTTCATAGAAAATCATTGGATGTTAACCAATATATGTATACTGATTATGAAAATATAGATAGACATAACCGAATCGTAAAGAATCACAGTACCGTATAATATCACTTAGTTTTCAGCGTGTGGCGTATCGTAGGCTTCTGACAGATACATAGATATTGCAATATATAGTTACGATATCTGATATTCAAAACCAATATATAGATACGATTCAATATTGCGTGGTACCGATATTACCCACCCCTAGTACGTACTTATAATGACGCACTTCTTCTGGAGTACACGAGATCATATCGAATATTTATATTGTTATTTTTAGATACTATAAGAAATATACAAATTTCCACTTCCGAAATGAAATTAATTGTCACTGAAGGAAGTACAACGTTTCTAGCAGAGGAGGCGCCGGTACATAAGGGGTAGCCAACAGCCTCTCTGAGCAAAAAATTATGTGTTGAGTATGTCTTGATAACCATACCCCACGCACCGTCACCGGTGCGCGTGTCATCAAAGCGACAAACACCCTTTTTTGAACATCATTTGTACTCAGTCGTTCAAATATTTTTGTATAAACGAAACCATAGCGCGATTCAATTTGACAACAGCGCCATCTATTGGTGCATATCGAGAAACATGCTAAAAATAAAATTCGCAGTTGCAATAAAATATCAATCTGACCTTAGAGTAAACATAAGAAAGCAAGTTTATACAAATTATATTAAAAGGAAACAAAATTATAAATATTTAGTTTCATAAAAAAATCTAAAAACTTAGGTACTCAAATACAATTTTCGCTCCTTACGTCGAAACATATTTAAAAAATGGTGGGCATTCGCAGAACCTACCACAACGGCCGAAGGAGAAACGGCCGGAGCAGCCATGGTAGCGACGGCATGCATCTACTAACGGTAGTGGGTGGGTGCCGGCCGGAGCTAGTTCGCATGAATGTACATTGCCTCCCCTGCTGCCAACGCAGCAACTCTTTAGGAGCAACCCCGGTAACCCCGCTCACTCGCGGGAAGCTAACCACCTTCCAGGAAGTTTCTATTTGGGTGTAGTTTTTTTAGAGGTATTTTTACAGTGGTTTGATGCGCCTTACCTCTCTTAAAACATCCAGAACAAGATAAACAGTAGGCCGATTCTACTAAAAAACTGCAACTGCACTGCAGCGCGGCGTGTGTCAAAATGCCTACAATTTGAAGAATTGTTAAGCGATCTGACAGCAGCGACGTTTAACGAAACGTCAAAATGTACGCATTTTGACACACGCCGCGCTGCAGTGCCCTTGCAGTTTTTTAGTAGATCGGCCTACTGACCTATGTACACTCTGAAGAAGCGTTGTTAACCACTCAATCACCAGGTTTATCAAAAAGTTAGATAAGGTTAAAATAAAGATTCTTTACTTGACATATAAGGGCACTTAGCCACGTCTTACATTTTTAGAAACATAATCTTTTTTAAATCTCTTGTTACTACTTTTCTTTTTTAATCTGCTAGACTTGCCAATAAAGGTCTCTTTTCAAATTGATACTTCCTTTTTGTAAAAAAAACATGTATGAACGTCATTAAGATAATATTAACGTTAGAGATTATTATAAAATACAGTTTTAAGAGCTTTATAAACCTTCTGAACCTGTCCTCTCATATAAAATCTTGAAATCAATGAAATTCACTATTACAACACCATTATAATAATCTCTTTAAAATAAACGCGGTCGAGATGAGAGCATTGCGCAAAATTTGTGGCTTAACGCTTGCTGATCCGCGTTCGTAATGAAGACGTGAGAGAAAGAGTTGGTGTTATGATAAGAAAGGGCATGCTCCGTTGGTTCGGACATGTAGAAAGAATGCGGGACGAAAGAATGACGAAACAGATATACAATGCAAAAGTGGAAGGATGTACGAGCCGAGGAAGGTCGAAACTAACCTACCATGACCAAATTGGTAGTGTTTTATCAGAAGGTGATGTCAGGAGACCCAGGAATCGGCGAGCGTGCATGAAAAGAGCTATGAATATCACAGAAGCGAGTGAAGCATGCAAGGACCTTGTCTTATGGCGCTCGGTTCTCTCTGCCTACCCCGCAAGGGACCTGGCGTGAAGATATACATACATATACATTATCATAATCTCCTGTCACTCTAAAGTAAACAAGAAGCAAAACTCCTTGAAATTTGCCGCTTCTCGCATTTTATTTTGGTAACAGCTTAATCAATCAAGTTAATCAACACATAATTGAAGTCTATCGACTTACTGTTGAGCGAGTTTAAGCCCTTCTTTTTGCTAGTTTTCTCCCTCTTTTTGAGCGACAGCCCGACGGTGGAGAAGGTGGCGGCAGCGGCGTCCTCTGGTGGGAACTGCGGTAGCCTCATGAAGATCAATTGAGTCATGTCGCGAAGGCATTGTTCAGCATTTCGACGGAGAAGCTCTGAAAACGACAATTGCTTATCAGGAGTATCGAATGTTTGTTTAACAAGCAAAATTAAATTAGAAATTAGATCAAAAAACCCCCGACGAAAAAATTACCCATATGATATACAAAAACACTCTCAATTAAGTAAGTTTTAATCAAAACAAAATCAAAATCTGTTCATCCATTTCGAAGCTACGATGACACAGACAGATACACAGATACACACGTCAAACTTAAAACACCCCTCTTTTGCGTCGTGGGTTAAAAAGAACATGAAAAAATGGAAAATTGACATAAAATATACGACGTCGGGAGGCATACAAAAATACGGCAAACCATGTAAAGCAGTTACCGTAGCCTATGAACACTTGTAATACATTAAGTATCACTCGCGCGATATCCTCTGCTGCCATCACATCGACTCCTCAGGAGCTTACTGGTGTCCTCAGTTACACGTAGGAACACAACAACCCTCCAGGAAACTGTTAATTTTCTGCGGTTTCCTCTGAAGTACTTTCCCAAGCGAGCTGCTTTGATGTGCCTCTACTACCTCTTTTTAAAACACCCAGACAAAGACAAACAGACATGCACACAATTGTTTGTCCTGTGTGGTAATCAATCGAAGCCACGAGCGTTGGTGTCAAAGCTGCGTCATTCACCACTGCGCCACCAAGCTACATAACTATTGAATAGTGCACGATGGTACAATACCATAGATATTTAATTTTGGCAATACTTATATTAATCGTATTGGCATTGCTTACCCGTTCCTACAATATGTACACGGTAGCCGATGCCAATGCGGCGATGGAATGCACAGTATGTATTTATTTATATTGTTACAAGTTTCCAAACGGCATGTCAACTGCCAAAATACACCTAAATGTCATAATGTAAGTAATAATTGACTGTGTCACTTATATACTTTTGAGCATTATATACCAGAGGGAGACTTTGTACAAAAGTCGGCATGGGTACCTCTGTTTCACCTATTTCTACCGCCAAGCAGCTATATTTATATTACTGTGTTCCGGTTTGAAGGGTGAGATATGGCAGAGAAATTACTGGGTACTGTGACGAAACATCTTTAGGTCACAAGATTGGCAGCGCGCGAATAACATCCTCGTGGTGTTGCGAGCGTCAATAGGCTGCGGTGACCGCATACCAATACGAACCGCATGGTTGTTTGCCAATATATACTGTAAAAGTTAGTAGTAATAAAGAAATTATAAATGATAAAATCACTTATATTAAGCAATGGAAACAAAACAAATGACGACATACAATAACACAAAATATTTAGGAGGATCTATATGCTGAATCTGTTTTGCAGCGTGAAGTTCTTTAAAAAACGCTTGAAGAGCACTTTAGAGGGTTGGCAACGCACGAGTGACACCTCTGGTGTTGTGCAACTGTCCATAGGCTATGGTAACTGCTTACAACTGTATGACGTGGTATAGAAAAATATTTCAAAAAGTGTGTGTTTACTTATGTACGCACGTAAGATCTTATACTTCTTTCGCGTAGCAAAAGCAAAAACAAAATTTTCATTCTGCGTGACAAAACTCTACATTTGTAAAACAAAAGAATAATACAATAAATTATCAATCATTCAACACCGTATATAATTTAACAATATGATTAATGACATAGACACATATATATTTCTACATAAATATAGTTTATCTGTGCTAATAGAACACGTACTGTAGTTTCGTAAATGATTTTTTTTAATAACTACCCTGAATATAGATATGAACAAAACTTGAGAGACATGTAACAACCACTGGGTGTCGATTTTAGGTGTCGGTGTCGTAAAAAATATTTCCTTAACGCGCCAAAAGAAGTAAGTTTCGACGAGCTCGTTGGCACAATGGTGAAACACGCTGTTACACTACTTTGACACCAACGCCCGTGGTTTCGATTCCCACACAGGACAAACACTTGTGTGCATGAACAAATGTTTAGTCATTTTGTCATGAACATATATATATGTATGTCATGAGCTGGATATTGTAAGGTACGAGAGGTAAGGTGCATCAAAGCAGCACGTCTGGGGAAGTACCTGTACCTTACAGAAAACCGCGGCCAAATAACAACTCCCTATAGGGTTGTTGTGTTCCTGCTTGTGAGTGAGGGCTCCAGTAACTTCCTGAGGAAATGCTGTGTTAGCGGCAGAGGTGGCATCACGCGAGTAAATACTTAATGTATTGCAAGGATTTATTGGCTATAGTAACCGCTTTACGTAAGGTGGACCATATGCTTGTAGGTCTACCCGACGTTGTATAAAAAAAAGTGTAACTTAAAAAATCTATGCCGCATCACACCCATTAAAAAATAAATGATATAAGCCAAGTCCTGGAAACATACGAATATTATGATAAAAGATGACACTCACCGGTGAGCCGCGTTTCGAAGCAGATGCGAAAGCAGCTCAGCATTATTTCACAGACACTTTCGTCTGTCAACATGGCTCCTTCTGGACTTAACATCAGCGTGCGGAGTACCTGACAACAGATGAAGGCAATGATAACAATTCTTTATTTAGTCTGGGTGATATAATCAGAAATGAGGATATCCGCATTAGAACTAAGGTAACCGACATAGCCCACAGGATAAGCAAGCTGAATCCCATTACTGGTACATGCTATGTGGTACGATCCCCCCTCAAGATGGAGCGACGACCTCAAGAGGTTTGTAGGGAGTCGATGGATGCAGGTGGCACAGGATCGAGACGAATGGTACCCTAGAGGGGAGGCCTATGTTCAGCAGTGGACAAATACGGACTGAGATGATAATGATGATATCACTGTTCTTTCGGTATGTCAGTATCACTGTCGATAAAAGGGTATGCACAGTCAATCATACATCAATGTAACACCACAGAACTCACCACTGTCACGACAGGAAAAATGTTGTCCTTTGTCTGTCAGAACAGTGGCAGGTTGTGTATTAATACAAAGTGTTGTACAATAGTGTACTGTTTGGGATGGATGTTTATTTTTTATCTACAATTTCGGGAGGCATACGGACCACCTGATGTAAAGCGTTTACCGTAGAATTTATAGACTACGGTAAACGCTTGCATTACATTAAGTATTATTTTCGCGATGCCACCTCTACTGCTAATATAGCAACTCCTTAGGAGCTTACTGGAGACTTCACTCACGAGTAGGACAGGAAATAGATGGAGGTAATAGTAATAATTCTTGCGAAGAATTATTACTATTACCTCCATCTATTTCCTGTCCTATAGATTTTATATCTCTAAAAATATTCAACTTTAAGTTGTATGTCATTTTTTTTCACTAAAGTGGCAATCAAGCGTATGGCCTGCCTAAACAGTCACCATAGCCTTTGGATATTTGCAACACCAGGGGTGTCACTCATGCGTTGCCGACCCTCTAAAAACCTCTTCACGCATTTCTTGAAGAATTCCATGTTATAGTCCCTTGGAAAAACCTCGGCTGGGAGCTCATTCCTTGAGAGTTCTCGGAAGAAAACTTCTCTGTAACCGCACAGTATGCGACCATTGTGGTTCCAGCGTGTGAGGGGAACTTCCCACCGACGGCGAGCGGTGCGGTTACAAAATGTAGCTGTCGGCATCATTTCGAACAATTCTTCAGAACACACCCCGTTGTACAATCGGTAGAACATACAAAGGGAGGCAAAATCTCTTTAATATTTTTAACCAACTAAACCTTTGTGCGGTCATATATGTTGTGCTTGTCTTTTGTTTAGGTATATCAACAGATCTATACTTTAATATGGGTGTAAAGTAACCTCTAGTACACTCACAAGGCCATTTTAATGCAGAATGACATAATAAGCCTGGCCATTTACTATCTTTAAGTCATACATGAACACAGGCCGAGTTAAAATATTAAAAGCGCTGTCATTGATGAAAACATCAGGATCGCCACAAAGAAATTGAATTGATGTCCTTTGCGCAAATCATCAGTGAGCTTGTTCCGTCCACTGAACTCATTAAACCTTCCCAAAGAGTCCATTATTCGAAATTTAACTTATCTACTGGTCAACTTTATTTAACCTATGTTATTGTACAAGTAATAATATGTAATGTTGACTACCTATATTGTTGCATTGCGGAAATCTGTAATAATAATGTATGATTGTTGTTAAATAAATAAATAAATAAAATCTTTATAGAAAAACGTGCAGACTATTAAAAAAAAACTAAAAACTTTCAGTGTGACCAGTTCTTAATACAATATATTTGTATAATATTGTTAAATCGTAATGTGCATATAATTAAAAAAACAGATAGCAGTAGTATACATATTTTTTTATCACTTACTTGCAAGATCTTCATCAGGACTACTCCATCTGATGAGTGGTCCGTGCCAACAAACCGAGCATGAGTCACAGCATCTGCTATGTCCTCCACTGTCGCTGGCACGCTTGGGTGAGTTGGGTCTGTGGCATAAAATAAAATGCTTAGAACTTAATGTTGTTCATGGGTATATTTATTTGGGATTTAGATTTTAAGTGGCCTATAATGTTCCACTACAAAATTAATGTAAAGAAAGTCCATTACATAATTCCATCGATCTTGACTTTTTATCATTATTATTGTACCAATATGCTGACATAAATCTATTGTAATATCAAACGACGATTGCAAAGAGGCATATATTGGCAAGTTTCTTTCAGTATTTCTTCATCGCCAGTGGTCATTTAATGCTAGTACATATAATATGAAATGATTAACATATATATGTGAGGTATGTAAGGATCGAGTCACGTGGCGCTCGGTTCTGTCTGCCTACTGATTTGACGTGAAGTTATAGATAGATAGATTACTATATATTAAGATTATAAAACATCACATGTTTTTAATTTAAAATGTAAGACTTTTTAACTCATCATAGTCATCATGCGAGCGTTAATCTCGGTCGCGTTCCACGCTTTCGCTTCGGAGCGCAGGGTCCGCTCTCCAGTTTTTACTCCTCCATATCGAGTGGACTTCGTCATCCCATATAATGAGACCATTGGCATGCATGTTATCAATCATGACGTCAATCCCAACACTTCTTGGACCTACGCCCTCTATCGGGCGGAGGTGGCATGGCTAGACATTTGTTCCCCAGGTAACTTGTCGGTTTTCGTAAGACGTGACCGTGCCATCGTAGGCGACACTCTTGTAGTTTGACTGCTATGTCACGGACACAAAGGCTACCACGAATGCGAGAGTACAATAGTCGCACGCAGCTCCTGCTTGTGCCGCTCAAGTACCGGCCACTCTACGCAGTCATATAGGACAGGTCAAATGATGGATTTATAAACCTGTCCTTTCAGCTTGACCAGTATTTTAGGGTCACAAATAACACCAGCCATATCACGCCACACTTGGCACAAACCGCTGATGTGTGTGCCTTGACGTCGTAATCGATGTCCCCGGACGCCTGAAGGACAATCCGACACATTGTAGGTCATGTACCATGTACTCGGTCTTCGCCACGTTTATTCTCAGATCGGCGGCGTACTCAAACGCATCTATCCGCTACCGCCAGCCGTAATATCGTCAGCATACATGAGCAACTACGGAGGCTGCTCATGTGCATCTCTGATGCTGGCCGACTCTACGTCTAATAATACGCTGAACAGAAACGGACTGAGGACGGATCCCTGGTGGATGCCGACGGTGATAGGATAGCTTTAATATTCATTGCTTTTCTCTTGCACGCTCGCCGGTTTCTAAGGATTCTGACATCACCTGATAAAACACAATCAATTTGACCATGGTAGATAAGTCTTGGCCTTCCTCGGCTCTTATATCCTTCTACTTTCGCGTTGTATACCTGTTTGGTAATTCATTCTACATCTCCGAAGCAACCGAGCATGCCTGTTCTTATTTTAACTGCGACACTTTCTTTCAGATCAACTCTGTTTCTAACATCATCATTGCGGATACGGTCTACAAGCGTTGCGCCACAAATTTTGCGCAACACTCGCATTTCGACCGCGTGTATCCTACTTTCGTGCACTCTCCGCCATAATCAGCTCTCGTTACAATAAGTAAGCGTTGCGACCAGCACTGCATTCATACAAATAAATAAAATTTTAATAAAATCATCAGGCACTTTTAATTAGGTGTCTCACCCGTTGAGGCCGGCGTGGTTGAATTCCGCCATGCGCGTTACGGCGCCAAGTATATAACGGGCCTCAAGGCGTCAAACGACTGTCATTGATGTGTTACAAAGTCTTTTTATATTTTAATTTATTGACGGGGACTACTCATTGGTAGGTAGAGTAGTAATTAGGAAGCATTCAAGCTACTGTTTGGCCAATAGGTAATTAATGTTCCTGTTAAAGGTGATGATGTCAAGAGCCTTAGAAATCCGCGAGCATGCATGAGAAAAGCAATGAATGTTAAAGAAGCGAGTGAGGTGTGTAAGGATTGAATCGTGTGGCGTTTGGTTCTCTCCCTTTCATCCCGCAAGAGATTTGGCATGAAGTTATACATACATATATACAATGTTCCTGCATAAAAATAGAATTATGTTTATTAATAGGTATGTATGTATATCTTCACGCCAAGTCCCTTGCGGGTTAGGCAGAGAGAATCGAGCGCCATAAGACGCGATCCTTACATACTTCCCTCGCTTCTGTGACATTCATAGCTCTTTTCATGCACGCTCGCCGGTTTCTGTGGTATTAATAGGTATGCCAGAGAAATAAAATTTCCAGTAATTATGAGGAATTTCGTCTTCTGCGTATATTATAAACAATGGTCCAATTACTACAAAATATTTCCTTAAAAATCTCAATCATTTCTTCATGTCTGGTGTAGAAGAATGGAAAACTCAAATTTTCATACCAATATTAAAACCTGGTAAACCCAACTCTGACCCCTTCTGGGTATCTTCCCATAGCCCTCTCCTGCACCATGGCGAAGATTCTAGAACATCTGGTGAAAAATAGGCTTGAGTGGCTCATGGAGAACAAGCGTGCATTAACTAAATATAATATATGGGTTCCAGAAGGGGTTTAGCACAATGGATAGTCTCAATGTGCTCGTTACTGACATTAGGGTAGCCTTTTCCAAACGGAACCACTTGGTGGGAGTATTTCTGGATATTTCATCTGCTTATGACAATGTACTACCTCCTGTGCTCAGGCAGACAATGCTTAATCTGAGTATTCCAGTGAGCTTGTCAATTAAATCTCAAACAATCTATCTGCTAGATCGATTATTATTGAGTATCAAAATTACACGGGCTCTACAAGACGCGTTTGGAAAGGGCTACCTCAAGGGTCGGTACTCAGTACCCTATTACTTAACATCTATACTCGTGATTTAGACCTTTCAATTAATTCTTTCTGCATATCATATATATTATTGCATATCCTGCAATATGTTGTTGATGATGATGATGATGAATGTCACATAAGCCTCCTCAAGGTTCCAGGCCAAGTGTCTGCGTATCATTACAGGTGACATGAAGTCCTCTTCAGTTAATCCTTCAAGTTGAATATGTTGCACACCCACTCTAGTTGCGCAGGCAATATCTGTCAGATAAATTCCCTCACAAGATACTTCAGCTATCGAACCATCCACTTATAGCTAAACTGCATGAG
This sequence comes from Pyralis farinalis, assembly GCA_947507595.1. Lineage (NCBI taxonomy): Eukaryota > Metazoa > Arthropoda > Insecta > Lepidoptera > Pyralidae > Pyralis > Pyralis farinalis. The sequence continues at coordinate 28,447,567 of OX382257.1, read as the reverse complement.
CTGGCTGAATATATCTCTGCACAAAAATCTTCATGCTTGTCCAATAGTCTAATATTTATTGTTTTGTGTCTTCTATGGCCCATATTCGAGTGTAAGGTTAACCCCCTATTTGATACACCATTTGAGGCTATTGTTTATGTTCCCAAGGTAGTTCTTAACCCTAACATACTGAATGGTTGTTCATTGGCATTAGTGAAACTAAACTCTGCCATAGATAGGTTTTGAATTGACTGTTTGGTCATGTATACCGATGCCTCCACAACTGATAAACAAAGTCCCGTTGGGGAGGCTGCATGGATACCTAGGTACAAAATTATTTAAAATTTTAAATGCCCTTCAGTTTGTACTATTTTCACTGGTGACGCCACTACCATCCTAGAAGCGGTTTTATTTATAGAAGCACATAATATGGTCAAAGCCGTAATTTTTTCTGACTCTAAAAGCTGTGTTGTAGCAATTACTGCAAATCAGTTACACAGAAGGTGAAGGAGGCATGTCCATAATAACATCAACATTTGAAATTATTATAATTTTTATTTTAAATGTATCTTTAACCCTAATTCAATAAAATTATTTAACTGATCCATAAAGTTAATTCATTTCTTAATCAAATGACCTGTCGCGACGTGACCGCCGCCGTTTTTAGAGTTCTCGCAAAATCAATGAGAAAAAAACCCATAATTAGGGGGTCTATCTGCTTTAGTTTATTTTTATGAATTAACTTGAAGCTACGATATTTGTTCATAGTTTTGTCATCTTTTCATATTTTTCAATTAATGTTTTATTAGTTTCGAGCTATCATTCTGATTGATCTACTAAAAGTATTAATCTAGTCAGAAATTAAACACAACATGAAATAAACACCAAGAAGCTGAAATTTTTCATCAAACCGGGCTTAATTTTTTGGTATATTAAATAAAACAAAAAAAAATGCCCTATAACACATATTTTATTTAAATTATTAATAATTTACATGATATTTTCAGTAAACTATCAGAACATTTTTGTAGCTCTCTTAAAAACTTCATAACTTTTGAAATGTGACAAACATAAAATATGAGTGAAAAAGCTGCACGAGATAGCTCTTTAGTTACAGTAATTTACCATATGTTAGGCCGTGTTACGTGTCACCAGCTTACACATAGTTATCGGTTTGTAGCTCAAAAACTTTTTAAGCTAAAGCTTTGATAAGTTAGGAGCCTAATGCTGTAATTTGACTAAGAATTTTGAGGTATAATTCATAATCAGACCTGAAATAATTACAGAGATACCAGAGACACGGTACTCCAGCTCGCACACAGTTTTATGATCGTGGTTTCAAGAGTATTTGAGTATAATAGTTAGTTTTTGTGGCTCTTGTTGCTGCAATTATGAGCAAATTTTCTGACTATAGTCCAAGACCATAACCTCACTTGTTTGCCTCAACGGCATGTGCCAGCTGGGGACACGTTTCTTCAGCTAACACACAAATAACAACTCATAGTAACAAAATTGTGGTTGCTATTAAAATTATGACTGAAACGTTTGATTGCTCCTAATTTGCTTTAAAATATAACATGCTTAGAATTTCTCCTATATCTGTAGTGCTGTAGATACACACCAAAAAAAAGTATTTAAGTTAGCTGTAAATAATCTTTTAATATTTGCTAGAAATATCATGTAGATAATTAATAATTTAAAAAAATAATGAGATACAGGGCATTTTTCTTTACTTTAATTTAATTTACTGAAAAATTAAGCCTATTTTCGATGAAAAATTCAGTTTCTTGGCACTTATTTTCATGTTGTGTTTAATTTCTGACTAGTTGATTTAGCAAGAACTCTCTAAAATGGCGGGCAGTCACTTCGCAACTTTCGCGAATATCAACACCATTTATTTACACATCATCTATTAACATTTTTTGCCCACCAGGTTAAAAGGAGACAATACTAGCAGAGGGATGAGTATGAATTAATATGGGGTGGTAGATATTCTAAACAAAAGAGAATGTATACACATATTAACAACATTTAGAGACAAATTTTAAAATTCAATAATAAATGAATTCACAGTTCAAGTGTGGTCAGCTAGTCGGACACTGTGAACAGAGATGAGTATTAGTAAAAATTGATGAGTAGAATCATCATTTTGATTTGGATCTGAAGTACCAATTCGTCTGTAAATAAATGATCTTATAACCAAATTAATAGTACAGAGGTAATGTTTGTTTGTTTGAAGAAATATCTGGATTGCGGAATGGACTTAAGGATTATGCCTTGTCCTACTAGTAAAAGGATTTTCAGAATAGAAACTACCCAGATCTAATTCAGAAAATTCTTTTACTAGTAGGACAAGGCATAATCCTCAAGTGTTACAGGCTATTTTACTTAACATTTCTGTATAAAAAGGATGGAGAGGCAGCACTTAGTATTTATTGAATAATTGTTCTAGTCAATACAAATTATCAAAAGCCTACTGCCAATGACAAAAGGCATTATTAAAATAGCAATAGAGTAAGTGAATGTTGTGATAAAATTAAGTTTGGGTCAGATTCAGTAAAAGTGTCATATATAAATTGGAGTTATCAATATTGTGAATGGTGAAAAAAGATAATTAAAAATACTTTTTAGCTAACCATATTATGTTGAATTGTTTAACATCTGACGGCAACTCACTGACTATATTTTTCTGAAAGCATTTCAGTTAGCAAATATGTTATAGCAACTAACCTATCAATCCATAGGATAAAAACTTGTGTATAGCAGACAGTGCCAAGCTGGTGACTGGCCCAGTTGTCTCTTTGCTTCTAATGACTTCCAAAAAAGGGCTTAAGTATGTTGCTGGATCAAGAAGTCTTAAATCTTCTACTTGGTTCAAGATAGTCTTCAGGTCTTGAAATGTTCTCATTAAAACATCATATTCCTCGTTGGGGAAGGAATGGGAGCCCCAACGTGTGCTTCGTCTCATGGCTGTGACGAGCATCGCCATCTCCCCTTGCACCACAAATATCCCATTGCCGGGTAGTGACATTCTAAAGATTTATATATATAAAACTGGCCAATATCAACGATAGAATATAGTGATTTTTGGCTAACACTTTACACAAGACTACATAATGACGTTCCTATAAACGTTGCGCTACACTGTAATATATATTATTTCTGTATAAAATTAAGCTAATTTCATTAAAAGTAAAGACTAAAATCAATGGAAATTCACAATTTGATTAGCATTCTATCACGATTTTACGATATGACAATATGATGTTGACGTTTCAGAATTTTAATGTTTGTAATATCGGCAAGAGGGCGCTTATAAGACAATATTCTCCTCCATTTGATTTAGGTAATGCTTTCTCAATTTTCAATTTAATGTTATGGCATGTCACAAGAACAGGGTGCGATAAGCATCTATGTACAACTACATAGACTTTTACATAAAACTGGAAGCTGCATTCGATACACCTAAATGAAGTAAGACAAGAAAAAATGACCGTAAATATTTAGAGATATGCACTAAACAATTCAGCAATTTTATATTTTATATAAATTGAATGCCCTTTGATTACGCAGTACGCAAATTAGCACCAAACAGTAAATACCAAACCATATCAATCAAATGCTTTCAAAAAATTTGTTGAAAGGTCTATCTAAAGGAAAGGAAAAGTTATTACACGATTAGTTTATTAACATAAACTATTTTACCAGCTTCTTCAATAAATGCGTTTATGGTTTAATAGATCTTAAAAATAAATAATTGTATTGAAATATCTACCAGTAAACTCGTAACGTCGCCAACAACAATCTACTCACCGGATGGCTCATAAATACATCGTCCCGAGAAGAAAGTCTTAATAAGAAATAGAAATAATATTTATTGACAGAATTTTTTACATAAAATCTGAAATTAATTTAGTTCCCACACTATTTTTATACTAGGCTAAGCCTGTTGTGGGCAACTTTGCAGCTTGATTTGTCGTGAAATAAGGTATTAAAACTTAAGGCACTGAAACTACATAATAAAAAATGGTTAATTGTCACTATTATATCCGTATTCTAGTTAGGAGTGTAATAACTAAATAGTCTCTTAAATTGAGGTTCATAAGAGACGTTGTAAAATCTATGTCCCTTAGCCTAATTATAAGGATTATTGTACACGCTTGATTTAAGTGAGACAAATATAGAACACCTGGCGTGAAGATATACATACATACATAGAACAGGAATAATTTTATTTCACTTGTTTGCCAATCCAGTTTCTGAAAAAAAGGAATTAATATCCGCGCGAGCGTTCATTGCAAACTATACATAGGCTGATCCCAACGCCCAGTCATGCCTGTACGGCGTGCGACCAGTTGGCCGTTGCGGCCAAGTGCGCGACATTCATATAGTTTCTTTAGTTAATCTGGTCGTTGCGGCCACTGGTCGTGGTCTGGCCGTCTAGTGCGTGAGGCGCCTTAAAGTAAGTATGGCGGACTCTGTAAAGACACTGTCTTATATATTTACTACAGGAAAGACGAAGGTTTTCATCAAATCTCATAGTTTACTACGTAAAATATAACTAGCGTATAATGAAACATTCGATGCTCAAATCATTTTGGTCGGACGACTTTTCCAACTGCATGTTCCGTATTGCTGACGCATCTTAACGTAGTTAAAACTAGATTATCGGAAAGTGCAGCAGTGATCGCTATTGGATTCGATACTGAAACTCGGTCTTCGCGTGGCTAATTGTTTCATTCTGAGTTTTTGCGCAAACAAGTCTGCTATCAAAAACGGCTTTTGCAAGCCCTCTACGGACACAAACGATGGTTTATTACAATTCGGATTATCACTTTGGTATTACGTAAAGTCCAAAACAATTATTATATCATGGTAAATGCATTAGTTTAAATGGCAATAGCTTACAACGTTTTCTTCTGTTGGTCACCGTTCAATCAACTGTCTCACTTTATCTCTTTCCTTCATTTGGCGGCCCAGTCGCTGTATTCGACTATGTGAGGCAACAGTAGCACTACCCAGTCACCAAGTCGCGCATCCGCGTGCCGCAATTACAACGCCTGTTTAATTACAATTTTCGCAGTTCGAACATCGCAAATGCCTCGACCTGCGTCTGACATATAATAGTACTACCAAGTCATCGGTCTAAATAAAATGTAATTATAGAATTAAACAAAACAAAAAGTTATTTTATTAATTCAGACTTAGTTAAATTAAAATTTATAATATTATATTTTAATTAAATAAAAATGAACTTTTCAAAAGGGCGTTACTATGAATGAAAATTTATTAATATTTCCAACACAGAATATTAAAAGACTTAGGTACCTTCCTGGTTAAAGTAGTTATAAACTATTATGGTAGTAATACTCATTCAATCAGTAGTAAACCACGCTGATCCGAATGAGACGCTGCGTCCATCCTACCTACCAACCAACAATCGCATTCAAGTGTGTCTCAGTACTCTCAGTACTGTCTTTGATAATATCTTGTGTTACAATCGTGTTTTTACAAATTGATGATTTTGTAAAAGAAACATAGACAAGAAATATGAATAATAATAAATAAGAAATATGAACGGGGGAATGCGAATGGGTGGCTTAGTGGTCAACTGCCTACTGAGTGTAGACGATGCGGCAATAGCAGAACCACTATCCGACCTGCAAACACTAGTTACAACAATGAAAGATAAATGTATGAATCCCTGCACTCACTCGTCTCTCCACATCAGCGGTGTACCTTCCATTGCTGCTCAAAGCACTTTCAAGATATACTATCTCATTCACTTGCTCTAACACAACCGTAATCCTAGTGTTCGTTCTGGTTGTCTCTCTTTCAAATACCATTATCTTGGTTTTCTTCGCATTTAATTGTAAGCCTTTCTTCAAATCATCATTCTGAATCATCATTCACTGTTGTAATGTAACTAATGTTTGCAGCTCGGATGGTGATTCGTATAACGTACGTGAGGAGATAAATGAATTAAAAATTAAATAAAAAAACCATTTAGTCGACAAATTTGTGTCACTCCCATATCTGTATGTGTTAAACATTACTGTAATATGTAACGAAGATATAATAAACTTTCAAAGTCGGGGTCGGAGTGGTTATAAAGAAACGGAGCAGTACTTAGAAGTTATAAAGAGAGGGAGCAGTACTTCTAGTTTCAATTTAAAAGCCTTTCTTCTTATAAGTTGGATAAATAATCAATAAATTGGAAGCAATTTACTGATTATTCCTTGATTGAATGCCTTTGACACCATTTGTTTTTTTATACGTTTTGATTTGGTTCTTTTGCCTATGAAAAACGGCAACATTGCGAAGATGGCTGACTTATTGTCGTAGTGCTTTTCTCATAGTTTCGTAAATTTCATTTATATTTATTCTTGACGTGATAATTGTTGGTTTTTCTCATCGTATTTGATTGTAAGTAGTTAAAATATTACGTTTCACGTCTATTATTACACTTTCTCTGTTCTATTTTCATAATGAATGTGCGTTGTCACGCGTGCTATGGCTATCGACACAGATTTGTCATTTTGCTCTTTTTGTCTCGTGCAGTTATTATTACCACGTATCTCGTTACGTATTCCAGATTATTTCCTGATTCACCTTAAAAATGGTTAAGAAAAAGAAACAGAGCGATCCTAGTGAGAACGGAGACGAATCGACGGAATCCTGCGATGAAAACGTCAAATCCGCATGTCCTCACGTCACAAAAGCTGTTTTTATTACGAAACTGAAGAAATGTCTGAAAACTGGAGGCTTTGAGAAGGAATGTGTAGAGTGCAAGGCGAGCGCCAAAACAGAAGTTTCCGATCCAGATTTTGAAGAGGATCTCACTTTGTGGATGTGCTTACGATGTGGGTCGCAGTTATGCGGGCGAGCACGTAACAAACACGCCCTGGAGCATTTCAACAAGGTGCACTCTGACTGCCATGCGCTCGCGGCCAACACTACCACTTGGGAGGTTTATTGTTATGTTTGTAACAATGAAGTGCCAGTACCAAGTTCAAAGAAGCTCCATGAGTGTATAGAATATCTTAAAAAACAGGCAACATCAGGCGGAAACTCCAAGTCCCTACCTCCTATCGAACTGCCCTATGATAACCGACCAAATGTTGACTTAGTGCTACCAGTAGAAGCTATAATAAAAACGGATAAAAATAAGGATAAACCATTAGTTACGGGTTTGCCTCGAGTGCGGGGGCTCACCAATTTAGGCAATACTTGTTTCTTCAACTCAGTCATGCAGTGTTTAGTCCAGACTCCTTATTTATTGCAAGTCCTTCAAGAGATGGCTACTCTAGGCGAGAGATTTACCCTTCCCGGTGGTAAATTAAAAATGAAGGGAGATGGGGACAGTGAAGGCAAGGAGGTGGACCTCCCTCCGATCACCGGCCAGTTGGGAGAGTGGGGTACTCTCACACGTACATTAGCTGAAACTCTGGCAGAGTTACAAGCAGGTAAGTCTTAAATAGCACTTATTTTAATAGTTGTAAGTTTGTCAATAACTATATCGCACCAGATGCCTTGTGGGGTAGACAAATAGATCTGAGCGGTACAAGAAGTGGTCTTCATCAACTGTAATAATAAAATTCTAAATATTTTTAAATGCAGTGCGATCTCTTGATGTTATTTAATACAATGAAAAACTTTCTATATATAGAAGTACAATTTGATTGGTTTTTGTTAAAACCCCCCAAACATTGATTATGGTTTTGATTATGTTCTTTTTAGAACAACAGATATTCTATTACAAAGAAATACATTACATAATATTTAGACATCCATAAATATTTATTATCAATGTTATTGTTTATGTTGTCATGTTATCAATGTACAAAAGGCTCACTGCATTTCCCAGGTGTGGAAATGTCTAATACATATACAATAGCAATGTAACAAAAGCAATGAGTTTTGGGTGACCTCCATTTTTAAATGTTTTTGTTATTATTAATTGTTGAATAGAATAATAGTACCTTGGATTGCATTGTCAAATACAAAACAAAGACTCAGATTTCCTTTATTTGTCATTGAGTAGTTATGGCTTAATTTTTTTTCTTTTGTCGAAGAACTTATAATTACGTACACATGAATATAAGAACACATGTTTTGGTCAAAAAATAAAGGAATTTTATCGTTTTTTAAGTTAATTTTGTTTACAGGGCAATTTGACATAATATTGTTATTTCATTTTGTATGGTGAATGAGTGAGATTTGTATTAAGTCGTTATTATTTTTATGGATATTATATTAAACCACCCTTACTGGATTAAGTTAAGTTTGAACTGTAATCATCAAAACCCTTTGAGTTACTTTTAGCACAAATACTTCAGTTTGTTGAGTATATAAACTTACTTTACATACATATCATTATGCCTGTTTTCCATTGGGGCAGGCAGATACTATTGAACTCCAGGTGCACTTATCCAAACATACCTCTCTCGCTTCTTCCACACTCATCGACCTCTTTATGCAAGCTAATCAGTTTTTATTTATTTTTTCTTTGAAAAACTATACATTTTCCTGTTTTTACCTTTTGAGGAGAAAATGTGGGGCCCTCATACTCTCCTCTCCCCCATCGCTTAAATTAATTACAAATAATGGGGAATTCCTGCCAAAAAAATACTGGCATAGAAAACATCAGGCACAGTTAACATATTATGTACATATGTATTTAGAACAATTGATTTATATTTAAACAAATATATATTGAAAATTATTGTGAGTGCAAACAAACTATACAATCCAAAACAATACCCCTCGGGTTCATTATACAGTAGTTACGGAAGTTAAGTGCTATGTGATATTACAAATATATAATTAATTACTTGAGTGCCCAAGTGTTACATATGTTGTCAACAATACTTCACTTAGTATTCAGAGATAACAGGCCCTAGATTACATAATTAATTAAATATGATATAATATAGATTTATGTCAAACATTTAACATTTTCTATCATGAAATTTGATTATCATGCCCAACATGCTCATGGACGTAAAGCGTTAACTGTAGCCTATGAATGCTTTCATACAAGTAGTGTCACTCACCCAGTGTCTCCCGTGCTGCTCACGCAGTAACTCCTTGCTTACTAGTAACTCACTCACATGTAACAGCAACTCTCCAAAGAGCTGTTGTTTAGCTGAAGTTTTATGCGAGGTTTCAATACTTACCCATACCATTACTCTGGGTATATATGTAAATAATGATAATAGCCCTTATTTCTGAAATTTGGGTCCATTTAACAATAAGTAAATAAATTTCTTATGATATATCCCGCAGCTCGGTGTGCCTTTTGGCATAGGTCTCCTCCGGCTCTTTCCTTTGTGTTCTGTCCTCTGCAACTCTGGTCCAGAAAGGTCCCAAGGTCAGGCTGATATTGTCTTTCCATCACAATTTTTTGGCGACATGCATACATAATATATACATAAATAGTACTCTTAAATTACATAAGTGAATTTCGAGAATGCCTAATGCAAATTTTATTTTTATGTTATTACTGTTATGGTCACTAAATGTGTATGGTTCTCGGGGCACCACTTTTCTCATATAAATTGTTACTTTCTCATGAGCTTCTGGTGCAGTGGTTAGTGAAGCTATTTTAATACTAACAGCCAAATAATAACTCCCTAGATCTTTGTTGTATTCCTGCGAGTGATACTTTCACTTTCACACAATACTTCACACCTTACTCGCTTCTTATGAAATACTTAGTTGTGAAATGATTGTGTCCCAAATGTGCCTAAGCAATTATTTTTTAATATTATCTTGATGCATGTGTCTTAAATGCAAACCACAAAGCTGTCTTCCTGTTGTACATCTAACAATTTATAGTGTGTTTCTCAGATTGCATGCTGTAAATTGTATAATTGTATCCTTCAAAAACTCTCAATTGTGTAGCCTTAATAGAATAGCTTATTTAGGGGCAAGGTCTACTAACACAGATACAAAACAAATTAATTCCAATTTATTTCATTTATTTACTTTATTTCCTCCAAGTAAGTTAGTTAAAACCCTACCTATCTTAGATAGGGCAATAGAGATAGCGTTGTTTATGACAAGACACTCCCTACTAGACAAGACTATTTGACACACCTTTTCCCATTTCCTACGTCCTTCTACTTTCGTGTTGTATATCCGTTTTGTCATTTTTTCTTCTTGTACTCTTTCTACATGTCGTAATGGTGCAACTCAATAGAGCCAACAAGATTGTCCCCTGTATCTCCATACAGCTATTCTATTTATTGTTTATAATATAATATTGAGTAATAATAACCTTTCTATGTCACAAATTTTTAGCTAATCTTCATATTTTGTTAAATTTTGCTTCTTGACCCACTTTTAAAACAAATGAATAGTTTTTACAAACAATGCCCTTGGAGTAAAGTTTCAAATGGTTGTTTTATTTTGTCTAGTGCTAACTAGAATCAGTGCTTGTACGTTAAGTAGATGTTTGGCGTGCTATTGATTGGTGTTAGACAAGACATTCACCAGAGGGAGACTTTCTATAAAAGTCGTCTGCGTGGGTACCTCTGTCTCACCTATTTTTACCGCCAAGCAGCTAAAGGCTAATTTATATAGCTGTGATCCGGTTTGAAGGTTTAGATATGGCAGGGAAATTACTGGGTACTATGACGAAACAGCCTTAGGCCACGAGATTGGCAGCACGTGAGTAAAATCCCCTTGGTGTTGCGAGCGTCAATAGGCTGCGGTGACCGCTTACCATCTGATGCGGGCCGCATGCTTGTTTGCCAATCTAGTCGTATAAAAAAAGTCATCCAGTGGAGGGCTTTTCTCCTATTTGTTATGTTCACAGGCATTTAATGAATTTCTGCCTACTAATTCCTCAATTTGTATGTAATGCTTTGATGCATGATTTATTTCTACCTAATAAGTATGCATGAAAGTCTAACTGTATAGATCCATGGACTGGATCCATTGATTCAAATATATTTTTTTTAAAGTGAAATCCTTGTAGATTTCCCTAGAGGTCTAGGTCATAATTATGTCAACATCAACTTCAGGACAAACTTTTTGTACAAAGGACTTATTTTCATTCATAAAGCCGTGTTAGAGGGTCGTGATTTTTACTGTATAATTCTCATTTTTACCTCCTTTCATGCTCAAAAATTTAACTATCTCTTTCAGGGACAATATCTTATTGCTAAGATTTACTGATGAGCAAAGATCTAACTTTATAGCGGTTTCTCTAGCCATTGCATTTGCAATGAAATGATCTGATCATTACAAAACATCAGATGCAATCACTGAATTTTCATGGCAATAATCATTTCACATTAGATATGGTAACATGAATATCATTTTTTGTTTATATTTTATTATATTATTATTTATTTATTTTATTGTTCTCTCTGCCTACCCCGCAAGGGACTTGACGTGAAGATATACATACATATGTACATACATAAATGTCATTATTAACCTGTCCTGGTCCCAGTTCAGGCGGTTGCAATATGTTCATCACTACTAGTCGTAATCGAGTCGTCCACTCTCTTCGTTCATAATATCCTTCACCAAGCATCAAGAGATAAAAAAAAGTCATTAATTAATGTTTATCAGTATGTCAGTCCATTGTCAATGTATCCAGCGAAACTAATAATACAATCTTTATGAACTTCTGAACATTACACTGGTTATTCTTATTAATTGTGTCCAACTTAAATGCTAAAAGGAGGCTTAAATACAATCAAAATATAAAAATATATTGATCTCAACCCACAAGAGAGATTATTCTGAAGAATAAATTTCTTAATAAATGACCAATATTGCCAATAAAATTGTATATATATGGCCAACAGTCCCCCTTGACATGCAATTAATTAAATCATTAATGCATCATATAGAAAGGTCTGATCTGCTATAGTAGCTCTATTTATTGCAATTAAGTGTTTTATTTCATCAATTTTGCATAATAAAAAATATAATGTAAATACTATAGTGTGTATTTCCTCGTGTTGCATACTGTATTCACGATAACAATAGCTAAGAAATGATTGAACTCAGATACAGCTGAGTATATAGCAGTATTTAATTAATATTTGACACACTACTCTTTTTTTAACATTAATACTGTAACATGTAATGAAGGTGTTCATTCATACAAGTGAAAGAGTCGAGTATTGGAAAGTTTACTTTAATATGTTATTAGATATATTTGTACACAGTACAGTTGTCCAAATAGTAGATAACATGCTATCTATACTCGACGCCAAAATATAGCGATAAGCTTCCGTTCATAAGTATGTGGCTTACACTCTTTGTAGACAAAGCCAACCACACCTGTACCTGATGCTTATTAACAACGAACCAGCGAGGCTCTGGCGAAGGAGAGGTAGGGCACATCGTAGAAACCTGACTGAGAAAATACCGTACAGAAGATCGCAGCCACCTATGAACTCCTTGAAGAGCTCTCGTGTTACTTCGAGTGAACGAATTACTTGTAACTTGTAAGCTTCTAAGAGTTGCTGTATTAGCAGCAGCGGTATCTACACCTCTTTGACACTTCTTATATTGCAAGACTATGGTACCCCGTTTCACGTTAAGTGGGATGTATGTCTTCTGACGTTGTATAAAAAAATGTCCAATTCATTCATTGACCCCCAAGATTTGACAAATCTGCTTTTTATTACTTTTTCGATCGATCGAATTCTCGAGAGACTACACATTAATCTGAAATTAACCTAATTCTGAAAGCAAAGTTGTGATCAGTCAGCTCTGTCAATGATTAGAAAATATGTTTTCTTCTAAAAATATTTGTCTTATATATATATAACTAGCTGTGCCCGCGACTTCGTCCGCGTGGAATTTAACAAAAAAGTTATTATTCAGTTCGCCGAGTTTACGATAACTTATTAATAAGCAGAGTAAAATAGCGAACAGCAAAATATAGATATGTATTATGTACTTCGTCCGCGCGGAATTTTTATTATTTATTTATATTAATAAAAATAAATAAAATTTCTAAAATAAAAGTAGCCTAAGTTACTCCTTATTTCATCAGCTATCTGCCAGTGAAAGTCCCGTCTAAAATCGGTCCAGCCGTTTCAGAGATTAGCCGAACAAACAGACAGACAAAAAATGTAAAAATATTAATTTTGGTATATGTACCGTGTATATATATGCATTTAGTAAAAAGCGGTTATTTCGACACTCCAATTTATTAAAAAATAATTGAGGTCTCAAAATTGAACCCAGGGTCCATAGGAATACATAATCCAAATATCCCATTAACATCAATTGTTGTGTCTATTTGTAAGGTATGACCTTTGTAATCTTTTCACATGCCTACACTAATATTATTTTCAAAGTAATTTTGTGTCTGGCTGTTTGTTGAATTTTCGCAATTGAACTCCTGGTGCAGTCCAAATGAGACTAAGTAAACGGAGCTTAATGGATAAGAACATAGACTAATTATCTTCAAACCCAGAGATCTACTCAAGAACATTCGGTCACGTAAGCGATTTTTGTGTGAATCGGAACGTATATAATTAATCCATCCATGTCGGCAGATGTAATAATTGAATAACCAATGTAAGACAAATGTTACCTTACTTAGTTAAACGTCAGGTTCAACAAAATAAATAAAACACACGATTCGACTTGTAATTCAATTCAACTAATTATCTTGATAATGGTTAGTTTGATGGTATATAAATAATAGGCTATAATTATAAATAAAAGCTATAATATAATAATAATAATAGCTCATTCAATAGCTGAGACATTGAAAACATAAGTATTCAAACTTGCGAAAACACTGAGGCCAAGACACTTCCACATGCTTACATACTTGAGCAGTCAGAACCCGTTATATACGTTTTCCCATACACGCATTCGCGGTCGTATACGACCACCCGGGTTTCGAAGGGTTAATAAGTTAAGAATAGCCTCCTTGTTTACATTTTTACATGCAAATAACTTTAAACTTTTTACTAATTACATATAAGCGTCACGTAACATAATTTTTTATAGTTTGCTTACATTTTGGTCAAGCCCAAACAAATACAGTTAATCCCACTGAAATAGTACATAACTTAATAGGTGTAATGTAAAATACATAGATATAATGTAAAGTATAATGGAAATTTTTGCGACTGTTACAAACCATTCTCGTAGCTCGGTCAGAAGAGCTCTCGGCTGGCAATTGAGTAGCTTCGAACCCCATCTAGGCTGAAAGATGAATTTTACTTGTAAATTATCTATAACTTCGCGCCAAACCTAATAGTAGACAGAGAGAGCCGGGCGCCACATGACTCTGCCCTTCCACACCTCAATTGCTTTTTCAGCTCTTCTCATGCATGCATGCACGCTAGTTCCTAGGACTCCTGATAAAAGGAGATCTAATTCGTCATGGTAGTAATAGGTAAGTCGCATTGTATATGTTTCGTAATGTTTCTTCCTGCATAATTTCTACATGTTTTTTATACAACATCGGGAGGCATTCAAGCATACGACCCACCTGATGTTAAGTGGTTACCGTAGCCTATGAACGCTTACATTAAATATCGCTGACGCGGTGTCACCTCTGGAACTAGCATAGCAATTCTTTATGAGCTTACTGGTAACCTCATTCACTCGCAGGAAAACAACAACTCTCATCATTACGAACGCGGTCTACAAGTGTTGCGCTACAAATTTTGAGCAACGCTCGTATGTCAACCGCGTTTATCCTACTTTCATGCTCTCTCTCCCATACCCAGCTCTCGCTTTCATACGTAAGCGATTACTTACCATCAGGCATTCCATAAGCTTGTTTGCCATTTTAGTGGAAAAAAATTAAACATTTTCATATATCAGTAAAATATTTATTTACACATTCACATTGTAAAATTGTGTAATTACAAACATCAAATATGTTAAAAAAATGTAAAAATTATAAAAAAAAATACGCAACAACAGACAAAATAGCGTAATACACAATTATGTGAAATATAGTATATTTGTAACATTATTTGATTTAAGGTTAACATTATCCTTAGATCTCTACCAATCGATTCACAAGAACTTTCTTGTTACATTTGCAGGCGAAGGATGCGTGTTCACTCCCCGCAAGCTACTGTCGGCACTGACAAACAAACTACCACAGTTCGAAGGCGGTGAACAGCACGACTCCCACGAACTACTGCGGCACTTACTTGAAGCTGTCAGGTATGAGAGATTTTGTTTAATTTGCAAACAAAAGGTTTTTAACGCAATTAAAGATTATTTACATATAATTATTTTACGGATTATACATTTACGGGCATATCGGCTGGTGTAATATACCTAGTCTGATCATAAGTTCTATTACAAGTGAATATGCATTTATTTTTTTATAAGGAAGAAGAATCTTAATAAAATTTATCCTACTAATATTATAAATGCGAAAGTTTGTATGTATGAATGGATGTTTGTTGCTCTTTCACACTTAAACGGCTGAACGGATTTGAATGAAATTTGGCACGTAGATAGATTATGATCTGGATTAACACATAGGCTACGTTACGTACGTTAAGTTAGGCTACGTTGATTCCACGCGGGCGAAGCCGCGGGCAGCAGCTAGTATGTTTATATTTATGAAAGTCTTAGCAAAAAAAAATCTATTCGAAACGGCCACTTTTGGCTTCGATACTGGCCTTTAATCTGTCTGGCCACGAATCACGATTTACGCACTAGTTCCATGGGAAATTTAGCCACTCCTTGCTCCAGAGATTTCTTAAGAAACACGCCGGCGTGTCGTTTCGAGCAGGCCATGTCCTCTAAAACTGACCATAATTTGTAGTCTAAGGAATTCATATCTTGACTAGACGGGGGCCAGTCTTTAACTCCTATAAAGTCCGAAGAACATTGGTTTCGAGCCAAGCTTGGGTAATTCGTGCCTTGTGGCCAGGTGCAGAGTCCTGCTAGAAAGTCCACGGTACATTTTTAAAAAGTGTATTGCTGAGAGATTTCACAACACGATCCAAGACAGTTTCTTGATACACTTTGGCGTAAGTCTTCACTCCTTTTTCACAAAAACGAAGCTTTGTGACTCCTTGATAAGATCATCCTGTGTCTGTAATGGTTTGGTGCACCCCCACCACGTTGTACCTTTCCGACAACTTGGGCGACTTCTTTAAAACTGTATGCGTACACTTTGTCATTTTGCTTGTTGTAGTGTTCCTTAATCGGGAAAAAATTTTCATCAGTAAAGAGGATATTTCTGTGCCTTTCACCTGCGTATCTTGACAGAAGGCGTTTTGATCGATCCACTCTCTTCAACTGTATGGATTGGTTTAGGGCATGTCCTGTATATCGATGATAAGCGCCGAGCTTCAGTCCTTGTTTTATTATACGCGACAGAGTCCTAGCGGGAATCTTAATTTCTCGCGATAAGATTTTTTCTTTCCTAATGAACTTTCGGCGAGCTCTAGCTTTATCAGCATAAACAGCCTTTGTAGTTCTAACAGCACGCGGTCGGTCACCCCGATCTTTTATCGTCTTAAACAGAGGAAGTGTTTGTATACCAAGTTTTTGAAGTGACTTGACTATGACGGACTGCTTTGTGGGCCAAGGCAATCACTGCAATCCTATTTTCTTTAACACCCCATTCCATATTGTAATTAGATAATAAACACGAAAAATATGTAAAACGGCGGAAAATCGAAAGAAGTTTTTAACATAGTAAATGCATTCCAAATTCAAAATAATTGAGTTGAAAAAAATTAAAAGTTTCTATGTAACAGTATTTGTGGCCCGATTAATTTTATATATATACATATATATAATCTTTACTATACTAAAGTAGAATCTAGTGGATAAAGAACCGGCCTATTGGCCATCTGCTCGCCGTTTGAACCCTACGCTGTACCACTTGAATTCGGGTTTTAGGATTATGTACATATTTGTAGTTATCAGTTGCTCGGCGGTGAAGGAAAACATCGTGAGGAAACCCGCACGTACAAAATTTTTTTTTCGAAAGACCTATGTGACGTAATCGCAGAAAGGTCTGGTTTACTTTGTGGATTGTGAAGGTCTGGCGGCAGTCGCTCCGTGTCAAAATCTGTACCTTTACCACATCCTTAGGCTTAGGTAGCGGACCCCGCCGACCTAATGTATTAGGAAAAGGTATAACGTTGAGAAAAAAAAGACTGAAGCAGTAGAATTATTACATCACTTTAAATGTTCAATTTAATATTGATTTTATGAAAAAAAAAAAAACTTAATTAGAATAAAATCCATGTATTAAGACGATAGTATACAATTATTGCTATTTTTGGAGTCATTTTCGGTGCCAATGAAGCGTTTAAGATTTTTTGAGGAATTTCCTTAGATTTATAAAATATATTTAAACTTACGTTAATGCAATAATGTAGCTGTGCCTAATTAAACCTATTTACATACACAACAAATGCGCTGGCATCAACTCCAAAAATAATAATAAATGAAACTAATATAATAAAAAGAAACTAATATGGCAAACATAATTAAGTGTTTGCCATATCAGTGGTATAAAAAAAATTGTGACAATAAACACCCATGAATGGACATATTTTTTCCAGTTATTTTGATTTAAAAATTTCTATGGGATCAATCTGAATGTATATCCTTTCAATTAAAAAAAAATGATATCAAGTCTGTTTATAAATGATGGAGTTCTGAGGTAACAAACATAAAAAAAATTCAATCGTAATCGGACTCTTTTTTTTTTTTTAATTGGTTAATAATATTTATTGAAATTTTAGTATCTCACATTTATAGAGTATGTTTATAAAGCTACGCTACCGCTTATATCAGGCATACAAGCATACGGCCCCTCTGTTGTAAGGCGGTTACCATAGCTTATGAATGCTTGTATTATATTAACTATCACTCTCGCGATGCCACCTCTGCTGCTAACTCAGCAAGTTCTTAGGAGATTACTGGTGACCTCACTCACACGCAGGAACATATCAACCCTCTTGGAAGTTGTTATTTGGCTGCGCTTTTCAGTGAGGTGGAGATACCTCCTCAGATGGGTAGCTTTGATGCGCCCTACCTCTCTTAAAATTTCAATTTGTCAATGTCAATTTGGGTATGATGGTTTAATGAAGAGGTCACATACTGTTTTGCAGGTCAGAGGACCTACGTCGTTACCAATCGGTTATACTCAGCAGCTTGGGGATGAGCTCTAAGGTGGACCCGGCTAAGGTCGACGGAGAGGTCAAGCAGAAGGTTAAATTCTATGGACAGCAGGCTTCTGACACCATGTTGCGACCTGAACAGGTATATATTGTGCATATATTTTTACTTGTAGACCGCATTCGCAGTGATGATGTTATAAGCAGAGTTGGTCTGAGAAATAATGTCAGTGTTAAAATAAAAAAGAGGCATGCTCCATTGGTTCGGACATGTAGAAAGAATTACGAAACAGGTATGCAACGCAAGTAGAAGGATGTAGGAGCTGAGGACGGCCAAGACTTACCTACGATGACAAAACTGATCGCCTCCCCTGCTGCTACAGGAACAGCAGCTTCTTCGACATTTATTGGTAACCTCACTCGCTGGAACACAACAACCGATTTGTTATTTGACTGTGGTTATCTGTAACGTGGAAGTACTTACCCAGACAGACTGCTATAATGCGCTCTACCACTTTTAAAAGCATTGAAGCCTAGAGAAACTGATACATTTACTGTCTCATCCGGATCAAAGTGGCCAGCGCCAAACAAACCTAGCCTGCCGAATTGTACATTGTGTAAGTTACTCTTGTGGCCACAGCTTTCCGTCAGATCAGAAGGCATTGATTTCTGGGTAAATTCAAACAGATGTTAAAATGAAAATAGTTAACTGTGCAGTTTCAGAGAGGTATTCTCAGTAATTATTTCTTATTCAGGAGTGAAATGTTCGAGTTCCGAAACAAACAAATTTGACGGATTCGATGGCGCAGTGGTCGAACGCGCTATTACGCTACTTTGACACGAACGCTCGTGGGTTCGATTCCCAAGCAGGACAAATATTTGTGTGCACGAACATGTCTGTTTGTCTTGGTCTAGGTGTTTGTAAGAGCGGTAGGGTGCATCCAAGCAGCCCGTCTGGTGAAGTACCTCCTCCTCACAGAAAAACGCAGCCAAGTAACAACTTTCTGGAGTGTTGTTGTGTTCCTGCGTGTGAGTAAGGCCACCAATAAGTTACTAAGGAGTTGCTGTGTTAGCAGCAGAGGTGGTATCGCTCGAGTGATACTTAATGTATCAAGCGTTTAAAGCTATGGTAACCGGTTTAAATCAAGTGGGTCGTATGCTTGTATGCCTCCCTACGTTGTATAAAAAAAACCTACTTTATTATAATTCAATCAACTTGTTGCAAACTGCTTATTAATTATACTGCTCAACTATCTCCATCCAGGTGTTCCGTGGCTTCCTTGTATCGACCCTGGAGTGCCAA
Organism: Pyralis farinalis; assembly: GCA_947507595.1. Taxonomy (NCBI): domain Eukaryota; kingdom Metazoa; phylum Arthropoda; class Insecta; order Lepidoptera; family Pyralidae; genus Pyralis; species Pyralis farinalis. The sequence goes on along the minus strand of OX382257.1, from coordinate 28,428,181 downwards.
GACTGCTTCAACCATTCGGATCGTGTGGAGTATTTCCTTGACCTGTCACTCCCGGTCGCCGCGACTCGTCCCCAACCGCCTGCAGTCGTTCGAAGGAAAACTCCTAACGGTGAGTGTTACTATTTACTTTGTATTTAGGTGCTTTTGGAGTTGCTATGTTTGTGTGCATGTATGTTGTCCATCGTGTTCAAGTTATATACATGGATTTTATGAAACGGTTGTGATAAGCAAACAATTGAGATATATCGTTATTTATTAGGTTGATGCAGTCAGGATACAATTTAAATAAATAATATAGACTGAGATATGCATACTTTTAACAACTATCGCGAGAATTGCTGTTTTGTTATTTCTATAACCTGTAGATTTCTATTGACATGTAGATAGATGATCGTTTCCCCATGATATGAAAAGAAACTCATCAAGTGGGAGTGCGACTCACGCACTCCGGAGTGTTCAGTAAAAAAAAATATTTTCACAAAATATTTTCGGAATTTTTTTTTTTTGTTTTGTAACTACAAATTTACGGTATTCGAATTTTTTTCTTTACTTGTGCTACATGACATTGCTTCTTACCAAATTTCATGATTCTAGGTCAACGGGAAGTACCCTATAGATTTTGATTCCCTTGCGAGTGTCAAAATATGTGCATAAATGAGGCTGTAAGCAGCCGTATCGTTCGATTGCGTTGACTTAGAAGTTTAGAATTTTTTCACTGTTCGTAGGGATTGCAGACCTAAGTATATGATATTAATTTCAGCTTGATAGGCACCCGCCCCTGAGAAAAAAACTCTTGACAGACGGACAGACAAATAGATGGACAAAAAAGTGATCCTATAAGGGTTCCGTTTTTCCTTTTGAGGTACGCAACCCTAAAAATTTGTCAAAAACAGCGTTTAATAATAACACCAAGAGAAGTGGTTCACCACCGAACCACTTCATCGTTACTCTCGACTTTAACGTCAATACTGCTATTTATAGCCCTACAGTACCAAATGATCTGCGGCAAACACTTAATTTCAGCCTCTGTAGCAAGCAACAGACAAAAGTAGGTATATCTGGGGAACTTGCTAGTCCTTTATAATAGGTCACTAAGAATGGTTCAAGTCATATCATTTCTATTACTTTCAGTTTTTAGGATGAGTGAAGATTCATCCATAATAACTGTAATTGCTTTCTTCTTTCCATAGGCAATAATAACAAACCTAATATGTTTCTTTGCATAGTTTGTCTGTTTTTATTATTGTATCTAATTCTACCCAAAATGTATAACAGCTTGCTTGCGTCGAACGCCTTACAGATTCTCAAAAAAGGGCCTTATTATCACTATAATTAAGGCACAATTTGACGAGAATACATATTTTCAGAGGACAATATATACAATACACAAGAAAATAAACCATCGAAGCATCAGCTCAAGAAAGAAAGAATGGCGCGAGAAAAGGGTGCACAACAGAGTGTCGGATTCGGTATGCTTTTATTATTGTGAAATTTTCTACTCTCTCAAATATATATAAACTCTTGTGTAAATGCTCCAAAATAATTTTGCATTTTGCGCCTTAGTTCAAAGTTCAAAATTGCCAGAACTAGTTCAGTAGAACACACATCTTTTGCTACTTAATAAACAATATTTTATAATTTCTTCTAGTTTTTTGTTCAGAATATCTATCTAGCTAAACCATATTCAAGTCATAGAAATGCTCTTGTAGAAAACACAAGAAACTTGTTCGTATTTTATTTCAAAGTTTCTGTTGGCTTTCTTAATTTGTGTGTCAAATCGTTTACTAATTTAGAATTAAAATACTCAGCCATTTCCCATTCCCACCACCCAATTATTCCCGTCAACATACCTAACGGCAGTTTTTTAATTCCAGGTCATGTATCGGCCAAAGAAGACAACCACAATGCAGAGATAACCAACGGTTCTACCAAAGAAGACGGTAAGTCTGCCTCTGAACAGTCTGACGCTGATGTCGAAGATAACTTGGATGATGTGCCACGAAAAGCTGACACCCACTCAGCGTCAATTGGAACTCAAGCTATCGCCGATACTGCATCCAATTTTGCAGCATATCACATGAACTCGAACTACGATTATGACAAAATTATCTGCAACGATACTTACCGCACCAGTCCTGTAGATCTCGATAAAGAAAAAACAGATAATACTCCTGAAAATACAGATAAAGACAAAGTCGAATTCGCTGACTCCTCAACATCCACTATAGCCATACCCTTGGAATACAAACCACTGATATCATCAGAGAACCTTTCTAATCCAGATTCAGGAGTGGCTAGTCCTGAAGCTACCAAACATAATTCTACTGAAACTGTTGACAATGTTGACTCACCAATTAATGGTAAAGAACTAGGCAGCCATAGTTCTTTATCGAGCGAGATTAATTTAGATCTATCCAGTCCGCAGCACAACAACATGTCTCCAGCCAAGTGTGATTACGAAAGGCCGGTATCAAGGAGGTCAGAACTGGAAAGGCCACCTTCGAGAAGATCTTTCGCTATGGAGTACTCCAATGAAGTAGTATCGCGAGGTATTAGCGTCCAAGGATGCAAGAATGTTCTAGAGCACAGCGGAGAAAGCAGCTATGAGTCACTCGCTGAAAATAAAAATCAGAGTACTGCCATAAACGACTTTAATAATTATTACCAAAATATAGCAAATAAAGTGGATGAACTGAAACTTATAATGGATGATGCTAAGAATATGAAACCTACGCCATCACCAATTACTACTGAGGTACCCGTCGACCCCCCACCGACTGTGCCAAGGCCTAAAGTTAACAATGTGGAGGCAGAAAAGACAGTTCAAAAGGACTTCTTGCCATATTCTAGACAGAATCAGTCCTCGCCACGTTACGTATACGATGAAGATGAATGCAGTATACAATCTTGCCTGAGCCAGTTCACAGCATTAGAACTCCTCACTGGCAACAATAAAGTTGGTTGTGAAAATTGCACCGAAAGGATCAACGGCAAAGATGGAAAGACTGTGTACACAAACGCCACTAAACGTTTCTTAGTGTCGAGTCCTCCCGCGATACTTATATTACACCTGAAGAGGTTCCAGCTAGGGCCAAGGTGCATGTTCAGAAAGATGTCAAAACACGTCGATTTCCCAACTATCTTGGATCTGGCTCCGTTTTGCGCTATGGACAAATTGAAGAAGTTACCCAACGTCACACGAGGTCAAAATGAACTTCTTTACTCGTTATATGGCGTAGTTGAACACTCAGGAGGCATGCACGGAGGGCACTATGTAGCCTACATAAAAGTGCGGCCGTCCGTAAAAGGAGGAGATCCACGGTGGTGGTTCCTACCCAAAAGCGCCAATATACCGGCAACGTCAGGAAACGGCGAAGGAGATGGTGACTCCGAATCTGACCTCTCTGGGTATGAATCTGGTGAAGGCCCAGGATCTGGTGCTGAAGCCCCATCAGGGAAATGGTACTATGTATCCGACAGCATGGTATCCGAAGTGAGTGAAGACAAAGTCTTAAATGCGCAAGCATATCTCTTATTCTATGAAAGGATTTACTAAATTGAGTCCAAAATATTTAGGATAGATCCCGATTAAAGGGGCACGTGTGGCCTAATGATTGTTTTCGATGGAGTGGCATTTAAGTGGAAGACTGAAGCTTAGAATTGGGTATACGTAGAGATTTGCATGACGTCATACATATGCATGTTTTTAACCGTGTAAATAGCTTAAGAAAATGAATTATCGACCTTTCATTTTAAATTAATTTTAACTTTGACGCCGTACCCTTCATGCGACTAGCTAATTGTTTGTTCTGGTCTAGTAAATCATTGATTTATATGTTATATATCCTTCATGTTTTTGTGAGTCAGTGAATCAAAATCGCGGGTGTACCTTAAAGAATCGATTCATCGCAACTAACCACAAATGTACCATTTAGTACCTAGGTTTAAAAATATGTACTTCGAAAGAAATATTACTAAAGTTATACCCGCCATATTAACATCAGGATGACGGGTGTTAAATAATATATCAAGTTTTGTACATTATTCGATTACAAAGATGTAGCTAAAAGGTATGCCCAGTAAAAATTGAAATTTGATAAGTTTATTAGTTGACGATAATGAGTAACAACATTAAATGATATAGGCGTCATTCTTGTATAACCATAATAATAACCAATCTCAACTATAATCCTTACGAATTACATGAGATTGGTTTACAATTAAGTGTATCTACAAAAATCTATAAATAATATGCAGTCTTCTAGATACAACTAGATAATTCACAGTAATAAATTTATGAACATACAAACAATCATTTTATCTTTTAGTAGTTAACACAGGAACCTTTTTAACCTTCACTGCTAGTTTGGTTTTTGGCTTTGATGTTATGTGAGATAGTTTCTATTAAAACATTGCTTTGCTCTTTCTTCAGGCAGAGTTCTGTTTGTTAATTATAGATTAACTTGGCTTAAATCTAATCAACACAACTAATCAAGTATATTATTTATATTCCGTGAGGCAAACAAACATAGTCAACCTTATGTAAAGTATATAAATGCTTACATTGCAAGATATATATCACTGGTGGTTTGGCCACTTCAGACTTTTTTTTATTAAGTGATTAACTGGGTTTTCTTACTAAATTAGGATGTTTGGTGTTATCATATGTAATAAGTAATGGATAAATATTATTGTAAGCACCCGCCCGCCTGACGTCAGTATGGCGGGTATGCCTTAACTTAAATTTCATTCTGAACGAAGTACATTTTTTTAAATTATTTGTACTAAAAGTACATATTAGGTACATTTTATATTGCAATATTTCAATTCGATAAGGCACGCGTGTGGTTTTGACGTGTTTTGTACAGCGAGCTCAGTCATCGTTAGCTGGGTGACGGTTGCAATTTACTAGCGTCTACTAATTTGAACATTAAAACACTGTTGAATAAACTACGAATATGGTGTGATATTTATAAGGGTCTTTATTATTTTCGTGACGTATCTACCTGTTATACACATACATATAAATATATATAGACGCGAGGAATAACATCGTAACTGCTTATAGTATTAAAAGGAATTGATGCATTTACTACGTTATTCGTCGGTGCTGTGGTAGTTAATATGTTGTATGTGGCCATGGTTTACCTGCTTTTTAATTGTCGTTTCAATAATTATATTATGAATCATTAAATTTACCTCAACATACTCGGAATCATCGCTCGGTGTGTTTGATGTTTTTAATGTATTATTTATTTGATTTGTTTTTTTTTTATTTTTTATTTTTATTGACCGTGGTTGCTTCGGTGTCAGTGGTATAGTCTTCCATTGAGGTGTCAACGTAATGTGTAGGCAGTAATTTGTAGTCTCCAGTGCGAACAGATCTGTCAGGACAACTGGGAGTCTTTGTAATGATGTTACAGTTACCAATTATACATTGAATGTACAGTTTGACATTGTTTCGTTGTGTTCAATGGTATTATATATACCCGATGTACAAAAAACGGAGGGTATTTTTTTATGTATACACGGACCTCTTGTAGCCTAGCCTGATCTTGTCTGTATACCTTATCCTTGCAGTATCATAAGCTTTGCGACTACATGAAAGCACATAAACTTTCAAAATAATACTGTAGAATATTTTTTGGTTATCCACTTGAATATTTGTAGTATTACAAATGCCAAAATGATATATAACACCTTTTTTGAGCTGAAAGTCAATGGTATATACTTTATCCACTATATTATTTTCGGTTTGATTGCAATCTGCCATACTGTAGACGTATCTATGACTCACTGCATACCGTGAATCCCCTGAAGTAATTTTAATCAGGAAATTTTGACCAAAGACTCCCGGTAAAAATTCGAAATCTTGTCTATGGCTCACCTTGTAACGAATTAGCTAAGTTATTTATTACGCTACGAGATTCACTCATCGACTAACTTCGCATCCGTAATTAGAATAATTTATGATTGGATACCGTGATTGTACGGACAACGTCACATTAAGCTATACACTCATGCGTATGTCGTAGCAGTAAAGTTGACATTTGCATGGCTTTGTATAGCTTGAGCTGTCGTTGCGTGTACGAATCCTTGAGCCCCTAATAACATTAACATTTTATCAATACATGTATTTTATATGTACTGTGTGTAAGGTCCGGGCTTTATATCGCTCGGTTCTCTCTGCCTACCCCGCATGAGATCCTGGCGTGATGATACTTACATATTTTTTGTATTAAATAAAGACTTAATAATTAATTGTTAGATAAGTACATAATATAATACTGATTGGGTTTTAAATATATTTATTTAACTCTTTCAAAGTCGCTCTAGAGGTTATTTATAAATGAGTACCTAAATTATTCTGCCATCGGGTGGCACTCGTTATTTAAATAAATCTTCAGTGTTTTTTATAAATGCGACTTGTCGAAGCACTGTTGAAACGTGGAAAAATACTGAATACTGTCTTAGCAAGTATAATGACTTGGGAAATATTTTTTATGTAAGGATCGTGCAATATGTTTTTATTCCAAGGGCTGTATGTAAGTTATTTGAATCGCGGGGAGGTTGGTACAATGCGCACGCGCATTTTAGTGGATTATGAAGGAACATAACAAATGGAGAACCAATAGAACGATTTTGCTTGTAAACTCAAATTACGGGTCTGGCGTGAAGTAATACGATAAAAGATAAAGATAAAAATCATTTATTTTCAATACGGGCACTTAGACACGTCTTATATTCTTTAAATGAAATCATATTGTATCTTAATAATTTTCCATTTTTTTTATTCACTTTTTAATCTCTGTTTTTTAATCTACCAGCATTTCGAAAATTAACATTGGCGAAGAAGAAATGTCAAAGGAAGCTTGCCAATATGGGTCTTTTTTTCATCGTTAATATTATATTACAATAAATATATGTGAGTGTACATATAGTGAAATCAAGTGGTACAATTAAAGATATACCCATCAAGGACCGCTATATACTTTTTCTATGCATACCGCCATAAGCGTGGTCATATATGACCTGTCACGGTGCTCAATACGCGCAGCTCCTGTTTGCTAGTTCACGGTTTAACATCTTGTCAATACTGCTTATTGGTTAACATTCTCACATTGAACCGTAGGTTCGGATCAGTGAAATACTTATATGCTAAAACACTAAGTTTTGCTGATTGCAATGTACCTTTATGCGTCGTGAAGTGATTTATAGTCCCTGATTTATAGACACAGATCAATAAATCCCTTGACGGCACATGAAGGCCCCACTCGCGTAATATTTCAGCGCCTCAATATCTCAGTGATACTAGCCTACTGACCAATGGGAGGATATTTGAACCAATAAGCCGATAAATTACGCAATGTTAGATCCCTGAACTAATTGCATATTGATAGTATATTGAATAGTTATTGCGCGTTCTACTTTACCCCCAACCCGTACCGGTGGTATTGCTTACTATACAAAAATCGTGTCGTTGGGTATCCTTAGGTTATTTTCTTCATGGTCCACAATTATCGCAAACCTGTGGACCGATTTTCGAATAAAAAAAACAAAGTTTAAGGAGTGGATGTAACTAGGAATACAATGAACTTTATTTTCTATACTTGACCATCTTCACTATGGCAACCCTATACTATACACTGTCCATCTTATAATTAAACTTTTGACAGGTAATAAGTGATAAGATAACTTAATTATCCTTTATTGCACAAAAAATTATAATCTTAATATATAACTTAAGCCATAAGTGGAAGGATGTAGGAGCCGCAGAAGACCGAGACTAACCTGCCATGACCAAATTGGTCGTATTTTATCAGGTGATGTCAGGAGCCCCAGGAACCGGCGAGCGTGCATGAAAATAGCTGTGAATGTTACAGAAGCGAGTGAAGTATGTAAGGACCGCGTCTTATGGTGCACGGTTCTCTCTGCCTACCCCGCAAGGGACCTGGCGTGAAGATATACATTCATACATTGATAGGTAATCATTTCAACGAGTCAGAAAGAGATAAGTGTTGTGTATCTCATAAATCCGAAAGAGATAGAATATATATATATACACACCAAATCCCTTGCGGGGTAGGCAGAAAGAACCCGAGCGCCATAAGAACGCGGTCCTTACAAACTTCACTCACTTCTTTAACATTCATATTTTTTTTCATGCACGTTCGCCGGTTTCTAAGAATCTCGACATCGCCTTCTGATAAAACCAAATTGGTCATTGTAGGTTAGTCTTAGCCTTCCTCGGCTCCTACATCCTTCCACTTTTGCATTGTATATCTGTTTCGCCATTCTTTCTACATGTCCGAACCAACGGAGCATGCCTTTTCTTAACACCGACACTCTCGTTCAGACCAACTCTCTTATGTCATCATTACGAACGCGGTCAGCAAGCGTTACGCCACAAATTTTGCGCAATGCTCTCATTTCGACCGCATTTATTCTACTATAGATGGAATCAATAATACTATAGAAATAGAACGATCCGTCAAAAGTGGCTTAATAAAATGGACGTAGTATAGTGCCGTATATACCGGGGGCAATCCCGTGAAATTGCATTTTAGCTTGCGCGGAGCGTCCCTTGTTCGTCTCTCGACAAAAATATTGACAGTTCAAGCAAATACAATATGAATTTTCTATCTCGTTCCTATTATTAATGATTTGTTTACCACACAACATGATCTCCACAACTAACGAGCTATCTATACATTACGGATGCCTAGTTTTTAACATGAACTATCACAACTATGTATATTATGCTGTATTTATCTATATACATAATTCATTAAAGCGTCACTCGTGAATTTGTACATACAATATTTATTTTAAACGCCATTTGTTATAAATGGGAGTGTAGTCTGTCCTTAATATTGTTATAAAAGGTATATACTGAGTGTCGTTTCGAATCATGGTTTGTATAAGCCTCGAGAGGTACCATGAAATGGATCGCAGTTACGTTGAGAATTCATAAAGGGCAACGCACACAGACCCATGCACGTAAAAAAAAATTAAGACAGGTAGAGTGCAAAGCAGCCCGACTAGGGAAGTACCTCCACCTCACAGAAAACCGCAGCTAAATAAACTCCCCTCCCCGCGGAGTTGTGTTCCCGTGTGTGACTGAGGTCACCGGTAGCTTTCAAGGAGTTAATGTGTTAGCAGCACAGGTGGCATCGCGCAAGTGATACTTAATGTATTTCCAGTGTTTATAGGCTATGGTAACCACTTTACATAAGGTGGACTGTATGCTTGTACACCTCCCGATGTAGTATAAAAAAAGGGAGATGGATGGTATTTCTCTTTTTTGGCACAAAGCTAAATCAAATCAAGTCAAAAGGAGTCCTATATAGCTTTAAATAAGAAAGCAAGGCAATCTTTTTAACTTGTGTCGATCGCAGGTGCGACATGTCATGAGATATATACAAATGTTTCAATAATAGTGTACGGAAAGCCCTTAATAACATGTTTGCGTCAGCTCGACTTGAACTCTGTGTGTATGCGCCCTTTTATTTTCGTATTTCAATCGGAACTTGCAAATCGGATCTTACTTTGTCATCGTTGTCACTTATTAAGTTTAATTGTTATAGATTCGAGTGCTCAATTTTGTTGCTTCTACTAATTGTGTTGTTAATACTGCAGATGGCGACGCTGGATAATTGTAGCACAAATTATTATATTAACAATAGTATATAACGATGTACGGACGATGTTATTGAACGTTATACAAGGTGTGTTGTTAAATATCTCTTATTTAATATTTTCTAGATGAATCTATCTACTTTTTAATTACATACGTTGTATAGGTTTAGGAACATTCTGCTTATTAGTACTAAGTATCTGTTCTGCCTTCCGGCAATGCCTTTCATTAGTTCCTGTATCTATCCAGTGTTGCCAACTTCAATGACGCTCGGTTTTTTAAATGCTAATTAATAACTTACGGGGATAATGCATTCAAAATATCTTTATTCAATAAATAGTTAAGGTATATTAAAAAAAAGACTTGCAATTTTTCGTATAGTTGAAGAGATTTTATCACGGGACCAACTGTTTGTGCAAATCGTGTTCAGTTGCCGTTATTAAATGCAACCAAATTTTTTTATAATGATATCCCGTGTCGGTAACTAAAAATGTATTCGTTTACGTATCGCCTTATGTTTATTTGAAGATCGTAATGTTCACACAGCGACAGACCGTTTGATCTTTGTACCTTATGGCGCACACAAGAGCAAAAATTGTGCTACAAGTGACATGCATTGTCGCTGTGTGTACATGTGAACCATTTACACAGACGATTACAAAATATTTGCTATGTAAATTTAAAATCATTCTGTTCAGGTCCTTTGTTATCGAAGATTATTTGCAGACATGTTTGTTTCTCTTCCTCTCACCTCGTGACACAATCAGGCATGTCACCAAATCCTTTGGTATCCAAGTTTGCGGAACGTGAAACATCTTTCAGTTGTCATAAATAATTTTTAACACAACGATTTTAATCTTATAAAATTGATATTTCTACTATTTATTGTACTAATCCTATGGAAGATATCCGACTGGCTTGGAGGCGCACTAGACAGACAATACTAAGGGAAGAGATCACTCTAGTGTCAATTTCACGATTCAGACATTTTAATATGGCCGTCTCAAATTTAAATAGAGAACCCGTTGATCTATGATCATCCCCAGTTAGACCTGTCTTGATATGAGCTCATGTAAATAGATGTAGGGCATAGCTATTTATATAAGCGATTTGAGTAATGATTTAACTCCTTATAGTCTGCAGCCAAATAATAAGTCTTATCTCTTGAGGAGTACAGTAATTTCTGCAATTACCTATGGGGCGGGGAGTGTAGGAGCAATACTCCGTGTATTGCATGCATTCATAGGCTACGGTAGGCTTCATATCAACGTGTATTGTTTCTTACCCGACGTAATATATTTATATTGATTAGCATTTATGAGACGAGTGTAAAGTAATGTTGTTTTTAACGTTTACATTTGTCGGATGTAGGTTTTGTGTACCGTTAGCCTGTGTTATTATATTATTATTATTTGATAACTTTTGTACATTGAACTCAACTTATTACTGCATTATGAACAGGTGTATTTAAAAAATAAATATAGTTTAAAACATCAATTTTTCGTTTTATTTTTAACTGTAGAGCTATGCAGATTACGTCAATGCGCATGCCATAGCAGCGCCGACTGCAACCTTTTTGTTGATGGGTTTTGCGTTCCAATATTTCGACACGAAGAGAGCACGTCACGTCGTGCCGGGGTGTTGACGGAACGCGTTGCGTCATACCGCCGCATCCACCGCGAAACGCCATGGTCACTTCGTGTTGATAAGGCCGTGCGCACCGTTAACGTCCGCGAAGGAGTACGGCGCGGATCGCCGCGACGGGCGCCCGCTTAACTGTGCGCACAGCCTAAAATAAATTAATATCTAAACTCGTATAAATAAGGTATAATGGCGCGCACGTCGAATCAGATGTGGGAGCTGGGGGGGGGCAAGATGCGTCGCACCCGTGTCTCTTCACACAAACCATGGCAAATAGCGGTAGGCCATGGCGTGCTGCGGGATCCTTCCGGCGTCAAAAGTGTATCCTGTCTCGTCGTGCTACCAGTCTGCGTCGTCGTAGAGTTGCTCGGTTAGCAACAAAAGCTGTAACGTAATACTTTTTGCACTGCAAATGTTCGTAGGCTATGCTAATAATTTTATATCAAATGGTCGCATAAATAATTAATAGTAACAATAAAGCAGAGCCTTAGTCTCCAGTGTTCCAGTGTGTCTTCGTCGGTCGGAGTGTAAATCCAAGAAGGCAGGAAGCTTCTACTTGTTGAAAAATAAGAATACAATATTAAATAAAACAAATTTATTTCTATAAATCAGTGTGCAGCCGCCTCTTCAGTAAGTCGACGTGAGACTCATCGAACGGGACAAGCGACGTGATCTTGGGCACATCCAGGATTGTCAACTCTATTATACAATACAGCACTTGTAACGTGTTCTTTGCTTTTTGTAGTGCCTGAAACAATTGATAATTGTCACTTATACATACATCATTCTTGCTCTAACAGTTCTACTGTGCTATGAGCTCCAAGCACAAGATGTCAAGAGAGGTAGAGCTCATCAAAGCAACCGCAGCCAAATAACAACTCTCTGGAGGGTTGTTGTGTTCGTGCGTGTCAGTGAGGTCACCAGTAAACAGTAAGTCCAGTTTTGACGAGCACGACTTTCTCAGTCGTGAAAGACGCGACTTTGACACCAACGCTCGTGGGTTCGATTCCCACACAAGACAAACATTTGTGTGCATGAACATGTCTCTGTTTGTCTTGGTCTGGATGTTTTAAGAGAGGTAGGGCGCATCAAAGCAGCCCGTCTGGGGAAGTACCTCCACCTCACAGAAAACCGTAGCCAAATAACAACTCCCTAGAGGGTTGTTGTGTTCCTGCGTCTGAGTAAGGTCACAAGTAAGCTCCTAAGGAGTTGTTGTGTATGCAGGAGAGGAGGCATCACGCGAGTGATATACGTTACAAGCGTTAATAGGCTACGGTAACTGCTTTACATCAGGTGGACAGTATGCTTCCTGGAGTTGTATAAAAAAAAACAAGGAATTGCTGTGTTAGCATAGCAAGCGAGGTGGCATCGCGCGAGTGATACATAATATATTGCAAGCGTTCATAGGTTACTGTAACCGCTTTATATCAGGGCCGTATGCTTGAGTGCCTCCGACATTGTATATAAATAAAAAAGGGCTTAGCATATATAATCCTGTCACTTCGGCACTAACGGCCGAAGCGCTAATACTAAGCAAAGTCATTCACCGAGATTGCCTTCTCTTTCATCTCAGTGTTTGTACTCATTTGCTTTTTGATGTTTTGCATCTCTTGCGGCGATAACCCGACCAACTTCGATAGTACATCACTGGTAAAGTCGACGTCTATACTCCCAGTGCCATCTACAATCGTGCACCGTAAACTCCATCCATCTTTGCCCACAGACAATTTGGACAATAATTTCATAATCTGTCCCTTTACTTTAAAAACTCGGCCAATTCTATCACTTTCCTCCATCTCATTTATCTGTTTTATATACACGAATGGTTCCGATGATATTTTAGTTGGACCCTTATTTGTCGGTTGTTTAAGTTCATTTACTTGTGCATCAAACTTTTCTTCTATGTCTCTTAGGTAATCCTCGTCTTCGTTCATAAATATGTCATTATCGTCTGGGTAATCGTCAGCCTTATTTGTATTAGTTATAGAGTCTGTTTTTAATTTCTTGCCAGGGTTAGAATCTGCGACGTTTAGAGGTCGTTTTCCAGTGTTATTGCTGTCACTGAACTGTGCTTCTATTTCTGCTAGCTGGTCTATGTCGATGTCGTCATCAGCGAAGTTGTTCGCTATCTGTAAGCTGGTGACCCTGGCCACCGGACGGGAACTCTGATCGAAGACTGGTTCAGGATATTGGTCGTGTGGTCGGGCTGGAGGCATTTCTGAGTGTGGCGACGGTACATTTGTGTTTCGTATTGTAGTGTTGTGTTCTATATCTGAAAAACAAGGTATATTTTAATATATTTTTTTTATACAACGTCGGAAGGCATACAAGCATACGGGCCACCTGATGTTAAGTGGTTACCTTAGCCTATGAATGTTTGCAATACATTAAATATCGCTGTTAACACAGCAAGTCCTAAGGAGTTTCCTGGTAACCTCGTATTTAACATTCGTAAAGCAAAGCAGCCCATCTGTAGTAAGTACCTTCACATCATAGGAAACCGTAACCAAATAACTACCTGGAAGTTGCTGTGCTGTACTTGACATTATCTCGTTTGTAGCATACAAGCATACGGCCCGTATAAAAAACCTCTCTAAAATCTATATTCTACAATATCTAATAATATATAACAAGTGTAAATAATGACCATGTGCAATGGGCAGGCCCAACTTGGTAGAGAGAACAGCTGCTGAAGAATTGGAGAATGCTATCTCCTGCACTTCACCGCCAAGCAGCTCTATAGCACTCTCCGTGAGGAGAATCACGCCTCGACGACATTCCACCGGTCCTGGAAATATAAAAGGTTTTTGTATGACATAACCTATGTAATGCACCGCAAAGAATATCACACCCGCTTCGCTATCGCAGCGGTTGCGATAAGATTTTAAATTTATTTTGAGATTTGTAACATTCAAATCTTAAAAATAAAATAAATAATACGTAATATAGGGAGGTGGATTAGTTCCATTAGAAATTTTTTTTCGGTTAAAGGCAAATATTAAAAAATTATCGTTGTTGAATGTTATCAAAAAAGGAATTGAATTTCATATTTTATGTTGGATTGGTGACCAATATACTATGCACACATACTAGGTAGATACCACTTCATCTATTAGGTAGATGGCGCCACTTTAAGACTGAAAATAGATTTGTTGTATGAATGTATTCATCATCATCACGAAATTTCTCGTGGTAGCTCAGTTGGGAGAGTAATTCGCCGGCAATCGAGGATCGTGGTTCTAGACTAACTAGCTAACCTAATTAGTGTTATGGAGGTCAGACGACAGTGTAAAAATCAGTATCTTCGCCAAATCCTTAGTTATTAAAATAAATAATAATTTATTCAAAGCAAACATGTACATCTGAATATTAAATTGCTATGACCCCACACTAGGCTAGGCCTGAATCGTGGACATCAAAAACAGTTGAGTTTCCTAACAATGAGTATAATTGTAGCGGGGAACAGTAATTCATTACAAGCAAGCAACTTATAAACATCAAATATTTTTTTTAGTAAAAAAGTAATGACAAACTACTCAAATTAACTTTAACCTGAGTATTTGAGTATACGATACAAAAACAAAAATATTAAAATAATACACATAAAATTTAAAAATGTAATTACATGAATTACCCCGGAGGCACGCTAGTGGTTATATTAAGAGTATGTCTAAAGGTGTGTGTTTTGGAGTGAGTGTATGTACGCACAGAGGAGCCAGCGGAGTGTGTGCGTATGTAAGTATACGTGAGAGTGTGAATGAGTTTTTATTTGTAAAAACAGTAATAGATTTCAGCATCGTGGATATTTTCTATGTCGTCCTAGTTCCAGGGTATCAATATGGTCTGTAAAACGTTTTTTGCTTCAAACATTTTACAACTTCAACTCGCAACAATTGGCTAACTTGTTGTATATTAGGGGAAAGAGAAATATATTTAAATTTAAAACGCTCAGCAAAGGTGTTTGTTGTGTTGGAAGCTTAAATACTCCTTTTTTGTAACATATATTATAAGGTGTTGAGCCTAAGACACGTTTATGGGTGTACAGTGTAGAGCGCATTAGATACAATCTGCGAACACTCAATACTTGTGCCTCCTTGTATAGGTCAACAGTACTGAACCGTCGTGGTTTCCTGAAGGACACCTTGAAAACCGCCCTCTGGGCTATCTCCAGTGTTATCAGAGTAGATTTCGCAATGTCAGAATACAGTAATTTATTATAGATTGGCACAGGGATAGATTCTCAGAAGGGGGCCACCTGTGACATCTCTCAGAAGGATCATGGTGTGAATAAGTTTACGTGTTCTGGGCAGTTGTAATAGATATGTGCCTTTTGAAGTTCAGATTTTCATTGATTTCCATACAGAGGTACCTTAGTGACTAGCTACGACCCGGATCAGCAGAGGAGTGAAAGCAATCATGTTCGTGGATTTTCAGACTGGATTACGCTAAGAAGAAGAACATTTAATGATTTATGGGCTTACATTTGCCCTTCGGTAAGCATTCGTCGACTGCTGAGCATAGGCCTTCCGTCTAGAGAGCTATTCGTCTCGATTTTTTTTATACCACTAAGGTAGCAATCAAGCATACGGCCTGGCTAATGTGTAGCAGTCACCGTAGTCTATGAACATTTGCAACACCAGGGGTGTCACTTATGCGTTGCCGACCCTCTAAAAATCTCTTTACGCATCCATGCTGTAGTCCCTTGTAAACCTCGACTGGGAGCTCATTCCACAGCTTGAGAGTTCTCGGAAGAAAACCTCTCTGGAACCGTACGCGACCATTGCGGTTCCAGCGTGTGAGGGTGAACTCCCTGCTCCTGTGCCACCTACATCCATCGACTCCCTGCAAACCTCTTGAGGTCGTCGCTCCATCTAGTGGGGGGTCGTCCCACACTGCGTGTACCAGCACGAGGACGCCATTCGAGAACCTTTCTTCCCCAGCGGTTGTCGGTTCTACGAATACCGTATTAAACTTTATACCGTGGTAAAAAATGCAAATTACCTTTTATATATACCTTGCAACCGGGAGTGATGTCACAAGACAAGTTCCTCATCGGTTTATACTCAATGGCAGAAACTTCCTGAACACCATCTGTAAGGTACAGTTTTATCATCCTGTAACAAAAAAATGTAACATTTATATATCATTCTTCAATGCCGACTATTATACAATTGGTACATGATTTATTGGTATATTTTATTTAGCTGCTGCAATCGTCTGTTAGGTGGAGGTACTTCCCTCAGTCACGCTGCTTTTAATGCAATATCGCTGTGCTCCCATAATAATTCATAAATTCCTGATTGACTTTTGCTCACTGTACTCAACGCTAACTTATGGAAGCGAGAGTTCGGTATGGCAGAAAGCTTAAAGTAGAAAAGTTTGTGGCATAACGCTTCGCAATGATGATGTTAGAAACAGAGTTGGTCTATTGGTGTTAAAATAAGAAGAGGTGTGCTCCGTTGGTTCAGACATGTAGAAAGAATGCAGCAAGAATTACAAAACAGATAACATACATTGAAATAGAAGAACATAGGAGCCAAGAAAGTCCAAGACTTACTTGTCATGACCAAATTTATAATGTTTTATCAAAAAGTTTAGAGCTTTAGAAACCGGCGAGCGTACATGAGAAGAGCTATGAATGTTAATAAAGCGACCGAGTTGTGTAAGGATCGAGTCATATGGCGCACTACATATACAAATTCTACTTGGCTAAGAATCATAAAAGATCTTTATTCAGACATTTTGTTCATTTATCAACTCTTATGTCATGTGCTAGAAGCTTGCTCGTTCGCGACCCGACCGAAAGCGCACCGATGTGCGGGTTAAGGCGTTGCACGGAGGAAACGCGCACCGATCCGCCCCCGTCGGTGCGAAGATAGCATGCGGCGGTGGGGGGCGGCACCCACCACGTAGTGCTAATTCGGCGGGTCGGGGAGAGCGCAAGGGGAGCGACACCGATGATCTGCCCGGTGGGATAATAGCCCTATGGTCTGGGATAGACCGGGACGATCATGCTAGTGGTGGTGTCGTACTCTCCTCTCGCTAAGTCTGTTGTAAAAGCTTACTGTTTGGTAAGGCATAGACTTCTCTGGGTTCGTATACAACCGCGCATTACTCGAGTATTTGTGGTTGCTGCATACGCTCCCGTAAGCTCAGCGTGTGCTTAAGACCTAGAGAAGTTTTGAATCTCTGAGGGATGTTGTGGATTTAGCTGAAGTGAATGAAAGTGATTATGTGTGGAGATTTGAATAGATGGATTGAGACTAAACGAGACAGCTGTTCTTAGTTCCTATGGAGATAAAAGAGTGAACGAAGAAAGTAAGTCAATTCTAGATTTATGTGTGGAACGAAACCTCCTCGCGTCGAATACTTTATTTCATCACAAGGATATTTACATGTATACATGGAGACGAAATGACCAAAAACGTGCGATTGATTTGATTTTAATAGATAGACGTCTCCGAAATACTATAATAGATACAAGAGCCTTTAGAGGTCCCACTCTTGAAACGGACCACTACCTGGTGGTAAGTCGGTTTGTGGGACTTTTCAAGAAGTGGAGACATTGGCGTGTGCGTATCCCTTTCGAAGAGCGAAAAATTACATCTGGTAAGTTAAAATACATCTGGTAAACGAAAGACTTGCGAATGCAAGCCTTTCCGACTCAGATGTGGATGATTGGTGGAAAGTTATGAAAGAATGTATGGTTGACTGTGCAAAAAAAGCAAGTTGATGTGCAGAGCTATAAAACATTGAACGGAGGTGCCTTGTGGGATGCGGAGCTCGAATCAAAAATCAGAAAGAGGAAAACGTGGCTGGATTATGTATCATCTTTGCTCTTAAATGAAAGTTTGAGAGAGAAGAAAGAAATGTACCGTCTATGCAAGAATGAAACCAAGGTTTTAGTGAAAGAGAAGCGTGAAAGACAAATTATGAATAAGGAAGAGAGGCTGACGAAAAACTTCAAGGAAATACAAAACTCTTTTGAAGAGTGGTAAAGAAGTCTCGGAGTGGTTCGTTGGCATCCAGAATGGGCAAAATAAAATCTTAAGCGGGTATCATTCTTGCTAACACTCAGGAAGTGTTAGAACGGCGCAGTGAATATTTTGGAGAAATGTAGTCTGATGCTCACTCCACGTTAACGAGGTGGAATGAAGGTATAACTATGGATGAGATCTAATGGTCGAAAGCTTGAAAAATGGAAACTCTTTGGGAATTGATATGATCGAAGCTGAGATGATTAAACTAGGTGGCACTTACGTCCGGGACACAGGAGGAGGAGGCACAGGGAGTATTCCGAAATGGAACGGGATGTAGGTACGGATCAAGTTTTCTCGCTTCGCAATATCATGGAGAAGCATCTGGCCATAGACCAGAAGGTTTCTGCGGTTTTGTGGATCTTATTGCCGAGATATGGGGAGATACGGGTTGACGATGCACTGCTCCGTGTCGTGCAGTCCAGCTACAAGAATTGCTCAGCATGTGTGCAAGATGGCAACATGTCATACTGGTTTGATGTCAAAATTGGCATCAAACAGGGTTGCATGTTGTCTGCTAGGCTGTTAATTTTGTATCTCGATAGTTGTCTACACTGAATAAGATCGACGAATGTAGGATTACGCATAGGTGACCTAGTGGTGATTGTCTGCTTTATGTAGACGATGCCGTATTATTACCCGAAACACCATCTGAATTGCAAACGCTGATAACAATAATGAAAGACGATTGTTTGGAGAAAGGCTTACTATTGATTGCGAAGAAGACAAAGATTTTTTATTTGAAGAAACCAGAACTAATTTAAGGATTATGGTTGACGACGAAGTGCTGGAACAAGTGAATGAGATTGTATAACTTCGATGCGCTTTCAGTAGGGCAGGAAGGTACGCCGTTGATGTGGAAAAACGAGTGCTGGGAATAATAGTGTGAATGGAGCGGTGGGAAAACTAAGCAGTAAAAGCTTAAACCAGAAGGCACAGCTCGCTATACACAGTGCAGTGCTGGTCCCAACGTTTACTTATGGAAGTGAGAGCTGGGTATAGCACAGAGAGCATGAAAGTAGAATAAATGTGGTCGCGATGAGAGTATTGCGCAAAATTTGTGGCATAACGCTTGCTGACCGCGTTCGTAATGATGACATAAGAAAGAGAGTTGGTCTGAAAGAGAGTGTCGGTGTTAAGATAAGAAAAGGCATGCTCCGTTGGTTCGGACATATAGAAAGAATGCAGGATGACAGAATGACGAAACAGATATACAATGCAAGTGGAAAGATGTAGGAGCCGCGGAAGGCCAAGACTAATCTACCATGATCAAATTGGTCGTGTTTTATCGGGAGGCTTAGAAACCGGCGAGCGTGCATAAGAAGAGAAATGAATGTTAGAGAAGCGACTGAGGATAGTAAGGATCGAGTCACGTGGCGCTCGGTTCTCTCTGCCTACCCCGCAATGGATTTGGCGTGAAGTTATAGATAGACTTATTAATAAAAAGATTTCAGGAATGCAATTTGATCTAACTTGCTTTGTATGCTTCCGCCACCAATTAGTTCATGTGAACTAGCGCCGGCCGGCACTCACATTGCCCGCCATCTGGAACAGAAACCGCGTGCATCCGCCACCGTTGCTGCCATGACTGCCCCGGTCGTCTCTGCGACACATGTTTTGCGTCTCAGCAAGGCATCCTCAGGCACTGTAGATGTTAGTCGGACTTGTTTTATGTGTCATGAAGTACACAAAGCAGGTTAGATCAAATTGCATATAAATTTTACTTCCGCAAAATAATGCCTGAATATATTAACTAGATTTTAGGAATTTAAATAACGCATAAAAATATACATATGCAAAAAGGTCATATTATTACTGAACGTAATTTTTGAAAGGAACGGTTTCAACCCTTCCAATATATTCTAATATCAGAGCGATACTATGTATCAAAGTTTACAATATTTTTACCTGTGACCCGGTACTTTATCTTCAATCTTTACTGTGGCTTCTATATTTTCAGTGTTGACTTTCTGCAGTTTCAGATATTGCCGGTAAGCAGGGGTCCCTAAATTAAAATACTATACTTAATACAACAGGATAATTTTTATATGTAACATCTTTCGTCTCCCTTTTGTACAATCTGTGGAAGTGATTTCGTGAAAAGTGAAGTGTGTAACAGGAAGTAGGTGAGCGCGCGCGGTGGTAAAGTTGGGCGTCATATGACACCAACTTCTTGTTAACAGGCCTGTTGAGATGAAAATGGGCTTCATCCGAAAACAAGATGTTGTCGAAGTTACGAAAACGATCTAGCATCGTTTCAGCATACAATTTGCGTAAATTTAAATCATCAATAAGGCTTTAATTTTAGCACTAGATGGATCTTGTATGGGTGTAATTTCAAATTTAATTTCAAAGTATGGTGTAATATGTGCCTAATATTCTTAATTCATCTGAACGTTTGCGCGCCGATAAATCAGGATCATGTCGAACTGAATCCGAAACTCTTTGCACATTCTCTTCACTTCTCGAAGTCCGTGGACCACCGGTTTGCTTCACATTTAGTGTTGATACCGTCTCTTCGAATTTTTTTACACATTTCTTTATCAATTCTGGACTTGGACACTGATTTTAGTCTTGTAAATCGTATTCAACACGAAATAAGCGCCTTGCAATAACGAGCGAACCATTATACAGATAAAATTGATTTACGCAAAAAGCGCGTTGCTGCCCGAGAATCGTTCATTGTGAAAAATTCTGAGAAAAGAGCTAGCCACTAGACCCCTCCCCGTGCCTCTCATGTTTGGGCGGGAAATCAAATTTTAATGTTAACTAATTCACGGCCCACCTGTATTTTATTGGCTCTGATTTGCAAGTTTGGCATCCTTTACAGATATTTAGCAATGTGTAAATGTTATGAGCATGAAACATATGGCAGGCTGAGGCCCTAGCTGAGAAACAAATAGAAAAAAAACGCCAGGCATCTGCAATTACATATGACTGTCTCAAATAAATAGTCCACTAAGGTATGTATTTGGAATATGTATTCAATCACTTTAGGAGAATAACTAAAGAATAAGGAAGTGCACCAAAGGTAGACATGTCACCGGTACTACAAAACCAGTGTCCTCACAACTAGACTTTATTATCATGGTGTACTGATGTCATGATAGAGTACTATGCAAACAAAGTCACCAATCAATATTTTTGAACTGTCTTTTTTAATATTTCGATAGCTTTACCTTCAGAACCCACACTCGGTTGCAATACTTAACATAAACAATACTACCGACGCCTCAAAAATAAATATAACTAACGTTATAGTAGGTGGTCTGAACAAAAATAAAGAGAGTAAGCCAAGTTCTAGCAAAAACGAATAGTGAGACCAGATGATGGTTGTGTAAAATTGAAAAACCAATACAAAAATTTATGGAAGTTGCTCCATGTCAAAATCAGCATCTTCGCCAAATCGTTAGGCTTAGGTAGCAGACTCCACTAGTCTCAATAGATTAAGAATTGGAGTAACACTAGGAAAACAAAGGAGTGCTTATTAAAAATGGCTGTGCGCCTCTAATAATTAACATACATGTATACATTTTTATTTTTGCTTCAGAAATACCTAATAATATTAGTAAATAAATGTTACCATTGACCCATTACGCGCCAAGCGGTTTGATTGAACCATGCATGTTATGGCAATAGGTATATAAGTGTTTGACGGGTTAAGGCGACACATCGAAAAATTAGACCAACTTTCATCGAATAGTATAGGCTAATGACTAAACTGACGGATCTAAGATTTTAATATAAGTAACTTCATTTCTTTATCTTGAATTTGCTTGCTCAAATACGCGATTGTGTAAAATTGATTCGATAATAATTACTTTCGAAAACACCTCCTGAAATTCATTATTTATGAAATTACAACGTAGTTGTTCTGTTTATACGCTTCAAAATTACTTAAATCTATTAGTAATATCTATGTTTATAATATGGTTGCTGCATATTTTGATAAGTGAAACATGAAATTTTTTAAAAATATTTTAAGTTTCTGACAATTTCTAAGCGATCACATTCGTCTTGGGTGCTACGTGTTTTCGACCTTATTGTGCGGTAATGAGGATTATAAACGCGTTGACTAACTACATCCAGCCAGTCCGGCTGCAGCCCGCTTCGAGGTGAGACCTATGTCGACTGTCTGCTCGAGCTCGCTCCATTTACATCGCGACACCGAAGTTTTTATAATTAATAGTTGTAAATATTCAATATTATAGTATTTAGCGTAAGTGTATTATTATTAGATATAAGTAGTAAATAATATTATAGGTTTATATATATTTATTATACTGTTGTAATAATGGGGAACACTAAAAAGAAAATATATAGAATAAAAATACAAAGAAAATGTTTGTAGAATGGCGGAGGCGAACAAGACAAGGTATTTATTTTTTTAAATTATTGTATTCATTAAACATATTATAATAACATTGTGTAGACATATTTCTAGTTTTTAGAACAGTTCCTAGGTATGGTTGGCCCAAGCTATTTAATTCCTCTTCAAACTTTTTTTTAATTTTGCTTACTTAATAACTATATAAAACTGCATTAATTAAATAAGAGTTATTTTTTGCAGGAATAAACAGTAACATTTGATAATTGGTATACATTATCCACAGGCTGACCGCGTACCTATATAGGACGCCAAACTCCTATTATGTCCATTATAATCTGACCGAACTCCGACTTAGAAGTTGTACGTCGGTGGAGGTCAGGTTACGTTGGAAATTTATACCAATAAGGTTCGCGCTCTCAGCACATAGCAACCAGTGGAGACTCTTTATTTCTTTGTATTAAAATAAAAACTTATAAAATAGAATATTTTTGCTGTTTTGTTTTTTAGGAGAAACTTACTAAATAAACATATTCCACTAGAAGAATCACTACTCGATTTATATGCTACTTTAACGTAAGTGTCATACGGGACGACAAACTCATAGTAACCATTATAAGCTCACCGAACTCCGACTTAGACATTGTACGTAGGTGAAGGTTAGTTTACGTTGGAAATTTATCCAATCAGAAGATAGAAAACCAGTGGAGGTTTTTTTTTTTTTTGTATTAAAATAATTACTAGTAAAATAGTATATTTTGATAGTTTTTAAAAAAACTCGGTATGTTTCATGTTAAAGAAGCGAGCGAGGTGTGTAAGTACCGAGTCATGTGGCGCTCACGAGGGATTTAGCGTGAAAATATAGATAGATAGTATACTTATACCCATGGTACTCGTGAAAACAAATAATATTTACTATGAACCAACACTGAAAACACAAAAAAATCATCTATTCTATACATTGTGGTTAGTATTGAACTATTGTACGGATTAGATTTATTTTGCAACATCAGAGATGGTCCTGGTTCTTTCTTCTTGAGAGTTTAATAAATAACAAGGAAACGTACAACAATACAAAACACAGAGTATACATAAGTAAAATACAATAAATGTCATTATACTGAAGTTAAAGTTATGAAACAGCAAGAAAATCATTTGTCACATGTTTTTTTTAAATATGAATAGATTATAAAATCTATTTGTATATATGTATATTAGGGTGTCCCTTATTTTTCAAAGTTTTTATTTTCTAACGCATATGTCTTAGTTTTGTTCATTTGCTTTTAAAACACTCGGAAATTAATTTTTAACTTATTTGGATTACGATAATCCGTGCCGAATTACATCGAAACATGTTCATACAAGTTGCGCGGCAGTGCCGCACGTACTCGCGGTATTCATTTGTTCAAATTCAAAGTCAAAATCTTTTTATTCCGTAAAAATGGCTATATTTGTTTGGAATCGTCACATTTTTTTTCCCTACCGTGCAGTTTATGACTAGGTGAGCACTGATAAAAATACTGCCAAAAAACTCAGGCATCCCTCTTTTGGTATCCAAACAAATTTACATATTTTGTTAATTACATTATAATTGGATCGACTCACTCCCAGGCATTTTTATCATTAATATAGTCAGATACTTTATAATATGCCCTGCTACACAATTTGGCTTTAATAGTAGTTTTAAATTTGTTTATTGACAAATCTCTTATATTGCTGGGAAGTTTGTTATAGAACCGTATACTTTGCCCCATAAAATAATTACTTGTTTTGTGGAGACGGCTTGCATATAACACAAGATTATGCTTATATCTAGTATTTATGCTATGAGTATCACTCTTTTTACAAAATGAGTCTATGTTTTTATGGACATACAAAAGATTTTCATAGATATATTGCGATGCGACTGTTAAAATATTTATTTCTTTGAATTTTTCTCTAAGGCTCTCCCGGGGACCAAGTTTGTAGATAGCTCTTATGGCTCTCTTTTGCAATAAAAAGATGGTGTTAATATCCGCGGAGTTACCCCAAAGAAGAATTCCATATGACATAATACTATGAAAGTAGCTGAAATAAACTTTTCTAGCCGTATCAATATCAGTGAGCCGTCTAATAGTTTTCACTGCATAAGCTGCAGAACTTAGTTTTCCTGATAATTTTTCAATTTGTGGGCCCCTTTGTAGTCTGGAGTCAATTGTTATACCCAAGAACACAGTTGTCTCCACAGAGGCTAAATTAGTTCCATTAACATGTACATTGGTAGCCACCTGCCTTACATTAGGTGTTGAGAACTTAATTACTTTAGTCTTTTTATCATTTAAAAGCAGATTATTAACACTAAACCAATGAATAACTTTAGAGAGAGCATCGTTAACTTCGTCATAATTACCTAACCGTCTATTAATTTTGAATGTCAGTTATTCTCGTGATTAATACGTAATGTTTTAACTTTTATAAGATGGCAGTGGAATTGAGAAGCAATAAATCAAGTATTTTCTTAGTTGGAGACGTAAATTATCAAATAATAGGCGCAAAATTCCCGTCTAACCGTCAAGTTCTTCCTGTACTTTTTTATAAAATTCGCGAAGTTAAATTGACTGTTAGTGAAAGCGCATACCTAGTCATTCGAGAGTGTATTATATTTAGGGAAAAAGCTAGGATCCCTACCAGAGCTATACCTAACTGTGTAAAATAACTTGTGAATCTTCACCAGGAGGGAGTTGCAAAAAAATTCCAATTTTCTATTTCAATTTCAATCTAATTCAATCTGATAATTTTATTTCTCTTATTTATTCGAAATAAAAAAATCCTGTGTTTACTCGGCGCTATCAGCCATTATGACACTCGAACATCTATAACTTCAAGCCAAATCCCTTGCGGGGTAGGCAGAGAGAGCCGAGCGCCACGTGACTCGATCCTTACATATCTCACTCGCTTCTTTAACATTCATTGCTCTTCTCATGCACGTACGCCGGTTTCTAGGTCTCCTGACATCACCTTCTGATAGAACATGACCAATTTGGTCATGGTAGGTAAGTCTTGGCCTTCCCCGGCTCCTACATCCTTCCACTTTTGCATTGTATATCTGCTTCGTCATTCTTTCATCTTGCATTCTTTCTACATGCCCGAACCATCGGAGCATGCCTCTTCTTATTTTAACACCGACGCTCTCTTTCAGACCAACTCTATTTCTAACATCATCATTACGAATACGGTCTACAAGCCTTACGCCACAAATTTTGCGCAGCGCTCGCATTTCAACCGCGTTTATTCTACTTTCATGCTCTTTCTGCCATACCCAACTCTCGCTTCCATAAGTTAGCGTTGGGACCAACACTGCATTGTGTATAGCGAGTTGTGCCTTCTGGCTCAGGATTTTACTACCAAGAAGTTTTCCCAACGCTCCATTCACACTATTCCCAGCACTCACTCGTCTTTCCACATCTGCGGTGTACCTTCCATCCCTGCTGAAAGCGCATCCAAGATATACAAACTCATCCACTTGTTCCAACACTTCATCATCAATCGTAATCCTTACATTAGTTCTGGATTCTTCTCTTTCAAATACCATTATCTTTGTTTTCTTCGCATTCAGTAGTAAGCCTTTCTCCATACAGTCGTCTTTCATCATCGTCGTGTATCTGCTAACTAAACATATGTGTCCGAATCAACAAATGGCCCGCTTTAGCCTCTCGATAAACAATGTTGTATTATGTAGCTGGTGTTTCATTCTTCTTAAGGGGGATACATGCCGTCCAGTGGCGCCTCAAGGAATAAAATATCGTATCTTAGCGTGGAAGATAAACATTATAAAGTCATGTGTTGCGTGTGTTACAAATACAATAACGTACTTTTACGTCATTAAACCAACAATTGAAATGTTTTGCTTTCGTTGTTATAGGCATAATTGCCAAAAAACGGCCTCTTTTAGCACTTTTGCTTATAACAACGATAGTGGAATATTTTGAGTGTTGGTTTAATGACGTAAAAATACTTTACTATCTTCGTAATAAATGCAACATAAGATTTCATAATGTTTATCTTCTATGCTATAATATGTTTTTTTATTCAATGAGGGCGCCACTGGACGAGACCTAAGTAAGAACAACATAGATACCAAGACATGTTAACTTGTAGAGATATAAACATAAAACGATGTCATTGATTTCTCTTTCAATAAACTTTTAAAAGTGAATACGTTTCTGTAGTTTTTTATTACTATTATTACTATTGTTTTCCGTCTAGCTTAAATAAATATGTTTGGTTCAGTATGTATAAAGCTAAATAATAATTAAATCAATAATTTTTATTAAATGTTGATATTATAAATTTTATTTAAGTGTGACGCGACTCTGTAGCTTTTCTGTTCGTTTGCATTGACTATACGTTGACCCCAGGTTACCTATTAGGCGCTAATTTCAAATTTTACAAATCGAGCGTCGAGTGTCAATTGAGGGGCGCGGGGTGATTGGGCGGAGCCATTTTAAAGCTTCACGATCGAGGTGTCGCCTTAATGCATAACAACATGCTTGCTACTACGAAAGATTAAGGCCACTACTCTCTTTATAAAGTAAAGTTTCATCATTTCGACAAGCACATGCAAAAAAACTGAGGCAGCCAGCCTGTGCGCCAATTTACTAATATTATATTAGCAATATTAGCAGTGGCCTAGTGATTAGCAAACATATGTAATTGGCCTATCAGCAAAATATTCTCTGACATCTGTAACAATAAGCAAGTATTCATTTCTTTCTTTTTGTATCACTGTGACACACAATTTATTGTACAATTACTATTGTATTTGATGTTTACTCATTGTTTACCTGCTAATATTAACTGTTGTGTGTCATGGAGATACAAATAAATGGCTTATCTATCTATTCAGTTTTGCTACTGAGGCCGCTGAAGATTGTAGTTATCAGATAGTTTTTAACTGTCAACCAATATTGGTATTTATACATCTCAACATGTACATTTAGATTACCTATGTCAACAGCAACATTAATCTGAAGAGCAAATTTCCCCTGTAACACTGTTTTCTGAACATTTTTCAAATTTGGTGGCAAAGACCCTGGACAAATTTCCTTCAAGTCATTCAATAACCATTGTTCCTTGGCCAAGTTTTGTATATCTGTTTCACTGTAATTATTACTGGTATCCTCTGTCAAATATTCCACACATCTGAAAGTAATCTCAAGTCAATAAAATTATATGAAACTAAATAAATAAAGAAGTAACATGCCTTCCCGTAGGCAACATATTTTCATTGAGTAATATATATATACTATATAATAAAAAATATGCCTATATATATAATATAGGCATATTTTTTATTATAAATTCATAAACTATAAAATATACAATATTGTAATTATAATATAATATATAGGTCTGTTTTGTCCAGCCGTAATAACACATCATTACTAAATATGTAATAATGTCTTATTTAAACAAGCATAGATTCTAGGACTTATTACTTTATTATTTGTTTCTATTAAAATTTAATTCATTGTCGATTCAACCACATACCTAAATATTATGAAAAAATATGTATAGATATAATTCCCCTATCAAAAGTTACCCCCTGGTTTCTGCATGCGAGAGAAGAAGACGGGGTTAATTATCGCTTGATTTGTAACGAAACTCGATAAAGGCTGGAAGTGTTTACCATTTTTATCTCATCTTGTTGACCGATCTTTAGTAATACATAATTTTAAACTGTGTAAAAGTTTTACGTTTTGTGGCCGGGTATTGAACAGGAACCTACCTTACAAAAATTATAACTCACCCCGCCAGCCACTCATCCTCTACGTACATGCCATGAGACGATAAAAAGTTGCGTATAGAATTTATAAGCAATACTGTAGACATCAGATCAGTATAATATATTGACCGCACACAGCCTACGTTGCGCCGGCGCTTCTGATGTGGCTAGCTCCCGCAAGAGGAGAATAAAGTACGTTTTCTTCTGTTGGGGTAGTATATCACTGCGCTGCGGTGTGCCTTTAACTTTGGCAAAGTGCCCTGCCTCGTCCTCATAGAAGAGAAGATAATCACTACTACGTTTGTCCTGTGTACATGTATTCTTTTATAAATATAAGATCTCTGACACAATACAATATATGTTTTTAGAGATTTCATCAAATAGAGAACATGTACACTAGAAAAAATGTTATTCTGTCGTATTTGAAAGAAAACCTATCAAATTTCAAATTCGTCTTCATCTTAATTTTTGCTGTGCGATCAGTTATTATTCCGAAAATATTTTTGTCATTATTTGATATGGACACATTACAGACTATTTGACGTGGATTACAAATCTAACCTTTCATATCTCAGTGGTGGTTAGAAATGTCTGGTGTAAACTCTCGATGCTATTATGTTTGACCATGGACTTATTAATGTTTGACCTGATTATGTAGTCACTTACAAAAAAGGAGCACCAACCTCTAAATCACTGTTTGTCTTTTTTATTCGATCCAATATTTCTCTCGAATAAATTATGTTATTTCTTCAGCACACTCATATCACAGCATATCAGTACACTGATGTCATTGAATCGCTGGAAGATGATAGAAGAGACAAAGAAGGAAATCATTTTTGGAACCTAAACACGACACATGCACATTAACATTAAGTGTAAATTCAGGACAATTAATTATACTGCACGTACTGCTGATATGCCTATGTATGTTAGATAGTGCATTAACCATTATATATACATACGCTATATACGCATTTGCATAAACCCCGAACCCCGAGACCAAATTCAATAGAATGTCTTGATTATGTTATATGTCTAGGGTGACAGCGAATGCTTTTGTGTCTAGCAAAGACACATATGATTATTGGTAATAAAAATCCCTTCAGGACAAACATGGTAATAGAATAAAACGTTTGGTGTGTCAATTTAGCCTTAAATTTAGAATAAAAGCCAACCTCGCCTCCACGTAGTACGCCATGCTAAGTAATTAACTATTCTCTACTGAAAGAGAGGAAGGGTAGGCAATAGGGCATTAAAGTATACACAAATGGGGAAGTAACTCAACCATACATAAAACGGCAGTAAAATACTAACTCAGATGTAGTTCCTACAATTCTCTCAAATGCAGTGCAGCAAATTTGTCTTTAAAAAGAAGGTACGTCAATATCTTTTTGAAAATCGACAGGTCAGTAAGACTGTCATCATTAGTCATATATTTTTATTTATTTTAATGTAAGTTGTAACAGTTATGTATGTCTAATACCTGTCTATGTATCGTATAATTTATATGTTTGTATCTATGTGTTTAATGTTAAATATGTATAGCCGCAATTGTGATTCCCATTAGTAATGCAACTAGCATTAAATCCGCATAATATTGTACCACACTTTTTTTTAAAGTCTGGTAATATTGCATAAGACGACTAGAATGCGTCGTAAAAATATATAACAGTAGGATATACCATTTGTCTGTAACTAATATTTCAATGCCAATGTAAATTATTTACTAATTTAAATATAGATATATATATTATACAGCTAGATTGGTAAACAAGCATGCGCCCCGCATTAGATGGTAGCGGTCACCGCAGCCTATTGACGCTTGTAACACCACAGGGATGTTACTCGCGTGCAACCAATTTTGTTTCCTAAGGCTTTTTCGTCATAGTACCCAGTAATTTCTCTGCCATATATTCATCCTTCCAACCGGAACACAGCTATATAAATATAGCTGCTTGGC
The DNA here is from genome assembly GCA_947507595.1 of Pyralis farinalis. Classification (NCBI taxonomy): domain Eukaryota; kingdom Metazoa; phylum Arthropoda; class Insecta; order Lepidoptera; family Pyralidae; genus Pyralis; species Pyralis farinalis. The sequence continues at coordinate 28,397,815 of OX382257.1, read as the reverse complement.
GGTAGAAATAGGTGAGACTGAGGTATCCACGCAGACGACTTTTGTACAAAGTCTCCCTCTAGTTAAAGAAATGATAATTTTCCATAAAATTCAACCCAGAGTAGTTTTTTGTTGAAGCTAAAAAAATAACCTACCCGAAAATAAAAATCATATAAACCATACCAATAGCATCTGTATTGTATTACCAATAAGCACATACTATTAGTCTATTCCACCTGATTTCCTGATTCCACTCAGTACTGTTAATAATATTAAGTCCAGTGTAACGAATTAAATAAGTCTTTGTGAACTCCGTTGGGTAGTTATTTCTTTTTTAAGTAGCAACACAGTACATGTGTGAACGCAAAAAGCTATGAGCATATTTCATTGCATCCATCTCCCTCGTAAATTCTGAATAAGCTGATTGACAACAAAAGGCACTATTTTGAGCAGCATTGTTGTTTTTAAATGTTTCTATGTAAATAAGTGTTCTGCACGGAGGGCCTGTAACCGTGATTTACATCGTGGAGGAAAAAATATGAAGAGAAGAAATGCCGAAACTGGCAAAATGCGGCGCCCCCTAAAGCGCACAAAAATCACAGAAGGAATCTACGGAAAGTGAGTGGCTGCCGTTAATATTGTTATTGTGCTAAATTTACGCATTATGAGTTCGCACACGGCGGGTGGTTCTATGGTGAAACTATGATACTGCGATATACAATATGTGTGGGTAGAGAGGATCATGTAGCTTTCATTACACTCGCGTTCGCTGTTGTTCCGAACGCAAAAAATGTAAAAGAAACACGCTCTGCACGTGTTTTTGTCGTACATTTCGCCCGGCGATATGTGTAACAGATGTGCATGCTGTTTCCCACGGTCTTGATTCTATGAAGACGTGACAATTATTGTCATGCTACATACTAATTTTATTCTTAAACGAGAAATTAAATCTGGCTCGGTCCGATATCCGCACTGATTTTACAGTCTCAAATTTCATTATTATTAGTCCTATCTTGGTAAACAACAATTCCAAGCAATAGTAAGAAACAGTTTAATTTGGTGTACTACTTTGTTTGGAATATGAGTAATATGTGTTTAGTTACTGAAGACAGTAGGTCTTCTATAAATATTTGCATTACCATATCTGCAGCATCTCATAGCCTTAGCCTTACTCACGCGAGGGGGGAGATACTCATAGAGAGGTTCCCTTATTCATAGGAACACAGCCTTCCAAGGAATTGTTATTTGGCTGTGGTTTTCTGTGAGGTGGAGGTACTTCCCCAGACAGGCTGCTTTAATGCGCCCTACCTCTCTAAAACATACTGTATACATGTATGTATATCTTCATGCCAGGTCCTTAGCGGGGTAAGCAGAGAGTACCGATAGTAAACTCCTATGGAGTTGGTCTGTTAGCAGCAGATGTGGCATAGTGCAAATGATAGTTAATGTATTCCAAGCGTTTATAGGTTATTGGTAACTGCTTTACATCAATTGGGCCGTATGCTTGTATGCCTCCTGATGTTGTATAAAAAAAAACCAAAAAAGAACTAGCCTCCAGTAATCTTCCTCATTACAATATAAAACTAATTAAACATAACTCTACATATATTATTAAATATGATAAAGTCAATGAGACTCATAATTAGAACTCTGTGGTCACAAGTGTCCATAGGCTAGTTATTATCAGGCAGGTCATATGCCAGTAAGTCACCTTAGTTTACGTTAAAAAAAAAATTCTTGAATTGTAGCTGTCAGTTGCAACTATTTTATGTAGAGGTATGTCTGTACCATCAAAGTGATTTAAATGAGTGTATAAGTTACTTGGACATTACATCGTGTACTGCGAAAAAAATCTATGTTTTGTCTGAAAGACATGAAAATAATATCCGCGCATAAGTGGAAATTATACCCATTGTTATGAATTATTATCAATGGAATTTAAAACTTTCTCTAATGGCTGACTGTATTATGATTTTCAGCATTTCTAACATCAAGGAGAGATGAAGAATCAAAGAAAGATCAAGGAAAATACTAAATTAAATTAATATATACAATAATATATTGTGTATTCATGCTTGTATAATATGCATATATATTTTTTTTAATACAATGTCAGAAGGCATACAAGCATACGGCCCACCTGATGTAAAGTGGTCATGGCTTGTAATATATCAAGTATCACTCACGAGATGCCTTCCCTGCTGTTAACACAGCAACTCCTTAGAAGCTTACTAGTAACCTCACTCACACGCGGGAACACAACAACCCTCTGAGAGTTGTTATGTGGCTGCGGTTTACTGTAAGGTGGATGTACTTTCCCGGACGGGCTGCTTTGATGCGCCCTACCTCTCTTAGGTTTTACCAAATATATTTTTGTCTACCCTATCCAAAATTTGTACCCTCCTGTGTATTCTCACCTTTTCATTATGTAACTGAACATGAGATTCATTTTGCTTGCTTTTGTGTGCTCTACCAATTTGTTTTTGGAGTGAGCATTGTGCTATGGATTGTTGATGGATGTCAGTTGTTTAACTAAATCAGTGGACTTTGGACAACTTTAAAATCGTGTCTTTAAAATTTGGGTGGTGTGGCAGAGTATGCTCTTAACCCATATCCCAAAAGTGATGAATGGGTCGGAGTGGTGAGGAGCTTTTCATAATAATGCCTACATCCTACCACCTACATTTTACAATCACACTGCTTGCCAACAAAAGGCAATTCTTTCCCACACATTGCCATCAAAATGATTCCTTCTGCGCTTCCTTAACCCGTCGAGGCCCGTTATATACTGTTTGCCGTAATGCGCATGGCTTGATCAAGCCGTGCGTGTCTCGACATATTATCTAATAATGTTGTTGTTTTCTCAAGAGACAAATACATTTGATGAGCTGTATGTGCTTGATAAATGTCGTATTTATATATTCCATTTTTATTTCATAGTAGCACTGAAGCAATAAACCTCTATTGTGCAAATTGTGTTAATGCTGACATATAAAATGATAGTTTCTATAAATACTATGTCATGAATGCCAATGAATTCTTTTGAGCATTGCTTTTTAATACTGAACTTGTGCACTAACCTGAAACTGCTGTACTTTTTTTATACAACACTAGCTATCCGCCCCGGCTACGCACGGGTGATATGATCACTACCGAACTTCACAGGATCACCTGCTGAGCTAACCTGAAGATTCACTGAAAATTTCATCAAAATTGCCCAGCCGTTTTTGAGTCCATAGAGGACATACAGACAAACATTAATTTTTATATATATAAATCGGGAGGTATACAAGCATACAGCCTACCTGTGAATGTTTCCAATACATATTCCTATATGAATACTTACTGATAATCTCACTCATTCGCAGGAACACAATAGCCCTCTAGGGACTTGTTATTTGGCTGTGGTTTTCTATGAGGTGACAGTTTTTCCACAGGCGGACTGCTTAGGTGCACTCTACCTCTCTTAAAAAAGGTTCAAGTAAGTGAATAAACAAGAGTGTAATTGGCTTATAATAAAAGGACAATAAACATGTAGAAAGCATCCCAGCGTCTTGCAAAAGACTGCAGCAGGGATTACAAATCTTAACAAAGTGCTGGAGCAGCTGCTGCTGAAAAGGTTTTTACAGGGTTGGTAATGCAAGAGTGACACCCCTGGTGCTGCAAATGTTCATGGGCAGTGGTTACTACTTAGCAACAGGCAGGCTTACACTTATTTATCATCTTAGTAGTAAAAAAGTACATGTGTTTCTCGTAGTGAGTAATGTCATCGGAAAGTCAGTGAGGAGTTGCGAGGTATTAACTCTGCTGCCATTGCAATGAGATTGGCTACAAAATTAGCATAATATATAATTACATAGTAACTGTCGTACATCAGGATGGGCATATGCTTGTTTTCCACCTAATGACAGACAGTAATAAACAGCAAATAATATATAAAAAAAATTATAGACAGTCAGATTATGATTTTCAAGCATATGGTATAACTTTGTTCCAGTTCAATGTTGTATCTAAAGTTTGTGATGCTCTGGGCGACGGTTGTTTTGGCTGACTACATGCTGGAGTTTCGTTTCGAGTTCCTCTGGCCGTTCTGGATGATGTTGAGATCACTGTATGACTCGTTCAAATATCAAGGACTCGTAAGTATTGTGTATTTTATTTTAACACAAATAATAAACGATGTATCGTAGAAATATGGTTGACTGTTATATGATTTAGAAAGAGACCGTAAGAGAAACTGAAATGTAATCTATCAATGTTTTCCCAGCAAGTCTCTTGCAGGTAAGCAGAGAGGACCAAGTGATTATTATTACAAAATAAAAAATTTGATTAAACATTGATCGAAAGAACAATAAGGTCTAAAGTATTAACATGTCCATAAAAATCATAAGGTCTATTTATTGAAAATGACCAGTTTAAAACGTCCCTGTATCAATGTTACCATAGTATTAAAATGAAATAGGAATAGTGAAACAATAATAATAAAATTTTAATTTAAATGAATAGTAAGATTGAATGTAAATTACTATACTATTAAATATTTTTTTTATACCTAATGAATAAATAAACATTTCGATAATGTGAACATTTTAATACTTTAGACCTTATGAACCAAAAGGCCCTAATTCAATTCAATTCTTTAGAATTTGAAATTGAATCAAATGTGTTAATTTAACTATTCTTTATAGCGATCCTGGTGTTCTCGCCAATGTCTGTACTTTTATGTTTTATTTCAGTATTTAACAAGTATGTGACTCTGGGAAGAAGTGGCTTTGTACATATGAAACAAAAGATATACATAAGAGCATAGTTGTTTTTACATATGAAACGAAAGATATACTCTTATGCATATGTAGATTTGTCTATTGCTCTGATGTTAATATGATTATTATATAAATGTTAATATGATTACACACATTACAATTTAAATTTATTAGTTTTAATGAACACACACAAAGTGTATATGGAAAAGTAATTAACAAATGTAAGAATTAGAGTTCATAGCTTAGGGGATAGAGGGAAGGAGTAAATTAAATAGAAGAAGGAAGAATTTTTTAGAGGCAAACATCATTGCCATATTGCATCCTCAGCTATTTTATTTCCTGGTATACTACTATGTTCAGAAATCTATACCAGATGGATCAATGAATCCTTGATGTGATATCTGTATATCACCTGCATAATAGCCAATATAACGGACTTTTATACGGCAGCATATCTGACTAGATTCAATTGCGGATAAACAGCATTTGTAATCTGTAAAAATAACAGTTAGAATTCTACTTTCAAATTTGTGTAACTCTATACATAACACAGTCTCCAGGTCTGCAGTGACTTCACCAATGAAAACTGAACAGTGACTTCCACACAACTTTCCTCTGAGGATTTAGAAGTCAGCCATTCACTGCAGAATCAATTTCAGCATTCAATTTTGTCACTGCAAATGGGGAATCTTTCTCTATACCTTAATTGATAATTTAAACACGCTAATAAATTATCGCTTGATAGGGAGTGTCAAATCAGGCTTTAAAGAAAATATGGTGTAGGAACAAAACAAAACTATTAAACAAACATTCTCTTTACTCTACCCTATGTACTTATGTTGTATGCAATAATAGCTAAACTCCATCTGCTGTGTCAAGCCTGATATGCTCCCAGCTGTACGATATGCACATTTTTGCACTGCTTTCAATGTGTGGAAAGCTTAAGCTTAAATAGGTAGTGTGTATGTATGTGTTGTTAGGGTTACACTGTGTTGCTTATGTATTATTTATATTCTTATAACTTTCACTATTTTTTTGCTACGTCAGGAGTCAAACAAGGTTGTCTTCCGATGTAGTATAAAAAAATTATAGTATAAGCTTTTTTAAACGAAGTAGAGCGCATCCAAGCAGTTCGACTGAGGGCGTACATTTACCTCATAGAAGACCACAGCCAAATAAGGTCTTTTTGGAGAGTTGTGTTCCTGCAAATGAGTTTACCAATATATGTTTGCCACCCAACGTAGTAAAAACAGAACTAGAGTGTAGAGTGTGTGTTGTTGTTGCAGGCCTTCTCAGTGTTCTTCATGTGCATAGCGCTCACGTCCGACATGATATGTTTCTTCTTCGTACCGCTGCAGTACATATTCTTCGCCGCCAGTACCTATGTCTGGGTACAGTATGTGTGGTACACATGTGAGTCATTACATTTTATATATTCTATTTGTACAGTTAAGAGCACATCGAGCTTGGTCGCCTGTAACCAAATCTAAAGTTTTATTGAATATAATTTGGTGTTTTGAGTGTGACGAGGGTACGAGACCGATGCTTGGCGGCTGTAATATTTTATCATCGAGGATCGCGGGTTCGATTCCGGCACAAGAAAAATATTTGTGTGCACGATCATCTCTATTATCATTTGAGTGGTTGCTTTATATCAAATTTATGTCTATGCAAATAACAATTTCAGCAGTCACACGAAACCACCATAGTTCATAAAAGAAAATTAAACTTGTGAAACAATTTATAGCATAGATAATAATTTTTACCTCTTAACCATACCTATGTTCAAAAAGGCAAAGAGAACTGTAAAATATCTTTTTTTCCACTGTTTGTCAAGTAATTTTCTTTTTAGTAGTATTATTCCTGCTTAGTAGCTATTGACGAGTTTTAGTGCTATCAATAAAAAAGTTCTGAATGCAGTAGAAAAATGATGGAAACATGTGACTTCATATATTGTTTTATTTTTTTTCAAATTTTCAATCATGATTGTGGTCTAACGTCGGCCAGTTTATAGAATATATCTAAAATCTCGTTGTTATGTTGCCAGTGTGCGACAAAGGCGTGTGCCTGCCGACGGTGGCCATCTGCTGCCTGGTGGTGTACGTCGAAGGCGCGCTGCGCGGCGAGACGCGCGCCAGCCTGGAGCTGTGTCGGCCGCTGGCGGCACACTGCGTAGGCTACCCCGCCGTCACGCTCGGCTTCGGCCTCAAAGCGTACGTGGGCCGGCGGCTGCGGCTCAGGCGGCAGCGGCAGGTGCGCGCCGAGAACGACTTCTACTTCCAGCTGATGCGGGACGCGCTGCCCGAGAGCGCGCTCGAACAGGTGCGTGTCACTGGCCGAGCGCGCCGCCGCCGCCTATGTGGTGCAATGGCTGGTTGACGGAAAATTTTATAGAAGGTTACTCAACCTAAAAGAAAAGCGATTGCCTAAAAATATTGCGAACGACCGAAAGAAACACTTATTTTTCAACATTTCCTCCAATTCACACTTTGGGTGTAAATGGTATCAAAATCGATAAAATGCAAGATTTTAAATTGCAATATTATAAAAGGACGGTTTTTATTAATGTGTAACATTTCTTAATAACATAGTATAATAAATATGCTTCATTGAGTATATTAATACCTTTCTTCCCGTTTTCATGGTGGTGTCACTAGTCCAAAACTTCGTAATTTTTAACAGTTGTAACTTACCCGTCATTTAAGTATAAATTTATTGTCACAGTACACATACTAACGGTACGTAAAGGATTTTTTATTTACGGAACGGCTCTTCTACACTTCGGCCCCGACTTTATGTACATTTTGTATTAAAGAAAAATCTCCATTCTTATTGGATTACAAAACAAAATGGAATACAGAGAAAATTCTAACTGTCCAATGAAATTCACCAATTACAAAACAGAATTGGTAAAAATATTACCAAAGATAAACCAACAGTCCATCCTGTAGACGGCGTCCGGCGACAGGACGCACGAGGGTTTAAAAAAGATACATTTTTTATATTTGACTGTTCATTTCCTTAATTGATTCTGGGTAATCCTCTATGTAACTATACTGAATGGAAGTTAGTAACTATTTTTCCACAGTATAAAAGATAAAAATTCTGATGGAAGATGGACACTTAGACTCGTCTTACATTCTCAATATTGTATCTTATAAATTTTTCATACTTTTGATTTCTCTTTTTTAATCTACCAGCATTTTAAATGACCAAAGAAATCCCAAAAGAAACTTGCAGATATAGGTCTCTTTACAAATCGTCAATTTACATTACAATAAATTTATGACAGCGTATATTGTGTTGCAAGTTGTACAGTTAAAGATATATTAATACATGTGCTGAATCATATCCAGACATCTCTGTCTGCCAGATTTACAAACAGATTTATTGCAGATTCATCTATCCTGTAATAACCCTTCTTACATAGAGTATTTTTGATGTGCCTTTTGAACATATTGTCAGGGCAGAACTGTTTCAGGTTATAAATTATTATAGATACTACAATTAAAAAAAATAGATATTGTACAATTTACAACAAAAGTTCTACTCGTCTTAGCAAGCCAATGTACCTATAGCCGATATACGCAATCTATTTCTGCTTCTAACATTTTCACTACATTTTGAAAATGACTATGTTATTACGAGAATACATTATATTCTCATAAATGTACTGAGAGGTAACCGTGAGGATATTTATTACTTTGAATAGTTCTCTAAGTGATTCCTGCAGCAGTGAAGCATGCAGCAGAGCTGTGCTTACTCGCCTGTTTATTTATGTGGGGCCTGCAATTTTGAGCCTATTTTAATTCCAAGAAATCATTAATAAATTTTAGTATATTATTGTCAATGATAACTTCTGTATTGGTAGAAGCCACATTAGGAAGACAAAATTTTACACATTTAGTTTTAGTTGAATATGAGATTATTGCGTGTGAAGACCTGCTTTGTTGTCATTTTTATAATGTTATGAGAAATGAAGAGCGTAATGGGGTGCCGTTCTCGTGCCAGTTAATATCCTACAGGTATATTCTATTGTCTGCGAACAGAATCAGCAGCAGGTGCCCAAAGAGCAGCCGGCGGCTAGCGCGGGCAGCCCCGACAGTAGTGCAGGTCACGGGCACATGAACGGCTCGCTGCGGCGGCGCTGCAAGGAACAGAACGGACACTGTCCCGCTGAACACGCGCACGTGTCCGCTAAGGTACATTGCCGTATAATCGTACACACGGCGACACCTTAAGCTAATATTAAAGAAAAAATGGCACTGTGTCTAACACGACTTGTCGCTGTGTGTACATTCTTCTTCATAGTGTTATCCCGTTTCCTAACCCATTAGGATTAGTGGAGTCTGCTATTTAAGCCTAAGGTGTTGTCGAAGATACTGATTTTGACATGAGCAGACCTCCACAACGCAGAGGGAAAACCTGACCTTAGGTTAGGTCACACGTCTTAACGAAATATAATTTCTTGGATGTGCAAGTTTTCTCACGATGTTTTCCTTCACCGCCGAGCAAGTGATAATTACTAATTCACATTACTGGATTAGTATGGCAGTAATCCTCAATATTTTTTTTCTTTAGACGCGTGCGGGCACTTTTTATGACATGTTGTTGCACCTTAAACATATTAAGGAACCTTTATTATCTCTTTGACGTGATGATATATGTGTTTTGTTTAGACTATTTGAAAAAGAAGTGTAAAAATCAAGTTTTTGATCGCCAGAATACTCTTTCCGCACACTTTACAACCACGTAATGTACCGCTATTTGATCACATGTATTAAAATATATATTAGTTAATACTCCTAGCGGACCAGCATGCAGTGAAGATTTCGTACGTATTTTTCTCTCTCATTCACCTATATAATTGTTTCCCCACATTCTTTCAGAAAAGCACTAACATTTTGTTTTATTACGCCATCTTCATTTTACACACCTCATTTGTTATTTTGCAAAAAAATACAAGATATTTATAATTTTGAATTTTATTTTTTTCATGTGTGCAGTTAGAAAAGCTAGAGAAGCATTTATCACAGCAAGCTGCGCACGCTCTCAGCAACGGCAGCGCGGCCGGTGCGGGCGCCGGCCAGGACGACGACACACGAGGTAATTGATGTTGTAAACCTAAAAGAACTGACAACTGGAGCCTTTCAACTCTTAGACCTTCGATTTCACTGTCAACGCAATGACTTCTCAGAGGCGAAAGAGATACGATGCGAATGTGAAAGGATTTAGGAACCGGGAAACGCCTCGACTCATCTACTACAACTACGATCAAAAGCGAATTCATCTGAAAGAGAGTATTATTAAGATAAGGCATGCTGCGCTGATTCAGACATGTAGAAAGAATTCAACAGGAAAGAATGACGAAATAGATATACAACGCGAAAGTAGAAGGATGTAGGAGCCGAGGAAGCTAAATATCTATTGGTTTGAGCAGGAATCAGGGTCGCGAAACGACATTAGATTGTTTCCTGTCATCAGTCGATGTGTTGTAATTTGCAGGTGGTGCCAAAACGTCAAAATGTGAAAAGAAGGAGGCTAGTGCACTCAAAGATGAAAAGAGACGGAGTAAAAACAAAGATAAGGATAAGGATAGGGAGAGCTGCGATAGTCATAAGAGTACAGAACAGAGTGAGTCCCTTTACTTATTTGCAAGCCGTTATTGTATCTATTATCATCCTCTCCGTCCACTAGTAGCCACGGCCTAGAACTCAACCGACTAGATAGTCTGCTGCACATAAACATTACGTTTTTACAAAACTACTCCAAAAAAGGAGTGCAACCATTTCAGGGTTCTTTACTGCACCAAAATTGTAAATGTCTTAACCGGTTCTAATGTATGAGGTATCGTCACGTTATCCCTGGTGACATGGGCTATGTGACGTCATAATAAAAACAATATGGTCAATTATGTACTCAATATTGTGCAGACTGAAAAAAGATTTTTTTCCAAACTTATTATGAGTGGGGTATCGAAGTAAAGGGTTATGAAAGGTGATCCCAAAATATTTACAACTTATATGTTTAAAGCTTCTTTTTAATGAAAAGGTAAAATATAACATAATCATTTAACTTTATACTTTATTATTCATTAGCTGCTAAAAAAGATATTGATTGTAATAAATGTCGTATGTTTTCAGCAAAAGAACAAATAGTTAAGGAAGTAGAAAGTACAAAAGAATGTGTAAAAAGTAAGGAGTGCAACGGTTTCAAAGAGAAAGAGAAGGACAAAGAAAGGGACCGAGAAACGAGAGAGCGAGAAAGAGAAAAAGAGCGGGAACGTGAACTGGTGAGTATGTCTCGGTTTTGTACCCCGGTTTGTGCATAAAGACTGCTCCTATAGAAACGCTCAGTCTCAGCAAATTCTTCTTCTTCCTAGCGTTATTTTTCCTGATCCATTAAAATTGGCGGGTTCTCCTACTTAAGCCTAAGGATTTGGCGAAGATACTAATTTTGACACGGAGCGACTACCGTCAAACCTCTACAACCCACAGGGAAAACCAGACATTACTTAGGTTAGGTCTAACTTCTTTGAAAACATAAGTTCTTCGACGTGCGGATTTCCTCACGATGTTTACATTCACCACAGAGCAAGTGATAATTACAGCGCAACGAAAGATTGCGATCCTGACGTCTGTCAGTTTGTTATGACTAGTGATGGTGAATAATTAACACTATTATTTACTTTTAACTGACCCCATAAAAAAGTAACCTAAGTTGCATTACCTACTTGTTTGTCTGGATTCTATTTCTGAAAGTATCTAATGTAATAAAGAAAATAATAATGCTATTATAATATTCAGAAATATTTACTAAAAAATGTAACGATATCTGGTAAAAGAATTGTGACTGGCAAACAAACAAATTTAATTCGATTTGCTTGAGGAGGTGCTGTCTTCGTCATCATCTTCACCTAACTGTATAATTAATTATATTATTCTCAATTATAGTATTACTAAAGTTTTCAAAAGTAAGATTTTTCGTTTTTTCGAGGACCTTTGCCCAGTCGTGTTTTGTGATTTTTCTTCAGGCTTCTTTTAATAGGATCATCATCTTTTATGTGCCGAATGGCGGAGAAGGGTTGCGGCGAGCTGCGTAACCTTTTATTTGAGCCCAGATTAGCTCAATCACATTATACTGGCAATGATAGGAAGGGATTCTGAGATCACGATGACTGTATTTTAAAGCCAATTCATCTATTTCATAATGCACTATTGCAGGATTGTTGTCTTTAACTAATTTGATTAGTTCTGCCTCTATATATATATATATATATATATTGTGAACATGTTTGTCGTTGGTACAAATAAATCTTTATGTTATTTATCCTTTGTCACATTGATTGGTGATGTTAGAGGCATATTTGGTTGTATGTACTGTAACTGTATACCCTTATCACTTACGTTCTTGCAACCATATAACCACAATTTTTGGATGCTCTATCATGTAGACATTGTAGACTACACTCTTTGCACTTGCTGGGGAACATTGGCTACTTCCTCAAAGCGATTGGTATATATATGACTAACTGAAATGTGACTCCGGTAATTCCACATTATTTCCCCAATTGAGAGAACAATGTGGTTAAAACTGAAACAGTGACTTGTGCTCTTTGTGCGTGCAATGCACTTTTATATATAATTTAGAACAAAGAATACAATGTCCCTATGTCCTAATTTACATATTTGTAAATATATAGTACATGATTATATCAGCCGAAAGATGTCCACTGCTGTACATAGGTTTTCCCCTTAGACTTCCACAGCGATCGGTCTTGTGCTGCTTGCATCCAACGGCTCCCGGCGATCTTTACAAGATCGTCTGTGCATCGTGTGGGGGGCCGTCCTACGCTGCGTTTTCCGTCGCTGTTCGAGAATCTTTCTGCCCCAACGGCCATCGGTTCTCCGAGCTATTGCTTATTTGCTGATCCTTAGAGCCACGTCGGTAATTCCAGGTCTGGCTACGGATGTGCTTATTTCTAAATATTTAATCATTTATGTAAAGGGCTGCACGTTGCCCAAAAACATGTATTTGTCAAACGATGTCAGGTGGGCGAAAATGTCAAACGACTGTCCTTGATGCACGTCTTTATTGCACTGAAGTCGAAACGTAAAATAAAATGCAACAGTATTGAAATAGTGCGCGTCAGCATAAATATTAAAACTAATAATATACGATGCTCGTATAATTTATTTAATTTCATTTTATATAATACATACGTTTGCTTTATTATAAACGTCTGCAGTATCAGACCTGTATGTACGATCGTTTGTAACCGTAATTTACAGCGCCCCAATTAGATAAACTGCTTCTTATATGTTGCTCGATCGCTGATATATTTACAATGTATGTTTTCAGCGCGAAGCCCGTGAAAGTGTGGAAGAGTTGAAGCGTCTGAGAGCAGAGTTAGCGGCCGCTCGCACAAACGAGGCGGAGGCGCGGCGCGCGCTCGCCGCTGCCGCCGCGGCGGAGCGGCAGCGGCGCGCCGACCACAACCATCTCAAGCAGGCGTACGCCACGCTACAACACAAGTATGAAGTTGATGGCGCCACGCCACACCTGTCAAAATAATGCTTAACAGGACTACGGTATACGGTTCCGTCCGAACCAATTAAATTAAAAGCAGCTACGCCATGCATCAACATAAGTAACCCGCTGGTTGATCGACGATATTATTACCAATTACGATTTGACGAGCTCGGTGGCTCTGTCGTGAATGACGCGCCTTTGACATCAACGCTCGTAGGTTGGATTCCCACACAAGGCAAACATTTGTGTGCATGAACATGTGTGTTTGTCTTGGTCTGCATGTTTTAAGAGAGGTAAGGCGCATCAAAGCAGCCCGTCTGGGGAAGTACCTCCACCTCACAGAAAACCGCAGCCAAATAACAACTTCCTAGAGGGTTTTTGTGTTCCTGCGTGTGAGTGAGGACACCCGTGAGCTCCTAAGGAGTTGCTGTGTAAGCAGCAGAGGAGGCATCGCTGAGTGATACTTAATATATCTCAAGCGTTAATAGGCTACGGTACCCGCTTTACATCCGGTGGGCCGTATGCTTGTATGCCTCCCGACGTAGTATAAAAAAAAATACGATCGTGCTTAGCAGGCCTATGCTGCTGCATAAGTATCTGTGTAATCGCAAGGAGTCCAGAACAAGCAATGCTGCGTCTGTCATTTAGATATTTGTCTCTCTATTGTGCTGGCAAGAGTATTGCCAGCAACAGATTAGAAGTTTAAAATTTGGACAGCTACTTCCGAGATTTGGCTCATTCGACCGTGAGTTCGGTGGAACCACAGAAAGGTGGTTGGGCAGTGTATGTCTATTACACTGGATGATAAGGATACAAACGTTATTTATCAAGTGTGTACCGAGTATATTGTCCCATGGTGTGTGTATATCGCGCAGGGTGTCAGCATGGCGCGGCGGCGAGCGCGCACTGGAGCGGCGGCTGGGCGAGGAGCGCCGGGCGCGCACCGCCGCCGAGCACCAGCTCATGAGACACGCGCGGACACCCAGGTATGACGACCGCTCGCCACGCCGCACCCTTATCACATTATTGAGCAGTCAGAACCCGTTATATACGGTTTCCCATACATTTCGCGGTCGTATACGACCACCCGGGTTTCGAAGGGTTCATTTATTCAAAATTATGTGCTACATTGGCTCTCACTTTCTATCTAACCTTTGTTATCGAGATCCATCAACATAATGTATGAGTACGAAACTTGTAAATTGGTATGACCATGACACATGTTTAATCAGATAATAATCGCATTTTTTTTTATTCACATTGAATTGAGAAACAAATGCAAATACGAATATATGTGTAATATTAATTATTGAACATTTGTGTGGCAATAATTATTGATTTTGTTTCAGTTAAATAAATGCATTGTTTATCAATATTTGAGGTCAGTTGGTGATATGGTATTTAAATTCCAGCGGCGAGTGTGAGAGCGAGTGGTGCCGGACGCGGCGCGGCGCGATGGAGAGCGAGTCCGCGGCGCTGCGGCGGGACGTGCAGCGCGCGCGGGACTCGGCCGCGCAGCTGCAGCGGGAGCTGGCGCAGGCCGCCGATCAGGTACACACGCCGCTGGACCACCTGCGGGACCGGCGTTACGTGAACACTGCCACGTCACACAATCGCGTGCGATCTTATCTACTGAAAATATACTAAGAACACTAAAAAGGCAGCGTGCGTGTCATCTTTTTTTATACTACGTCGGAAGATATGGAATAACTGGACTTGTAATATACTAAGTATCACACGCGCGATGCCTCCCCTGCTGCTTACAGCAACTCCTTAGGAGCTCAACGATTACCTCACACGCAGGAACACAACATTTTCCGTGAGGTACTTCTTCAGACGGGCTGCTTTGATGCGCCCTACCTCTGAAAAATACCCAGACCACACGTTCATGCAAACAAATGTTTGTATTGTGTGGGGATCGAACCCACGAGCGTCGGTGTCGAAGTCGCGTCATTCACGACTGAGCCACCGAGCTCGTCAAAATCTCACTTGCTCTGTACTGACGATCGTGATCGTGTAGAGCGGGCGGCCTACTTCACGCACCGCATATACGTGTCACCCGGACCGTAGAATACATGTTACTTCCTACGTACACTTGATCTTCAAAGCAGGCGTTAACTCGGCGCTGAGGACGTGAGATTGATTGGCGTGTAGTTGGCGCTCGTGCGTGCTACTGGTCGCCAGATGTTTTGGGAGGATACAGTATGTTGTAACTGTTTACCACATTCTTCCTCCCAGCGTTATCGCGTTTCCAAATCCAATGAGATGGAATAAAGTTAAAGATAAAAATTCTTTATTTGCCTTTAGACCCTCGCGTGCACTTAGACACGTCTTACATTCTCAATATTATATATGTATTATTATTTTTTTAAGTTTTTCTTTTTTAATTTACCAGCGTTTCAAATGAATGGATCTGCTACCTAAGATATGGCGAATATACTGATGTTGACATGGAACGATTGCCATACCTGCCATACCGTACCTTACTTCAAAATATAATAACTTGGACGTGCGTGTTTCCTCACGATGTTTTCCTTCACCACGACAAACCTTCGAACTGATGATAATTATCAGGATTCGAACCTGTCGGTTAATAAGCTAGCTTCATTCAGTGGACTATCGCGGATTTTTGCACTAAACTATTAAAAAAAAAATCCACCATCCGTCAAAATGTCGCACTCAATTGGAAAGAATGTGAGCTAAGAACATATCGTTTAATTGAATGGCGCGTTGTTACAGATCCGATCGCTGGAGGCGCGAGCCGAGGAGAGCGGCGGCGGCGCGGCGGCGGGCGTAGCGCCGCGCGTGTGGGCCGCGCTGCAGGAGCGGGCCACGCACCTGGAGCGGTCGCTGTCCGCCGAGACGCGCGTCAAGCTGGACCTGCTCTCCGCGCTCGGGGACGCCAAGAGACACATACACATACAGGAAGGTAACACTCACAACAATCTGATCAGTGCCGCTTGGTGGACAGAGATTTCTGTACCAGTGTACAAATATTACTTCAGTCTCATCATTTTATCTCGAAAACCACTAAAGTATCTCAAAGTAAGGACCGTCCCGATTGAACTACTTTTCAAATAAAAAAAAGTTCAAATTAATCTATCTTTAAAACTATGTAAACACAGATAGACATACATACGGACAAATATTTTAAACATAATGTATAATCTTTTCGTTGGTGTTAAAATCTCGCTTTAGAATTATAATATCGTCGTCATAATTTGAACCAAAGACTAATAAATAGTGAGAGTTATAATGAGTATAATGTGGTGTTACATAAATTATTCATTGATTGTATGAAGAAAGGCTTACAATTGAATGTGAAGAAAACCAAGATAATAGTATTTGATGAGGCAACCAGAACGAACACAACGATTACGGTTGATAATGTAGTGTTGGAGCAAGTGTATGGGATTGTATATCTCGGTACGCGCTTTCAGCAGGAATGGAAGGTACACCGCAGATGTGGAGAGACGAATGAGAGGGTGCGAGAATGGAGCGTTGGGTAAACGTATAGTTGTTGCCAAGCTGTGCCACAGTATTTGTTGAGTGGAAGTCACTTTGAATTTTATAGACCTATATTGGGCAAAATTAATATGCTAACAGATGTATGTATGTACTACTTAATGAGATGCCAATAATTGTTTTTTTTTTCCACAACCCGTAAGAGACACTTCTCTCCTTAAGGTTGTTTGATTTTCATATTAATATTTCAAATTATGAAGATAGTAGCTTAGTAGCATATTGTTGCTATTAAATCGCATTTGGTGTGTATTTTTTTATTTATTACCGGTATGGTATTTATCTTTAAGAAAATAGTATAATAATAGGTTAAAGTAAATAGTAATTATTGTTAATTTTTGTCGATGTTAATGCATAATAGTACCTAGTGTGGTGTGCGCCGAGGCTAGCTCGCTGCAATTGCGACATCGCGCACACTTACTGCTTGTCAACCAAAAGTTTAGCAACAAACAATATTTTTACGATTGCGACGACTCTTTACACACACGGAAATAAAGTTAAGACAATTATTTACCCACACGTTCATAAATCTTGTTATATATGTATATCTTTGTAAATATATTAAGTAAGCGAGATATTCGTTTTTCACTTCCACGCATACTTTGTTGTAGGTTTACTGACAAATAAAGATAAGGAAATCGAGGAGTTAAAAGCTCAAATGTTGGCGGTGATGCCGCCGGAGTTGGTGTCCTCGCTGGGCGGGCGGCTGGACTCCCCGCTGGACCCCAACGCCTCCGTGTACACGCCCAAGCAGCTCTGCTCCGACGCCTGAGCCGCGCCGCCTCACCCGACACTACTGGTCTTTGTATGGGCGTTCTTTGATCTCATTTATTTTTTGTTCCCTTATCGACGCGACTGACGCTTCTCTATTTGTTTTCTTTATTTATTTTGTTACTCAGTTTGTAAATTGTGACCATTTTGTTAAATTTTACGAGTTATGCACCTGTTCGGGGCGGCGCCAGTATACACAATGCAGTTCATCATTGCCGTGTACCGACGATACATACGTACTAGCTTTTATATAAGCATACATTGCCCATTAATCATATATATATAATATTTCTTGAAATTAAGGAAATTTAAGTAGACGCCACCGTGTTCTTATTTCACCACTGGTTTGATAGTTGTCTTCTCTTCAGGAGATATAAAAAATATTTTAAACCCGATAATTTATTTTCCAGTGTCTTTGAAATCTCATCACCTCAATTACAATATTATTTTTCCCATTTATCATCTTTCGCTTTGAGTTGAACGAACATCACAATAAATACTTGTGTATCCATGTTGGTATATAAGATTCGTCGTTTTTCTTTAAATTAATTAGTGTGTGTGTGTCAACGGAAAAATGCATTTCCTTCCGTACTCCTCGGCGTACATTTGTGTTAATTTATTCATTCAAAACCCACCAAGAGTATGTTATCTTCGCGTGTGTTTATAGATCCCTTGATAGTTTGAATAAGAATTCGTATAATAAATTATACCGATCCGAATATGTGCATAATTCCGTACTGACCGCGTTGTAAGGTCCATTATCGCGTGACGAACCACGTTGCGATCGATTTTATTCGTGGCGAACGGAGCGTGTTATAATTTGATGTTGGCGCGGTCCGGTGTCAATGTCCATACAAACATCGGTAGAAATGGATCCGCTGAACAAAATGGATTGTTAGTTTTGTAACCGTGTACGTACTTCGACAGAGCCTTTATTTTTTCATAAACAAAACATTTTAAATTCACGATGGTACCTGTTACCTAAACTGGAAACTACTTCTGTTGATTTCCGAAAGGGAAACTTAATTCTTCGGCAGGGAAATGCAGTCTTATTGTATGACGTGCTTTAGCCAATTGTCAAATGCTCGTATTTTTTGTAAAGTTTGCGCATCGAGCCCTGAACACAGTAGGCTGGTAATGTAGAACAATACAAATCTCAGTCGATCAATGATTTGACACTAATTGGTGACAAATCATTGGTCTCGCTAAATCGCACCCGGCTGAAACGTACGTTCAGCTTGGAACTGCCAATGACGAAGCTGTAAGCACTTTTTAGGCAATCAGAGCGTTAGTTCAAGCAATCGGTGCATAGCAATGGCGCAGTCGATAAACTCGTCCACAAAGTAAATTACCACTATGTTCTTGTGCTCGATGAATTTCCGTAATGTGCGGATCATTCAAATAATTTTGCGTAAGTCGAGTAAAACTTTGGTATTAACATTACGGGGCTACTGAATGATCTTTCGAAGCGTAACTCTCGTGTCGCCCCGCGAGTGTTCTTTTGAATTTATGTGATAAATTGTACAAAATAAGATCTGAATCGAGTCTTCTTCCTTGTATTATTGTAGTTTTTGACGTTTTAGTCGAATGTGTCTGTTAAATGCGGTGTCTGCCGCCCGTACCCTAACACGCAGCGCTGCGTCGCCAGCCCGCACTCTCTCACTGACAACTTGACTCTATTCGACACACCACTGGAGAGTTGTGACACCATGACACACTTGATTTGAGCGACGCGCCTTTCGACATTTAGGGCTGATGTAATTTTATGGATGGACAACTTTTCCATCCGGTGATGTCCCTCCTTAGTTTTTAGGGCATAAATAGCAACACAGTGTTTTTCGGTAGAATTAGGCAATCGTGTAAAAGATATATTGCCGCTGATAATAAAAATCGTGACTTTCTAACGACGTGAAATAATATAATTGATAAGATACTGGTTTTTTACATGACTGTGGACATAGATTGCCGAATTTGATTGAAACAAGTTTACAGTAGTTCATCTATAGCTTCCAATCAAAAGGTAATACCACCAAATTATTACAAATTACATAGAAACAACCATAAAATTACATTTGCCTTTAGTATAATTATATACACTAAAAATATTTATGTAATATCCGTTGATTATGAGTTATGGCATGTCAAATGTTTTCTTTTTGAAATCGAGGTGAACAATGTACCTGATACCAACAGTAACTAGCGACTGAAATTTTCTACAACAATGTTGCTAGCGAAGAAAATATCAAAGTTTGGACAGCAATATAACATTGTGTTCACTGTATTGAGTGTTATTTGTTGATAATATTTCCTGTAAAATATTTTTAGATGCCTTATAAATTAGTTAACTTGAGTCGCTAACTAAGACGATTTGATCACTATATATATATATATA
The DNA here is from genome assembly GCA_947507595.1 of Pyralis farinalis. Classification (NCBI taxonomy): domain Eukaryota; kingdom Metazoa; phylum Arthropoda; class Insecta; order Lepidoptera; family Pyralidae; genus Pyralis; species Pyralis farinalis. The sequence goes on along the minus strand of OX382257.1, from coordinate 28,377,856 downwards.
TATGTATAATTCTGAATACCTTCGCTTCCGCTAACCCAAATAAGTATTTATTTGCATTTAAACAGTACAATATTTAAATGAAATATCACGGACAAGTCAGTTAGCGTGTGGTGTGAGTTATATAAGGTTGATATGTGTAGGTTTAACGTACAGTATCGATGGATTGCGTAGGATAGTTCGGTTCGATCTTGGTATTCGTGAGTTTTGTAACTGTAATGGATATTGTGGGGTAACTTGGCCTCTTGCTAATGACAGACAAAACAAGCATATTTTTTTTTTCATTCAATCTTAATCTAGGCAGTACTTGCCGTTGGCAATATACGCTTTAAGTTAAGCCAGAAACCAAGTTGTATACACTAAATGAATATCCAAATGCATTTGCATAAATGAAAATATTTTCTTAATGCATATTGAGAATTAATGCTCAAATAAATCTCTGAACTTCTAGCTTCGTATATACTGAAGGCCATTTGACGATCTGTTATTTGAATAGATAAAAAGCTATTTGATGGATGCGCGGGCGCTGCCATATTAACACAGAATGTTGATGAGGGAACGCACACGCAGCATTGCGATGACAATGTCTGCATTACTTTGAGATTGTGACAGTGAAGTTTGTCGTCCACTCTAGTCTTACCTGAGGTCGGTTTACACGCCGCGAGCTGTCGACGAGAGTGATATTACTATAAATTATGTGTTGACTTTAGTTCGTATTTGGCTATTATTATTTTAGTTTGCTAGTTTTGGGCCAAAACAGCATCAAATCAGTTGAGCAAAAATTGTATCTTTCACAATGGTTGTAGAATATCCGGAGTGAGATTATACCAGCTGCAGCGTAGCGTGTAAACCGGCCTTTTGTGTTATTTATGTATAACTAAGTTTAGTTTTAAACACCCGACTGCCCACTGCCCTCGAAGTGAAACTTCCGTTTTTCTTGAATCTGAAACTGTGAAACATAAGTACTTAATTTAGATTTTAGATTTTGATGTGATTATCTGCTATTTTGTGAAAACGCAACCAACATTTTGGCAGCATATAGACGTTGAAGTATATTTTTTCATGAAACACGTTTCCAGAACAAATGAAGCAACATCGTAGGAACAATTTGGTAAGCAGAGCAATCTGAGTTTTCACTAGAAAAACTAAGTGATGTTTGTTTGTATTATAAACAGTGCTGTAACAGCAATAAAAAAAATCAAGACTTGCACCTCGTGTTTTATTACATTTGCCGGTGGGGTCCCGACCCAGCCGCGTCAGCCCACACATCAGTTGACTATGTTTTTGTTATTTCACTCGCAGTCATGTCAGTATCCCGCGCCAAACTAGTGGTTCTTGGATACCTTACTCTCCTTCTCGTTATAGCCAGCACAGCGGTAATCACTGTGATGGCTGTTCTCACATCTGGTTCTCATTGACGCTTTCCATCAGGCGTAATGAAGAAATTTCGGCCGGCCACATTAAAAAAAAAGTTAAAAAATATTTCTTACAACATAGATATGTTGCTTACTGTGTGTTGTAAGACTTGTATGGTTGAGCATACATCAATAATTGCGCAGAAATATCACTGTAAGAACTGTGAAGGACGCTATTAATGATTATTGATCTTTAGTTAGTCAATAAAGATCAACACCTACAAGTACCTACAACGAACGGAGTAGTTTCACTAGAACCCTTGCTTTGAACCCTTAAGGGTTCTAGTGATACTAGACAATCCTATTTTGTACCACTGGAACCCTTCAAATACTAACAACAATTTCCCCAAACATTGCTTACGTTTACATTCGAAAACGATATTCAACATATTATTTAGCATTATTGGTGAATAATAATATATGAAAAATCCATACCTATTTTAAATCGCCACAATAATATTTATTATGTGTATAATGGTACTCAAGGGTTCTAGTGATACAAAATAGTACCATTAGAACCCTTGAGGGTACTAGCGGAAAAATAGGATATCTAGTACCGCTAAAACCCTTGAGGGTTCAAAGAAAGGGTTCTAGTGAAACTACTCCCAAAGAACTTAGAGAAATTGTTATGGCAAAAGCTTATAATCACAATGCTCCCTTAAGAATCATGCAATGGGGTAAGTAGGAATGACGAGTTAAATTGGGATAAAAAAGCCAGACTTTAAATCATACTGTTGCTATTAATAAACTAAGAGAGATAGTTGCTTACATTATTTGTTTTTGAAGACCTCTCTATTGTGGTCCCTTGCAACGCCCACTGTTTAAATCGTAAACTTGTTATAAAATAAGCACGTTCAAGTGAGGTCTCCATGCACTAAACTACTAGAAAATATTGTATCAACTTCGACTTGTAGAAGAATATCAATAAAAATAAGTACTGGAAACAATACTATTGCGGTTTGGTGAATAGAGAAAGTATGTAAGTAAAATATTGCGATAATTAAAAACAAAGCTTTGTAAACGGGGTTGACAAAATTAGTTAGTGGTGAGAGGGAATAGACCACCTTTCCTAATTTTCTTCTGAGGCAATGTAAATATCCACATTGATTTCTTATTAAATTAATTTACATGTTTACCGGAATCGATTCATACTTTGCAGTCCCCAAACAAATCTAAGTAGGTAGTAACACCAACAAGCTTGACAGAAGTGCAAGGTTTCGTTTCGGTATTTATTTATTTATCCCTAGATCGTTATAGTCTACTAACACCAGACCTTTTAAACATTTGTCAATATTTTTTATTGTTTTTTTTTTCAGTATCCTAGCAACTATATGACCAAATATGCCGCTAAGCGATACTAAAAGTAGAACGAGATTGTCATAAAACGAGTTTGCATCAAATAATTATTGCATAGGTAATTACTGTAGCAACACAGTACAACATATCGAAATCAGTACTACGTCATTATAACAATAGGGAAATGAAAGCTCAAGGTAGGCCAATCATGTTATCGAAAGATGAAGAAAAATACATTAAAATAAGAAATAGTCTATTTTTTCTCATTTAATTTACTTTACAATACGCGCCCTTGCTCTGAAGTTCGTGCATAAACTGGGCTCTACAAAAAGTGTCTCCTCGGCTCGCACGTCTCCCAAACAACGCACAAGGTAAGAAGAGTTTGCATATTGCAGCTTTTAGGCGCGAACTCAGTATTCGCGCGATATATTTACGCCTAGTAGCTCTCCGAATCGTGTATCAATTAGCGTGAGACGCGGCGAATTCGCTTCTTCTAAACAAGGTCAACGTTTCGTGATAAAAAGCTAAAATTCACACGGGCAGGAAAACGGCAGCGATCCGGGACAGAATTTCTTGTAACATTTGCGTTTGTATACCTATCACACAAAAAGCGATCGCACCGCGCCCTCTTTTTGTGTTTGCATGCAAACACGAATGACAATGAATCACAAGTAATTCTGTCCTGAATCGCTGACGCATTCGCGCCCCTGTGGGTTTTGGCTTTAATCATGTACTTCCCTTGCAGATACGGCAGCTATGGTACTAAAATGTTTTGTAAGTATTTATCTACTTATGTACACAAGGAAAGAATGCGGTCGAGATACGAGCACTGCGCAAAATTTGCGGCATAACGCTTGCTGACCGCGTTCGTAATGATGACGTACGAAAGAGCTGGTCTGAAAGAGAATGTCGGTGTTAAGATAAGAAAAGGCATGCTCCGTTGGTTCGTACATGTAGAAAGAAAGACGAAACAGATTTAGAATGCAAAAGTGGAAGTATGTAGGAGCCGAGGAAGGCCAAGAGTTACCTGCAATAACCAAATTGGTTGTGTTCTATCAGGTGATGTCAGGCGCCCTAGAAACCGGCGAGCGTGCACGAGAAGAGCAATGAATATTAAAGAAGCGAGTTAGGTATGTAAGGATCAAGTCACGTGGCGCTCGGATCTCTTTGCCTACCCCGCAAGGGATTTGGCGTCAAGTTATAGATAGATACACCAGGGTGTCTCAGTTGTAGCGGACAAAATAAAAAATCTAATTGCCTGAAAATAAATAGTAAAGCATTTTTTATACCCCTAAGGTAACAAACAAAGTAAGCAGTTACCAATAGACATTTGTAACACCAGTGGTGTCACTCGCGCGTTTCAGCCTTGTAAAAACGAATCTCTTGCTGTAATTCCTAGGGAAAGCCTTGGAGGTATTATTAACACTTAAATGATACGTATACCCATCTCGGAATAGTACATTGTTCACCGGAGAAAGTGACCGATTACCAACGAGGGCGAAGTTTTTAGCCTGAATTCTCCCAAGTTGGGAATCGCACTTTCTCGCCGAGTGGATACATAGTGCTTTATACTACACCTGCGAGTAAAGTATAAAACAAAATCTCTATTAATGTCAAAATTTACAAAAAAAACGACAGGTTCTTAACCATGAATTTTCATATACTTTTTCTTCCCGCTTAGCACGTTAACAATGGATTTTCATACAGTTTTGCCGCCCGCATATTTGTAGGGCTACAAAGACGAACTTTCTGACCCATTCTTACGCAAGTAACCTACTTTCCGACCGCAGGTGTAGTATAAAAGTATTTTGGATTCCCTTCTCTGCCACATAATTACATGACATTCAATTGACGGTGCTCTGCTATGTACTGTGCAGTCCACGTACGATTGTACAACATACGTGCGGGTAGAGAGGCCAGCTAGTCGCCCTGGTTTAACGTAAATATGGGTGTCCAGAAGGATTGCATGCTATCGCCAGTTTTTCATTTTTATGCATTCTGTATCTCGATAATTACCTACAGATAAAAAATTTGGGTATCGCTGTTAAAATAAGAAGAGGCATTCTCCGTTGGTTCGGATATGTAGAAAGAATGCAGGAAGAAATAATCACAAAACAGATATACAACGCGAAAGTAGAAGGTAGGAAGAGCTGAGAAAGGCCAAGACTATCATGATCAAATCGATCGTGTTTTCAGACGTCAGGAGATCTAGAAACCGGCGTGCATGAGAAGAGCTATAAACAAATGTATGTTTGTACTTTATTAGAAAGTATGTCGGGAGGCACAGGAACCAGCGAGCGTGTATGGAATGAACTATAATTGTTCAAGAAGCGATTAAGGGTGTAAGGACAAAGTCACGGGCTGTGTTCATGCCCATGAAGTCAAATCCACGGACGGTCAAGGGTTTCGAGTGATTCGTGCCTTATGAGCTGGTGCAGTCCTGTTGGAATATCCAGTGTCTGTTTTTGAACATTGTTTGAGAAAGAGGTACTACGATGTTTGTTAGGACGGTATTTTCGTAAACCACGGCACTGATTTTCACAGAAAAACACCTCAGTTAAGCCTTAATATGAGACTCCAAGCCAAACCATGATTAACCATTCGAGCACCGTCTGGTCATATATGACCAGTCGCTTATGGCCTTGACGGGTTAATGAAGGGTAATGCCCTCGCTGGACCCTCGGAATACGCGCGTCTTCACAACTCGGGGCATACACCTTATCATTTTGTTTGTTGTAACTTTCTTCGATGGTAAAAACTTTGATGCCAGCATTGATATCCATACTATCGTAGCATCCACCGTCAACCACGGCTTTTATGCATCTGTTGGATATAAAGCTGGCGACCCATTTGCACAAACCCTCGGGCAGCCCGTATGATGGTAACTTCGATAGAAGACCCCGGTGCCAGACTCGATCCAACGCCTTCGCCATATCTAGGCTGACAGCCAATGCTTCACCTTGACTCTCTATCGCTAAAGCCCAGCGGTGTGTAAGATACACTAGAAGATCACCAGTTGAGGAAGGAGGAATACGGAAGAGCGGAGTTTGCCAAACACAAGTAGCTTATATTTACCTGGTAACTCCGAACACTGTAATAATAAGTGAATCATGTTAACTGAAATAAATAATTTGTATTTGAGCGACAATGGCGAAAACCGTATTGACGGTTGCTAATCAAGTCGTGATCCTCTAGGTATCTTAGGAGTCGTGTATTTATCACACGATCCATCACCTTGGATAGAAGGGAGGTTATGGCGATAGGCCTGCAATTCGATGGGTCTAATCTATCGCCCTTTTTGGGCACCGGGTGCCCATTGGCGGTCTTCCGTGAAGTATTATTAGACCATGGTTAGCCTTCTTCATAGCGATATTCCGTTTCCTAATCCATTAGGATAGGCGGGGTCCGCCACCTAAGCCTAAGGATTTAGCGAAGATACTGTTTTTACATGAACCCAGAGGGAAAACCGGATCTTAGTTAGGTCACATGTCTTTCGAAATATAAATTCCTGGACGTGTGGGTTTCCTCGACCGCCGAGCAAGTGATAATTACAAATAAGGGCATATAAATCCGAAAAAACGAATTTAGTACACGCCAGGATTCTAACTGAGGACCTGTTGCTCAATTGGCCGATTCGGTATCCACTGGACTATCACTCCTCTAATTGTCTATGGTTAGCATATCAGGTTATTCCAAACACAACTCTTCACTAGCACACACTTCCTCGTGGACCGAGTGTTACAAGCTCTGCTATGTATCAATGCATTGTCCTGGTAAAAAGTAAGTGAAACAATAAATGTAATGGCACTATCCTGTTGGAGGAATATAAATCATGAAGGAAATAAAACATACACTTCATAGACATTCAACTTTATGGCAACTTACATTTTATATTTTTATTTATACAATGTCAGAGGCCCATATGATGTAAAGTGGTTACCCTAACTTATAAATGCTTGCACTATAGAAAGCGTGTGTGATGTCACCCTTGCTAGTAGTACAGTCGCAGGAACGCGGCACCCATCCAGAGACTTATTTGGCTACAGTTATGTAATTTGGAGGTACTTCCCCATCCAGCCTCATTTGCGGCATACTTATCTTAAAACACCCAGATCTATACAAACAGACATGTTTAGTAACACTATAGGAATGCGTGAAGATATACATACACTATAGGAAACAATAACAGATGAATCAACATCTCTCATTTACTTATTCCACAGATCAACATTATAACATTTACTAGACAACACTATGTACTATATATATATCTATTTTATACCACTAACCAATATGTCACTTGCCTGATAAGTGATTACTGTAGCTTATGGACACTTGCAACACCAAAAGCATCACGTGTACATTGACTACACTAACAAACCTCATGAGGCCCTTGAAATTAATCAATTTTTAACGGAAGTATCGCGTGTTTTATTTATTTTGTTGAAACCAGACGTTTAGAACGCTTTGCAGCGTCCGTGCAAAGCGTTCGAAAGCGTTTCGGACGCTGCGTTCGAAACGTCAGGTTTCAACAAAATAAATAAAACATGCAATACTTTCGTTAAAAAATTGTTTAATTTCAATGTGTAACAATCGCGAAAACCTAAGACAATACTCATGAGGCCCTTTTTGAGGACCACATGCTGTAGTGTTTTGGATAAATCTCAGCTGCTCAACATGGTGTGTAAGCTTAGGAATGACAATTCTAACGTCTCTCTAAAATGAATTATAAGGTTCTAGCTGATATGCAAAGGTAGCCTTTGTGTCCCTGACATAGCAGACCTCCACTGGATCCCAGTAGAAGGGGTAGACCCAAGTGCTGGCTTGACATTGTATAGGATAACATGCGTGTCAATAGCCTCACATAAGGGGATGCAGAAGACTGCCTAAAATGAAGAAGTAAAAGTAGTAAAGCGGACTGGGGACTCTCAAGAAATTAATGCAAATAGGATGAACGCCCAGATCATGTTGATGAACAGGTATCCAAACTCACATATCGTAAGTCTTTGCACCGAGCTAGTGTCTGGCTTTGTCCAGCACACAAATTTTCTTGGATGCCATTTGGACCTTCTCTTTAAGACTGTCTCACCAGAGATTTCCACAAAAAATTCCAATGCTCTTGGCAGCGGTAAGCGGTATATTCTAGAATAGAGCGACTACAGCAATCGATCCCCGATTGCTGTAGTTGCTTCTTAGCAGCGTATGTGGAGACTTGTGTTTTATGTAGTAGTAGTGAAATGGTTGAATTGAGCTCGGTTAACTGCATCCACACCTCACAATGAATACGTAAATTAGGACACAAGTCGATCCCAACTTTCCTTCACAAGGGACAGAGGATGTCTGTTCAGCATATGTATTATAATCTATCAATGGTCCTTAAATGTTAAAAACAATAACAAGTGCAGTCCTTCATTCACTCCCTGCTGGATCAATCCCTGAACCTGTACATACCCATGACACCTTTCATTTGCCTGATAAACCTGATATCCTCGCTTCACTCACAATACTTTGTATTTCTAGTTGGACTCTTAAAGCCTTCTGTAAATCCATTTTTCTTAACTGAGCAGCAATATATTTACCATATATGTCAAATTCATCTTCTCTAGGCCCAGATTCTTCTAAACTGAAATCTGCGCTTTCCCTGCAAGTTCTGTCTGAATATTCTGTGCTTGAACTTCGATGTTTTACAGTCTGCTTCTTATCTTCGTACAAGTTATCAGAATGATTTTGACTATGTACAGTTACATCTCTTGGTTCAGATTTTAATATGATATACTGATCTACTGCTTCTGTCACAAAGGGATCAGCTTCTGTATCTTCAGCATTATCATTGTCATTTTCATTATCTGTGCGCATCCATATTTTCTGACAAGATTCGTCAGCCAATTCTTGACTCTGTAACAAAAATTCAATGATACTTTAAGCTTAAATTTAATAAATATCAGCTACATGATAAGTAGAATAACCATTCAAGGTTTTGTCATATCTAGGTGCATTGTAAATACTCAAGAACTGTACAATCTGATGATAAAGGAAATTTATGCTATGACAGACAGCTTACATCTAATAAGTCCTCCCTCTTCATTGAATATCGTTTTAAATGTTTGAAACATTTGTGCCATTCCGCGAACCATCTCATGGCTGGTGTATAGAAGGTGTCTGATCGGACCTTCACCTTCTTCAACTCCTGCGTGTAAGTCGACCTGAGGTTTTTTACTTTAACTTTAAGCTCGCTCTCGTTCAGCTGAATGCCTGTCGCCGCTCTAAATTCTGCGATAATTTCGTGATAGGCCTTCTGTCGCTTGGCTTTTATTTTATAGCTCGCATTCTCGTAATTCCACAAACATTCGTGGCGCAAGAATATAATCACAAACTGATAGGTTTCTTTTTCACTCCACCTCATGATTACAGATATTTATTAGTTTTATTATAGTGGTTTTTATTTTTTAATATTAATTTCTACAGCATTTTATACTTCTTATTTTATTGTTTGTTGTAGTAAACAAAGAATGTAAACTACATCAAAGAATATAAATATAATACTTTTTTTTTTTGGTTCTTTTTATCCCCGAGGGGAAAGGCAAAGGGATCTAGGCCATACAGCCACGTCATCAGTTTAGAACCATTTGAAAATTTTAATTCTATGTTCCAGCTTCAGGAACTGTGCTCAAAAAATACTTGGGAAGGGTACTTCGACCCAATCAACCCAGTTTAAATACCACCCGTAAAACGATAGGATAATTTTACAAGGTTTTCGTGATGAACTTTTTCAAGTCTTCCAAAAAGTGCATAAACGTGTTATACTTGAGTCTTTTCATTATTGTATAATTGCACTAGCACTTATGTTACAAAACACTATCAAAATTGTCACATAAAACTAATTTTACACTGAATTGTAAAAATTTCAAATATAAGAACAATGTCACTCGTCAAAAGCGCGGGAAGAAGCATAAATATAAAACTCCCTGACAGGAGAGCGAGAACTACTTTTTTTTTTAGTTCTTTTGTTCTCCGAGGGGAAAGGCAAAGGGATCTAGCCCATACAGCCAAGTCTTCAGTTTAGAACCATTTGAAAATACTTAATTCTATGTTCCAGCTTCAGGAACTGTGCTGAAAAAATACTTGGGAGGAGTACCCAGACCCAATCAACCCAGTTTAAATACCACCCGTGAAACGATAGTGATTTTTACAAGGTTTTCTTGATAAACTTATTCACGTCTTCCAAAAAGTGCATAAACGTGTTATATTTGAGTTTTTTCATTACTGTATAATTTCAGTAGCACTTATATTACAAAATACTATCGAAATTATCACACAAAACTAATTTCATACTGAATTGTAAGAATTTCAAATAAAACAACAATGTCACTCGTCAAAAGCGCGGGAAGAAACCGGGAGAACTACATACACTGGGAACATTTTTTTCCCCCTTATGCAAAGACTTCTATGTCTCATAGTAGAAGTCTTTGCCCTTATGGCAATATATTATTTTGCCAACGTCAATATATAACATACACGAAAAGAAACCTAACAAATTAGAATTTTCAGGAGGTGCATTACTTCAGGACCTGAAATGAAAATAAAAAGAACTATCTAATTACATCTGTCTACTCTATGCTGTCTACATATAAAATGAACATTTGTTTATTTTGTACATAAACGTTCGCACAAATTGCAGAGATTACTTTTACTTAATTACTTTCGATAGAACAATTTGTTTAACGTGTTAACAAAACACTCGCATGGAAAACGAATCGGAATAACGAATGCCGATGAATCGAGAATCGAGTCGAGCGACATAGAGATCGGCGGGTGGGTGGGTTAAAAAATGGGAAGGTAAAAATAGGTAGGTAATGGTAAAAATAATAAATAGCCATTTTTATTTTTACTGGGTTGCCAGTTTTCTCATTGGGCGCAGCATCAAGGTTGTAGTTGACGGTGCGTGCTCGGATCCACTGCACCTAAACGCTGGCTGGCTGTGTGTTCACGCCACGTAAAGTTCACGTTCACGCATTCAACCAACTTCGCACTGAGATACTAAATTTCAACGTTGCCAGTGCGTGCATCGGAGATATATCTCTCTACAATCAATCCGCATACCCAAATATACAGGGTCTTAGTAGGTCATTGATATGCAGTAAAAATAAAATTGCAGACAGAACAGACCTGAGTACACTTGAATATGTCTATCGGTCAGGAAATCCAATCGCACAAGCTGGTGGGTATCCCATATGCTGGAAGCTTGCTGAGTAGGCTAGCGTGCCAGACCCTATCGAAAGCCTTCAAGATGTCTAGTGAGACACCGAGGCCCTCACCGTGCTCCTCAATGGCTTCACCCCAGAGATGAGTGGCATACACTAGAAGATTACCAATCGATCGGTCTCGGCGGAAGCCGTACTGACGATCGCTGTGGAGGTCATTGTGTTATAGGGAGCCGAGAAGTTGGGTGTTCTATACACGTTCCATAACTTTCTAAAGTATGGTATGGTAAGTATGGATTGCGATCAGCGGATAGTTCGTAGGATCTGTGCAACTTCCTTTTTTGGTCACTGGTTGGACTGGAAGCAAGTTTCCATCTGGAAACCTAACCAGTCTTCAGAGAAAGACGATACAGGCGTGTGAGAATATGTGACAACTCGGGTGCACAGGTCTTAAGGAATATCGTAGATATACCATCAGGTCCACTGGCTTTGTTCAAGTCCAGATAAGGCAGCTATCGAATCGATCAATTTGGCGAGAGAGCAAAACGCTTTGCTCCCAGACGGGTATGAAGCAGTTTGGACCCTATGTGGCCAATATGATCGAATCGTGCCTTTTTCACACTTTTTGCAGGATTTGGCGGATTTATAAGAGCCCTCTTCTTAGCTCTGAGATCCGATGCTTTGCAATCTCTCGCATGTACCCATGTCAAATAAGCCGACTGTTTAAGTTCTTCGGCGCCAGTGCACTTCGCGTTGTACCAGGGCCGAGTCAAACCGCCGCCGCCGCGCTGTAGCGGACATCGGAATATGGGATGACTTACACCATGCCCTGATGCAGGACCCCGACTATAGCATCGGCACAAGTCGTCAGATCACCATTGTCCCACCATCATCCCATGGCTCCAACGACCTCTCGGTCATATGAGCTGAATCGCGGGAGTTGCACGCGGCACTTGCTGCTCTTCGGCTTTTACATGCCCTAGGCAATGCTTGGCGCCCTAAAAGTTAATTAATTCTTTTCCACAATGTCTCTGTATAGCCATTCTCCCTCTTCAGGGGCGGTAACACACACGATGACGCCTTTGCTACCGTCCAAAGGCGCTCGCGGGTAATCGCATACAGCCGTTCCTTCGTTGTGATCTCCCTCCTCTCGTTTTTGGCTCTTTCAGCTGTTTTCTCCGCGCTCCTGCGTACGTACGAAACGTGGGCGAACCCGCAGAAGGCTGCAAAGTTCCCCGCCGATGACACCAAATTCGCGAAATACACCGGCCCCGTTATCTTCTTCTTCGACAGTGATATGCAGAATGAACAGAGTGGGAGACAACCGTAGACGTAGAAAAGAAAACACACGGCTTCGATTTCTTCTTCTTGGACAGTGATATTGATAAACATTAATGACTTATTATCACAAAGCTAGTCAGCTATCTCATTCTTTCATTCGTAAACCATTTAAAATAAAATATCAACATTACGTCAAATTCCCATCATATATTTTTAAGAAGTAATTCGCCAAGTAAAAGGAATCTGAGCCAATGCATGTTTGTCGCACCAAATAACCTTGTTTGTTTAAAACATAATCAAAATGCTCGAAGTGAGAAGCTCAAGGTCGCTCAGCGTGCTATAGAAAAGGCTATGCTTAGGGTTTCTCTGCGTGATGGAATCAGAAAAAAAGGATATCCACAGTAGAACTAAAGTAACTGACATAGCCCGAATGATAAGTCAGCTGAAGTGAGCCGCCCACATTGCTCGTAGAACCGATAATCCATGGGAAAAATGGTTCTCGAATGCGTCTCCGTTCTTATGCATGCAGTGTGGGACGGCTCCCTACTAGATGGAGCGACGAGATGAATGAATTTATGGGGAGTCGACGGAGGAAGGTGGCTCAGTATCGAGGCGAGTGGCTCTCTAAAGGGAAAGCCTATGGCTAGCAGTGGACGAATATGGACTGAATAATGATAGTGAAAAAGTATAGAAGAAAGATATAATAACTTAGTTCAATCTTATTTTAATTGATTCATGTGGAATCATGACGTTATTTGAACACTTCTCATGAGAAGAAGTAATTTATCTATGAGACTTGTTTGCAAAGACTGATATTTATTACGAGAGAATACATTCCTTTATAAAAAACAAATCACTTGCTATTTTATCATAGGTGTCTAGAAAGTCACAAAAAATGAACTGAAATATAATTCTAGTACGACTGTCGTAAAGCACGAGTCTATAGTGACTGCAGGATTTTACATTCAATTACAAATAGGGTAAATGGGGCAACGTATGCATTTTCTGTCGCCATCATACTCTGATATGATGTGCAATCAACATAATATAAAACAAAAATACTAGTCCTTAAGTGGCAACAACTCAGGTGCCGTTGCAATGTGCACACTTGCATATTATAACTAAGTGTGGGTTTTTATCTTACGAAAATTAAAAGGGCTTTGGGCCCTTTGACCCGGGCACAAAAACCGACAACGAGCGGAAGTAGCGGGAAGCGAGACAAGGTTGCACGAAGCGCACCAAAGTGCCTCTCTTTTATTCGCTTAACTCATCAACTTCGCGAGTAGTGTAGGTAGTGGAGGTTTAAGATTATGACCTATAACTTCACGCCAAATCCCTTGCGGGGTAGGCAGAGAGAACCGAGCGCCACGTGACTCGATCCTTACATATCTCACTCTCTTCTTTAACATTCATTGCTCTTCTCATGCACGCTCGCCGGTTTCTAGAGCTCCTGACATCACCTTCTGATAGAACACGACCAATTTGGTCATGCTAGTAAGTCTTGGCCTTCCCTGGCTCCTACATCCTTCCACTTTTGCATTGTATATCTGCTTCGTCATTCTTTTATTTTGCATTCTTTCTACATGTCGGAACCAACGGAGCGTGCCTCTTCTTATTTTAACACCGACGCTCTCTTTCAGACCAACTCTGTTTCTAACATCATCATTATGAATACGGTCTACAAGCTTTACGCCACAAATTTTGCGCAGCGCTCGCATTTCGACCGCGTTTATTCTACTTTCATGTTCTTTCTGCCATACCCAGCTCTCGCTTCCATAAGTTAGCGTTGGGAGCAACACTGCATTGTGTATAGCGAGTTGTGCCTTCTGGCTCAGGATTTTACTGCCAAGAAGTTTTCCCAACGCTCCATTCACACTATTGCCAGCACTCAGTCGTCTTTCCACATCTGCGGTGTACCTTCCATCCCTGCTGAAAGCGCATCCAAGATATACAAACTCATCCACTTGTTCCAACACTTCATCATCAGTCGTAATCCTTACATTAGTTCTGGATTCTTCTCTTTCAAATACCATTATCTTTGTTTTCTTCGCATTCAGTAGCAAGCCTTTCTCCATACATTCGTCTTTCATCGTTGTGACTAGGGTTTGCAGTTCAGATGGTGTATCTGCTAATAGCACGGCATCGTCTGAATACAGCAGACAGTTCACCACTAGGTCTCCCATGCGCAATCCCACATTCGTTGCCCTTATTCTCTGCAGACAACTATCGAGATACAGGATAAACAGCCTAGCAGATAGCATGCAACCCTGTTTGACACCAATTTTGACATCAAACCAGGGTGACATGCTACTATCTATCCGCACACATGTTGAGCAATCCTTATAAGTGGACTGCACAGCACGGAGCAGTGAACCGTCAATCCCATATATCTCGGCAATATGTCCCACAGTTCCACCGCAGAAAACTTTCTGGTTTATGGCCAGATGCTTCTCTACGATATTGCGGAGCGAGGAAACTTGATCCGTACATCCCCTTCCATTTCGGAAGCCTCCTTGTGCGTCCCACAGCATTTCATCGGATTTCACACTCATTCTCCTTTTAATCACCTTTCCATATACTTTTGCTGCTAAGCTGATCAAACTGATGGCCCTATAGCTGGCGCAGTCCATGCGTGACCCCTTGCCTTTATACAAAGGCACGATGACTGCGCGTCTCCAGTCCATTGGGACCCTTCCAGTTCTCCAGCATAGCTTGCATAAGTACCAGAAGGCGTCCCGGACGTAAGTGCCACATAATTTGATCATCTCAGCTGTGATCAGATCAATTCCCGCTGGTTTTCCATTTTTCAAGCTTCGTATCGACCATTCGATCTCATCCATAGTTATGCCTTCGTCGGACGCCGTCAACGTGGAGTAAGCATCCGACTCGCTCTCATTGTCAGCATCCGAGGCATACTCATACATTTCCTCAAAATATTCGCTCCACCGTTCTAACACTTCCTGAGTGTTCGCAAGAATGACACCAGCTTTAGACTTTATCTTATACATTCTGGATGCCGACGCACCACTCCGAGTTCTTTACCTCTCTCCAAAAGAGTTTGGTATTTGCCTCGAAGTTTTTCGTCAGCATCTCTTCCTCATTCATAATTTGTCTTTCACGCTTCTCTTTCACTAAAGCCTTGGTTTCATTCTTGCATAGACGACACATTTCTTTCTTCTTTTCTCTCATATTTTCATTTAAGGGCAAAGATGATACGTAATCCAGCCACGCTTTCCTCTTTCTTGCTACGGAGGATTCAACTTCTGCATCCCACCAGGCATCTCCTTTCGCTGTTTTACGTCTCTTTGCGCGTCCACAAGCTTCTTTTGCACTAAGATTTATTCGCATTTCGCACTAAGATTATGACTGAGTATAAATTTTTATGCATGCATGTATTCTTCCTTAAAACATAATAATCTTGAAAACCTGACATACTTACTTTGATTTACATTTTTAAATATTATTAAACACATTGAAAGTAAGTTTTTTATCTAGTTTAAAAGCCTTTCCAAACTGTACAATAAAACATTCTGCATTAATTAGCCATTTTTAATTTTTTACGCGACGATTTGGACAAATATGTGTTAAAATCGGGCAGAAAATATTTCCGCCGAGTTTAAACTCAAATGGGCGGAATGGGTCGCCCATCACTACCCAGGGGCCACGTGTAGGATGTCTAGAGTTAACAAACCCACGGACGCGACAGCGAATTGACCCCCAAAAATTTTCTGAGATACATACAAATTGCTCGTTTCTCCTGAAGCCATAAAATGTATAAACGCAATGAGGGTCACCAGTGCTTTTTAAACATTTGGACGGCGCTGAAAGTCCAATAGTATAGTATATATATCTCACTCAATTGCGCTTCGCGCAAACTCACTCGTCTCACATGAAGCGTTAAATACGATAAGTGATTGCGGGGACTACAAACGATTTTGTCGGCATTAGGCGTTGACATTTGTACTTATACCTTATCATATGTCGGGAGACTTCTTCCCGAGATTTTGACTCGTGACATGATTATTATACGTGAAAATTTTACAATTCAGTATAAAATTAGTTTTATGTGACAATTTCGATAGTATTTTGTAACATAAGTGCTAGTGAAATTATTCAGTAAAAACTCAAATATAACACGTTTATTGCATTTTTTGGAAGACGTGAATAAGTTCATCAAGAAAACCTTGTAAAAATCACTAAACTGGGTTGATTGGGTCAAGGATCCTTCCTAGGTATTTTTTCAGCTCAGTTCCTGAAGCTGGAACGTATAATTATGATTTTCAAATGGTTCTAAACTGAAGATTTGGCTGTATGGGCTAGAAAAGCTCTTTGCCTTTCCCCTCGGGGATAAAAAAGAACAAAAAATTATCGTATGTCATGTCCATGTAATGTCAATCAGCATTTCAGTCAGATTCAGTCTCAGAGGGAGGAAGAAAACATACCTCCTCTGAATATTCAGTGCATTTATTTGTACCTGTTTATTCATTTCATACTATGCCATTCACTACATGTTACTTTTTGGTTTGAAACGAAAAAACCTATATTCTACTGAGGAACAACTTATTAAAATATAAGATAAAAAGAATAGACATATAATTCGATAATCTTTTAAAATAACAATAAGTACTTACCTACTAACTTATCATTATCAAAGATTGAGATGTAAACAAATATAAATCTAAACAAAATGCGATGGAGCGAAGCTACCACTTTAGAATTCGTTAAGATTTATTTACGGCATGAATGCCTTTGGAACCCTGCCCACCCCGGCTACAAAATTAAATACCAAAGGGATAAAGCGTACACCGAAATTAGTTCCGAATTAAAATCATCTACTAATAAAATGTTAACAGTACCAGAAGTGAAAATGAAAATAAAAAACTTGAGGACAACGTACGCGCAGCAAGTGCATAAAATATTGCAAAAATCCAGTCCAAATTCTATATATGAACCATCATTAATCTGGTTTCATGAAATGGATCAATGCTTGAAGCATGTACCTACTAATAGGCATTCTTTTCCTTCTAACGTGAGTATTATAACTAATCTAAGTGAAATTTCGTTATGAATAAGCATATTTATTTGATAGAAATCTTGTATTATATATTTTATAAATGTTATCAAAATCAGCCTGTTTGTTGTGCTCCACACAAGCTTAATCAAGCATCAATAACTTCCTGCCAAGTCCCACGCAGTGGGCTGATAATAGAGCACTACTTGACCCTGGGTCCTTACGCACCTCACTTCTTAACATTCATAGCTCTTTTCATTCACAGTCACTGGTTCCTAATGCCATAAAAGCCATATTAAATGAAATTGAGAAATGAAACTCTAAATAGGTGAAGTCACAGTCAGGAGTTAGTCTAAACTATATTTACAGCTAGATAAAACTTACCTTTGCTTAGTAATATAATAACCAAATAT
The DNA here is from genome assembly GCA_947507595.1 of Pyralis farinalis. Classification (NCBI taxonomy): domain Eukaryota; kingdom Metazoa; phylum Arthropoda; class Insecta; order Lepidoptera; family Pyralidae; genus Pyralis; species Pyralis farinalis. The sequence continues at coordinate 28,360,242 of OX382257.1, read as the reverse complement.
GTTTGTGCAGTTACAAGATACTGCAGAAGTGGACTCTTCGTGCCAAATATGGGTGGAGCATGAAGTTCAAAATGCAAATTTGGAGGAACCAAACCCTGATCCACTGATACCTCCAACTGATGATGAATATGAATCTACAAGACCTGAAGACCCGGGATTGAAGAATGAGAGGAATTTATTAGGAGCATATAAAAAAAATAAAAAGAAGAAACTGAAACACCAGAGTCCAATCCAAGATTATTCAACTGATTCTAACTCAGACTTGATTGCCAAAGAAGATGAATTTGATATTTATGGTAAATATATAGCAGCACAATTAAGAAAAATGGATCTACATAAGGCATTGAGGATCCAACTTGAAATACAGAATCTTGTCAGTGAGGCAAGAATAGCAGATTTACTGCAAAGTGACTAAATATTATGCCCTAAATTGTTATTAATTTATTCTTTAATAATTTACTAGTATGCAGTAGGATATTTAATGTACATTTTAATTGGCTATGGAAGTTTAAACTTCACCTAACCAAAGTGTGAATAATACAATGCCAAAGATTTTAACATTGTGTTTTTCTGTAGAATGTATGTTTTATACCATAAATTACGATTGATTATAATCATTTTACATAAAAATGTTAAAAGGGAGGTGTCATAGAGAAACAAGTAATTAACTTCTAGACTTTAATTGGACAAGCAAAACTTAAAAGCAATCGTGCAAAAACTTCCTTAAAAACTCTTTAAAAATAAAAACAAAAGTGGTAATGCAACTTATCAAATTAATTTAAACTATAAGTAATATTTCATAATCACTACCTAGTAAGAAAGTCTAAGAAACTCATAATCATTCTTTAAAAAGGTTGATCAAAATCAAAGTTCATGATTAAAACAATTATATTTTCGATCTAAACGGGTAGACAATAAAACATAAACAAATTGGTACATAATCCTGTGGTAGCAAAGATGTTGCAACGAAATAAACCTTAAAAACACACAATCATTATGTACCAAATGTTTGTTGTTCTACCAATATCAAATACATCAATTCAAAACTTAAGATTACTGCATTCACAATAAATTAGCATGTTAATATGGTTAAAATCAAAGATGCACACATAAAACCTAAATTCATAATCACAAAAACATAATGATTGGTGATAATATAAAATGTTCATTGATTAAAATTCCCAGTGTTTGTGATCGATGTATCAGCATAACCGCAATCACAATAAACACATCACAGAACCTGTCTCTGAACGAGCCATTTGTAATGTAATTAGTCGTTGCTAAAATTAAGTAAGTCAAATATTTTTGTGGTGTCCAAATAATGTTCTCAAATATTTGATGTGCTGATTTTAGTATAGGTGAAATCGTCAACTGCCAACATTAGATTGCTTCCTTTGAAATCATATTATGAGTAATATGCCATCAAAAGGAATAGATCCATTCTATTGGCTCATATTGAAAAAAATTCAATGTACCAGACATTTATAAACATGATAATCAAATTGTAAAACGGTAAGCCAAAAAATATCATAATAGTCGATGTGAAAGATATGAATAAAATGTTGTGTTTTGTAAAATCAAAAAATAAAACATGCTCTTCTTAAAACTACGATTAAAATTCTGTAACAATGATAACTCCAACGTAAACTGCACTTGAGACGTTTACTTCAACAATTGTCTAATAGAGATCAAATCATCATATCGCTTTCAGCTATCACAAAAATATCTGATATAAAATAAATTACTGACTACATATTCCATATAAAAATCTAATAAAATCAACAAATCCGGCATCAAGCTATGCAATGATATCACGGTTCTCCATAAACAAACTCTAGCGAATCAATTAGGATTCCTATTAAAAAAATTCTCTTAAAATATTCATACAAGGAACACAAGACTGCTGAATATTATTTTTTACGTAACTAACAGTCTTTTAGAACTTATTAATATATATTATGTTTAGTAGCTAGTCTGCTCTAGCCTTTTTATCCTATTTGAGTCACATTCAGTCTTATGAGCTTCATAATCAGTCTGATAAGCTCCGCGCATTTGGAGCAGGGTATGGCATGATCGCATACTTGATTATTCTTACCGTTTAAATAATAAGTCAAAACAATAATCATGACTGTCGACTCTTGGTCAAATTACATGGTTTCATCCTATGGTTTGATCTCCGATAGGGATTATCAAATGATCTCACTTTATTTCAATATGATTACCTCTTTCATTTCATGTGTTCCTAATTTTAACAGTGAGATAATCAAGTACTTATAACTAAAGGCAAGTTAACTAGCGTAATATTTACTGCTGGAATGCTGGCCACATATAGTTGGCCATCCCTTGTCACAGTCAATCTGTGATCAAATTCACTATTTGTAGTTTACCCGCTCCTATATATAAATAAACAACTTAAGATTTATATGTTAACTAGAATTGAATATTAATACATTTATTATTTCATTGTTCAAGAGGTTTGGTAATGGAACGGTGTTGGTTCGATGTACAGGAACCATTTTATTCAGGCATCTGTTTGGCGTCAAATATAGCCTTGAAAAAGTAATCTGCCCAGGGAGTTTTGGTATTAAAACGGACAAAAGATCTTGTTACTCGGCTACAGTCCATTTACCAAATGATATTATCACCGAAGCCTATATAAATGCTTAGAGTATTTATTATTTGATATTTTTAGTTTGTAAGTATGTTTTAACTGTGACGAGAGTCGTGTATATTGCGATTTTAAAGTTGATTACACACCTGACCATACTGCTCCAGTATTCTGGCTCAGCAACATTACTGAAAATCCTTGCTGGCTTTGATGGTCTCGAAACAGACTGTCTAAATACTCATTTTTAGAGTTGAGGCATTTAATTTTGATGAATGAACTTTATTTATCTCAGATTAATACTATAGGAAAAATATCAAAATGGATTAGTGTCTTAATTTTACGATAATATCTATTATCGTAAGACATGACTTACAAGCCATATTTTCTATACAGCTGTTAACCTAAAGCAGTACGGTTAAAGTGAGTAATAACTATAATATATACATGGTTACTTCTGTCCAGCTACAGTTAACCATGATTTACGCCGGTGAACTTGCAGTGTTCAGTCCAGAATGCGCGGTCTGTATGCCGTTACCACTTGTCCTGCGACAGCGCGGCAGTGTTGTATGGCGGGGAGCTGATTACAGTTCTCTCGACTCCTGTTGCAGGGCTCTTGAAGACGCTCGTTTGTTTTTGCAGCTCTGGAATAGAGACAGCATATAGTATAGGCCATTACAGAGAGTTATGCAGGAGGATAACTTCAAACAATCGTTTGAAGGGCATACAAACATACGGCCCATCTAATATAAAGAAGTTAGCGTACCCTATGGACGCTGTCAATACAGGAAATATACTTACGCACGAGCTTACTGGTGGTTACCATTCACTTACAGGAACACTAAAACCATACAGAGAAATGTTATTTGACACCTGGGCTCGTCGGTTCGATTCCCACACATGACAAACATTTGTGTGAAATGCAGGAGCTACTATGTGCCTGCAATACTTCAACGGCAATGTAAATTATCATAGGCTATATACGTTGATCTCTTTACATCAGGGAAGCCTTATGGGTTGTATGTCACACGACATCATATAGAATTACAACTGGTAGTTCTCTCTTTCATGATGAAGACATGCATTACCTGCGATGACCAGCAGCATCTTCCTACGAGCGCCGAAGGCCGTGACGCCGATCTCCGCGAGGTCCGCCTCGTTCAGCGACGCGAACGTCGACATGTCCAGTTCGTGCTTCTTGAACAGATCTGCATCGTACAACAAATTAACACGCTTTTTAACAAACGTCGAGGTGGTAATGAGTAGGTGAAGAAGAAGACGCAACTTCAGCTTGAGGGTCGAGCTATTGGAATTTCGCCATAAATTTTGGTTCCTTTTGGTGAATATATGCATAAGGAGCAGTGATAGAATAGTGGAATGACGATCTCAGTGGTTCAGTCGTGAATGTCGCGACTTTGACACCAACGCTCGTAGGTTCGATTCCCACACAAGGCATTTGTGTGCATGAACATGTCTGTTTTTCTTGGTCTGCGTGTTTTCAAGTGGTGTGAGGTAGGACGCATCAAAGCAGCCCGTATGGGAAAGAACCTCTACCTCACGGAAAAGCCGCTGCCAAATAACAAGTCCCTAGAGGGTAGTTGTGTTCCTGTGTGTGAGTGAGGTCTCCTGACGTATAAATAAAAAGTAGTGTCAAGAACGATGAACATACCAATATACTTATGCAGGCCAATGTTCTGCAGCAAGTCGTACAGTTGCTGGTAGCGGCAAGGTTTGGTCTGCTGGGTTTGGGGCGGCGTCGAAATCGTCTCCACGATATTCGGACGGACCAGCTCTGATCTGTTCCACCCCTTCTCAGGCTAAAAAAAACAAAGAGCATCATTAATTCGTACTCGTCCTACCGCGGGGTAAGAGGTCGACCATTCAAAATGATTAACTGTTATTTAGTATTGTACGTCGGGTGAGAAACATGTATACGATCACAAGACAAGGATATCGTTAGCGCGTAGTACCCTCGCTGCTAATGCAGCAACTCTCCGCCGCCTTCCTGGTGTACATGGTTGTAATTAATTTGTGGTCTACATGAAGGATATAATGCGGGGAGTATAATGCGCAGCTCTTATTGTCTAGTTGGCGGATCAATATCTCGGCAGTTGAAATATTCTCCCATCGGTCAGTAGGTTCACACCGATGAGATATTCAGGCGATAAAACACAACGTTTTTGTGATGAAAAGCATTTGCCAAAAGGCCATTACGGGCACACACGTCTTGCATTCTTTAAATTAATAATCTCTTTAATCTACCAGCATTTGGAAAATGACAATTAGCGAAGACCAAATACCAAAAGAAACTTGCCAATATGGGTCTTTTTTTCATCGTTAATATATATTACAATAAATATATGTGAGTGTACATATAGTGAAATCAAGTGGTACCTACAATTAAAGCGTGAGCGCGGAGTACCTTCATGCGCGTGGTTTATTGGTATATGTAATATTAAAATTACACTTGTTTCAAAGGAAGGATGCGCTTTGAAATACCTCTGAAGCACGAAAAATCAATAGCAGATCGAACAACACTTCAAAAGATGGTTTAAATTAATTATAAACAACGATCAATGCGCCGTTTTGTATGGTGAGATTCATTTGTCATCATAACCTCAAAGCGCGTGACGTCATTTGTAAGTAAAGAAACTGCCAGCCGTTTTTGAATTTAACAGCTTGTGTGTTGTATATGAAATCATATAATACTGATAGATAAGATATAATTTTTCTTGAAATGTTAATAAAATATTCATAGTTTTTACACCGTAACAACGAAAAAGCATAACAAGTATGTGCCAAAGTAAAAGAACAAGACTGCAGCTCAATTGCTCAGGGGTCAGGGCACACTTATTCAGCAAGAGGTGGTGTTTGACGCCAAAATGTCAAGCAAGGCGAGACAGCGAGTCAAGCGTACTGACCCATGGTTAGGATATTTTAACCAATAAGCCGATAAGTGAACTAGCCAATAAGATCTGCGCGTTCTACTTTAACCTCGACCCGTATTATTTTATTCAGGACAACGACAACATACCCGTAGCGGTGAGTTTATTTACTAATAATCGTGTCATTGGATCTCTATAGGTTATTACCTTCATGGTTCAAGAGTAAATGAAATTAAATATACTCACGGTGGTGTTGTTGTTGTTGTCGTTGTCGTCGGGGAGCTTCAAGGGCGAGGGTGAGGTGTGGCTGAAGTAGTAGCCCGACCAGCGCGGCGTGGGCACCCGGTACCCGCTGCCGACAGTCTCGCGCATCGCCTGCACGGTAAGGTACATGTGAACAACCTACTGATCTACTAATTGAATCATCACAATATTTTTTTTTTGTGGAGAGGGTTCAGACTCTGCATCTGCCGACCTTCTTCTTCCCAGCGTCATCCCGTTTCCCAATCCATTAGGATTTGAGAGGTCCGCAATCTAAACCTAAGGATTTGGCGAACATACTGAATTTTTACTCGGATCGACTGCCGTCAGGCATACGTCTTCAATATAATTTCTTAGACATGCGAGTTTCTTCACGATGTTTTCCTTCACCGCCGAGCAAGTGATAATTACAAATATGTATAATTATAAATCCGAAAACGTGAATTTAGTGGTACCAGTTGCTCAATAGGCTGATTCTTAATCCACTAGCATATCACTGCTAAATATGAAACATAGATTCTAGCAAGTTTAACAGTAAACAGGAATGCGTCATCCTGATCTCCTAGCAACCGTACTCACTCGCAGAAAACACAACAGCCTGACAGTCCCCCAGGGAGCTGCGGTTGTTTGTAATGCGAAGCGGAGTGTTTTCATACATTTGACGTACCGAGTGGAGGAAAGAGGGCTGTAAATGTATGAAGACACATTTCTGCTCGGCTCCTCTCAACCTCATTAAGTCTCAAGCATTACGTTTCTGTTCCCACAACGGTTTGCATCAAGTTTAAGTTAGGACTAACTTAGTTTTCGACAAAGATGATAAAATACGTTAATTTGTCATACACCATTTATAATGTTTGTGTAGCGTAGTGCGTACCTTGCGTGCGTCTGCCTTCATCTTCCTGTAGTCTGAGAGCGGGGACATCTTGTTCAGGGTCTCGAGCGTCTTCTTCTCGCAGCCCACCGCGCGGCGCTCCGAGAGCGGCATGTCCGATATTATGTTCGCTAAATTCGCTTCTGTATCAAATAAAACTGTATTTTACTAAGTCTTATCTATTGACAAATACACAGGTCTAAATCACTGGATACAAAAGAGAATATTCTTTGGGATCACGATCCCGAAATGACGAAAGTGCGGAAAGTTTTTATCCGTGCGGTGACGGAGAAAGTATACTAAAAATCACCGACTCCTCTCTTCCCGTGGGTGTCGTAAGGCGACTAAGGGATTTCCTGAGGTTCCAGCATCTCAGCCGATGGTAGGGTAAATACCCGCCCGGTTGGCGTACCGAAGAGTAAGTATGGTGGTCAGCTGGTGTATAACTAGTGCTCGGGGGATTGTTGATGCGATAATATGGGAAAAGTGGTGGATTCTGTCTACCCATTGTCTGATATTATTGATGTACAGTCAACATAATAAGTTGATGACCACATTTAGATTTTCAAAACCGCTATGCACCATATTATACCTAAGTCGCTCAACATGACAAGCGCCAGAATTGTATGATTATCATATAAGGTCAAAAGTAGGTGACCATCACTTTTTCAGAAGTCACTAAACAAAATGAAATTCAAAAATATCATAACATCGTTCGTCTCTAAAGCTCCTGAATAAAATGAAATATTTATTTGGTTTAATAACTAAGTATGTTTTCGTCGGTTATATGTTTGGTATATAAATTAAGTAGACATATTATGTATATGTATATCACGACCCTTTTATTTGTTACTAACAAAACAAAAAATCAATAATATCAAACAAAATGGTTCCATAAACAGCTAGTGTTAATAACAATTATTAGTTTTAAAATAACTAATTTAAACTTTTATAATCAAATCAAATGTTTTTCTAAACAAAAACAAAGTTTAATTAATTATTAATTGTAATTCTAGTTAGGATTAGGTATACACTACTTAGAATGAAAACCTAGCGTGGCATTGGCATCGATGACATTTTGGAGACGTTCACGCATGGAGGCTTCCCAGATATCTATGGCAGGACTTATACATATAATTGATAACATTTGTTACTTAGTAAGGTACATAACTAAAATTAAATAAGTACACAATAAAACTAAAACTAAATTACATCTAAAATCTAATAAATCTAAAATAATAATAATAACCTAAAATAAATCTAAAAAGTGTGGCCCCTGCGGCATTTATTAGATTTTCCCTTGTTCGAGGAGTGTTTTCGTCCCAAGCCTGGACCATGAGCCTCATAAGTTTTTAATGGGGTTCAGGTCCGGCCTCTTTGGTGGGAATGGAATTTCAACAATTTAATCAGCGTTATCCCGAGACCAAGCTCTGCACGCTCGAGCCATGTGGATTGAAGAGTTATCATGTATGAAATGTATTGGGGCCACATCAGGTAACATTATTTGTTGTGCAGTAAAACATCTTGCAAAATTACTATGTAACATTCGGCATTTAGCCGATCACCAACTTCCATCAGTTCACCTGGTCCATTTTTATTCATTCACCCCCAAAGACCCACAGAAATCCTACCATTGGATCTATTTTTATAAAGTGCTCTTCTTGATAACGTGTATTATAAATTCTCCATAAAGTAATTCGACTGTTTAGAAGGTTTGAAGGTCTTTTCATCATCAAATATTACATTCTAAAAATCAAAATTTAAATATCGTTCTGCAAACAGAAGTATCTGCAAGTATTGTCGAGCAGTTATACGTATACCAACATGCCAACTTCTTGGAGACGTCGACGAAACGTGCTTATAGAAATATTATTAGATATAGCTACATTAATGGTTTGAAGAAACGGAGACTCTCTAAATTGACGGCCTGTGGTCTTGATGTTTTTCTTGGTCTCCCGGTTTTCTTAATTTCATCAACGTTTCCTTCCCCATCCCATCGTCTTATCCACAAATATACAGTGTTACGCTACGAAAATAAACTAAAAACTTAGAACCTATCACCATATTGGCTTTGGCTTGACTAGCCCGATGGCGCATTCGGTAGTGACCCTGTCCCATGTGTTCGATATCGATTCTACCCTGTTCGATTCCATTCGTGTGACGAATACGTGGGATTATCCTATCCTACTAATATTATACATGTGAAAGTTTGTATGTTTATTACCAATCACGCAAAAACTCCTGAATGGATTTGGATGAAATTTGGAACACACATTTCTTTATATGGTTTGATGTTAAGATAACTCTGAAGATAGTAACGAGCTACATTTTAATTCACAGTTCAGCTACTTTTGAATGTATAAGTTAACACACTGGTAGCCGAAACAAATTAATGTTCTTTGACAATGTAGTGTTCAGTTAATTTTAAACTTGAATTATGTTCATGCAATACTGGCGCTTGTATTGTTAAGCGATATATATATTATACGAATTTGAAAATCTGTTAGTGGTCATCGACTTTTGATGCTGACTGTACCATGGTGAGTGCTCTGAAGAACTGTTTTCTCTCATCCCACCCTCTCCCTTCCGTAACAGAATCACACGTGCAGGCTTGCGTTGTCATTATTCCACTTTGAGAACACCTCTTCACGTACTAAAAAGTTCGGAAACTCCTATCTCTGTCGTACATGTGTTTCCTCCTTCCAACCTTCAAACGAAGCATGAATAAGCATCTGGCGGGTCAGCATGGTAGCGTCAACGGACAGACAAATTTTCTGACAATCTGGTAATTTTCCGCGGCACACCAGTTAATGACCAGGGACACAGCAGTGTGGCACGTGTTTCTGTCTGAGTTCCGATAGAACAAGAGGGACATGGACAATATCCTGTTTTCTGTCGCAGATACGATTATTTGCGTAGCCTGGTGATTAACAGGATTCATCGCAGCGAGGCCTATGTACTTCACAGATCATGAATCATCGACGGTCAACATATTCATATTCGCCAATGAATAGCATGCGTCCAAGAATCGTTCGAAACGAAAGGCGCCTGGGAAAGGCAGTAGAGGCGATGACATGTATATCACTAACCCAGGAAAGGGAGATTGCGTAGCATAGAGACAAGGACATTGATCTAAATAAGTTGTAGGAGTTATGGATTGCCCACAACATTAAAGAATCTCCCACTATAATACCGTTCAAAAGGCTGCGAGCAATAGGCGGAGAAGTCGGCGTCTATCGGTTTAGGCAATGTTTCTGGCTTGATACCTAAGGTAAGGATAATTGCTATGACATAATATGAAAGTAATAGCTACTTACCATGTTGTGATCGGTCGGTGTCAGCGGAGGGCGTGGGGCTGTGCGTCTTGCTGATAGGAGACACCGATGGCGTTCCAACATTGCTGCCATCCCCGCCTGGATACAAGGACACAAAATAATCTTTTTTATGGGACGTGTTTTATTTTACTTAATATGAATCAGTATTAAAATATAAAAAAAAGGTTGGGCTTTTCACTTGTCTGTTAACGAGATTTTAATTTTCAAATTGTGTATTTTTTTTCATATAGAACAAAGAGCAAATTACATTAATTTGCATATTTAAACAATTATTTTAATGTACAAAGATTAAAGCTATGTCGCTACCCCAGAAGACAAGGACAATATAGGCAAAGAGACAAGGACGAGATCCAAAAATATTCTAGAAATTCAGGATTGCCCACAACAATCCTATGGTTGTGAACATTTCCCATGAAATATTTATGACAAGAAAATCTGTATCGGATGTGCCACAATAAAGTACAATGGTGATTGCAGTGAAGCGCACTACCACTCTTAAAACTGAATTAAAAGTTGCTACTCTAATTCAGTTTTAAGAGTGGTAGGGCGCTTAACCCCGCTCTAAATCAAGTGAGCCGTATGCTAATATGTCTCCCGACGTTGTATAAAAAGAAATAAGAAAAAGATCAGTGTCTTTCCAATATAATTGTGCAGTGGAGACCGCCAATCTTAATGGATTTGAAAACGGTACATTGCGAGGAAATGACAGACGATTTTAAGTGGAAAATTCTTATTAATTCCAATAATTGTTAATGAAAATGCAAGATCGATATAGCCTTGCACTTGAGCCTGCGTTGATCAATTGGAGTCGACAATAACCCACGATTGACACAACAATGGAACTGACCAATTAATCCATTAATCATTTATTGTACTCTGTCTCGTATGTCAACACCCATCTTCTCGTCCATTCTACGTTTGGTCAAAGAATAAATAACGGGTATACGCGAGAGATGTTGTAAGTTGCTGTGCTAGCAGCAGAGGTGGCATCGCGCGAGTGATACATAATGTGCTGCGAGCGTTAATGAGCTACGGTAACGGTTTCGTGGCCGTAACGTGGGCCGTATGCTTATATGGCTCCCGATGTAGTATAAAAAAAAGATGTACAATAGAACAGTCAAATTGATTGATAGAGTGCATTGTGTTTTAAAAATTCAATTTAGGTGGATAAATATAATTATTTATTTCTTTTTCTTAACTGTATCCCGTTTTCTAATTTATTAGCATTGGCAGGATCCACTATCTAAGTCTAAGGATTGTACGAAGATACTGAATTTTTAAGTTGAGCTGCTGCGGACAGACCACAACCCAGAGGAAAAATCAGATCTATAGTAGGTTAGGTCACACTTCTTTCGAAATATAATTTCTTAGACGCGCGGGTTTCCTCACGATGTTTTTTCGCCGAGCAAGTAACAATCGCAAATATATGTACATAAATTCTAAAATCGATTAGGAAATCTAAATTAAATTTCTTAAAGTATTACTTACCGGACATATTCTGTGCGTCGAGCGAGACTGAACTGCCTGTGAAGTTGCTCTGGTAGCCGCTGCTCGCCTGCGAGCTCGAGTTTAGCATTTGACTCAGCGTCGTCTGCAAACATTGTCTCTATTCAACACACTTGCTCGCAAAGTGTCTGTTTATGTACCGATTTAAGGTTCAAATGCAGTTTTGACAACAGTTTATTGATTCACTAACAGATCTACACTTGCATCTTATACAAAACAAAGAGCAACACTAGAACACGGGCTTTTAAGGCCCATTAATAAAGTATTCATCAGGAATTTTAAAATCAATCACTCCGATTTAAAGCTCCATACGACCCTTTTCGCTGTTCGCAAATCCTGGTTATATTTAGCCAGCAACGGCGCCGGCGGTGACAGCACGAAAAGGAAGGCACTGGGCGGAGCGACCCAAAAATTTAACTATTTTCCCGTTACTTTAATGTGGAAAACATATCAAGACAATTTTTAGAAAAGACCGCAGTGCAGTGGTTTCGGTCCACCGTAATCCCAACGAAATCAGCATTTCTGAAACTGTACGGAGGTGCGAATGATCATGTTCATTATATTAATAAGGTTATTCAGCGTCACGCAGTCGTAACACAATAACCCTCAAGCTGCTGGTTGTCTAGATGAGAAGGCGCTATGTGTGCTAACATGACGCCTTCGTAGGTAAAGTCTGGGCGAATGCAGAGTTTGTAGAGTGTGCACTAAGTGACATTCTACTATTTCTGAATATAGAAGCGAGGCATAGGAAAAACATTGCTTTTATCCTAATATTCGTGACGTGATGTGTGTGTGGTCCAAACGTCATTCTGGAGTCTTAAGGTGATACCTAGGTATTTGAACTTTACGAATTATCGAAGGGGCGGTAGAACGGCGAGATTTGGCTCACATTTTGATTTTGGGAATCAGAACCACAAGGCTTAAAGCCTTGTGATACGTAAGGCTTTTTGGATCCCGGGAATCTTCCCGAAAGTGCCAACGTCGGAATCATTCGCCCGGAGCGTAATTGCCTCTGGTCGGAACGAAAAGATTTCGCTACTCGCCAGTACCTCGTGTGCCAGGGCTTTATTTCTCCCATAAAATTGGACCCTTTGGAGTTCATCCCTGAACTCTTTGATGCGCTTCTTTATTTGGCACTGTAAATAGCGCATTCGAGAACGGTTTTGTTAGCGTCCAGGTCGAGCTTTGCTGCGTTCTTGTCCAACACTAATTCTCGCAACACGCACGAAGTCCCCAATGTCGTGTGTGAGCTCGGCCATTGAGACTTCCCAGGAACAACGTCGATCACAAAGTCGATCTCGTCATTAGTCAGTCTGTTCAGGTAATTTGGCCCAATTCAGGTGCCTGTATCAGGTGTTCAGGTATTCAGGTGATCGGTCTGTACGTAATAATTATGTTGATACTGTTGATTGTAGGCGCTTGGTGGAATTTTTTGGAAGACTTCTCGTTAATGTTAATACTTGTGTAGGTTCCACTTCACAACACACACTTTTGTGAAGATCTGCACGCAGACGTACGTAATAATTTTAACTACTTGCTATGTGTCATAATATAACACAAAAAGCGTGCAGCACGGCCTACTACATATAAATAGCGCCATCTAGTGTCAGAAAAGACAACCAACTAACATGAACCGTTTCCTATTTTGAAAAAATAAAAAATGACGTGAATAACTTCTATAAAATTGGCGATATTTCTTTCAGTTGGTAAACCGAAGATATTCCAGTATAGTCTAACGGTATGCTTAGTAGCAGAGTACTCTCAGTTGGTAAAAAACTCAACTAACAATCGAGATGTGGCTTGTAGGCTTTTCCATTTAATGTCCCATGCGTACATACCTTTCCCATTAACTCGTCAGTTTCACCAAAACCAAACATTTTAAACGCATATATTGTGTGCATACTCACGGGCCTGCCCTCTGCGGGCATGTGCTGGTACGGCGGGTGGATCATCACCTGCGGCGGCATGCCTCCCATGTCCGGGTTGGCCGACATCGCTGCACAAAGTAATTCAAGTAAATCGTAAACTATGACGAGCTCTGTGGCGCAGTGGCGAAACGCGCTGTTACTTTGACATAAACGCTCTTGTATTCTATTCTCACACAGGTTAAACATTATAGAATATGGCTTGTTGTTTGGAAAGTAGATGGAGAGACGACCTCAAGAGGTTTGTAGGTGTGTTGTATTCGATAGATGCAGGTGGCACAGGATCGAGACGAATGGCACTCTAGAGGGAAAGCCTATGTTCAGCAGTGGACGAATACGGACTGAGATGATGATGATGACAGAACAAACATTTTTATGCACGCACAAGTTTGTTTTGGTCTGGATGTTGTTAAGAATGGTAGGGCGCATGATACCAGCCCGACTGGAAGTACCTCACAGGAAACCAAACCACAACTCCCTGGAGGATTGTTGTGTTCTTGAGAGTTATCGGGGTTAAAAGGTGCTGAGTTAGCAGCAGCACAAGCGATTATTCTTGTATTGGATGCATTCATAGGCTACAGTAACCACTTTACATCAGGTGGCCTAATGTTCTCTATATCTCCCGATGTTGCATTTGAGATCCCCTTAGAGTAGTAACGGGCGAGTGATACTCTATGTATTCCAAGCGACTAAATGGCAAAACGGCATAGTCCCATAAACAGTACCTAAATATTACGGCGGGTTGTATGCTTGATTTCCACCAGACGTGGTAAAAGAACTGCTCCAAGCGGCATCTTAAGCATTAAAGCAGCCCGTCTGGGGAAGTACGTCCAACTCACAGAAAACTGCAGCGAACTCACAAGAGGGTTATTGTGTTCCTATGTGTGAGTGAAGTCACCAGTAAACTCCTAAGGAGTTGCTGTGTTAGCAGCAGAGGTGGCATCGGTGAGTTATACTTAATGTAGGTATTGCAAGCGTTTATAGGCTACGGTAACCGCTTTACAACGGGCGGGCCGTATGCTTGTATGCCTCCCAACGTTGTTTAAAAAAAAGTTCTTATAAAATAACGAAATAATGTACTTACGGTTCCAAGGTCCGCTTTGATTCTTGTAGATATTAGGCACAGGTACCGTCGGGTAATGGAAGTGTCCAGCTCGGGGCTGGGGGGAGGGAGCTCCCCAGGCCGGGTACACGGGCGGAGACAACGGACTTGTGAACGCGGCAGCAGCATTATGAGGACTGTGGCTGAACAGCGGACTGCCCATGCCGAGTCCTCCGAACCCAAGATCGTTCAGCGGCATATTGTAAGGGGAGCATGGAGAATTGGTGATGCTAGCTGTGTGTGTAGGGGAGAATGGATTGAAGAGTCCAAAGTTGGACATGGTGTTTGGTGTTACGTTAGGAATGTTGTAAGATTCGGGTATTTCCGCGGTGATGGGTGACTCCTTCCCACCGAGAATCTCACGTCGTGCTTCGTAGATGTCACCTGTGAAGATTGAGGAGATTGATATTTTGAGGAGCTGGGTGGCGGAGTGTTTGTAATGCAATTTTGTTACCAAGCTCGTGGGCCCATTTGTGTGCTGTGTGTTAGTCTGGGTGTTTTAAGAGGTAGGGCGTAACAATGCAGCCTATTTGGGGAAGTATCTCCACCTCACAGACAACCATTAGCCAAATAACAAACCGTGGAAGCGTGTTGTCATCCTGCGAGTGAGAGACATCACCAGGCCCACCACTCATTCTCACCACTGTTTCTCCTGTGTAGCCGGAATTAACAGCGGCCGCCACCAAATAAGCAATGAACAGTGAAGTTCAATGCTGTCCCGGGGGTTAAACTTCAGCTGCCTTGGAACTCACAACGAATTTAATCACAAGAAATTTGTAGGAGTAGGAGGTTTTGGAATTGACTTTCCCTCTTGGCAAGGTGAGAGACAGCAATATGACAAAGCCATCGTCTTGGCAAGGTGAGAGTCAGCAATATGACACATAAGCCATTAAAAAAAAGCCTCAAAGAGATGGCTAGTCAAGTGAAGCTCAACAGGCGTGCACCACGGATTATCAGATATCTAAGGGACGTCACCAGTAAACTCCTAAGAAGTTGTAGTGCTTAAAGCAGAGGTGACATCGCGCGAGTAATAAGTAATGTATTGCGAGCGTTCATAGGCTACGGTAACCGCTTTACATCAGGTGTGCCGTATGCTTGTATGCCTCTCGATGTTGTATAAAAAAATATAAAAAAGAGCTCTGCGGCGGAGAGATTAGTAATGTTATTATATTCGTGGGTTTGATTCCCACACAGGTTAAAGATTTGAGTGCATGAATATATCTGTATGTCTTTGTCTTGGTGTTTTTAAAAGAGGTAGTGCGCATCAAAGCATCTTGTCTGGAAATACCCTCACCTGACAGAAAACCGCAGCCAAATAACACCCTCGCGGGTTGTGTATCCTGCGAGTGAGTGACGTTAGCAGTGAGCACCTGTTGTCAACAGCAGTGACAGCGCGCGAGTGATACGTCATATTGCAAAGCGTTCATAGGGTATATCAACTGCTTAACATCAGGCAGGCCGTAAACTTGTATGCCTCCTGACGATGTATAAATGTGTTAGTGTAGCCCCACCAAATCTTGATACACCGGCCATCAAGTAAATCATATAATTTTGCACGTTACTGGTACATAATCTTTTATATCGTGAGTGAGTGAGATTACCAGTAAACTCCTAAGGAGTTGCAGTGTTATCAGCAAGGTGGGGTATACTTGATGTGTTGTAGGTGGGCCGTATGCTTGCCTGCCTTTCGCCGTTGTATAAAAAAAAATATCACCTGCACATCTTTCGATGCCCTTGATGACGATGGAGGCGATCCCCTGCTTCGGCTTCCGGCGGATGTTGATGTACACGTTGTGTTTGTTCATCAGCTTGGGTAGCGCGTCGTTCTCGATGCGGCACGCGTCCTCCGGCATGTCGAATATCACCACCAAAGGGAGGCTTCCCTTTTGACGAAAATACGTTTTAGGAAACAGATGCACAAATCCTACAGGAGCTGAGGTAGGCCAAGACTTTTCTATCACCACCGAATTGGTCGTGTTCTATCAGAAGGTGATATTAAGAGCCCAAGTAACCGGCGAGCGTGCATGAAAAGAGTTATAAATGTTAATGAATCGGGCGAGGTGAGTAAGGACTGCGTCTTATGGCGATTGGTTCCGTCTGCCTACCCCGTAAGGGACCTGGCGTGAAGATATACACATTTCAAGTTATTATAATTGCTCTGATAGCCGGAATTCAAATGTTAACGTACAGACAACTACCAATCAAGCTGTCCACTCCAAGTCCCTTGCGGAGTAGGCAGACAGATTCGCCACATGTCTCAGTCCTTATACACCTTATTCGCTTCTTTAATATTCATAGTACATTAATGTGTGTCCGCTCGCCGGTTCATAGCGCTCCAGACATCACCTTCTGATAGCACATGACCAATTCAGCCGTGGTAGGTGAGTCGTGGCCATCCTCGCCTCCTAGTGTATCTTATGTCGTAGTAATAAACCACGTAGGGATACGTAGTAGGGGGTTTTGTATATCTAGTCCAGTCGCTGCGTGTACGTTTCAAGATCACCTGTATAATAGTTTGTATCTCCGTAACCGTAATGGTTTGTATCTCCGTAACCGTAATCTATACATCTATACATATAAATAAAATTGAAGTCTGTCTGTGATTCCAAAATAAAGCCTTTATCTTAAGCTGATATTATTATTTTCACGTTACCAAAGCCTAAATACGCATTTTTAACTTTTTGTCTGTCTGTCTGTTCGTTTGTCCGGGCTAATCTTCGAAATGGCTGAACCGATTTTAACGGGACTTTCACTGGTAGGTAGAGGACTGTTCAGAGCAGAATATAGGGTACTTTTTATCCCGTAAATATTTAGGGTTCCTGCGTAAAAAATTAAAAACTTTTAAAATTAGGGGGAAATCTTCCCCTTCGGGGGACTTTGCATTTTTATTTTTATTATTTTCTTAGAATACGTATTTTTGTAACAAAATAACTAAGCATTTTTTATGTAATATAAATAAAATACATATGCGTTGCCTCCTGTAAAGGTCAATAGATGGCGCTGTAAGAAAATTGAATTGCTCTATGGTTGCATCTACGACCCTGAACTTTGTTTTTTTTTAAACAGAAACAGTTTCATGTCTACAGAGAAAAAGGCTACTAAAAGCCCAAATCTCATGCGTGCGAAGCCGCGAGCTTCTGCTAGTAATATATATTTACGTACATAAATCCTAAAACACGAATTTAGTGTTACATGCCAGGATTCCTATGATCTTGATACTTTAACGAATCGTAACTTTTTGATCCTTTCTTTTGACACCACTTAGGTCAGAAATAAGCATACCGATTGCCTGATGATATGCAGTTACTATAGACAAGTAACTACAGGATTGTCACACACGCCGCGCCGAATCTGTAATCGCGACTTTTTTGAAGAACCTCATGCTGGAGAAGTAAATAAAAACTCACCACCAACTGCTGCCTAGCTGCGTACACATCTTTGATCTGACCAGTGATGGTGACACAGCTCTTCCTGATGACGGGGATGTTGGGATCATCCGCGTCTGGGAACATGATCTGAGTTCCCGTGCCTTTCATGATCACTTTGAGTTGTTCAGCACCTCTGCCAACCACCACACTGTGATGCATCGGAGATATTTCCAATGACATCTGGACCTGGGTTTGGCTCTGAAAGTTTAAGCGTTAGGTTAGTGGGTACAGTTAGGGTCCAGGGATGTTTTTTTTTTAATTATCACACAAACTGTCATACATATTACCTACAAAATATATACTTAAACTATGGTTAGTACGTATAGGCTAAATCAGCGTCAATGTTTTTTCTATACATACATTATTGGTATAGAGAAAAGGAAATTTAAGAGAAAAGCTAAAAACCAAAGCAAATACAACCACGCGTACTTAGTTAACTACAGTTTGTTTTTAAAGTTATTCGAAGATATGATTCAATGTAAGTATTATGTAGGTGTCAACTCACCGCCAGTGGTCCGCACATGTAGTTCATGAGGAGGCCGGTGGCTTCCATGGTGGCCTGCACCTCCCACTGCACTCCCTTCACTACCAACAGGTTCGCGTGGAGTTTCGGACGGTTGCGGAGCATCACCTGCGTAAGAAAACACCTCGTTCTTAAATCTGTTACTAGCAGACACCTTCTTGCTTTTAGTTCTTTCTTCCTAGCGTTGTCATGTTTCTTAATCCATCAGGATTGGCGGGGTTAGAGTAAGGATTTAGATACAGATTTTTACAAGGAGCGATTGTCATCAAATCTGCAACAGTCTAGAGGGACAACCAGATCATTAATTAAATTAGGATTTTTAGGAGAGGTGGGGCGCATCAAACCATACCGTCTGGAGAAGTACCTCCACCTCACAGACAACCGCATTCAAATAACAACTCCCTAGAGGGTTGTTGTGTTCCTGCGTATGAGTACACGTCTTTTGAAATATAATTTCTTGGACGTGCTGGTTTGCTCACGATACAAATTACAAATATGTACATAAATTCTCAAACACGAAACTAAATAGTGATACATGCCAGGATTCGAACGGGGGCGTGCTTATAGTTATTCAACAATATGAACATTTTTTACTTAATTATGTATTTCGTGTTTTTTTTTACTGGAGTGATACTAGTGGACCCGTAGGAGGTCCCATAATATGAAATCCAACTATTCCACTAACCCGTTTTTCCAAAGCAGTTAAAAAATTACCTGAACATTGTACTGGTCCATGACTTGCTGCACGTACGGCGAGTCGATGTCAGGCAGGGGCTGCGAGGGGGGAACAATCGGCAGCTCGAAGCAGAACACAAGTGGAGTCAGGGCCTGATATGACATCAACATTTTATAAAACAGTTCAGCAGCATCAGTATTTATTTGTTCAACACAGGTACAATACGTTAGGTGTATATCATTAATATTTGGTAGCACACAAATGTTTGTCTGATGAGGGAATCGACCAGTAACCACTGGGCCAAGCGTTAAATGCTGGCTGGTACACCGTTAATTGTTTACCCGATAATCTGCACAACAAATTACCGACGATTTTAGAAACACGACCGAGAAGTCGCATCCTCTTACACAATGCTTCTTCGCACATGGCGAACAAAACATAGACATTTTAAAGTCGACAAGTTTTAGTATCCAAAAAAAGGAAAGTTCGTCGATCCTGTATACAGTTTGGGCCTCACACCCTGAGATTTCTTTATTTTTTTAATTGATGAGAGGTTTGACTCTTCTGACGAAGACAGAAGAGGCCGTGGTGGCTTTCAATCAACACGTGGAAAACAGACCGTCCGATCAATGTTCGACGTGGTCCCCGTGTCTTGGAAAGTAGTTCGACCGAATTATAGATTTTTTTTACAAATAAAAAACACTAACAACCGATGTTGAACACATAATCCTGTATGGACCTCTATAGACGAGTTGCTAGCAAAGCAAGTTTTTGGTGTAGCCAACTCCGAGGTTACGGATTCGATTCCGTAATGTGAATGTAGAAAAATGAACTCGTGCCTTTGTTCCTGATATCCAGAATACAAGTTCTACTGCAAATTTGGAATCTTACATGCATTGTCTAATTGTTATTTATTCATAACCACCACTCACCCTAACTCGTGCCCTGGCGCGCTCGACGCGGTCCATATCTCCAGCTATGGAGACCTGGTTGCTTTTCTCCACGGTGCTGGTCCGGTTCGAGTCCGGGAAGTGGATATGGCACCCGGTTTCTTCCATCACGCGTTTTATTGTAAGGCCACCCTGGGCAATTATATTATTTGTTAAAAATATCACATTTAAAAACCAGTTGAGAATGCGCAAGCTTGCATTGCCAGAGGCTCGTCAATTATATAACAACTCAATTTTTTTTTTAATTTGTCGGCCATTTTGACCATGTTCCTTAAGAGATAGGAACGGTGTTCCTGAACATTCCCATTCTACTTTTTTATGCTGAAATCGAATCTAAAGTCAAAATTCGAATATTCGAAAAAACGTACACTCAGACAAACATATAGATTTCATATAGGAACGGTGTTCCTGATTAGACACATGTTTAAGTATAATTCCCCGCATTTTTCCTTGTTTCCTTTTTATTGTGTAAATGATCAGTGGTCTCTACGAACAGATACTGGTATTTATTTATTTCTTTCTATGGCCTATCTGATGTAAAGCTGTCGCCGTATCCTATGAACGCGTACAATAGATGAAGTAATCATTAATCTTATTCACGAGCCTTAGTGTTTAAGCACAAAGTAATCACTTGACGTCACAAGGAGCCGTCCCCGTCCTCACCAAAACGTACTGTTTTAGCGTCAAAATGCTTTAGTGACCACTGACCAATGAGAAGACATTTTAAACCAGTTGAGAATGCGCAAGCTTGCATTGTCAGAGTCAGAGGAACACCTGGATCGTCAAAGCAATTCATTTTTTTTTATTTGTCGGCCATTTTGGCCATGTTCCTTAAGAGATAGGACCGGTGTTCTTGAACACTCCTATTCTACTTTTTTCTGCTGAATCCGAATCTGAAGTCAAAATTCGAATATTCGAAAAAACGCACACATAGACAAACATATAGATTTCATATAGGAACGGTGTTCCTGAAAATCAGCCTACAAGTGACACGATTTTGATCCGTGAATAACCAATTAGAGCTGCGCTTTCTACGATCCATAGCGCTGAGTTTATTTACTACGTAAAATCGTGTCATTGAGTCTCTTGTGTTAAATTAACGCTCAATTAATATATTGTCTCACCTTTCCAATGATGTGCGAGTGGTCGGTGTAGCTCACGTCTATTTTCATAGTGACACGGTTACTCTGAAAACAAGGCACAAAATAAATACAGAATTCCGCAAAGTGTGTGACGCGACACACCGATGTACCTTTTCTTTATACAATGTCGGGAGGCATGCAAGCATACGGCTCACATGATGTAAAGCGGTTACTGTAGCCTAGAATCGCTTGCAATACATGAAGTATCACTCGCGCAATGCCACCTCTGCTGCTAACACAGCAACTCCATAGGTGACCTCACTCACACGCAGAAACAAAACAACCATGTAGGGAGTTGTTTTTTGGCGTGTTGGAGGTGGAGATACCTATTTCCCCAGACGGGGCAGCTCAGATGCAGCCTACCTCTCTTAAAAAAATGTGTTCAATAGTTGGTGTGCCGTGAAAATGTATAAGTTTTGTCAGTATGTATTGAATATACGTTTTTTTATGCCAAATGCTATGTAAAACGGGTACCGTAGCCTATTAATGCTTGCGACATATTAAGTATCATTCGCGCAATGCCTCCTCTGTTGCTTACACAGCAACTCCTTGTGAGCTTATTGGTGACCTTACTCACACGCAGGAACACAACAACCCTCTAGGGAGTTGTTATTTAGCTGCGATTTTCGATGTGGAGGTACTTCCCCTGACGGGCTGTTTTGATGCACCCTACCTCTCTTAAAACATCCAGACCAAGGCAAACAGACATGTTCATGCACACAAATGTTTGCCTTGTGTGGGAATCGAACCCACGAGCGTTGGTGTCAAAGACGCGTCATTCACGACTGAGCCACCGAGCTCGTCGACCTACCTCTCTTAAAAAAACTATGTTCATTAGTTGGTATGCCGTGAAAATGTTTTGTAAGAATGTATGTAATTTCTATACATTGGTAGATAGCGAGGACGATCGACGAGGAGAAAGCAACATTATCAATGATTACTCTCAATTTTGATCACCTTTGTACAGTTATTCAGGCTTAGGTATATTCTCATTAAACTTTATATTATATTGATTTCAATAATCCAAAAAAAAAAACATTGGTTTTTTCTATGACTTAGGTAGGTGATTTGGTGAACTTGAAAAATAAAATGGGTTGCAGCTGCGTCGTGGACACGGACGTGAGTTTTACGTGAATACGTCTTCGTATAACGGATAATCGGAAATAAGTTATACTAAACGAAAATTATACGATGCAGGGAAATGATTTCAAAATGACGGCGACTATGGCGCGATCCTCACGTAACGAATTCTTTGATTCTACGTTTACTTCCAAAATATAAGTACACCTCTCGATAACTATCAAGTGGTGTAATTAAATATTCAATATAAACGATTTATATGTAGCTACAACACCACACTGTGTCGCCCGATTTTGTTATCATCCGTTTTCTGAATTGCCTCCCACTATGGAAGCAAATTAAACTATGTATTCACATCAAAATAAGACACTATCTTAAATAATAATTAGGTGTGTAGAGCTGGAGCATGCGTAAATCACGTTTGACACTCAAAAATCCAAAAATCAATCAAAATCAATTGGTAAACTTGGCATGTATAGTGAAAAAATCGACGCGAATCACGCGTCAGTCGCAACTAAGCATGTAGGTATGCGTGACATCAAGTAATTTCTCTCGCATAATCTGTTACCGTTCGTACGAGTACTTCGTCTATACTCAATGAACTTTGTTACCTACACAACTTCGGCAAATGACTAGTTTTTTACCAAGTACCTACATTGGTTCACCGTCTTTAACCTAGTGGATAAAGAACCAGGCTATTGACCAGTTGGTCCCTGGTTCGGATTCTTGCGAGCATGTACCTACAACTAAATTCGTGTTATCGGATTGATGTACATATTTGTGCATCGTGAGGAAACCCGCACGTTCAACATTTTATATTTCGAAAGACGTGTGACCTAATCCAAGAAATAACTAATCTTCCATGTCTGTTATGCAGGTTTGACGGCTGTCCCTCCATGACAAAATCAGTATATTCGCCAAATCTACAGCGCACTAGCGATATCTTTTGCTAGCGTTCGCAAACTACAGTCTACCATAGACGTAGCTATAATATAATATTTTTATTTTCTTCATTACATAGGTATTTAATTTTATAATATTTACATTAATAAGTGCCATGACTTTGTAGACTCATGTAGTGAGTGGCTGGTGCCTGAAGTAGGGTCGTAGAAAACCTGAATTACAGGTCACCAGTCCCTCCCCGTATAGGACACAGTGGTGCTAGGCATCTAATGTGAAAAGGAAACTATTACTATAATAGGTAATTTTGTGTTAATGTGTGTGATTTCATTAACAGAAAAAAAGAAAACAAAGAATGTTATAACAATACTATAAGCGATCGAAAGAAATAAAGGATGGGTGCTTGGTGTGTGGGGCGAATATATCGTAAGACACGCTGTTTTACTCTGTATGCATAGAACTTGCTGGGCTGACAGGAGAAATAGTGATTCACTTTCTTTCATATGTTTAGAGCGAGATACCGATCTTACGATATATTATAGCAGCATTTGTGGAGAGGTTAACATCAGCTGAGCTTCGCTTTTGTTGAGTTCGGTGGCGCAGTGGTTAGTAACGCTGCTTTGATACCAGCGCTCGTGGCTTCGGTTCCCACACAGGACCAACATTTGTGTGCATGAACATGTTTGTTTGTCTTGGTGTTTTTATGAGAGGTAGGGCGCACAATGCCCTTCCAAGGAAGTACCTCCACCTCGAAGAAGACCGCAGCCGAGTAACGACTCCCTGGAGGGTTGTTGTGTTTCTGTAGTGAGGTCACCTCCTAAGTAAGCTCCTAAGGAGTAGCTGTGTTAGCATCAAATGCGGAATCACACAAGTGATACTTGAAAATGTGTTGTAAGTGTCTATAGGCTACGATAACCGCTTTACATCAGGTTGGGGTTGGCCGTATACTTATGCTTTACGACGTTATTATATAAATAAAAATGCTTGTTTGCCTTCCGAGCTGCCGGTTAATTCTCAGGGTTTCTCCAATCCTGATATGAATTGAAGAACTAAATAATTTGATGGATAAGTATCAAGAGCTCTTAAAATCAATAAGGGGAATTGGTAGTGACTGGGCTTTATCTGCTGCGTCAGTGATAGCAGAGGGGGCCCACCTGTGATAGTCCTTCCTCTAGAGTAGCTGGACGGATCGATGACCATATATAGCCAAATAGTTCTCAGGGTTTCTCCAATCCTGATATGAATCGAAGAACTAAATAATTTGATGGATATGTATCAAGAGCTCTTGGCTGGGCTTTATCTGCTGCATCGATCAAAAGAAACAAAGAAAGAAAATGTATTTTGCTTCAAATATTGATACAATGACGTTATCAATAAATACTAGTTTTACAATATTTCGCCTGAATCAGACATGTAAATTTATTTAAACCTATCTAATTAAATTACTATATTACATTTTAATTTACTTACACAATCAGCATATCAAGAATTATAATTTATAATTTAAAAAATTCGGATATTTTACAGTAACACTTGTTTACAAGTAGTTTTCTTAACTGTTTCAACTGACATGGGCGAGTCTACTATGTTCTTTGGTAATGTGTTAAATATTTCATATTGTTCAAAAGGGAATATTAGATCATTATAGTTTAAAAATATGTAGATTAACCTTACTAGAAATTTTAACTGTATGCAACGTCGGGAGACATACAAACATACGGTCCATCAATGCAGCCCTTCTGTGGAAGTATAACGTAGCCAAATAACAACTCCCCTGAGGGTTGTTGCGTTCCTGTGTGTGAGGTTACCAGTAAGCTCTTGACGTGTCGTTGTGTTAGCAGCAGGGGTGGCAATACGCGAGAGATACTGTATTACGAGCGTTCATAGGCTACGGTTGCCACTTTACATCAGGTGGGCCGTATGCTTGTATGTCTCTCGACTTTGTATGTATGTGAATCTGCGATGTTGATCTGCGAACTAGGCAATAAGATTTTTTATGCAATGTCAGGAGGTATACACGCATACGGTCCACCTGATGGAAAGTGGTTACCGTAGCTTATGAACGCTCGCAATACATTAAGTATCACTCGCGCGATACCACCCCTGCTGCTAGCACAGCAACTTCTCAGGAGCTTACTGTCCAACCTCACTCACACGCATGAACACAATAACCCTCCAGGGAGTTGTTATTTTGCGACTTAAAAACGGGGCGTTTTTAAGAGAGGTAGGGCGCATCAAATCAAGATGTAGACAAACAGACATGTTCATGCACACAAATGTTTAACCTGTGTGGGAACCTTGGTGTCAAAGTAACGTAACAGCGCCACCGATCCGGTCAACACGTTACCACGTATTACCCGTGTCATCGGTTCCCCATGGTCCTTCATGCAAGCAAGCAATATCACTCACGCGTTGTCACGCTGGGTGCCTAACGTACCAATTTTCCAAGAGCTTGTGATTTGGCTGCTGCCTATCTAAACCTATCCCATTCGGGGTGGCTGGACGTTGCAGGGGTTTGTAACCATTAATTTGATTGCAATCTATACCCATATGTTTGAGCTGTTAGTTGTATGGTATCGGAGTGAGTACAGATAAACGAACATACTAAAACTATGTCTTCACGAAATCTTAAGTCTTAAACAAACAAGCGTACTGCCTGATGGTAAGCATTTACCTTAGCCTATGGACATTTGCAACACCAAGGGTGTCACTCTTGCGTTGCCAACACTAACTCTTAAATATTTTCGATCTTAGTGCTTTTGATGCTATTATATAAGGAGGAGAGTTAGGAGAGTTATGTGCCAGAAGCGTGGTGTCGCGAACGCCTGTTCGCTGCCAATCAATAAGATTGCAAATCTGGAGCAAGAGTCCCCGGAGGTGACGCGCACCGATCCGCCCCCGTCGGTGGTCGGTCGCCACCCACCACGCAGCGCCAATTCCGGTGAGACGAGGAGAGCCTAGTGTTGCATAGGCACGTGGAATGTGAGAGGCGGATGATAAGATGAATGAACTGATAGACGTAATGAATGAGAGATGTCTACTGCCTCAGAAATTCCAAATTCTCAAGATTAAAGGGAGTAGGCGAACACAGATAAATAGTAAGTTAATGGCGGCTTGTACTCATATCAAAAATACAAGTTCAATTTTGTGATCAAATAACTAAATACAATATTTACCCTGGTGTCCAGTAACTGCATAATCTTTTCTTTAGCGAGCTTCACATCATTAGGCCGTCCCGCTACACGCACGTGGGGATCTAAACAAACAAACACGTTTTTTTTAATCAAATATAAATTGCTGTCTTTAAGAATTTTAAACTATATCACAGGAAAACATATTACCTAGTTGTTTTAAATCAACGATATCAGTAAACTTATTACATCTTATTGTTTTAATAATATCGTACACTAACTCATCACTAATATCCGTAAAAACCATTATAAATTCATTAAATATACTAAAATGTGGGAGTGACGGCAAATAATGCTACATTACTAACGGTCACATTAACGCAAAATATGAAATTCTGAAATAGCCGCCAAGGTGTCGCCTACGATGTAGACACTCTGGCGCCGCCAATTGGCGCGAGCCCGCCAACATTTAACACATGAGGTGCGTGTTCCGGTTGTAGATAATGAAAAATAATAAAACGATGTAAATAATAAATTGGTATGAGAAATGTATAGTCACATGATGAATTCTAAATCTCTGTTGTTATTTTGGAAAATTATTATTGCATTCCATTCTTGATTTTAAAAAAGAATTAATAGATCGTACCTTTTTTCGAGCGTGCACCGATTTTAAGACGTGCAGGCCAATTAACCAAGGTATTTGTTTCCGTCATAACCTGATAACAAAATAATAATTTATTTAATATCTGTTCAATCCATCATTTTCTTCTGCTAAGCAATATTAAATTCTTATTATCTTACCCGGTGAAAAAACGCGTGAGCCGTTTGTGGTTCTTCCAAAGTTTCTGAAAAATAATATCGACATTATTGTGTCATACATTGTATAGTCAGCATCAAAAGTACTGGCTTTTATCATGTAAATAGAAAAATCGTGTTCTGAAGGCACCACCCGTTTTTATATCAATGCTTGCATGCTGAATATTTTAAAAAATCTGGGGATTTAAGTGACGTTTTCGATCGATCGTTATCGTAACGACTAGCGATATTATCGTTATTTCTAAATGCATTTCTATTTTCTTTTTTTTTCAGAGTTTTTGTTTCAGTTATCAGTTTATTAATTTTTAAAAGAAAAAGTAACCGTTTATTTACAGCGTTTATTTTAATTTGAACTACCTAAACCAAAACTGATTGATTGAAAATTGTAATCATATTTATCTCTTATGTATCTTCTCGTATTTCGAAACAAAGACATTTTTTATTTAAGTGCTCATGCTTCGAGATATATAATATAAGATTTCAATTGAAATTCATGAAAAACGAGTTATAGTTTAAAATCATAACCTAAGTACTTTTTTATGTTGATGGTTAACTTGTCGAAATATAAAAACAAATTTCATTATTGATAGTGTTCTTCATTATTGATGGGTATGCACCCACCAACAATCAGAACCACACATAAATTTTTTCAATTTATTACTTTGTTCATATGTATTTGTCTATATTTTTGAAATATTACATTTTCAGGATCATTTTCAGAAAACTCGCAATATTAGTCTACAGTCTGTGTATTTGTATAAATATTTCAAATTAATAACACTATGTAACTTCTTCGTCTATAAAAATAGTAAAATCTCATTAATAGAACTATTAGCCGCTGTTATCGATCCAGTTTTTCCATTTTTACTCAAGATATAGGTTTTTACTCAAGGGATATTTTTACTCAAGATTTAGATTTTTATCAAGACGACGATAATCTAAGAAGTCTTTATAGACGTTTTCATAGCTTCATCGGATTTTAAGTTTAGCATTTCCAAAAGTTATCTAAATTCCGGAAAAAAGGAAATCAGTTGTAACTAGGTTTTATTTTATACAATGACACTCACTCGCAAATACGCGTTAATCTTTCAGAGAGTTGTTAATTTCGGGCTGTTCTGTAAGGTGGACGTACTTACTCAAAAGCTGTCTGTTGCACCTTATCTCTCTTTTGACAGAGCCTTTTAATTAGGAAATTGCACCATATGTAGGTGGTATATACCATACCATACCACCATATCTACGACACTATTCAAATTCAGTATCCCCTCATTTGTATGAATATGCTTTAAACTTCTTGCGACAAGAAGCGACAAAAAGTTAAGGCAAGCTTCAATGGTTATGCTGTTATAATGAAATGAATTCAAACGGCGCTTTCCGAGTTTCTTTTATTTTAATTTTATGTTAATGAATCAATATAATTTTATTATTTACGTGAAGGCTGCGATTAAAGCTTCCAATTCGGAAGCGAAACTGATACTGGTTCACACAGTTCGATGATTTGCGGGATCGTCTATGATGCGTTGATGCTACGACAGAACTCGTATTTGGAAATAACGTGCAATTTCGTTTTTTCTGTTGTCACAGAAACAGAGATATCATCAAAAAATTCAAGACGAAAAATCAACATCTGATATCGAAGAGAAATGTAGCGGTATTATAAAGTCAATTTGAATTCGGAATTCTAAGTAGAATGAAATACATCGATATTCATATTATCCTGAATAAAAATCTACAATATGTACAAGGTCCTAAAAACCGATTTATAAATAACAGACAGGTATTATTTAAAACAATACCAATCATTGATCGACCTATCGGTGAAATACGTAATTACCCCACTGATAAATTATAATGAATTTTATCTAGCAACGTAATATTCTAACAGGTAATAAGAAATTGTATAAATTGGAAACTGTAATCACACAGTAAATTTGTACTTGGTCTTTGTAGAATTGAATGTGTATCTTTCTTGAACACTACCGGCACTGTTTCGCCTGTCTTTCTCACCTTTCTAGTGACGTATTCTTGTTTTTGTACTTTACTTTTTTGCTGAGGAAGAAATAATTTCTTCAAGATGAATTTGTGTCCTAACCTGATTTTGGCGATGAGAGAGGAAAACTATTTACCGACTGTGCAAGGCAAAAGCTACTTCTTCCTATCTATTTAAAAGTGCAATACTCACGGGGATGACAAAGTAACAGTTATTTCATTTTATCGTTATTACCTGCAAGCATGCCTTCCAAACGACGTCGATCAACTCGAAATCTTTCTTGGTATACATCTTCAGCACTATTTAGGCCAAGTATCACAGCTAATTTCTGTAGCTCCTCTGCCGATGTCGTAGAATTACTTGTTCCACTTTCGGAAGCCTGTAGAAGTATACGTAATTCACTAGGTTATCGTAACTTTTTCATGATACGTATCAGCATGGTTTAAATTCACCTGTCTCAAAATGGCGGATGTAAATGAATAAAATATTTCGCACATAGAATTTTTTTGTTCATATTTATGATTATATTTTTGTTAAACGACATGATGTAATAACTTTTAATTTTAAAGTTTTAAGCAGATAGAAACTTACCTCGCTTATTGTATCTTTATCCGAGTTATTTTTAAATTCCGATAAATGAGTTTTCACTGTTAAAAAATTGCTTGAAGCCATATCAAATTATCTCGAATCTATACAATATTATAGTCAGTTACATTTAAATATATTTATAACATAATTGTTTAATATAAACTAATGTGTGGTTATACCAGAACAACTTCACCTTGAGCTCGTAAGAGAATGGAAATAAAATTTAAAGAAATGCATGGCAACGGTTAATTTCATAGCTATAAATGAGGGTAGGTAATATAAAATATTGTCTATTGCTGCGTAATGTTTTGTTTTAATAGTTAACGGATTTAAGGTTATGCAATTAAAATTTAATATATTGTTGTTTTCCATTTTAACTTAATTGCTAATAAAATATACATAACATGTACCTTTCTTTAAACATTCGTTTTTGTTCGTTTCAGTCGAAAATCACATTTATTAAACATGCAACACAATATGGAGGCACGTCATGTATCAGCCAATGAGAGCTCGTCCCGCCGCCGGACGTTGCCGCCGCGATGGCGCCAACCCGTTATTTGCTCATTTTTTAGGTGTAATCAATTTGAAAAATTTATGACTGTGTTTGAACGCATCGAATTAATATTTCTTATTAGTTATATTAATTATTATTACATGTTATCTATAATTTATATTATAGTATAGTTATGTATAATACATACTCTGAACTAAATTCTTACATTGATTGATAAAAGTAAAATTATTTTGTTTAAACCCCAGTGTTAAGCTATCCTTTGCACAAATTAGTATTCTTTTGTTGTGTAATTTGTATTATTAATCAACCATTAATTTTACTTAAATCTTTAGTTACATTGCCGCAATAACGTTAATCTGGTAGGACCCAAATGTAGGACCTACATTATGTATTATGCATTTATTACATTTGTTCTCGAATTTTGTACTTCTACATTTTTCTTTTGCAGAATTTTATGTAGTATTGTAATAGAAATGTCATTTGTTGGAATATATAACGATTTGTATGATAATATTCATTGCGTAGCATGAATGAAACCATTATCAAAATGGAACGTGTGTAGCGGCATCGAACGTTCAATTCCATTGAAGTTTTATTTTGAGATACTCCGCTCGCGGCGCGTGAGGTCGCGTCAGTCGGTTTTCTGCGCTTGCTATTGTTGGTCGTATCGTTCGAGTCCAGAATTTTCGTATCAATAGTTAAAATATATATATATTCATCAATAAAATTATCATTTTTGTTGTATTAAAAGTCTAATAGGGCTTTGTCAGTGTATCAATTATAAAAGTTGAGTGTGTAATAAGTATAAATATATTGCAGTGTTAAAAAATAAAACGGTGAGTAAGAAATAGTAAATTCCCTTTATAATTTTAACGGCCATAAATAAAACTATTTTATAAAAAAAAATGCGGTGGTTTTTGCTGAAAGTAGAGTACAGATTAACAGAAGCAGCTGTTTGCCAGTCCAACCGACAACGATTACTTTCTGGCACAAAATATGGTAGTTTATTATCGTAATCGTAGCAAGTTTTTGTTTGCGAAACTTATTTTTTATTTGCGAAAGTCTTGTTCGAATACCAATTTATAATTTTAATATGTTTAAGCGCTATAAACACCAATCATTGTCCAGATGGTAGGTTATAAAAGTGACTTCAAATCGATCGATTTTGGCAACAATCATATGGAAATGTGAAATATGTAGACTCTGAAATTAGCTGTTTAAATATATTTTTGTTAGTGGAGAAATTGATTAGAAAATTAAAAATAATAGTAATAAAAGACTTTCACCTAAAATTATTCATGGTATTAATTTTTATATATTTTATAATAATGGTAGGCACAGTATTACCATTTGGCACAAAGATGATCGGGCCCATTCAGTGTGGCAATATAGGGTTTTATTTTTTTGTCAAGTGCCTACGGTAACTGCCTACCATCAGACAGATCATACGCTTTTTTGCCACTTTAGTGCTATATAAATACATGAATATTACCTGCCATCAGAATAATTCACCAAACTACCTGCCATAGGTAGATTAATACAATATTATTTTATCAGGCTATCTATCTATGTCTTTACAAGTTCGCGCCAAATCCCTTGCGGACTTCATTATCATCATCGTGATATCAAAATACTATCCCTAACGTTACTTTCTACTACCGAAATTTAATTACGGGAAAAAAGCTCTAGTATAGTTTGAAATACCTATGTATGACCTATGTATGATATATATATATATATATATATACAATGTATTTCTGTAGGTACATTTTCAGTTTTAAAATTAGTGAAATATCACAGCTATACTTATGTCATATTTGAGATTAATCTGTACAATTCAGTTTTAATCAGTTTTTAGGTTAAGTTTAATATTTTAACCGTTTCAGTTGGGTGGATCGTATGCATAGCTACTTTTGTTTGCATATTTGTTATCCGATGTTATGGAAAGAAGTTGAAGGTAGGATAGGTATAGCGAGGAAAGAATTATTTTAATTTTGTTATGTCTAATACTTAGCATGATCGAAACTCTTTATGTTGCCCATTATTTTGAGTTCCATTCTCAATGTTTGCCAACAGGACTTGCAAAGTCACTGCGTTTTGCAAATCAAAGCAAAGCGTGTATATTATATGGCCGTTATAATAATAAAAATAACGCACAGTTAAAAAAAATAAACGAGGTTTGCATACGAGTTGTTTCGATATCTTTTTACCCAGCGGTACTGATCGCGACTAGCACCAGGCCAATTTTTAAACCTTGACAGCTTCGTGATAGATTTTTTTGAGGTACTTTGTTCAAAATTTTAGGGTATCTGAGGTAGGGCGCATCAAAGCAGCGAGTCTGGGGAAGTACCTCCATCTCACTGAATACCGCAGCCAAATGGACCCCCCCATTTGGCTGCTGTATGTTGCGTGTGAGTGAGCTTACCAGTAAGCTCCTAAGGAGTTGCTGTGTTAACAGCGGAGGTGGCATCGCGCGAGTAATACTTAATATATTGCAAGCGTTTATAACCTACGGTAACTGTTTTACGTTGGTTGGGCCGTATGCTTGTATGTCTCCTGTATATAAAAAAAACAATTCCGAGAATGTAGGCAAAATAATTATTAAAATATAATAATTATTTTAACATTAGATTGTCATGAATTCTAAGAGATTGTAAAAACATGACCCAAATCCACTTTGTCAGTTTAATTTTAAAATATCTTTTACCCTAATATGATATTGTACCTGCATACTACTACATAACTAAAAACCTATGGAAAAAAAAATACCAAAATCTGCAGATTCTCGACTTTATTATAGTACGCTATGTCGAAAGCGAAAAACAAATTGCTTTATTGTTTACCGTTGGCTAAATTGCTAACAATAACCTGTAACCAGCCAGTCTACAGGTTAGGGCCAGGGGGCCTGGTTATAGGAGTACTTACCGCAGTTAGACTAGAAACAGCGAACGATTTATAAACTAAATCTTATACTATATAGATATTGGAGTATCTACCAGACCATTTGACCAGAGGGAGACTTTGTACAAAAGTCTTCTGCATGGCTACTAGCAGCTGCTAGTGACGTTACATCATTGGGTCACAAGATTGACAGCGCGCGAGTAACATCCCCGTGGTGTTGCAAGCGTCAATAGGCTGCGGTGACCTCTTACCATCTAAGGAAGATGTGATTTTACCTCTGGGTAGTAGAGGTTCTGATCTGACGGCAGGCGCTTTATCTCATAATCAATATCTTCGCCAAGTATTTAGGGTTAGGTAGCGGATCCCGCCAATACTAATGGATTGGGAAACGGGATGAGATTAAAAAAACGCCGATAAAACCCTTTTATTGTATCGGAAATATTTTTATTTATTTTCTTTCATTTGCTTTTTTCTATTTTTATACAATGTCAGGAGACAAGCACAAGGCTCACCTGATGTGAAGTGGTTACCGTAGTGTATTAACACTTGCAATACAGAGAGTGTCTCTTGCGGGATGTTACTTACCCGCTGCTTAGGCATCAACTCTACAGCTTATACTATAGGATAAGAGAGGTAGGGCGCGTAGGGCAAAACAGCCCGTCTGGGGAAGTACCTCCACCTCACAGAAAACCGCAGCCAAATAACAACTCCCTAGAGGGTTGTTGTGTTCCTGCGTGTGAGTGAGGTCATCAGTAAGCTACCAAGAGTTGTTGTGTAAGCAGCAGGGGAGGCATCGCGCGAGTGTTAATTAATATTTCGCAAGCGTTAATAGGCTACAGTACCCGCTTTACATCAGGTGGGCCGTATGCTTGCATGCCTCCCGACGTAGTTTAAAAAGAAACTTACTGGTGACTTCACTCACTCGTAGAGACACAACAACCCACCAGGTAGTTGTTATTTGGCTGCCGTCTTCTGTTAGATGGAGCTACTTCTCCATTCGGGCTAACGTCGTGACGTACATCTCTTTCGCCAGAGCCGCGTCTGTTGATAAGCAGGGTGCACCACGTCCAGGTGAGGTTGCTAAAGGTGACAATGAGTCACTTCTACATCCCACAATAGCTGCTGTACTTCCTTCACGAGAGACGGCAGATGTTGTAGGGCGAAGCTCATTATCATAATCTGTAGATCACTTTGGCAACTGCTTGTGAACATTGGATAAAGGTGTTGGTTAAAAAGTATACAATGTCGGTTGTGGGTCCGTGAAGAATATATTGCATACAATTAGCATGTCATTTATTGGCAACACATTGTTTCAACTCATAGGTAAACGTGTGTGCTTGTAACACGCTTAGGAATTTAATAGGTAGGTGTTGCTGTTTATCACTTAATTATTACGTTAAGGTTGGGTACATTAACGACGCTTACAGAAAACCGCAGCCAAATAATAATTCCCTGGAGGGTTGTTGTGTTCTCGCGAGGGTGGCAACGCGCAAGTGATACTTGATGTATTGTAAACATTCATAGACTTCAGTGACCCCTCCACGTTGTACACAAGTAAATATTAAATTAAAAAAACCCCGACGCAAAAATAACCTATAAAAAGTAACATAAATTTATTATCATTAAAGTCAAAGTCAAAATCTTTTTATTCCGTAAAAATGGCTACATTTGTTTGGAATCGTCACAATTTTTCCCCTATCGTGCAGTTCATGACTAGGTGAGCACTGATAAAAATACTGCCAAAAAACTCAGGCATCCATCCCTCTTTTGGTATCCAAACAAATTTACATAATTTATTAATTGCTTTATAATTGGATCGACTCGATCCCAGGCATTTTTATCATTAATATAGTCAGATACTTTATAATATGCTACACAAATACTACCTGCTACACAATTTGGCTTTAATAGTAGTTTTAAATTTCTTTATTGACAATTCTCTTATATTGCTGGGAAGTTTGTTATAGAACCGTATACATTGCCCCATAAAAGAATTACTTATGGAGACGGCTTGGATGTAACACAAGATTATGCTTATATCTAGTATTTATGTTATGAGTATCACTCTTTTTACAAAATTAGTCTATTTATTATTATTAATAATTTATCATTAATTTATTAATAATGATATTCAAAAAACCCTCTCGATTAAGTCCCCTTTTAAACAAAAGAAACAAAATCATAATCGATTCATCCATTTCGAAGCTACGATGCCACAGACAGATACACACGTCAAACTTATAACACCCCTCTTTTCCGTCGGGGGTTAAAAAGAAACTGTTCTAATCTAAACTACTACGATACAGAAACCAAACTGACGCATCTTCTCTTAAACTATTATTAAAATCAAGCAAAAAGGTTGTCGAACGTAATTTGTTAAAATTTATTTTGTGGTAGGATACATACTAAATCTCAATTTGGATCAAATATATCCCATTATAATCTACCGCTACCTATGTAAAATTTTATCGGTAACCTTTTGTTTTTTTGTGCAACTTCGGGACGCATACAAGCATACGGCCCGCCTGATGTAAAGCCGTTACCATAGCCTATAGACGCTTGCAACGCATTAAGCATCACTCTCACGATGCTATCTCTGCTGCTAACACAACAACTCCTTAGGAGCTTACTGGTGAGCTCACTCACAGGCAGGAACACAACTACCCTCTAGCGAGTTGTTATTTGGCTGCGGTTTTCTGTGAGGTGGAGGTACTTCCCTAGAAAGGCAGTTTTGATGTGCCCAACCTATCTTGAAAAGGCCTAGACCAAGACAAACAATTCATGCACACAAATGTTTTTCCTCTGTGGGAATCGAACCCACAAGCTTCGGTGTCAAAGTAACGTAACGGTGCTTTACACCACTGCGCCACCGAGCTCGTTTAATTTTAATAGATTTTGATAGAACCTTATCCTGGTTATTTTTAGGATTGTTTCTCTCGGGTGAAATCACGGACCGCGACAAGATGAATTTGGTAGCGCCTGATAAGAGTTGCACATGATAGCTGAAACAACAAACTATACAATACTTGTCAATTGAACCACAGTAGAGTAATTTACAGTAGGTCATCTTCGAAGATGCGTTTGAAATCGTGGCACTCACGTGGCCCTTACAAATTCGACAAGGAATACAGATTCGGCTAAGATCGCCGAGCAGCTGTTCGCACGATCTTACATGTTCGCTAAGGTACACATCAATAAATCATAGGTTATTTTCTTCAAGTTAACGTACATTTGTTATGCATAGATGCTAATTAAAAAAAGAAAAATAGTAACATAAGACAATTTAAGTAGATACAATAAGATTATATTTCAAAAATGTAAGACGTGCCTAAGTGCCCACGAGGACCCAATGGTAAATTTTATCTTTATCTTTTATCTGCTCGATATGAACGTCGGAAATACAGCGGGTACTGCTGTGTATTCGATTACCTCAACACCTCTGCACAGTAAAATGCACAATAATATTTATTATGAAATACCTATAAAGTGATATTTCAATATGTGTTTTTATTTTATTATTGTAATAGGCTCACCATCGTTGATACTGTGGCTGCGATGGCTACTTTAATCACAAACATTTGTGCGCATGAACATATCTGTTTGACTTAGTCTGGGTATTTTGTATAATGCACTAATATTTTTAATTGTCCGTAGTATAAGCATTTTGTTTGGCACTAAATGGCGCAATTTGTTGTATTATTTATTTGTCAAGTTGTTCCCGAACAGTGAGCATAAGCAATACTTCATGAATTTGTAAACCGTTCAACCGTCGATTGGCCGTTTATACGTACATTATTGCCTTGTTTCGCTGGTCGTGAATAATGGTTAACATAAATACGCGCGCTATAACATTCGAAACAAAATTTTCAGTCAAATTGGGCTGTGTTCTAGTTAACTTGCTGTTTATATCTCTGTACTGTGGTTAAACAAATAAATGCTGTAACATTACTACTACTGCGGAAGTTTTGGTGGAAGCACAGCAGAAATAACAATCTATTCATTTTTTATTGCACCGTCTCCATTACAATGGTGAGCAGAAGTGAACAAAAAGATATATTGAATGAATTATAAACTACTGGGCGAGATATCCGGGAATAGGTATTATAAAAGAAACGTATAGAAAAGATCTTTTGATTTAATAGAACAATGGCATTTAGGTACCTGTGTTAAGAAGGGTTAAAGCTCTTGGTTAGTAACACACAGGTCTTTTTCCAATTCATGAGAAGGTAATTTCGTTATTCAAAAAATGTCAATTATTTATATAATCGCTTTGTTTGTCAATACATTTATAATGGTCCTGGATACTGGTCTTTACGATCCTATCCTATTTTTATTTCTGTTATTGCATTTATTTATTATATATGCAGCAATGAGAAAAATGAAACTGAAGCACGAGTAAGTCACAGCCAAAGCGATAGGGCAGTTTTGGCATTTTCATATAGATGCCATCACATATGTTGGAACCGCGGTCCCAGTAGCATTCACATTGCCTCGGTAAGTCATAATTTGAAACGGATTCGAAAAGTTTTCATTTCACACATATTCCATAGATTTTGGGTGAATACTTTTCGATTCCGATTTGAATATGGTGTTGCGAGGCAATGTGAATACGCCTACATATTGTTAATGGCGTCGTTTTGAAGTACCTATTCTACAGGGACCACAAACCAATTTATCAGGCGATATACTATAAAAAATGTAGATCGCAGCAATGGGCACTACTAATGTAAATTCTATTAAAAATAATACTTTCCGCTCCACATGCGTGATATGTAGCAAAATTTGATTGACATCTCAATTTCGATCTAGGTGTAATATCACTTTCCTTTTGATGCTCGATTGAAAATGAAAGTTTTTTCATCACAACTACCGCTTTTTTTATCAATGACTCGTTCCTACAGATATATTTTTAGGTCATACCGCGGTCCGTGTAACTCGGGCCGTGTCACTTCTCGACGTAGGACTTCATTTTCTATTGATTTTTATAACCTAGTTAAATAGAATTATGCCATGATGCGCAATTCTACTTTTGTAATGATAGTTACGTATAGTATTAATTCTATATGAACTTCCTTTTTAATCATAACTATGATTAATATTAGAAAGCGTATTATTGGAAAGCATAATGTTATTACGATGTTAAACAACAATATTCATAGGCTACGCATTCAAATATGTCCGAGTAAATAGGTCCAACATGCGTTTTTAATTTTATTGAGTGTATTTATGCTTGTTGGGGCTAATATTCGAATTAGCTGAACCGATTTTGACAGGACTTTCACGGGTAGTAGTAGTACTAAACATGTTAAAGTATATAGACAATATAGACTTTAATTCGGTGATATTTAGAGTATTTGCGTTGCCTTAATAAATTTAAAAAATTACCGGAAATCCACTAACACTTATAAATTGGCATCCTTCTACAAGGTAATTTTTACCTTTGGGCAAAATTGCAATCTGTCTAACAGTCATGGAAAAAACAAACAGGGAGAGTTCTGCCCGAATATGCAATACTAAAAATATATGTATTTTATTTTTATATTTAGAAGGTCAGGAACCTTAGAGGTTCCTAGGATTTCTGAACTTCTAGGCTTTAACTGTGCGTGCATGAAAATAACTACGAATATTAAAGAAGCCAGGTTCTCTCTGCCTACCCCACGACCTGGCGTGAAGGGATACATAGATAGATAAGATGGTGATGTAAACGATTGATTACAACTCTTGGACAACACACATCGATGAGCTCACGAGTAGCGCTTGACGTGTTTAGCGGCCTTCACGCGCGCCTGAAATAGACTGTGCGAAAATCCGCCGGCTGTTTTTCTTCTTCCGAGGGTGTGTCTCCAATTCTGACAGGCCCTGACATGTTTACGCTGTAACATTAAGTTTGTACAAAACATTTACGTGGGTGTACCCGCTTTAAAATTTACGTTTTTTTTTGTACCACGTCGGGAGGCATACAAGCATACGGCCTGCCTGATATAAAGCGGGTACCGTAGCCAATTAACGCTTGCAATATATTAAGTAACACTCGCGCGATGCCTCCTCTGCTGCTTACACAGCAACTCCTTCGGAGCTTACTGGTGTCTTCGCTCACTCGCAGGAACACAACAACCCTCTAGGGAGTTGTTATTTGGCTGCGTTTTTCTGTGAGGTGGAGGTACTTCCCCAGATGGGCTGCTTTGATGCGCCCTACCTCTCTTAAAATTTATGTACTTATGTCTGCTCGAAAGTAGCTTTTTTTATACAACGTCGGAAGGCATACAAGCATACGGCCCACCTAATGTAAAGCGGTTACCGTAGCACAATTGAAAAAAAAACTTAGGAGCTTACTGGTAAGCTCACTCACACGCAGAAACACAACAACCTATTTGGCTGTGAGTATTCTGTGATATTTTTGTAGGGCGCATCAAAGCAGCCCGACGGGGGAAGTACATCCACACTGTGTTCATGCGAGTGAGTGGGATCACCAATAAGCTCCTAAGGAGTTGTGTTAGCAGCAGGGGTGGTATCACGCGTGTAATACTTCTATTGTAAGCGTTCATAGGCTACAGTAACCACTTTTTGGTGGACCGTATGCTTGTATGCCTGAAAAAGATCAAACTAGCCCTGCACTGCAGCGATATAAGAGTTTAATAAGTTTCCATACCGACTCCGAAGTATCGGAATTGATTTCAAGAGTAACCTTACCGTTAATATTTTATTACCATCCGTAAAACGTTATATATTTTTTAAATTATGATTTCTGCCTTTCTTCATGTTACAATTGTGTTTATGCGTCTCCAATACGAAGGAAACCTATCGACAGTACAATACTGAGCTTAATATAGCCGGGTTTTGCCGCTGGAAGTGGACTCTGTTGTCGGAGTATTTTTTCCCCATCGAACTGTTTATGGCGACGCAATCCGTTACTTTCTGGCGCCAACAATCGGCACAGTCTCGACGCATTTTAACGGTTTTTAATTCCCCACCGTGTAATTAATTTGTCGTGAATTTGCGCCGTGTTCCATTATGACGCACCGATGCAGAATATGTTCCCCGTGCAATTTTTTTATGTTGATCGATGATCGTTGTAATGAAAGTGATTGTAATTTGTTTAGAACGTATAATATGCGGCCATAAATCATTCGCGTTTGATAAGTTTTCTGATTTCGTTCTGTAATATCTTTGTAGTGGCCGGTCGCTGAGTGGCAGGCGTTGGCGATTTTAATATCAAGGGTTGTCGTCCCCGTATAAGATAACGTTTGTGTGCATCTGTTCGTGTTTGTCTGGGTATTTGCAATGTAAGTATGTATGTATTTACAAAAAAAAAAGTATTTTTGTATGTTTTACTGTTGTCTAGTTGGGGCATTTAGCGCTGTGTCATTCATTTGAAAAAAAATATTTACTCGTATAGGTAGTTAATGAAATCATAGATGAAGCCTGTTTGTATGTGGAATATTTTTAAAATAATGACATAATTTTTTTGATTTGTCTATCCGTTGTATAAAAAAATAAAACTCCACGCGAGCGGAAATGCGGGCATCAATTAGTTTATATAGCATAGGTTTATGGTATAAAACGTCGGTAGGCATATAAGCATGCTTCATAAGAACTCACCTCTTAAAACACCCAGCCAGACAAGACAAACAGACATGTTCATATAGATAAATGTTTGTCCTGTGTGGGAAGCGAACCTACAAGCCTTGGGTAACTTGGCTCAAAATAAGGTCGAAATAACTATGTTTTATATATATATATATATATATATATATATATATATATATATATATATATAAAAGATGAAACCGGCAGACTCCAAGAGATGCATGACCTAAACCGCTACTTCTAGGAACATGACTTTTGTACGGAGCATTCTTTCAGGTCGACGGCATCTGGAAACACTTTTAGAAATCCCACGTGTTCGCCGGCAATACCTTATCATACTTATGTCACGATATAGATAACGAATTTTGTAGTGGGCAGGAGCTCGTAGTATTAACAGATAAGATAAGGCAGGTGTCGTAGTTGGCGCCTAAGGGTTTCATTGATTAGCAAATGGTAGTTACGTGTCAAAGATAAAAAAAAAATGCAAACCAATTGAACTACTTTCGACGAAACATTAATTACCCTTATTATGTCGAGAGCTGACACTTTCTGAACGAGTCTTCGGTATTTGATCAACAGTGAGTGCTCATTGGCACTAAGAGACACATTTCAAGTTGCAAAAAGGTTGTATGCTAATAAGTATGGTTGGCCTCACGCCCGCTTAATTTTATCGCAAATAAACTGCGTCATTTGACTTTCTCGCGTAGCTGTCGACTTCATTTGAAGTGTGAAAATTGGATAAGCTAACGCACCAGTCTCAGATACCGATCGAAAAACAAGAACAGGCGGGCATTAACAACTAACATTGCACCTGTCAAGGCTGGACGACTTGTCACATCCAAATTATGTATGCTCAATGTTCGATTTGAGGTTACCGTGATATTTTTTTGCGATGTCCAATCTATGAAAATATAAACGTAGATATTTTACTAAATGTTGCTTGTATCTTTCCAGAGTCGGTCCGGAGGAGCGAAATGGCTAAACCCGAGAAATCATTTCCGAGAAACTTTCCAGGTAAGAGCGTGACTTATAATTTAGCAGGACCCACTGAGTTGCTAATTTGTTTGTATCGAGGCACTCAATTTATTATAGGAATCGAGACATTTGTTTTTGATGTTCGTTTGTTTGTTAGATAAATATGGGTTTATCACCAACGCGTATTCTTATTGTAATGGCAAGTATACTATGTAGTAATTTATCGTAGTAGGTAGTAAAATGGGAACTAAGCCGCTCTAGAAATAATAAATGGCACTAAAGGATAATTTTCACAAAATTTTCTTTTCTATTTGTTACATACTCTTTGCGATTTGCGACGTCACATCTTCGCAAGCTATCATTCTCGACAAGGAAATTAGCACTATAGAATAATAATTATCGTTTATTGTTTACAATAGTAGTTTATGCCACTGTACTGAAATGTTGGTCATTGTCACAATAGATTAGCACGACTATTACAATTACTATTTCTAATGCAGTGGTATACATAACTTTTCTCTGCGATCATAATAATAGGTAAGTAAAACAAATGTGTAACCAAAGGAAAAATATTTATTAGGAGTTGTAATAAACAATTAATAAGACTTATGAGTGGCGTATAAAACTGGTCAGTGTTTTTAGATTTAGGCATATTAATATTAATTTCGTGACAGCTTTTGTTTTCAACGGATTTAATATTTGATTAGAAACGTTGACTTTGTTTTGGAAGGATTCCTCTATGTAACCTTCGGCCACAGTGGTAGACTTCCATCCACCGTGATGTTTTAAAGTAATTATATCTCAACTGGCGTCTACTAACAAAGATCCAGACGTTCTGTGGAAGCAATGGCCAATGTATTTTTTGCGTTAAGTAGAATGAGATATTCGGCTATTATTTTACTCAGAATTCCTAGCTTAAGTATTCCGACGCTTTGGGTTGTACTCATTTGCCGGCTGTATAATGAAGAAAAAAAGGCGTGTTTTGAAAAGGATTTAGACGCAGTTGCATATATCGTTTACATAAATCATAGTATTTGCCGGTAATACTAAAGGATCTGTCTTTTTTATTTTTTGTGTTTGCTATTTTGACCAAAATAACAGTTTTCATGTCTTGCACATCTTTAATCTTTAGTTTGTACAGTTCTTGCCTCCGACAGGCACACAATTGTACTAAATATTAGTGAAGTCTATATATATAAAAATCAATTGCCATTTTTTTTGTTTTCTTTGCTATAATGCAGGGGTGGTATAAAATCAAACGGAAACGCCCCTGAAGTTCAGTTCAAAAATCTAAAAAACAAAATAATGGTAGTTTTGTATGAGAATCGCAACATCGTATCTATAGAAAGCGTTCGTGGTGGACCTATCAGACGAAACTGTCATTTATTCTTTGAAAGTTTTTATTTTTTAGTTTAATTTATTTTAATCTGTCATTATATTATATTTACCTATATTAACTTTGTAGTACATAAATAAAAAAAATTGCGTGATTAGAGGACTCAGATTGAGGTTTTCAATGTTTTAAAGGTTGAGGTTATTCTCCGATCTGACGACCTAAACGCGTGCTTGAAATTAACAAATTTGTGACGGTATGTGAAATCACTTCGATTGAAGATCGAGTGTTTTTGCAACAAGATCAAAATGCGGATGTGCCTTTGAAACAATTATTAGACATTGGTAATGGAAAAGTGTCAGATAATGAGAAAGACAGATTTATGTCAATTGACAAAGTCGAAGGATGAGCTCGTTCCGTTTTTTCCAGACATCGCGTAACGATACAAAAACCATAATTGGTCGAGCGGACGAGCAGTTATTGGTGGCTGAAAACAAAGATCTCGATGACGCGACCATTCAAAATTTCTTTCCGGGACAGTTGTCTCCCTTCTAATCAGTAAGCACAGTTCTCAACCAGGATAAGGTGGTTAACTATCCTACAGAATTTTTGAATTCGCTGAAATTACCAGGTCTACCCCTCACAATTTGCGATTAAAAGTAGGCTCAATATTGTCATATATACATACATACATATCATCACGCCTGTCTTCCATTGCGGTAGGCAGATACTATAGAACGCCAGGTGCACCAATCCAAACGTACCACTCTCGCTTCTTCACCACTCTCGCTTCTTCTACACTCATCAACCTCTTCATGCATGCTCTTCGGTTTTGGGTACTTTTGATTTGGTCTTTTTTCAACACATCACCAATTTGATCTATGGGTCTGTGTGCGTCTAGGACGGCCCCTCCCGACATCACCATTCACTTTTGTGCTTTGCTTGATACACTTCTTTCGTAACTCTTTTGTCATTCATTCTTTCTAAATGACTAAACCATCTCAACATACCCTTTTCAATTTTTGTCATTACAGCAACTTTCAACAAAGTTCTCGTATCGTGTATATATATATCAATAATCATATAGTTGCATAACATCAATCAACCTCGACTATGCAATGGAACAACATCGGCTGTGAAAAACATTGATGAACAACATCATCGAGACAACGAATACCAAGTGAAAATATAAAGAAGAGGATGTTTTGATTCAACAGCTTCGTCCTAGCGTTATCCCGTTGCCAAATCCGTTTAGTATTGGCGGGGTCTGCTACCTAAGAATAAAGCTTTAGTGAAGATACTGATTTCGATATGGAGCGACTGCCGTCAGACTTCACAACCCAGAGGGTCACCAGACATTTCTTAGGTTAGGTCACATGTCTATTGAAATA
Source organism: Pyralis farinalis (assembly GCA_947507595.1). Classification (NCBI taxonomy): domain Eukaryota; kingdom Metazoa; phylum Arthropoda; class Insecta; order Lepidoptera; family Pyralidae; genus Pyralis; species Pyralis farinalis. The sequence continues at coordinate 28,315,827 of OX382257.1, read as the reverse complement.
TAATTTCTTGGACGTGCGGCTTTTCTCACAATGTTTTCCATTACCGCCGAGCAAGTAATAATTACAATCTATAACTTTACGCCAAATCCCTTGCGGGGTAGGCAGAGATAACCTAGTGCCACATGACTCTTACAAATTTGATTCTTGCGATTCTTACAAACCTCACTCCCTTAACATTCATTGCTTCTTATACACGCTCGCCGGTTTCTATGGCCCTGACACCACCTCATATTGTAGGTTATACGAAGTTCACCGGGTCTTCTTATCTGAAATAAAAATATACGTTGTTTAGTGAAACTTTGATGAATAATAATATAGAAAGTGAAATAAATATTGATTAGAGATTAAAACTTTTGTTTGCAAATATGACATATGCAGTGCTTCGTTGACGAACACGTTTATATGTTCAGTGGTAAAAACCTTTGACTTTTTCCTATGAATGTCTGAAGGTTACCTTCAGACTGGCGTTTTAAAAAGGCAATCAATTTCATATATTTAGTTATATCGATATTGTGATTCAAACTTATTGTTAAATGCAAACAGTTCAAATTGTCGATGACTTATACCTATGTATTTGCTAAGTGTTTAAAATAAACCAAGAAGACTTTTTCGGAGACATTTTTGCTTTTCCTCCAATCACAGAAACTTTTTTAGCACTTTTCATATTTTTTTGAGATTTTTGGGAAGTAAGCAATTAGCTGTTCTATAGCAGCATCAATAATTTCTGACGGCGTTAAATTTTCAATATCACTCTCATCATTAGTCATATCACTCATTTTTAATAAAATAATTTCAAGTTACACGAACATAGTTAACGAAAATTTCGAACGAAATATGGCGGGAATTACATCTCGGCGCAAAAAGTTTTTGCCAAATTTTCATATGACATTTAGCTTTTATCTTGCAACATAGACGTTTAGCTTCCAAATTTAAAATTTAAGAAGATTCGCGTTACAAAACTTTTCTCGGTTAAACTGTATTGAAAAGTTGTATGGATTTTCATTACGTAACTGCTGCTTTCTGGACGATCCTTGTGATACTGACTGCAGTTTTAAAATTAGAACATTTCCGAATGGGAGTAGAAAAATTACTTAATGTTATAATTTTTTTTTGATAAAAGCAGGTGAATTAGTAGAATTAGCTAAAGGAGATGACAGTATCGAAATGTATGACAGTCACCTCCCTTCCAAAATAACAAGATGTAAATATTTACTTTTACTATATCACAATTTAAATATACAATTCGTCCAACCATCGGTAAATACAGTACGAGAACGCAGGGCAGGCATTCATAAAGTTATTGAGGAAAAATATTGATACTAAACCAGCATTACAACTGGGAGGTGCATCATACTCGGATTTACCAAAGGGAGACATTGTATAAAAGTCGTCTGCGTGAGTACCTCTGTGTCACCTATTTCTACCGCCAAGTAGCTATATTTATATAGCTGTGTTCCGGTTTGAAGGGTGATGTAGAATTACTGGGTACTGTGACGAAACAGCCTTAGGTCACAAGATTGGCAGCGCGCGAGTGATATCCCCGTGGTGTTGCGAGCGTCAATAGGCTGCGGTGACCACTTACTATCTAATGCGGGCCGGATGCTTGTTTGCCAATCTAGTTATATTAAAAAACATTGGCTTTGTGTGGTGTTTAAAATAAGGGTCCTGTTAATATACTCTAGGCATCCCTTAAATGGTCTGAAACGGATTTGTTCTGAAACAATTGTGTCGCGTATGCGTTCACAATGCAGTTTCGGTCGTCGGCCGCGCGGTTCGCAACAATTTGGCATGTCGCCATTGCGAAAAAATAGGCTCGGCGCGCGGAATGGCGCGTCAACTTCCGGTCTGTTCGTAATCTTCAATTTATTCGACTCGCGAATTGCAAATTTAAATTATTTTTTTATCAGTTTTTATCAGCCCCATAAACAAATATGCTTTACTTTTAACACGACTGGACTGTTATGCCGCAGGCATGATTCATGGCGTTACTGTAAATGTCTACTATTAGATATAGTTTTTTACCTTTTTTTACAATGTCTGGAAGCCTGATGTGAAGCGGTTACCGTCGCCTATGAATGCTAGCAACACATTAACTGTTACTAGCGCGATGCCACCTCTGCTGCTAACACAACCTAGTGACCTCGCTCAACCCTGTGGGGAGTTGTTATTCCGTTGTGGTTTTCTGTACACCCAGACCAATGGCTCATGCACACAAATGTTTGTCCTGTGTAGGAAATGAACCCACGAGCGCTAGTGTCAAAGTAGTGATACTAACCACTGCGCCACCGAGCTCGTCAAAACCCCTGCGTTAATATGTAGTTAATAATACCCGGTCATTTGATAGGAGTGCCCAGAGATATGCATCCAATACGTAGAGGCCTCTTCTATACTAGGGAGACTCTGCAATTTGCAGAATTCTATGATCTTAGGTCAACTGCAACTAACATATATATTTTTTTGTGTTGGTAAGCAGTTACCGTGGACACTTGCACCAAGAGTGTCACTCGCGCGGTGTCGACATCGTAAAGACCTCTTCACGCCTTTTCTGAAGAACCTCGTGATGTAGTCCGTTAGGAAAACCTAGGCAGGTTTAATACTTTCATAGTTTTTCCATACTATCAACTTATCACAAACAAAATTATCCTATGTTATTGTAAGGTAGAAGTGACCGGTATGTTTTAATTTATAATTTCTTGAAAAACTGATTGACTAATTACAGAATGGCGATTTTTCCATAAACTGGTGGTATCAGACCTTACTTTAGGCCAAATTACACGACCGATTATAGGTTTAGTCTTGTTGCCAATAAAGTTTTAATGTCATGACTTGCGGAATATACAGACGGACAACTAAGCTATCCTATAAGGATACTTTTTTAACCTTTACTACACCTTACTACACACTACTACTACACACTTACTCATCCCACTACAGGGACACGGCTCCATGCCGACTGTACCTGGGCATGCACAGTTATTGCGTTAAAAAATCAAGCCAAAAAATCAAAAAACTGTACTTTGACATGTGGAATCATTGTACTACTACTACTACACCAATGCTAACTCAGCTCACTGTAGGGATACGGGTCTCTCTTCAGGTTTAGAGTGTACTCCACCACGCTGTTCAATTGCGGATTGGCGGAGGCCAGTGTTCAAGCCGTGTTATGGTCTTTAAATTAAAGTTTTTTCTACGAAACCTGATATCATATTTTGTTGGATAACTAAAAATACGTAGATATTTTAGGCACATCTGCAACATAAATGCAATAGACTCTTATTTAATATTCCTCAAAGAAAATAATATGACTAATTTATTTTAGATTTCTTTTTCCGCAATCAACTATCTACTTCGACCCAATTTATTCAGTTACCCACAATTTTGGTGATGATAATTACTAAGCAAGTTATCTACTACAGAAAAACCCTAAAATATTTCCTACTACCCAAAAATAATGTTTACAAGTTTGTTAAGCTAAGAAGATCTCTATTCTGACGTGAAGATCGACTGATAGTCGTATTTCTTTTTTTTTCACCGCATCCCATTCGTTAGGAAAGTTTATCTCAAAATATTCTAAAATTGCAAAACGCATTGATTTTGCTGTTTCCGCTCTATTACTCCATCACTCTCATGGCTCTCTAATTACCATTTAATCTTATCTTTCCAAGGCATATTATTTTGCTCGGTTGACACAGTCTAACTGGCGTGCGGCTTCTGTTTGCAATCTGTCTTTGCAATGGACCAATTATTTCATTTGTAAATGCATTTTCACCCAGCCCTTAAAGCATTCGTTCCCACGCAACGTTCAATGTCCATGAAATGTCAGGTTTCATTATTTCGCCATGTTTGCTTTAGAAAGTTTCCAGAAGCCCTGCCACTGCACATTGGGCCCTGTAATAAATGTCTATTGTCACTTGGTTTAAAATTGACGCAGTAAATAAAGGAGGCAGTAAGTTATGTTGAAACAGCTGCTGACTGGAGAGCGATTTGGTGAGGGATGCAAATATTTTAAGAACGGAAAATGAAAAACAAGTATAAAAATTGTGAGCGTGAGAATGCCCAAGACGAGGAAGGAGGCGAGAAAAAATAGCTAAAAATATAAACTTTAAAGTTAATTGACAGGGATGACATGGCGAAGACTATATAATGTTTGCATGGTGCCAAGTAAAAGATGGTTTTTGAAATGTCTACTTAATATTGAGAAATTCAATATCCCTTATATTGAATTTCTCAATATTCAATCATGAATAAAAGGGCAAAGTTGAAATAGAGAGTTCGCAACTGTAACATTGCAAATAAAAGGCGAAATATAAAATTACACTCAAGCAAAGCCGCGAGCATCTCACGGCCATCCTGCGTGTCGATACTCTATGTTTCTGAAACAAAACGATAATATAATAAATTATCAATAAATATCATTTACCATCGTATATAAATTAAAGTCTGTACTGATACTGTGTTTTACACGTACTGTAGATGCATAAATTAGTATTTGAAAAACAAAACTTGAGAGACGCTTACCTACCAACTTCGTGGTGCCGATTTTAAATGTTGGTGTCATTCATTCTCATCATTTTTCCCTAATGCGTCAAACCGAGTATAACTCCAAAAATATTTTTCTGTGTATTAGTCTCGATTTTGAATAGTCTCAAAAAATTTGTCTGGTTTTTTTAACATGCATATACACATGTACAGTGTACACATATGCTGTGAGATGGTATAAGTTTTGGGGCCATTTCCATGAAAATTTTAGAAAATCTTTTCATTGCCTTCTGCTCCGAATCCTAAGGAAAAATCTTTTTGAAAATTTGTTGTTCCTGCGGTCATAGTCATAGGTTCATATATCATTCAGTGTTAAATATACAGAGATTATAAATTTACACAGAGTTTAAACTGAATTCAAGTATTACCCAAGTTGGAAGTGCTTTAGGGAGTTTAAGAATAATAGAAAAGATTATCAATAATTCTCATGCGATACCATGATTCCTGTAAACGAAGAGTCGCGTTCGTCTTCTTGTGTCACACACAATTAAACATGGTACCTTACCGGTAACGTAGTCAAGGGAAGTAAGTTCCCGGTAACATAGGTAATGATGAGTAATTTTTGGTAAAAATGAAGATGGCAATATTTTAATAATTTACCGTAACTTATTAATAATGCAATTAGTACTTAAAAGTGCTTGTAAGTGCCGGAATAATAAAATCGATATTCGGCCTATGATATGTTATTACAGGTTCAGCCCCTTAAAAATGTACAATTTCAAGTTATGTCATCTCAATAAATATTTTGATAAGAGGTACATATTTCACTTAGATGTATTTTCTATTACGCGGGGCCGAGATGTGTAGTACCGGGAAAATTACCAGTAACATCCAAAATTTTAAATAAGAAATGCTGGGATGTTCCTAATTAAATGAAAATACTTGGAAATTTCGGAGCTATTTTGGTCAAACAGCACATCTCCAAAAATTACAATAAATGTATATTATTCTCCTAATACATTGATTTTATTCTAAGTAGTCTAAAAATATGTTTGTAATTTCTGTTTAAGTACATATAGACACTATAATATTTAAAGACATTTAAAGAAATATAGCAATTATTTTGTACCTTTTAGAGCATTTTTTTCATAGCAGATGTTTTTGGAGTTGATATTTTTTTTGTAAAAATTTTTTTAGGTCTGGTCTGGTCAGAAATATTCCCAGTAATTAGGTAAGTTACTGGGAATATTCCTGTACGGGAATTTACTGGTAATTTACTCAATAGTAATGTTCCCGGCCGGCACATCCCTACTCACAATACGTTGTATGAATATTTTATCGAGTCTGGATGGAAAACGTCCAATTTCCAAGTTCATTACTCTCACTGTCTCAACACTATGAACTCGTTAACCTGTCTACGAGCAATAGTTTATCTGTAATATATAGTGTTTAGTCATATTTGCAGTCACTAAAGGAATTAAGTTTCTTTTGGAAGGTGAATATCCACAGTAGGGTTGCCACAACACGTGAAAAACTCTTATCACTTTCTTACCATAAGTGGTGAATAATTGAAACTATGCCTGCAATTTGTAAGTGAGGTTCATTAGTTGTGAATTGGAGAACAAATCTTATATGGAAATGGAGCTATTTTTGAAAACGCTTTTAAATAATATTGCAGATATACATTACCTATCTATCTATCTATAACTTCAAGCCAAATCCCTTGCGGGGTAGAGAGAAGCGTCTCATGACTCGGTTCTTACACACCGCGCTTCTTTAATATTCATAGCTCTTTTCATGCTCGCTGCCGGTTTCTAGTCCTGACGTCACCTTTTGATAAAACACAATCAATTTGGGCATGATAGATAAGTCTTGGCCTTTCTCGGTTCCTCGATCATCCTACTTCCGCGTTGCAAAATGCTAAAAGCGAACAGCCCTACACTTAGTAAGTTAGTTACCTACACATTAGATTTTTCGCGAATTAAATTGAATACGAAACGATTGAATAGTAGTGTACAATACTAATTATATATTTCATTATATGAAACTTTAGGCGCTCTATAAAAAAATAAGAATATATTTGTAAGTTCTGTTTGTTCAAATAAGTACTAATTCATCATCCTATGTAGGTCGCTAGTAAAACATAACTACAACGCTGCCTACCTAGGTTTAAAATTAAATACTATTGCCTAGGATGACCTAATTGTGGTGTACAATTACGAGTCTCATTATTGGTATGTCAATTCATATAACGCCTATTTCCTCAACAACACATCATTTAGGTCTAAAAGGTGTTCAGAGTTTAGTAAGCAAATAGTTACAGCCACTGTACACAGTTGAGACAATACAGTACAGCAACTCAACTAAATTAAAACTGAACAATAAGGAAGAGACACTTCGTGAATGTGTGTTTATGGCAGTGATACTAGCGGATAAAGTATTAGTATATTGATCAACTGATTGTATCGTTTTTAAAAAAAAGTTGCAAACGTCTTCATATGTTTCTAATTGCAGAATTTTTTTTCAATTATATTTTATTACTTCACAGTTTTCGCTTTGCAATTTTTTTAAATAAAGGTATGTACTTTTAGATTTTCAATAATCTACACCAATATTATATAAAATAGAACGGGCTAACCTCTAGAACTAGATTTGTAAAGGAAGGCTATTCAACATTAAGATACGACCCTTAGAAGCCGAGAAAAAGAAACTAAGAAAAAGCCGTTTCCATGGGGTACTTAGTTCTCTCTGCCTACCCCGCAAGGGACCTGGCGTGAAGATGTACGTACATTCATATATACTTATTTGTGTGATACAGCTAGTATAGTAGGTAGTTCTGCCCTACTTCTCTTTATGCCATTCTTACTACCCGTTTGTATATTGTGGTCAGAAGCTACCGGTTGCGGTTGTGTGCAGAACGGTTAGCCAAAGTGCATGGTATTGACAGTTAGCTAATTGCATCGCCCATGTGAAATGGTTAACGGTTTGGAGTTTCGCCTAACACACAGTTAATAATCTGTACAAAGTTTAAATCGGCATTTTTTTAGATAAGTTCTTTGTTACTTTTTTTTATACAACGTCGAGAGACGTATAAGTATACGCATTCTCGATTCCCCCCAAATGGTGATGAGCTCATCCATGCTCAGAAGGTACGTTAAGTCGTCGGGCGTGGATAGAAGACAGTCGTTAAAGTAACTAAAGAGAGATAGGGATATACCAGACCGACTGGTGAAGTACCTCTACCTCACAGAAAACTTCAACCCTATATTAATTCCTTGGATTGTGATCCGGCGAGTGACTCTCTTAGCCATGAAGGAAGTAACCTATGGAGAGCTGATGATACCGATATTACGTAGTAACTCAATTCATCGCACGCATAGAACGTGCAGTTCTTATTGACTACTTCGCGGATCAACATCGGGGCACTTGTCGGCTTATTGGTTAAAATATTGTCCCATTGGTCAGTCGGCTTATTTCGGCGCTAAAACACAACATTTTGTGAGCGCGGGGTGCCTTCATGCGTTAAGTTATTTATTGGCTACAATAATCACATTACCATCAGATGGGCCGCTTTGTCTCCCGACCTTGTAAAGAAAGTAATTAATATGACAATCTTCAATTCTTTATTGGTTCCACTATACAGGATTTGCATTGCCCATCTCCCATTGTTTTAGGAGATTGATTGAGAGCACTGATGGCCAAGTGGATAAAGAACCGCCTTACTGACCAACTGATCTCCAGTTCCAATCTTGGCATGCCACTACATTCGTGTTTTCGGTTTTATGATTATGATTATCGGCGGTGAATGAAAACATCGTGAGGAAACCTGCACATCTAAGATTATATTTCAAAAGATGTATGACCTAACCTAAGAAAGATCTGGTTTTCCCTCTGGGCTGTGGAGGTGTGACGGCAGTCGCTCCATATAAATATCAGTATCCTAGCCAAATTCTTGGGTTTAGGTAGCGAACCCCGCCAACCCTAATGGATTAGGAAACGAAATAACACTAAAAAGGACTTCTTCCCGCGCTTTTGACGAGTGACATTGTTGTTATACTTAAAATTTTTACAATTCAGTATAAAATTAGTCTTCTGTGACAATTTCGATTGTATTTTGTGACATAAGTGCTAGTGAAATTATACAGTGATGAAAAAACTCCAATATAACACGTTTATGCACTTTTTGGAAGACGTGAATAAGTTCATCAAGAAAACCTTGTAAAAATCACTATCGTTTTACGGGTGTTATGTAAATTGGGTTGATTGGGTCTAGGTATCCTTCCCAAGTATTTTTTTAGCACAGTTCCTGAAGCTGGAACATAGAATTAAGATTTTCAAATGGTTCTAAATTGAAGACTTTGACACTGGCATAAAGTAGCAACACTATTGCCATATATATATGAAAAAAACACTAAGAAGATGAAGCTTTTAGGAGATTGGAGATTCTCTATTCCACATAACTATGATATACGAGACATTGTTATCCAAAACCTGGTCATCTGCGAACGAAGTTATTTGAATGGAAACTTTTCAGTCATTGGTAACATCCAATTTTAGATCAGTTCATATTTGATCTTTATTTATCATGTCTAATTATACTTCTTTTCATCTATTTGGAGGTAATTAGGAAAAACCTGTGAATTTCGAGGTCAATATATAATTATGTCTTGATTATTAACTACATCATCTTTTACAGAGTAGCGTAATAAATAAACTTATAATTTACTAGCAGACTCCCGTGAGTAGTCCGCGTGAAATTGGAATTTGCTCACAATTTCATGGGTTTTATTTTATCTCGCGGAACTCTATTTATTTTATTAAACTAAAAGTAGCCTAAGTTACTCCTTATGACATCAGCCTGTGAAAGTTCTACGGCCCACCCGATGTATAGTTACTGAACAGTCGCAATACGTCTGATGACACTGCAACTCCTTAGATGCTTGCTGGTAAACTCCGTCACTCGCACTAAATTATACAAGGGATTAAAGTATGAAATTGCCGATTTGTACTGAAAAATTAAACTCGTTTTTTTCTAAGATGTAACATATTTTAATGTAATCAAAATACGGAGGATGACATATAGTTTCTAACTGCAGCTCCTGTAGAGTTACAAAGGTTTCTCGTGCAGTGCGAGGTCTTGCGTTATCATGGAACAATAATGGTGAACATCGATTCACGAGTCGGGGTGTTTCACTGCCAGTTTCGCCATCATTGTTCCAAGTTCGGCACAGTAAACATCTGCTGTTATTGCTTGACCAGACCTGAGAAAGCTATAGTGAATACCGCCATGAAGAAACCACCAAACGTTTACCATTACTTTTTTATTGGTAAGCTTTGCTTTAGGGCTCTGTTGCGGCGTTTGACATGGGGTCAGCCATTGAATTTTTCGCTTACGGTTATCGTAAAGAATCCACTTTTCGTCACATGTCACAATTCGATCCAATATTTCTTCATTTCTGTATCGATTCAACAAGGCAACACAAGTTTCAACAGGCGTTTCTTTCTGCAGATCACTCAAATCATGAGGCACCCATTTTTCATATTATTATAACTTATTGATTTGATGCAAATGAGTCAATATTGTAGGTAAGTTAACGTTAAACAATGACGCTAATTCCTGGGTAGCTTGACTCGGATCGGCTTCCACCATCACCTTCATTTCAGCGTTATGCACCTGTATAGACGGTCTTCCACGTGGTTCGTTCTTCAAGTCGAAGTTTCCATTACGAAAGCGTTTAAACCAAAAACGCACGATGCGTTCATTAGCAGTCTCCTCTCCAAACACAGCATTGATATTGTTAGCTGTTTCTGCCGCGTTAGTTCCGCGACGGAACTCGTATTCAAAAATTACTCGGATTTTCGAACTATCCATGTTTCCCGTCTAAGCTGAATAAAAAAACAATTGAAATTTAAAAATCAAATGTACATTTTTTAAACGAAAAACCTCGTAGGTATCTTGTGTTAAAAGTTTCACTTGAAAATTTCACATCATGAAGGTTTAATGTCCATTCAAAAATCTATTACCTACTTTAAAACGGCAATTTCACCCCTATTATATATCATACTTTAACCTCTATTATATACCATACGTTATATACGTATAGTATATAGAGGTTGAAGTATAAACACGTGAATTGTGGAATCTTTGTTTATGCATGTGACATGAGTACATAAAAATATTGAACGTAATCGTAATCCCTTGACAATTTGGATAAATGAGTTTCTTATATTATATACGTACTTATTGCAAGTAATAATAAATGATTTTTCATGAGGTCGCCGTCTCCCAGCGACAGACCGTCGTATCTCACTCGCGTTACGAACGACTGTGACGCATCATTCAAGGTCGAGCGACGTACTCTTCTTTAATTTCGAAGCCAATGCATGGCAACCTAGATTTTTATTTTTTCAATTAACTTGGTAAATATTATTGTATTCTACAAATATAGATCATAAAAACTATATAGGTACTTATTATCTATGCGTAGGTAATCCGTCTGAACGTTGGCGCCCACCCAATTATTGGCACCCTGACATTTAATACGAAATTTTATTATATTTACGAAATTACGAAATTTCATTTCATTTAGTACGTTACGAAAAGTGTGATCGGGCGAGGCGAACGGAAGTTGCGGGAGATATAAGTTAGTGAAGATAGAAAGAGATAGTTACGTTTCGTATATTACTGTATGTGCAAGAGAGATTTGCGAGCACACATTTTCTTTCTCTCTTTCTCTTATCTAAGACACAGTGCAGGCCTATTGTCTGTATCACACTACGGAGCTAAAGAAGTTTTACTTCAGTTGTGTGGTCTAAAGCACACTCGTTTTTAGGGTTCCGTACCCAAAGGGTAAAACGGACCCTATCACTGAGACTCCGCTGTCCGTCCGTCCGTCTGTCACCAGGCTGTATCCCATGAACCGTGATAGTTAGATAGTTGAAATTTTCACAGATTGATGATGCATTTCTGTTGCCGCTATAACAACAAATACTAAAATACAGAATAAATAAATATTTAAGTGGGGCTCCCATACAACAGACATGATGATTTTTTGCCCGTTTTTATAGATAATGGTACGGAACCCTTAGTGCGCGAGTCCGACTCGCACTTGGCCGGTTTTTTTTTTTATTACTAAGTATTAAGACTGAAAATAATGTAGGTATTGGTAAAAAGTTTGAGGGAATTATCTACATTCATTATAATTTTGAATCGTATTAAGTTCCCTTTGATATTAAATATTTCTTATTATTTTAAGATTGCGTCTTAAAGTACCAATTATTAGATGAATTACCCTATTATCTTTATGGTAAAAACAGATAAATAGTTTTACAAACTAAATTATTATTTTAACAACAATCTTACGTGTCTGATGTTTACATTTACCTGCTTACTTAACCTAATTGTAACCAATTTAGTTTGATTGAACCGGCCTGCCCTTGAGAGAAAGTGAAATTTATTGATGCTAATAATAATAGATGCATAGTACACAGATAACGAATCTAAACTACAGATTAGTTAATAGATTCTACGTGGTCTGTACGTCGTTGAAGAGTGCGGGAGGTTAGTTAGGTTGTGCCTTCTTTTAGCTCCTGACGTCATTTTCTGATAAAATACCATCAATTTGGTGATGGTAGCTAAGTCTTGGTCTTCCTCGACTGATATATCCTTCTACTTTCGCGTTGTATATCTGTTTCATATTTTTTTCTTCCTGCATCCTTTCTACATTCCGAAACAACGCAGCATGCCTCTTCTTATTTTAGCATCGACACTATCTTTCAGACCAACTCTATTAAAATCCAAGCATTACGCCACAAATTTTGCGCAACGGTCGCATTTTGGCCGCGTTTATACTACTTTCATGCTCTCTCTGCCATACCCAGCTCTCACTTCCATAAGAAAGCGTTGGTTCCAGCCATCGAGTCCGATGGTTCCAGCACTGCATTGTGTATAGCGAGTTATGCTTTTCTCACTAAAGCTTTTACTGTCAAGAAGTCCCAACGCTCCCACTCACAACGCTCCAAATTCCAGCACTCACTCGTCTTTTAAGATATATACTCTCATCCACTTGTTCATCAACCGTAATCCTTAAATTGGTTCTGATTTCTTTTTCAAAAAATCCGTACTTAAGTCGTTTTTGTTTACATTCCGTAATGTATGGCACACCACACCTAAGTATGCGGTTGCTTTGAAGTACTCGTAGTAAATGTATTATGAATAAAAAAAAATTAATATTAATATGTAACGAAATTTTTTAAATTATGTACTAATTTTTGACATAGCCGAAATGAAAAATTGCCTAAAAAATAAATTGGTGACCCCCTGTATTTTAATTTTTCAACATAAAATAGAACAAAATGTATATTCGTACTCGTACTGTACTTAATATTTTTATTCGGATCCATATATATACATGTAAAGGTCCAAAATATCAAAAATAATTGATTTTAGTAAATATTCGGCATCGGATCAACATTCGACATAATAAATCCAAATTTCAGATTTGTAAATCATTTGGTTTCTAAACCCGTGACACACTCATAAACAGACGAACAGACAGCAGAGTGTGTTTCCCGTCTAGGTATGTACGGAACCATAAATAAAATAACTTCTGGAGAACCAATGAGACCGAATATCGGGACAAGTCCACCACTGTGTCTCCTGTGTAGCCAGAATTAACAGCGGCGACCACAAAAAAGGCAATGAACAGTGAAGTCCATTGCCGTCCCGGGGGTTAAACTACAGCTGCTTTGGAACTCACAACGAATTTAATCAGAAGAAATTTGTAGGAGTAGGAAGTTTTGGAATTGACTTCCCCTCTTGGCAAAGTGAGAGACAGCAATATGACAAATAAGGCATTTAAAATCTCAAAGAGATGGCTAGTCAAGTGAAGCTCAACTGCCGTGCACCGCGGATTCATTGTATAGTAACTCCGAATATGTATATATAGTAACTCAATTTTCAGCTGCGGGTCGGTGAAGTAGAATGCGCAGCTCTGGCCAGTTCAGGAATTAACATCGCGGCACTTAACCGATTATTTCTTAAAAATATCTTTCATTGATCAGTGGGCTCTAATCGCTGGTATATTTAGGCGCTGACACGCAACGGTTTCGTGAGCGCGGGCTTTCATGTGCAGTCAAGAGTTTAATTGATTTGTGTACGGAACCCATATTAAATATCATAAAAGTTGATAATTGAAAGAGACTTAAACAATTGCTCAACACTATGATAGATGTGTCATTCCACATGCTCCGTGTATTATCTTGTTGCGAAAAAAACTAATGGAATCAATGAGCATAGGTACATCATTGAATCAATTGACATTCATGCGCACTTGACTCCATTGAATTATCTTTTCAAAATAAATTAGTTTGTGTAGGCGTATTGCTCATACTCGTATATCTTTAGTAGGCAACATTTTTGGGATACGCGGAAGAAATGCGAGAGTTACGCGAAATGGTGGCGTAATCTATACTAATATATGAAGCGGGGAAGAGTTTGTTTGAACACGCTAACGCTCTGGAACTACCAGTCGGTTTTGAAAAATTCATTTTGTATTTGATTGTCCAATCCTTGAGAAGGTTGTAGGCCGTATCGTGATGTTAAATAATCACGATACGACCCTAAAAGCAGAGAGAAAACTAGTGTGCTTCAGAGCACACGACTGAAGTAAAACTTCTGTAGCTCCATACTGTGATATAGATAATAGGCCTGCACTGTGTCTTAGACAAACGAAACTTAACTCGCTATGACAGAAAGAGAGAAAGAAAATGTGTGCTCGCACCTCTCTCTCTTGTCCCTACAGTCATATACGAAACGTAACTCTCTCTCTTTCTATCTTCACTAACTTATATCTCCCTCTCAACTTCCGTTCGGCTCGCCCGATCACAATTTTCGTAACGCTCTCGTCGCGCATTTACCAGCTTGCTCCCCAAATCAAGCGTGCGTAAAGAAGTTTTACTTCAAAAGAAATAGTGTAAGAAAAGCAGTTCTTGCGGTGCACCGGGATACGTGCGAATGATACTGCAGCTAGTAAAGAATATTGTAGGACTATGGTGTATTGTAGGACGTAGTATAAAAATAATAATGATTCATTAGTATTGTCAGGGTCCGCTACATAAGCCTGAGGATTTCAATGTCATTTTTTTTAACGTGGAGCCACTGTCAGATCTCCACGAGCCAGAGGGGAAGCCAGACCTTTCTTAGGTCTATCGAAATATAATTTCTTATATATATATAACACGAATTCAGTGGTATATGCCAGGATACGAAGCGGAAACCAATTGGTCAATACTCCGGTTCTTTATTCACTGGGCTATCACTGCTCTAATAAACTCACAATAACTTTTCTTTTTATACCACTAAGGTGGCAGTCAAGCCTACGGCCCGCCTGATGGTAAACAGTCACCGTAGCCTATGGACATTTGCAAACACCAGGGGTGTCACTCATGCGTTGCCGACCTTCTAAAAACCTCTTCACGGATTCTTCTTCTTGTAGGCCCTCTTAATTCTGCCCTGGTGCAAAATATATAATCGTAGAGCTCCGTTTTTTTTTCTACCTATGGACTAACCTAGGTACCTGCACTAATTTCAGCCTCATTCAATTCGTTTTCGAGATTTCGTATCATTGAGTGACAGACCTAGTCAGGTCATAAGTTCTGTCAAAAATTTTTGATGTATTTAATGATAGACTTTTTGATAATTATGTAAAAGTTGTATATGAAATGAGAGGTAATTAAATGTACAATAAAATTTTAGTTACATTATTCGAAATGCCCTCCTCCATTTTGAATACATGCCCTTAATCGACGCGGCCAGTCATCGATCGCAGCACGCACCACATTTATATCTATTTCTGCCGCTGCTTCAACCAGAGATGCTCGGAGACAACAAATTCTGATGAGGTTTAGCGCAGACTTTCTTCTCCAAATGTTGCCATATCTTGTAGTCCAGTGGGTTTAAATCTGGACTAGAAGAGGGCCAGTCTTTATGCCCGATGAAGTCAATTGCAATTCCACTCAATTCTCTTTTGGCGCGTAACCACAGCCGTGCAACGCGATAACCGCGACTCTATCTTCCTTTTTGAACCACTCCTTATTTAAAAATGAATTTATTTTTTATTTTCGGCAAGCGGCAACGTTCTATTTTTAAAATTAGTGAAAGTATTTCTGGCCAGTATTCCAAAATTAAAATATTAAGGTTTTGACAGAACTTATGACCCGACTTGGTATATATTGAGTATTTTTGAATACTTCAATCAATCAATCCAACAACATTGTGACGGTTGTGTTGGAAGTCTTCAATGTTTGTTTATTGTGTTCGCAGTGTATTATCAGAGTTTGTGTGTGTTACGAATGACGTCAATGCTTTTGACGCGGTCTCGTTGTGAATTCTGTCACAGAAATTGTGGGAATACGAAGTTGGCAGAGCAGCTATAAACTGACAGAAGCATAGAAAAATGTTGCAAATTAAAATTGCTAAATAAATAAAAATATATTTTTAGTACACGGTCTATTACTTTAACTTTACATCTAGTTTTGCATATTTTTTACAATAAACCAATAAAATATTACATGACGTCGTTTAAATATCTTAGCGTTTTGTGCATACTGACCAATGAAAGGATAATTTAACCAATAAGCCGATAAGTGACGCCATGTTGATCCGTGAACTAGCCAATAAAAGCTGCGCGTTCCACTTTACCCTCCCCTAGTAAGGAATACGGCGCGAGCACGCAAGATTCGTAGGCTGATGTTTAATGGATTATAACCTTCCTCAAGCATTGGGCTATCAAATGCAAAACTATTTTGTCACATTCAGTTAGTAGTTGATATATATTACACCGCTGATGTGGAGAGACGAGTGAGTGCAGGGAATAGCGTGAATGGAGCGTTGGGTAAACTGCTGGGCAGCTGAAATCTAAGCCATAAGGCACAGCACGCTGTACACAACGCGGTGCTAATCCCAACGCTTACTTATGGAAGTGAGAGCTGGGTATGGCAGAAAGAGCATGAAAGTAGAATAAATGCGGTCGTGATGCCACTGCGAAAAATTTGTGATATAACGCTTGCTGACCGAGTTCGAAATGATGACGTACGAAAGAGAGTTGGTCAGAAAGAGTGTCGGTGTTAAGATAAGAAAAGGCATGCTCCGTCGGTTCGGACATGTAGAAATAATGCAAGATGAAAGAATGGCGAAACAGATATACAATGCGAAAGTGGAAGGATGTACGAGCCGAAGACGACCCAGACTAACCTACCATGACCAAATTGGTCGTATTTTATCAGAAGGTGATGCTAAGGCCTTAGGAACCAGCGAGCGTGCATGAAAAGAGCTATGAATGTGAAAGAAGCGAGTGAAGTGTGTAAGGACCGCGCCTTATGGCGCTCGGCTCTCTCTGCCTACCCCGCAAGGGACTTAGCTTGAAGATGACTGTGACGTGCTCCATGGCGCCGTGGTTAATAACGCGACTTTGACACGAGCCAATCCTCACACCATCCAAACACCAACGTTTGGATGAACATGTATGTTTGTCTTGGTTTAAGAAAGGTAAAGTGCACTAAAGCAGCCCGTTTGGGGAATAACCTCCACCTCACAGAAAACCGCAGCCAAATAACAACTCGCTGGAGGGTTGTTTTGTTACTGCGTGTGAGCGAGGTCACCAGTAAGGAGTACTTAATGCGTTACCAGCGTTCATAGGCTACGGTTAGCACATTACATCAGGTGGACCGTACGCTTGAATGCCTCCCGACGTCATATATAAAAATCGGTCAAGTGCGAGTCGGACTCGCGCACGAAGGGTTCCGTACCACTATCTATAAAAACGGCAAAAAAATCACGTTTGCTGTATGGGAGCCCCCCTTAAATGTTTGCTTTATTTTAATTTAATTATTTATTCTTAAAGTGAATATATAACTAAATATTCTGTGAATATTTCAAGCGTCTACCAGTTGCCGTTATCAATATCGAGCAAAAACGAGCAAAAAAATCACGTTTGTTGTATGGGAGCCCCCTTAAATATTTATGTTATTCTATTTTTTAGTATTTGTTGTTATAGCGGCAACAGAAATACATCATCTGTGAACATTTCAACTGTCTAACTATCACGGTCCGTGAGATACAAGCCCGGTGACAGACGGACGGACGGACAGCGAAGTCTCAGTAATAGAGTTCCGTTTTACCCTTTGGGTACGGAACCCTAAAAAGGAAGAGATAGGTGCGGCTCTCCTATGGAGTTGAATTGTAATAATAACATTACCATCTTATTAGATACATTTCGGTGTTAATTATAGTTAAATAGTTTATTTGCAGTCGAATAAACAACTAGTACCTACATGTAAAAAATACTGAAAACATAACACTCCGTTGGTTAATAAAGTAAACATGACTCACCATCCGACACACGGTCGTCTAACAAAGCTTATAGCTCAGTGTTCACTCGCACGGTGCCCGCTGTTATTTCTGTACCCTGCGCGCACATTGTTAGTAATTTGCTGCCAAATCAGCTTTTTTTTCTAACACGCTAAGAGTGCGCAGGCGACTCTGACTGACGTGCACATATAAAAGTTATCCGCCTGTTATTTCGCGAAAATAGCTTCATCCAGACGCTTATTGTGTTTACCGCTGGTCTTCAGTTGAACATTTAGATGTTAAATTCATTCATTATCGTCATCTTTAGACGAAAGCCACCAAGTGCAAGTGGTGCACCCTGCCATTTAGCAATACTAATTAACTGACTTGAATAATTTCAAACATTTTTTTATACAACGTCGAGAGGCATACAAACATACGGCTGATCTAAAGCGCTACCTATGAGCGCTTGCAATACATTAAGTGTCAGTCGCGCGATGCTACCTCCGCTGCTAACGCAGCAACTTCCTATGAGCTTACGGGATTAACACGGGGAACCGCGCACCTGTTGGTCAATATTCCGCTATCATTGAACATTACACCTACAGTAGGATGATTTTGAAAGAGTTTCGAAAGAGGGATTACTAGCTTCTTTTTTTCGGACAAATTAGACAGTGCCATCTAGCCCCAAAGTAAGCGAAGCTTGTGTTATGGCTACTAGACAACAGATAAACACACGCAAATATTTTTTTATGCAAATACACACTTATTATACACAGAAAACAACTAGACCAAGATAAACAGACATGTTCATGCCCACAAACGTTTGTACTGTGGAATCGAACCGACGAGCGTTGGTGTCATGGTAGCGTAACAGCGCGTTTCACCACTGCGCCACCGAGCTCGCCATTGATACGAGTAGTTCATTTTGGTGTCTTTACAAGACGTTCGACATCTTTCTCGCCCTTGTATCACATATTAAAATTCGTGGCATCGAATTCCAAACGCTTGCATAACGACTTGATATGCATAAGATAATTTGCGTATACAGGTTTATATATGCATATAGCAGCCGAGCATCGCTCAGTTTTTGATGTTTTTTTCGTATAAAATCAGTGTTCTTAGAAAATACATCTATGTAGACGAACTTTAAAAGGAAGGAGTGCGTCACAGGTAGCGGTGATTTGAGTTACTACGTAATATCGAATTCATAGTAATTTGTACGAAATGATGAGCTACTTTTCATAACGTGGCGGGGAGTTCACCCTCACAGGCTGGAGCCGCAATGGTCGCGTACTGTGCGGTTCCAGAGAAGTTTTCTTCGGAGAACTCTCAAGCTGTGGAATGAGCTCCCAGCCGAGGTTTTTGCAAGGGACTACAGCATGGAGTTCTTCAAGAAATGCGTAAAGAGGTTTTTAGAGGCCCGGCTACGCATGAGTGACATCCCTGGTGTTGTAAATGTCCATAGGCTACGGTGACTGTTTACCATCAGGCAGGCCGTATGCTTGATTGCCACCTTAGTGGTATAAAAAAAATATCGGTCTCATCAGTTCTCCATGGGTTATTACCTCCATGGTCAATATAGATGGGCTGGCTGAGATTTGAATGCCGTTTTTGCCGATACCCATTCGATTGACAGTTTGGATGCAGTTGTACCAACTGCACGGCATCCAAACTGCAATTTTGCATCTAGCGTATAGGCTTAATGCAGTCGGTCTGTATAGACCCTTACAAAATTTGGCCACGGCAGTGTGCGTGTGTAGGTGTATAACTAAGAGCACATCAAAGTTTACTCGTCGACGTGTCTATCTTATTGCGTACTCATTAGGAGTTAAATTTGAACTGCACTGTAAAGTCAGCATTCGACGGAAGACTGCGCGTAGTAAAAGCCGGAAAGCGAACCTTGGGCTCCAAAGCGAGAGCACGCAACCCGGAAGCAGTCAGAACCCGTTATATACGTTTTCCCATACATTTCGCGGTCATATATGACCACCCGGGTTTCGAAGGGTTAATGTGAAGTTGGCGCTTTCCCTTCTATCTTCTTGGTGCGCTTGCACATCGAGCAACAGATCAAGCTTTACATCTGGATATGAATATGAGCTTTACTGGTATGGGATAGTGCATAGATCGGTTTCTGCTCCTGGGTAAGACCTAGGTTTGCTTCTGTAGGTTTATCCTCATGTGTTATTGTAATGATGGAGTGTAGTAATCCTAAGTACAATTCTCTGTGTAGGATACAATTTTACAACGACGGGAAGACAACATAGTATAATATAGTAGGCATACAAGAATAGTGCAACACAGGAAGTAACACACTCTTGCTGTTACCATAGCAGCCCCTGAGGAACTTACTTGTAACCTCACTCGTTCTAGACGAATAAATAACACCTTCCGGGGAGGAGTTATTTAACTGCGGTTTTCTATAAGGCGGAGGTACTTCCCCGGATGGACCAATTTGATGACCTACCCTCATTTAAAAACATCCAGCCAAACAAACGTTTTCAAGCACATAAATGTTTGTCCCGTATGGGAATCGAACCCGCTCGCCTTGGTGTCAAAGTTGCATTGCCGAAATCTCTATCACGGATCTCGTAAAAAAAAAAACGAGTATGCTTTAGACCACACGACTGAAGTAAAACTTCTTTAGCTCCATGGTGTGATACAGACAATAGGCCTGCACTGTGTCTTACATATACGAAACGCTATGAGAGAAAGAGGGAAAGAAAATGTGTGCTCGCACCTCTCTCTTCACTCTACAGTAATATACGAAACGTAACTCTCACTCTTTCTATCTTCACTAACTTATATCTCCCTCTCAACTTCCGTTCGCCTCGCCCGATCACACTTTTCGTAACGCTCTCGTCACGCATTCACCAGCTTACTCCCCAAGACAAGCGTGCGTAAAGAAGCTTTATTTTAATAAGGTTCCTTCTTTGTTTTTCACTTTTAATAGTCAATGAAAGAAGCGCGATTATAAGGACCTCATCGTACTGGTTTTGTGTGGAACGTCAATCTCAGTCTTAAAGTAGGTAGGTTCCTTTTGTTATTCCCCTCTTGTAATGGATTCGGCGATGTTGGCAACAATATAGTAATTAGTCCCAGGGGTTGACGTCAGCTCCACCACGTTAGGGGGGAGCGGGCAGCGGCGCGCTCGGCGACAGCACCTGGCGACTGCTGAGACGACGCACGAATTGTGTTGCTTTTTGTTGGCTCTACGAATGGCCTACTTAAGGAATTATTATTTTGGCTTAAGAAAAAGCGAAATCACAAACAAATCAATTTTATTTATGTACTCGCTATTGAATGAAACAAAATCTAATAGATAGTATTGTCTTAGGTTTTCGCGATTCTTAAACATTGAATTAAACAATTCTTAACGGAAGTATCGGGTGTTTTATTTATTTTGTTGAACCTGACGTTTCGAACGCTTTGCAGCGTCCGTGGTCGCAGGAAGACGAAGGTGGCATTTGACTTACATTGGTTATTCAATTATTACATCTACCGACATGGATGAATTAATTATGTATGTTCCGATTCACACAAAAATCTAATGTTTATGAGTAGAACTCTGGGTTTGTGACTTGATTATTTTTAGAACTGAATCCCAAGAAGGTGGTACTTGCCAACCATCTTCTCTATTGAAATTGGGGTGTTTTCTTCATTAATCTAATAGATATTAAGAAAACATTAAGTATGTAAACACAGCGACAATGTTAGACAATTGCAGCACCATTTTTACTCTTGTCGTGTGTGCCATAGGAACGTTACACAGGTCAAAAAGTGTAGCTTGAGGTGTCGCTTTGTGTACCTGATGTGAAACAAAAGTTAATGCATGTTCAACCACGTCAGCTCTTATTTGCCCCCACTGCAGGAATACTTGACGAGCCCTGCTGCGGATTGGTTAGCAATGCCTACTTTAATATCAAGGCTCGTGATTCCAATTACCGCAGCCAAATGGCAACTCCCTAGAGTGATGTTGTGTTTCTACGAGTGAGTGAGGTTACCAGTAAGCTGATAAGAAGTCGTTGAGGTAGCAACAGTGGTGGCAACGTTTGATACTTTCTGTACTCCAAGCGTTCATAGGTTACGGTAACCACTTCACATGTGGGACGTATACTTGTCTCTCATCGTGTTATAAAAAAATATCACATTGTTGTAAATTCATGGATACATTGGAACCATTAAATCATGATTAAATCTAAGAGTTTATTCCCATATGTATAAATACTAAATCATCCTTATAGGACATAAAGCAACATGTAGACAACGTACGAGTTCCAAGTCCTTCGATCCTTCGAGTGATGTAATACTCGTAAGTGCGTAAAACAAACTGTGCCAAAAAACGAATTAAATCGACTTATTAGGTATCATACCTTTGCATATTTTACTTTTTAAATTGGTCGCGTAAAATAACCCTTGTCCCGAAATTGATGTCGGGGGGATTCCCGTCTAACATTCCGTAGTGTTGCTACCCAAACGAGTATACATTTTTTATTCCTTTTTATCAATATCGAAAAACCAGGTTATTTGTTGTTGCGTCACAGGCGTACAGAGATATCTCTAATCACCGATGTTAACGGTTTCGACATTACTGAATACCGGTAATGCCCTAACTGAGACATGGGTTGCATTTACTCTAATGCTCACAGACAATATTGTATTTTGTAAGAAGATTCGTGCAAGTTATATGTATATGATTGAACAAAAGATTGTTTGGAATATGATACTATACCTACAGACTATAGTGACATCAACAAAGTACCAAAGCTAATAATGACATATAAAAAACCTCTGGGAAAATCAATGACCTTCGGAAGGTCATTGGGGAAAACCTAAAGAAACTTTTCGCGGGAGGATATCCCGGTGAGTGGCACTGAGGTAATATTGTACCTAGTACATAATAACTCAATGGTGAGTGGTTACTTTTAGGAGGCACCTGTGGAGGTGCTGCCTTCACCCGAGCGTTAATCCCAACCGTTTCTTAACGTTTAAGAACGATAGATGTCTTCTCGTTCGGGCCCATGTTTTTTTTTGAGAAAATAACTATATGTGCCTCGGGCGGGATCATACTTTGCCCGTGACTGGCGGCTAGTCCTGCTAACATGATCGCGCATCGATCACTGACTTCCCGAAATCTACAGTTGCTCCTATCCAGCGTTATCCCGTTTCCAAATTCATTAGAATCTGCAGTAATGTACTATTAATATCTCAATGGTTTAAAATACTTATTTGTATGGTTTACGTCATGGTTCACTATGTAGTTCTATTATTTTTCAGCTCTGTGTAAATATGATTCATAGTTAAATAATTATGTATGACCGATTGATATACAGTCATAGTTTAGAAATTCATTTGCTCGTAGCTAGGGTTGCGGCAATGGTCAATTTATTCACCCAAGTTTGTTAAGGGTTGACGGGATGGGTCAACATTTCAAAAAGTGATTCAAATTAATCATAATGGATATTGATCACCACAAAAAAATATATATTGTTTTAAATAAATAAACCTTAACCCATGACATTCAAAGATTATTTATAAAAAAAAGGTAAATTGTGAAAGTAGGAGTTAGGAGCCGTGAAAGGCCAAGACTCATCTACCATGACCAAATTGGTCGTATTTTATGAAAAGATTAAGTCAGGCGCCCTATGAACCGGCGAATAAGCATGAGCAAGAGCTATACATAGTGAGTGAGTTGTAAGGACCGTGGTTTACAGCGCCCGGTTCCCTCCGCAGATCTGTTCATGCACACAAATATATGTCCTGTATGGGATTCGAACACATGAGCGTTGGGTGTCAAATTAGCGTTACTAATCACTGTGCCACCGAGTTCGTCAAGATGTTATTCTGTAATCTAATTATATTTTCCTATTACAATATGTTATTATAATGTCTTATTTCATTTGTCGTAGGTTGCCTAACATGCGTTCAAGTCTTGAACATCATGGTCCTGCTGGGCTTCATGTTGAACTACGCGCTCCGCGTGAACCTCACCATCGCTATTGTGGAGATGATATACGACGACAACCACACGGCCATTTTAAACACTACACACGACTCGCTGAATGTCACACAGGTATTTAATGTTCAACTTTGGATCTTAAATTTCGAACATCAGAGTCACGTTTTCATCGCCCTCAGAATAAAGATCTACCTACTATTCTACCATAGATACGAGTATATACGACAACAATTATTTTGAACATTACATGCGACTCGCTAAATGTCACACGGGTATTTTATATTCAACTTTGGATCTTAAACTTTGAGTAACAGAGTCACATTTTCATCGCCCTCAGGATAGAGAGATATATATCTACTATTCTAACATAGATATATACAACAACAATTATTTTGAACACTGCACACGACTCGCTTAATGTCACACGGGTATTTAATGTTCAACTTTGGATCTTAAATATTGAACAACGTTTTCCTCATCCTCAGAATAGAGTATGTATTTTATGTTCAACTTTGGATCTTATTTTTCAGGAACACCGTTCCTATATGAATTCTATATGTTTGTCTGTGCGTTTATTCGTGCGTTTGTCTGTCGCTTTTTTTTCGAATATTCGAATTTTGACTTCAGATTCGGATTCAGCATAAAAAAGTAGAATAGGAATATTCAGGAACACCGTTCCTATCTCTTAATGAACATGGTCAAAATGGCCGACAAATAAAAAAGAAAAGTATGCTTATATAATTGACGAGCCAGGTGTTCCTCTGGCAATGCAAGCTTGCGCATTCTCAACTGGTTTATAATAAGATTTAAAATACAATATAAGAAGTGTAGGATTGTAAAAAAAGTTTTAAACAAAAGAATCCCGTATTCCTCGTTCTCAGAATAAAGAGATGCCTATCTATTATTCTATCATGGATATATAAGTACAAGTATTTTGAACACTACACATAACTCGATAAATGTCACACATGTATTTTATGTTGAAATTTGAATCGTAAATTTTGAACTACAGAGTATTGTTTTTATAGCCTTGAGAATAAGGAGATATAATATCTACTATTCCATCGTGACGACAACAGCAGTACTTTTCAACTTTGGATCTTAAATTTTGAACAACGGAGTCACGTTTTCTTTGCCCTCAGAATAGAGAGATTATCTCTCTACTGTGTTATGTATGTATAATGAATATAATGTTATAATTGACATTGACTGTAAAATAGACAATTCATTAATTTCAACACAATGTATATTGTTTTTTAAAATGTCGTGTAAGTTACGAAAACAATGATAATCAGACAACTTTCAACACTACACACGACTAGCGAAGCGTCACACAGGAATTTTATGTTCAACTTTGGCTGTTTAATTTTGAAGAACAGAGTCACGTTCCTATGCCTTTACAATAGAAATATATATCTCTACTGTGCTGTCGTGCATGTCATATATTAAAAATATATATATAATCACTCAACGATCTTAACTACACACGACTCGCTTAATGTCTCACGATATCATAAACTGAGCCATATTTTCTTTGCCATCCCTATCGTGCAAATAGAGAGATTAATTAATACCTCTCTCCGTTGTGGAGGTGATACCTACAAAATTAAGTTCAAAATGAATGACTAAATTATAATGAGACACTGTATTAAAGTTTCCTTGGGACACAGAATATAGGGACAGTGTGCGTTATCCGGGCCAGCCACTACGTATAATCACGGTATATGGCAATACCTTGATAATTTTCGTGTTGTTCCTGTATTTTCTGGACGATAATGTAAACATAACGCACCTAATATAGCTAGTAAGTAAATTGTGTATTACTAACAAACTATGGATTTACACCGAAATAAATATTAAATAATAATAATAGTCCGCCCCTCTTCTGCAATAGCCCAGTTCCAATAAAACCTCCCGATCTCATTTTAATAGCCCGCTTTTTTCCGACATATTTCCAATAGTCCCAATACCTGTCGTGACCTGTTGATTAATATCCCCTGGAGCATGTTACGGCGGGCATAATACATTACATCGTTCTTTTCGAAAGGGCCTCTATGCGTTGGATTCATATCCCCACGCACGCCTATCAAATGACCGGGATTAAATCCCGTGAAATAAAAAATAAATAATAATAAATAAATTCATAGTGAATATCTATAAATATTCATAATTTGACAACACTTAATTTAAATTTGATACTGCTTCGTATCTGTGGGTTGTAGGAAAATACTACAAGCAATCAATAACATAATACATTGTCATTTATGTACGTATTGTCTCGTTCAAATGTTGAACATTCATCCTGAATTATATGTACTGTAAAATTGCTTATTGAATGTAAGATCATTGAATTATATATCCCATTTGTAGCTAGTGTCCGCGTTGTTCTTCAGTTTACGATTAGTGATGAATAATTAATAATAATAGACAATGGAGTGCCACCGTGTCTCGGCTGAATCTATCTTCACGAACGGGTCTCTAGAATAGAACACAGTTTATTGCACCAAATAAATACATTTAAGTAACATTTTGTTTCCCTAAAAAGACTGGAAACGGATCAGGAACCATTGGTGTTTCTGATGTCTATGGACGGTGGTGACCACTTATCATCAGGTGACCCACACGCTCGTTTGCCTCCCTCTAATATAAAAAAAAACATTGCAAGAGTGCAATAGGCTGTCTTATCGCTAAAGCGATTTCTTCCAGTCTCTACATGTGGGATTCTTTTTTTTATTCCCAACGTAAACGCGACGACACACAAAAGACGAACTTATCCAATAAAATTGTGCGTTAGTCATTCTTTTTAGGGGGCACGAACTGTCCGAGGATGGGAGTTAGTGAACTCTACATGAGTTGAGTTCAACCGTACATACACATGTTATGTCTCTTACTGACTTACCAGCTAGGGGTTGCCTTCAGCGGGGAGACTTTAAAGGCTTCATCTGAAGCGATCGTCCCAGGGGTCACAGGACGACGCAGTGTTGTGTTCTTATTTCCGCGCATTATATTCAAATGGCCTGAATTTAATAATTAATACCCGTGATTTACAAAATATTGTAATACCTTTTAACTAAACAAATGTTTTCAAAGGTATAGTTGCTGTCAAGCAGAGTATCAGTCAGTTTGTAGTAGCTCTGTAATCTTCACTGAAAAATGAAAAATAGTACAAATATTGGGAAAGGGATATTCGGGAAAGGTATATTTTGGAACCAGGGGAGTTTTTGGCAAAGGGACATTATGAATCGGAAGGCATTTTTTGCGGTTAGGAGATTTTAATCCTCCGCGGACAAAAGTCCTTTATCTGTGCAAGTCTGCTGTTATCAATAAAAAAATGTATGCTGACGACGGCCTTTACTAAGTATATCACTATTCATCATACCCACGCCATACCTCACGCTCCTTACTTGTATAATGTGTACATAAGCTATAGACGGCATATAGTGTATGTAAGGTGTCAGATATATAATGAAAGGATTGTAATGATTATGTTCATATTTCCACAATTGGGCAAGCCCTAATAAAGTGTAAATTACATGTTCTCGCATTCCCTTGTTTAATATTTACTCGAGACGAATAAACCCATCTATACATCTAGACACACTGCGGTTGACGCTGTTTAACTTACTTGATCGATTACACGCGCATTCTACTCGTAATTACCACGACAACGAGTTTCTGCCGTGGCTGAGTTAGGATATTTTCTGTCATCACTTCCCGTAGCTAATACTATTCGTGGTAACCATGCGTCACAGCGCCGCACATTCTTCACACATGGTTTATTACCAATGCTGAAAAGCAAACAAATTATGTCACTATCTGGATATGTTCCAACTAATAACACAATCTTACAGCATCCGGAGCACATTCAACAGACGAGATACCACTGGGACACAAAACAGAAGAACCTCCTGCTGGGATGTTTCTTCTGGGGATATGTGCTCACAGAATTACCAGGAGGTCGACTGGCTGAAGTCGTCGGTGCTAGGTGAGTGGACATTTATGATTATACTATGTCAACCAAGCATACGGGCTATTTGATGTGAATAACTTGTCAACTTGAGTCAACGCTTGCTGTTGAAGAAATTTGTGCTAAAGCTGCATTTCCTCGAGGGTTTACTCGTAACATCGCTTTGGTCGTGGGTTCGAATCTCACCTAGGCGAGGAGGTGAATTTTTCAAATGTAAAATATTCATAGAACTTCACTCACTCGTAAGAACACTAATTGTTATTTCGTTGTCCTATTTGCGTCGTGTCTCATGATATATTCATATCACTTTTTCACTATACCGTTGCTAATTTGGCAAGGTACACCATCTGCAGTTGTGATTAGCTTTACTTCTGATAATGATGAGTCTTAGCCGCTTAAATCCCAGTTGTAAATATCTAGTCCGGACATAAGTTCTGTTACTAATGAATATGCATTTATTTTTTTATAAAGTAATGTAATCTTAATAAAACTTATATATTATATATGTTTACGGAAGTCTCAGCAAAAAATAAAAAAATGATTCTATTCGAAATGGCCACCTTTGGATTTGATAAAGAGCTTTAATCTGTATGGCCATCGGCGAATCTATGGATTTACACACTGTTTCCGTGGGTTTAGATACTAATTGCTTCAGAGATTTCTTAAGAGCCACAATGTCGGCGTGTCAAGCAGGCCATGTTCTCTAAAACTGACTATAATTTGTTGAAATTAAACTATTTTTAACGGAAGTATCGCGTGTTTTATTTATTTTGTTGAAACCTGACGTTTCGAACGCTTTGCAGCGTCCGTGGTCGCAGGAAAGACTAAGGTGGTATTTGTCTTACATTAGTTATTCAATTATTACATCTACCGACATGGATGGATTAATTATATATGTTCCGATTCACACAAAAATCGCTCACAGTGTCCGAGCATTTTTTAGTAGATCTTTGGATCTGTGACTTGATTATTTTTAGGACTGGATCCATATATATTTGATATAATTTGTTGCCTAAGGGGTTCAGGGATCTGGGTTAGATGAGGGCCAGTCTTCAGCTCGTATTAAGTCCGGAACGTTGGTTTCGAGCCAGGTTTAAGTAGTTCGTGACCAGGTGCAGGATCCCGCTGGAAAGTCCACGGTACTTTTTTTTAAAGTGTATTGCTGAGAGGTTTTTACAACACGATCCAAGACAGTCTCTTGATAAACTCACTTTGGCTGAAGTCTTCACTCCTTTTTCACATAAATGTAGCTTTGTGAATCCTTGAAAAGACACTCTCTACCAAACCATTACGGACGCAGGATGATGACCACGTTGTATGTACCTTTCCGACAACTTGAGCGACTTCTTTAGAACTGTCGATCCACTCTCTTCAACTGTAGGGATTGATTATTTTATATCGACGATAAGCGCTGAGTTTCAGGTCTTGTTTTATTATACACGAAAGAGTCCTAGCGGGAATCTTCATTTCTCGCGATAAGATTTTTTGTTTCCTAATGGGATTTCCGCGAATTCTGGCTTTAACAGCATTAACAGTTTTTGTAGTTTTAACAGCACGCGATCGCCCCGATCTTTTATGGTCTTCAACAGAGGAAATGTTGGTATATCAGTCGATAATACGATATACGAACATACAGCCAAGCCAAGCTTTTAAAGTGTCTTGAATAGTCCGACGGCTTCATACCCACTTTGTGCAAGGCAATCACTACAATCCTATTTTCTTTAACACCCAATTCCATATTTTAATTTGATTATAATTATAAAATAAATATGTATAACAGCGGGAAACATAAAAAAAAAATAGGGGGGAGGAAGTTTTTAACATAATAAACGCGTTCCAAATTCAAAATACCTAATTAAAGAGTTGAAAAAGAAAGTTTCTAAGTAACAGTATTTATGGCCAGACTAGTTACAATGTTTTTCGTGGCGATTTCTCTGTCATATGGAGTTAATAAATAGTACTTTAGGTATTTTAGATCTACAAGTAATCATAATCCCATGGCTTGTTATATGACGGACATGTAAACGAAATGCCCTGACCTTGACCCTAACAATGAAGGGAACTTGCGTAAAAACCCCTCAATGACACAGAATACGCCATCAGTGAAGGATGTTATTAAAACGGAGTCGTAGGTCTTCCGAATTTTGCCCAAACATATCAAATGACGGTGTCCACTGGCCGAAGAAACCGCCTGATCGTGTGTGAGAAAGGATTCCGCACTCAGGTTTCAGAAGTGTAAGCAATATCGTATTATGTGATGTATGTTTGTTAAATAGACTGTGAGGTTTAGTTGTAGTGGTTTAGGCTACTGACTCAACTAACATACAAGGCTGACGAGCTCGGTGGCGGAGCGGCTCGATTCCCACACTGGACAAACATTTGTATGCATGAACATGACTTGGTTTGGAGGTTTGGCAAACCGAAACAAAGTTAAGATATGACTAATTAATACTTTTGCATTGATTGACAAATTAGAACCAAAAAGTGAGGCACGCTTAACCAATTGGAACTTTCTTTGTATTTGACAAGTTGGTTACAAAATCTGTTTGTCTTGGTCTCGGTGTTTTAAGAGAGGTACGACGCATCAAAGCAACCTGTCTGGGGAGTTACCTCCACCTCACAGAAAACCGCGGCCAAATAACAATGCCTTCTTAGGTTGTGTTCCTGCAAGTGAGTGGGGTTACAAGTAAGCTCCTAAGGAGTTGCTGTGTTTGCAGCAGAGGTGGCATCGCGCGAGCGATAATTAGTGAATTTAAAGCTTTCGTAGGCTATGGTAACCACTTTACATTAGGCGGGCCTGTATGCTTGTATGTTTCCCGATGTTATACAAAAAAAAAATAAGCTATCTTCTGCTAACAGCTTTACAACAGCTGCTATACAGCTTAAGGGTAACAGTGCAGCAGATGTATAACTATTGAATAGCTATTGAGTTGTAAAGAGTTGACATATATAGCTTTTGTGCTAGTTGGTGAGTCTAGGTTTGTTTTTGTACGTAATATCTTGCCTACCCAGCAAAAGATTTGGCGTGAAGTTATAGATAGATATAACATTTAAGTAATTATCATATTTCTTACAAATAAGTCTCTTCATTTCTTTGACTCAACGTGTCGTAGTAGTTAATGAAGTGAATAATAAAAACATTTTTAAACCACCTTTAATTGTTATATTTCTCATGAAAAATAACCAACCTAAACTCTATGAACTAGGATAATTTATAACAAGATTCAGTGACTGTTTTCCGGCTCCATCATTTTTCTATGGTACAAAAATTGCTATTGTTATCAAAATTACATAATATATGCTAAATTTGCTGTCAGCTCAGTGTGTCGGATCATATTCAGTTAAATATGCAAGATTTGAAGCAAACAAAAAAATATTGTTGTGGTTATAAATCATCTGTCTGGTTTATTTTAGTTGTCTTTCGGATTTTCACTGCGAGAGCGCGTTCAATTTGTCGTCACGTCAACTACTATAAAATGCATGTTATATACAAAAAAATAATGAAATGTTGCCATAAAAATAAACGAAAAATACCAAAGTACTATTATTACTACATAATGCAATTATTAATATGAACAGCAGAGATATTTGTTTGACAATTCAGGCACTGTAGATATTTATATCATGTAAATATTTATTATTATAAAGTGAAGTTCGTAGTCGTGTGCCGACGCTAGGACGCTACGCTATTTAGCTTTATGACAAACCGCTTCAGAATAGAAAATGCGAAGGAATCTAGTAGAGAAATAATGTATTGCGTATGTAACGACGTAACATAGAGTCACATAACATTAACCGCCAGAGGTTTGATCACGAATCAATATATCACTGGACTGCACATGAAGGCTTACAAAAATGTTGCATTTTAGCGCCCAAATATTTTACCGATTCGAGCCTACTGACCAGTGGGAGAATATTTTAACCAATAAGCTGATTAGTGCAGCGATGTTGATCCGTGAACTAACCAATAAGAGCTGCGCGTTCTCCTTTGCCCTGACCAGCAGCGGTGAATTGAGTCACTACGTAATATCGTTATTATCGGCTCATCTCCCGGTGAAGGCGAAGGAAAACATCGTGAGGAAACCCACACGTCCCAAAAAACGTGCGATCTGACCATAGAAAGATCTGGTTTTGCTCTGGATTGTGAGGTCTGACGGCAGTCGCTCCAAGTAAAAGTCAATGTCTTCGCCAAATACTTAGTCTTAGGTAGCGGACCTCGCAAATCCTGATGGGATAACGCGAAAAAGAACAAAGTCGTCTCATCTCTCGGTCTCATCGGCTCTCCATAGGTTGGATTGTGTTAGACAGATTGTATGTCACCACAAAAACAACTGAAAATCACTTTACGTAACCTTCATTTGGAAACCCTAGAGATACTTATAAAATCAATTACGTACGCACGACACGCGGTTTTATAAATAGTTGGCAGTGTTGCTATGCCATCGCACGTAATAATTATTATCCAATCGTACCTAAATGCTACCTTTGCTATAATAAAATGGGGAAGGGGGTTACGTCAGGCTGGCCGTATACTTTTTTGTCTCCCGACGTTGGATACATATATATATATATATACGTTATTAATTTGAAAAATTATTAGCGAATGCCTACAACCCTTATGGAACCTCTATAGAGTCTAGGGTATTAGATTCCGCTGCGACATTGGTTTGGGCTGTACATTGATATATCAGTAAATATTTTGTTCTATTTATAGTTTGTACCATATAACATACTAGCTGCTGCCCGCGGCTCCGCCCGCGTGGAGTCAAATAACGTAGCCTATGTGTTAATCCAAATCATAATCTACCTACGTGCCAAATTTCTTCCAAATCCCTTCAACCATCAAGCGTGAAAGAGCAACAAACATCCATCCATACATACAAACTTTCGCATTTATAATATTAGTAGGATAACAATATACTCCATTCCAATTACGAAGTCTCATGGTGACTATTTACGCGAACGTATTCTGCGTGTCTCACATATATTTTCTATCATCATTTGAATATCTCGAGAATTTAAATTGAATATTTATTTTAGTTTATTGTAGTAAATCAACTCATTTTTCAGTTTTAATAGCCCTGTGTAATTCGAATAACGTGGACATTGTTGTTAAATCGGTAACCATTAATACCGGTTGTAAATAATTTTCCAATGATGCGATTTCACAAGTGACCATCCTTTTTTATTTTCATGGAAAAGTGTTTGTCCTGTCCTGTTCAATAGGCAAAAAAGTTATTTTTCGAATTCAATCACAAACTATAGAAGAAACAAAAGGTAAACAAGTTAATCATCATTAACGATGAAGTTTTTTTTTTAATATTGTTCAGTCTTTTGTAATCAACCACCGCACGATTCTTAATTACACTAGCAGATGAATCATTGAAAAAAAAAACGTGGAATAATTTTGAATTAAAATGCCGCCGGTATGCAACTAGCGGGGAACATATTTGCGCCGAACTTTCTAGAAGCGTTAATAGAAAGGTTAGCAAAAGTCAACAAGGCTTATTAGTTACTTTTGGTCCTTGTCACTCCTTTGAACCGAGTTAATTACATACAATTGTGTTATGCTCGTTGTTATGGTTGTCACAATTGTTATGGATTTACAAATAAATTAGTTGTGGTTTAATTGAGACGAGTCGTGTTTATTTTTATGTTATGGATGTTACAAAAAATTTAATTACTCGCACTAATCCCAAGATTACATTCATACGTAGTTTTTTTCCCTAATTCTTTACTCATTCATCCGATATAGGGAATAATTATAATAAATGTGGTATTATTCGTCTTCAAGTGTAACTTATTATTCATTATTTTATTCTGTTTAGGTCTCGTACTTACGATATTTTTCGTGTTCAAGTTTCGCTATTTCTTCATTTTTTCATCCGATTTACGTATCGTATTCGTAATTGCGGAATTTTTCGTCTTCAAGTTATCCTAATTTTTCATACTTAGATCCTGAAGTTGTGATTGCGATATAATCTAATTCTATATTCTAATTCTTCTTTTTTCATCCGATTAAGGTATTGTATTCGTAATTGCGATATTTTTCATTACGCACATAGTGAGGATGTGGTGACACTATAATAAAACTCTTGCCTTCAACGAAGACGTTGACATCTTTCACTTATCACTGCCTGTATTCCGGAGACAGTGATTCACTTATTAAATATACCTAAATATTATAATGTAACATTAGTATTTGTATGTATTTGCTGTTTATTTTCGATATTTCTTTTTCTATATCTACCTTTATATCTATTTATGTTAATTTTTTTTTCGTTTCTACATAATGTATTTACGGTCTTGCACCATGACCGGCGGACAGTGCATGATATTATATTTACTATTAAGCTTCTAGGCGTTCATAGTTGTGGATTATTATCTAGATCTGTACAAATTGCATGGTATTACTAATTACAACAGTGATAATGTAGATTGTAATCTGCCTTGTGTGCTAATAGATAAATTAATATCACACATATTCTTTTAACTTATTACAAAGGGTATACTGATATTTGGCTTCCTTTATATGCCTGGGCGTGCTGCCCAGTGTTCATCACTGTTATTTGATAACAGCGTAGTAGAAGATAAAATTTATCAGAGCGTGTATCAGTAGTATTAGTGGCGTGGGTTTTATGCGGTCAATTACAAAAACAATTGACGACTAAATTTTCAAATGTTGTTGAAAATACTGACTGTAATACATGATGATGGATTCATAGAAACTAATTCATTTCTTAATATAATATTTATACGATTTTATTTAACCATTAAACCCAAGGTACGGCAGCTTGGTTTTAAAATCGTGTTAGTTGAAAAGTTAATAGCTTTGATAAGAATTTTCCATTTGTGTCTTATATTATAATCCCTGGCATTAATTCGTTTATTTCAATCTTAATGCTTTTCGACGGAACTCACACCTTTGTAAAATACTATGCAATAAATTCACTAAAATTCCAGTTTGCCACTGCACATCGTAAATTAAACAATACATACCTTCGATATTGGTATACAGGGTGGGATCGATCATTATTTCGTCAATTCAGGAAATATTGCAAAGCTCCAAACTGATATGATATTCTATAACGTTACAGGAAAAGCATTAGCTGAAAGTTAAAAATAACACTTTGGGTTTACATATTATAATTTAGTGTCTACTATTTGTTTAATATGTTCATGCGTTTAGCACATATTGGATATGAGGTGACCATTCCATGAACTCTATAGTTATGATTAAATATGACATATTTGAATTAATTCACATTATTACTTTATACATACTTAGATGTACAGCTAAAAAACTTTAGCATAAAAACGTACTTGTAATAATAAATTCCACAGCAAAATATGGAAACTACAAAACTTTAAACACAGACATTTTAACAAATATACATATTTAATATTCTACAAAAACTTTAACATGTGGATTATTGTATAAAATATATTGTGATCTGTGCACATGCAACGTGTCCACCCTGTGTAGCGTGCCGTGTCTTCAGCTGAATCATGCGGAACATTCTCGGAGCCCGCATGCGGTTGCATGCGCCCGCGCCGCTTAATTAATCTTATCGTGTTACTGAGAATCGCGTGTAATCATTTATGAAATGCATTTTTTGATACATGATATGGGTAAGTTTTAGTTTAGATAGTTAGAGTTTTTGTTAATCCTATATATATAAATATGCATTTATTTTTTTATGAAGTAATAAAACTTATATGTACACATTGATGGAAGTCCAAGCAAAAAAAAAAAAAATATCTATCGAAATGGCCACCTTTTGCTTTGATACAGGCCTTTATTTTGTCTGGTCACGAATCTATGGATTTACGCACTGTAGCCATTGAAAATTTAGCCCCTGCTTGCTCCAGAGATTTCTTAAGAGACACAATGTCGGCGTGTCGTTTCGAACAGACCATGTCCTCTAAAACTGACCATAATTTGAAGTATATAAGAAGGTCTAGATGAGGTCCAGTCTTCAGCTCTTATAAAGTTGGTTTCGAGCCAGGCTTTGGTAGTTCGTGCCTTGTGAGGTGCAGAATTTTGCTGGAAAGTTCACGGTACATTTTTAAAAAGTGTATTGCTGAGAGGTTTCACAACACGACCCAAGACAGTCTCTTGACACACTTTGGCTGAAGTCTTCACTCCTTTTTCACAAAAATGAAGCTGTGGTTTGTTGATAACACACCCCCATCAGACCATTACAGAGTACTCTTTCTGACCACTGGGCGGCTTTTTTTTTTATCTGTGTGCGTACACTTTGACATTTTGGTTATTGTAGTGCTCTTCAATCGTGAAAATTTTTTCATCGGAAAGAGTACGTTTCTGTGCCTTTCACCTGCGTATCGGGACAGAGGGTGTTTTGATCGATCCACTCTTTTCAATTGTATGATTGATTTGGGGCGTGTCCTGTATATCGACGATTACCCGCCGAGCTTCAGGTCTTGTTTTATTATACGCGACAGAGTCCTAGCGGGAATCTTCATTTCTCGCGATAAGATTTTTGTTTCCTAATGGGGTTTCGGCGAATTCTGGCTTAAACATTCCCGATCTTTTATGGTCTTCAACAGATTTGTCGGCTCATACGGCTGATACCAAGCTTTTGAAGTGCCTTCAAAATGACCGACGGCTCCATCACTTCATCACATCACTGTAATCCTATTTTCTTTAACACCCCACTCCATATTGTATTTAATAAAAAAACACGAAAAAATATTTAAAACGGCGGGAAATTGAAAGAAGTTTTTAACATAATAAACGCATTCCAAATTCAAAATTAAAGAGTTGAAAAATAAAAGTTTCTATGTAACAGTATTTATGGCTAGACTAGTTACATATTTATTATTGTACATGTATTTACACGAATCGTTTGTAAACGTCGACTTTCATATACATTTATTTAGTCTATTAATCCCTTGATTATTGTGCGCCTATTAAACTCCCATCATTTAAGCTTCGTATTGTTTGAACTATTTAATTATACTTGTTATCCTTTGCTGCTGCAGTATTATCAAAATTACTATTTTGATTATATGCTACAAAGTATAAATCTTTTTTCTGCTTAAGTGTAGTACTTAATAATTTTATAAGTGCCTAGTATTCACCACTAAAATTATTTATTTTGTTTCTCAGACGAGTTTTTGGCTACAGCACACTTTTGGCCAGTTTAATCACTCTTCTCACCCCTGGTGCTGCAGCTTTGGGTTTCGGATGGGCAGTAGCATCCAGGGTTTTTCTCGGATTCCTACTTGGAGCAACATGGCCAGCCATTTTACCAATGGCTTCAAAGTGGATCCCACCGATGGACCGATCAAAATTCATGTCTAACATGATGGGTACGTATTCATTTTAAATATTGTATTTAAGTATGTGTTTTTGTTTTCAAAATAATATCACAGACTATAATAAAATAGTATTTATTGAGGTAGACCAGATCTGTCACAGCATCGAAACTGTTCTTTATAACAAGTTCTTTTTTACATACAATTTACATAACAAGATTGTTAAGAAATGCCTGCCTACTTAGGACCATTAATAAAATAAACGCGGGATTCATTTGTATCAATGAATTGATTGACAAGCTGTAAAACGTCTATTAAGCAAATTTAGACCCCATTACAGGATAAACAAGCTAATAGACAATACCGATGACGTTCACGTCGCGAATTGTTAATTAAACGGTCAAGGAGGGCGCAATAATTCTCAATATTACGCTCGCCTTGGTTATAGATTTCGCGCTGTCGTTTCCGTCTGTTATTGTTGGCGATCATAACGCGAAGTGGGCTCGTCGTAAACATGATACATTTGTTATCGCGCGATGCGTGCACGTTTCGTAGTTGGCAATGCACGAAAGCGACATGAAGGCGCCTAGCGGAGGCGCGCGCAGGCGTGGTCGCTGACGTCACGCGAATGGCGCGCGCTCATTGGCAGTTGGAGTTGACCGCGCGTTTTAACCTTGCGCAACAGTTGCTATGCATGCACTGCGGTTAACCAGTTCCGAGAAGTAAACCTAGTATTATTTTTGTGTCAGACTTATGGTTATGGGCAGGCGGTGGCACATCGTGTTGCGAATACAAGGTTACGACATGTAAGTTGCACGGGATCCGGTTAACATGTAGTATTTAGACGATGAAATACGACAGTGAAATTATAAATAACTCACTGGCGGCCTCACTGACCCATTTTACTCTCTCCGTAATGGAGTGTGGTTTCTGTATTAATAGTGCTCGGTATATAAAATAAACGTGTGTTTATTGCTTTAATGTAATAAATTGGTTAATTTTCTTTCAATTTAAGGTTACCAATCAACGATCAGGTCATCGGATTGTTTCTATATATATGCATTTTTATATTCTTTATGTAAAAGATTTCACTTGTGTATCGTGTAATATCCATAGAGAAATTGTATTTTTATCACGAAACAGCTCTGAGAAAGGCAGGAACATCTGTTACCACTTACTATAATATCATTGCTGTTACCACGATACGATGAAATTCGCTACCTACTGGAGAATAGTAGATTTAAAAGACAGGTTCTGAGTAGTTAACAGTGACTATCGTCCTTTGTAAAAAATGACGACCGAGATGAAAAATTGCATTGAAATTTATTATGAAAATCAGAATGCGTTCTAATTCTAACTACGACGACGGTGCGATCAGTAAGTCTCAAATAACGTAGCCTGCCGCCACGTGATCCTACAGTGAACAGATTATTATTCAGTTACATTAACTACGTTTTAAAGTTAAAGCTTCTAAGCAAAACGGAATAATCTACATTGAGATACTTTCATATTTCTTTACTATTATATATATACATTTGATATGTAGAAGTGACCACTAACATCGTGTATTCGGATTTAACTCCCTAGAGGGTTGTTGTGTTCCTGCGTGTGAGTGAAGTCACTGATGAGATTCCAAGGAGTTGCTATATAAGCAGCAGAGGAGGCACCGCGCGAGTGATACTTAATATATCGTAAGCGTTAAAAGGCTATGGTACCCGCTTTACATCAGATGGGCCATATGCTTGTATGCCTCTCGACGTAGTATAAAAAAAAATTGTAAACTCGTATAAAGGGTGCTTACATATTTGTAATAATCACTTGATCGGCGGTGAAGAAATTCACACGTCCAAGATATTATATTTCCAAATACGTGTGACCTGACCTAAGAAAGGTATGGTTTTCTTTTGGTTTGTGAAGGTCTGACGGCAGTCGCTCCATGTAAGCATCAATATCTTCGCCAAAGCTTAGGTTTAGTTAACAGAGCCTGCCAATTCTAATGGATTAGGAAATGGAATAACAATAAGAAGAAGAAGCATGTAGAATCATTTAGAATTTAGAACAATCTGTAATAAATATGACCTTCTGAACATCATGAAACTGTTAGACATAATTTATTGTTAGTTTCATCATATCTTTACAATACTTAACACGTTAATATTTTCATCATTTCAATCGGCATACACAGGAGTACTTCTTTGATATATTTAATATTTTTTATACTTTACTTTTTTAATAAAAAAAAATAAAGTTGCAATATCTTTTAAATGAACGCAGTAATGGCTCAATATATTTGTCGTTTCCACTTTATACAACTTCTCTTACATAGTTGTATTCTGAAATTAGAGAACTAAATGTGACGAGCTCGTTGGTGGAGTGG
This sequence comes from Pyralis farinalis, assembly GCA_947507595.1. Taxonomy (NCBI): domain Eukaryota; kingdom Metazoa; phylum Arthropoda; class Insecta; order Lepidoptera; family Pyralidae; genus Pyralis; species Pyralis farinalis. The sequence continues at coordinate 28,276,415 of OX382257.1, read as the reverse complement.
TTACCAATGCCACTTTGATACCAACGCTCGTAGGTTCGATTCCCAAACAGAACAAACATTTGTGTGCATCAACAAGTCTATTTGTTTTGATCTGAATGTTTTTAATAGAGGTAAGGCGTATCAAAGCAACCCGACTGACAGAATTACCTATACCTCACAGATAACGACAGCCAAATAACAACTCTTTTGGGGTTGTTCCTGCGTGAGGTTACCAGTAAGCTCCTAAGGATTTGCTGTGTTATCAGCAGAGGTAGCAATGCGCGTGTGATACTTCATGTATTGCGTTTATAGGCTACAGTAACCGATTTCTATCAGGTGGGCCGTATGCCGACTGTCGACGTGGTATTCAAAAAAAGGTGAACTTGTGAAATGTAGACAGAAATAAATAAATAATGGAAAAATACAGTCATTTCTGACAACTGCAATCCTCATACATTGTTCGAGGAGTGATCATAATCACTGACAACACATACTTACATGGAGAATATAAAAGAAAATGTCATCTTGGCACGTTTCCTGAACGTCGATATATTAGTTACTTGCTTTCCGGTGTAATATTCATAGTAATAAATGTATTATCTCGGATGGATTAAGTCAATGCGGAAAACATATGTTGCATTTGCGTATTGATTCCTTGTTTAATAATATAGTAACTGGACGAGTAAGTTTTTATTTCGCCCATGAAAATGTAGACCCACAAAAGGACTAACCCACACCCGGGTATGCGTTAGTCATTCTTCCGTGAGGGGCACCCTCCGGGACCCGATGGGAGGGCGGCGGTGAACTCTCATGAGTACTCTTTCGACGGCCGAACGAGTTATGTCAGTCTCCTACTGACTAAACATCGCCTAGAGAATGACTTTAGCCGGGAAGGCTTTAAAGGCTTCATCGGAGGCGATCGCCCCAGGGGATGCAAAACGACAAGCTTCAATCGAAGGTTTTAATACTTTTTTTTAGGTGAAATCGCGTTTTTTCATGAAAGTCATTTGTAGATAAACTTACAAAGCAAAATCTTATCTAAATACTAAATTTGGATCGAATCGCAGTTTTTAAGATACACGAAATAAATCTGTACTAATATATAACGCGGAAGAGTTTAATTAATAGTATGAATACGCTAATCTCAGGAGCTGGAAGTTGGATTTGAAACATTCTGATTCATGTGATAGCCTAATGCTTGAGGAAGGCTATTCAACATCACGAGACGACTCTTAGAAGCAGAGGAAAAAGAAATAAAGTAGAACCTGTTGAGAATGCGCAAGCTTGCATTCCCAGAGGAACACCTGGCTCGTCAATTATATAACAATTCCATTTTTTTTTTCGGTCATTATGACCATGTTCCTTAAGAGATAGGAACGGTGTTCCTGAACATTCCTATTCTACTTTTTTATGCTGAATCCGAATCTGAAGTCAAAATTCGAATATTCGAAATAAAAACGCATACACAGACAAACGCACAGTCAAACATATAGATTTCATAAAGGAAGGGTGTTCCTGAAAAGCGGTTTCTACGAGATACTGGGCAAACGCGCGGATGACGTCGCGGGGTTAGACCTACAGCTAGAATTATACATAAATTTCTCGTTTAAAGTTGCAGGATGTAGTATAGTCAATTCACGCAACTATCGAAAACATCGAGCTTCGGGGACCTTGTTCAACTATTATGAATTTTTGCTGTCTTTTATGCTTGCTCTTGTTTCTTTAATGAGTTGTAAGTATTTATCATCTTACCAGCGTTATCCCGTTTTCCAATCCACTGGCGGGATCCTCTACCTAAGACTATTTGGCGAAGATACAGATTTTTACATGGAGCGACTGCCGTTAGATCTCCACAGCCCAGAGGGAAAACCAGACTTTTCTTAGGTCTATGTCTTTCGAAATGTAACACGAATTTAGTGATAAATGCCAGTATTTGAACCGGGAACGAGTTGGTCAATGGGTCGATTCTTTCACTGCTATTTAATACAGAGGTTTTCGATTTTTTTTAAACAGCTGCTACTATGATCAATCTAGAAAAAACTTAATGAGTAATAATTTTCTGAAAATAGACAAAAATAATAAAAATTAAATATTAAACGTTTTGATTCCCTTCAGTCCCTTTATTACACTACTATTTTTGACGAGCTCGGTGGCTCAGTCGTGAATGACGCGACTATGACACCAACACTCGGTGGGTTTGTGTGCATGAACATATCTGTTTGTCTTGGTGTGGATGTGTAAAGAGAGGTAGGGCGCATTATAACAGTCCGTCTGGGGTAGTACCTCCACCTCACAGAAAACCGCAGCCAAATAACAACTCCCTAGAGGGTTGTTGTGTTCCTGCGCGTGAGTGAGGTCACCAGTAAGCTCCTAAGGAGTTGCTGTGTAAGCAGCAGAGGAGGCATCGCGCGAGTTATACTTACTATCCTCCTGACGTTGTATAAAAAAAATATATATATTATTCACAGTCATTTCAATCAGGGTGTTTGGACACACACACCTTCTGTAACAAACATCTAACAATGGCTATATCGTTATCCTGTTTACCATTCAAAACAACTACAAAATTACGTTTACGAATTTAATTTCTAATGTAATGAATATTTAAACGTCATTGCGTCAATTGAATAATTATATTCAGTTCGTATGCCAAATGCGATACCAATAAGTATTCAATACCATTTGTAAATGACATACATTTGCAATTGAGAGAATTGATGTAAATATAGGTGAAATGGGCAATACAAATGCAGTGTTATTATGTTGATAACTTGACTCAACAAAGATACGTGTTTATTTCGTTATCATTGGCTGTAATAACGTAATATGGGCAAATCGCTGTAGCATTGGAAAGATACGGGTCATAGGTTAGGACTGACGGGCTACGTTCTGCGCTTATTGAATATTTTATCATAATATGCCATATTATTCATAGGTCCCACCTCTACAGTTGTAGTTTAATAACATTTTTTTTTATACGCCGTCAGGAGGAAATACAACTTGATGTAAAGCGGTTACCGTGCTTGGTGGTGCATTGGTGAAACGCGCTGTTTCGCTACTTTGACACCAACGCTCTTGGGTTCGATTCCCACACAGGACAAACGTTTGTGTGCGTGAACATGTCTGTTTGTCTTCGTCTGGGTATTTTCTATGTATAATAAGTATGTATTTACAAACAAAAATGTATTTACGTATGTTTATTGGTTGTCTCGTACCCATAACACAAGCTTCGTTTACTTTGGGGCTAGATGGCGCTGTGTAATTTGTCCGACAATATTAAATTAAAAAGCATTAGCATATGAACGCTTGCAATTAAGAACCGCTCGTGTGATGCCACATCTGCTGCTAGCGCAACAACCCTCCAGGGAGTTGTTATTTGGTTGCGGTTTTCTGTGAGGTAGAGGTACTTCCCTAGACGGACTGCGCAATGTGCCTTACCTCTCTTTAAAACACCCAGACACAAAGATACATGAATCTAATTCGCGAGCCTTGATGTTGATAAAGTGTAAATGCTATTATTGCAGCTCCTATTAGCATAATCACGTATTGGATAACATAAAAGGCAATAAATGTGCTTGAATTCATAATTAACACATGTGGAATATTCCGGAATGTTCCCAAGTGTTCGAACGGGGTTGTCACCCTACATTCCGACGCGGACATTGTTACCGACTGATTAATGATGAATGGAAACAGACCACCACATGCATTACAACGCGAACGATACGAGTTCGCCAGTTCAGCGGACATCTTTGCCGCCGCTTTTATGCTTTTATCACGACGTAATAAGGCCTATTTTAAATTTGGGGGAAATGATTATACTTTCACTTTTATTGTAGCCGTTGACTCCTTAAGTGGGTGTACAGTAAACAATAGTTTTTATTGTGTACAAATGATTGTAAAAAAGGTCGATGCCCACCACTTTATTGTGACGACCTGTGACTTGTTTTTCAGGGCAGGTTTGCATTCGCCGTAAAATTTGTATTTCATTGTTTTAATGTTAAAACGAACAGTACGTTTTAGTTGGTGTGTAAGTTGTTTGAAAATTTGGTTTTTACCTAATCGTTTAACTTGTGAAAAAAGTAGATTTTTTTATACTACGTTGGGAGGCTTACAAGCATACGGTCCACCTAATGCAAAGCAGTTACCGTAGCCTGTTAACCCTTGTAATATATTAATTATCACTCGCGCGATGCCTTCTCTGCTGCTTACAAAGCAACTCCTTAGGAGCTTACTGGTGACCTCACCCACAAACAGGAACGCAATAACCCTCTAGGGAGTTGTTACTTGGTTGCGATTTCCTGTGAGGTGGAGGTACTTCCCCAGACGGGCTGCTTTGGTGCACCCTACCTCTCTTTAAAAATACTATATAAAAATACTTATTACAACCTTTATTAGAAGTCGAAAGTTTTGTCTAACCTGACATGTTTAACTGTTCATCGGCGTGTGTTAATGTATGCCACCTTTGACGTTTAGCGAATCTTGTGTATGGCAGAAGTATAAAATAAATACAGGCGAAATGAGAGCTTACAAAAGTAGAACGTTTGTTGTGACTTCTTCTTCTTCCCTAGCGTAACCCTGTTTCCTAATCCATTATGATTAGCAGGGTTGCTTCCTGAACATAAGGATTTGGCGAAGATACTGATTTTTACATGGAACGACTGCCGTCAGACCTCCCGAGAATCAGACCTTTCTTAGGTGAGGTCCACACGTCTTTCGAAATGTAATATCTTGGACGTGCGGATTTTCTCCACTATGCTTTCCTTCACCGTCGAGCAAGTGATCATTTCAAGTATACCTAAATCCCAAAACACCAATTTAGTGGAGTATCTACATGCCACACCGGAATTCGATTCGAGCGACTGTTGAATAATAGGTTGTTTCTTTATAAATCCACCGGGCTATGCTCTTATGCGCCTACGCTAATAAGTAATAGCACTGATAATATTCAAAATATTAATGGTAGGCAATGTTCCTATTATCGCGTACTTAATATCTTATTTTAATATAGAAGTACACTACAGTTCCTTGCGCCATTGATGTGAAGTAATTAAAAAAAATGTAAACCATAGACAAAGTTTTGGTTGCATAGTCTTAGGTTTTCGCGATTGTTTATACATTGAATTAACGCAACTCTTCCTGCGACCACGGACGCTGCAAAGCGTTCGAAACGTCAGGTTCAACAAAAGAAATAAAACGCGCGATACTTCCGTTATAAATGGTTTAATTCAAAGTTTTGGTTGATATGCGAAGGCGCCAAATTTAAAAGTTGAATGAAACAGTTTCGATTTCAAATAATCCGTAGCGTGGGTCCAGTCAGAAATTCCACGTCGTTCGAATCACGTGAATGTGACGCCCTTCAGTTCGTCCTCACAACTGGGTCTAGGTATTTTCGAGGAAAACATAACTCGTAAACTTTTTATTGGCTTCCATTTCCTTGAGCCTCCATCGATATTGGAACCGGTCTTGCATTTTATTTCACAGTATTCATCGAGGTCGCAGATTTATTGTTTGTTCTAGGTCTAAACTTAAATAGCTTTTATTGGTACCTATTTTAGCTTAATACGGTTATCGTTAGTGAAGTTGTAATTTTTGGCGGTTTTAAGATTATGATGCCCTTGAATTAATGGGCTGATGCTATTATAGTAACTGTAAATACAAGTTACATTACAGAAATATAGGTGTAAATATTTTTCCATAGAACATTAGAAATGTGCTAGTGCGCTTGTTTGTCCGTCGTTTTTTCGCGTTTACCTTTTTAACGCAGTAGCATAACGACATGATTTTTTGAAATTGTCGAAGGGTATTGAGAGAATAGATAATTTTTCACACGCGTTTACTGATTACGGTTCACAAGATACGAGTACAACCCTGTGACAGACGAACGAGACATAATTTTTTTTTCTTTTATGACCTTACTAAAAAGTGCTTTCTTTCGTGGTACTTAAAGTACGGTAATGCAAAGTAAAAAAAAAATGGTCAATTGAATTAAGTATATATTGATTGATTCTATTAATGTTGATGAAGTCACAAGTGACATGATGATTTAACATGTGGTGATGACGTCATTAATTTAATCCCAAACTTATGAGATAATTGAGGCCTTAAATATAATAATATATATATTGTATGACGCTTAGTTGCTCTGTCGATTATAAAATAGGTTGTGTTCAGAGGAGTAGTTCACGAGCCCTCTGTAACTGCGTGCATGAAAAGAGCTATGAATGTTAAAGTAGCGATGTGTAAGGATCTCATTTTATGGCGCTCAGTGGTGGTGGGGGTACATTGTGACTCGGAAAGTCATATTCGAAAAGGATTTGAAATGTTTTGACTCAGATTCCATACATTTTGACGGATAACTTTTCGATTCCGGTCCGTATATCATGTTTCGAGACAATGAATACGCCTACAGATCTCCCTACCTACCACGCGACGGACCCAGCGTGAAGATATATATGTACATACAATTCGTTGAGATTCCTTCGCGCCACAGGAGTCTGTGTACTGTAGGAAAGTTACTGGCGGAGTAGCACGCTTCAGGTCAACTCATCGGTGACGTAAACAAGGCTTGTGCGAATGAATAGCTGCGGAAACATTTTGTGTACTTGTGATTACTTCGAAAACACCGCGATAAGTTTTACACGACTACCCTAAATTATCATAACATTACTACGTGAAGCTAAAACTTTGTACCCCTTTTTACGAAAATTACGGATGGAGGAGTATGAAATTTGGCACAGTTGAAGTTTACATGGTGAAGAAGCTTAAATTTTTTGATAATAATGCGCGGAAAATACATTAAATTAATTAATAAATAAAAATATTACACACACTACCATGCGTGTGATACACATACACAAACACATTTACATATACCCAAATATATACCTACTCCTTTGTTTATGGTTAAAGTCTGTGGTCAAACTGAGAAGAGATTAATATTATAACTGAATGTCAAAAATAATCATAATTATGTATGGGTGATTTCGAATTAAGCTCTCATTTCGCCTGTATTTATTTTATACTTCTGCCATACACAAGATTCGCTAAACCTTGTAAGCGGTTATAGTACAATCGATTGCAACAGCTTTATGTATAGACACCCATATGCAAAAGTTAACCATTATTGAGATATTTTAGTTTTAGTGTTTTTTTAATCCTATGTGGTAACATAAAAACTAAAAAAAAAAATAAAAAAACCTCATATTATTTTTAAATTTTTACTTATTTATTTAATCAGTTATGTTCCAATTACATATCAACATCATTAAATATATATCATTGGCTTTGCTTTAGACACAGTGCTCCAAAATTCAAAAAACAAAGTAAAAATTTAAGTAGCGTTACACACAAAACTGCTTGTTTAAAACAAAAAGTCACTATGACACTTGTTGTACCTATTATAAAAAAAACACTTACATTTCATAAGCTTTCAAATGAGGTATAAAGCTCTGAGATAGCTAGTCTAGTGACAAAAATATTGGCCAAACAATGGAGTAGGTAGAAACATATCAAAAGTTTGACAGATTAGAAGGTGCAGGTGCACCGTATGCTTGTATGCCTCCCGACGTCGAATAAAAAAAAATCTGATTACTCCGGCAATCCGTAGAGTTACTTCTCAGATCAGGATCCTTGTTACAAAAACAAGAGAGGTAGGGCGCATCAAAGCAGCCCGTTTGGGGAAGTACCTCCACCTCACAGAAAACCGCAACCAAATAACAACTCCCTATAGGGCTGTGTTCCTACGTGCGAGTGAGGTTACCAGTAAGCTCTTAAGGAGTCGCTGTGTTAGCAGCAGAGATGGCTTCGCGCGAGTGATATTTAATGTATGACAAGCGTTCATAGGCTACGGTTACCGCTATACAGTAGGTGCCTCCCGACGTTGTAAAAAAAAAATATCTGATGACTCTCGTTCTCCAGCTTCAGGTTAGCTGGCTCCGAAGATGACGGTGAGCCATCGGCACTACAATTCCAACACACGAACGTAATTCTCTTGAAACTAGCATACATATACGCATGTTTGCAGATGTGGGTGTAACTGACGTTTTCTTTGCATATAATTTATATGTTTTTAAAGTCATGTGTGAATAGGGTTGTCAATTTTTATTAGAAAACATATTGCTGAATTCACATAGGGTAAGGAAAGTAGAGTGAAATAAAAGTACTTATCATGTAGATCCAGAGGACCACAATCATCTTTAGACACTCGTCTGTGCATATTTTTATATCACTAAGGTGGCAAACAAGTGTACTGTCTGCCTTTGTGTGTCTGAGTCTTACTATACACTGTAGGCAATGCTGTTTCCAGTATTTTTCAAGTAGGTATTCTGACCATATGCCGAAATAGCATTGCGGAAATTTTTCGTGTAAAAGGCGAAGGTACTGATTTTCACATAGAGTAACTGTCATCAGACCTCCACAACCCAGAGGGAAAACAGACCCTTTCTTAGGTTAGGTCACACGCCTTTCGAAATATAATTTCATGGATGTGCATAAATCCGAAAGCACGAAATTAGTGGTACATGCGAGGGACATTCGAATCGAGGACCTGTTGCTCAATTGGCCGCTTCTTTACACACACTCCGCCGGCGATGCTGTTTAATTTCAAAAAGGTTTTAAATATTAGGCGATTTATATGTAACGGCCAATGTTGGGTTTGGGCTAAATTTAAGTTTAGCCAGCTAATCTTAAGGGACAGATAGGTTAGTTTCTTGTGAATTGCAATAATATCGACATGTTTCTTCCTCTAGTCGGCTAAACTTAAATTTAGATTAACACCCAACATTAGGAGTAGTATGCACTTTTCTACTTTTACCTATCGAGTAGGTAATTTTTGTAAGTGTATCCTACGATATTCTTTGACATTTGGATTGAAGTAAAATTTAATGTGCATGCACTGCGGGACTATTCAAAACTACGATAGAGATTAAAATCTCATAAAAATTTTTAATTAGGAGAACTGTAAACGAACGTGGCGCGAGCGTCTTTCGGCTAAAATAAAGTTACAGTGTGGCAACCCTAGTTAATGTAGGATGTACATAGTTTTCGGTAAAAACATTGCCAAGTCGACCGTAATGCACAAGTCTGCCAAGTTCACGATCATAACAAACTGTGAATCTTGCGGCAGGACGTAATATGTAAACAGTTCGTCACGCGTGGGAACGGCCTCCCAATTGATCGATCATGTAGCAGGCACTTTGTAAATGTAGGCTAAGAATATAAATCGGATAGCTATAGATGTCTAGGCATCTATATAGATAGAATGTTTATTATTATATTACGTCGGGTAGCAACAAGTACACGGCACATCATGGGTTATATAATATCATAGTCGTACGCACCAGTAACTATATTTATGGACTGGTACAAGCTATACAAACGACGAACGATTTTCTTTGTTCTCCTTTGTTTCTTGTTTGTACATTGTTGTCAAATAAGCATCACATTTTTTGTTTTTTTAGGGGTTTTTTAGGGTTTGATTCCCACATAGGCCAAATATTATGTACTCATGAACATGTCTGTTTGTCTTGGTTATAAAAGAGGTAGGGCGCATCAAATAAACCCGGCTGGAGAGTACCTCTACTTCACAGGAAACAACAGTTAAATAATAGCTACTTGGTGGGTTGTGTTCCTGCGAGTAATTGAGCGAGTGATTACTAATAAGCTCCTGAGGAGTTGCAGTGTTAGCACTAAAGGTGGCATTGCGCGAGTGATCTTAATGTATTGCAAGCGTTCAAAGTCTCCAGTAACCAGTCATATCGGATATCGGATGGGCCGTATGCTTTGACGGCGTCTGACTTTGTATAAAATAAATAATATGCCGTGTTGCGTATTCTTTCTGGTACGGAATCCTACTACTATATATTTAAATGTTCACGCCAAATCCCTCGCACTGTAGACAGCGAAGACCGAAAGCCTCACGGCTTGATCCCTGCACACTAATTGTCACTATGTACAGTGGGTAGAATGAAATACCATTATCTACTTTGTGACCGTTGCAAACAGCTGTAACAGGCAGTAATCGCTGCGTTTACAGCCATCCCTTGTTCAATAAGAGCAGACCGTAATTTCTGAACTGTTTGTCCATGCAGTGCAGACCGTTGACTATTAGGGTGAATTTCCACTAAGCGGTTAGGCGCCGCAGCGCAGCTAGCGGCTAATTTTGTACATCTCATCACCCGTGACTATATTTAACATACCAGCTCATTATTCAATCGAACGTGTCGAAGAATTAACATGTCGATTTTGGATACATATTTTTTGTTCTGATGCACTATAAAAGTGCATACGTGAATTTGCGCAATAATTCCACGTAAATGTTGAGTCCCACGCACATAGTTTTATCGCCCGTCGCGCGTGTATGCTATTATCCTATTACGTTAAGTGAGTAATTTATGTATCTATATCTGGGAAATGGTACAAATGATTTGGATCAAATTTTGTAGTGGAATGTTTAAAGTTTATATTTTTTTTATACTACGTCGGGAGGCATACAAGCATACGGCCCACCTGATGTAAAGCGGGGTACCGTAGCCTATTAATGCTTGAGATATATTAAGTATCACTCGCGCGACGCCTCCTCTGCTGCTTACACAGCAACTCCTTGGGAGCTTACTAGTGACCTTACTCACGCGCAGGAACACAACAACCCTCTGGGGAGTTGTTATTTGGCTGCTGTTTTCTGTGAGGTGGAGGTACTTCTCCAGACGGGCAGCTTTGATGCGCCCTACCTCTCTTAATATCTGTATAGGTGTTGCTGTATAAACGAGATTTAACGTACGGATGACTTGTAAATTAATATAATCACGCGCGGTGAACCGTTCGTGATTAACCGCTTAGTGTAAATGAGCTCTAATGCTATTGTCCCGTCACGTGTGTTACGGGTCGAGTCGGCCGTTATGTGATCTCCGGAACTCTTCACTTAGTGATATAATGTTGCAGCGTCATCGCTGGGAGCCGCCATTACGATGCCGATCTGCGGTTTCCTCATAGCACACTTTGGATGGGAATCGGCTTTCTACTTCACTGGTAAGTTCATATCATCACTTCTAATATTAGTACTCAGCATTAAATAGTATAAATATTTGTTACAATTTCGCACCTGAACTCCTAAATAGTAGTAGACAATCCAATTCCATTGCTATTAATTATATTATTTTACCACGGTGGGGTTGACGTCCATTAATGCCAGTGTCAAGCCAAACCACTAGCACCAAGATTAGATGAATCTGGTGCCACTGTCGTGATTTAAGAGTTTAATTCCAATTCCGATGCCTCACACAGGTTCACAGATTTTTATGAATTTAATTAATAAGTCAGATTGTCTGTCTGCTTGTTACTTTTTCACTACTGAACCTCTGAATTAATATTATTTTAATTATCAGGTAGAATGAGAGAAGAGCACAAAGTTTTTTTTTATTATCACGATATCGATTTCTCGGCGAAGCCATGTGTAGAAGCTAGTATTATACAAAAAAAAAACCGGATATATTCACATCACCTCACTACAAAAGTGAGGCACAACCTGAATAGGGAAGTAGCAAGGTTCTTATGTTTCAGCCGGTAAACGTGGCTGCCAGTATCTAGGCTCCTTCAACAGTATCTTGTTGCCATACCAACAGGGATGGCAACGAGCGAGCGATACCTCCTGTACTGCAAGCGTTCATAGCCTACGTTAACCACTTGACATTAGGCGGGCCCTATGCTTCTATGCCTCCCGACGTTATCATAAATAAATTGTGGTCACTTGTTATGCTGGGTCGATTAAGATGCTTTCTACTGGTGAGATGAGGCGAGACCAGAACAAATATTTTTTGTTGCAAGATTTGACAGAGTTTCGCGGGCACTGGGTGTTTATTCGCGAGCTATCAATTCTCTTCTCTTGCATTTTCGATAACGTTCCAACCGTTTCCATCGTAAATCCGCGAGGAGGGAAGTAAATTTTTCCATACAACTTTTGATTCTCGCTCGTCTCGATGCTTGCAAGGAGTAAAAAAAAAAAAAAATATTGCCGGACAAATTACACAGCGCCACCTAGCCCCAAAGTAAGCGACGCTTGTATTATGGGTACTAGACAGCTGATAAACATACGTAAATACATTTTTTTTTGTATATACATACTTATTATACATAGAAAATACCCAGACCAATACAAACAGACATGTTCATGCACACAAATGTTTGTACTGTGTGGGAATCGAACCCACGAGCGTTGGTGTCAAAGTAGCGTAACAGCGCGTTTCACCACTGCGCCACCGAGCTCGTCAAGTGTGTAAAACCACATTACAATTCATGTCATTCTCGGTAATATTACGATGTGGAATTTAGACGTTTCTGTTATTACACACTACCATTAAATATTTAGGTACAAAAAAAAAAAATTCACGACAGATTAAAAAGTTCCCAAACATGACCAGCGGTTTCATTTCGTTCAAAGACTTTCAGCAAGTTATTAATTAACAAATCATTTAACAAAATCACCGCGACATTTACCTAGACTATTATTACTAGACTATTCCAAATATTTTTCTATTCCGTTTAAAAGACAAACAGAGACATAGTCTTCAAACAATTTTACGATTTGTAAATATCGTGCATTAGCACTTAGTTATATTCACATATACAGATATACGTTCGCACGATGATAAGCAGTATCTGTAGGCTGCGGAGATTTGCAACTCAAAGATCTCGCGTGTTGCCAACCCTACTGTTTAAGCAGCAACTACTCAAAAGCTCATGACGGACAGGAGTCCGGTGGTCGAATAGTTAGCAATGTCTATTTTAACACCAACGCTCGTGGGTTCAATAAAAATGTCTGTTCGTCTGGTCTGGGTGGTTTTTTAGAGGTAGCGCGCATCAAAGCAGCCCGACTGAGCAAGCACCTCCACCTCACAGACAATCACTCCCTTGGGCGATCTTGGGTTCATGCGAGTGACTGATGCTACCAGGAAGTTAGCAACAGGAGAGGCGAGCGATTTTACATCAGATGGGCCATATGCTTTTATGCTTCACGATGTTGTATATAAAAGCTGATTTCATATGACCAAGTATAATAAGTCTGATTATTAACGTAATATCTGTTCTAACCGCACCGCTAGCCGACGGCGGGAAGTTCACCCTCACACGCTTGAACCGCAATGGTTGCGTACAGTGCGGTTCCAGAGAAGTTTTCTTCCGAGAACACTCAAACTCTGGAATGAGCTCCCAGCCGAGGTTTTTCCAAGGGACTACAGCATGGAGTTCTTCAAGAAATGCGTGAAGGGGTTTTTAGAGGGTCGGCAACGCATGAGTGACGCCTCTGGTGTTGCAAATGTCCATAGGCTACGGTGACTGTTTAACATCAGGCAGGCCGTATGCTTGATTGCCACCTTAGTGATATAAAAAAAAATCTGTATATGTCTAGGTATAATAGGTCTGATGTTTAACGTACAGACAATCATATGTATTACGTCTACACAATAATAATTACGAGTAATACTGTACACAATGACTACATATCAAGGTGTAATTGGTTTGATTTTTTTAATGCAATAACTGTGCACTGTGTTTCAAAGCAACAATCGTGTATATGCAAGTATAACAGACCTGATGTTTTGTTGCAATTACTATGTATGCCCAGATATTTTTGACGAGCTCGGTGGCTCAGTCGTGAATGACGCGACTTTGACACCAACGCTCGTGGGTTCGATTCCCACACAAGGCAAACATTTGTGTCAACATGTCTGTTTGTCTTGGTCTGGATGTTTTAAGAGAGGTAGGGTGCGTCAAAGCAGCCGTCTGGGGAAGTACCTCCACCTCACAGAAAACCGCAGCTAAATAACAATTATCGCTGTGTAAACAGCAGAGGAGGCATCGCGCGAGTGATACTTAATATATCGCAAGCGTTAATAGGCTACGGTACCCGCTTTACATCAGGTGGGCCGTATGCTTGTTGCCTCCCGACGTAGTATAAAAATATATCTTTCTGATTTTTAACCATCTTTTTCGCGTTATACCGTTTTCTAATCCACTAGGATAGCGAAGATACCGATTTTACATGGAGCTACTGCAGTCAGACCTCCTTTGTTAGATTTTAATTTCTTGGTCGTGCAGGTTTCCTTCCGACGTTTTCCGTCACCGCCGAGCGAGTGATAATTACAAATACGTACATAAATCAGAAAACACGAATTTAGTGACATGCCAGGATACGAACAGGGGACCTGTTGTTCACTGAGCCGGTTCTTTATCCTATGTGCTATCACTGTACGGTGACTTTTTAACATATGTTCAGTTATAATAGTCATGTTTTTTCTAAAGTCATATTCCGATTTTATTAAGAAAACAACTCGTGTGTGTCCAGGTATAATCGGGCTGATGTGGTCAGTTGCCTGGTTCGCGGTGGTGTACGACAGTCCAGCGCAGCACCCCCGCATCTCGGAGACCGAGCGAAACTATCTCATGAAGGCGTTGCCACCACCAGAAGACACCAGTAAAGGAGTAAGTTTGTTTGGCTGTAATTTCAGTTTAAGTATTGTTTCAGTTTCATTGCATTTTTTTTTGTTTTGTGTTTGGCATGAGGGGAATAACCTATAGAGAGCCGATGAGGCAGTACGCGATATGACGCTGCTAGCCGTCCTCCGGTAATGTTTCTCTTTACCGGCTCATAGCACCTTACACTTTTTGTAATCTTAAAATATGTCCTGAAAGACAACTTTAAGACCTACTTTAAAATTACAAAACAAAAGAAGACCTACTTTAAGATTACAAAACAAAAGAAGGGTGCCGAAAATGAAACATAAATATTAGAATAAGAAGAATTTCTTTAGTGTCTATGACAGGGTTTCTCAAACTTACGGCTCCACGTGCCCCTGTTATAGTTTCCAAATGAAAGCGAACCCCGCGAAAAAAGACTATGGACACACGTAACAAGCTATCCTTCCTTCGCGTAACAAAACAAAAAAAAACGACTTCATGCTGCGTACCTTTACTCTACGTTTGTAAATCAAAACGATAATATAATAAATTATCAATAAATATCATCCGTCAAATATAGTTTTATCTGCTCTGATATAAAACACGTGTTTTGGATTTATAAATAAGTATTTGAACATAGTCACGAACAAAATGACATTTACCAACTAAATTCGTGATGTCGATTTTGGATGTCGGTGTCGGAAAAAATTACTCATCATTATTGCCTAACGCGCCAAAAGAACAACTTTAAAAAAAAATTGGAAAACACAGAGAAACAATTGGGAACGTGCGAATTCATATGTTTGCCTTAAATTTTCAATAATATTTATGATCGAAATTCGATTACCGCAGCCAAATAACAACTCCCTAGAGGGTTGTTGTGTTCCTGCATGTGAGTGAGGTCACCAGTAAGCTCCCAAGGAGTTGCTGTGTAAGCAGCAGAGAAGGCATCGCGCGAGTGATACTTAATATATTACAAGCGTTAATAAGCTACGGTACCCGCGTTACATCATGTGGGCCGATTGCTTGTATGTGTCCCGACGTAGATTAAAAAAATATATCTCTCTCGCCTCTATAACATTCATAGTTTTTTTCATGTACGCTCTTTGATAAAACTCTACCAATTTAGTTATGATAGGTGAGTCTTGTCCATCCTCGGCTCCTACATCCTTCCACTTTGGCGTTGTTATACTTCATTTCTCCTTCATTCTTTTCCGAACCAACTCTGTTTCTTACTAATATTATCATCAGAATCATGTAACAGGAGACGAAGCAATTACACACATCAAAAGTGTCTAGGGATCAACATATATTTTTGCAATAACTTTTCTCCTGATTGATATTAATTAAAATTTTCTTTAAGGATTCATCAAATAAAGTGTTTTCGTTTGTCTACAGTAACGATAAACCAAGTCACCTTTGCATTAATAAAGAAATTTGCCATTTTCATAATAAAGGGATTTTTGACATTTGAACCACTAACATTAAAGTTCGAAAAAAAGACTGAAATAACAGTTTTCTTTAAAATTTTATTGGGTAACTTAAACAATTAATAATCCGTGTTTCTACCGCGAACACTAACAACACAAGAACATCGGTTTGGCATACTCAAAATGAGTTCATCCAAATCACGCTGTGGAATGGCCGCCCATGTTCGTTGCAACAACAAAAAAAGGTCTTCTTGCGACTGGATACCCTCCATATTCGGCAGAGCTCTTCTCTGTAGCATATCCCATGCATGCTCAATCGGGTTCAAGTCTGGCGACTGAGCAGGCCAGGGCATGACATTGATGTTAGCTGCGGCGAGAGTCTGTCTTACAACTCTTGCGGTGTGCGGTCGTGCATTATCATGCATTAACTGAAATAAGGGACCGATTTGCACTTGTAGAGGAACGATGACGTCTGATACAATCGTCTCAGCATAAATTTGAGCGTTGAGGTTGCCTCTGATCCAAATCAACTCAGTTCTTCCGCCGATCCAAATACCCGCCCATACCATGATGGTTCCACCACTATAAGGATGGACTTCCTGGCAGGATTTTAATCGCTGTTGGCGTCCAGGGGTTCTCCAGTGTCGTATACGTCTTGTATCCAGTCTCATACCAAAACGAGACTCATCAGAAAAGCACACGAAACGCCATTGTTCTTCTGCCCAATTTCTGTGTTCAAGAGCCCATTGATATCGAATCCTACGATTGTGCATTGCTATAGGTGGTACCCTTAGCGCTCTTCGGGAATGAAGGTTCACTTCATGCAAGCAGTTTCTGACTGTTTGGTCGCTAATTAAGTTCCCTGAAGAGTGATGAAGCGTCACGGCTAACATCATGGCGGTTATTGTTGGAGCTCTTCGAGTTGTGATTTGAATGTATCGGTCTTGTCTCCGTGTGGTGCAGCGATACCGTCCTCCATGGCGCTCAGCCACGGTACCAGTGCTTCGGTAACGTGTCCAAAGTCGACTGATAACACTCTGACTTGTATTCAGAGCTAAAGCCACAGTACGTTGCCGGGAACCAACTTCTATCATTCTCACGTGTTGTTAGTGTTCGCGGTAGAAACACGGATTATTAATTGTTTAAGTTACCCAATAAAATTTTAAAGAAAACTGTTATTTCAGTCTTTTTTTCGAACTTTAATGTTAGTGGTTCAAATGTCAAAAATCCCTTTATTATGAAAATGGCAAATTTCTTTATTAATGCAAAGGTGACTTGGTTTATCGTTACTGTAGACAAACGAAAACACTTTATTTGATGAATCCTTAAAGAACATTTTAATTAATATCAATCAGGAGAAAAGTTATTGCAAAAATATATGTTGATCCCTAGACACTTTTGATGTGTGTATTTATTCCTTTTGGCTTCTTTTACCTGTTCCATAGCTTCAGTCAGCACATGGAAACTGCCAACTTTAACAGCTTGAACTCGCCATATTATAGAGCCTCATGTAAAGCGCAGATCACGATCGTCTGGTCTTATGAATTAGTTCACTGTTGGCAAAATTATCATACAGTTAAATGCCCCTACAGTGTTATGTCTCACTCAGCCTCACACAGACATTATCAATCAAATGCTTATCAGGATAATTGTATTCGTGACTGAACAAGTCAGTTATTACCTACTCGTATCGGTGGCAGGTGGATTTTATTTCCTACATCGGGATTATCACATTTCGCATAATGATATCTCATAACAGTTACCTACTTCCTTCCTATTGCGTTTGTTATATTCTTTGAGGTCACTAACTTCCACTCACATAGCCGGACTATGATATCTATCGTTTTTTTATAGTACGTTAGCTAGACAAAGGTTTGAGACCCGCCTGATCGTAAGCAGTTACCTTTGCCTATATATTTTTATGTACATACAACGTCGGCAGGCATATAAGCATTTCAAGAGAGGTAGGGTACATCAAAGCAGCCCGTCTGGGGAAGTACCTCACAGAAAATCGCAGCCAAATAACAACTCCCTAGAGGGTTGTCGTGTTCCTGGGTGTGAGTGAGGTCACCAGAAAGCTCCTAAGGAGTCGCTGTGTTAGCAGCAGAGGTGGCATCGCGCGAGTGATACTTAATGTATTACAAGCGTTTATAGGCTACGGTAACCGCTTTACAGCAGGTGGATCGTATGATTGTATGCCTCCCGACGTTGTATAAAAAAGCATACACTTGGTGTAAAGGGATCACCGTAGCCTTTAGCCGTAGTTTATTGGCAGCCCTTGGAGTTGGGAGTTGTTATTTGGCTATGGTTTTGTGTGATGTGGAGGTGCTCTCCCAGTTAGATCAGATACAGATAGGTCTTCAACCCAGAAAATATAAATATAATATATGCAACTAAAATAGTAATTATTAATAAAATAATTAAGGCATGATCGTGGAAAAAAAATTATACTATTATAGGTGAGGCTCTATTTGTCCCTAACGAGACACACTAGAACCGAGCGTAATAATACGCGGTACTTACTCATCTCGCTAGCTTCTTTTAACATTCACAACTCTTTTCATGTGCCTGCGCACGCTGGGTTCCCGATATCACCTACTGATTAAACATAACCAGTTTGGTCGTGGTACATCCACTGACATTGACATTATATATTTTTGGTTAGTCATTCTTTCATCCTGCATTCGTTCTACATGTCCGTACCAACAGAGTATGCTTTTTCTTACCTTAAAACACCGACACTCTTTCAGACCAACTCTATTTCTCGCACCATGGTTGGAATTAATTTGATTTATGTGATTATCTACGAGGGTTCCCGACAGACCTGCCATTTTTTCATGGTTTCTCGGAAGATTTTATCGGCAAAGATTACATTGTGATCAGTCATCTATAAACAGTGACAAGCCAAAATTTACCGCGCCTTACTGATACTGGTGATGTCATACAAATACATTTTAGGTAGAAAATTTGTGTGACGCGGTAATTTTTCCATGACTTGCGCGTACACCATAGGAGCGAAATCAGTAAAATCCAGTTGAGAACGTGCAAGCTTGCATTACCAGAGGAAAACCTGGCTCGTCAATTATTTATAACAATTGATTTTTTTTAATTATCGGCCATTTTGACCATGTTCCTTAAGAAATATGATATTGGTTTTTAAGACATTCCTATTCTAGTTTTTAATTTACGTAGCGAATCTGAAATAAAAATTAAAAAAAAAATTATTTTTTTATTTGTCGGCCATTTCGATCATTTTCCAGAGATAGGAGGTTGGTTTTTCAGACATTCCTATTCTGCTTTTTTTTGCTGAATCCGAATCTGAAGTCAAAATTCGAAAAAAGCGACAGACACACAGACAAACGCACACACAGAGAAACATATAGATTTCATATAGGAACGGTGTTCCTGATAAAAACAAAAAAGCGCTCAAGTGCGAGTAAATGGTCACATTTGTCACTTCATAAATGAAAATTTGAAGAATAATATTTGGGGATATATATAACCTACACGGCCATCTGACAAAACTATTTAAATATATTTATAAAAATATTTTTTCAAGACCTTGAAAGTTAAAAAAAAATGTGTTGATATACATTCAGGAAAATGGAACGAATGTTACATAGCACCGTCTACCACTTGTGTATTAGGAAGTAGAAAATAACCAGCGCTCCGCATTACAACACAAAAAACAAGTGACACTGACTCTGTAATTAGCTATGTGTGTATGACCAATCCCATTTTTGTCTACCGTTATATACGGTATACTCGTATTTGCCTGCTGAACTGTATGAATATTTAATTATGTGCATATATGGCAATAATGATCTTATTAGATTTTTATATTAATAAATGTTCAAAACCTGCTAAAAAATCTAATTAAGATTAAAATTAGATTTCTAAGAGAGGTAAGGCGCATCAAAGTCTGGGGAAGTACCCTCACAGAAAACTGTTCCTGCGTGTGAGTGAGGTCACCAGTAAGCTCCCAAGGAGGCATCGCGCGAGTGATTCTTAATATATTGCAAGCGTTAATAGTCTACTGTACCCGCTTTACATCAGGTGGGCCGTATGCTGTACATTAACCGTTTGAACAATATCAACCGATTATTTCAGAATTCGATCTTCATCTTTTTACTGTTATCCCGTTTCCTAATTCATTAGGATTGGCGAGGTCCGCTACCTCAGTTTGAGGATTTAGCGAAGATACGATTTTTACGTAGAGTGACTGACGTCTGACCTGCACAACCCACAACTTCTGGGCCGAGATACCTGTCGATGTACACCTATTGGCGTAAATTCGGAAACATGTACATAGTGGTACGAGGGCTGTTCCGAAAGGTTTTAGCTGTATAAAAACTACTAAGTAGGATAGTATTGTCTTAGGTTTTCACGATTGTTATACATTGAATGTATAACAATCGTGAAAAGAAAGCAGTCTTCCTGCGACCACGGATGCTTAAAAGCATTCGGAACGTCAGGTTCAATAAAATAAATAAAACACGCGATACTTCCGTTAAAAATTGTTTAATTCAATACTAAGTAGGATATTTTTTATTGCTTTTCAAAATATTCATCTCATTACGATTCATCAGTAGTTAAGACATACTACAGAGCTTGCGAACTCCCTCCATCGAATTTATCCATCATAAATTGACACCAATCGACGCGACGAGCTTTTTGCTCATCAGTGAGTGAATGAGGTATCCAACGAGAAGCGACCTTCCTGACCTTAAGGTTGTCGTGTAAAGTTGTTGCTACTGCCTGGGATCCAATATGAAATTCATCCCGAATGTAACGGTGGGCTATATTTCCCCGTTCTTTTATCAGCCACTCCACTCTTATGACATTCTGATGAGTAACTGCTGTAGATGGTCCTCCTGGTCGGGGCTCATCTTTGACACTATCTCTACCCCGTTTAAATTCATGATACCAGTATGTGATCGTGACCCGTGACGGAGCAGAGTCACCAAATGCAGACTCAAATTTGCGTGGGATTCGTGAAATGAGTCGCGCGACACCTCCGTTTTTTTTTATACTACGTCGAGGGTCATACAACCACCTGATGTAAAGCGGGTACCGTAGCCTATTAACGCTTGCGATATATTAAGTATCACTCGCGCGATGCCCCCTCTGCTGCTTACACAGCAACTCCTTAGGAGCATACTGGTGACCTCACCCACGCGCAGAAACACAACAACCCTAAGTTGATATTTGGCTGCGGTTTTCTGTGAGGTGGAGGTATGTACCGACATGAGTTCACCCTCATACACTGGAACCGCAATGGTCGCGTACTGTGCGGTTCCTGAGAAGCAAGAGTAACACCTCTGGTGTTGCAAATGTCCATAGGCTACGGTAACTGCTTACCATCAGGCAGGCCGTATGCTTGTTAGCCACCTTAGTGGTAAAAAAAAAACTTCCCCTAGACGGCTGCTTTGATGCTCCCTACCTCTCCGTTGCGGATTGTAAACTATGAACTGATGCCTTAAGTACGAAAAATTATAAAAAAAAATGTACGATACGTACATCGGCTTACAGTTAAATTACTCTCATATTGGCGTTGAAACCAAATCATATTGAAGTATATTTTAGGTAAATCTAAAAACTTTCGGTACAGCCCTCGTACATGATGGCACAGTACCACAGATGGTTCATTACCCACTAGGCTATCATTGCTTTGCAGATTGCAGAATTCGATATCTTTTCATTATTCACCAAGATAAATTATAATACTAACCAATCGTTGTATTTAAAATTAATTAAGTATAAATCCGAAGATTAGGCTGTTAATACGGATATATTATCATTTCCTCGTATGATGATTAGTGAATATAACTCGGTACCTTTATGTGGCACGCCTCGGTGCGCGTACGCATGTCTCGACTAATGCTATACGTGATAGTATATTGCAACGATAAACAGGATTATCGTTATCCCGTTTTCTAAACCATAATTATTGGTTCCATCCATTATCTTCGCCAAATCCTTGGGCTTAGGTAGCCGCCGCTACCTAAGCTGAAGATACTGATCTTTACATGAAGCGACTGCCAGTAGACTCACAAAATCCAGAGAGAAAATTAGACCCTCCTTAGGTTTACGTCTTTTGAAATATATTTTTTTAGACGCGCGAGATTCCTTACTATGTTCATAAATCCGATAACACGGATTTAGTGGTACTACATGCCCACGCCAGGTTTTGAACCGGGGACCGACCGTTATTAGGCTGATTCTTTATCCAGTGAACTATGACAGTTCTTACTACATGTAAATAGGATAATATTGCAGTTTAAAAAAAAAGAGGTTAAACAGGCAGACAGAACCGAATGCCATAAAGACGCGGTTCAAACCTCGCTCGCTCATTCATAGAACACACGAAATAAGTTGCTTATTTTTACTTACGTTTCACCAGAGAGAGAGAGAGATAAAGAGATATAAAACGGTAAAAAAATAAAAGTGAAAGTTATACTGATTTATAAATATTTTCAACCACAATTTATTGTAAAATCTGAGCAGTGTGTTTGTTGTCTTAATTATGGCAGGGTAACCATGCGACAATTATTTCTACTGACTTCGGAATAAATACGATTTAGATAGTTTAGATTTTCAAAAATAATATGTACAAATCAATATGTAGGTTTTCGCTCAACATTATATATGTTATCATTATCTGAAAGTATTGAATTTCCCAGAAACGTGTGTGTCACACGTCAACCATAATAGTATTCAACAGGCAAGTCGCCTTGAGATCGGCATGGTCAAACACAAAACAAATAAAATTTAGTATTCAAATGGATAGTTTTGCACCTGGTAATGTCACGCTGCGTTCACCTTGACGCAGTTGCCAAAATTTTTATTACAACGTAATTGATATGCAAGGAAAATAATGCTTTTAATCTGTTGATCCTTTGATGGAAGACTCAATGACATTTAGTGGAAATATATATTTATCACGACAAGGTGACACTAATGCTAAAAAGTAGAAATTGATTGAACGCTTCTAAACCGTTCTAATCAATTCATAAGTACTTACATTCGTTATTGTTGCACTTGAGTACCTAATATCTTCAGGATGTCCGAAAAATTGTTACTTTAACAAAATTTTCAAGCGCTTTTGTATTGTTACATCTCTGAACAAATCGTGTTAAATTTTTCATAACGTTTTAGTTCTTTGGTATAATTTCATAACATCTACATTAATACAAATACTTTTTGACAAGCTCGGTAGCGAAGTGGTTAATAACGCTACTTTGGCACCAACGCTGATGGGTTCGATTCCCACACAGGACAAATATTTGTGTGCATTAACATGTCTGTTTGTCTTGGTATGGGTGTTTCTTAAGTATCATAAGTATATAAAAAAAACAAAAAATGTATTTACATATGTTTATCAGTTTACTCATAACAAAAGCGTCGCTTCCTTTGGGACTAGATGACGCTGTGTAATTTGTCCAACAATATTTATTTATATAATGTCTGCACAGAGCATCCCAGTCCCTTGGCGCTGTATCCTCCTGTCGGCGCCGGTGTGGGCCATCATCATCACGCACGGAGCCTCTGTCTTCGGATACTTCACCGTTGTCAACCAACTGCCTACTTATATAGAGAGCATCTTGCACTACAACATCAAACACGTGAGTACATTTCTATATAGCGCACTTTGTAAATTAAAAGGAACATATTGTCATATCGAAAAGCTGAACCGTAATATCAGTGGCTGTCAAGACTGAAATTGTAATTATTAGTCTTGTCTGCCTTCAAAAACTTTCATACATATATAGGGATCGTGTTATGTTTTCAGGTTTTTTTGTCATTTTACCAACTATTTTTGTAATGTAAACGGGAGCCGTATACATTTTGAGAATATGTTCAAGGAATTAAGAATATTCCTTCCAAGATATTTCTCCTTCGAAGGTCGTGGCACTTTTCAGTGCGGGGCTCAAACATAACCAGCTAAATTTGATCGACATCTCGTGGATGTTCTTTAAAAATATGTACTTACAATATTTTATTGCTAAATAAGTTAGTGTAAGTAAATTTTAAATTAATTCGTGTGTGAGTCTACAATAATGTGTAACATTCGTAAATGTTGTTTGGGTGATTGGGGATATCGGTGTCGGTTTTTACCCTTAGATGATTTTCAGACTTGTTAAGTCATCTAGTCGTCGAATGTAGCACTACGGCGAAGTAGGCTCTAAGCTGGATCGGTTTGAAGATGACAAAACATTAAATGTCGATTATCGAGTAATAAGTAATCATTACGTGTTAACGGATTACTTCGGACAGCAAACATTATGTCATAATTGTAAAACTAAATCTAGCCGGAAGTGATAAAACAGATAGTCCTTGGTTACATCTACACCACTATAACATTTTATAAGAGAAACGATAACGTCATTTGAACCTTAAATCTGCGATTACAAGGTTCATTATATAGTACTTATTCTGCAGTCCTACTTTTGATTGCTCGTGCTCGCTTGCCAATTCGTAAGGTGTCCATATATTTGTTTGCGATATATACACGAAACATTTTGTTTCATATTTTTTGTGTGAGGATCGTGATATGTTGACATCGAATCAACATAATACATCTTTGTATTTAAAATTACCATTTGTGTTAAAGTGCCCTCAATGTAGAGCACTTTATTGATGTTTAATTTTTTTTTTTATGTATTTGTGAAGTAGAGTCGTAAACCGGTTAGAATTTTAAACTGCATGCTTACACTTCAAATTAATCCAATGATGATTCAATGGTAATGTCAAAATTTAGTAATCTCAAGTATAATTTTGCGAATATCAGATTAACGAATGTTTTAGTTCGACAACTGGCCACCAAGATTATCTGGCGCTACTTTCGTGCTTTAAGAGTTTGTGTGTAAGTGTAAGAGTTATTGCTCATGAACACGTTTAGAATCCAATTTTTTGGTTTCGCTGCCAAAGCACGTTTACATTAGCCGGTATTTTGCTGCTTTCCTTGAGATAATACGTTTATAAATAATTTTCGACTGGTCACGTGTTCGCGCTTTGTTTTGATCTTTGATCTTTCATGTTCTTCAATGAAAGCGTAAACATTATCTGACTGAAAAGTACCCTAACTTGATTTGGGATATAAATTATCGTCTTAGTCTAACGTATTATAAAAAAATCATCAAAATTTGTTTAGTAATTTTGTCTGACGCTTGCTCTGTGACTTAAACACAACTCTGCTACGATTTTAATATATTACATTATATATTAGTTTGCGATTTATTTAAATTTATTTATTTAATTACCCTAGTAATAAATATCAATATAAGACATGAATGTCTAGTTACTCGTGAAACGAGATATCGTTATATATGTAAATACAGCAGTGTACACCAATGTTACAAGTGGCAAAGTTGTGCGTTTGTTTATTTGAGTGGATGTAGGGGGTAATCTCTGGAACTAGATAGCTATCATACTTGAGTGCGTTAGGTTATTGTTATTTAGTTTTCCTTCCTAAAATTTGAAAATCTGAATTCCAGGCGAGCATCATTTCGTTAATAAATAATTTTAATATTGCTTACCATTAAAGGCTTGCATATGCTTAAATGCAATAAATCGCTAATTTTAATAGCAAATAGTTTTAATGTTTTCCTATATTTAAATTAATCCTAATAAACTCTCCAGTTAAGTTCTATGACTAGTCAGTTTGTGTGGTAGAAGGCTTTTTCTCTGAATGCTCTACTTTCAACAAAAATGTGTAAATTATGATTTTGTTAGAATTAAAGCAACCAGGCATACTCAATTGACCTGATACGGTGAATGAGAATATTAATAACAATAATTTTCAGGCCAATTTATACAAAAACATTCAGCCCTGCATTCTACAATGATATTTTTGCGTCATACATGCTTTTTTTTATTAAATGCGCTCGATAAGGATAACGCAAGCCACTCACCCTATTGCATCAGCCGAATGTGGCAGCCTCAGGTTTTATAGCAACAACTGGTTGCCACACCTCAAATGATCTTGTAGAGATAACCAGATCGCTGTGGATGTAGTTTTGTAAAAAAAGATATGTAGATTTCACTTTCCATTAGGTCTGTCAATGGTTACACTTTGAATTTTTAACATTGTAATCAGTTTATTTATTAAAATGCTTATCCAGAGTTATGAATTAGGTATTTGTACACTTTTATAATTACATTATTCAAAGATTAAAGACTAATGCGAAAAAAAATGCGAAGAAAATGTGCCTGTTAATCTCTTTCGTAATTATTCTTATGGATCAATAACAAATAAAGTTATTGATTATTACGTAATTATTTAACTTCTATCTTTGGATTACAAAGAGATTTTTGATCATTGATATGCATAATATTATTAATGACATACCACTTATTTTTGTAATTATAATAAATTCATGATTTGTATATATAATAGGATAGGAAAACACACTGTACTGCTTAATCCAAAATTATAATTCCAACGGAATAAATAATAAAATAAAGTAAATGGAATAACTAGGGCTAATAAATTGTACTAAATGTATTAATCATAACGCGCATTGAATTTTTCCATCAATGTTTAAAATGTGTTACTGTTCTACAACCAATGTACCATAAATTACATCAATATCCAATCTGCTATGTATTTTTTGTGCTTTCACATAAATAAACTAAAATAGTTTGGCTAGTTATGTTTATTACTCAGGCAAGGCAAATTAACCAAAAATGGCTGACATTTTGTGATCCACGTAATTTTATTATAGGGGTTTTCATGATTATAATGTAATCAAAATAGTTCTGTAAAAAATAATTAATCATAAAAGTAAAACGAATAAATATAGAATTTTGAAAGTATTTCAGTTAGCAGTTTAATGTCCTCAGGTAGACTATTGTGGTCAGGTTGTATAGTGAGATACACGTGTTATACAATTTTTTTGCATTATCTTGCCTAATACCAATTTCAGTCCGCTTTTTAAAGTATTGTGGATGGGAATCGACAAAGACACAGGCATCACTGATATACAAGATTGGCATACTACATATGCAGATTTTGGAATAACGGTCTACAGCTATCAGCGAACCACGCATTGCATATGACGCGGATACACTTTTACTTAATATTGAAAACCCTTTTGATATCTACAGAGTTTCCCCAAATGATCAAGCCATAACGAAGCACCGATGATACGTATCCATGGTAGGCCGTTAATGTGGCTTCTACTGAAACCTTTTGAGGTAAATTTTAGAGCATTTGCAAATCTTACTTATAACAAATCTGATCGATGTGCTCCTTCCAGTTCAAATGGTTTAGTAATTTATATAACCTCTATGACATTTTTGTATAGTCCTGATGTACATAAATATGAGGATTATTATGATTACGTGACCGTAACCAAATAACTATGTGAACGAAATCACCGTATATTCAATCATGTTCTGAATGATTTTAGAAATAAATAATGGTTCGATGCCAGAGTCTGTCTATTTTCACGCCTAGTCTCTTGCGGGGTTGGCAGAGGGATTAGGGAGAGCAGACATTTCAAGAGAGATAATGTGCGTCAAAGCAGGTCTACTGAAAAAGTACCTCCGCCTCACAGATAACCAAAACCAAATAACAACTGCTCGATTGTTGTGTACCCGCGAGTGAGTTTCTAAGGAGTTACTGTATTAGCAACGGGTGTCAACGCTCGAGTGATATACTAGGCTACGGTATAAAAAAGGTACAATATGCAATTTATAAACTAAATTGAAACAAGCAAATTTTACTTTAAACGAGCAATTCTTGTATAAATATGTATTTTATATATCACGGAAATGACTCATACCATTTAGATTGAATTTTGTGCTTAGATTACGTATTTTTTTTAAGTTTATCTGTCTCACACAACTATAAAAAAAAAATCCGTGTCGAGCTCGATCGCCCAGGTACATAATTTAAAAACAAAAACTCCGTTGAAGGTGATACCTTGTAAGCTATAATACTCAACTCAACATATAAACACTAATCTAACGATCCAATTTTCATGTCTACTCAAACATCAAAATTGGTTACGTTTACGCCACAAAACGTCCCAAATACAACAAATACATGCGCTCGAAAACCTTCTCTTCTCTTCGATAATCGTGTACATAGCATGTGTTTCTTATTATTGTGGTTTAATAAATAACAAAAATGATGCAAACATAATGTGAAACAAAAAAAAACAATGATAAAATGTGACTATGACAATGTCTCAGCGTTCTTCGCAATCATGGTCACAATACAGTATTCGTTTAAAAAAGCCATCGAGTTTTTTTTCGCAACACTTCAACGAATACATTAACATCATAGTTAATCTATCGAAATGTGATTAATATTTTACTACGAGTAAATCGTCGTTTAATGTAATTTACATACCAAATGACGATGGCCTCGTGCTACTAATTGTATTATAAAGAGTGTTATTAGCAGTCACGTCGAACGATTTCAGCCAAATCCTGAGATGTACACACTTTTTTGGCGGGATACGAATTCTTTGAGGCTTTTTATCGCTGTCATTTCAATTTTTTATACAACGTCTCCAGGCTTACGAGCATACTACTTGATGTAACACTTACTTACTACTTACACATCACGACACATACTTGATGAAAGCTTATGTACCCTTACAATACATTAAGTATCACTCGCGCGATGCCCCACCTCTGCTGGTGGACACAGCTACTCCTTAGGAGCTTACAGGATATACTTTAATCTTTAATTAGCACTACATAAATTACGTCTACGAGTGAAACATTTATTTGAGTTAACTTATCTAAATCTCATTCAATTCCTTACCGCTTATTACATACTATACTGTTATTATTATTACATACTAGCTAAACACCGCGTCTTCGCCCGCGCGTATCACGGTATCCCAATCGGGCCGTTTATTCTATTTTTTTTTTCTGGCTTCTAAGGATGTATCGCGATATTGAATATCCTATATCCCTCCTCAAGAAATAGGCTACCAAATGTAAAAATATTTTTACAAATCCGACTGGTAGTTCCGGAGATTAGCGCATTCAAACAAACTCTTCAGCTTTATATATTAGTATAGGTATGTAGGTTGCAGTGACCTTTATCTAACACACAATACGTGCGACACGCCCCTTAAGGGCATTGCAATTTTATAATAACAGGTGTAATAACTATATATAAATATACATTATTTTATAATATAGTCCATTTGTTTATTATTACTTCTGTTAAATCATGCGAGTAAATATTAAACTGGTTTACAATATCAACCTTTGTAAGTATTTTATTTACTGTATTCTATGTACACTGTGTAATAAATAAATAAAAAATATTGTCGGACAAATCACACAGCGCCATCTAGTTTCAACCTAAGCATAGCTTACACTATGGATACAAGACAATTGATAAACAACATACAATATACGAGTAGGTATACTTAACGCATAGAAAACACACATGGCAAGACAAACAGTCATGTCTGTTGTGCACACAAATAGTTGCATTGTGTGGCAATCGAATCCAAAGGCCTTGGTGCTGAGGTAGCTATCGCTAGCCATTCCACCACCAAGCTCGTCGTACGGGTCGTAATTAAGGGTGGTAAACCTTTCGATTGGAATTTATCGTAAAAGTAAAATGTGATGTAATTCAATTAAAAAATATATTACGTGCGTGGACGTAATGAAGTCTATACAGCTCGCTCTACTTAAATATTCAATAATTTCACTACGAATTTGGAAATTAGACAAGACGGGGTGCAATGATGGTTCGTTTATGATTATTATCTCTTTATTGCACACAACAAATTAAAACGTTTTATTGTATAAAATACTTAGTTCGCACAGGCGAGCTTATCTTCAAAAGAGATTTCTTCCAGCCAATCTCCAAGTCTCCAGTGTGTCATATTGTCAGTACGACGACGAGAACGGTTGGTAGGGGGAAGGAGGAGGTACGCAGGAGCAGCAGGATTATGGAGGATCTTAAAAAGAGAAATAAGAATATGGATGTAGCGGCGGGAGCGAATAGGGAGCCATTTCAGTCGGCGTTGCGGTACTCGGTGATGTGATCATATTTTTTAAGTTCAAAGATAAACCTAATAGGGAATATGCATGAAATTTATTTTTCGTTTTAAATCTTACAATTATCATATATAGAGTAAAACAAAAACATTTTTTTGTAGTTTAGTTTTCTGTAGTTTTTTTTTGGTTTAGTTTTGGTGTTAAAAATCGTAAAAAACAAACAGTTTTTATAACAAAAAAACTTCATAATTTAAATCATTGTCATATTTTGAACATGTTTTACTATGACAGCTTCAATGTGAATGCCTGAATTGCAGAAATAAAACTAATATTTAGATGAAATCCATACATTTCTTCATAGTTTTCATAGTTGTGACGTCATCTACCGCGGTCTCTTAGTATGAAGCGTTTTCACGTCACGTGATGAAATGCCACTTTCAAACAGCATTATCTCGCAAACTAATTATCGTAAAAAATACTTTGAGATATCTTACTGTTTAAATCTCCTCTTTTAAATTCACTCCTAAAAAATTTTTATGCATATTCCCTATTGCAAGAATTTGCAATGGTTCAAGTTTATTTAAAAGTTTCTCATTTGCGTCCAAGTAGCATACGACGGACGGCGTAGTCGAAAAGGGGTAGAAGAAGGACATTACTAAGCGTGGGAGAAAGGGAGATAGTTCTAGGGACGCCTGAGGGAGTGAAATGAATGGTGCATTCGTTTGCTAATCTCATTGACGTGAGCAGACGCAAGATAAATTACTATCCAGGATAAGGCCCAAGTTTTTATGCTACGTCGGATGGAATCACCCGCTTGTTGAGTAGCGGTCACCGTAGCATATAATTGCTTGCTGATTTGTTAAATTGCAAGCGTCAAAGGTGCAGTAATAGCTCCCAACACGCGACGTTGTATAAAGAACGAAGACAAGGATAAACTTGCAGCTAAGTGTTAAAGAATAATATAACAATTTAGGATCTGACCTCCGAGAAGCTGATTACCAGACTAATCACCAGAGCGGTAATAGCCCAGTGGATCAAAAACCGAACTATCACTCTACTTGTTCCTGGATCGAATTCAGGCGCAGGCATGGCTTGTGTTTTCATATTTATGTACATCTATACAGATAAATAAAATTGGAGTGTCTGTTTGTACTCGTAATATTCAAATAACCTCTTTTTACTAAATGCATATGGATATATACACGGTACATATACCAAATGAATATTTTTACAATTTTTGTCTGTCTGTCTGTCTGTCCGTC
The DNA here is from genome assembly GCA_947507595.1 of Pyralis farinalis. Taxonomy (NCBI): domain Eukaryota; kingdom Metazoa; phylum Arthropoda; class Insecta; order Lepidoptera; family Pyralidae; genus Pyralis; species Pyralis farinalis. The sequence goes on along the minus strand of OX382257.1, from coordinate 28,245,313 downwards.
TGTCAGTTTGTTCCGGCTAATCTCTGAAATATAATAAGGAGTAACTTAGGCTACCTTTATTTTAGAAATTTTATTTATTTTTATTAATATTTAATATAAACAAATAATAATAAAAAAACTATTCCGTGCGGACGAAGTCGCGGACACAGCTAGTGTTCATATATATCACTTGCTCGGCGGTAGAGGAAAACGTGGTGAGGTAACGTCCAAGCAATTATGTTTTGAATACTTATAATTCTGACAAAAGTCTGTTTTTTCTTCTGAATCATGGCGGTCTGACGGCAGTCGCTTCACATCAAATTCAGTGTCCTCCTCAAATTTTGAGTCTTAGGTTAATAGAGGTTAATTAGTTCGTGGTCCTAATGGATTAGGTAACGGAATAACGCTAGGAGAAGAAGCCCATACTAATTCAAAAGATTATAATACCTACAACAGATTAGTATGTACACACAGGGACACCTCAAGCTAGACCTTTATACTGGCTTACGCAAGATGAGTAAATATAATGCTGAAGTACAGCTCCATCCAGCCCCAAAGTAAGCGAAGCTATGTTTTATGAGTACTGCACGACTGATAAACATACATACATATACATTTTTTAAGAGAGTTAGGGCGCATCGAAGCAGCCCGTCTGGGGAAGTACCCCCACCTCACAGAAAACTGCATCCAAATAACAACTCCCTAGAGGGATGTTGTGTTCCTGCATGTGAGTAAGCTCCTAAGGAGTTGCTGTGCTAGCGGCAGAGATGGCATCGCGCGAGTGAAATGTAATGTAGGTAATGCGAGCGTCCATAGGCTACGGCAACCGCTTTCCATCGTATTACGTATCGCTTTTTACTAAATGCATATGGATATATACACGGTACATATACCAAAATGAATATTTTAACAACTTTTGTCTGTCTGTCTGTTTGTTCCGGCTAATCTCTGAAACGGCTGGACTGATTTTGACGGGACTTTCACTGGTAGGTAGACGACTGTTCAGAGCACAATATAGGGTACTTTTTATCTCGTAAATATTTAGGGTTCCTGCGTAAAATATGAAAAACTGTTAAAATTAGGGGAAAATATCTTCCCCTTCGGGCGACTTTGCACTTTTATTTTTATTATTTTCACAGAATACGTATTTTTTGTGACATAAAATTACTACGCATTGTTTTTATATATATAATAACATAATAATAATCTTCTATACAGATAAATAAAATTGGAGTCTCTGTTTGTAATATTAAAATAACCGCTTTTTACTAAATGCATATGGATATATACACGGTACATATAGCAAAATGAATATTTTTTCAATTTTTGTCTGTCTGTCCGTCTGTCTGTTTGTTCCAGCTAATCTCTGAAACGGCTGGACCGATTTTGACGGGACTTTCACTGGCCGATAGCTGATGTAATAAGGAGTAACTTAACCTACTTTTATTTTAGAAATTTTATTTATTTTTATTAATATAAATAAATAATAAAAAAAAAACTATTCCGCGCGGACGGAGTCGCGGGCACAGCCAGTAGTTAATATATACAATGGATTAGTACATACATACGTACATTTCTCACAGTAAAATGAGATAAACTCTTAGATATGTGTTTGTTGTCTTTAATACCGCCGTTTATACCTTACTGTATATAAAGTTCTGCTAATTGGCAAGTAAGTACTTCCGCATAATACCTAGGTATATACCTAGTTAGTACATATTTTTAATGCTACGTCAGGAGACATAAACGGCCCACCTGATAAGGGAATCGTGGGCCTGTAAAGTGATTACCGTAGCCTATGGACGCTTGCAATACAGGAAATATCGCTTGCGCGTTGCCACCCCTGCCGTTAACATAGCAACTCCTTATCCAGGGAGTTGTTATTTGTATGTGGTCTTCTAGCAGTAAGGATCTAGGGCGTAGCTATTTGAACCTATAAGAGGTTAACTCTCCAGACATTTTATATTTAGCGGTGGTCTTCAACCACATCCATACAACCCATCTGGGGAGGTTTCGTTACCTCCCCAGATGGGTTGTTACGATCTGTTTTACATCTATTTTACTAACAATCTCGCAACACCACGTGCAGACGAGGTTGGCTTTGACTAAAGATGATGTTGAGATACTAACACTTCTTGAGATACAATATACTTTTATAGCATATACGATTTTATTATCATTGGCCGTACGTACGTACTAATCAATGTACTTAATAATGCTTATTACTATGAAATAAATAAGAGGCTCAGTCTTGAATGACGCGACTTTGACACCGACGCTCGTGGGTTCGATACCCACACAAGACAAACATTTGTGTGCATGAACATGTCTGTTTGTCTTGGTCTGGACGTTTTAAGAGAGGTAAGGCGCATCAAAGCAGCCCGTCTGGGTAAGTACCTCCACCTCACAGAAAACCACAGCCAAATAACAACTCCCTAGAGGGTTGTTGTGTTCCTGCGTGTGAGTGAGGTCACCAGTAAGCTCCCAAGGAGTTGCTGTGTAAGCAGCAAAGGAGGCATCGCGCGAGTGATATATTACAAGCGTTAATAGGCTACGGTACCTGCTTTACATCAGGTGGGCCGTATGCTTGTATGCCTCCCGACGTAGTATAAAAAAAATCATTCATAACAATAATGATGTCGAGTTTTGTTATCCGTAAGTTTAATTTTAAAAAATGCTTATTTAAATAAAGTATTTATTAAATATTTTCATAAAAATAAGCAAGATGATGTTCAAGTCCTGTTATTTGTAAGTGTAATTAAAAAATTGCTTTAAATAGAATGTCTATAAAATGGTCTATCTATCTATATATAACTTCATGCCAAATCCCTTGCGGGGTTGGCAAAGAGAACCGAGCGCCACGTGACTCGATCCTTACATATCTCACTCGCTTCTTTAACATTCATTGCTCTTCTCATGCACGCTCGCCGGTTAAAATGTTTTCATTTAAAAAGTTAGATGGCATCAAGTGTTGTCGTTATCTGACTGTCACTGTACTTTCTCAGATTCATGATGAACCTTTTGTGCGCCACTGGCGAAGTTTCGAGTCCCTCATTGAGACCTTTGTGCATGTTCATTTAGCCAATTCCAAGGGGCCGCGGCCTCTCATTGACGTATCGAGGAAGGGTCTCGTCAACATTATGTAGGTCGCCGGATGTGGTTGTCGAGATCAATTTGCGACCATTTTTGACCAAATCTCTTTTTCAATTTAAGATAGCTATATATTACTTCATTGAATCTAGTGTTGAGTTGGTTTTAATATAATAAATGTTATAAATTTGTTCGTACTGATGACGTAAGAAAGAGAGTTGATCAGAAAGAGAGAAAGAATGCAGGATGAAAGAATGACGAAGCAGATATACAATGCGAAATTGATGTAGGAGCCGATAAAGACCAAGACTAACCTACCATGACCAAATTAGTTGTGGTTTATCAGAAGGTGATGTCAGGAGCCCTTGGAACCGGAGAGCGTGCATGAAAAGAGCTGTGAATGTTAAATAAGCGAGTACGGTGTGTAAGGACCGCGTCTTTGACACTCTGTTCTCTCTGCCTACCCCGGAAGCGACCTGGCGCGAAGATATACATACATGTTATAAATTCTACCCCGCGAGGGACTTAGTGTGAAAATATAGGTAGATAGATAGAATAGTTACAGTGTGGGGTAGGCAGAGAGAACCGAGTGCCACATGACTCGGTCCTTACACACCTCCCTCACTTCTTTAATATTCATAGCTCTCACTGTCATCATGTCTGGTGGCTGCATGATTGGCAGACACGTGAGGAACGAATGTTGGCGCTCGCGACTGGACTCGCATATAGGGTCGCAATAGGGTCGGTCCATAGGCTACGGTAACTGCTTACCATCAGGCAGGCCGTGTACTTGTTTGCCACCTTAGTGGTATAAAAAAAACGCTCACATCTCGCGGTGAGTTTTCACATGTATTTTTCATTATTATTTTTTATTTATTTCATTTTCTTTTTCATACTGGTCATGATCATGATAAAAACTAAATACAGAAATCTCAGAGACTTGTTACTGAGACAGAATTAAGGTTAAAATTGACCAAAATTACTTCTACAATTGATTAAAATTGCGACAAAAAAACATATCATCGCATTAATATTGAAACACGGTTTCTTTTTGCCATTGTGTTTGTTACACACATTTAAATAAAAAAACCTAATTTTGTCAACAGCCAATTTACTAATTAACAGGAACGTGGATCCGTAAGGTTGAGAAACCCTGCTTGAAGGGACATGACAGGAGAATAAATTTAGCATATAAATTGATTACATGTCTGTCATTCTGTGTGCATAGCATTTGGACATTACCCAAGGAAAACGCCTTGGTTCGGCTTCAAGGCGATGGAACTTGACAATGCAAGTATATTTTATGACACCTAACTTAAACTGTGTCAGATGTAAAATAGGCACATAGCCTGCCTGATGTGAAGCGGTTACCGTAGCTTATGAACGCTCGCTATATTAGTGAGTATCGCACGCGCGTTGCCACAGTTGCTGCTAAAGAGCTTTAGGAGTTTACTGGTAACATCACTCACTGGCAGAAACAACAACCCACTTGTTGTACTTGTTATTTGGTTGCGGTTTTTCTATGAGGTGGAGGTATTTCTCCAGACAAGCTGCTTTGTTGCGCCCTACCTCTCTTAAAAACACCGAACCCCAAGACAAACAGACATGCACACAAATGTTTGTCCTGTGTGGGAATCGAACCCACGAGCGTTGGTGTCAAAGTCGCGTCATCCACCACTGCCCCACCAAGCTCATCATAAAATTTAATCAACTGTATATGTATTTTTGTTATTTGTTGCAATATTGTGCTTGCACTTGGCCACCGGGGTCGTCATAATATATAATAAATGTGATCTTAAGTATTTATGCTTAATGGTCATTTTTGAAAGGGCAGTGATTAAAAAAAGCGAAAGTATGAGAAATTAATAAAATACGTTAAGATTTGATTTTATATATGTAAAACGTGTCTAAGTGCCGGCGAGGGCCCAATGACAAATAAACATTTTTTATTTTATTTTAAATGGTTAATTGACCACATTGTAAGATAATGAAAAAGCTTTCCAATTAGTTCACCTCTAAACGTATTTTCCGTGGACTTCTTGTTAACGTTTCGTACAATGCGAGTTCAAACACCTGTAAAAACCCGTCGCCCATTGGTCTGGTACAATCGATCCATATCCCGGATTTACCGCCGAAGCATCTTGTCTAATGGGCCATGAAGCGCCGTGACTAGTAGGCATTATGTTGTAACTGTTGGTACTTTTGAGCCTACTCCAATTTCACGTGACCCTACCGAATTACAGACGACGCATTGGATGTAGGGTTCTACGGCACAGTTTCTTCTTCACAGTTTTATTCCGATTCCTAATCCATTAGAATTGTAGTCCGCTAACTAAGCCTACGAGATGGCGACGATTTTGCGGGTGCTATCAGATCTCCACAACTCAGAGGGAAAATCAGGCGTTTCTTAGGTTGCGTCTTTCGAATTATAATTTCTCGGATGTGCGGCTTTCCTCACGATGTTTTTCTTTACCGTCATTTTACAGCACATCTTGCAGCACACATATGTCCTTAAAAAGTAGTAAGTAATCCGATTAGGGATGTACGTACACGAAGAGAACTGCAGTCTTCTGTGAGGCGGAGGTTTTCATCCACCTTTTGAATATTAATACTTTCTTTGAAAATCTCATTGTGTAACAGAAGCATGGTCATAATACCTTCTCACACGCTTCGCGCGATCAGAATTAAGTAGGAAATGACGTTGTAGTGCCTATTATTAGCAAGCATGTGACTATATACTACACACAGAAGTAAACATTTAAATAAGCAACATTTCAAACTGTTTTTGAAGGTGTCGTAGAAACCAAAGACACGTAAGATACTTGCAGCAGTGTATGGTATTTTATATGACGGGATGTGAGTCAAGGATAATCGTATAATTGTGTAATATAAAGTGGCAGGTACGGATCCTTCGCATCTGCACGCTTTGACTCATCGAAGGTGAACGCACCTCCGCCGGCGCTGCGATTCATTACAGTCGATGCGAAAAGTGCAAAATCAACTTTGGTGTTGTCAGGCCATAGATAACAGAAACAACGTGAGATGTGACATACTACGTGAGTTTACACCGGGACGGTTGTCGCCGAATTTCACACAACCATAAAACACTCACACACTTAAATAAATAAAAGATGTCATTCTACGCACACAAGTACAACGACACACTTTTGTTAAGACGCTGTCATTGGACGTTTATTTAAACAACACCCAAGTAAGCACGCACTACTACAAACACTGATAAAGCTTCTTTGCTGGGACACGCGGGTCGATATGACTTTGTCGATATTGACAACGTTATATCGATCTATGATTTATCAAGAAGTGTAATGTTTGTAATAAAATATTTGTGGGGTGTAAGTGGATCAATGTCAACTTAGAGCCAAAGCCAACCCCACTATACTATATAACAATTCCCTGGAGGATGATTGAGTTCATGCGAGTTAGTGAGGTCACAAGAAGTTGAGTTGCTGGATTGGCAGCGGGGGTGACGACACGCGAGTGACACTTTTATATCATTACAAAGCGTGTCTGTTACTCGTGCGTCCCACCCACCCGCGTGCGCCCACTTTACATTCACTTGTTCAAAATCGATTATACTTTATGAACATACCGATGCAAATATGTGACGCAGTTTTATTGAGGGAACTGCCCATTCAAAGAGTCTACGTGATCTTTTGAGGGGTTGAAAACAATTTTCAGTGAAATGATTAGAGCATATTGTGCTCTTTTCCAATGGCCACCAATTATCTTCTCTTCCTGTAGCCTTGATCCATTCTTCTTTAATTTTTAGGTCACGTGGGAAACTAACAGAAAACAAACACAGTAATCATACAATCATTACATATTTTGTAACCTATTTCCATACAACTTTAATATAAAGGATACCATAGCCCACAAATAGTAACTACAGTAAAGACGTATAATTTTTATCTAATACTAGCAGTCTTAGATAAAACTTCGTATCGATAAAAAGTGAAGTCAAAGCGCACCCCTAACCAACGGCAGAAACAAGCGGCCGTATCTCGAAACTGCACACACAGTGAACGAATAATATCACTCGCTCTACATTGCGTGTTGGGAAACGAGCGGTGGCGACTGCGAAATGGTAGAAAAGCAATGTATGATTTAAGAATGAGATGTTGATTATTTAAAATTTGCATCGTGGTAAGGTTCGGGTAGAAATGGCGTCGGAGAATTTTTGAAATTAATTTTGTATTTATGCTTATAAAACGTAATATTATTTGTACTTACAGGTGATAAGTGATTCCATTTGATTTAAAGTTAACCACTGCACTTCTATTTTTGCAATTTGCAACAGCACAACTTGGCATTTTGCTAAAACAAGGAGCAACGTATCTCAATCGAACTTGATTGCAACTAACTAGCTGTTCTTGGCAATGTTCTCGTTTTGAGCATTTTGCGGCGACACCAACCACGCCCCCTCGTCACATCTCCCGTTGTTTTTGTTATCTATGTGTCAGGCGGAGGAATGCAAATTCAACTTACATCACTTGTATTAATTTATTGAGCACCGCAGTCTGCGTGTTGTGAATGTTGATGGTATTTTGTTTTTTTGTTGACGAACCTGTAATACGTTTAAATTCAGAACTACGTATTTTATTGTTGTTTTGTTACTACCGAACAATATCACCGAGATATCTAACTAGTATTAAAATAGTTTTACCTATTATGACTTTTCAAGGTGACCAAAAGCCGTCTTGAATGGCTTTGAAAGTTGAGTCGAGATTTTATTATAAAAAAAGGCGAAATGTAATAAAGTCAGTCAGTCATAAAACCAGTATCACTAATATTATGTTATAGGAATTGCCACCAGCGCGGGCTTCACCCGTGTATGATAATTTAAGTATGCAATTGTATCATATATAAACTTTCCGTGAGAAATTCTCCGAATCATAATAAACATAACCTATCACATCATAATTTAGTCCGTGGTATATCATAACTAATACCGCAAACATACATATATAACGACTTTGTAATTATTTAATGACATTATTAGACCCAACTACTTCTAACACGTACCAATAATATCCACTAGTTATAATACATTTTCAGCAATGGATCTATGAGCAAGACCTAAAAGAACTGCGGGTACTTTTACTACTGTGTATAATAATAAGTGATTTCTAAATTCAAATGCAAAATACATATGGAATGCAATACTCACTATCATATTCAATATATGCTTTTAAACGTACAATTAGTTTCTTTACATTCCGGACAAGCCTTTGTGGTTTTTGGACTGCACTTCATATTACGTATATGTGTTAATGGTATAAATAAATAACTTAATTTTTACCCTTGGTTATGTTAAATTTTAACAAAATATTGTCTCGAACGTGCTCAAAGTAAAATTGTATTATTCCTAACTATCTCCATGCAGAACACCTGCCAATCCTTCACACCGTTATTATGTGAAAGAATAAACAAGCACTATCACATTTAATACTAGTGGGATGCTTAGTTAACGATAATAATTTTGCCGGCGAATGTACATGGCGTCTTATTAGTCAGCGGACTCTCAGTAATTCGCAGCCTTCGGTAATTATTTAGTCTAGGGAATGGGCGCCAGCCTTCTGTACTCCTGGCGCCACGGTACTCACTAAGATCGTTCTACGACAGATTACTGGAGAGTAAGTAACGTGGTGAAAATCATTAATTCTATTTATATCTGTTACGCTAACTTGAACCGCGCCGGGGACATTAGTTAAGCCTGTGGTAATTTGACACAGTCTACCGTAATTAGTCTAGGAAATGGGCGCCAGGCCTGATGGCGGGCCTAGGTTTACCTAGCGCTAAGATCTGGACATTACACATAATCGCCAGAAATATAATTAAGTGTGAGTACTGTCTTCTGAAATGCCTACTCTCTCTCTCTCTCTAGTCTAGTTTCAACAAAGCGAGTCTTTGTTTTGTATTTGATATGTCTTCTTCTTCTTTGCGTTATCCTGTTTCGTAAGCCTAAGGATATGGCGAGGATACTGATTTTTACATGATGCGACTACCATCAGCCTTCACTGGGGGATAACACACACAACACCTTTCTTAGGTTAGGTCACACGGTCTTTAAAACATAATTTCTTGAACGTGCGGGTTTCCTCGCGATGTTTTCCTTCACCGCCGAGCAAGTGATAATTAATATAAATTCGAAAATATGATTTTATTGGAACATGCACTAAAAGGCTGGCAACGGATCAGTGACCCTTTGGTGTTACTGATGTCTATGGGCGGTGGTGACCACTTACCATCATGTGACCCACATGCTCGTTTGCCCCCCTCTAATATAAAATAAAATCGGGGTTCAAATCGGGCCCAGTTGATCAACAGGCCTGCCATGCAATTCTCTAAGCAACTCGTAATAGCTGTGTGCGTCGCTGTGATCACAGATGTCACAGCTTTGACATTGTCTACTGCGATCACGGCAAAATTATTTGATATTCTATAAGGCTGTAAGCGTACGCGAGGCTGTTAGCCTTGTTAAATTCCAATTCCAAACGCAGCCTTGCGGCGCTAGTGTCGCACAACCATGAAAAGCGACACCAAAGAATTGCAATTTTGTGTTCAAGGCTGTAACAGCCGATGTTTCCGAGGATGTAAGGACGTTAGCTCTTACAGAATTGCATGGCTGTTCTTTACCCGCTGGGCTATAACTGCTCAACTGTTTAGTGTGTCATATTATCATAGAATAGTTTGCACCGATGTTCATCATATACGTAAGTACGTACCCATTATTACATATGTATCTGTTGCTCGCGTAGAAAAAGTACCTGAAACTAGCTCTAGGAACTTGAACTTTTTGTCAGGGATCTCCATACTCATAAAATATGCTAAGGGGTTTGTAGAATTCCTAATCAATATTCGTAAGCGGCCTCCAGTTCAGAAATATACTTGCCAGGAAGCTGCTGCTGTTGGCTTCACTCACGTAACATTTATGCCAACTTCCTGGTGTTAAGACGGCTATTCGTATCTCATTATTTGTGAAAATTGATGCAGCTGCATAGAATTAAATAATTAGTTAGATTACATTGCGACGTGCGGTTTTTAAGTAAATTGTATAAGACTTGTAGCTAAAGTTTTTCTCTCTTGAAGCCAAATTCATTCTAGAATCTAATACCAATGTCAAAGTTTCTAACAAGTAGTAAGATCAAACAAACATTCGCACGCCTGTACTGTGTCATACAAAAGCACCTGAAAGTACAATTCTTGAGGAAAGTAATTGGCTACTCAATATCACGATACGGCCCTTATAGGCCGAGGAAACAGAAAGAAAGTAGAAAAAGTGTTTCCCAAGAGATAGCGGGATACTGGCAGACTAAGTGCAGCTAGTAGAGAATATTCTGGATTATCACGCGAGTTACCTCATGCCCTTTTGTTTGCCGTATCATCATCATCCGCGCGTTAATCCCGGTCGCGTACTACGCTTTCGCTGTGGAGACCAGGGTCCGCTTTCCGACTTGTACTCCTCCATTTGGCACGGTCTTCGGTTTCCCTTATAGCGAGACCCTCAAGGTTTGCTGTATAAAATTTGAAAATCCAACCTCCACGCAGGCAGAGTCGCGGCCATCGCCTACTCGAATATAATTTTGCCAACACGAGATTGAATTCTATCGTTTCGATGGAACCGTTCCGAGTTAATAGTTAGATTCCAATATTTCCAATTCGTCCGAATGGCCCACAGCACACAAGAATTTTTATTTTGTTTCTTCAAGCCGATTATACAGTTGGCAATTACGCAGGCGGGAGTCCTGATAATTATAATTTAATGTGTGGCGCCGGCCTTAACGACGGCCAGCGCGCGCGATTACGGCGCCGGGAGGGAGGGTCACTCTCACTCCACACACGACATCCGACAATTTCACGTTGATCTGGATTTACTCGTACTTAATTGTCCGCAAGTTTCACAACGTTGATATCAGTCACTACTCTCCAAATGTGTACGCGTAAGTTTTAAACTATATCTTGATTTGTAGATTTTCATGCCAATATTGGCAAAATACTTATAATATCACCTAGGTGTTCTGTACCTACGTCTGTACGTCCACGTTCTCATAGCCAAATGGCATCGCCTATAGATTCGACTTTAATGTGAAAAACGAAAAGTGCGATAAATTCAGATCGTATTTCAGAATATAGGAAGAAAATGAGTATACAGGTAGGCCATGCTTAACCATGAAGTTCACCTTTTGTATAAAAATTATATAATACTATTGTGCAATAAATAATAAATAAATAAATAAATATTGTCGGACAAATTACACAGCGCCACCTAGCCCCAAAGTAAGCGAAGCTTGTGTTATGGGTACTATACAACTGATAAACATACGTAAATACATTTTTTTTTTGTAAATACACACTTATTATACATAGAAAATACCCAGACCAAAAGACCAGACATGTTCATGCACACAAATGTTTGTACTGTGTGGGAATCGAACCCACGAACGTTGGTGTCAAAGTAGCGTAACAGCGCGTTTCACCACTGCGCCACCGAGCTCGTCGCGATGAATGAATAATAACTCCCAATAACAAGGCAATATTAATTCCACATTCTTTCAATAAAATCGCTAAGACAATCACAAATGTCCTGTACAGTGTTATCAAGTGAAGAAATAAAGTTCATCAAAGGAAGACCCCCCCGTATCAAAACTTATGAAGACCCAACAGAAACTAGTTAATAGGTTCAGGCGTTACTTTACGAAAGTCAAATTTACATGCGATTTGTTCTAATTCGCTTTGTTTGTTTCCGCCACTAATTAGTTCCACCCACTACCGTTGGTAGATGGATGCCGTCTCTGCCATAGCTGGTACGGTCGTCTCTGCCAATAGCAGCATCCTAACATTAACCGCATGCAGTCGTCACTGTTGCTGCCCTGGCTGCTTCGGCCGTCTCAGCGGCACGCGTTTCGCCTCTCCACGAGGTATCGTCAGGCGCTGTAGATGTTAGTCGTTAGAAAAACATGCTACAAGATGTCGTTAGAATAACAAAAACTGCATGAATCTGTATAATGGACTCGAGTTCTTTTCAGGTATTTAAATGAGAATTGAAGGTCTAGTTTTGACGTATTGTGAGGAGAAACTAAACTAGTAAATAACAGCAAGCTGTGTAGGCAGAGCTGATATTTTTTAAATTTAAAAAATATTTAAATATTTTATTTTTAATTTTTTAATAATATATGGAACCCTGTACGACATCTAGCGACGAGTGCTGATACTTTTTCTGTTGATGGGAGTGCAGTGCAGACTCTGCACTGCAGAGTGGCCGGCTATACGTTTTCCCATATGTTTTTTTTTCTAATTGGAACGATTTTGGACCGTTCTTCCTCACCAACGAACATTTAAATTTCAAATTAAAGGATACAAAACTACAATATGTTAGCTATTAGTGTGTCGATTTTGGAGTTTCTCACTATTACCGTCTAAACGCTAGCTGGATGACATCAGTCTACCCCAAACGGCAATTTTGAGGGTAATGTGGCTCCGCTCGCTATCGCAGCTCTGCCAATTAATTAACACAATATATGTATACGTGACAATAGAAGGAATGTAAAATAATAATATTGTAATTGAAATATAAGGATCGGTTGATACGTTACACATGAAATTAATACAGTAATATATATATATATATATATTAACTAAATGAATGCGTCATCAAGGCAATCAGCTCGCAAACAACGAGCGGCCTAGATAAACGTGCAAAGTACCCTCAAGTCATTAACCCAGCGGTTTGCAGTTCTCGGTACTGCAGTCTCCGTCATCGGTCAACTAATTTGCTCATTTTACGGCTGTGTCAGTGCTGCACGACATTTTAACGACATCTTTTAACTGCACTTCGCGTTAATTGAATAAAAGTTGCTCTCGCTTGTAATGATTAGTCCCATCGAATGAAGGATTACGGTCGAAGTTGTTTGACTTTTGGAGAGCGAGCACGTGGTCGTCTGCTGGGCAGTGACTATCACCGCCCATAGGAGTCAACAATAGTGAAGCGTCACTTATCCGTTGCCAGAGAAAACATAGAATATTTTCTGAAAAGTACCAATATCGTATTTATTCGGAGATGTCGTCGAGGGAAGTTGGTTCGACAATTTTGCAATGTTCTTAAAAAAATTACATTAAAGCGCACTGCGAGAACGCCAATAATTCAAGTGGTATGTATGCTTAGCATTTTTAGTTTATGGCTAGTGGTATGATAGTGGACCTCAGCGGTTGGTGCTAAATCGTACAACTCTTCCGACCACTCTCCGTGGTGTAACTGCAAAAGAGAGAGAGGGCAATGTTTCTTAGTGTAGACAGCGAGTCCCGTGTTGTCAAGTTGGGTAAATAAATATTCGGGAGCACCAGTCTCAATCAACTAGTGTCGGAGAGGCCAACACCTGATAATTTTCTGGGTGGGAGTTGAGCTGAAGCTCCAGATGGGTGGATGCACGACCCATCGGGACGGCATAAGCGATGAAACAGCAGCGTAAGCTAAAGTAAAGTGGATCAAAAAGCAAGGATCTTCCCGCTTAGCAGTTGAATGTGACCTAAGTCACTTGGCGTGGTGAAAACACCCAGAACCATAATCACAGCGGAAGGGATTTTCTGGAATACTCTTTTTTATAACGTGCTCAACAAGACGTCCGTACATCTTGTCTAACTAGAAACTGAAACATTTTTTTATCAGTGTGCGTGTCTCTTTATTATGTACCTAAATACATATATTAAACGGTATGTTTGTACGCCTCCCGACGTTGAATAAAAAAATATTGATAATTGCTCATTTAGTTTTACATAAAACGATGCGATACAAGGACTTGCAACTATCTACAAGGACTTCGTTTCAATTCTCGGTAAAATACGGTATGATCAACCTATTTTCTTTTTATGCCTTGTTTACTATGCGCCTTACGCTATATGGTAAGTGGCGTACAAAAAGAGCATAATATCTACGGGACTATGGATTATAAATAGACGTCTCGGCTGGTTTTTTTCTCTGTACAGGTTGATCGACCCTGTTGTCAAGTCAGACAGGTATTATGCGAGTACTTAACATTTTATTTGAGGAGATAATTAAATTACTGGTGTATGTGGAAGTATCTAAGTTACAATTAAGTCGAGTTACTGTGTACTCATACTATACATACTGCACATATTCTTCTTTCGTAGCTGTATCTTTTATGAAACCAGAATTAATGGCGTCAACTGCTACGATGGTAATGAATAGTGAAGGTCATTGCAGTCCCCAGGGGTTGAATTGTGGTTGCCTTTCGACTCATCACGAATTTAATATGAAGAAATTAGTAAGAATAAGAATCTGAGATAATTTGCCAAAGTAAACACTGTGCCACAAAGGTATAATAATGCCCATGTCTAGACTAGAGAAATTCGACTGCCCCCAATTACCGATTCTTATAAAGGTGAATATGATTTATGAGATTAGGTTTTTTGATGTATTCATTGAAGCGGCACGCTGTATTGCTAAGTCTACATGATACACATGCTAGTACCTAAAGATCTTTATGACTTGCTTGAAAATATTAAAGCAATATGCTGGTTTTGAAGCAAATTGCGACATCATCCCCTAGCAGGCTTATCCGCCGTAACCGATGAACAATTACGCAGAATTATTTAAAAAATGCTTCAAAAACTCATGTCATTGACATGTGGAAGTTGAAATTCAAGTCAATGCCTTAAAAATATTTTTGTCTTTTTCTCAAACCTGTTTTATGTGCTTAATGTTTTTTAATATAATTTAATACGTTTTTTTTTCTAAAAGCTATCTTAAGTTTGATTTACTTAATGATCGTGGAGAAGAAATCGTGGTGAGCAAATAATTCGCCGTCACATCAACAGTGGAGAATGTAGCAAAGGCATACCAGTTGCATTTTAACAAGATAATGTATCTGTACATTATACACATATGAGCTACATACACGGCAGTTAGTAAGAAAATATTTATCAGTAATCGATTCCTATTTAATATGAATTGGAAATGAGTACGACCTGGACAGTCAAGAAATGTTCACATCATAAAATCAGGAAAATTGCCAAGGGACTTTTGTTACTTGGATATATGGAAATATAAGAAGGTCATTGGGTCACGGCTCTCCGGTTTTCTCGGATTTATTCTGATCTGTTTCAAAGGGCGTCTGGTTAGATTTGTTCAGGGGACGTGAGTTCTATCTATCTATAGTTCTGTGAACTGTGAGGCGTATAGAATTTAAGATTTTCCATGAAGATACTTTGCTATGCGACTTTAGTACTAGTAGCATATGTGCATGTTTTGTTTGCATCTGAACGAGGCATAGACATGGAACCCCGTCGACTTAATACCATTATATTTACGAAGTTCATTGAGTACATTGCTTACGTTATTTATGGACAGCTTTAATCGATTTTGTTATGAAAAAACTGTCTTCACAATGTAATAATGCGCAGTGACTATGCCGAGGAATGCCAGCTAATTTTGTCCTGGACAAAAATAGTTTAGACGAGTTATTTTAATGGGATAGTGAGACTCGAATTATCCTATTAAAATGTGGTTAAATTTTCAAAGTCACATTATTGTACACATAGTTACGTGGTTTTGGAAATTTAAACCTATTAGGTAAACATTTTTAGGGTTCCGTACTTACTCGTTTCTCTCGCAATCAAGTTTATCTTTTCGTTAAATCAATATTCGGTGTTTTCATAGTTGGGGAACACTAGAGTCTCGAAGATTTTCCCCAGTACTATACTTGTCCTAAGAATCATATACGAAAAAAAATTTGTGAACAGTGATAAAGTGGTAGTCGTCATCTGAACGTTTTATAAGAAGGTTTTGGTTCTGTAGTGGTAATCGTGGTTCTTTTGTATCATGATCAAACATCTTAGAACTCTTGTTCGTTTGGAATATACCTAATAATAAAAAAATATATGATACGTAACGTAAAGTTGTTATATATAGTTTATAATATTGCCTTTTTTTTTAAATATGATGTAGGAGTTGTCCTTGATGTCTAAATATGATTTATGCAATGAGTTTAGGTTCTCCTGCTTGTAATTTGATTTTTTGGTTTTTGGCGAGATGTGACCAGTGCCACGTCTGTTGGTGGGCAGTTGCCATACAATTTCGCCCATGGTAATTTCAGTAAATGGCTCTATAGTAAAGAGTTTATGACCACCAAATAATTAGGCCCTATGGAAACGACACGGAAACCCGCTATATTCGTAAATTAACATATAATGACGTCGTTGACTACCATTATACTCGTAGTACCAACACTACATCAGTATTTATGGAATATTTTTTCATAAAGGAAATTTTAAACCCTTGTACAGTGATACATTTTTTCATAACATCGTTAATGTCTTCCAAAGTACTTGTCGGTAATAGTTGCATAAGATGGGGATGTAAATGTTTACATAATCTTCTAACGAGGACTTTGTTTACAGTAATAAGCGTATAGAGCAAAATAATCTTAACATACACTTATAAACTGCGGATATAGGGATGTAGCGGGTTTTTAGACAGTCACCAGGAACGCTTTTATATCACTCTAATAAATCTATTTTGGGATACAACCATTTTTATATGACAATTTTGCTAGTTGGGTTCTGGGGCCTCTGAGGCAATTGATTGATATGATTAATAATATATATATATATAATTTGTTTGTCCACAGAATGGACTCCTGTCGTCGCTGCCGTACCTGGGGAAGTATTTATGCGCGCTCGCATCCTCGGTGCTCGCTGACTCACTGCGGCGGAGCGGCCGGCTCTCGACCACGACTGCTAGGAAACTCTTCACGGGGTTGGCTGTTGGACTACCTGGTAAACTTCTTTTACATACAACTTCAGGAGGGAAAATGAGACGCATTCACAGTTTTATTGCTAACGCAGTAATTCAGCCGCGTATACTAGTAACCTAACTCACTCGCAATAAAACCTTTAGGGAGTTGTTATTTGTCTGCGGTCTTACGTGGACTTTTTTTTATAACACTAAAGTGGCAATCAAGCATACGGCCTGCCTGATGGTAAACAGTCACCGTAGCTATTTGCAACACCAGGGGTGTCATCCATGCGTTGCCGCCCCTTGAACTTACTTCCGCCAGTCGGGTTACTTAATTAAAAGCAATGTATTCTACATTTGCTTCCCCAAAGCCTCGTTTGCTAAATGGCTGGGTAGGTACCCTCCGTACAGGCGATGTTGGCTTTGACTGTGGAGATGACGAGTGAGTCACTCAGTTCAGAAAATACATTTTAATGGTACCGTAAATAAGATACTCACTCAAAATAAACTTTTAGTGAAAAGAAAATTAATAACAATTAATTTCGGGCAATATTCGATAAACGGGGGAAGACCTGAAAATAAACGATAAATTAAATAAAAAGTTAATATATTAGCTAACAGTAATAATAAAAACGGTGTAGAATCAACATTTTGTAAGTTATATAGCAGTGTGCTGCGGCTTCACCCGCGTCCAGTCCTAGTTGCACTCAATATTACTCAATATTTGCAAAATAAAGAGTACAGTTACCATAAACGTTGATCATATAAATCATCGCCGTGTTAAATTAAAATACATTAGTTTAGGAGTATTAGCATAACGGGGTTTCTGTAAGTGAATGCTCATGTAAAATATATACAAAAAAAGTATGTGTGTACTTATTACGAACGTCTATTGTGAACACGATGAGAGTGATTATGATTTTTCCAGGGGTGATGATGTTGGCGCAGGCGTCCTTCGGCGAAGACCGCGTGTGGTCGATCGCTATCTTCACCATGGCGCTGACCATCAACGGCGCCGTCACCGCCGGCTACCTTGGCAACGGGCTCGACATCGCGCCTAACTTCAGCGGTACGCTCACCACTATAAATATATTGCGTTTATATTTTTATATTATTCGTAATGATGATGTTAGAAACTGAGTTGGTTTGAAAGAGATGCATCTTCATATTTTAACATTGAATCGCCGAAGCTCCGTTGGTTCGGACATATAGAAAAAATACAGGATGATAGAAATGACAAACTAGATATTTTTTTTTTTTTTTTTTTAATTTATTTCCAATATTCTTAATAATATATTACAATGGTAAGTAACCGCACTTGGAAACCTCGCAGGGTTTATCTAGTGCTGGTGAGCCGCTCATACATACATTTTGGTTTTTTAAATAATAACTTTTTAATGTACCTTTAAGAGTTTTACAATTTTGTTTATACAAGTTTTGGATAGATTCTGTTGTTTTATTTAAGCACACAGGAATTAAGTACTCATCTATCCTTGTGCCGTGCAGGTTGTTCCATTTCGGTAAAAAGTATTTATTTACTAGTGGGACTTGCCTCAAATGGGTCGGCCTCTTTTTCTCAATAATATATTCAGGGTGGTTAGTTTCAGATAGTGTGAGAAATTCAATTTTGCTGTATACATTCATTACTTTGCAATATTTAAATAATTCTATGTCGTTATTTTTGCATTTTTTCTTTATATGATTAGGTACAATGCTTTTTAATGCTTGTCGTTGTAATTTATATAATTCATTCAAATAGGTTGCGTAGGTTCTACCGTAACTACTTAACCCATAGTCGATAACTGAATCTGCTAGGGCCATATACAGCAGTCGTAGAGTTTTGAATTGTAATTTATATTTTAATATACATAATTTGCTGATAACGGATCTTAACTTATTACATACGTAATTTTTATGTGGTCCCCAACAGAAGCGGCCATCAATCACGAGCCCAATGTAGTTATGTTTATCAACTACTTGTAACAAAGGGCATGCACATGGACAGGCTACAGCTTGCAAACTATTATGTAAGCAGAGATGGTTATGGGCCTTTATAGTTGGTATGAAAGGAGATGTATTGTGCGACGATCGTATGTGTACTATTTTCGTTTTTTGAGCATTAATTACTAGGCCTACATCATGTGCCCATTTACATACTTGATCAAAATTGTATTGTAAGCGTTGTTCCGCTTCAGGAATATCTCGGCTTGCCACGAGAAGACATGTGTCATCCGCGAATTGATATACAGATCCAGTATTTATTGTGTTACTCATATCGTTAACGTACAGTAAATATTCAATAGGACCGATTATGGAACCTTGAGCCGTACCTTTAGTTGTTTTTATTTTAGTACTGAGTTGATTTTGTACCTTCACTGTTGTATGCCGATTGCTATGATAATTTTTCAGTAACTCAAGAAGTGGTCCCTGTATTCCTCCTCGCTGTAGCTTGTCATATAATATATTATAATTAAGCATATCAAACGCCTTGCTGAAATCTATGAATAAGGCGAGTACATGCATTTTATTATTTAAGTAGCCATTAACCTCGTTCGTAAATTTCCGCAATAACTGTGTCGTACTTTTACCTTTCTGAAACCCATATTGTGTAGAGCTAATTATGTTGTTAGATTGTAAAAATGTATTTATCTGGTTGCCTAAAAATCTTTCAATTATTTTATCAATACAAGATAAAATAGTGATAGGTCGGTAATTGTTATATTCATCGAACTTGCCTTTTTTATGTATTGGGCGTATTATCCCTATTTTTAAAAGATCGGGATATATTCCAGTTTTTAGGCAGCAATTGATTAGATGAGTTATTAACGGTATTAATTTTTCAGAGATAAATTTAATATCTTTCACTCGTATTCCGTCGTACCCTGGACTCTTTTTATCGTTTAGTTGTTGGATAATACGTTTAATCGTTTCCTCACGCGCAGGTTTAATTCTAATTGCCCGGTCAGGTACAATTTCGTAAGAAGCTGGGGTCAACAGCAAGTTTTCGCAGAAATTACAAATATTTTTGGTATTATTATCAAATTCACAATTAAATTTATTAGCTAAAATGAATGGATTAATTTTGAAATTTTTCATTAAAATATCGTCTATACTGTGCATTATTTTCCCGGTGATTTTATTGATTATCTCCCACACTTTCCTTGTATTTTTAAAATTTTTACTTACTTCAGATTTTATTTTTTTATTTTTTAGGTACTGTGTGTATTTATTTGTTTTGTTTCGATATATGTTATATAAGAGTCTATTCTTTGAGTTCTGTTCATCTTTAAGCCAAATGTTATATAATTCGTCCCGTTTCTTACACATTTCACGCAGACGCTCATTAGCCCAGGAACATTTTTGACGTTTGCTATCTTTTTTATATGTATTATACTTGCAATTATTATAAACACTATTGAAACTGTTATACATGTAGTTTATAATATCATTAGGATTGGTATATAGCAAAGGTACCTTCCAATCTATATTATTAAGTTCACTGCGCAATCTCTCTTCATGTATTCGTATTATCAATTTATTATATGTGCGCAGGTCATTTATATTTCGTGTGTGGGTAAGCGCACACCCCGTTATGTAGTGATCAGCTGGTGCGACGTTCACTACGGCAGTGTAAACTTCTCTCGCGTGTACTGTACGAACGAACACGTGATCGATGCATGATTTAGTAATTTTATCACGATATTTTTCTACGCGTGTGTAACCATACAACGCTAAAGTGGAAGGATGTAGGAGCCGAGGAAGGCCAAGACTTACCTACCACGATCAAATTGGCCGTGTACTATCAGAAGGTGATGTCATTGAATGTTAAAGAAGCGAGTGAGGTATGTAAGGATCGAGTCACGTGGTGCTCGGTTGTCTCTGCCTATCCCGCAAGGGATTTCGTTGATCGATTCGATTTTTTCTGGAGGTATACAAGCGTACGGTCCACCTGATGTAAATTGGTTACCGTATATTATGTGCGCTAACAACAAACCAAGTATCGCGCCAGCGATGCCACCTTTGCTGCTGATACAGTAACTCGTTAGGAGTATACTGGGAAACTCATTCACTCCCGTTTATCTTTAAGTTAAAATCCACGCGATAACCGCTATCCATACGGATTGTGCGAGGGCGTTATTTTTTTATACTTCGCCTTGTGGCAATATACACCTTTCTTTATGGCAAGCGGCTAACGTGGTATATGTAAGGGAATGTTTTGCTGTAAATGATATTGAAACAATTCAACGAACGAGTTTTTGTTATAGAAAATGTTATCCATTGCTATTGACATGATAAAGTTTATATGGATAGCATGAAGGGATACGGCCCACCCAATGTAAAGTGACTACCGTAGCCTATGACTGGTTGTAATACAAGAAGCATCGCTCGTGCATTCCCGCCCCGCTGCTAACGCAGCAACCATAAGAGCTTGCTGGTGATCTCACGTACACACAGGAATATAACAACCCTCCAGGTAGAACACCGCAGCCAAATGACGGCTGCGGTGTTCTGTGAGGTGGTGGTACTTCCCCAGACGGGCTGCTTTGATGCGCCCTACTTCACTTATAAAGGCATGCCTTCAAGGTTATTTGCAACGGTATGCCTTGAGAGTTGCTTCTACGAGGGAGGGAGTTGTTTACCAGTAAACTCAAATGGAGTTGCGGTGGTACTTAATGTATTGCAATCCTTCACAGGCTACGGTAATCACATTTACATCAGGTAGGCTGTATGCTTGTATGAATTTGTATAAATGGAAAACTCAGTCCTAGCTATATAGTAGATATTAATTATTGTAGAGCTTATAGAATGTGATGTATTAAAACGGTGGTGTTCCTGCAGGGACCATCTTCGGCATGGCCAACACCTTGTCATCGTTCGGGGGGTGGCTGTCCACGTTCATGGTCGGCGAGCTCACCAAGGAAAACGTAAGTTCAATCATTTGACGCATATGTATCAAATACCTCCACGTAAAAACATCGTTTATCAGACCGGTGGTACCTCCAAACCACTTAATCGGGCGTGAAGCTAGCTAGCTCATCTGAACGTAGTGTTTTAATGCCTAAATATCTCAATGATTTTGACGAGTTCAGTGGCTCAATCGTGAATGACGTGGCTTTGACACCAACGCTCGTGGGTTCGATTCCCACACAAGGCAAACATTTGTGTACATGAACGTGTTTGTGTGTCTTGGTCTGGATGTTTTAACTGAGGTAGGGCGTAAAGATACGGCTGTTTATGCCTCGTTTAGGCGCATATTTTGACACTATAACCTATAGGGAATTTCCCGTTGATCTAGAATCATAAAATTTGGTAAGAAGCAAGGTCATGTAGCACAAGTTATGGAAAATTCGAAAACCGAAAATGTGTAGTTATATCATAAAATAAAAATATGAGTATTGCGATAATTTGTTACGGAACCCTCGGATAGAGAGTCGGACTCGCACTTGATGACTTTTTTTTATACAACGTCGGGAGCCATACGGCTCACCTAATTGTGTAAAAAGAAAATGAGGTTACCGTAGCCTATGAACGCTCACAATACATCGCATCGCTCGCGCGATGTTACCTCTGCTGATAACGCAATTCCTTAGGAGATTACTGGTGACCTCACTCACACGCTGGAACATAACAACGCTCCAGGAGTTGTTATTTGGCTGCGGTTTTCTATGAGGTGGAGGTACTTCCCCAGACAGAATGCTATGATGCGCCCTACCTCTCTTAAAAACATCCAGACCAAGACAAACGGACATGTCCAGGCACACAAATGTTCGTAATTCGAACTGGGGACCAGTTGTTCATTAGATCAGTTCTTTATTCACCGGGCTCATGTGACTACTATCACTACATGAACAAGACGATTGAACTATTAATGTTTTTTTTAGAACACGGCCGAGCAATGGCGTATTGTGTTCTACATCCTCGCCGGCACGTACATCTTCGGGGCGCTCGTGTTCGTGACCCTGGGCACCGGCGAGCTGCAGCCCTGGAACTCGCCTACCACCGCGCGCAGCGACACCAAGGACAAAGAGGTCCAACCTCTCAACGAGGAGAAGGCTTAAACACGGCTCGGAAGTGCCAGGGGTAAACTAGTCCTGTTGATATGTATAAAAAAATACGCTTTCAATACTCAAAATTTCGGCATAGTAGGGTATTTTCCCGTTATCAGATTATTCGCTTACCATAATATCTGTAATGAGAGAAACGTAAAAGTAGCTATTAATTTGGAAGAGATGGAACAACCAGCGAAAAGCCAATGATAATATAATAAGGGTCTTTGTCTAATTCCTAGTTCAAGATTTGATCAAATGTTTTTTGTATGGAATTACGCTCTAATTTCTTCCAATATAGATCAAATTCACGTTAAAGATATTGAACAATTTGGCACATCTCATTAACAACATAACGACAATCAAATAAAGTCAATTTTACCTGTATATTTCACGTTGTTTTTGATTTAACTATATTATTAAGCCTAAAGCTTATATACCATGTGAAAACCAAATAATGGGTCGTCAACGTACGAGCAAACAACCCCTATTGTTATAGGGTACGGTAAATGCTTATTAATAGGCAGACCGTATGCTTGTTTGCAACCTTAGTGTTAAAAAAGAACGTAATTACAATGGTTATATTGTTAATACGATGCCGCGTGTACCATTATTTAATTTTGTTGTATGAAAATACCCTATTATGTTTATTAGGATGAAAAACGACTTAGCTTATAAAGTCGATTTACCTTTGTTATTGGGCTCGTTTCTATTAGCTCGGTAAGTCTGCAGGGCGTGCAAACTTAGAATTATTGCCTGTTCAACATCAGCTTTGAAGTCCAGGCAAAGATCTTTTTTTTTATTATTTTTATATATTATTGTGATAAATGTCAAAAAGTCATAACTGTTAATTTTTTTTAAAGTTATTTAATATCTGTCGCCTTAACGTTTCTTAATTTTCTGTAAGGCTTGTACTGCTCCTTGTAGGTCTCCAAGCCCTATTAAGGCGTTAGCAAGTTCTGTTAATATCGAACTCAGAGCAAAGAGTAGCAAAGAACCTGTACTAAAGTGGATAGTAGAACACTGTCAGGGCGAATGCCTACTTTGTGCAACCCGAGGACTATGACCACAATGTTTTTACCGAATATGATAGAAAGGGGCCATCTATTTTCATTTTTTCATCTGCAAACGAGACATATTCTGCAGTGTTCAGGTTACAATCACTGAACATGAAAGAGAATGGCAGGTTTTCATATGTTACTGGGTCCAGGCCAGTGGGGTGACTCAGAGAATAAGAAATCATTGAGCTATTTTTAAATAGAAGTAATTCACAGAAGCGTTGATGTAAAATTAGGGGAGATGGAATTATTCCTTAAAAGAAGATCACAACAATTTAAATTAATTTGAGGTAGATGGATATGTTCGTGCGTTTATCCAGTGAAATAAATCCGCTATGAATTTCAGACCTCTTTTATAAACATTTATTAAAACTTCAGAAAACATCATACGCATGTGGGCTTACCGTTCTCTTTTCTTTAGTGCTTTGTAATTCAATGTAATTTTATTTACAGGAATCTTCTCAATATCGTCATAGGCACACTAATGCCATCAGATTTGATTAGCGTATATTCAGTGGCATTAAGATAGAAGTCTTATTAACGCCTAATTTAAAAACTTAAGCGATCAATATTTAAATAATTTATAATAAAAAGTATTATAGTATCAAAGTATTCTCCTGTCAATGGAAAGTTTCGAATCATTCCTTTCTGTTTCTCATTTGTACACATCACCTAGTTTATTTCCGTTGATTAATTTCTATTAGATAAATTATATAGCTATATGTATTAACACAATCAGTATCTAGTTTATGACTGGCATTCTGACATACGAATTTATGTTTTGTATTTGTACTAAATATTTCGCCTATTTATATCGCCGTAAAGTATTATTTACAAAACTTAAATTTGAAGTCTGCAGATTGTAAATTACCTTATTGAAATATGTATCCTTTTTATAACAAGTATTCTTTCAGCAGCGATCGTTTAAAATCTTTATTGTTATTTATTTAGTAGAAAATTGAACTGTAATTTTTAAAGAAAACTGTGTCAGTGTTAATTTAAATTCTTTTTCCGATTGCTGATAAAAGAATATTTGTTACTTAAATTAAAAAAAAAAAATGGTTAAAAAAACTCAAAAAAAAGGCTGTTATCATAATGATTGTGATGTATATTTATAGAGACGTCGCACAAATGGACAGTCGATTGAAGGCGGCCGGTTGCCCGTCGAATAGTTAAGTCTCAAGAACTGTGTAGTATTTTGTTGACCTTACAGTGCTCTCGATAAAAGCACGGACTGTGTGGAATATTATATTATAATGCTTTGCATATGGGTTTATTGGGGTTTACAGTATTTTAATTACAAATTCTTTAGGAATATGGAAATAGTTTGTAACATGTAAAATGAAAGAAAAACAACTAAAACTAAGGAAAATAAGTTACGTGGATCCATTCTGGCGTCTCAGTTTCATAGTCGTCTTCACTGAATTGAAATGCGGCGATGTTCAGGTAAAAATCAGCATAATATAGATAGGTACAGAAATGTGCTATTCTGTGAAAGCATAAGCTTTCCGGGTTACATATATTATTAAATATGTTTTTCAGCGTATAGTTGCCTCTTCGAGAAAATTGATTTAATATAGTACACTCGCCGTGACTAGGTTTGGGGTAAATCAATGGAACAATATATCCCTGAGAAGGTCTCGGACGGTATTGGATTATTCCAAATGTGTCGTAAATTATTAGGCTATTGTAATGAGACTTGGAAAATTGATCGGCACTGTCCTATTATATATTGTCCTATATATATAAACGGGCCACATACAAATATTAATGATTAAAGTTTTATTAAATAATACACAAATGTAATCCATTTTTATAACAAATTGCATATTGATTAATTACACGTTAAAATGAAGTTATACATTACTGTAACATGTTGCACTATTGGTATCATTTCAAATATGTAATTACGTCACCTGGGACCCATGGCACAGCACAAAGTATGTGTTCCTGTATGCTTAGCAAATCGTACTGATAGTTAAGATGTAGTGGATGTTGATAGTTATTCCTGGGACCAATCTTAAAGGCAACAAAATCTATTATTCGTATGTATACTGAGCGCGCTTGATCAATACTCTCGTTACTTATAGTTTAATGCTACGTTTTGTCATATTGTAGAACGTTAATTTTGAAAATTTATTGTTCCATTATGTTTTTGGGCGCTTGTGCAAATATCCGTATTTTACACAGGTATTCGTAAGAATACGCATCCCTAAGAACACCACAAACAAACATGTGTTTATAGATGCTTACCTTTTTATAACATTGTTTAAATGTATAGTACGTAGTTAAAACTAGCCGTAGAAGGAATAAATGAGACGACAGTCTTTTAATATCGATTAATTTCTTCTATCTCCGTTTACTATGGAATACAATTAAAATGTCACTGGAAAATGGTTGGGAGTCAAATTATAAACTATTAATTATACTGTACAATGTCTGTTGAAAGCCTTTGGATCCATATTAAGGATTAATATATACATTTTTTAAATGACTGCACAACCACATGTCCGATCTATAAGGGCCAAGTAATACCAAGTTTCACTCGTAACATAAAACGTTTTCACGAAAATACAGTGACTAATTATGATTTACTCTGCGGTGAAGCAAAATATCGCGAGGAAACTCGCATGTTGAAGTGATTATATATCGATAGACGTTTAACCTAACCTAAGACTGGAAAGTCCTATGACTCAGGAGGCCTTAAAATAATTGTATTGAGACTCTTAGAACATTTACAATAACTTTCTCTAAAAGTTGATAACATTATTGTAAATATTGTGTTTTGGTTCATAATTTAAATAAATTCTTAATTGACTCTGCCAGCAGCAACATGCATGTTAACAACTTTATTTAAGAGGTAGTCATTTTCTCAGTTATCTTAATTTGACTTCACATAGCGGCCTTTGAATGTACTCTAGAAACGGATAGGTACACAAGCGACCCTATAACAGAAACTCTGTTATACATACGAGAAATAACGCTAACATTTCTTGATTATTTACAGTTAATTATAAATGCTATAAGTATCAATTATTTATTTTTCTACATCGTTGAGAGTTTAGGAAAATTCAAAGCCATTCTAGTTTTACCAGTGCTGACTGTGCGACCATAGGCAAGACTCGTTACTTACCGTAAGAAATAGATTTAAGATATAGCCATGTTTGCACTTAGCTTTACAAGGGACGATGCATTGTTTTTTTGTGCATTTCGACAGCTGTGATAAAGAGGCTTGTCTATGGCCTATTTCTTCTAGCTAGCGATTTATGATGCTCTCAGATATAGTAACGGAGTTGATGGATCTTGAAATGGCTATAAGTAGTTCCTAAATTACAATCAGTATTTAGCAACGATATTTTTTGTTTCTCGATATGTAACATTTCAGTTTCCACAGACGCTTATTTATGTCCTTCCAACGATTGCAGGGTAAATAAATCCATAGAGTACACTTTATAACAACAAATAACTATTAATAAGGTAGATTGTCTGTGGAAATAGTATACTTAAAAGTATTTTATTTTGAATGCAGGGGAAAGATTTGTGCCTATGTAGTCAACACATTTCTTTTCCCCTATAACTACTAGCAAAATAGATTTTAAGACTAAAATCTCTTTTGAAGCAGTTTTTATTGTCATAAATATTAAATAGATGTTACAATAACTAATTCGGTTGTTTAGGAACAAAATAGGATTACTATGCATATTGCTTATTAAATGGTTATTTATTTTTTTGAATGTATGTATGTTTCATGGTCAAAAAATTATGGCTCAATATTTATAGTATAGAGTTTTCTTTCATTCAAAGTGCTCATAATTTTTTGAAGACCATGTATGATACTTCATATCTGGGCAATGTCTCTACATAAAATGCCAAGATTTAAAAAGATCTACTGAAGATTGAACCTGTTACCATTTTTATGTAATCAGGTATATATATATATAAACACTTTTTCGATAATTGAGAAAGAAAATTTCGGTAGTCTTATGTAAACTTTTCAGATGCGTAAAATGTCTTGACTTACTACGTTGGATGAAAGCGATCATACGATTCACTTGATATAAAATGGTTACGATAGCAAATGAACGCTTGCAACTTGCCTAGTATTATCGCTTCTGCGTTGTCATTCTAATTCTTAACTTTTCGTAGGAACAAAATAATCTTTGTATTCGCTATTGTTTGCGGTCTCCTGTACAGATCTAGGCCAGTCGTTCTATTTGTGAAACATATGCTCTACTCCTCTTTTGGCCTAGTTTATTCCATTGAACGCCTGCAGGTTCGACGGGTTGTGCTTTGGCTGTCATGATTGTGAGCAACTCGAAAACACGACGAGCCTGGCGGCCAAGTGGGTAGTAACGGCTACTGTAACATCAATAATCCTGTATAACAAGTTTCCATAGGCTATGGTAATCACTTTACGTCTGGTCGGCCGTATGCTTTTATGCCTTCCAACGTTGCATTAAACACATTTTGCGAAGTGGACATTAAGGACTGCGCATTGAGTCATTTTTAACAATATAAAAATTGTAACAAATGTGTAATCCTTTTATGCCCTTGTATGACAGAGTGACAGACAAACATATTAAAGTAAATATTGACCGGCGACGATTACTTGCCCGCATGTATGATGTGTGTATTTAAGGCAATATATAATGTATTATTAATTCATGTGAAATAAGTAACAATTTGTTAGTGTCTCAAATGACAATTCTTTACTTTTGTGAGCCATTATTTTTTTTTTGAAAATAAAGTTTTTACGAAAAAGATACTTTTTTTATTAATTCATTCATTGTCATCAACGCACCATTTGCGTTAAACAAGGAATTTGATCTAACCTGCTTTGTATGCTTCCGCCACCATTTCCAAGATTTCTACGTCATGCTACCAACGCACCGTATGCGTTTTGTATTTGTTACAATATTAAGTGGCGTGGTTTTTTAAATGTAAGTGACGTTCAATGGATTAAAGATAAGAAACGGCATGACGCTTTTAAGATCACGATAATAGGACAATGTCTAACGTTGGCGTAGCGTTTAACCAAGAAGTCTATATGGATAAACGATTATGATGATGCATTTAATGCGTCGATAGTATGTTATTCATACTATCGACGCATTAAATGCATAATCATAATCGTCGATTTTTTAAGGCGTGTGGCCAGTCATGTGACCGCGTTCTTGGCGAAACACTTATACCCATTGTCTCCTGTAACGAGACTGCTACATATATATATACAAACATCTCTTATGTCACCTACTGCTGTTTCTGGGCGCATATGTTGTCATTCACTGTCCGCCAGCAATTCTGCCTGTGCAGCAGTCATGTAGGTATGCTTTTTTTCCCAGTGTTGCATAAAAAAATCTCGCATGAAGGTCTGGAAATGATGTAAGATCACTCTGCGCTTGTTGTATTACAACATTTGGTGGCAAGCAAATACACGGCTCGCCCTATGTAAACTGAATGCTATACTTACCTCTTCCATAAAATAGCTAGCGGTTTGTCACTAAGTTCTTTAAGCTTAGTGCTAACCTGACTCGCAGCAACACGATGTCCAGGGAGTTGTTATTTGGCAGTGGTCTTCTGTAAGGTGGAGGAACGTCCCCAGTTACATTATCTACTTGCTAAATAGCCATCATTAAGAACGGGTAATAAAATGAAACGATGTTTTGGTAACTTACAATAGTTTATTGAAGAAACATTAGAGGTTAGCACAGCCTAGCTGTCCCTACGATGCTTCGCTTCTTCACTACCATACAAGGCAAGGTGACTGATTACACTTCTGAATTACAATGGGCTTGATTGCTCCAAAAACGCTATAGTATTAAATAAATTTGACTAGAACCATTGACAATAATTTATGGTAAGCTTGCTGTCGTACCAGTTCAGTGGTACCGCTCTGTCTGACAAGACCGCAGGTATGTCTGTACAAAAGCACTTAGGAAAAAATTACTGCGCCTATTATAAGTCCCGAATTGGTCAATAAAAGCTACCTATTTCTGGATTTTTTTTTACTTATTATCATATTATTACTTTGGTTATGTAGGATTTCTATCTATACACGCCGGGTTCCTTGCCGGCTAGGCAGAACCGAGCGCTACAAGAGGCGGTCCTTACACATTTCACTCTCGCCGCCTTGATATTTTAAGTTCTTTTGATGCACTCTCGCAGATTCCTAGAACTACAACAGCACCTTTTAATAAAACATGACCAATTTTTTTTATACTACGTCGTGAGGAATACAAGCATACGGCCCCCACCAGATGTAAAGCGGGTACCGTAGCCTATTAACGCTTGCGACATATTAATTATCACTCGCGCGATACCTCCTCTGCTGCTTACACAGCAACTCCTTGGGAGCTTACTGGTGACCTCACTCACACGCAGGAACACAACAACCCTCTAGGGAGTTGTTAATTGACTGCGGTTTTCTGTGAGGTGGAGGTACTTCCCCAGGGCTGCTTTGATGCGCCCTACCTCTCTTAAAAACCAATGGTCGTAGCAGGTGAGCGTTGGCCTTCCTCGGCTTCTACATCCTTATTTTCACGTAGTACATCTGTGTCATCATTCCTTTACCCCACATTCTTTCTACATGCCCAAACAACGGAGCATGCATGCCTTTTCGTAACACCGACATTCTCTTCATCAATTCTCTTTCTTACATTGAATGCAGCCAGCAAGCGTTACGCCACAGACTCTGCGCTGTACACAACGCGATGCTAATCCCAACACTAACGTATGGAAGTGAAAACTGGGTATAGCAGATAAAGGACAATAAACTCGGCTGAGATACGAAACGCCGTAGGATTAGCATCGCGTTGTGTACAGCGAGCTGTCTCAAATGTGACTGAGGACATTGAAAACTAGCAATTTACGCCAAGTTTTGACTCCAAAAATGCGCTTACAATTATAACAGTAAATTTAAGAAGTATAAATAAAAATCTGGACCGATTTTTAATATTTGTTACAGATCTAAGCATTTCTATTGATGTAATAGTATTAACAGAATGTTGGACAAGTTCAAAATATCCATTGCCCTTACTGGGTAACTATAACACTTTCTACACTAAGAAAAGCATCAATCAAAACGATGGAGTAGTGGCCTACGTAAAAACTAATTTACCTGTAAAATGCAGTGAACCATATGTAAAAGAAGGCAGTTGTCTCCTACTAAAACTGGCAGATGAATATACACTACTCTGTTCCTATAGATCACCCTCCTTTATTACCCCTACTAACTACATCGACTCTGTAGACTTAATACTGAAAGCAATCAAAACAAAAAATATTATCTTAACAGGTGACATTAATGTTAATATTCTACCCGGCTGCAACGAAAACCACACCATCCACTACTTATCTATGATGGCTTCTCACGGATTACTGCAAGGTGTGGATAAACCGACTAGGCGCTCTAGATGTATTGACCATTTTATGATCAAAAGCCCTTATAAGTCCCAGACATTTGTATATAATGAATTTACTGATCACAGTCCAATACTTTTGGTTTTAGAAAAGGTACATATCAACAAACAAGAAGTTCGCTCATTTAAAACTAAAGTAAATTATGAAATTATTGGCGAAATTCTCAAAGAACATGATTGGTCAAATTTATACGCCTCTACCAATACAGATGAAGCAACAAATGTACTGGTTACATTTTTGCAAAAAACCATAACTGAAAATACTATAATATCAGAAATACCGAAAAAAGTGAGACCTCTTAAGCCATGGATAACGAGTGGATTGGTGAAGTGTATGAGAAAAAGGGACAGATTATATAAAAGATCTATAAGACAACCAGAAAATGAGCAGCTTTGCCTGGAATATGTAAATTATCGAAATAACTGCAACAAAATTGTCAAAAATGCCAAGAAATTATACTACAAAACACTACTTACAAAGACAAAAGGTAATACAAAGCAAACGTGGAAAGTTGTCAAAGAATTATGTAACTTGAATAAACCTAAAATACCTTGCGAGGAACTTCTGTCAATAAGGGATAATCCTGTGGATTCTCTTACAGATGTTAACAAATACTTCACCTCTGTGGGGAAAAACCTAGCAGACCAAACTCTAAACAAGCTGGGAATTACTCAAGCAAATTTGGTTACCAAAGCACAAACTCAAAACTCCTCTGTAAAGTCTATGGCACTAACACCAACAGATCCACTGGAAATAAAAGAAATTATTCTAAAATTAAAATCCGATACAGCTCCGGGTAAAGATAGAGTTTCGGTCATGTTCTTAAAAAAATTTTGCCACCTTTTAATAGAACCACTAAGCTTTGTTTGCAATCTGAGCTTATCAACCGGTGTATTTCCTAAATTGTTTAAAAATGCTGTAGTATGTCCTATTTACAAATCCGGTGACAAAAATCAACCGACGAACTACAGACCGATATCACTCTTATCAGCATTGTCAAAAATTCTCGAAAAACTAGCCAATAAAAGGTTAGTCAACTACCTAGATAACTTTAACCTAATTGCGCCTAACCAATATGGGTTTAGGAAGAATAAATCCACTGAAGATGCCCTACTAGAGTTAACCTCTACCGTTAGTTCTTATTTAGACAAAGGAGAACGCTGTGTAGGTGCATTTTTGGATTTGCACAAGGCTTTTGATACGGTATCAATACCAATACTTTTGAGATGTCTTGAAAACGCTGGCGTCAGAGGAATGGTTCTATCCTGGTTCGATGATTATCTTTCCCATAGAAAGCAACATGTTAAGGTTAATGTATACGAGAGTCTTGAAGCGGAATGCACATACGGTGTACCGCAAGGTAGCACCCTTGGGCCTACACTATTCTTAGTATATATTAATGAACTGTGTAAACAAGTAATCCCTGGAGCTGAGATGCTAATGTTCGCAGATGATACTGCGATCATATTTCATGACAGGACGTGGTCAGGTGTAAAGTCCCTCGCTGAATCTGGTCTTGCTAAAATAACAACATGGTTAGAAAACCATCTTTTGACGCTCAATACTTCGAAATCAAAATTCATCTGTTTTTCCAAGACATCGTCTTCTAGTCCAGGAATGAACTTCAAAATAGTAATACACAGTTTTCCGTGCAATAGAACTAATACCAACATTACTACAAGTGTGCCTTGTGAATGTGCCAACCTTTCCAGAGTTTCCTCCGTAAAATACCTGGGAGTGATAGTGGATGAAAATTTTAATTGGAATCAGCACATTTTATCACTTTCTGGAAGAGTTAGAAAGCTTATGCATATTTTTAAAAAATTAAGACTAGCTGCGGATAACCTACTGCTCATTAGTACCTATAAAGCTCTCTGCCAGTGTATCCTCACCTACTGCATTATGTCGTGGGGAGGAGCGAACAAGACGAACATGCTTCTTATAGAAAGATCACAGCGAGCAGTTCTGAAAGTACTTCTTGGTCTTCCGTTCCGCTATCCAACCACCTTATTGTATAAGGAGGCTAATGTGTTGTCTGTACGAAGGCTCTTCATTCATGCTAGCCTCTCAAGGTACCACAAAGTGATAGTGCCCACATTACCATACACTACGAGGCGCAACCAGCGGTGCCCAGTTCCCGGAATTAATTCTGAATTTGCCCGTAGATTTTATAATTACCTTGCTCCAAAATTATATAATAATCTTTTATTGACAGACAAAAACATAAAAACTTGCGGCAATAATTATTTTAAGCATTTCCTCTTTGTATGGCTGAATGCAATGACTTATGATGAGACAGAAAACTTATTTAATGTTATCACATAATTATTTATAAATAATACAACATTACATTCACAAAAGTGCTATGAAAATATATGTATAAATGGATTTAATTAATTTAATGATAATCCTATTATAATTAATTTATGTTTGATGAAATATAAGTAACGTCAATTTAATTTAGTGTATATATATTGGTATTGTAGGTTGATTTCAGTTTTATTCGAATTTAATACTAAACTTGTTTGATTTATTTCATTTTTTTGAAATATCATTCTCAAATATATATATATTTTTTTCTTTTTGCTTAACGTCATTTATAATTATTAAATGTCACAGTTATTGTAAAATTGGATTATTATATTAAATATTATATATAATTGTTAAGTAATGTATGTTTAAGTAAGACTATAGCTAATAGTCTATTCGGAAGGAGCCTGACATCCATAACACAGGGAAACCTACCGTGGGTGTCAGCGCAACAAAATTTTTTGTAAAATTTACTTACAAATAAATAAATTTCATTTCATTTCATTTCATTTCAATTTTGTTACCGATATAGTTCAAATGATTTTGATAATTTCGAGGCTGCTTTTGTATTTCGATGAACAGAACACATAGCGAAAAGCACCCATTAGTCGTCACAATTTTTGTAAAAGAAATTGCTAACCGGTTTCATCCAAGAATCGGTGAATGCAAATATTTGGCGACAAATTTTCGACACTCAGTAGATGTACGTAATCAGAATTTCCACCCGGCCGTGAGTATAGATCCCGACCACAGAGGTCGACAGTGTGAACGAACTTCTTGAATCGAGATGTACGTGCGACAGAAACGGACCAGAATATTTTACGTGCAACTTTTCTATGTGCCCGTGGTGTGGATGAACCCTGTATTGTTGCAGAATTTTTATACGAAAATTCTGCAGTCCTTTCCAAAAATATAACAATTGGAGTATATTTCCGTGTGAAATTTAAATGGAGTTGCAGCGCAGGCCTACGATTTTTAAATATAAACTTGTTAAAGAAATGTCGCCGAAAGTAACTCGATAAACAAATTTAGCTAATTAATCAGTTGCGAAATATGAAAATGAATTCTGAAACTATAGTTAATGAAACCTCAATTATGACTAGTCATTAAAAAACCCAAGAACTTAAAATAATACAAATTATTTCGAAACAATCACAAACTTCGCAAGTTGTCATAAATATAAAATCTAATATAAAATCATAAAACAGTATTTGTGACACAGAATTAAAAAAAAAACACATCACCCCATCCAAACTGGATCGTTCAATTATTTATGTGATGGTGATATATCTCGCGAAGTTTGAAAGTATTTCAAATATACTTCCTACTTTAAATATATAGCATTTACCATAGAACATATTTGATTTCACGATAAAATAGAAACGTAAGCAGTTTTGGAGCAATCACAATATATATTTAGTGATGAGACTACACTTGAGTCCTATCACAGGTGTTACAGTGTTAATAATATCTACCAGTACATGACACCAGTGGAAATGAAGCATAGTGTACGATTCTACACAATGTGGCATTAACAATTTTTGATGGATGTTAAAAAAAAATTAAAAATTTTACATTGTTCTTGAAATTTAACATTTTTTTTTCAATGAAAATTGAACAAAAAATTTTGTAGGATTTTTCATTACCTAACTTATCGATAATCAGTTAATGTCAAATTGCATACACCATCATAAGTTTTGAAACATGAAATAGAGAGACGTCGCATTGTTTTTAATATCACATGAATGAGTGCATTTAATTTCTAAAAATTGTTTATTGAATATCCGGTGTTACTTGCGAAAGTACTCATTTCATTGTCATTGTAGTAAATTTACTATAACTCCGCATAAATATAACGTTGGTGAATGTGGCGTTCGGCCCTCTCTATCTACCCCGTAAGGGACTAAGCGAGAAGATGTAATAGTAGTAGTAATATTATTATAAATGATAACCGATGGTAGACCTTATGGGGAGTCGCTGTGGTACCAGTGGCAATTTTTGATGTTTTATGCGACCATATCCACGCTATCTACGAGTACTTCGCGTAGTACGTTTGTATAACACTCGCATACTCATTGACTCACAATTAATTACTGTTAGAGATATAAAAACAAAAAAAAAATGCGAAAGACACTTCAGTATAGATAAGATAAGAAAATTTTTCAATTTCCACATGTAGCAATATTAGGTAATTTCGCAAGCACCACCGCGCCGCTAACTACATATACCTAAGTACATTACAGACTAAATAAATACCATCAGACCGTCATCTTAATAATAGCGTTTGTACTAAGCGTGGTTTCATCACTTATGCCTAACCTTTCGATCCAAATTAAAATATTATATGAAAATTAAGATTATCAGATTTCATTGTTCTAATTTTACAAGATTGTAATGTTTTACAAGGTGGGTCTATGGTGGGATATGAATCAACTACCCTTCGATAAACGGTCGAGCGATTTAACTAACTGAACTTCCAGAAAAGTACGTTCAGATGATTAGTTACGTTAACTTACATATAAAGTTTCGAATTACCATTTTCTTGTTATGAAAAATACAAAATAAAAAAGACAGAAGGCAAAGGTTTCGCTATCACAAACAAATTGGTCGTGCTTTATCAGATGGTGACTTCAGGTGTCACACGACGAGCCCCCGGCGAGCGTGCACGAATAGAAGCGAGTGAGGTGTTTCAGGACCAGGTCATATGACACTCGATTCTCTTTGCCAACCCCGCCAAGAAGATAGAAGAAAAGGGAAAGCTGCTATATACTTAGCAATGCTTCCCCCCTCCTTGCAATTAACACACAAACAAGTACAGTCACATTTTCTGGTTCTGGTTCATTCAAGCCTTCAATCGGTTGTTGGGATTGTGATCTTTAATCTCGTTTACGCAGGGAATGTTTTTAATCATCAATGTATTGATAGATTGCGATTTAGCGAAAGCGCCGCGTACGCAGAATTCTTCATTTATATGTGGGGAGCTGTCAAACAGCGTCAGCGGAATTGACAGATAGCATGACGGACCCACGATCGTCGAATTTATTCGGTGGATAAACCACGGAAGTACTCCAGACGGTGCATAGTGGAGCTCATCTTTTCTAATCTGTAAACTTGTGAAATATCTTGAAAACTTCCAGTTTTTTTTTGCATTACTT
This sequence comes from Pyralis farinalis, assembly GCA_947507595.1. NCBI lineage: Eukaryota > Metazoa > Arthropoda > Insecta > Lepidoptera > Pyralidae > Pyralis > Pyralis farinalis. The sequence continues at coordinate 28,208,484 of OX382257.1, read as the reverse complement.
TTTATAAAAAAATGTTTACTTCTATTATTAGAGTTGGTACAGATGTAACAGCTTTGATGAATGGGCCAAGTGTCATTGGTTATAGTAGATCTAAATATATATAGTAGGCCATTCATGTCTGTAAATCATAATTATCACAAAAAAGACTAGTAATCTCGGAAAGGAGACGTGAATACATAAAGGTTATAAACTATATTTACTACTACTATGTTGACTAGACCATGCTGTTACTATAGTCTATATCCCTATGCTGTTCCCCAAACGTCAATGAGATACCCAGAATTACGCCGTTATTGCACGTAATTACAAACGAACGAGTCTCAAGAATATTAACAGGTTTGGAATTGGAAGGAGCACAGAAAAGTAATGACATATTTATGCATGTAATATGCAAAAATATTCAAAATCTACATAATCTTTTTATACTATGTACACACGGCGACAGATTAAGCTATACAATACTGTACAAATCCCACATTTACTGCAACGACATAGATGCATGGATGTACAACTTGATCTGTCATTGTCTGTATGTATAAAACAGATAAGATATCAATCAATTTCCGTTCTACAAATCGGGACATATGGAACACATATTACAATGAACAAATATACAATATGAACAACATTAACACTAAAACAACTTGGTCAATTGACGATAGAATTACACAACAATTAATACAATAAATTACAATACAGTATGATGAAATCAACGACAAGATTTGTTACTTCATAATTGACACAATTAACAAGATTTGATAAAGATATGGTTAGCAACGTTGAAACTATTGTACTGCCAATATGATAAAACGCCCAAGACTACGTTAATTAACATTATACAAAATGGCGATTCACAAAATGGCGCCCAGACTGAGGACCAGGCCATAGAATAGGTATTAAAAATTTATATCCGTTTTTATTCGTTATTTCCTAATTGCTGTTAGATTACAATAAAACTATGAGAAAGAACATATTTTCAAAGACTTTAAATTATTATTTCAGCTGTTTTAAAATCAAACTTACATTAAAGAGATAAATCAAATTTTAAAAAATAATGTTAATTTGCTGACCTTAGACGCGATATGGAATTCAAGTATCTTATTTTAGTTATTTTTAATTTAAATATAATAATTTTAACGTTGCGACCCTTCAGTTAAAACTCCGAATTATAGAAGTGATCATTTTAAATGCATAATGAATATATTTAATACGAACAATAATACGCGCAAAATACTTTAGTATATATGAAATTAGCGCGATTTAAATATATGTCACTCGCTAAATAATGCAAGTCGATTAAAATTAACATTTTAGTCATAAAGTTAAGGAATTTTTTAACATTCTTTTATTAATTATAATAACTATCAGTTGGTAAAATAATGATAAAATTTAGAGAAAACACGAACATCATGACATGCTTATAATATAAAAAATATGAATACCATGATTTCTAAATCTAATTGCATATTCGTTAATCATGATAAATTATTATTACACTCATTGAATTATCTACGAATAATAATTACGTTGGAAATTTCAATTCTTTTTAAATTTGTTTTTGCAGTCCCCACTATAATGTTTCTCAACGTTGTAGATCTGAACTGGTTCGCTTTTCAGTAGCATTTAAGTATTTGTAAATATGTTATTTAAAAACTAAGTATTTTACAAAACATCGTTATTTTCATATTATATTTTTAAAATCATCATTATTTATATATTTTTTTTAAATGTTATCCTGTTTAAAAGCTTATATACTTACCACGCTCATTGTTAATACACGTTTGTAGGATATGAAATGAGATAGGAAAGTAATTTACGCTCTTCACGCTAAAAACTTCAAGGGATTTTCGCAATGAACTACATTGCGAAAAATCTTGAAGTTTTTAGCGTAATATGTAATCGTACAGTTGTTATTTTATATCACTAATGTGTCAAACAAATAAATGGACTGCCTGATAGTAAGAAGTTAGATGGTTTTCTAATATTTATATACAGAGTCGGACGCATACAGGCATATGACTCACCTGATGTGAAGTGGCTACAGTAGTCTATAGTCCGACTTTTAACAAGATTCAGTAATTTGAAAGCACCAAATGTCGAACCACCAAATAATGTTTGTTCCCATATAAAAATGACTAGTGTTGGGTAAGTAAATGATAGCATGTGCATTCGCAACGCACGTGCTGTACTCATTGGGGAAGACGTCGATAGAGTGTTAATTCCACAATTTAAGATTTCGGTAGAAACCTTTGAGCAATATGCGATGAAGTGAAAATTAATTCCCAGTCGCCGGCGAGCGGTGTGATTATAAAACGACGCTGTTGCCAGAATGTCGAACAACTCCTCGGAACACAATCCATTTTACGATTGGTAGAACACACTAGGGAACGCAAAATCGCGCCTTAATCTAGAAGGGCTACCGTGTATGAGCTTAGGATCATCGACAATTCTCACAGCTCGTGTTTGCACCGAAACACAAGGTCCGAGCTGGTATGTTGTTACGATCTACATAATTATATCTTTCTATTTCTTCACTCACGCACAAGGGTGAACAGTACATAATATATGTTGTATTCAAAAAAGTATACTTACTTATTAAAATACACCGTACATTGTACACTGTTACGTGTCCCATATTATTAAAATAGGAGGATATAATTTGCTAACTCAACAAAGTGATTGTTAACATTACGGACACTTTTATTATAAGAGTAGACAGCGACGCAAATTCTAATGATTCAGATGAATAAAAATATTATTTGGGTAGTTTGAATTATTACGAATAAACCTCACCATAGAAAATTAAATATTATGAAATTGTGAACTAATCATTCATTTGTCTTCGTCACTACCTTTTTTTCGCTCAAAAGTGGTAACACAGCAAATGTCATTTTAGTGAATCGAATTAAAAGTCGCACTATAGGTTATCAGTATTAATGTAGGATGTAAATAAGCAATGCATGAAGTGTCGCCACTTCTGCTGCTAACACAACAACAACCTTAGGAGCTTACCAGTAACCTGACTCACTCGCAGGGGCACAATGACCCTTCAGGGAGTTGTTATTTGGCTCCGGCTTTCTGTGGGGTACTCCCCCACCTCTCTTCCCCGGTCGGACTGCTGTAATGCACTCTACCTCTCCTAAAACACTCAAACCTAAACAAACAGAAATGTTCATGCACACAAATATTTGTCTCTTGTTGGAATCGAATCAACAAGCCGTGGTATTAGGGCAGCATTGCTACCATCTCGGCCACCGGGCTCGTCAAACATATATTTAAATATATAGTTATTTATATATAACTAGCTGCAGACCGCGCTAATACCAGTACCTCGTGGGAATAACTTTATCTTATTTTCTTTCTTTTCCTCATCTTCTAAGGGTCGTATGGTGAAAATGAATAGCCTATAATCCTTCTCAAGTTTTAGACTATCAAATGTAAAAATAATTTTCCATATCCGCCTGGCAGTTCCAGAGATAAGCAAGTTCAAACAATCAAACTCTTTACTATACAAGTCTTCTTCTTCTCGTTATCCCGTTTCATAATCCATTAAGATTGGCGGAGTCCGTTGCCTAAGCCTAAGGATTTGGCGAAGACATTGATTTTGAGATGGAGCAACTGCCGTCAGACTTCCACAACCCAGAGGGAAAACATCTTTCAAAAGATCTTTCTTAGGTTAGGTCACACGTCTGTCTTGGAAGTATGGTATGGTAAAATCTTTATTATACAAGTATAGATTATTATGCCGATGTAGAGCATAATTTACTTTCCTTCGTCATGATTCTATATTGAGAGTGTCGTTTACTGTGCACTACCAAGTCGGTAAGAACCCTATTATGTAATTCTAAATGGAGAATATAACTAGTCTGACCATAAATACTGTTACATACAAACTTTTTTTTAAATATTCATATGGCAATAGTGTTGCTACTTTATGCCAGTGTCAACGTCTTCAGTTTTAGAACCATTTGAAAAATCTTGATTCTATGTTCCAGCTTCAGGAACTGTGCTGAAAAAATACTTGGGAAGGGTACCTTAGACCCAATCAACCCAATTTAAATACCACCCGTAAAACGATAGTGATTTTTACAAGGTTTTCTTGAAGAACTTATTCACGTCTTCCAAATAGTGCATAAACGTGTTATATTTGAGTTTTTTCATTAATTTCACTAGCACTTATGTTACAAAATACTATCGAAATTGTCACACAAAACTAATTTTAGCAAAACAACAATGTCACTCGTCAAAAGCGCGGGAAGAAGCCCAAACTTTTCTTTTTTTACAACTCTAATTATTTTGAATTTGGAACGCGTTTATTATCAAATTACAATATGGAATGAGGTGTTAAAAAGAATAGGATTGCAGTGTTTGCCTTTGCTGTGTTGGGTATGGAGCCTCAGTCATAGTCGACACTACAATAGCTTGGTATCAGCTGCATGTTCGTATATCGTACTATCGACAAATATACCAACACATCCTCTGTTGATGAAGACCATAAAAGATCGGGGCGACCGCTTGCTGTTAGAACTACAAAGGCTGAACGTGCCCTAAATTAATCCCTACAGTTGAAGAGAGTGAATCTATCAAAATGTCTTCTGTCCCGATACGCAGGTGAAAGGCACAGAAATATCCTCTTTACTGATGAAAAAAATATACGATTGAAGAGCACTACAACAAGAAAATGACAAAGTGTGAGCACACATTTCTAAAATAGCCTCCCAAGTGGTCGGAAAGGTACAACGTGGTCATCATCCTGCGTTTGTAATGATTTGGTGGGGTGGTCTTAAAAAGTGAAGACTTCAGTCAAAAAAATGTATCTAGAGACTGTCTTGGATCGTGTTGTGAATACTCTTTTTAAAAATGTGCCGTAGACTTTCCAGGACTCTGCACCTGGTCACAACGCACAAACTACCCAAACCTGGCTCGAAACAAACGTTCCGGACTTTATAAGAGCTAAAGATTGGCCCTCGCCTAGCCCAGATCTGAACCCCATATACTACAAATTATGGTCAGTTTTAGGGGACATGGCCTGCTCGAAACGATACGCCGATCTAGTGTCTCTTAGGAAATCTCTGGAGCATGTAGTGGTTAAATTTCTCATGGAAACAGTGCGTAAATCCATAGATTCGTGGCCAGCCAAATTAAAGGCCTGTATCAAATTCAAAAGTGGCCATTTCGAATAGAATATTTATTTTTTGATAAGACTAATAAACATTTACATATAAGTTTTATTAAGGTTACATTACTTCTAAAAAAATAAATGCATATTCATGTGTAAAAGAACTTATGGCCGGACTAGGTATATTATATATTGAATTTGAATTGCGTATAAACATAGGTTCAGTAATAATATACAAAAGTGGCAAGTATTTTATACCTTCATAATAATTGAAAAAAAAAACCCATTCATATCATACCTTCTCAAGAGATAGCTTGAAGCAGCTGCGGTACCAAAAATAAAATGAGCACCTTGTTTCGTTTCAACGATCCAAATTTTATACAATTATTAGTATTATACAATTCCGTTCTAAGGTCTAGGAACTATCGTGTCGTGCAAATTATATGTATTCGTGTATCAAAGCTTCAACATAGATTGGTCCGATTCCACCAACGGTGACTATGCCAGGGTTGAAATCAATTGCTACTCTCAGACAATAGCTTTTTTATATATATGCCAAAACCTTGCGGGGTAGGCAGACAGAACCGAGCGCCACATGACTGGGTTCTTACCTCACTCGCCTCTCTAACTTCTTCTTCCTGTCCTAGCGTTATCCCATTTCTTAATCCATTAGGATTAAGTAATGTTATCTAATTCTAGGATATCAGTAGGGTTGGCGGGGCCCGCTACCTAAACCTAAGGAATTGGCGAAGGTATTGATTTTAACATAGAGCGACTGTCGTCAGACCTCCGCAACCCAGAGGGATAACCTTTTTAAAGTCTGGTCACTCATTCTTCGCAACATAATTTATTCAACGTGGGTTTACTTCTTATTTTATCCATGTCACAATCCTAATACAAGTTTGGTGAATTTGAACCAAGTTCAAAATGCCTTATTCCATTTGCTAATCCATTAGAATTGGCGCAGTCGGCAAGCTAACGCTAAAGATTTGGCGAAGCTACTGATTTTGACATGGAGCGACTGCCGTCAGACCATCACAATCCAGAGGGAAAACCAGACGTTTGTTTAGTCTGACTACTCGTCCCTCGAAATATAATAACTTGGACGTGCGGTTTACTTATGATTTTATCCATGACATAATCCTAATTCCAAGTCCAAGTTGGTGGTTGGTGAAATTGAACCAAGTTCAAAATGCTATCTAATATATAGGTACGCAGTGTGGTAACTACAACACACGCTTACTTTTTTTTGTAGTTTCGGTTCTTCAAAAAGATAAATATTTTTTAAAGACAGCAACATGCGAGTGATAGTCATGGTGAATATGAATCATATATTTATTATATGAATAAAATGTTTTGTAAGCTATTATTCTCTCAATGTCAGGAACCACAAGGAAATTACCAGGCGTTTACGCGGTTCTGCAATCTATATTATTGGAATCGATGTGTTAGGTAACAAATGACAGTTTAGGTCCCAATAGTGTTAGATATTTGATAAACCGTGGTGCACGGCAGTTAAGCTTCACTTAACTAGCCATCTCTTTGAGGTTTTTAAATGCCTTATTTGTCATATTGCTGTCTCTCACTTTGCCAAGAGGGCAAGTCGATTCCAAAACTTCGTACTCCTACAAATTTCTTCTGATTAAATTCGTTGTGAACAAGGCAGCTGTAGCTTAACCCCCGGGACGGCAGTGAACTTCACAGTTGATTGCCTTTTTGTTGGTCGCCGCTGTTAATTCTGGCTACACAGCAGACACAGTGGTGGGCCTGTCCCGAACCACAAGGATCGCGGTCGTGTAGTTTAAAAGATGCTGTATTATATAATGTTGGCTACATTGAATGTTAAAACTACCAAACTATGTACCCATATTATTTATATAACTATGAAATTGAAGGCGATCTCGAAGCATAAAGTTGCTATAATACGCTATTCATAGCAATTTCTATTCGGGACCGAGTCTGTATAAAACTGTGACTAAGGCTGGTTTCACAATGGCGCTTGTAGCCCGCGCGGCCTGTGAAAGCGGCTCAAACTGACCGCCGCCGGTCAGGAACTACATTGTTACGACCTCAGATCACAGTAAACACTTATTTCTGTGATCTGTGGTTACGACATTCACACCTGCCTACCTGAGTTATAACAATCAGTTAAAATTAACCGATGTAGCAGTGTTATTTTTAACTATAAAATACATTTTCATCGTGTAAATATTCTCAGACATACAATTATACAGCGCTACCTAGTCCCAAACTAAGCCAAGCTTGTACTATGTATACTAGATAAGTGATAAATACTATGTGATTTTTTCAATAAACACTAATAATTCATAGAAAACACCCAGAATAAGACAAACAGCCACGTTCATGCCCACGAGTGTTTGCCTTGTGTGGGAATAGAACACATGAGCCTTGGTGCTACAGTACCCATCGCTAACCATTCCACCACCGGGTTCACCAATATAACTTGTATAACGTACGATGAATATATAGTTTCAACGTACATATACGAGTTTTATACCGATAAAACTGTATACATTTATCGTACGATAAAAAAAACACGTTAAAGATAAACCACAATACCTGTCACAATAGCGGGTCTCAAGCGCCACTATAAATACAACCTTAATAATATCGTTGTTAAAATGCGCTATTCATTATTTATACCAGCTGATTATCATAAGATATATATATTTGTTATTTTATTTTATACAATTTATTTATTTTATTATAAGGGCGTGAGATGAAGTAATGTTGTGAGAGATACTTTATTTGTCATATATATATATATATATATTATATATATATATATATATATACATATATATGTGCACATATGTTATACATGTAACATAACACAATTTTAGATTAATCTTCATAAGATACAAAATATTTTGGTGAAGAAAGATTCGAAATAAATAGAAAATTGTGCTGCATATATAGATCAAAGATTCCTAAGAATGTGACGTCACAATCTTTATCTCACGCCCCACTTGTAAGACAATAAGTGCACTGAATTATTTCACAGCTTAAATATAATATGTGTAATCTTTCCACTCGAAGCGTTGTGCTTGACAACAAATTTTCCGTAGTTCGTTCGACATCATTGTTACATACGTACCATGAGGTACGTATTTGCCGCGCGTGTTGGTCGCGCGCAAAAGTCGCTTAGTCGCGGTAATAGGAGGCGACGTGCTACAGTCTCATATTGTCGGAACACTCGCACTATCGTACAAAATCCTAGCAACTTTACAGCGAGACCCATAGAAGACTTTACCAGGACGTCGTTATACTATATATTTTTTTACAATCCGTACTCTTTATCGTATGCATCTATATCCTCATTTACTTGAGGTAAGTAGAGAATGCGTCTGGGACGCGCAGAATTTTTTTCCCCTTCATTCATAAAACATATCGCAAAGCGCGTCGTGTGGAATAAGATTAACATTTATATGTAAACTGTGTTTATATAGTAGCTATTGGACATTCAATAATGTACGAATGCAGCTGAAGTTCATACAGAGAGTGGAATCATCAAAACATGGGACAAATTATGTGAGTAATAGTTTGATGAAATTATATTAAATGTGGTAAATTAGAAACCATCGTGTGTCAGCCATTGTTGCTATACAAACTGAAACGTAGTCCCCGTCGTGTGTCGTGTCCTATTTGTCTTCTTGTCTAAGGCCAGACCAAAGCCGTTGTTCCACGTCCGCGTAAAGCGGTTCATATTATCCGGGAGCAGTCCACTCCCGGAGACAACCCTAGGCTTGCACGCAGCCGTGGGTAATAACCACTGGCCGGAGAACGCCGTAGCAGCTATTTAACTTACATCTACGGCCGCAATATCCACTGGTACATCAGTCTCAAAATATGTATAGCATCGATGCCTCACAAGCTATGAATGACAATGACAGTAAATTAAAATAAATTAGTTATGTACGCACGGTGTGCCCGTGTGTTCGCGCACTGGACCTACTGGCTAGAGGCCCCGGGGGCGGTGGCCGGGCGGCGGGGGGCCGCGTTCACCTGTCCTATGGGATTCGGACAGATTGCAGCACTTTGCTCGCCTGAAAAAAATGTTTATACCCTTGTAACTAAATGTAATTTGAGGTGTGAGTGTCTCGGAGCAGCTTGCCGTTAGCAAACGAGAGGACGAGAGGAGGGCACAGTGACGAAGCCGACCTAGGATAATACCATAAAACTATTTCAAAAAAGCTCAATATTTGGGTGCCACACGAGGTCACTGAAAGAAATCTAATGAATCGTGCACTAATTTGCGACGCTCTATAGAAACGTAATGAAACCGAACCGTATTTTTTTGATCACAGGTGATAAAAAATGGATTACCTATGACAAAACGTGCGATAAATATTTAAGGGCAATGAAGCTCCACAGACTATAGCGAAACCCGGATTAACTCGCGATAACACGATGCTGCGTGTATGGTGGGATTGGAAAAGCGACGTTCATTACGAGCTTTTGCCGCCGGGCACAACCATCGATTCGGATCTCTATTGCCAACAGCTGGTGAGACTTCAGCAAGAAATAGAGGAAAAACGTTCGGAATTGATCAACAACGGTGTGGTTTTTCGTCATGATAACAACGGACCACACGCAACTTTAGCCGCTCAGCAAACAATGAAAGATCTTGGTTGGGAAGTGTTAATGCGTTCATCGTGTAGCTCTGACCTTCAGATTTTCACCTATTTCGGTCTTTTCAGATTCTTTAGGTAGTGTTAGGTTAATATCAAGAGTGAACTGTCAAAACTACTTGTTGCAGTTTTTTGATTAGAAGACCCACAATTTCTACAGCAATGGGATTATGCCACTACCTGCAAATAGCAAGAAGCGATGGCACATATATATTAAAATGGAAATGGATGGTAAATAGACTACGATAAAACTTTTCGTCGATCTTATTATATAAGAATATTTATTACTAGATCATAATTTCTACGTTCCTCTAGAATTGTATAATAGGCGAAAAGTAGGTTGACGATTTGTTCAATGCATAAAGAGTAAAAGCAACAAAAAGGTACGGGATACGGGAACTTATCTCTATGGCACATGATGTATTTTCACCGTAGGCTATGATTATGGCTATATATGCTGCTTACAATACAGGAAGCTGGCGCACGAACACAACAACCCTCCAGAGACTTGTTATTTGGTTGCGGTTTTCTGTGAGGTTGAGTTACTTTTATTAATTTCCATTTTAATGAATTTTGTATGCCCAACGGTGGGACATAGAGGTACCCGTCTATTTGACATGCATGTACACTTTGACCATCACCTTTGTTCACAAAATAAATACATTGAATTGAAGTGAATTTCTCCAACCGAGCTGCTTTGTTGTGCCCTACTCTTGAAAATATATCCCCTTGCGATAAATGTATAAGTATTTACTAAACTTCGAAGTGATATCTTTGCTTAAGTCATAAAAGATGTAAATGTGTGATCACCTCGTACTCCTGGTCGGAGGTCATGGCGCCGGTGACGCACAGCAGCTGGTACTGGCGCGCGCGTAACGCCGACGCGCCGCGGCGCAGCAGCCGGAGCGCCGTCATGCAGGCGGATGCATTCCCGCACAGCACCTGGCGCACCTGTGCCATCATCATGAACATAAACCTATGACGAATATACAAAATAATGTCTTTGTGGGTGTTGGTTCCTGGTTATACTTTACAATATCGGGAGACATGAACGTTTACAATACATTAAGTGTCACTCGCGCGATGATACCTCTGCTGCTAACACAGCAATTCCTTAGGAACTAACTGGTGACTTCACTTACTCGTAGGAACACAACAACCCTCCTGGGAGTTGATATTTGGCTTATAGCATTTTTGCTCTATAAGTCCTCGTTAAAACGTATATTCAGTCGCGGTGTATGAACAGATCCTGTGTACTTACTAATCGGCAGCCGATAGCCCCTATTGTTGTAGATTGTATTCGAATCTATAACAAATTGCGTGAAACAGTTCTGTCCTTCCCTGACAATATTCAAAATGCACATCAAAAATACTTTCCGTCAAAGACTTACTTATAGAATTGATGAATATCTGGAAATCAATCAGCATAATGCCTTTTAGGCATTTCTTTTAATGATAATTTCCGAAGTAAAAAAATATGACAAAAAAAGATACTATGAGATTTTATTTAAAAAGTAAAAGGCGTGTTTAAGTACAACACAAATTTTATCTTTATAACATTATGAAAAAATAATTGCCATTAGGTTTAGCTAAGTGCAAATCAAGCTTTATTCTTTACCGTTCTTGTATCGTTCGTAATAAGGGTTACAATCGCAATTCGACTGTTAAGCATGATCTGCTCTTCTGATCAAAACATTTTTAATGTACATACTTGCTTTCAAGTGAAGAAAAGCAAAATATTCTTAAATGAACATGCAATACCTACACATTTCATCCACGTAAGTTACATTAAAAATAACGAAGCTATTAAATATATATATAATTACAATATTTTTAATTACTACGAGAAATTATTTTTAAATATACTGTCATAAATTGGAAGCTAAAAGAATTAAAAATTAACATTGTTACGTCAGTTGCCAACAACAATAAGGCACGCCTCAAGTGAAGCGGTTACCGTAGTGTCTAGACACTTGCAACGTAAAATATCGCACGCACGTCGCTATCTCTGCTGCTAACGCAGTAATGCTGTCCTGACGACATCACTAACTCGCAAGAACCCAGCAGGTGTAACCCTCCTAAGAAATAGTCTTATATGGAATGTTTATGTAAGGCATAAACTCTTATCTACCTAAGTTTCAATTGTAGGCAAATTCGTTTTTTTTTAAATGAATGTATATATTTTGGAATTATTATTAAAATTAGTGTAAAAAGAAAAATATATTGATTCTATTAACAAAACTCTATTATAAAAGAGTAGAGGTTTGTTAACATTATTATACTCCATATTTTTTATTGGTTTTTGATATTTATTTATTAAAAATATGAATATTCACTAAGATGATTCACATCTGTTGGGCGTCCCGTGACGGCCACCTTTCTTAAAATATAATCTTATTCTCTTACGTTATTATTTTTCTTTTTTAATCAGTTAGCATTTGGGAAATGATCATTGGCGAAGAAGAAATGCCGAAAGAAACTCACCAATATAATAGAATAAATTAATGTCAGCATATTGGTACAATAATACATCAGATGGTAGAATTGAAGATTATCAAGAAAACGGCTGCCTATGCAGAATTATATATATATATATATATATATATATATAATTATATATATATATATATATATATATATTGTTCTTCTTCATCTTCAAAAAGGATACGAAGATATAGCCATCCAGTGATGATTTTATTTGCGAGGTTATCAACAAATTACTGACGACGTGAATAACGCAATAAGAGCTTATAGACGCTTTTTACACAAGGAGTATTGCGCATGTGTGCCACCACAGCTGCTAACATAGCCTGTCCACGATTTATACACAAGAAGTATTGTTGGTAATGTGCCAGCCCTGCTGCCATTGCAACGATTACGCAGCAGCCTCCCGTGAGCTGTTGGCACCTTTAGGTTCCAGGAGTCTGGAGATGTGAGAAGTTTACCTGGGCGGGTGAGTGCGACGGGTCCAGCACTAGCAGCGTCGCCTTGCCGTCCTTGTGTTTTTCATAACCTATTATTGTTCGGGAGTGACCTGTAATAATAATAAATCAAAAGCTACTTAAAACTGCAACTACCTTTTTTTACACAACGTCTGGAAGCATACGGCCCACCTAATGTAAAGCGGCCACCATAGCCTATGAACGCCTGTAATGTATTAAGGATCACTCGTGAGATGCCAACTCTGCTGCTAACATAGCAACTCCAGCTTACTGGTGACCACGCTCACAAGCAGGAACACAACAACAAGGTGGAGGTACTTCCCCAGACGGGCTGGTTTGATTCGCCCTACCTCTCTTAAAACACCCAGATCAAGACAAACAGACATGATCATGCACACAAACATTTGTACAGTGTGGGAATCGAACCCACGAGTGTCGGTGACCAAAGTTGATAAATCGCTGCGCCACCGCGCTCCTCGTTGTATATCTGTTTCGTTATTCATTCATCCCGCTTAAAAAATAATAATAGACAGACCTTGATGCTGTAAGTACAAGGGTGCTTTGAAGCCATTGGGATCGTCGGTGAAGTAGCGTAACACCCAGTCGAAGAGGGCGGGGTGGCTGCCGTCCGCCGACGTGGGCTTGTGGAAGTCGATCAGCTGGCACCTTGGACACAACGGACACACGTATTTGTATAAAATATATATTTTTTTATACTACGTCGGGAGGCATGCTTGTATACGGCCCACGTGATGTAAAGCGGGTAATACCTTCATTGGACGCCGTCAACGTGGAGTAAGCATCAGACTAACTCTCATTGCCAGCGTCCGAAGCATAGTCATACATTTTTTCAAATATTCACTCCACTGCTCTAACACTTCCTGAGTGTTAGTAAGAACAGCTTTAGACTTTATCTTGTCCTTTCTAGATGCCGATGAACCAGACTTCTTTACCTCTCTCCGAAAGAGTTTGGTATTTGCCTTGAGGTTTTTCGTCAGCCGCTCTTCCTCATTCATAATTTGTCTTTCACGATTCTCTTTCACTAAAGCCTTGGTTTCATTCTTGTATAGACGGTACATTTCTTTCTTCTTCTCTCTCATATTTTAATTTAAGGGCAAAAATAATACATAATCCAGCCACACTTTCATCTTTCTTGCTACGGAGGATTCAACCTCCGCATCCCACCAGGCATCTCCTTTCAATGTTTTATGCTTCTTTGCGCATCCACATGCTTCTTTTGCTTTGACTTTGACACATCTGAGCCGGAAAGGCTTGCATTTGCAAGTCTTTCGTTTACCCGATGTACATACGTTCTCCTTACAATTTCATCTTGCAATTTTTCGCGGATACGTATTCGCAGTGCTGCACCCACAAACCGGCTTACCACCAAGTAGTGGTCCGTTTCAAGAGTGGAACCTCTAAAGGCTCTTGTATCCTTTATATTATTTCGGAGACGTTGCCAACTATCATCTTTAAGGCAAATAAAAACGTCACCTGCGCACCACAATGGTTAGCAAACGACGTTCTGGAGAAAGTACAAGAAGAACCTCGATTGGAAACGTACCTACACTTACAGAAAACCGCAGCCAAACAACGTTATTAGTCTTTGGAGAGTTGTGATCAGGCAAGTCAGTACACCAATAATAAGTTGTACCATGGGCTGCATTCAGATGAGTTGTGGATACACCGGGCCTACGCTTGTAATACATTACGCAATGTCTCCTCTGCTAACACAGCAACTTCTTAGGAGCTTACTCGTGACCTAGTTCACATGCAGGAACACAACAACTCTCCAGATGGACGTTATTAGGTTGCGGTTTTCCGTGAGGTTGAGATACTTCCGCAGATGGGCTTCTTTGATGCTGCCTACCTCTCTTAAAAATACTTAGACCTTAGATGTTGATGCACACTAATGTTTGTTCAGTGTGAATAGAACCCACGAGCATTGGTGTCACTACTAAGCACTGCGCCACCGAGCTCGTCAAAAGTTTATTAAAGTGCTATAAAAAAGCCGGTGAGGAGTTTGAGCTTCATTTGTAAGGGATTTATGTAAGATGGTGTATGTGTGTGTATCCTTGGTAATTACTTTATCCTGAGCGAGGACAGCACGGTGACGACCTCGCACGCACCGATCCACTTCCGCGTGTTGTACAGCTTCGAGCCCAGCTGCTCGGAGCCCTGCGGATGAACGAATGAACTACATGCAGGCAAATCAATCTATACACCTCTACGCATATTATGTCATAGCAGTAAAAGTGAACTTTGCATAGCTTCTGCTGTTGTCGTGTGTACAGGAGGCGCGCGAGTTGAAGGTAGAGTTAGGAATACGCTGGTAGCTAGGAGACGTCAAAGGACTACACTGCGGGCGTCCGAGGAGGGGCGAAGTCAGGGACGGGAGATGCTCCCGCAGACTACATCAGGCCCCGGCTGTCTTCAACTCGTGCGTCTACTGTACATACAGCTAGATGATTTTTATATGCAACATCAGGAGTCATACAAGCATACGGCCCACCTGATATAAATCGGTTACCATAGGTAGTCCAATGGGGAAGGTTATCCATCTTAGAAAAGATCGCAGCCAAATAACTACCTGAAGGGTTGTTGTGTTCGGAAAAAGGGAGCAACGCGCGAGTGCTTCTTGTGTTGGAGTTAATTCCAGCGACCATTTCTAGTCAGGCAGATTGCTTTCACTTCAGGCAGATCGTATGGTTCTGTTGTCGATGGATGACAGTCATTAAGCTATGTCAGTGGTCTCCGGGCGGCTTGAAAGCACTGGCCTCCGCCAATCCGCAGTTGAGCAGGATGGTCGAGTATGGTTTAAACCCTTTCCGTTGAAGACCTGTATCCCAGCAGTTGGAGGAGTTAGGGTTGGTGTAGTAGCAGTAGATCAATTATGCAGGGAATCGGTCGCTTAATGTCGAGTGAGCGGCGATCTGTAGCAAATTAGCCGCAAAGCGAAACTCTTAGCAAAGAAGGCAAATTCAGTTGTTATCACAAACACAACCAGCCGCACTGTGATACTCCCGCTCTATTTATTGGCGTAACGACTGCGTAGCGAGCATACTCCGGCTGGAGCGAAATGCAAGCGTAACATCGCTGCAAATCAGCCGCTCACCGAATAAGTCGGCAAGCAGAACGCTGCAAATTCAGCACAGTATGCACTATATAGACACTCAATTTAAAATACATAGGCGAACTGGAGGCAAACCATCAGGCATTCACTGTTCGCCTGATGAGGACACATCCCATGAAGGGAATAACCTATGGAGAGCCGATGAGGGGGCTTTTTATAGACTAAGGTGGCAATCAAACGTACGGTCTGCCTGATGGTAAGCAGTAACCTTTGCCTATGGACATTTGCAACACCAGAGGTGTCACTCATGCGTTGCCGACCCTAAAATGTGAAATTTTACGCCCTCCTAGGGAGGCGTAGGGAGATATCAAGGGGGGCGGAATATCTTTTTCTCGACTATTCGAAGCAATTAAAATTAACAAACTGGGCGAAGATTTGAAAGATGACATAGAAACTCAATTGCAATTGCTGGAAGACGAATCTCGCTGATACTATATCAAGAGATTAAGTCAGAGTCACCTATGTGGCACATGGCCAGAAACTCATTTTTGTCACCGACTCACAATTGCCAGAAGAAGTTCAAGAAGAATGTTTATGATGACAAAGTTAAAGGCATGGGAAGGGAGGCATGAAAATAATATTTGTAAAAAAAAGGTTGGGAATCCCTGGCCTAAAGGATAATTAACTAAATACATTCTTTTGGTGACAGCGATATTGGCGCTATTCGTTCGCCATATTTTTGTCTTTATGGTAATTTTTCAAGCCAACTAACCTGTGTGTCGAAGCCCAGCTGCCAAGCCCTCTCGACCAGCAGCTGCAGCCGCGGGATGGAGGGCACGCACTCACACTCCTTCTCCGTCATACAGTTCAGCAGTAAAGAGTACTGAGGGTGCTTCAGTAGGGACGAGAGGACCATTTGCATGTTCCTAAAAAATTATACAAAACCTTAAGACCAGAAGGAGAGAGACATGACGAGCTCGGTGGCGCAGTGGTGAAACGCGTTGTTACGCTACTTTGACACCAACGCTCGTGGGTTCGATTCCCACACAGTACAAACATTTGTGTGCATGAACATGTCTGTTTGTCTTGGTCTGGGTGTTTTCTATGTATAATAAGTATGTATTTACAAAAAAAAAATGTATTTACGTATGTTTATCAGTTGTCTAGTACCCATAACACAAGCTTCGCTTACTTTGGGGCTACATGGCGCTGTGTAATTTGTCCAACAATATTTATTTATTTATAAAAGCTGACGAAACGGGAAAAGTATTCTTGGGGTTGTTTCAGACAGATGCCAAAAGTCATACTACTGAAGTTCCATAAAAAAAAAACAAGAAGAAGTAATAACAATACCATACCATACCGCCGTACATTATTCCACTCAAGAACTCAAAAGCAATGTTGGCTGGAAGAGATTCCTCGAAGGAATAAGCCCGCCTTTGCAAATCAATTTTTTATATTTTACGAATGTAAACATTTGTGCAATAAAGATCTACAAACAAAACAAACAATAATAAATTAAATATACATACATATATATTACGACTGTCTCCCATTGGGGTAGGCAGAGACTATAGAACGCCAGGTGCACCGATATAAACATACCTCTTTCGCTTCTTCACCATTATCTCTCCATGCATGCTCTTCTTTTGATATGACCCTTTTTCAACACATTTGATCTATATGTGTGCGGCTAGGGCGGCCCCTGCCGATATCTCCGTTCACTCTTACCCGATACACTTCTTTCGTAACTCTTGTCATTCATTCTTTATAAATGACCAAACCACCTCAACATACCCTTTTTCAATTTTTGTCACTACATCATGTTTCATTCCACATAGTTCTCGTATTGTGCTATTTTTACTCTATCCATCATTCTAATTCCACACATATTCCTCAGCACTTTCATTTCTACGCTGCCCCACCCTACTTTCATGCTTCTTCTGATGGCAGAAGAAGTATGAAAGTATGAATGGACCCATGTTTCGCTGCCGTTCATCAATGTTGTCGTTAATAAAAACTGAATAATAGCAAGGCGATCTTTGCTCGATATGTTATCGTTTGTTACAACGGAGTACAACGCACCATTGATACGTTTTCCTGATTTCAATATCCCCTCATATTTTCCATCTCTCGTTAATATAAAATAGATAAACAAATTCGTTCAAAACACTAGTGACGAGTATTTTGAATGAATTTGTGATGTGACAAGCTCTGTGGTTCAGTCGTAAATGACGCGACTATGACACCGACGCTCGTGGGTTCGATCCCCACACAATGCAAACATTTGTGTGCATGAAGATGTCTGTTTGCCGTGGTGTGGATGTTTTAAGAGAGGTATTTATCAAAGCAGCCCATCTGGAGATACCTCCACCTCGCAGAAAACCGCACCCAAATAACAACTCCCTGGAGGGTTGTTGTGTTCCTGCGTGTGAGTGTGGTCACCAGTAACCTCCCAAGGAGTTGCTGTGAAAGCAGCAGAGGAGGCATCGCGCGAGTGATACTTAATGTTGAGCTGGGCTTATGCGCCGGTCGCGGTCTTTAATAGATTGCAGTTGTTAAGGTTTGAAAAGGTTAAGGTCTCGTTGGTAGAGAGGCGGGACACATCAAAGGTGAATGGGTAAGTGCCTCGCACAAAACAGCCTTCCTTCCTTGTGTTCCCGCGTGTGAGTGAGGTTACTAGTAGCTTCCTAAAGAGTTGTTGTGTTAGCAGCCCAGGTGGCATAGCGCGAGTGATACTTAATGTATTGCAAACGTTTATAGATTGCGGTAACGGCTTTACATCAATCAGGTGGGCCGTATGCTTGCATGCCTCTTTTCCGCCGAGTCACCGAGAGAGCAATAGTATTGAAGAAGCGTCTCTTATGGAAGTTATTAATGACGTGAGGTTATGTATGACATTATATCCATAATAATATGTAAACCGGAAGAGTTTTTTTTTACACTACGTCGGGAGGCATACACGCATACGACCCACCTGATGTAAAGCGGGTACCGTACCCTATTAACGCTTGCGATATAATAATTGTCACTCGCGCGATGTCTCCTCTGTTGCTTACACAGCAACTTCTTGGGATTTCTTCTTACTGGTGACCTCACTCACATGCAGGAACACAACAACCCTCTAGGGAGTTGTTATTTGGCTGCGATTGCTTGAGATTGTGCCAGTACAATGCCTCACCTATAGCCGCATCCCCAGCCCCGGTCGCCGTACGTGCTGGCGTAGTGGTCGACTCCGCTGCACAGGTACGTCTTCACTATACCCGGGTTCTGAGCGTTCAGCTGGGCTATCCTCTCGAGAATACCTGTGTTGTAATACAATATTAGACATTAATAAATGAAGTTTTAAGTGAGGTAGGTCGCATCAAAGCAGCCTGGGGAAATACCTCCAACTTACAGAAAACCGCAGCTAAATAACAATTCCCTAGAGGGCTGTTGTGTTCCTGCGTGTGAGTGAGGTCACCAGTAAGCTCCCAAGGAGTTGCTGTGTAAGCTGCAGAGGAGGAATCGCGCGAGTGATACTTAATATCGCAAGCGGTAATAGGCTACGATACCCGCTTTACAGCAGGTGGGCCGTATGCTTGTATGGCTCCCGACGTAGTATAAAAAAAGTTTACAAATAATCCTTTTAAGCTTGCACGTCTAAATCGAATCATTCTTGTACTTCAGATCCAAGTTTATTAGTTATTCAGCATCAGCAGCAGTTCATCATCGAGGAGCACTCGGTTAATAGAGTGCATTTTAACCACTAGGCCATCACTGCTCCCACATCATACGTACTTATACTATGTATCTAAATGTGTAACTTTATTTTCATAGCCATTCTAGGAAAAGATTTAATAGATTATTACAAAATGTTGTTTTATAAATATGTACGAGTATATTATATTTTAGGCCACATAGCTCGGAGAACCGATGGCCGTTGGGGCAGAAAGGTTCTCGAATGGCGTACCAGAAAACGTAGCGTAGGACGACCCCCCCACACGATGGACAGACGATCTTATGAAGGCCGCCGGGAGCCGTTGGATGCAAGCAGCACAAGACCGATCGCTGTGGAAGTCTAAGGGGGAGGCCTATGTATAGCAGTAGACGTCTTACGGCTGATATGATGATATTATATTTTACAAAATTTATTATTGAAATAGTTTTCATAGTTTTCAAACATATTTCCCGTAAAAACTATTTAAATAGACAAATTATGACAAGATCTATACACATCTTTCCACAGCTTTACCATCGCGGATTAAAAAAAAATATACACTACATGCGCAAAAAGCCGTTTTGGTTGCGCTCAACGCTGGACACGCCTGATCGTTTTCGAATTGTCTGTGTCCTTTTGGACATCGGTGGAATCAGAACATTTATACACAAAGATATGTGTACAATTAGATTTTTCATTTTATAAATACAAATGACGGCGCTAGAGGAAACGCAGACGTCGGCGACATCAGCCTAGCGAGCCCTCTCTCATATTCCAGTCAAAATGAAAATGTTAAATTAAACGAGCTAAATTATGAACTAATAATAATTACACAATATTTTATTTTACAAGTATTATTTGTAAACAAATAAAGTATAAAAGCGCGAGGTTGTCGTCCGTCGCGTACCTAGCGCCGCTACTGGCCAATGTTTTCTGATCTGAAGCAAAGCCACCACAGGTACGACACTTAGGACTTAGGCAGCTTATCCTGCCTTATAGTGCCACACAATGGTGACTCGGGTCTAGCACTTGAGTCCGGATGAGATAGTGCTCCGAAGAGCCTAGCGGAGTATTTAGCAAATATCTTCCCGAACGAACGAACGCACGCCCCGGCACGACGCATAAAAAAGTGCTCATATTTGTACCCTCCTTAGGAAGGAAGGACCTCCGGGTAAGGAACCACTGCACTGCAAGGAACAAAGGTTTCACTGCGTCTCCCTGACCGCCGTGCCATTTGCAATATTATTTTCACTTTTTATTTTTTATGTCCACTTACTAAATTAATCAAATTCATTTATAAGTCAATCTTTATAAATGAAATGCGGCTTACCCACGATGTATTACGAAATGCATTTTTTTTATTTCAACTTTATTTTCTTTAATTTTTTTTTTTATTATGATTATGAAAGTAATATGACAGAAACCATTAGTGCGTGATGATCCGGCATCTCGGCCTGACGCGGATGCTCTGCGCAGTCCCACGCTGCGTTCGTAGTAGCCTGCTACTGATAGGGCTCCACTGTACACCGCTCTCTTTAGGCTGTTGGTCGCTCGGTTCGTGTAACCTTCTTCGTCTTCTTCCTCCATGCCATATTGAGCCTGATAAAAAAGTTTAAACATCACAACATAAAAAGGTAATGGTAACTGTTTGGTGGTCTCTTCATGGCGTTATTCACTATAGCTTTCTCAGGTCTGGTCAAGCAATAACAACAGCAGATGTTTACTGTGCCGAACTTCGAACAATGATGGCGAAACTGGCAGTGAAATAGCCACGACTCGTGAATCGATCTTCACCATTATTGCTCCATGATAACGCAAGACCTCACCATGCACGACAAACCGATGTTACTCTACAGGAGCTGCAGTTAGAAACTATACGCCATCCTCTGTACTCGCCAGACCTTGCTCCAACTGACTGCCATTTTTTTCTACGTGGTAAAAAATTTTCTTCGCAGAAGGCAGTACAAAACGCTTTCCCACAGTTTGTTGAATTTTTTAGCATCTTAAAAAAACCAGTTTTAGTTTTTCCGTACAAATCGGCAATTTCATACTTTAACCTCTAATATATATATATTGATGTATCATAAGAAAATATATACTTTTATTGTAAGAGTTGTTTCATTACCTTCTCTCCTGTATCGTATGGCGTTCAGCACTGTATTACGAACATAAATTATGTTTGCATAAATATACTGAGAAGTAACAGTGAGGATAATTTATTTGTTTAAACAATTCCCTAAATATTCCCTGATATATTGATAACATGGGGTCCACCCATGTTATCCATTACCATACCACCATACGAATTAATACTGTGGAAGTAATTGAAAAAGACTAAACATGCAGACCCTTCAATAATAACAGAAAATGCTTACTCTAAGCAGTTGAAATTCATGTTCCTCCCTATTTTTTTGAGCCTCCCTCTCAGCAGCCGTACGAGATGTGCCACCATCCTCCCCTCGCTCGAAGTGCTCTTCAATATGTTGGATCTGAAAATCCATTTATACCATAAGTGACAAGCAACCTTAAGATGTTGCTGCATTTGCACACTCTATAAGCATCTGTAGACTGTGACAATATGCTTGGTCTGACCAACACTCATGTTTAAGTGTTCGCTCAACAGGGTACTTATATATTTTTGTGCATGCACATGAGGACTTATAATAATCAAATAGACATTTTACCAACCAATTCATGCTGTGACAGTGGTAGAGGCTGGCAGCAGACTGGACAATTGCTAACCGGACTCTCTTCCATCATGACAACATCTTCACATGATGCATTATCTACTTGATCCTAAAACCACATAATTATATTAAATTCCAAATCAGTCAAGTATAAAATATACAATGCGAAAACACAGGATGTTTTTAAGAGGCAGGGCATTAAAGCAGCCAATCTGGGGAAGTACCTCCACCTCACAGAAAACGACAGCCAAACAAACAAACTCTCTGGAGCGTTATTGTATTCCTGCATGTGGGTGAGGTCACCAGTAAGCTCCTAAGGAGTAGCTGTGGTAGCGGCAGGGGTGGCATCGCGCGAGTGATATTTCCTGTATTACAAGCGTTAATAGGCTATGGTTACCGCTTTATATCAGGTGCGTCATATGCTTGTATGCCTCCCGACGTTGTATAGAAAAAACACCGAACATAAAGTTGATGAATATCTAAGTCACCAGGATGACTGGATATTATTCAGAACAGTCTATCATATATCTTTATTTTAATACTTGATCATTGTTTTCGTAACAATATGTTGAAATTTTTATTCACTGTATTATATCTATCTATAAACCCTTGCGGGTTAGGCAGAGAGAGCCGAGCCTGACATGACGCGATCCTTATACACCTCACTCGTATCTTTAACATTCATTGCTCTTGACATGCACGCTCGCCGGTTTCCAAGGATCCAGATATCACCTTCTGATAAAACACAATCTTAATCAAATATTAGATGCCAAATTGAAAAAATCGGCCAAGTACGAGTAAACGGCAAAAAAATCACGTTTGTTGTATGGGAGCACCCTTAAATATTTATTTTATTCTATTTTTTAGTATTTGTTGTTATAGCGGCAACAGAAATACATCATCTGTGAAAATTTCAACTGTCTAACTATCACAGTTCATGAGATACAGCCTAGTGACAGACGGACGGACGGACAGCGGAGCCTCAGTAATAGGGTTCCGTTTTACCCTTTGGGTACGGAACCCTAAAAAGCCTGTATTACATTCTGGCAATGCAGGAGAATGGTAGGTAAGACCCGGGGTATCAACCCAAAGGTCATTCTTTGGCTATATAACACAGTAATCCGACCAATAGTGAGCTACGGAGCACTGGTCTGGTGGACACACACATGTCTACATATGGTAAATGACAAGCTGCAGCAATTCCAACGGCTAGCCTGCATGGCCATAACAGGATGCATGAAAACAAGGTCAACAGCCGCAATTGAAACAATGTAGGGTATTCTTCCATTAGATCTTTTCATACAACAGGAAGCAACAACATCAGCAATGAGGCTTCCAACATTAAAGCTTTGGAAAGACTCCATATACGAGAATCCTAGATGAATATAAGATTGCCAACCCGCCGAAGCGCTGATGTCATCCCAATTACATATGTATTTGATAAAAACTACAAAATACATCTATGTATTATTTACATACAATATTGAGCCTTACAGATAAATTGAATGCGCTCAATATTGTCCAAACATTGACATTATTCATTAATTATTAGGTACACATAAATTCAATTATTATTATAATTATTTAATAATTCGATTATATATTATGTATACATTCAATTATAATTAAAATACATTCGCATATTCTTACTACCTAAGACTCTCGACATATTCTACTGTCGTTCTGTGAAACTGTACTTTAACAAGTTGACCGCAAAAAAATGTAATAGTGCAGGAACAAAAGAAATGTAATAGTGCTTATGTGTCCTGTCCGACAGCAGAACCATTTTGCAGGCTCTAAACTCCAAAATAATAAACTCAGGCCTAATGCTCAAATGTCATCATGCTTTGGAAAAGGTATGTAAAAACAACTCAATTACTCTGTATTGGATCAAAGGTCACAGCGGATGTATGGGTAACGATGTGGCAGACGAACTGGTGAGAAGGGGAGCCCATGAAATACCCAGGCAATGAGCCAAGGATGCCACTTCCCTTTTCACAGATCAAGTCCTGGATAAAACAGCAGATGAGCGACCAACATAAACAGCAATGTGCAAGTAAATCTGACTGCAAACAGGCGAGAAATGCACATTTCCTATCAACTATTACAATAACAAGGCAGGACCTGCACCTCGTAACGGGGGCAATCACCAGACATGGCACCTTTTTATTATAGGTGTGACCGACAGTCCGCGGTGCAGAGAATGCCTGACGGATGAAGAAATGGCCACCCATGTCTTGCTGCATTGTAAGGCAACTCAACGGATTGCCATTCATGGGAACTCTAGGGATTTGCCGGAGGCCTGCAGCAACATCAAGAAGTTGCGAGCTGTCATGGAAGGAGCTCAACTGGCAGTAGAAGCAGCGGTTTCAAGAACCCTCCCACACGCAAAAAGGGCGCCTATGGTGACTAGTTGCGGGGAAATGTTCTACTGTATTACAAAATATACAATTTGTTAACAATGTAATAGTCCAATGGATAAGGAACTAGCCCATTGACCAACTGGTTTCCTATTTGAATACTGGCACGTACCACTAAATTTGTATTCGGATTTATTATTTGCTCGGCAGTGAAGGAAAACATTGCAAGGAAACCCAGACCTTTCTTAAGTAAGAAGTAATGGTACAGCACAAAGAAAAAGAATGACAGAGCTATGTGAAGTTAATAACAATACATGATGAGTCTTAAGTGACTATGAGTGTCAAAAAAGCAACAAAATGTTTATTATGCCATTTTATATTTTTCTGATTCCTACAGATTTCCATTCCATCATTCTGATACTTACAGATTTCTGTGGACTTAGTATGTCGCGATGTTCCACATTAACATGCAATTCCACCTCAGAGCAATTAGAAAATTCTCTCTCACAGATTGGACACTGGTACGAGGAGCTATGCGCTCCAGGAGACATAGCCATTGTACTCAACGTCAACGTTGGGTTATCCAGCGTAAGCGTAGAGTTGGTCAGCCCCAGCGTTGGGTTTTCAGAATTTGCATTCGCGTTTCCTATCACAGAAGGCGAGGTTAAGTCGAAATGAGCACGGTTTATATGTTCTTCCAACTTTCGCGGACATGTTGATTTAAAATCACACAGCAAACACTGAAATTAATACAAAAAGAAATTATTTATATTCCATAAAGTGTTGATTTTATTGATAAATAAGGCACCTAAAAAGGTTATTTTTGAAAAATAAATGTTTCATTTCAAAAAATATTTTGTTTGGCGGGTATGATGAATTGTTTTATTTTGACAGTTAAAGGTAACATTAGTTGTTTTTTTTTCTAGCACGCAAACATTCTAAATTCACACAGCCGGGTCTTAAAATTTATATTTACAATTAACTTAACAATAATTTACATCATTTAGTTACCTGTGCTGTTGGACTAGGAGTTGGTGCTGCTTTTTTCGGTGTGTTTGGTTTCAATTTTAATGCTAGTTGTGATCTCAGAGGTGAACCTTGTCCTGCGCTTGCCATTGTCAACTGGAAAATAAAACCCAAGATATCGTAGACACATGTGTACTGTACAATGATACTTAAAGCTCTGCCTTCCTAGAATAATGTCATGTTGAAATGTAGATTGAGAGTTCATTCAACAATTTGAGTCCGAGGAAGTTTTTGGTCGTGCGAAGTAGGTATGTAAAGTAAATTTATCTCTAACCGCACAGTGTGTAATTATTTTGTTCCCATTGTGTGAAAATGAAACTCATTGTGGACATTGAGCAGCGCGATTTACAAGGATGTATTTGTACGTAAAATTTGTAAAAATCCCAAAGTCCTCCCTTTGCGTTTTCCACAGACACGCACACACGAGGAGTCTTTTATTCTATGGGTTCAATACATTGTGTGATCATCAACAATTATCACAGAATATACAATACCTAACTGCACCAAGTCACGAGTACAAGTATATAGGTGCCCCGGTCCAATGATGACAAGAATTTTCTTTTTGTGGACGTTTTTATGACTAATAATAGAAACTTAAATGTAATAGAAACTTTTGCTTCGAGATGAAGTAGCTTCAGCTTTGTTGTTGAACACACCGACATTTTGGGACTTCTCTTGTTACTAAGAATTACTACTATGGGCCAATAATTCTTGGCATTTTATGAGCTTTGGAATTGCGGAGACACGCGTCGGTTATCTTTAAGCGGCGAATAGAAAATTTGAGCGTTAGTGGGGTTGAGAGATACAGTTTTGTTCGCAGCTTTCCTACATACGGGATCGGGGATACTAGCAGAGCTAGCGTTGACTCTTTCGATACGCCGTTATTACAATAAATTATCTTAGAATAATTAAAAATAGATTTGAATGTTCCCAACAAATTATACAATTAAAAAAAAAAATTAAAGACATACCTTATTTTTGTTAGGTGAACCTTCGTAGCTGTTATGGCTTGGACTTGAATGAGCACCTGAAAAGTAATTGTCATAAGATATTTAAAAATGGTGAAAAAGTATAATGCTAGAGACTTGGAAATTTGTCACAGCATGGTTTTCAATATGCAAACAATTTTTATATTCGTGGGGTATCAAGACGTAATAAAAAAGAATTCGTTAATATGTAAGATCAGGGGTCGACAAACTTTTTGAACCAGATGCAAGAAATGTGTAGGAAATTTATAGGACACTTTACAAATTCTAACAAAGAAATAGGTTTTGGTTTTTGTGCTGAAAGGCTCAAAACGTAAAAAGTTTCCAAATAAATTACACAATGTCATTTAGTCTTAAAATAAGAAAAAGTAGTATAATATCGACAATTGTAAGTCACTGCTCTAATTAAATCTAGAACAAGGATAGTCCATGGATATTGACCGACTGTTCCTGCTTCGAATGTACCACTAAATTCGCGTTTTCGGATTTATGTACATATTTGCAATTATCACTTGCTCGGCGGTGAACGAAAACATCGTGAGGAAACTCGCATGTCCAAGCAATTACATTTGGATAGATTTGTGACGTAACCTATGAAATGTCTGATTTTTCCCTGGATTGTGGAGTTCTGACGGTAGTCGCTCCATGTCAAAATCAGTATCTTCGCTAAATCCTTAGACTTAGATAGCGATCCCCGCCAATCCTAAAAGACTAGTAACGGGATAACGTAATGAAGAAGAAGATTGATAAACGTGAGCCAACGTCTTTCTTTCCAATGTTCGGAGTAATGTGTTTAAGTACAAGTCTGGTTTTGGTAATTGATGAGCAAAACCAAACTTCCACTTAAACACATTACTTTAAAAAATAAAATGCGATTGGAACGCGCGCAATGAATGTTCAGTCCCGTTATTCTTAAGTTTTTTAAATATCTCTTTATTAGCTATATCTAAATAAAAACAAGCTATCTGGTTTACAAATGGAGGCTGGAACTAAAAACTAAAAGGTAATCAAAATTTATCTTGCCTCTCCTTTCGTGTCCGTTGACAATATCTCCTTCAAGTGAATTCTGCCTGCTTTGTATTTTCTTGGGTATTACGCCATTATTAATGTTTATATTCTTTAAACCGTTTGCTAAGTTGATATTTTTTGGGGACCTACTGGATTTCTCTTCGTCTCGGTCATTTCTGTAGGTTTCCTTATCTTGGTAGCCATTGTGGTAAGTGTTTTTCGATATGGCACCGTTGTGGAATGACGTGGATGTGTCGGGGCTGTGCCAACCGTTTATGGACCCAGGAGTAGTGTAGCTGCAGCTGTCTGTTGTTGTCATTTTGGAATCTTCATCAAAGCTAAAAACGGAACAACTATTTTTAAATATTACGTTTAAATGGTACGTTGCGTGACAAACATTTATCGATTGTACTTTTTACACTATTAACGCAAAAAATTATCCAAAGAGTAATCCAAATGAACGATTTTACATACTTAATTATAAAAATCGTAGGCCAGCTGGAGGTAAGTAGGTACCGAGTGTTCCATTGAGTCGATTACGGCCTTCGTCTCAGGCGTAACATAGTCGTGCCCTGTTGCTGACAGGTCCAGGGCACCACACAAACGCGGCCGATGGCAATTCGCGTGGTTGTTTAGTGGGTATACCGTCGGGCAGCCGACGGGGAGTCCCACACTACCACCGGAGGCCACCCAGGCACCGGTGGTGTACGTAACGCATTTTTCCCCGCGTCACAAAAAAAAAAGGCTTAACGTATTCGATCGGAGTGGAAATCAAAGAAGAAGCTACTTACCTGGATAGCCTGCTAGCCTGGTAAAAGTCATCATAAGCGTAGAAAAGGCATATAATTTTTTATTTAAAACTCTTTTGAAAGGATTAAGGGCAATTTTCAGCCAGTTCAGGTAAATATTGCTTTTTGATAACCTTTAAAGAAAATCAATCGCGATCGTTTTCACTAACATGAAGCATATTAATGTAGAGTTGAATAAACATTACTTTTTGCATAACAAAGCATATTATAAACTAAACGAAAGTTTAACAAATATTATGGAAATTATTTCCTGTCGATCAAAAATATTCACCTGGCAGTCGGAGTCGATAGAGTCCCCATCGAAACCTGGATGGCGATGGGGCCTCGTGGTGTATAGACCGATCTATGTAATCGCATACTCTTCTCCGAAAAAATCCCGAACCAATGAAGATTGAGTATCATCACTCCAGTTACAAAGGAAAGGGATAAGTGCAGGAGTGTGGTAGTTACCGCGGTATAAAGGTCATGTCTCACACTATGAAGCTTTTCGATCGTATAATTGACTCCCGGATTCGACAGGATTACATAGTCTTGAATTGTCAGTATGCCTTCCGGCCTGGACTTCGTTTATGCTCGAAGGATCGTCATGGAGAAATACAGGACGAAGAACACGTCTGTGCGCTTTCTATTGTTAAACATAGAACACGTGTATTGGTAATAGTTCGCACACACACACACACAATCACAGGAACACAATCGAAGGACTGTGTTCCTCGTGCGATGAACTGGTGGGCACTGAGGTCCAGACGGGTCCCTTAAGTGTATATTGACATTTGCTGGTACATGTACCTCGATTCCTATTCCATAGTTAGGACTACCGTTGGCGATACACAGCCCTTCCCTAACATCGTCAGGGTCTACCAGGGATCCGTCCTTAGTCCGTTTTTATTCAGAGTAATATTACACGTAGTTTCATACAGCATCAGAGATATACATGAGCAGTCTCCGTAGTTGCTCAAGTATGCTGACAATATCGCGCTGGCAGACGCAAACGGGGGCTTCTGGTGCGACTAGTGAATACTTGGAGAGAGTCGCTTGAGAACGGCGCGGCGCTGAAACTAAATGTGGCGAAGACAGAGTACTTGGACTGCAATATCAGATCCTACATCCGTTCGCATTGGTGAACACAACATCGAGCGCACGGACCGGTGTAGGTATTTGGGATCTGTTCTCCACGCGTCTAGAGACAGCAAATACGACGTCAATCAGCACGCACGTATATCAGCGGCTTGGGCCAAGTGGCATGAGATGGGTGGTAT
This sequence comes from Pyralis farinalis, assembly GCA_947507595.1. Taxonomy (NCBI): domain Eukaryota; kingdom Metazoa; phylum Arthropoda; class Insecta; order Lepidoptera; family Pyralidae; genus Pyralis; species Pyralis farinalis. The sequence continues at coordinate 28,178,863 of OX382257.1, read as the reverse complement.
CATTTGTGACTGTAAAATGCCGGTTAAGCTAAAAGAACAGGTTTATTATCACCATTAGATCTGTCCTTTTAAATGACAGCGAAGCGTAGCTTGTACTTGAGCGGCACAAACAGGAGCTGCGTGTCACGGAGGTGAATATGCTGCGCTGGATGTGCGTAGTGACTCGAAAGGGTCGCGTGTTCGCCTTCGCTGGTATCACGTCTTACGAAAACCGGCAAGTTACGTAGGGAATAAATGTTTAGCCACGCCGCCTCTGCCGGGTCCCGGTAGAAGGGGTAGACATAAGAAGTGCTGGCTTGACGTCATTATAGTTATATATTAAATAATTTGTTGCTTGTGTAGCGATAAATATCATCTGCATAATGTGTAATGAGGCTTGTATGATAATTATTGATAATGTGAAAGAAGTTCATTCAGTTCAATCAGATTGCCTCGAAAAGCCATGTTCGAAATGGATTCGAAAAGTTTTTATCCAAATTCCATACATTTCGAGAGATAACTTTTCGATTTCGATTCGAATATGGCTTTTCGAGGAACTTGACACCAACGCTCGTGGGTTCGATTCCCACACAAGGCAAACACATTTATTTGTATGCATAAACATGTCTATTTGTCTTGGTTTGGATGTTTTAAGAGAGGTAGGGCGCATCAAAGCAGTCCGTCTGGGGAAGTACCACCACCTCACACAAAACCGCAGCCAAATAACAACTCCGTAGAGGATTGTTGTGTTCCTGCGTATGAGTGATGTTACCAGTAAGCTCCTAATGAGTTGCTGTGTGAGCAGCAGAGGAGGCATCGCGAGTGATACTTAATATACTACAAGCGTTAACAGGCTACGGTAGCCACTTTACATTAGGTGAGCTGTATGCCTTCCGATGTAGTATAAACAAAAATATCACTTGCTCGGCGGTGAAGGAAAACATCGTGAGGAAAAGACGTGTGACCTTACCAAAGAAAGGTTTTGTTTTGCCTCTCGGTTGTGGAGGTCTGACAACTGTCGCTCCGTGTAAAAACTAATATCTTCGCCACATCCTTAGGAAGCGGACACCGCCAATCCTAATGGATTAGGAAGCGAGATAACGCTAAGAAAAGAAACTAAGCCAAGGTGGCAAACAAGCATACGACCTGCCTGATGGTAAACAGTCACCGTAGCCAGGGGTGTCACTCATGCGTTGTCGACCCTCTAAAAACCTCTTCGCGCCTTTCTTGAAGAGCCCCGTGCTGCAGTCCCTTGGAAAAATCTCAGCTGGAAGCTCATTCCACAACTTGAGAGTAGGTACTCGGAAGAAACCTTCTCTGGAACCGAACAGTACGCGACCATTGCGGTTCCAGTATGTGAGGGTGAACTTCCCGCCGTCGGCGGGCGGAGTGGTTATAAAAAGTAGCTGTCCGCATCATATCAAACAACTCTTCAGAACACAACCCGTTGTACAATCGGTAGAACACACAAAGGGAGGCAAAATCTCTCCTTAAACTTCAATACCGTGTGTAAGCTTAGGATCGTCTACAATTCTCACAGCTCGTTTCTGAACGGTGTCACACGGTCCAAGCTGGTATCCAGGTGCTCCCGCCCAAAGATGACTGCAGTACTCCATGTGGGATCTGACTTGAGACTTATAAGTCTTTGCCCCGCACTGAAGTACTGCTTTGCTCTGTTGGGCACACCAGTTTTCTCGACGCCAGCTTGACCTTCTCCTACAGGTGATTTCGATATTGCACATCACTGGAGATCTCAACGCCAAGCATCCTAATACTTTTGGTGACGGTAAGAGGTGTGTTCTGGAATTTAGGAACCACAGCAAATGGGGGTTTCTTAGCGGTGAACGCGCAAACTTGTGTCTTTATGGGGTTGAATTCAACCAAGTTAAGGTCAATTTCCTATTCGATATTCGCTTCTTAAAATTTATAGTTCTTGACATCGGACTAACATCTTAAAAGTGGAGTAAGAAAATTGCAGCCTATTTGCATACTAATCTACATAAAAACAACCAATCCAAGAAATTATATTTCGAAAGACCTAACCTAACGAAGGTCTGGTTTTCCTCTTGGGTTTTCTGACGCCAGGCGCTCTATTCAATGACAGTACCTTCGCCAAATCTCAAGTTCAGGCAGCGGACTCCGCCTATCCTAATAGATTAGCAAACGGGGTAACGCAAGGATGAAAACGAAGATTTAATAATACTCGTACAAGCCATTTGATATAACCAATTCTGAGACAACTTGAACTGATAGAGTATTTCATCCGTATATATGGAGTCTTTCTTACCTTGGACTTTGATCATCTATAAATGCCATCAACTCCCTCTCCGGCGTTAGATAGTGGAGGTGGGCCCTCTGTACATGACCCACCAGTTGTGGCTGTGGGACGGCACAGTCGCAGAACGGGCACTCTGGTCGACCAGCGACGTGCGCTTCTAAGGTATGAGAACGCATGCCCTCGTCTGTTAGGCCTTCTGCGCCGCACAGCTCACAAGTGTACGGGAATGGACTGGTAGACATAGTTTCTAGCTGAAATATATAGTAACTTAATTATACCCCGACTAGGGAAGTACCTCCCTTCACCTTACAGTATATAGGAGGATTGTTGTGTTCGTGCGGTTGCGGCAGTGGGGGTGGTAACATTAGAAAGATACCCCTGTGTTGTAAGCGTTAATTGATTTTCGTTACTACTTTACATGAGGCGGGCGTTCGTACGATTGTTTGCTATCCGATATAAAAAACTAAGCCACAGTCACGGTGTAAAAACCTATACTGTACATTAATAAATGTATAAACTGTTATTGTATGTACAGTTTTTATATTATACAGGTAAGTGTACGTCAAGCTCTACAGTTTTCCTTTGTTACGTTCTTATGTCGCACGTAATAACAGTTACTATTGCATTTTGAGTGTCTAGCGCGATCTGTTCTTAACTGTACTGGTATATATTCATTTACGGCTGAGTGAGACGTTCTCTTAATTACTAAGGTGACCTTATGCAAGTATTTTTGTATAAAACAATAGTGTTCTATAAAAACAAGTATCTAAAATTCAGCCTGCCAACATTTACCTACTAAACTAATTAAGATTAACATACTAAAACAATTAATCACAAGCTAATGTATTGTTGAACAACACGAGAAACACAAAAAAATGTGGCATATGCCTATATTACTAATGTTCCTAATTAACTCGATTTTATAGAAGACATCAAAAAGCTCGTCCCATTGGTTTAAACTATTTTACGACGATTACAAAATCGTGCACATATTGTTAAAATTGGTTAACAAAGCTGCCCAAAACCCACAACGCTTGGTATGCCTCAAGGTACTGTCTCGGGCCACTTTTATTTTTAATCGCCTATTTAGCGTTATCCCTTTTCCAAGAAAATCGAAAGATAAATACTTGGGTTTTATTTAAGCCTTAACAACCTAACATTAAAGCCGCATCTTAACTACCTAACATCAAAACCGCATACGAATAACATAAAAAAAAGTTAACATCACTAACTGGAGCCATTCCAATCATTTGTATCAAAATAGGTTTCACGAATATTATATATAAAATAAAAAAACAAGATTAAAATATTTATTTGCCATTGGGCCGTCGCGGGCACTTAGACACGTTTTACATTTACAAAATCTAATCTTTTTGTCTTTTGGTACTTTCTCATACTATTCGTTTTTATTTTTTGAATTACCAGCATTTCGAAAATGCCTACTGGGGAAGAAGGAATGCTGAAAGATATAACTTAAACCCGGGTCAACCCGTGCGGTTTGACCAACAATAAACTTCTTAGTCAATAGCTGAGTGACTTCAGTCAAAACTAAAATAAGCATAATACAAAATAAATTAGTAAAATGTTTATTTAATTACGACTTTCGAATATCCTCCAAAAAATATGATAATAATAAAATAATGGATATCACACATGGGATATTCTAATCCGTAAAATACTAAATAAAGATATTTACTTTAGGATAACATTCACAAAATAATAACAAACATGAAAGATGAAACTTCGAAATGCACATTATTTAGTACTACATACTTCTAGAACAGATTATGGAAAAAATTATGTTAAATTTGAAGGTGCTAAAATGTATACGTCAAATCTATACATATAAATAAAATGGAAGTGTCTGTCTGTGATTTCAAAATAAATCTTTTATTTTAAGCTCATATTGTTATTTTCACGTTACCAAAGGCTAAACATGCATTTTTAACTTTTTGTCTGTCTGTCTGTCTGTTTGTTGTCCGGGCTAATCTTCGAAATGGCTGAACCGATTTTGATGGGACTTTCACTGGTAGGTAGAGGACTGTTCAGAGCAGAATATAGGCTACTTTTTATCCTGTAAATATTTAGGGTTCCTGCGTAAAACATGAAAAAGTGTTAAAATTAGATGGAAATATCGGTAACTTTTCGATTTTTATTATTTTCACAGATTTTTTTTGTAATTTTTTGTAATAATACGTATTTTTGTTAAATACGTAAAATAACTACGCTTTTTTTATGTAATAAAAATAAAATAAATGTACGTTGCCTCCCGTATAGGCCAATAATTAGATGGCACTGTATAAAAATTGAATCGTGAAATATTTTATATATGTTTGTTAATATGTATGCCACGCGTTGAAGTCTAGGGTACTAGGGTATTACTTACAAAGAAAGGTCCCTAACTTGGACTTTTTTTAACAGAAAAAAATTGAAGGCTGTAAACTATATAGCCTTCAAATTTTTTATTAGCCTTTGTTACTCTACACTGTAACCTCAAAAAGTTTTGCGAAAATAAAAAAAAGTGTTCTATAGGTAAACATTTTTTTATTAAATCTTTTCAAAATACTCTCCACCAGCCTCTATTCAAAGTTTCATACGACTGAAACAGTTTTCGAAACACTTCCAGTCCGCCGCAGACGCCTCATTTACAGCCTGCTCGAACGCTTACAGCGCACCTTCCGGCGACGAAAATTGTATCCCTTTGAGCTGATTCTTCATTTTAGTATATTTTAGTTTAGAATAATAAGAAGTCACAAGTTGCTAGGTCAAGGCTGTAAGGAGAGTGATCCAGAAGTTTGACCGGCGTGCTGTCCAGGAAGTCCCTCGTTTTGAGCGCGGTGTACGTGGGCGCGTTGTCGCGGAGGAGCAGTAGCTCGCGGAACCATGTGTTTGGTCGCTTGTTGCTCACAATAGAAAAAAAAAACTGCCAAGTATTTGGTAGTATACCATTCGGCGTTGATGCTTCTTTGGTTCTGTAAAGGAATTGACACCAGGTAGCCAGTCAAATTGAAATAGCTCGCGATCAAAATCTTCCCCCCGCTTCTGGATAGCTTCACTTTGGTAGGCGTTGATTTGTTTTGAAACACCCAAACGGTCGACTGGCGCTTCGTTTCTGGATCGTATCAATAAATCCAGCACTCATCACCTGTGATGATGTCGTAAAATTTGTTTATCATATCACGGCATCATTCCACCCGGGCCTACTTCTTAGCAACGGTGAGGTTGTGCGGCACACAGCGTGAAACTATCCTCCTCACGCAAAAATGCAAGTGTAGAATCTCATGAAGGCATCCCTATCTATTTTTACTTATAAATAATCAAAATAGATTATAATTGACCAGTCTCTCGTACAAAAAACTTCTTTTCGCAAGGTAATTTGATTGAAACTACTTTGTGTGCTTCCGCTCCCGATTAGTTCGTGGAAACTACGAGTAGTGCCGGCCGGCTCCTACCCGCTACCGTTAGGAGATGCAAGCCTCCGCTGCCATGGCTGCTCCGGTCGTCTCTGCCTCGGCTGCTGCGGTCGTCTCTGCGAATGTTCGCCCTCTGAAATGTGAACCGCATGCACCCGCCACCTTTGCTACCCGAGCTGCTCCGGTCGTCTCTGCCTCGGCTGCTGCGGTCGTCTCTGCGAATGTTCGCCCTCTGAAATGTGAACCGCATGCACCCGCCACCTTTGCTACCCGAGCTGCTCCGGTCGTCTCTGCCTCGGCTGCTGCGGTCGTCTCTGCGAATGTTCGCCCTCTGAAATGTGAACCGCATGCACCCGCCACCTTTGCTACCCTGGCTGCTCCGGTTGTCTCTGCGAATGTTCGCCCTCTGAAATGTGAACCGCATACACCCGCCACCTTTGCTACCCTGGCTGCTCCGGTCGTCTCTGCCTCGGCTGCTGCGGTCGTCTATATATATATGTATTATATATTAACTGCTATATGAACTTACTTACGAAATACGACATTCAGTTTCCAGCCGTATTATATCCAGTTTGCTGATACAGTGATGACGTAATAAGGTTTTTATACACTACTCACTATTTACATTTGATCTGAGCTGTACGTTCACGGTAATTTATTTTCATAAGTTTATTATAATTTAGCAGTTAGTGAACATTATTTCTAAGTCCTCTTGAGAAAAATAAAAATGGAGTCAACGTAAAAAGGCTTTAAATTTATTGTCTTTGGAAATTTTCCTGTTTGGAGATTTGAGGTTCCTCCTCATAGGGCTTAGAGATGAAATGAGAAAGGAATTTTATGAAATCCAATACTTATGTCGGTCATATGGGTGACAAAAATCATATTAGTGCATTTAATTAGTTATTGCCTTATGTAGCACTATTCCTATTTCATCTCTCTTGTTTGGAAAGTAAGCGTTTCATTATCGATATAGCAGATTTAATATCGCATTCTCCTCCCTAGAGAACAAAGTAGGTTTTTTATTGTTACACTCGACATCACAACAAGCCTTGCAGTAGCTGGTAACGCCAATGTTACTATAAAAAAGATTTCGTAGTACGCGGGACCTCGATTAAAAAACCGGCCAAGTGCATGTCGGGCCACACTTGGGTCTAAAAAAAATTACACTTTATTATAAATATTTCGCAAACGGATCACTATATCGAAAATTTATCTTTCCACGTTCTCAATGTTTTTAAAAAATGTATCTAATACATGACACACCATGGGGTGTACACGATTTTTCGAGTTTTATTCTACCACTTTGTCAGTATAGTTAATATGTATATGCATGCCAAACCACAGCTTTCTAGTATCAAGCGTCTTTAAGCTAGGCAGCGGATAGACAGACAGACGGACATTGCGAAACTATAAGGGTTCCTTGTTTACTACGGAACCCTAAAAAGAAATTCCAAAGACAATAAATTGAAAGGGATTTTACGTTGTCTCCATTTTTATAATATCTTCTATACCTACATACTCGTAATTACGGTGTGAAATTGGGGATGAAATAAAATAATACAAACAATGAAAGTAATAGGATTTTTGAAAACCAAAACAAGTGAAGGTATGTATTGCGAAAAATATTTGAATATACAATAGAAATCAATTAAAAATATACATGTAAAATATCACTCAAATATTGCGGTAGCAGAGAGTGTGGAAATGTGCGGTCAATACTCTTTTCCTACTGCTACCGATCGTATACTACGGCAATTGTTTAACATGGCACCAGACTACAGGCAAGGGTACTAAATCCAAACATCCTCGAGGATATACTCACTAGATGTGCGCGAGGTATTCATATGTCGAATACCATTGATGATTTTATAGTGCCCATTTGAGATTTAAAAATTACAGTTGCTGTCAAAATAAACTTCACAAATAATCATAAACAAGAGCAGCCACTGAAAGTGGCCGCAATTCATCTAATAACCCGAGATTCCTCCTTCCACGAATTTACATTATTTTACCAATAATCATTCATGTGAATGATGTTTTATTAAAAAAAACAGATACCTACACAATTTTGCACCGGGATCTTAGACTGTAAGACAGTATTTCTCACGCGGACAATTATGTGGTCCCACAGTGCGTTACGGGAGCAGTCTGATAATCCTTTCACCGGGAGGCATTGCTGTGAGTGTCATGTGTAAAGAGGATTTTCAGCTCCACTTACGTTAGTGAAAAACCTCAGAATAACGAAGATAAAATAAGTAAATTGTCACTTTTTGTAGATTACGGATTACTGTCAAACAAGTAAACGGCTCGCCTGATATGAAGTGATTAATGTAGCCTATACGTTATACGCCATTCGCAAGAAAGAAAATATGTCGCTAGTGATTGGTGACTTCACTTTTGTACATGAGCACACCAACTTACGGAGTTAATATTTGGTTGCGGTCTTGCATATGGTAGAGGTACTTCATCAATTAGGTTGCTTGATGATCAAGGCTGTGACTCTTTTGCGAGTGTCTTATTTGCTAGTTGATAAGGTGTAACCACGTGCATATGAGGTTAGGCTTGGCTCTAAATGGTAAGCCACTGACACCTACATTGAAAACTACACAGATATTCTGTACACCTTTGGTCTCCTTAGAAAAATGAATATATGAATAAGTAACGTCGAAGGAGTTCCATTTGGACATAAAAGGGAGAGATAGTATTTACTAACTCAAAGCACTATTTTCTTCGCAAGTCCATAGACGAACCAACAAACTTTTTATTAAGTTTACTGCCTGCATGCACGAAACCATAAGAACAATGTACTTTTTTAGATGTTAACCTACTTGCATAAATATGTAGTTAATATAATTCATGAATGTTGAGACAGCTGATAAATTATGTAAGCAAATGATGGTTATAACGAGTGCTTTTTCGTGTTTGCCACATCGATCCACCGGCATCCTTGACCTTAATGACAATCAGAAATCACCGCGCAAAGCTCCGAAAAATTGATTGCCATATCATAATAAAGTTCGCATAGAAACCATTATACTCTGTATAGGGGTGAAAGTGTCAAATCGATAAAATTACCGCAGTTTTGTTTTCATCCTTGTTTGACATACGACTTTTTCGTGACATTAGAGACAATGAATTAGAAAATTAGAACATATTTTATTAATGAGTTTAATAAATAAGGCCAAATATGTAGTTTCTATTGCTTAAACTAACACATGTACGAAAAAAACAACAAAAATACTTACGTTTGTTTTAGTTTATTGTCAAATATTAGCGGGAAACCCACTGTATTAATCACAACACTACCTAATTGGTTCGTCACTATTGTAAGAGATTAATCCTAACATTTTCTAACATTAATTTATGTAATAAACCTATTTATTACTACAGCGATTGGTTGTGAACGAACGCCATTCATGAATTTGGCGAGCATTGAAAAATAAAGGAAATTTCTACGCATGCGGAAGTGTATTACGATGGTAGCGCATCTAGCGGTTAGAAATGAAACTAAAGATTAAGTTTTCCAGATGTAAAAAATATGTCGGATTGCAAATGGGCTGAGGTTAGTTATAATAAGAGTTGTAATAAATGAACTCGGTTTAACCCATTATGTACTAGAGTGTAAATATAAATTCCAAAAGCTGACTGTTAAAAATTGTAGTTTTATGTAGGCGCCATCTAGTTTGGATAGTGAAAATTATCACGGAAAATTTAGTACATTTGTAGCACTCTGATGTATTATCAGAGTAGTGCGGTTTAGCGCAGCACGTTAAATTTATTTCAATGATAGATGAAGAGATGTCGGCAAATTTGTTGACAATTTTTTTTTTAATATTCCTATAATTTTTTCTGCATTAGTTTAGCTTCTGTCGAAATAATTTATACAGCAACATAAAATTGTTAGTGAAACAAAAAATACACCGCACGACTAACAATACTAGGTATATGTATTATTTTCGTCATTGAAAGGTTAAAGAAACAGACCTACCATGAGTACACGTTATAAACATAGTATAATCAATTTATGTGTGAAATCATAATCTTAATTTCAAAGTTTTCTTTCAAAGTCAAAATCTTTTTATTCCGTAAAAATCGCTACATTTGTTTGGAATCGTCACAATTTTTTTCCCTACCGTGCAGTTTATGACTAGGTGAACACTGATAAAAATACTGCCCAAAAACTCAGGCATCCCTCTTTTGGTATCCAAACAAATTTACATATTTTATTAATTACATTATAATTGGATCGACTCACTCCCAGGCATTTTTATCATTAATATAGTCAGATACTTTATAATATGGCCTGCTACACAATTTGGCTTTAATAGTAGTTTTAAATTTGTTTATTGACAATTCTCTTATATTGCTGGGAAGTTTGTTATAGAACCGTATACATTGCCCCATAAAAGAATTACTTATTTTGTGGAGACGACTTGCATATAACACAAGATTATGCTTATATCTAGTATTTATGCTATGAGTATCACTCTTTTTACAAAATGAGTCTATGTTTTTATGGACATACAAAAGATTTTCATAGATATATTGCGATGCGACTGTTAGAATATTTATTTCTTTGAATTTTTCTCTAAGGCTCTCCCGGGGACCAAGTTTATAGATAGCTCTTATGGCTCTCTTTTGCAATAAAAAGATGTTGTTAATGTCCGCGGAGTTACCCCAAAGAAGAATTCCGTATGACATAATAGTATGAAAGTAGCTGAAATAAACTATTCTAGCCGTATCAACATCAGTGAGTCGTCTAATAGTTTTCACTGCATAGGCTGCAGAACTTAGTTTTCCTGATAATTTTTCAATTTGTGGGCCCCATTGTAGTCTGGAGTCAATTGTTATACCCAAGAACACAGTTGTCTCCACAGGGGCTAAATTAGTTCCATTAATATGTACATTGGTAGCCACCTTTCTTACATTAGGTGTTGAGAACTTAATTACTTTAGTCGTTTTATCGTTTAAAAGCAGATTATTAACACTAAACCAATGAATAACTTTAGAGAGAGCATCGTTAACTTCGTCATAATTACCTAAACGTCTATTAATTTTGAATGTCAAAGAGGTATCATCCGCAAACAATACAATCTCATGTTTATCCCTTACATAATAAGGTAAGTCATTTATATATACTAAAAATAAGAATGGACCTAGAATTGACCCCTGTGGGACTCCCATAACTACAGGGGACCCCGAAGATCTTTTACCATTAACATCGACCTTCTGTATCCTATTGCCCAGATAAGAAGACAGAAGTTCGAGAGCCTTGTTCCTGATACCGTAGTGGTGTAATTTTCTGACAAGAGTGTCATGGTGCACGCAGTCGAATGCTTTAGACAGAACACAGAAAATTCCCAAGGCATCTTGCGAACCCTCCCATGCCGCGTATATACTTTTAAGCAAATGAATCCCTGCGTCTATAGTTGAACAACCTCTCGTAAATCCGAACTGTTTCCTATGAAGCAAATTATGTGCATTGAAATGTCTGAGCAACTGGCGAAGCATTAGTTTTTCAAAAAATTTACTGAGAATGGGCAGTATGGAAACAGGTCGAAAATTCGAAGGGTCGGAACTATCACCAGATTTAAATAATGGAATGATTTTACTATGTTTCATCAAGTCAGGAAATACACCAGATGCCACACAATAATTGAAAATTGTAGCTAAATGTGGAGCGATTGAAATTATAATAGAAGAAATGGTTTTGAGAGATATACCCCACAGATCTTTAGTGTTTTTCAGTATACCTACTACATCTAATCTACTATAAAACTTATCATATTGTAGACAAATGTCTATGAAATCAACGTAAAGTGACGATGAGATATTGTTCTGTCAAACATTGATGTTCAGTTTCAATTATTGTCAATAATATTGTGATTTAACTTATTTTTTAAATTATACTTATCATTTCACATCTAAATAGTTCATAGATTCAGTCGTTATTTTACGAAAGTTAAATTTACGGACAATATGATCTAAACTACTTTATGTGCCGCTGGCTTTCGCTACCGATTAGTATGTACGAACTAGCGCCGGTCGGCGGCGTCCACCCACTACCGTTAGTAGATGCATGCCGCCACTGCCGTGGCTGCTCCGGTCATCTCTGTTTCGGCTGCTCTGGTCATCTCTGTGATTTTTTTTAAACTACTAGATGGCAAACAAGCATGCGGTTCGCATTAGATGGTAAGCGGTCACCGCAGCCTATTGACGCTCGTAACACCACTGGGATGTTACTCGCGCGTTGCCAATCCTGTGGCCTAAGGCTGTTTCATCACAGTACCCAGTAATTTCTTTACCATATCTCACCCTTCAAACCGAGATAGAGCACGCAGACGACTTTTCTACAGTCTCCCTCTGGTAAAAATGTGAATGTTCGCCGTCTGAAACATGAACCGCAAGCACCCGCTATCGTTGCTGCTCAAACTCAAACTCATTTATTGCATAGTTATAGGTAGTTTACATAATATGATGTTAAATTTAATAATTAAAACGCTACAACTTGCCGTTTTGCTCGCAGATATTCTCAAACGCTGAGGATGTTAATCGTTATAGGAACATGCTACAAAATTTTTCGCAGCATGTTATTCTCGTGGAGATGTGAATCACGTGTCGTAGAGACGATTGGAGCAGCTAGGGCAGTGAATGGGGGGAAAAGCGGTTCTTGTTTCAGATGGCGGGCATTGCAGAGACTCAGAGAGCAGCCATGGCAGGGATGGCTTGCATCTACTAACGACAGTACGTGGGTGCCGGCCGGCACTTATTTACATGAAGTAGCGGAAGCACATGGAGTTGTTCAGACGTAATTGCCATTTCACATCATTCTGTTGTCTGTACGTATGCTCACATACATATAGGTATAAGTTGGCTATTCTGTATAGATTAATCTTTTTTTTTTCAAACGTAAAATTTGAAATCTTATGGTTACATAGTCTAAATTGTAAAAAAGAGAGGATAGCATATCATCAGTGAAGTTCTAACAGCGCATAAGTAATGTTTTGGCGATTTTATGATTTTGATTTATCCATTGGTTCGGACATATAGAAAGAATACAGGAATAAAAGAATAACAAACAGATATCCAACTCGAAGTAGTAGGATATAGGAGCCGAGGGGGGCCAAGACTTAGGTACCTAGTATGATCAAATTGGTAGCATTTTATCAGAAGGTGACGTCAGGAGCCCTAGAAAGCGGGGAGCGTGCATGAGAGAACACTTATGAATATTAGACAGAGTCATTTGGCGCTCGGTTGTGACTGCTTACCCCGCGAGGGATTTGGCGCGAAGTTATAGATGGATAGTTAGATCTCCTATAATAAAGAGTCCCCGGAACGGTCATTTGCGATTGTCAACGTTTACTTGAATGACACCCATGCAAAAAATGATCGTTTATTGAAGCGATTGTCAATACTACTACGGCATTGACAACAAATGACAATTTTTTTTGATTGATTGCAATTTACGCGCCATGCTCTGATCGCTCATTGATATCAAATGAAAATCATGTTATTTTTTCATTATTCAGCCGGATTAACACCAATAATGTCTCAAATGAATTTTGGTCCATTCGAAGGAATTTTTTATAATCCTCTGGCTCCGTTCTTGTAGCAATCTTTGCAAATATTTGAGTATACATAAAGACATTGGTTGTTGTATTATTCCTTGGAATTTAGTTTCTTTTCTTCTTTTTAAATTTTTGAAGAGAGTAATCGCCAAAAATTCCATGTCTGCGTTCGAAATGATATTTATTTATGAGCAAAAAACAAAACTAAAACATGCGCGAATGATACGTCTTGAATTGAAGCCATTTCAAATGATCAATCACGTAAATTGACAATCGCAAATGACAGTTTCGGAGACCCTTTGTGGCCACTTTTGACTAACGCTGTTACACTGGCGACATGCATTATAGGATCGTTTACCGTAGCCTATAAAATATTATTACTCTCGCGATGCCAACTCTGCTACTAACACAGCTTAGGAGCTTACTGGAGACCTCACTCACACGCAGGAACACAGCAACCCTTAAGGGAGTTGTTATTTGGCTACGGTTTTCTGTGTGGTGGAGGTCACCTTCACCAGACTGGTGGCTTTGATTCGCGCTACCTCTCTTAAAAAATCCAGACCAAGACAAATAGACATGTTCATGTACACAAATGTTTCTCCTGTGTTGGAATCGAACTCACAAGCGTTTGTGTCAAAGTAGCGTAACAGCGCGTTGCACCACTGCGCCACCGAGCTCGTCAAATGTTACGAACTTATAAATTCATCAGTCAGTAAATACGGGATTGAATCGGATTTCAGTTTTTATGTTTTATTGCATCTAATACGATAACTATAGTTATTATATGGTTATTGTATTCGCCCAGAGAATGGTCCCGGGAGAGCTCGGCGCTCCGGTGGCGGAATGCGAGAGTCTTAAGATGCCAGGCACATCGCATATAGAGTGGCTGTTTATGCAAATCGCCGCTTGTCACTCAAATAAAATAAATATTTTAGGATTTCAATATTTTATCTAACATCCATGGATTGTCTATTCTTTCAATCAGTGGGACATATGTTGAACTGAACCTCGATGTTAATGTATCAGCCCATTGCGTGGTGGTTAACCGGGCATCAAACTGAGGACACTATCTATCTAGATAGTTAATAGATTCAGGCGTTCTTTTGCGAACCCGCCACCAATTAGTTCTTGCGGCCTAGCGCCGGCCGGCACCCACTCACTACCGTTAGTAGATGCAACATGCCGACGCTGCCATGGCTGTTCCGGTAGTCTCTGCCTCGGCTGCTGCGGTTGTCCGCCATCTGGAACAGAAACCGCATACCTCCAGCACCGTCGCTCACTCCACGTCGTCATCTCACAATAGTATGCATATTGTAGAATAACATCTACAACGCCTGATGATGCCTCGTGTAGAGGCGAAACACGTGTCGCAGTGACGACCAGGCCAGTCGTGGCAGCGACGGTGGTGGGGGCATGCCGTTTCTGTTCCAGATGGCGGACGACCGCAGCAGCCGAGGCAGAAACTACCGGAGCAGCCATGGCAGCGTCGGCATGTAGCATCTACTAACGGTAGAGTAACATCTCCGTGGAGTTGCGAGCATCAATAGGCTGCGGTGACCGCTTACCATCTGATGTGGACCGCATGCTTGTTTGTCAACCCAGTTGTATAAAAAAAGTAATATCGTTGGTTCTCCATGGATTATTTCCTTCATGTTAACGCCATTCACTCGCGGGAACCCAGCATTCCTTGATGGAGTTCTCATTGCGTTGGGGTTTTCTGTGAGGACCTGTGTGAAGAACTGAGATCGACATGTTTATGCATACAATACCTGTACGGGAATCGAACCCACAAGTCTCGGTGTTAAAGTAGCATTGCTTACCACTCCGCCATTGGGCTCGTCAAAATGAAGATGGCACAATTTTGACATCAGACCGTAACGGCAACGTCTCGTTCCCGTCACGTGTCCGTACATCCCCCTTTTATTTCACGGCGCATCGCACATTGCTGCTAACACTATATCATACAGCGAAGACGTCATCATTAAATTTAACATGGTACAGTAATGGTGACGTATTATATTACATTTTCCACGTAACAAGTATGAGCTGATAATAACTTGACAGTAGAAAAATTTCATAAAGCTATTCAACTTCTTGTATTAATGGAGGCTACATGTGGGTATATGAATAAATAGTTATTCGATTAGACTTGGCTGCGAACAGAGTAAGACAAGAGACAAGAATCAGTGAAGGAAAACATCGTAAGGAAACCCGTCGTAACCCGAGAATTTATGTTTTGAAAGCTAACCGAAGAAATCTACTTCTTGCTTCCTTCTGACTTGTGCAGGTCTGCCGGCAGTCGCTTTGCGTAAAAATTTGTATCTTCGCCAAATCCTTTGACCTATGTAGCGGACACCGCCACTCTGTATTACGAAACGAGTTAACCCTAGGGAGAAGAAGAAGAGGAATTATCTAGAAAGATATCATAGGTGATAATTAATGAACATTATATGACAATAATAAGCTTTCGTGGCGTGCGTTGCGTAAATACGAGTAGTTAAGATTACATGAAAATAATGTACGGTGGTAGTACCTCTCACAAAGTTCTAAAAAATGTGTTACATTGCACATTTTTTTAAGGTTTACCCATATAACCATTTTTATGATTTTTGTATGTATGTATATGTTCCCACCAAGTCCTTTGCGAGGATGTCCTTTGAAGAAAAGAAGTCGAACGTCGTATGACGCGATCCTCACATGATTTATAAACAACTTTTATGAAAATTTTTGTCTTTTTCACCAATTGAAAGAAAACTGACATTTTAAGTATTTTATTTAGATTAAAATTGACATTTAAACTTTATAGTACCTTGGTACCTGTATTTTGTATGTTTTTTTTAATTAAATCGCATTTTTTTCAGGCTGTCTATATAGACAAATTTAAAAAGCAAAATGTTCGATTCTAAAGATCTCGATCTATTTTTGTACGTATCAAAAATAGGCTATCGGTCGCTTCGTAAAATTTCATCAAAATCTGTTGTGCAGTTTTTTTGTGATGCGTGAATGTTTATGTGAATGTATATGTGAATTACATACGTAAAAGTTTAAAAATTCAGTTTTGACTTTTGTATCATTCTGATATAAGAAATACATTCTATTTGGGAGGGGGTTTAAAGTAGAGTAAACGGCCAATTAGCGGAACAACATCGCGGCTTATTGGTTTAAATTTTGGTCAGGAGGCTCTAATCGCTGATATGTTTAGGCGCTAAAATAAAACTTGCTCAATACACAACGCTAAAACACAACAAGCTTTTTTTATACTACGCCGGGAGACATACAAGCATACGGTCCACCTTATGTAAAGCGGGTACCGTAGCCTATTAACGCTTGCAATATATTGATTATCACTCGCGCGGTGCCCCCTCTGCTGCTTACACAGCTACTCCTTGGGAGCTTAGTGGTGACCTCTCTCACACGCAGGAACAGCAAACCTCTAGGGAGTTGTTATTTAGCTGCGGTTTTCTGTGAGGTGAGACGGGCTGCTTTGTTGCGCCCTATCTCTCTAAAAGCTTGACTGCACCCCGTGCCTTCATGCGCAGTCCAGTGATGAATAGGTTTGTGAAACTCTTTTTGTTTATCTAGATATTTGGTGGTATTTGTGTCACGTTTATCATCATGCTATCATTTGCACACTTATGTATATTTCTAGAGTTATAATTTGTGTAAGGAGTTTTGACGGGTATTTACATTAAGATACAAATAGGGCTCCGTTGAGTCAGGGTCTATCCGCAGACCCAGCTTAAGGACGTGTATACTCAATTTAGAAAATGTAGGTCCAAAAAGGTATACACGGTACTGTTGACAAAACAGTTCATGAAATGTTACAAATTATTTTGAATACAATGCAGGCCGCACCTTTAAAGATGGAATGACGAGCTCGGTGGCTCAGTCGTGAATGACGCGACTTTGACACCAACGCTCGTGGGTTCGAGTCTCACACAAGGCAAACATTTGAGTGCATGAACATATCTGTTTGTCTTGGTCTGGATGTTTGTGAGAGGTAGGGCGCATCAAAGCAGCCCGTCTGGGGAAGTACCTCCACCTCATAGAAAACCGCAGCCAAATAACAACTCCCTAGAGGGTTGTTGTGTTCCTGCGTGTGAGTGAGGTCACCAGTAAGCTCTCAAAGAGTTGTTGTGTAAGCAGCAGAGGAGGCATCGCGCGAGTGATACTTAATATATCGCAAGCGATAAGCTACGGTACCCGCTTTACATCAGGTGGGCCGTATGGTTGTATGGCTCCCGACGTAGTATAAAAAAAAGAAGAACTACGGTACTACAAATTATTTAGGTTATAATGAATGTTCGTCATGTCTTTATCTAGAATGACCTACCTACACTTCCAAGACACATTATCACGTACAGAACGACACAAAGAAAGTAGAACTGGTAGTAAATTTATTTTAACTGGCAATATTATACCAAAACATTGCCCTATTTAATACAACAACGTTTCCATATAAAATGGCTTTAGGGCTACAAATTTAAGTTTTCTTTTTGTGAATAAAGTACCGCTCAATTTTGTTTACTCTTTCGTGTACAATGAAAATGTGGACTTGATTTCATTTAGCTATATTTTTAAATAGTTAACCAGTACCAATAATCTCTTGATTACAATAGCCCAATAATGTCCTACCCTTTTCCAATAGTCCTAATACCTGCCGAGGTCTGATAAAAAATATATTGTTCCATCGATATTCCCTTGAGCGGGTCGCGGCGGCTATACAATATTACATCAATCTTCTCAAAACCTCTACGCATTGGATCCATATCTCCGCGCATTTTCTTTTCTTCTTTCAAATGACAGCGATTAAAATCCGTGAAACAAAATTATAAAAAATAATAATATATGTATATATATAATATATAGCTTTATACGAGTAATTTTGGTATATACCTATATATTTATATAAATATAATGCGTGTATCTTGAAAACGGTCTAACGATTTCGATCACATTTCGTATTTCGATAAGGTTTTTCTTTTTATTAAATTTATCTATAAAAGAATATTTCCTGAAAAAAACGCGATCGATGGCTCATATACTAAAATATTTATTTGATAACCAGCTACCCGCCCCGGCTTCACACGGGTGACCCAATCGCTACCAAACTTCACACGATCGTCCGCCGGGCTAATCTGAAGATTCCCTGAAAATTTCACCAACATCGGTCCAGCCGTTTTCGAGTCCATAGAGGCAACGCACAAAGGCACATACAGACAAACATTCATTTTTATATATATAGATGCATTGTACCTAAAACATTGCGAGGTTACTCTTTTACGAATGAGTGAACGAATAATTATTGCATTAGGTAAATGAACAAAGGATTCCAGGAAAACTAGGGAATTACAATTTCACACATTTAATCATCGCTGGCATACAACTTACTGACTTATAGTCCATCAAAGCTGGGAATACGTATTGCTAGATTTTCCAATCGCAATAATAGCATAGCAGTGATAGCCCAGTGGATGAAGAACCAACCTATTATCCTCCGGTCTCTGGTTCAAAACCTGATCGGCATGTACAACAAAGTTTGTGTTTACGGATTTTATGTATTGTAATTATCACTTGGTCAGCGGTGAAGGAAAACATTGGGAAGAACCTCGCACGTCCGCGAAATTAGGTCACATATCTTTCGATATATACGAGAGATATGTGACCTAATATTGTCTTAGGTTTTCGCGATTGTTATACATTGAATTAAACAATTTTTTAACGGAAGTATCGCGTCTTTTATTTATTTTGTTTCTTCATTCGTCCGTCCGCGGACGCTGCAAAGCATTCGAAACGTCAGGTTCAACGAAATAAATAAAACACGCGATACTTCCGTTAAAAAATTGTTTAATTCAATGTGACCTGACCTAGAAAGATCTGTTGTTACCTCTGTCTTGTAGAGGTCTGCCAGCAGTCATCTAGAAATCAGTATGGTCGCCAAATTCTTCGGCATTGTATAAATTAGGAAACAGGATGACGCTAGAAATAATTAAGACGGTTTTTCCAACGGCGTTTGGTGATAGTTTTTATGAGAGGTAGGTACGGCGTACCCAAGCAGTCCGTCTGGGGAAGTACCTATACCTCACAGAAAACAACCGCAGCGAAATAATACATCGTAGAGGGTTGTTGTGTTCCTGCGTGTGAGTGAGACCACCAGTAAGTTCCGAAGGAGTTGCTGTGTTAGCAGAAGAGGTGGCGTAATGCCACGCAAGTCATATTTAATGAATATTGCAAGCGTTCATACGACGAGAGCTCGATGTTGTCATTGCGCATTATTCTAACCAAACACGCAGTTTAAGCAACGTCGACCGCAGCCTGTCTATGGATGGGTTTATCTACCTCGAGTTTCTTCGCGCTTCGGAGGGCACGTTAAGCCGTCGGTCCCGGCTGATGCCGATTGACGACAGTCGTTAAGCTAAGTCGGTGGCCCTCGGGCTGCTTGAAAATACTGGCCTTCGCCAATCCGCATTTGAACAGCGTGGTGGAGTATGCTCTAAACCCCTTCGGTTGAAGGGTGACCCGTATCCCTGCAGTGGAATGAGTAAGGGTTGATGTGGTAAGCGTTCATAGGCTACGGGCTATACATCAGGTGGGCCGTATGCTTATATGCCTCTCGACGTTGTATAAAAAAATGTTTCATAACATTAGTCTGAGGTTAAAGACCTATTGAACTTGCCTTTAACCTCGGAGTTTTATTTATGTTCATATTTATAAATTTTGTCTGTGCAGTATGAATGCATAATGTGCTTAGTAGTATCTTCTCAAACTATCTATGGCAAATAGAACAAAATACATTTGAAGAATTTTCTTCCTCCCTTAGTGGCAGCGGTCAAGGAACTCTGTCTGCGCGGTGATTATTACGATACGAGTAGTTTTATCTCGTGTTGAAGTATTTTATTTCTCTGTTGACGAAGACGTTCCAAACCGCAGCCAAATAACAACACCCTAGAGGGTTGTTGTGTTCTTGCGTGTGAATGAGGTCACCAGTAATCTCCTAAGTAGGTGCCGTGTTATCAGATGCGATCGCGGGAGTGTTACTAAATGAATTGCAAACATGCTACGGTGACCTCAGCCTGAGGGCTACGGATGCCTACGGTACGATACGGTAGTTATACTTTTTTTTTTTAGCTAAAATTACGTTTTTTCATGAAAGACATCTGTAGATAAACTTAAAAAGCAAAATCTTATCTAAATACTAAATTTGATCGAATCGCAGTTTTTAAGAGCTGTGCGTTTTACTTTAGGTACTCCCCCACCCGTAGTGGTGAGATTTTTTACTACGCAATATCGTATCATTGGATCTTTTTTTTATACAACTAGATTGGCAAGCATGTATGCGGCCCACATCAGATGGTAAGCGGTCACCGCAGCGTATTGACGCTCGCAACACAACGGGGATGTTACTCGCGCGCTGCCAATCTTGTGACGTAAGGATGTATCGTCACAGTACCCAATAATTTCTCTGCCATATCTCACCCTTCAAACTGGAATACAGCTACATAAATATAGCTTGGCGGTAGAAATAGGTTAAACAGAGATATCCATGCAGAGGACTTTTGTACAAAGTCTCCCTCTGGTATCCCTCTGAATCTCCATAGGTTATTCCTTCCTGCCTGTGATAGACCAGAGGCAGACATACAGCCACACAAGACAGACTAAGTAATAGGGTTTTGTTAGCACCCATTGTATACGGTACCCTAAAAAAACAAAGTAAAGATAATAACAGGTAAGTAAAAAGTGGTCTGTATGTTATAACTTGCATAATTGCACAGTTTCCAGTTAGTTGACTCTTTTTTACTTTATGATATACATATAGATAAATACCGCAATGTTATTCGTGCGGTACGTGGTGGGTACCTTTGTTATAGAAGTGTATGTACGTGCCCTAATTGTAACTACCCACGCTCGCTGATAATTTGTTGCACTAATATGGCACAATGGCTGCATTCAACCCAATGATACTACCAGACAAATATAAATAAAAAAAATTGTCGGACAAATTACACAGCGCCGTCTAGCCCCAAAGTAAGCGAAGCTTGTGTTTTGGGTACTAGACAACTGATAAACATACGTAAATACATTTTTTTTTTGTAAATACACACTTATTATACATACAAAATACCCAGACCAAGACAAACAGACATGTTCATGCACGCAAATGTTTGTACTGTGTGGTAATCGAACCCACGAGCGTTGGTGTCACAGTAGCGTAACAGCGCGTTTCACCACTGCGCCACCGAGCTCGTCAAATGATTATTGCCCGACACTTAACAAATAATAATCACTTAAAAGATTTTTTTTTATACAACGTCGGTAGGCAAGCATACGACCCACCCGATGTAAAGCGCTTACCGTAGCCTATGACCGCTTGCAATACATTAAGTAAGTAGCAAAAGGAGCTTACTGGTGTCCTCACTCACACGCAGGAATACAAGAACCCTGTGGGGAATTGATATTTGGCTGCGGTTTTTCTGTGAGGTGGAAGTATTTGATGCGCCCTTCCTCTCTTCGTGGTATCCTGAGCTTGAGCTAGATCATCAGAAAACTTGTGAGAAGATGTCACATTAGAAGCGGGGTGGAACGGTACTGCTTGTGTTACAAGTGTCTGCTGTGCTGCGGTAATTGGAGACGCCCGTAAGCTTGTTTGGAACCCCTCGTAGTATTGTGGTATATTGTGCTTTAATGTCTCGAGTTTGTAATTCCAGTGTTGAGTTTATCCGTGTTTATTAAACTTTTATGTAAGTTTCGATATCTGATTTATGGAAAAAGGATAGGATAGGGCTTTAAAGAAAAAATTAATACATTTAATATAAATTAGTAATGTACCTATATTTTGCATTTATTGAGATGTATATTAATATTTCCTAAAATTCGTTTGTTCAGAATAACTTTAACACTAAGACGTAATGAACCATGTGACCTTTCTGATAATAATAAGTGGATCACTATCTTCTCTAGAGACACAGTCTACAATACCTCACCTGCATGCGATACACCCTGCTAAACAAACAAGGCTCTGGAGAAGGTAGGAGCATTAAAGAAGGCCTATTCGCACAAAAGACCGCAGTCTCTTCACTTTACATTAGGTCTTATGGTTTTTGCCTCTCGACGTCGTATAGAAAAATGGGTGTTAGGCACGCTTATTTGAATGTCTTTGAATATATTTTTTTTAAGTGAAAACTTCTTTAGTTGCGTTGTGCACTTTTTGGGATGAGTAAAAAATGCTAAACTCGCGTTAGGACACGTGACCCTCACCGTAAGATTTTGGTTAGAATTAGAACTTAAGTTCGCTGCAGCGCTAAAACATTAGTTACCTCTAATTAAACAATTAAAAAATAAAGCGCTAGATCGTTCATATGGCATTATATTCTCGCGACCAAAACGTTGTAAGTGCCATGAAATTGTTGGCATTTACGCGTTTCGTTCAACGTAGTTTATCTTATCAACATCGCTGTTTGGTTTTAGCGGCGCGGTATGTTTAAGTTTAGAGATTGGCGATGATGATGCTGGTAATGATGCCGGTGAAAGAGTCGTTGAAATTATGGATGAAAGTAGATTTTTCTGAGAGATATACTTTTTAATGTAAAATAATTGTAATAGTTCTGAAGTGTTAAATTTTTAATGTAATATAAATTGTCATGTTTGTGTACGATAGCGCAATAAATGAATATTGTATTTTACCACATACATGACAGTACTTTTATACTGATAAATAAAGCAATTCGTGCGAAATTATTCCCTAACTATTCCAAAATATTCAAAAATGCACAACGTTAATGTTCAGGTTTTCACTTCTGCCGGCATTTCCGGAGTGCAACCCCTTTTTTTATACTACGTCGGGTGGTATACAAGCATACGGCCCACCTGATGTACCGTCATTATTATATTGTACGGGCACCGTTGCCTATTAACGCTTGCGACATATTAAGTATCACTCGCGCGATGCCTTCTCTGCTGCTTACACAGCAACTCCTTGGGAGCTTAGTGGTGACCTCTCTCACATGCAGGAACACAAAAACCCTCTAGGGAGTTGTTATTTGGCTGCGGTTTTCTGTGAGGTGGAGGTACTTCCGCAGATGGGCTGCTTTGATGCGCCCTACCTCTCTTAAAAATGTACTTGTTTTAGTTTCGTCTAGGATATTTTCATGTATTTTTATACCACTAAGGTGGCAAATAAGCAGCTTGCCTGATGGTAAACAATCACCGTAGCCTACAGATATTTGCTACACCAGGGACACCCTGCACACATATCGTTGCCTACCCTCTAAAAACCACTTTACATAAAGTACTATACAGCACATAAAGAACACACAAAGCTAGGCAAAGTCTCTCCTTAGGGGTTCAATACCGTGTGAAAGCTTAGGATCGTCGACAATTCTCACAGCTCGTCTCTGAAAGGAGTCTCACGGGCTGGTATCCAGATGCTCCCGCCCAAAGGTGACTGCAGTACTCCATGTGCGGTCTGACTGTTTGAGAGTTATATAACAAGTCTTTGCCCCGCACTGAAGTACTGCTTTGCTTTGTTGAGCACACTAAGTTTTTTGGACGCCAGCCTGACCTTTTCCTCCAGATGACTTCGATATTGGACGTCACTAGAGATCTCGACGCCAAGCATCCTAATGCTGTTGGCGATGGTAAGAAGTGTGTTATGGATTTCAGGAACAGCAAATGGGTTTTCTTGTCGGTGAACGCGCAAACTTGTGTCTACATGGGGTTGAATTCGACCAAGTTGAGCCACCCCCAGTCAGACACAAGTTTATTGCGGCCTGTATAACAAGTGTCCCCAGTGCTGTCGTCTGCATAACAATGAATGCCATCAATTGACAACATATTGATATGCAGCAGAAACAGCGTCGGAGACAGTACAGAGCCTAATCCCCCCACCATCCGTGTTTCGACATCTGCCGGTTCTTCCGCTGTCCGCACAATGACCTCTCAGTAAGCTGGCGACCTTACTCACACGTTGGAACACAACAATCCTCCCGGAGTTGTTATTTAGCTGCGGTCTTCTATGGTGGAGGTGCTTCCCCAGACGAATAATTTAGAACAAGATGTCCTGCTATGCGTCACCAATACAGAAGAAAATATCTGAGAAGGTGTAGTACAGCATGACCTCCTGCTGGATCCTACCTCTCTTAAAAATGTATGTCTGTATATCTTCACGCCAGGTCCTTTGGGGGGTAGGCAGAGAGAACCAAGCGTCATAATATGCGATTGTTACACACCTTCCTCGCTTCATTAAAATTCATAGCTCTTTTCATGCGCGCTCGCCGGTTCCTAGGACTCCTGACATCACCTTCTGATAAAATACGATCAATTTGGTCATGGTAGGTTAGTCTTGTTCTTCCTCGGCTTCTATATCCTTCCACTTACCCACGTATTGTATATCTGCTTCGTCGTTCTTTCATCCTGCATTTTTTCTACATAATATTTCTATCCCAAACTAAAAATGAAAATGAACCAACAAATGCACATTTCTTTTGCAGACGGTCGAAGGGTTAAACCCTTTGGAGATGATACTCGTATTTTAAATAAGTAAGCATTTTTCGACCTTGCCTTGGTCGCGGCACATGAAATCAGGGTAATGCCAGGTTATCACGGGAATGAGTCCGGGAGGGCTCATCTGGCCTTGCCTCATACTCACTTGTGTGGCGACCACGCGTCTTGGATTGTACGGATATTTTGTTTTTAGAGTTTTATGCTAAACATAGAACTCGACTTTTGACGAGCTCGGTGGCACAGTAGTTATTAACGCTGCTTTTGACACCAGAGCCCGCGGTTTAGATTCCTAAACAAAACAAATATTTTTGTGAATGAACATGTTTGTTTGTCTTGGTCTGGGTGTTTGTGACCTGCCCAAACCCGGTGGTACCGGTACTCCATATATGTGTCGTAAGCGAGTGCCAAAGAGAGGTAGGGCGCATCAAAGCAGCCCGTCTGGGGAAGTACCTTCACCTTTCAGATAACTTCAGCCTAGCAACAACTCCCTGGAAGGTTGTTGTGCTCCTGTGAGTGTGTGAGGTCATCAGTAAGCTCCTAATGAGTTGCTGTGTTAGCAGCAGAGGTGGTATTGTGCGAGCGATACCAGCTGAACACGTTCTTCGATGTAGCTTGTCGCTTAGTGCCTAATTATTGTTAAATAATTTAGTTTTTGTATGTAAGTTTCTTATGTTTTTACATAAATTTAATGTATTTTATATTGAGTCATAAATTGACCGGTTGTAAATATATATTTGTTTTAAGTTACCTTGTGTTCGTTTGTAATCACAAATGAACTCGCAATGGTTAGAAAATGTCAAAGAAAATTGGGTGACCGTAATTAGAAAAAATCGGCCAAGTGCAAGTCGGATTCGCGCACGAAGGGTTCCGTACCATTATCTATAAAAACGGCAAAAAAGATCACGTTTGTTGTATGGGAATTAAATATTTGTTTTATTTTAATTTAATTATTTATTCTTAAAGTGAATATATAACTAAACATTCTGTGAATATTTCAAGCGTCTACCTGTTGCCGTTATCAATATCGAGCAAAAACGAGCAAAAAAATCACGTTTGTTGTATGGGAGCCCCCTTAAATATTTATTTTATTCTAATTTTTAGTATTTGTTCTTATAGCCGCAATAGAAATACATCATCTGGGAAATTTCAACTGTCTAACTATCACGGTTCATGAGATACAGCCTGGTGACAAACGGACGGACGGACAGCGGAGTCTCAGTAATAGGGTTCCGTTTTACCCTTTGGGTACGGAACCCTAAAAACCATAGTCAAAGTCAAAAGTCAAAGTTAAAATCATTTTATTCCGTAAAAATGGCTACATTTGTTTGGAATCGTAACAATTTTTTTTCCCTACCGTGCAGTTCATGACTAGGTGAGCACTGATAAAAATACTGCCAAAAAACTCAGGCATCCCTCTTTTGGTATCCAAACAAATTTACATAATTTATTAATTACATTATAATTGGATCGACTCAATCCCAGGCATTTTTATCATTAATATAGTCAGATACTTTATAATATGCCCTGCTACACATTTGGCTTTAATAGTAGTTTTAAATTTGTTTATCATTTCTGCAACGGCTTTTGCAAGAGCTAGGAAGCTCTTGCAAAAGCCGTTGCAGAAGTGGGGGTATTCCTACACAGGTTGCTGCCGCCGAGAAGTATAACATCAACATGACCACTATTCTTAACAAGGTTTACGTTAAGTGCCTTTATAAGTATCCCCGTACCACATATTTTGCTAAGTAACATATTACGGGAATAAAGATGACAATATATATTATTTCGTTGAAGAACACATTTGTTTTTTGACGATGTAATATATTTTATTGTCGAAATTATGTCAAAATAACCCGTGCTTTTAATATCTTTGACACAAGTCATATTTCAATAGCATTATTTTGACATAAATAAAAATATATATGTACACGTTAGTGGTTTGGTATTACCTATATATTTACTCGTAGTAGCAAAATAACATTTTTAAATCAATTAAATTAGACATTTAAATAAAATTACGTATAACACTATGCTTCATTTCAATTACGAAGGCCAATAATAACTTTCTACACGAACATACTATGCTTAAATCAGTATCGCATATAAATAAGTACTTAGATTATCTTTGTTTATGGTAGTATCATCATCATTTGAATTTATCGGGAAATTTATTTGAGTTTTCTGTATTACTATAATATTTTTTTAACAGAACTTCGTAAATGGAACGGATTCAAATTAGGGTTCCGTAGTAAGAAATAAAAATGACTCTGGCGCTTCTGTCCGTCCGCATGTGTGTTACAAATAATAAAGCAAGTAGAGCGCGCGCGTATGTCATAAATATACATATAGATAAATTAGTCGGTCGCTCAGTCAATTAAAGACAATGTTCAGGAAGTGTATCCACCCTACATTTAGCGACATATGGGATTAAGCATGTGCATATTACAGGGTATTACAAGGATGTCCTACCCTGTAATAATACGGGGCGGCATCGAAAATGTCGACAATGCCAGCTGTCCCGCACAATAACTGGAAGGGACTAGGTCTCGGGATTTCTGACATACTATAAGCAGAGCAGTAAGTAAATCACCTTCACTTCAACGTCAAACTCCATCTTAATTTAGTCACGAATTTATTTTTACTACATCGGGAGGCATAAAAGCAGGCAAGAAACTGCTGATCCGATGCCTGCCATGTACCACTAAATTCGTGTTTTCGGATTTATGTACGTACTAACTTGGAATTGTCACTTGCTTGGCGGAGAAGGAATATGTCTTGAAGAAATCCGCACATCCAAGGAATTATATTTCAAAAAGAGGTGTGACCTGATCTAAGAAAGATTTGGTTTCCCGTCTGGGTTGTGGAAATCTGACGGTATTCGCTCCATGTAAAAATCAGTATCTTTGCCAAATCCTTGGCATAGTTAACAGACCCCGCCAATCCTAATGGATTAGGGAACGGGACACGAACGGATAAGGACAAGAATAAATTGTTTGCAGTGAAAAAACAACTACATAATACAGTAATTAATTTCAGTAATTTCAATCAATTAGTTAAATAGTAAAGTTTAATGTATAATTAGATACGGCAGGTGGCGCTGTAACTGGGTTTTTTTTATATATTTTCGGGCCAGACGACGTTTGTTGAGAGTTGAGGTGTTGTTTTGACGATAAACTGAATACATAATTTTATTGACTTAATTTTGGCTTAAAGTCGTCCAAAATTAAGTATACTATTAAATAATAAAAACAATACTAGAACCCTATTGCAGTGCCACCTATCGCGTCCAATTGTGGATTAAACTATCCATGGGCGTGATACATATATATATATTGTGTCATATACATGTATGTGTGTGCAATGAGTAAATTACAAAAACGAAACGTGACATGCAGTGAGAATATAGTTTGAGAGGTTAGGTTTTTTTTATATTAGAGGGGGGCAAACGAGCATGTGAGTGAGTAAGTGGTCACCAAAAACACCAAAGGGTCATTGATCCGTTGCTAAGCTATTTAGGGAAACATAGCCTCTTTTCATGAAGGCACCCCATATTGAATTTGTTCGGGAACACCGCTGCGGGTAGTTGACATGTACAATAGTAGGTACAATGTGCAATACCATTTATATGAAGATGACTTACTTTTGTTTTATACTATGTGCTCCTTGACTGAATATTACATAAGTGTGTGAATCGGGTAGCATCCTCGGGTATCCATGATTCGATGTTTTAATTCCGGGAAAATATTGCGTGGTTCTGGTAACTTTTTAAACTGAACATTTTATGAGTGCAAATGATTCACCGCCAGAGGTTCACGCAGTGCGTCCTGCCGATTAAAAAACGAGGATCTGGCTAAAGAGAGATAGGCTACGTTATCTATAAGTACACAATAATAAGATCGTAGCTCATTTGATTATATACATGGATTAGACAAGGATTTTTAGTTAATAGATTCAGGCGTTATTTTGCGAAAGTCAAATTTACATGCAATTTGATCTTACCTGCTGTGTGTGCCTCCGCCACCAATTAGTTCATGCGGCCTAGCGCCGGCCAGGTCCTACATGTGCCACATGTAGGACCTCCGGCCTCGCGGTCCACCACCATAATCATTTGACTTGGTTGTTTTTAAATATTTTATTAAATTAATTTAATTTGTAATCAATTATATTTAAAAAGAAATAGTCTGAAATAAATTGTTTTTCTTTTTCGATCCTCAGGCTGGAGCGTACGTACTTCAGTCTCACAAAGATAATTTTACAGTCTTGTTTATCCAAGCAGACCTAAAGCTTCATTAAATATTCTGATTTTCTTTTTGTACAAATATGAGGTACTTGAGACGTCTGGAAATCATATAATCGCCTGAAATTTATGTATGAGAAAAGAGTAAATTGTCGCTGTGGTTTTAGACGATGTAAACAACACATTTGTTTTTTTTATATTTTTCCATGGTCGAGGAAAATATGTATTAATAATTTATTATAAGTATCGAATGAGCGTCTTATAATATTTTAGCATAGTTGAATGAACACAGAGCTGTATTAAAATTAACCATAAAGACAGGAGCATCTAGAAAAATAGAAAAATATTTAAAATGGCTGTATATCGGAGATCGATGAACATAGAAACTATAGGCGATTTCGAAGCGGTTATCTTAGTCTATGAAGGAGTATGACTCGCGGTACTCCTCCCGCTGGCTACTCAGCAACCCCTCAATTGTTGGTGACCTTACTCACATGCACGAAGGCAGGAGCATGACGTTACCGTCCTGGAAATAATCAATCGAAATCAAATCGTAGCCAATGAACGCTTGCAATACATTAAGTATCACTCGCGCGTTGCCGACTCTGCTGTAAACATAGCAAAACATAGCAACTCCTTGGGAGGTTACTGGTGACCACACACACGCTGGAACACAATAACTATCCAGACAGTTGTTATTTGACTGCGGTTTTCTGTGAAGAGGAGGTACTTCCTTAGACGGGCCGCTTTGAGGCGCTCTACTTCTATTAAAAGGTACCTGTGTTCTATATATAAGGTAGAAGTACTTCCTCAGAAAGATTACTTTTTCTAAAATATTTTTTTATTAAATAAATTTCATTCAAAATCTTTTGAAAGTACATAGTTTGAAGCGATATCAACTAAAATCCAAAAAAAAATTATTTTAAATTTTGCAGTGTAAAAAATGAAAAAAAAAAGGAAAGTGCACTGCCCGGGAATCGAACCCGGGTCGCAAGAATGGGAATCTTGCATGATACCACTACACCAGCAGTGCGGCGTGATAAGTTTTATAAATTCGAGACTGCATATTCGTATCGCCCATATATTTCTACGCCATATGTAAAAAAAATATTTATCTATATCTAAACTAATACTACAGTGCAAAAAGTTAGTATGTAAGTTTGTTTGTTTGTATTATATGTCTCTGGAACTATCGATCCAACTGTAATAAGACAACGTGCGAGCAATATATGACGAGCCCGGTGGCGCAGTGGTCAGTAACGCTACTTTGACACCAACGCACGTGGGTTCGATTCCCCCGACAATTGTGTGCGCGGACTTGTTCTGGTCTGGGTGTTTTTAAGAGAGGTAGGGCGCATCAGCTCGCCTGGAGAAGTACCTCCACCTCAGAAACCACACCACAGAAAACCGCAGCCTAATAACAACTCCCTGGAGGGTTGTTGTGTTCCTGCGAGTGAGTGAGGTCATCAGTAAGCATCGCACCATAATTAATGCGATCATAGGCTACGGTAACCGCGTTACAGCGGGTGGGCCATACGCTTGTATGCCTCCAGACGTTGTATAAAAAATGTAAGTCTACGTTAATGGGAGTGTTTAAAGGGTTCGATTACCGCTTTACATCAGTGGCTGTTTGTTACGTGACGTAATACGTTGTTAATTGCGATTGTGTTAATTGATAATGAGGATGAATGACGTACATACAATAATTTGTTCAATACATCATTTTTACGTAGATTTTATTACGCCTTATTTTTCTTCGCGTTATACCGTTTCCTACTCCATGTGGATTGGGTCCGCTGCCTAAGCTTAAAGATTTTGTGAAGACACTGATTTTTACATGAAGCGACTGCCGTCAGACCTCTACAACCCAGAGGGGAAACCAGATCATTCTTAGGATAGGTCACACGTCTTTCGAAATATAATTTCTTGGACGTGCCTCCCCCCCCCCCCCCCCCCCCCCCCAATATTTTTCCTTCACCGCCCAGTATGTGATAAACATATAGGTACATAGATCCAAAAACATGAATTTAGTGGTACAGCCCCCGCTAGGATTCGAATCGCGTACCAGGTGGTAAATACGCCGGTTCCTTATACACTGGCCTTTTTTTTTATACTACGTCGGGAGGCCTACAGGCGTACGGTTCACCTGATGTAAAACAGTTACCGTAACCTATTATCGCTTGTAACATATATCACTCGCGCGATGCTTCCTCTGCTGCTTACGCAGCAACCCCTTAGGAGTTTACTGGTGACCTCACTCACACGCAGGAACACAACAACCCTCTAGGGAGTTGTTATTTGGCTGGGGTTTTCTGTGAGGTGGAGGTACTTCCCCAGACGGGCTGCTTTGATGCGTCCTACCTCTCTTAAAACATCCAGACCAAGACAAACAGACTATTGTTAGTTGATGCAACATGCCGACGCTGCCATGACTGCTCCGGTAGTCTGCCTGCCTGCCGGTAGGCAGAGACTACCGGAGCAGCAATTTGCAAATTTGGTCTAACACACAAAGCAGGTTAGATCAATTTTATCATGAAAGAATGCAATTTGATCTAACACACAAAGCAGGTTAGATCAATTTTATCATGAAAAAATGCAATTTGATCTAACACACAAAGCAGGTTAGATCAATTTTGTCATGAAAAAATGCAATTTGATCTAACACACAAAGCAGGTTAGATCAATTTTATCATGAAAAAATGCAATTTGATCTTACACACAAAGCAGGTTAGATCAATTTTGTCATGAAAAAATGCAATTTGATCTAACACACAAAGCAGGTTAGATCAATTTTGTCATGAAAAAATGCAATTTGATCTAACACACAAAGCAGGATAGATCAATTTTATCATGAAAAAATGCAATTTGATCTAACACACAAAGCAGGTTAGATCAATTTTATCATGAAAAAATGCAATTTGAGCTAACACACAAAGCAGGTTAGATCAAATCGCATGTAAATTTGACTTTTGCAAAATAACGTCTGAATCTATTAACTATCAATTTAACTTTCGTCCTTGCTTTATTGTTTTGGTTTATTATCATTGGTTATGGACATAATGCTATTTTGATTTTGACGAGCTCGGTGGCGCAGTGGTGAAACGCGCTGTTACGCTACTGTGACACCAATGCTCGTGGGTTCAATTCCCACACAGTACAAACATTTGTGTGCATGAACATGTCTGTTTGTCTTGGTCTGGGTATTTTCTATGTATAATAAGTATGTATTTACAAAAAAAAAATGTATTTACGTATGTTTATCAGTTGTCTAGTACCCATTACACAAGCTTCGCTTACTTTGGGGCTACATGGCGCTGTGTAATTTGTCCGACAATATTATATATTATTTCGCATTACTTCACTTACAAAATATTCCACGAATAAACTTGACCCAGATTCTCGTTTTACAAATGAAAATCAAAAGATAAAGAAGAAAATTAGGGTACTCCACTATTGTACAATAGAAAAATTCACCTACCCTCGTAGCTGGGGATTGAACTTCGGCAAATTGCGGGCATAAATAACTATAAAATCATATGTAATGAAATGTTGGTAGACCGTAATACATAAACATTACGGGCTACGAACATTTATTTGCGCTATTTCTTTCACATAAAACCCATAATTGTAGATAAATAAAGCATCAAATGGGTACTTACAGGTGAACAAAATATGCATAATAAATTAAAATGGAATAAATAAACAACGCTCCGTTTGTGCGGACATGTAGAAAGAATGAAGGAATTGCGAAACATACTTATATATACAATGCGAAAGTGGAAGAATCTAGGAGCCGATTAAGACCAAGACTAATCTACCATGACCAAATTGGTCGTGTTTTATCAGAAGATGAGGTCAGGAGTTCTTGACGAGCTCGGTGGCTCAGTTGTGAAAAACGCGACTTTGACACCAACGCTAGTGGGTTCGATTCCCACACAAGACAAGCATTTGTGTGCATGAACATGTCTGTTTGTATTGGTCTGGATGTTTTTAGAGAGGTAGGGCGCATCAAAGTAAGTAGTAAGTTTGGGAAAGTACCTCCACCTCACAGAAAACCGCGGCCAAATAACAACTCCCTAGAGGGTTGTTGTGTTCTTACGTATGAGTGAGGTCACCAGTAAGCTCCTAAGGAGTTGCTGTGTAAGCATCAGAGTAGGCTTGGCGCGGGTGATACTTAATATATTACAAGCGTTAATAGGTTACGGTATCTGCTACATCAGGTGGGCGTAAGTTGTATGCCTCGCTGTATAAAGAAAAGGAGCCCTAGGAACTGGCGAGCGTGCAAGAAAAGAGCTGTGAATGTTATAGAAGCGAGTGAAGTGTTGAAGTTAGGACCGCGTCTTATGGCGCTCGGTTCTCTCTGCCTACCCCGCAAGGGACCTAATTATTTACTTTCTCTCTAGAGTACACTTTTTTATGCTGAATCCGAATCTGAAGACAAAATTTGAATATTAAAAAAAAGCGACAGACAAACACACACAAACGCACAGACAAACATATAGATTTCATATAGGAATGGTGTTCCTGATTAATGCGTCATACCTCTCTTAAAAACATCCTGACCAAAAACAAGCAGACACGTTCATGGATGTATCCTGTGTGGAATCGAACCCACGAGCGTTGGTCTCAAAGTAGCGTAACTAACAGCATCACTTAACTCGCTAAAGTTCAAAGTATGTATGTATGTATGTATGTATGGAAAAATGCTCCGAAATAGTAGTTCTAATTGAATGAAACCCATCGCAATTATAGTAATTATCTAAAATTGCGAGAACCCAGTTAGAAAGATTAATAAACAATAATTTCGTTGCTTTATTCATCATCAAACTATTAATCGTCGTCGAGAAACTGTGCAGGAGAATAAATGTTGGGCCCAAGCTAAGTACCTGGGGGGTAGCAATCCGTAATTTCAATCCGCAATAATTTATTAAAATAATAAAATGTCATACGTCATGTCAAATGTCAATCAGGCAAAGAACATGTGATATATGGAGTCTAAAAGGTGTGTCTTTCAGAGACATGTTTGTTGAATTGTCTAAGGTGTCTTTGAAATTCTTAAAAATATTTTTTTTGTAACTTCAAGTTTTAATATAATTATTGTAATTGCAACGGGTTCACTTCGATTAAATGAACAATTCGGCGCATAATTTATTTCTGTTCATCTCATGCATTTTTTTTTGCCATAAAAAGCCCATCGGCCATACAAAAAAAAATGGGTCCTCTACATGCAATTAGATCTAAGCTGCTTTTTGTGCCTCCGCCACAATACCTGCTTTGTGTTTTTGATAGCGGGAGCACACAAAGCGGGTTAGATCAAATTGCATAATAAAAGATTAATCTTTTCACGTGAAGGAAATGTCTGCGTCACGAACTAAAAGTTTATACTTCTTAAAGAAACCTCCTGAAACAGTTGAAGTTCCCGCCGCACCGGAACAGCTATTTATTTCTTAAAAGTCGATATATCGAAGTTGCAGAGTTCCTTTCACTCGGCATGTAGAACAAAATAGTTGGTAGTTACTTGTCACGTTCTGTATACTAGAGTATTGGAAGACGAAGTAACACAGAAATGTCCAGTTCAATAACATGCGCCCAAGATATGTGACGAGCTCGGTGGCGCAGTGGTTAGTAACGCCGCTTTGACACCAACGCTCGTGGGCTCGATTCCCACACGCGACAATTATTTGTGTGCATGAACATGTCTGTCTGTCTTGGTCTAGAGGTTTTTAAAAGAAGTAGGACGCATCAAAACAACCCGTTTGGTAAAGTATCTCCACTTCCCAGAAAACCGCAGCCAAATAACTCCCTAGAGGTTTGTTGGGTTGTTGCGTGTGAGAGAGGAAACCAGTTAGCTCCTAAGGAGTTGCAGTTTTAGCAACAGAAGTTGTATCACGCGAGTGACAACGTATTGCTAGCGTTCATAGGCTATGGTAACTGCTTTACATCAGCTTGTATACCTCCCGACGTTGCATAAAAAAAGATGTAAAAATAATTTATTTCTTTGTACAGAAGATTGCTCCTAGCTCTACAGCTAAGTCGCAACTACTAATATGCCGATCTTGCTCCACTTTATCAAAAATGGGCATCGCCTTTATCCGTAACAGATCGACAAGAGCGAGCTTCATCTTTGACATCGAAATTCCCAGACTGAAAATGCTTGAACCAATTTCGTAACCAACCTACTCTTACTAACTCTGCGTTAAGTTAACAAATCACAAATTTGTGTAATAAAGCTGAATAAAGTTACAAAATGTGTCCAATTTCTTAGTTACAAGATTTACAGTTGTAGATTCACTCATTTTGACTGACAGAAAAACGATAGAAATATGGCGGGAAATTGTTTTTATTTTGCTGTATTTAGAACGTTATCTATTTAGTTGTATCAGAACCAGCTAGATACAAACAGTACAGCCAAAAAGATTTTACCACAACTATTTATTTATAAAGTACGACAAACCTTTTTCCCCAACCAAAAAAATAATATTAAGGCACCACACTTGTGAGTTATTTTTATTAATATTGATTTCATTATCAATGTAACCTGTCCACTAGACATAGGCCTCCCCTCTAGAGAGACCTTCGCCTCGATTCTGAGCCACCTCGCTTTAAATTTCTTTAAGTCGTCCCCCCCTGCGTGCACCAGTACGGGGACGCCATTCGAGAACCTTCTTCCCCCAGCGGTTCTGCGAATGTGGCCGGCCCACTGCCACTTCAGTTTGCTTATCCTTTGGGCAATGTATTATGGTTATTTCAGTTCTACTGCGGATTTCTGACGATATCCTCAGAAGACATCAAATATCGCATTTGAAAAATTATTATTGTATGTATGTATATCTTCACGCCGAGTCCCTTGCGGGGTAGGCAGTGAGAACCGAGCGCCATAAGACGCGGTCCTTACATACTTCACTCGCTTCTGTGACATTCATAGCTCTTTTCATGCACGCTCGCCGGTTCCTGGGGCTCCTGAATTATTATTGAATCAATGAATTTCTGACTGACAGAGAAGTCTGGATATAAATAAACGAGTATGTGTACTACCGCTTAACATCTTTACTGTTGTATCAATAGGCTAACATAAATTATGTGATATATATATATATAATTGACGATTTGAAAAGAGACCTACATTGGCAATTTTCTTTCGGTATTTCTTCTTCGCAAAATCTCATTTTCGAAACGCTAGTAGATATATATAAAAGGTGAGTAACGATTAAGATACAAAATATTTTATAAAAAACGTGCGACGTATCTAAATGTCCACGACGGATAAATAAAGAATAATTATTTTTAGTCTTTATCTTTGAGAAATTATGACGAATGGACAAGTCTTACATTTTTAAAATACCTACAATCTTATTGTAACTTGTTCAAATTCCTCGGTTATTATTTTTCTTTTTAATCTACTAGCATTTCTCAAGTGGTCATTGGCGAAGCAAAAATGCCGAAAGAAACTTGCCAATAGGTCTCTTTTTAAATCGATTCTGATTCGATCGATAACGATTGCATGTAATGGATAATTTCCAGATATGTTTACGTGTACATATTCATCAAATCTACAATAAGCCTTTTTACAGAGAGTATTTTGATGTGCCTTTTGAAGATATTGACAGGAAATGACAACACTATTTCAGGCGGCTGTTTATTATAGAATGGAATACAATTTACAAGGAAAGATCTTATATGAGCAAGCAGTGCACCGTAAGCAGTTATGTGAGCAAGCCGATGTACCGGTATACGCCACTTGCCGAGAGGGACCCATACCACAGCCCATACATAACGACTACATCAAACGATCGAGCAATCTGTGTATGTCCTGTGTTTGGTCGGGGTGTATGACATGCTTTACACATACACTTTTAAACGACGGAGTTGAACGTCGTCTGGGAGCGGGGAGTTTCTAAACTCACCCGACTTTCAATAACAAGTAACTTTGCTCACCTGCTGTCCCCGCGGAGTAATATTTATCCAGGTCCAAGTAGACAGGTATATATGTATTATTTTTCTTTCTTTTAGAAGTAATTTTCAAGATTTTTGTAGAAGTTTTATAAAAGTAAGAATAATATATGAAAACATGTCCACAGTGGTATTTTTCAGTAACTAGTAATGCTATGGATATGGAATAGTTTATTATATTTATATTGCTTATTCAACATTATCTCAAATTAAACATTGGAAAAGACGCTGGATAACTACTATTGTTGGATAAAAAAGAGTGTGTTTACGTGGATACGTCTTCGTAACTGATAAAAGGATGTATGTTATACTAAAAGGAATTTATATGCTGCAGCGAAATGATCTAACAATGACCCTCTAGAGTGTTGTTATTTGGCCGCGGTTTTCTGTGAGCTGCCTCCCCAGATGGGCTGCATTGATAAGCCCTACCTCTCCTAAAACACCAAGACTAACAGGCATGTTCATGACACGAATGTTGTGTGAGAATCCAACCCACGAGCGTTGGTGTCAAAGAAGCGTTACTAACCACCAAGCTCGTCAAGTTTTTATTTTACCTCTTATAGCAAATTTGTACGTGTAACGCGATTGAATATACCATAGGAGTATCGGTAGCGCGTTGCTACCTAAGCTGCTAATGATAATCCCCTCATGAGCGTACTAGTGCTTCATCATTTGTAGGATACGTTAATTCTCCAAGGAACTATACGGCTACGGTCTTCTTTAGGTTGGAGGTACTTCGCCAGTACTCTTTGGTCTTGGATTGGAAAGATTCATCACGTGAGGGTGTCTGTGGCTTAAAAGGTGATCGAGGACTTACACTCTCATCTCGTCTCTCGTCTACTCTTGCAAAGGGAATAGAAAACGAATTAAACATCCGAAATATAGTGTAGATGGGATTGAAGTTCATCAGTTGTGGAATGAACTCCCAGCCGAGGTTTTCCCAAGGACTACAGCATGAGGTTCTTCAAGAAACGCGTAAAGAGGTTTTTAGAGGGTCGACAACGCATGAGTGACATCCCTGGTGTTGCAAATGTCCGTAGGCTACGGTGACTGTTTACCATCAGGCAGGCCGTATGCTTGTTTGCCACCCTAAGTGATATAAAATAACATCAGATATCATATATCAGCCAGTTACATAGTATTCATATAAAATAATTAAACCCTTAAGTTTAACGAGCATATATTCTTTCGAAAAGTACCTACCCTTAAAACACTATATATAATATATGTCGTATTCGTATGATTTTTCGATCTATCCGATATTATGCGGGCGGTGTGGGTAGTTGTGCAATGAGAAATACAATGCAATTCGTATCACACTCTAATTTTAAATCAACACTTGTAATCAACGTTCAGGAAAATACAAAACGAGAGGACAGTCCCAGGACATCGTCACTTGCCGCCGTTTGCACTAACTCCCTCTTTCTCCCAGTGTTGACCTCTTGCTTTTGCCAAAGCGCGCCACCATTCGCGCGCTCTCGTTTCAAATCAAATCAAATAATTTTATTTGCAAAGAATAGGATTACAAGATATTAGATGTCAGATATGGATGAATACACTATTCTGTTAACATATATTAACATGCAAATTTTGAGTCAAGAAATTCTTGGACGCTATAGAAACACGAAGTTATTAACAATTGTCTAAGTTTGTTTGACATAAGCCTCGTAGGACCCATCTTTAAAGTTTCTGGTATTTTTTTTATAAATTCTAAGGCACATATTGTAACAACCTTTACTAAATAACGATGTTTTAGGACAAAATTCATGTGCGAGTCTATTAGGACCTCTGATATTTCTGGATATACTTCACTGGCCATCTTAAAAAGATGATTTCGTTTTAACATCCATACTCATGACCGGATGCGACACGGCCATCCTACTAGACGCACGTCCTCGTGTGTACTCTGTTACAAATTACTACACCACAATATGCCCGTTCGGCTAATCCTGCGCCATGTACGTTCATTCGAACCTTTTTTTCAATAAACAAGTCATTCTGCTCTATTATCATTTACTTGTACAGCTAAGTGCACCTCAACCGCGTTACATTGACCTTCGTGCCGTTTTTTCTCTACGTAATAGGAATTGACTGCAATTGTCAAGCGTGAAGCGCTCCTAACTGTATAGTCAAAACATTCAAAATTTTGTACACAAAACAACTTTGTCTATTTGAAGATTATCGAGTCCAAGTACCATTGAATGAATTAAGCGTACCATTAAAGCGTATCAAAATAGATAATCTCATTGCTTGACCATTACCGTCTCACTCCAACCAACCAAAACCATCAATCCCATAAAATTCCAGGCATCTTGTTCGCGGTCCTTAAAACAGCAATGACAATAGCTTTTAGCAAAACACTGCTGCTGAATACTTATTTTTTGTCCATTTCATTCGTGTCCGAACACCGAATCAAGTCCATAATTCTATGGTCTTCGCTAAAGGCAAGACCCGGCTGTACCACCCAGAGCTACCGCTTACCGCGTACCCACGGACTACTCAGAGCAGACTCC
This sequence comes from Pyralis farinalis, assembly GCA_947507595.1. Lineage (NCBI taxonomy): Eukaryota > Metazoa > Arthropoda > Insecta > Lepidoptera > Pyralidae > Pyralis > Pyralis farinalis. The sequence continues at coordinate 28,139,426 of OX382257.1, read as the reverse complement.
GATTTCTAACAGGTTACTCTGGTACAGTCGCCGACCCAACGAACCAATACACCTGTACACTGAGACACGGTTTAATCAGATATAACTTCATCATTACTTTATCGTCTACTACTTCAATAGCCCTCAGGCATCTTTATTATACGATCGTGAGTATATTTGTAAGTTTAGTAGTATAACAAATAATTACGTTAATTATGTATAGCTTATATATAACAGCGAACTAAGTCCGTGCGTATGTCAAAATGTTGATAGATAATCATTATTCATAATCTTAATTACTATTTGGGATTAACAGCCTCAGGCTCGGCTGATTTGCATTATAATCAACTCGAATTGATTATAATTACAACTTGCAAATTGCGTCGGCGATTCAATATGTTTTTACCCAACTACGGCGAAGCCTAAAGGCGGGGGGATAGAAGTATATTATGTTATTCATAATACGTGAGGTTTCAAAATTAATGCCCCTATTATTAACAAACGGATTAGGAATCTCACATAACCAGCTGCTCCCCGTGACTCAGTTCGCATATATCCCGGTATCCCGTGAATACAGATTTTTTCTTACTTTCTTTTCCGACCGATATCTAAGGGTTGTTGTGATGCTGAATAGTCAAATAATAGTCCTCATTGAACGCATGCTGTATGTTGTCAGGGCCGGTCTTTTGTGGTGGTAGCCGCGGCGTCAGAGCCGGGGATTCTTAGCACTCCATGCCGATAATGTGACCCCCTACTGGAGCCAGGATCAGCGGAGCTACCGGTAACTGGGGGCCGTATTACACTCATGTTTGAGAGGGCTTTTGCTATAGTTGCCACACTTGCCAGGCGGGTTGGCAACCGCAGTACATTCGTGTATTCAAGGTACGCTGCCGTCTCCTGGATCGTGATGCTAAATAACCTTCCTCAAGAGTTGGGCTGCCAAATGCAAAATGAATTTTTCAAATCTGACTGGTAGTTTCAGAGATGAGCGTTTCAAACAAACAAACTTTTGCGCTTTACATATTAGTATAGATTTGTTGTCATATCGGGTGGCCTTGCTGTAAGAATACGCTCCTCCATTTCAACTAGTGGGTGTCGTAAGAGGTGATTAAATCTATACTAATTTTTATTCGGGACAGGCCCACCACTCATACCCACCACTGTGTCTCCTGTGTAGCCAGAATTAACAGCGGCGACCACCAAAAAGGCAATGAACAGTGAAGTCCATTGCTGTCCCGGGGGTTAAACTACAGCTGCCTTGGAACTCACAATGAATTTAATCAGAAGAAATTTGTAGGAGTAGTATGTTTTGGAATTGACTTCCAAATCTATACTAATGAATAAAACGGAAGGGTTTGATTGTTTGTTTGTTTGATTTTCTCCGATATGAAAGGTGGTTTCAGAGATTAGCGCATCTCTGGAACCACCTGTCAGATCGGAAAAAATCTTTTTGCATTTGATAGCCCAATTTTTGAGGAAAGTTATAGATAGGTTATTTGGCATCATGATCCAGGAGACGGGCAGTAGCGTCCCCTGAGTACACGAATAACTTACTGCGGTTGCCAACGCGCCTGCCAAGCGTGGCAACTATGTCAAAAGCCCTCTCAAATATAAGTGTAATAAAGCCCCCAGTTTACGGCAGCCCAGCTGAACCTGGCTCCGGTAGGGGGTCAGATTATCGGCATGGAGTGCTAAGAATACCCGGCTCCGATGCCGCGGCTACCGCCATAACAGACCGGCCCTGGACACATATAGCATGCGTTCAAGGAGAACCGCCGAAAAGATCGTAGAGCTGGAAGAGGAACTAAGGAAGATACATTGGGCTATAATAGGAGGATAGGGTTAGATGGTGGTTCGGCTACTTAGCTCGGTGGCGCAGTCGTGAATGACACGATTTCGACACTAACGCTCGTGGGTTCGACTGTATTCAACACGAGGAGTTTTCGTTTCATACATAAATCTAGAATTGACTTACCTGCTTAGTTCACTCTCTTACCTCCATACGGGCCAAGACAGCTTGGTCCAACCCATCCGGTTAGGACCAAGCGAAACAGCTATGAAACTATTCTTGGTTTAAATTTACACATATATCTTTCATTCCCTTCAGTTAATTACAGAACATCCCTCAGAGACTCCTAAAACTTCTCTAGTTCTTGAGCACACGCTGAGCTTAGGGAAGCATATGCTGCAACCAGAAATATTCGCATGATGCCCAGTTTTATACGAACCCAGAGAAGTCTAAGCCCTACTAAACAGTAATCTCTTACACCAGAGGCTAAGTGAGAGTAGAGTACGACACCTACACCAGCACTGGCATGATCGTCCCGGTCTACACCAGACCATAGGCCATCATCCCACCGGGCAGATCATCGGTGTCGTTCCCCTTGCGCTTAGTCTCTGTCACACACAAAGCATCGAAACGTCTCTCATTCATTACGTCCTTCAGTTCGTTCATCTTATCATTCAATCCACCTCTCACATTCCACGTGCCTATGCAGCACTCGGCTTTCCTCGACCCGCCGGAATTGGCGCTGCGTGGTGGGTGGCGCGCCCCACCGTCATAAACTGCCATTTCATATCCAACAAAATGCGAATTTGTGTATCAAGGAACGCATTCTTGCGTCACGAAATAACTGCTGACTAGAATTTGATAGCCTTTCATTGAAGTACATTCTTATAGCAGGTCCATCTACAATATCTTGATGTAGGATGTAGGAGGTTTCTTTCGGTGCTGCAAGTACACTAGCACGCCTCAATTTACGAACACATTTGACTATTATCGGCCTTGACTTCTGCGTTCCAGCAGTGGAAGACTTAAGGCGCTTCGGGCCAGCTCTACGCATGTCATCGATATCGTTCCCTGTCAAGTCAACGTCAAGTTTTTTGGAGGCAACCATTGCTACATAAGTCTGATTTTCATTCTTTTTTTCCGGTATTTCTATTATTTTCATCTCGTTCCTTACGTGCAAATGTTCCTGTGCTTCCTTTGATGCAGTACTGAGATTGTGTCTTTATGGTCTTTATTTTCTAGGCCCTTTTTTCCATAATTAATTACTGATTTATTCCTTCAAGGAATCTCTTCCAGCTGACCATTGCTTTTGAATATTTGAATGGAGCAATAATAACAAATTTCTCTGCCATATCTCACCCTTCAAACCAGAACACAGCTATATAAATATAGCTGCTTGGCGGTAGAAATAGGTGAGACAGAGGTACCCATGTAGGCGACTTTTGTACAAAGTCTCCCTCTCGATAGTTTAGTTCGATATTCGGATGAAGACTACGGTTATCAACCAAAAACCTGCAGAAACGACTATTTCTCTTTCTTAAATGGTCATTGTGCAGCTCAGTTCTCTCTGTATGACCTCCAAGGGATTTGGCGTCAAGTTATAGATAGAAATAGTTATTAGATCACGTTATTTTGCGAAAGTCAAAGGTAACTAAATTCTGTTTAATAAAGGTAAAGGTTAATTGACTCTATAGGCAATTAACCTTTACCTTTATTAAACAGAATTTAGTTCAAAGATTGACACTGGAAAGCTGTTTTCTTTTCAGGAATCTGAAGATAGGTTGTATTGCCATCTATTAGTTTTTACTTAGGAGATATGAGGAGAAAGGACAGAAATCTTTGCATAGCTAAGACGTGTCTCCGTAAGTACAAGCCCTACACGACCCTAACGTAGAATTTTTAAATTCTGCAATAATCACAAATATTTGGCATATTTAATAAAATTTCCATGCATGGTCTTCCGGTTTCCGGGCCCTCGCGAAACAGAAATGACCTGTCACATAAATTACGCCGGACAGGCGGGAAAATGGCCGAAAATTGCGGCCAAAAACGCAAAAATATACGCAAAAAACACCACAAGTTTACGTCTCGGGACCTCACTGTTCGCGGTAGCTTAGTTTATTGCCTCCCAAAGCATATCCTTTTATATTATAATTTACACACTTTACACAAGAACATTTTGTTACTAATGCATATGCCGTAGGTGTACGTACTGAAAATATGTGTTGATGAACAGTTTGAGAGACTTATCCATATTCATTATAAGTAATTTTAATCTTATTAGATTCCATTCGACATTCAATATATCCAATTTTTAAAATTGCTTCTTAAAGTGCCAATAATTGAATATATTACGTTACTTTGGAGTGATAAGTCTTTTATTTAGCGCTTAAAAGTACCACAACTGTTAAGAAGCGGCCAAGTCGCGCTTACGCAAAAGATTTTATTTTGTTAGTGTGTGGGCAAAATCCACTTCTGCTCTCTCTGTCTTAATAATTTGTAACGTTTTAACCAACTGCTTACTTTGCACTTTGACATGATATTAAATGTCTCACGGTATTGTCGAATAAAAATGTATAATATTTGTATTTGACATCTGTCACGCGGTACATTCCTTTATACATCATGGCGGCTCCAATGTGAATGGCGTTTTAATTTTAATCCAACAAAACTTCACCATCCCTCCAAGCAATACTATCATCGCCCAGTGTGCTTGACCGGTTTCCTTAAGCTTGTTAATATAAAAACACGATTTAATCATGGAACATTCCGTCCCGTTATTGTATTCTGGACCACAGGTGTACTGCGTATAAGGGAAACAAATCACCGAGCAACGTGCCAACAAGCTGCAGGTCTGATTATGTGGTTAGCTTCCAATCAGTGTGTCTGGGTAACAGTTTACCAGCTAGCCGGAGCTGCTCTTACGTTTAATTAGGCTTGACTGTTTGTGTTTGACATTACACATCGTGAATGGAGGCAGGCTTCTCAAACCAATACACTAATTTAAATTAATTAAAGTATTGCAGTCATTAAAAATAGCGTTTTTACGTCAAACGTCGGGAGGCATACAAGCATACGACCCACCTGATGTAAAGCGGATACCGTAGGCTATTAACGCTTGCAATATATTAAATATCCCTCGCGCGATGCCTCCTCTGCTGCTTACACAGCAACTCCTTGGGAGCTTATTGGTGACCTCACTCACACGCAGGAACACAAAAACCCACCAGCGAGTTGTTATTTGGCTGCGGTTTTCCGTGAGGTGGAGGTACTTCCCCAGACGGGCTGCTTTGATGCGCCCTACCTCTCGTAAAACATCCAGACCAAGACAAATAGATATGTTTATGCACACAAATGTTTAGTCTTGTGTGGGAATTCAACGCACGAGCGTTGGTGTCAAAGACGCGTCATTAGCGACTGAGCCACCGAGCTCGTCAACAATACGTCTTTCAATTTGTTTCTACAGTGGGAGGCAATTGAAACCAGTTGAGAATGCGCAAGCTTGCATTGCCAGAGGAACACCTGGCTCGTCAATTATGTAACAATACATTTTTTTTTTATTTGTCTGCCATTTTGACTATGTTCCTTAAGAGATAGGAACGGTGTTCCTGAACATTCCTATACTACTTTTTTATGCTGAATCCGAATCTGAAGTCAAAATTCGAATATTCGAAAAAAACGCTCACACAGACAAACGCACAGACTAACATATAGATTTCATATAGGAACGGTGTTCCTGAAAACTGGGGATAACAAAATCGGTGGGCACAGTTTGGTTGTTGTAGCTGCATATTCTATCGTTTGCATCAAAAAATTAATTACACCGCTTGATAGTTATCAAAGAATTCGTTACGTCGAGTGAGGACAGTGAACATCGCGCGCGGCAAGAGCCGCCATTTTGACATCATTTCGCTGCATCATATAATTCCCTTTTAGTGTAACATCTTCCGTTAACAGGTTAAGAAAACGTATTCACGTAAAAGTCACGGCCGTGTTTACGACAGTGACATCCCGTTTTTTTACTGAGGTAAAATGCTTACCGTAGCCTACAAATATTGGCAATACGAGTCGCTCGTCAGAAGCGTATTGGTAATTTAAAGGAATACAACAAGCCTCAATCATCAACAACAATAATACATTAAAACTACTTTGCATTGTGTAATATGTAAATGCTTTTTTTTAAACTATTTTTTTTTAATTTAATGTCGGGAAATATAGTAGCATACGATCCACCTAATGTAAATCAGTTATCGGAGCCTATGAACGCTTGCAAACATCATATTAAGTGTCAGTCCCGCGATGCTACCTCTGCTATTAACACAGTAACTCCTTAGGAGCTTACTGGTGACCTCATACTCGAACAAAAAACACCCACGCCAGACAACAGACATGTTCATACACACAAATGTTTGTACTGTCTGGGAATCGAACCCACGAGGGTTGGTGTCAAAGTAACGTTACTAATCACACCGAAAATACAAATATTATATACATATAATTGCACTCTAGAGAGTTGTTATTTGATCGGGGTCTGTTGTGCAGTAGAGGAATTTGCCTAGTCTTCGATGCGTCAAACTTGTCTTTCAACAGAGCCTCCTTTGTTAACCAGCAGGGTGCACTACGAGCAGGCGAGTTTGGTTTTGACTCTAACGATTCAGCTCTAAAGCTAGTCACTTACTACACCAACCCTAACCCATCCCACTGCAGGGATACGTATCTCCCTTCAACCAACAAAGGGGTTTAGAGCTCCTTCCACCACTCAGCTCGACTGCGGATTGGCGGAAGCCAGTGTTTTCAAACCCCGGAAGCCACTGACTCAGTTTAACGACTGTTATCTATCAACAGCAGCAGGGACCGACGGGTTAACGGACCATCTAAAGCACTTAGTTCTAGATTGATAAATCCATCCACAGACAGGCCTGCGGTCGAACTTGCATAACCTGCAATTTCAGTTAGAGCAACGACACCATTCAGCTCTTAAGCGAGCCATTTACACCCTAAATTACCCCTTATTAACATTATCCAAACACACATATGTACATTTACCGCATACTCCCATTGACAAGTTTAATGGGGAAATTCATGCAACGTCTTCAATGGGGATCTCATTAAATTTTCAGTCCAGGTCCTGCCTTTGAATATTCAAGACGCGGCACTTCGCTCCTCAGGAAATGTGGCGCTATGTACACACAGCGACACCTCAAGCTAGACTGTTTGGGCTTTGTACTTTCTTATGGCGCACGCATTAAGAGGGAAAATGGTGCTGCGAGTGTCAAATATGTTTTGTCGCTGTCTGTACATGTTATCTTATATACCACTTACCTTGGGAGGTGATAGTGCATATTTTGTTTTACAGCTGTTGGTGCGTAATGACACCAAGGAGTGCTGATTAAATAAAAATGATTTAAAATCCATGTTTTTAATATTTAATAACAATTATCATAATTATTTTACTGCTTTATATTATATAACGATTAGCTCGGTGGCGCAGCGGTTAATAACGCGACTTTGACACCGACGCTCGTAGGTTCGATTCCCATACAGGACAAACAATTGTGTGCATGAATGTTTGTCTTGGTCTGGGTTTTTAAGAGGGGTAGAGTGCATCGAAGCAGCCCGTCTGGGGAAGTACCTCCACCTTTCAGAAAACCGCAATTAAATAACAATCCTCAACGGAGGGTTGTTGTATTCCTGCGTGGGAGTGACGTCACCTGTAAGCTCCTAAGGAGTTGCTGTATTAGTACTAGAGGTGGCATCACGCGAGTGGTACTTAATGTATATATACCGCTTCACATCAGGAGCGCCGTATGCTTGTACGCCACCCGACGTTGTATAAGACAAAAATCATTATTTAAAATTATCATTTGCGTGTATGAATATGTCTCTTTGACTTAGTCCAGGCAACACAAGTTTCAACACGCGTTTCATTCTGCAGATCAGTCAAATTATAAGGCACCCATTTTTCATATTTTTTTATCATATTGATTTGGTGCAAATGAGTCAATATCGTAGATAAGGTAACGTTAAATCATGCCGCATATTCCTGGGTAGTTTGACACAGATCGGTTTCCACCATCTTCAGTCTGTAGTCGCAGTGGTTGAACTTATTTTATAAATCACTACTTGACCGAAGCAACTATTGTGTATTTTATCGCACTACCGACATTCTGAACCGAGTAAGTGCGATTATGAATAATTACTTAGTGGTATGTTATCAATTGCATGTTCAAGTTGTTAAACAAATATAGACTATATCTGAAGGATTGTAAGGAGCATTGGAGGCCGGCAGGCGAGTGTGTGGGGTGCTGTGAGCGTCGACGGGGCGGGTGGGTGAGCAGGGACCGCGCTGCGTGCTGTGCTGTGCTGTGCTGTGCTGTGTGTGGCGCTGGGTCCTCTCTGCCTACCCCGCTAGGGAGGTGGCGTGAAGTTATGTATGTAGACTATATATTTTTTCCAACCTAATTGTTACTTTAAAAACAAATTGTAAACACGTTGTAATTGGGATTATGTGATTATATGACAAATGGGCAATGGGCTGTGTGTAGGAAGACTGAAATATGTTATATTTAAGCCAGATGAGAGGGAATCCCGACTCTCAAGATACAGGTCAGACCTAGTTTGAGAATCGGGGCCCATAAAACTACAAATGTAAATTCAGTGAAATTAACCAACTCCTTGGATGTAACATGTAATATTGGTGAATAAATCATTATTATTATTATCTTTATCTCCTTCAATTCAGCGTTATTCACCTGTGTGGGCGGTCTTCCACGTGGTTCGTTCTTCAAGTCGAAGTTTCCATTACGAAAGCGTTTAAACCAAAAACGCACGTTGCGTTCATTAGCAGTCTCCTCTCCAAACACAACATTGATATTGCGAGCTGTTTCTGCCGCGTTAGTTCCGCTTCAGAACTCGTATTTAAAAATTACTCGGATTCTCGCAGTATCCATCTTTCCCGTCTAAGCTGAATAAAAAAACAATTGAACGTCGAAAAACAAATGTTGCCCATTTTTTAAAAAAACAAACTTCATAGGTATCATGTGTAAAAGTTTCAAACTCGAAAATGTCACACCATTAATATTTAATGTCAAAGTATGTATTACTATAAAACGGCAATTTCATACTTTAACCCCTATTACTTCAAACAACAAATTTTGTTTGAAATAAATTTAAGAACGTTGTACCTTTTTATAGTTTTCATTTTAGAAAATGCTATATTAAATATATAGTTAAGATTTGAATAGGTATCTAGTAAGATACCTATTCAAATCTTAACTCTTTTATCAGCTTCACCGACGACGCGAAAAAAATGTGGAAACGTAGTTCAAGTTTGATACAAACAGATTTGATACATTGTATTCAGTTCTGTGTCAAATTTTGAACTCAAGTTTCTTGATTTTATTTTATCTAGAAATAATAGATACTTTTAATAATACGTTTATTTATGTTCTCTGACTGCCTCTTTTTTAGAGAGTTAGGATGCACTAAAGCAACCTGACTGGGGAAGTACGCAGCGAAATAACTGACTGGAGGGTTGTTATGTTCATGCGATTGAATCATGTTTTCAGTAAACTTCTAAACAGTTGCTATGTAAATCATGTGCAGCAGAGGTGGCAATGTATTGCAAGCGTTCATAGGCAACGGTCACTACTTTACATCCGGTGATGTCTCTCGACCCTGTAAAAAAAAAATTTAGCAGAAAAATAATATATTTACATGCATCATCTTTATCACGATTAAACAACCGAATTTATTTTTTGGCCATTTATAGCTTTTTGATTTTACCTTAATACTGGATGTGTTTGAAGTTTCTAATTCATCTAGAGTTCTAGAATTTTGATGAGTTAGCCAATCAGCGTCAGTGTAAAAATGGTACTTTTTAATCCAAAATCTACGAAAGATTTGTTAATATGCAAAATCACAAGTATATAGGTCTGTTAGTTCTCTGTGCACTGTTTGCCTAGTGGATAAAGAACCAGGCTTTTAACCAACTGGTCTCTGAATCGAATTCAGAGGTGGACAACTACCAATTAATATTCATGGTTTGGGATTTAAGTTTCGTGTAATTTGTGTTGTTTTATAATTTGACGAGCTCGGTGGCGGAGTGGTTAGCAATGTTACTTTAACATCCACGGTCGTGGGTTCAATTGCCACACAGGTTTAACATTTGTGTGCATGAACATGTCTGTTTGTCTCGGTCTGGGTGCTTTAAAGAGTCCTCTCTTAAGAAGTACCTCTACCTCACAGAAAACCACGGCCAAAAAGTAACTGCCCTGAAAGATTATTGTGTTCCTACAAGTGAGTGAGATTGCCAGCGAGTTCCTAAGGAATTGCTGTGTTAGCAGCGGAATTCATAGGCTACGGTAACAACTTTATATGTTTGTATGCCTCCCGACGTTATATGAAAAAAAAGTGAAATTGTTTTTAGCTCTACAGCTGAGTTATCTACTTTTTCTTTAAGACAATAATATTTCTGAAAATAATAAATGCGGACATTTACTTATTAAAATACTTTTAATGAAGTAAAATTAATAATCGTACTTTAATTAAATCAGTGAATTCTATGCAAACACATTTATACTTAATACCTACCAACTTGCACAATCCGATAGATATGTAACTTAAAAATACCTTTGTGACTAAAACATATTTTTATGTTCTTTCTTATGGCATTTATTGGTGCATAATATGTTATGGGAAATTTTACGTCACGTAGTATGCCACTACATTGATCATTAGAAAGATTATTTATGTAATTCTTAAAAGTACTAGGCGAATCTATCACTTTTAACTGAGCTCATTTCCCTCTAAAATTTACCTTTATTAAAGTACGTTCAGGCAACCGAGATAACGCATGAACATAAACAAATATTTAGTGTTACACAAATATATTTTTATTGAGTACTAGCTGCTGCCCGCGGCTCCGCCCACGTGGAGTCAAATAACGTAGCCTATGTGTTAATCCAGATCATAATCTATCTACGTGCCAAATTTCATTCAAATCCGTTCAGCCGTTTAAGCGTGAAAGAGCAACAAACATCCATACATACAAACTTTCGCATTTATAATATTAGTAGGATATTGTGTAACACTAAATATTTGTTTACCCTCTCATTTATCGTAACTTTTTGTATTTACTTTAACAAAATTGAGCTAAAAGCTAGAATCCGACCACTACAAAAAATGCAATCCGATCCAAACTGCTTTGTGTGCTTCCGCCACCAATTAGTTCATGCGGCCTAGCGCCGGCCGGCACCCACCCACTACTGTTAGTGCGTGCAACATGCCGACGCTGCCATAGCTGCTCCGGTAGTCTCTGCCTCGGCTGCTGCGGTCGTCCGCCATCTGGAACAGAATCCGCATGCCCCCTCCACCACCGTCGCTGCCACGACTGGCCTGGTCGTCGCTGCGACACGTGTTTCGCCTCTCCACGAGGCATCATCAGGCGTTGTAGACGTTAATCGTAAGAATAACATGCTACAAGTGACAAATCCATCGCAGTGCCGTCCCTTATATTGTATTGAGGGTGGGGGTGGATGGTGTGAGCGAAAAGATATTTAATAGTGGGGAATGGTTTACGTCAGTCTGTTTGTTCATGAGAGTAATTTTAGAATTTTTATGTTTATTAATTTCTAATTGTTCTCTAATATTTAGTTTTAAACCTTTGTCTATGGTGTGTAAAATTTGATATGTATCCCCCACTAATACATATCAAATTTTACACACCATAGGCAGAGACTACCGGAGCAGCCATGGCAGCGTCGGCATGTTGCATGCACTAACAGTAGTGGGTGGGTGCCGGCCGGCGCTAGGCCGCATGAACTAATTGGTGGCGGAAGCACACAAAGCAGTTTGGATCGGATTGCATGTAAGTTTGACTTTCGCAAAATAACGCCTGAATCTATTAACTACTACAAAAAATGCCTATTAAAAAGGTACAATTTGTCAAAAATTGACAGAATTTTTGTACCTACAAGTCATAAATGTAGGCATAACTATTATAATTGATAAATGCTAAATAATATAATATATAGGTACTACTTATTACTACTTATATCAACAGATTGTAATTAAATAGAGGTCGGTTTTATTTAGCCATAGTCGCACGACATTACTAAACATGGCATGTATTATTTTAAAGAAAAGTAAATGTAATCAGACCGGCATAGATCATAGGCATGTTTCTATTAAAGTTTAATTAGTTATCGTCTCTACCACGTAAATAGTACTTGACTAGCCAAATGTGACGAATTCATGTACAGATATGATTCCCGTACCAAAACTTACATAATATAAAGGAAGGGTATTATATTATTGCTATCGTATTTACCATTTTTATCTCGTCTCACTGTACGTACTTTAGTAAACTCTTTTAATTAGGTATGTAACTATTTATACCATGATAATAAATTATTTACCTCAATTACCTGATGTTTGTCATTAATAAAAAAAATATTAGGTCTAATATCTGATAAAACGTAATGTATGACAAATTGTTATTATACTTTCAGTTCAATTAAAAAAAAAAGTGAAATTGCTTTCAGCTCTACAGCTGAGTTATCTACTTTTTCTTTAAGAAAATAAGATTCTTGAAAATAAGAAATGCGAACATATATTTATTAAAATACTTTTAATGAAGTAAAATTAATATTCGTACTTTAATTACATCTGTGAATTCTATGCAAACACAACACTTTATTGTTGGAATTTTATTTTTTTGATTTTCTTTTATTAAGAGTTATGAATGTTAGAGACGCGAGTGTAGTGTAAGGACCGCGTCTTATGGTGCTCGGTTTTCTCTACCCAGACGGTAAGGGGTCTGGCCTGAAGATGTACATACTTACTGCAATTTCGTTTCAGTAAATGCCCACCTATGACTAAAATATATATTTTAGTTCTAGTCAAAACAGCATTAACTGAAGTTTGATTTTATTGTTCAAAATGTACAGCGTAGTTATTTTACTAAACTAAAAGGCCCAATTAAAATAATATCCATATTACATTGCTCATATCTTATTAATTACTAGTTTCAAACAAAATGATTTGTTTAAATTATATTACATAAAAGGGATGTGATAAATTATTCAAACAAAATGGATGGTTTTACTTCTTCAGTCCCCGGTACACCCCGGATCAAAGTGAAATAATGAATGCTGCATTACTTCGAGGGATTGGGTTAGCGGATCCTAGTGGTAAGAGGGGTTTGTAGTGGTTTGCCTCAATTGCGTCCACTCGTGTCCTTAGTCCCGTGGAAATTTTCGGAAATCCTTTCTTATCGAAAGTCTATGTCCTCTTAGAAACCTTATGTAAAATTGCAAGCTTATGAATCGGTAGATGGGTTGATTTTATCAGTCAGTACTTCTCTCAGATAATTACCGCTATTCGCGTGAAATTATTGCGTGTGACCGGAATTTATGGATTTATTCGAATAGAACGTGTAGTCAGAAAACGAAAAGGGGGTTTTTGAACTGTTGGTATTTGTGGAATTATAACGACAAATTAATTGTTAAATACTAGATTCTACATCGTTTTAATGTATAATCTAGTGTCACGTAGACTAAAGTAACTTTAATCATACCTTCTTTTTTAATTTCTTCTGAAAATAACGGGCAGTACAGAAAACGCATTATAGACGTAAATCAGTAAGCTAGTCAGATACATTTATCTTCTTCATTATGTCTATCCGTCGGATCGGTTCGTAGAATTTAGCCACTACGTTGTTATCGGTATCGTCACCGAGGTCGTCTTTTATGCAGAGGAGAGAGTACATCAGATACCGATTAGAAAGGGCATGCTTTATATTGGGATTCTTCAGCTATATCCCTGTCGATTGGGGTCTCGAATATCCCAAATTTTAATTTACTACTCCTACTCTACTGGATACTGGATAGTCTCTAAAGCAGGGTTTCTTCGTCGGGGGTCCTTTACCTGGGCTTCAAGGATAACAAAGGGATCTGTAGTATTTTGAGGTCCAATTCACATATGAAGACAATAAATAATGCGTGTTACTCATCTAAACACGTAGAAAGATCTATCAAGCTCTCAATCAAGTGTTAGGGAAAAAGCCCGCAAAATTTTGGTAATTTCAACCCTTTCAAAATTACCAAAATAATAAGTGAATACAAAAAAAGATGGAAAACCCCGTTTAAAAGCATTTTTCTGCTCGATCTATGTGTTAATTCTACATTCGCTGAATCGTCGCAACCACCGTCTTCCGTTAACTGATCTGTTGAGAGGCGCTGTGCAGCCGTACCCGCCGTTGCCGTTCACCATCATGTAGTCGAAACAGTTGGTTACACCATCGCCGTTGCAGTCCTGAAATATATACCATAATTGTTAGGATAACCTGGAAACCTATGTATATCCATCCTCTTCTTCTTAGCGTTATCCCGTTTCCAAATCCATTAGGATTGGCGGAGACCACTACCTAAGCCTAAGGATTTGGCGAAGATACTAATTTTTACATGAAGTGACTGCCGTCAGACCACCGCAACCCAGAGAAAATATCAGACCGTTCTTAGACAAGGCCGCACGCACGTCTTTTCGAAATATAATTTCTATGACGTAGGGGTTTCACGATGTTTTCCTTCACCGCAGAGCATGTGATATTTACAAATATGAACATCCAAAAACACGAATTCAGTGGTTACATGTCAGGATTCAAACCTATGCATATCCATATTCATCCATGTGCATATTTATATATCGCTTAGGTAGCAAACAAGTCTACGATTTGCCTGTTGTGAAACAACGACCATAGCTAAAGGCTTGGATTACAAGCAGTGCTGACTCGGCAAACAAGCATTCGGTTACAGCCGGCATGGGCTGCCGGTCGTGTATGAATAATAAAAAAAATCTCTTTGCACTTTTATTCAAGAGTTCCATCTTGTAAATTCTTGAGGAATCGTCTCTGGAGGCTCTGGTTATCATAGTGGACAACTCCTCTCAACACTATCTCAGCCACTAACCAATGAACTACTCGTTGGCGTATTAAGACCCCCCTTATTATATATATGCCAAAATGAAGTGTTTTAGCGCCTAAATATTTTGATTCGAATTTACTGATCAACGGGAGGATATTTGAACCAATAAGTCGGTAAATAACGCGATATTGATCCTTGAACTAGCTAATAAGCGCCGCGCATTTTACGTTCCCCCCGGCCTGTAGCGGTGAGTTTATTATCACACAAAATCATGTTATTGTGTCTCTATAGGTCATTTCCTACATGACTCTTGCGAAAGAATATTATAAAAGATTGAATCCGGAATTCCGGATGGCAACTCGATAAGCGAGTCGAATATTCCTCATATAGCAAAAGTCAAGGCCTGACAGTATTAATCTATAGGTACCTACCTACATATAAATAAAATTGAAGTGTCTGTCTGTGATTTCAAAATAAAGCCTTTATCTTAAGCTCATATTGTTATTTTCACGTTACCAAAGCCTAAATACGCATTTTTAACTTTTTGTCCGTCTGTCTGTCTGTTTGTTTGTCCGGGCTAATCTTCGAAATGGCTGAACCGATTTTAACGGGACTTTCACTGGTAGATAGAGGACTGTTCAGAACAGAATATAGGGTACTTTTTATCCCGTAAATATTTAGGGTTCCTGTGTAAAAAATGAAAAACTGTTAAAATTAGGGTGAAATATCTTCTTCTTCGGGGGACTTTGCAATTTTATTTTATTATTTTCATAGAATACGTATTTTTTGTAACATAAAATAACTACGCATTTTTTATGTAATATAAATAAAACACATATACGTTGCCTCCTGTAAAGGTCAATAGATGGCGCTGTACGAAAATTTAATCGCTCTATGGTTGCATCTACGAGCCTGAACTTTGTTTTTTCTTTTAATATGTATCTCACAACAGAAACAATTTCATGTCTACATAGAAATAAAGGCTACTAAAAGCCCAAATCTCATCCGTGCGAAGCCGCGGGCTTCTGCTAGTAGTAAATAATTATATATGTATAAGCATCACATTATTTATCTGTCATGCAATAATCTAGAATTTTCTCATACGTCGCAGTGGACAAATAATAACGATAACTAATATGGCCGACGTTAACAGGTTTACTTTATCGCGGGAAAAATAAATCAGTGTGGGATTTGAACTCGCGTCCCTGTCGAATAAGCTATTACAAGCCAGAAGGGGTTCCCATTTCTGGCAGGGAATTTGTTTATGGAGATATTTTGTTACTTTTTCATGCAACGTTGGTAGGCACCCAAGCATACGGCCCACCTGATTCAAAGGGGTGACCGTAGCCTATGAACGCTTGTAATTACATATCACTGGCGCGATGCCACCTCTACTGCTAAGGACACTTACACAGCAACTCCTAAGGAGCTTACTGGTGACCTCAATCACACGCACACTCACCTCACAGAAAACCGCAAATGACTCCCTGGAGGGTTGATGTGTTCCTGCGAGTGATTGAGGTAGCCGGTAACCTAAGGAGTAGCTGTGTTAGCGGCAAAGGCGGGATCGCGCGAGTGATACTTAATATGTTGCAAGCGTTTGGTAACCGCTTTACTTTAGGTGGGACTTTTGAATGTATTTCTCCTGACGTAAATAAAAAAAGCCCCTCTGGTTAAGTCAAAAGTTTCGAAGAGATAATAATAAATATAAAGTGTGTCAAATATCCCTCCAGATCGCATTTCAATAATTCAATTATTTCCGACATATTTGCAATAGATCCAATACCTGCCGTGACCTGTTCGTGGGTATATCCTCCCATTGATATCCCTTAGAGCAGGTTACAGCTGGTATAACACATTACATCATTCTTTTCGAAATGGCCTCTACGCGTTTGAATCATATCCCCGCGCACGCCTATCAAATGACCGGGATTAAAACCCGTGAAATAAGAGAAATTTAAATGCAATTTGATCTAACCTGCTTTGTGTGCTTCCGCCACCAGGTTAGATCAAATTGCATGTAAATTTGACTTTCGCAAAATAACGCCTGAATCTATTAGAAATTTAAATATAAAGTGTAATGAATACAATGTAGCAATAATAGTACCTTGCCAAACTTCTGCAAATATCCTTCAATGATGGTTTTAGCGCAGTGGTAACTTCTGGCGCAGTCCTCCCATGCTGGAAAATATTAGGTACCTTTTTATTGAAGGAGATAATAAATAACATTTCACCCGCTTTCGCTCCGTGCAGAATCATTGAATGAACCGGTTTGAACTACGGCAGATTCAGGAGACACAGCTGAAGGGTGTTTTTAAGTGAGGTAAGGCACATCAGAGCAGCCAGTCTGGGGAAGTACCCCCACCACACAGAAAACTGCAGCCAAATATTCTTTGGAGCTCTTTGGAGGGTTATTGTGTGCCTGCGCGTCAGTGAGGTCACCAGCAAGCTCCTAAGAAGTTACTGTGTTAGTAACAGAGGTGGCATCGCGCGAGTGATACTTGCTTAATTACAAGCGTTAATAGACTACGGTAATAGTTTACATTAGATTGGACGTTTGTATGTATCCCGACATTGTATAAAAAAAAGAAGGGAATTGCTAAACTTGAACGTGAATTTAGATAATCCTACCGCGACGAAATGTATCTGGCTTTTCTCGCGGTAGCAAATTTCACAACAAAGGTAATTTTATAGGTGCTCCCAACCCAAAGGGAGCCAAAAAACCCCTATTATGTTACTATGGATCTATGTCTGACTGCCCGTCTACAAGGCTGTATCTTGTTAACTGTAATAGGACACTTGAAATTTTCATAGAGTTTCGTGTGTTGTTAAAATTTTCATAGAGTTTCGTGTATAACAACACAGATTAAAAAAAATAAGTTGGGTACCCAGGTATGTGGTTTTTCGAGTATTTTTTGTTACTACTTAAATATGGGATATAAAGAACATATTCTTATGATATCTAAATTCCACTAAGAATTGGGGAAAAATGAAGAAACACCGAGTTCTGGCCAAATTATCGGGGTTTATCCATTTGGTTCGGTAGTTGAAGACTCCACCTTTTTGCCACCTTAGTGGTATTAAAAAAACGACCAAATATAAGTTGGACTCGCACTTGAAGTTTACTTTACCGTCGTAAAATATTTCATGCTGTCTGTATTTTTTAAACAGTTTAGTAAAAAATGATATTAAACATTATATGTCGGCAGTATCAAAAGGGCCCTATACGCATTGGTTAATATCCCCGCGCACGCCTATTAAATGACCGGGATAATACCCGTGAGTAAAAAAATAATAATATAAAAAATCATTAATAATAAGCACAGATAACGGTAGAAATGAATTTCAGTCTATTTTATTATATTTCAACTTACATAATTGCTGTAATAGTAAATAATAATAATAAATTATTTCAAGTATGTTGACTATTCTGGTTTTCTAATATATATTTGGGATCAGTTTTGAAGAATGGAATAACCCGAACCAAATGCTATCAAACGATTCCCAGAACAAAATATTTTTTTATACATAACGGCGGAAGCTACGGACGTATACAGCCCACTTGATATTTAACGTCCCTAATAGGGATACCGCTTGCCATAAGGGCTTAATATAAGCACAGGTCATAATACCCCTATTAGTTGATCGCGATGGGGAAATAGAAATTTAAATCACTGCAAACCCCTAAACTTGAGATAGTGGCAGGAACAACCGTGAAAGTTTAAAATCATCCTTCCATCATCCAACTCTCACGAACACAACAACCCACCAGCGAAAGTACCTCCACATAACAGAAAACCCAAAGCCAAACAACAACTCCCTAGAGGGTTGTTCTGTTCCTGCGTGAGAGTGAGGTAACCAGATCCTAAGGAATTGCTGTATTACTTAATATTTGTTCAGCTGGCTGTATGCTTGTATCTAAAAAAAAGTGTGAGAAGAGATAAGCACGGCGATACATAGAGAATAGAAAAGACGGAGAGACAAAAACAAGGATGATGACGCGGAGAAAGAAGACGCATATATGTATACTTTATGGTTATAATGTGCGCTACCTAATTTGTATAATTAAATTGCGGAAATGTTACCGTGGTTTCTGTTAGGATCATCATCAGGTAGCGTGACTTTACCGGCGTCAACCCAATAGACTCTGGAGATGTTGAAGGGTCCACAGTAGCCGGCCGTGCAACCGTGGCTCAGGTCACATTTAGTAGATACGTAGCAGAGGCAACCGTAACACGCTTCGTTAAGGTTCGGAATGAAGAGGCCTGGAGAGGAAATTAATATTATATTGAAATCAGTTGGAGCCGTGCTCATGGGGGAAGTTACAGGTGACACCTTTGATATTATTGACATTGTTGATGAATTTACCCATTTTATTTATTTATTTACAATTGACACACAAACTTACAGCAACAATGCTGAAACATGAACTAGTTGACTACTTATCTTAATGATGCTAACTTCAAAACACAGTGACACTGTCAACAAACACGTCGGCATCCAGACAATGTTATATTACTCGTATTTATGATAGTTAGCGCCCTTCCAGTGGGCTCGACAGCCCATGAGTAACCGCAGACGACGACGTAACGACATTTCACTACTAGGTACTCTTAATGAGATACACTAAATCACGTGCATTCTCTACTTTATTTTTAATAACAGATAGTAGTGTACTATCAGCTGAATTCTAAGGACTCAATTCCAACCATGCCCAGTATAAGAAAACCGGCCAGGTGCATGTCGGGCCACGCACAGTGTAGGGTTCCGTATTTGCTACGCTTTGCTTGCTTGCGAAAAAATTAGATATTTGCATAAAATAATAGGAAATCGAGCGTATAGGATTTTTTAACATTCAATACCTAATTACTGAGCATTGTCAAATATTGTGAGGGTATACATTAAAAAATCGAGTCGTGTTAGTAACTATTAAATGCGAACAATACTACAACTTTTTAATTTTTTTAAAAAGTATATACTTTACTACTTATAACTGTACCTATTTAAATAATGTAACTAAATATCCAAATGTATAAATCAAAGTGGAATTAAATCTACGACTATCTAGATCCAGAACACATTAAACGCATAGGCATATGAATATGATATATACAACCGGATGACTTCTATAAGATTGATAAAAAGGAAACCATAGCGCGATTTAGTTTAGTGTAAATTATGTTGGCTGCGCGCAGATTTCAGAGATCATATCCGTATCTATGCGTGCCTTTACATGTTCCATAGCGGTAACGCCGAAATCGAGAGTCTTGTAGAGCACATTCAAACGGAGACTGATATTATACCCAACAGATCCCTTCCGCTGAAATTGTGATTCTAGGCAATTTTAATGCTCACCACGTGGAATGGCTCAGGTCACGTTTTACTGACCAAGCGGGAAGATCTTTCCATAACTTTGCCTTAGCATATACGCGGGTGTCAGACATATACGACCTTTTAGATCTTCAGTTGACCTTCTCACTCTGAAAACTATTGGCGTCCCTCTCGGGTCCTCTGATCACTGCGTAGTGAGGTGCCATTTGCATTCCTAACACGACTGCGTACAGCAGGCTGCCGTACGTGGCACTTTAGGTCGGGGGATTGCGAAGAGCTGCGCATTTTCTTCTCCTCCTACCCTTGGGAGTAGGTTTGTTTCTTATTGGACGTTACCAGCGCCTGTATCGATGCTGTCGCCTATGTGATTCTGCAGGGTATGGAACTTTTTATTCCTAGTAACTTTTAATTCCTCCTTATTTCACTAGGATGCGTCACGACGTAAACAAGATTCGTATCAAGCCTGGTCCAATGTCCTGGCGGCTGGTGATTTAAATTCGAGTTCACTTAAAAAAAGCTACAACGCTGCCTCCAGGTTTTTGAAGGATTGCATCGCGAGGGCATAGTCAGAATTTGTTAGTGAAATTGGCGAGCGACTCAGACGCTTGCCCTTCGGGACTCGAGCGTTCTGGTCTCTCGCTAAAGCTCTGTTCAGGGTAACTTCTGTCAATCGACGTTTCCTCCTTTCCTTCCTTACGCAAAGTGGATGAATGGCGGGCCCATACAGTAAAGGAGAAAGCCGATCTCCTGGGCTCTGTTTTAGCATCCAACTCGACCCTTGATGACCAGGGAGGAATACCGCCGACCATCCCGCGGTGTGAGAGCTCTATGCCTGAAATTCATTTCCCGCAAAAAGCTATCCGTAGAGCCCTTATATCCCTGGACATTTATAAGTAGAGCGGGCCTGATGGAATTCCACCCATAGTGTTGAACATGTGTGCTCCGGAGTTAGCTCTGATTTTAACGCGCCTCTTTCGGTTCTTCTATTCGCATGGCGTGGTCCTCAGCTCATGGAAGGAGGCTTTGGTACACCCGGTCCTTAAAAAAGGTACTTGCTCGGATCCGTTCAATCGTATTCAATAAAAACTATAGCAATAACTCTTATATATTCCAAAATCATGGAAAATATCATCAACCTGCAACTCTTAGACTATTTAGAGGATCGCCAGCTGATAAGTGATCGCTAATGCGGCTTTCGTCGTGGCCGCTCGGCTGGCGATCTTCTGGTATATTTGACCCATCGCAGGGTGGAGTCAGTAGAAATCAAAAGGCGAGGTTTTTGCTGTTAGTTTGTGCATAGCAAAGGCCTTCGCATTCGCAATGCACGTCTCACGAAGCTTCCTTCTTTTGAGCCGTCCGAAAAATTTCGCCAGTTTTCTCATCGGGCGCAGCATCAAGGTTGTATTTGACGGTGTGTGGTCGGATCCACTGCCCCTAAACGCTGGTGTCTCACAAGGCTGTATGTTGTCTCCTACTATGTTCCTTCAGCATATCTATCACTTGTTGCACGTGCGTAACATTCATTGCTATGCGGATAACAGTACGGTGGACGCAAGATACACTGGTCAAGCCAATATCTCTCGGGTTTGCGTCAAAGAGTCCCGATCACAGCTCGTGTCTGATATTGAAACATCGCTAGAACAGGTCACGGATTGGGGTAGACTGAATTTAGTTCAACTTAATCCCCTAAAGACACAAGTGTGCGCATTTACCACGAAAAAGTCTCCATTTATCGTAGCTCTTCGGTTAGAAGGTATAACCCTCAGCCTTACGCCTAGCATCGATATCCTGGGTATCGTCATATTGAGCGATGTACAGTTCCCAGTTATCTGGAGAGCAACGCTAAGTTGGCGTCCAAGAAGATTGGTGTGATCAATAACCATACTTTACACATCAACATCGCCTTCAACAGTATTCACATCTTTGGGCCGGCGCGCCGCAATATTTGCTCAATCCATTTGATCGCATACAACGTAGTGCAGTTCGAACCGTTGGCGACACCCAGTGATCTCCGCTCGGCTCGCTTTGTACACAAAGAGACTTTACTTCTCTTTGTGTATTGTACAAATAGTATCACGAGGAGCGGATGTTCGGAGGAGTTGTTCAACTTAATACCATCCGCTGAGTTCCACTATCGTACCACTTGCCACAAAGTAAAATTTTCCTCCTTAGGAAGTTACTGGTGACCTCACACGCAGGAACACAATAATCCTTTAGGGAGTTGTTATTTGGCTGCAGTTTTCTAAAATCATCAATCATCAAACTGTCATCCCTTCTATTTTCCTCCGTTTAACCCTGCTTATTCTCTTTTCTTTCATCTCTCTTTTTCCACCCTCTCTTCGTTTTTACCCCTTCTTAACAAGCTGTAAATCTCTCTCCTAGTATTTTACTTTTTCCTTTCTCGTCTTTACTTCAATCTATACTGATCATATTTAGCGTTTTAAGATTTCGTCTATTTTCCTATTCGTCTACTTTTTTTCACTCCTTTGCTTCAAATGCATACAAAGGCCTCTATAAGTAGTCAGTACGTAGTCACACTATTTACGGTTGGGACTTTACTGTTTCGCGATACTGAAAATTGATGACTCTACCGCTCTATTGCGAGTTGGTATCTATCTCAAAAAAGGCCTAAGTGCTCCAGTTAACTTACTGTGTAGTGGTTTATATTTACCGTCACTTGATTACTGTGCCAGCTGCGTATTTATACGAGTTTTGGAAATTACAGCACAACAAACTTTAGCAATAGGATCGCGTAATCTCGTTCCATCATTTGGAGCTTACTTTGGGTAATATGCGCACTCCAGGCATGATTTGATTTGAATAAATGAAATTTATACTATATTGTTTGTATATTGTAAATTTGATTTGATGAACATTTTATAAGTTTCCCTGAAACCTCTGATACAGCTCTGTTTGTCCGTTCGTTCGTGTGTCTGTTACATCGAAACATTGGGTAGTAAAGTAAGCCTCGCGGCATATATTATAAAGAGAATTGGGCAATTCACTGGTATACAAACGGCGCGATTGTCGAATCAATCCAAATCCAATCGAATTCTCTTATGGGGCAATGCAGCAGATATCGGATCAATTTTCGTTTTGAAAAAACGTGCAGTACGTTTTATTTATAAGTTAAGCAGGCATCTAAATCTTTATTTATTTAAAATGTTAGTAATACACGAGTTGGCAAGTATTTCATGTGTCAGAACTTGCAGATGTACAATAAAATCCCTGATTATATGCTACATTTTTCAACTAACAAATTCAAGAATTATGTCAAAATATTTTTACAAATATTTAAACGTATAAAATATAAAGATAAAAAATATAAAGATAACAAGGTAGAAGCAGTCAATCAAATGAAATTTTTAGGCGTCACACTGGATACGTACTGCAACTGGAAGGCTCACATCAATATGCAAAAAGCAAAATAAATTTGTTTATAAGGTACTATTAAAAAACAGCATTTACTGTCAGTTATGGATATGTGAGCTCAGTTTTAAGGCACGGAATATTGTTATGGGGAGCTCAACATTATTCAATAGTCTTTAATACTAAAAAAAATGCATCCGTGCAATATGTAAAGCCAGCCCATTAGATTAATGCAGACCTTTTATTTAAGAAACTAAATCTGTTAACATTAATAAATCTATACATATTAGAGACGGGTTTATTTGTAAAAAAGCATCTAAAGCTGTTTAAAAATGCGAACGAAAACAAAAAATATTTATCCAGAGACCCATTGAACTATATTTACCATACTCGAGGACAACACTGTATCAGAAAAACGGCCACTTTATGGTAATTAAATAGTTTAACAAGATACCAAGATAGTTTCGCGAGGTACCGTTAAAACTTTTTAAATGTAAATAAATAAATGGCTATATTTTATACTGTGAATTTTTATTTGGCTGCAGTTTTCCGTGAGGTAATAACGTCACTCACTTGCATGAACACAATAATCCTCCAGGGAATTGTTATTTGGCTGCAGCTTTGAGCATATTTTTCGTGACTTAATGAGCAGTTTAGCGGGCAGCTTCAACCTGTTACTTTTGTGTTACAGTATCTTAAAATTTCACTCATCATTATTTCATAACGCGCCTAAAGGAGTATATAACTTCAATTCAATAGTCAGCTCCTGGTCTATGTACAAAAAATAATTAAGAAAATCTTTGTATTATAGATCCCTGATGATTCACCTACAGGGGAAAATTGTTTTGTATATAGATAGACTATGCATTTTTGACGATTGTATAAACTATAAGCGACATCCCTACATGTTTAGGCTATTATCCTTCGCTCAAGGGTCGAGTCGGCCTACTTGTTTGATTTTACTATGGCCCGGTTCTCTCTGCCTACCGGACCTGCCCTTGCGGGGAACGCGGGCGGGGCGTGAAGATATACATACATAAAATAATATACAATTATTATTTTTGGGAGTCGTTGTTGGGTTGGGTGTTTTCTATATGTTATAAGTATATACAAAAAAATATATAGTTACGTATGTTTATCAGTTATATAGTACCTACAGCACAAGCTTCTTCTGAACGTTATCCCATTTCCTAATCTATTAGGATTGGCGAGGTCCACTACCCAAGCCTAAGGATCGGTAAAGATACACCATAGATAACCCATAGCACAACCTTCGCTTATATTGGGGCGACTAGGCGCTGTGTAAATTAGCCAAAAATATTATTTATCTACATATATATAAATAAATGAATCTCTATTTTCCTTGGTCACGCCATAACTTGAGAACGACTTAACCGATTGCATTCATCTTGTTTTTTGTTTGTTTTCTAATACTTTATAGAAGGTTCTAACGGAATGAAAAATTAAGAAAATTGCGAAAGTATATCAGAAAACTTAACGACTATTTTAATTTCGCGCGTTTAACAGCCAATTGTATGTCGCATGTTCCCGTGTCGGAAAACCAGCAACATTATTTGAATATAATATTTTATATTTATTTGAATATAATATTTTAAATATTTATTCCAGTTTGAGGTTCCAGAACAACGTCTGACGGGTCAGCTAGTATTATATATTTATTATTTGTAATGACTCCCAACAATATTTGTGTTCACACTATTTTGTCTTGTAAACAAAACAGGTGCAGTACAGGAAAAAAATAATCTCGCCATTTGTTTCCGAGTGGTCAGCGCCGCGAACTTCTAAACGTCTCTATAAAAAAAATAATTATTTCTTACCTGCCGACCCGGTTATCCAAAACACGACGCCAGCGACGTAGCAAACGGGTAGGACCAGTCGCCACTTGATCACCATGGCTCGCCGTTTCCTACTGCTTCACTGTCAGGCAACACAATAAATATAATTACAATCATTGTTGAAGTAAAACTTCTTTTCGGACTTGGGAAGTAAGCTGGTGAATGCGTGAACAGAGCGTCACGAAAAGTGTGACTCGTGATCGGGCGAGGCGAACGGAAGTTGAGGGGGAGATATAAGTTAGTGAAGATAGAAAGAGAGAGAGTTACGTTTTGTATATTGCTGTAGGGGCAAGAGAGAGAGCTGCGAGCACACATTTTCTTTCTCTCTTTCTCTCATAGCGAGTTAAGTTTCGTATATGTAAGACACAGTGCAGGCCTATTGTCTGTATCACACTATGGAGCTAAAGAAGTTTTACTTCAGTCGTGTGATCTAAAGCACATTCGTTTTTTTTTATTAATAATTACAATAAATTAGTAATTGATTTTTTTATAAGACGTCGGAGCCAAATACGGCCCACCTGATATTACTTTTACTGTAGTCTTCTTCTTTCCAGCGTTACCACGCTTCCTAATACATTTGGATCTGCGGGGCCCGCTACCTTAGCCTAAGTATTTGGCGAAGATACTGAGTTTTACGCGGAGCGCCTGCTGCCGCCAGACCTTCACAATCGATAGGGAAAACCACACCTTTCTTAGGTAAAAAAGGTGAAAAAGGGTCTTGACAGACAGACGGATATTAAAGTGATCCTATAGGGGATCCGTTTTTCCTTTTAAAGTACGGACCCTAAAAACATTTTTTTATACAACTAGATTGGCGAACAAGCATGCGGTCTGTATCAGATTGTAAGCTGTCACCGCAGCCTATTGACGCTCGCAACACCACAGTCCCCAGTAATTTATCTGCCATATCTCACCCTTCAAACCGAACACAGCTATATAAAATATAGCTCCATGGCGGTAGAAATAGGCGAGACAGAGGTAATCATGTCGACGACTTTTGTACAAAGTAATTTTTAAGAAGTATTTTTCATTAGGAATTATAATTTTAAAATTTTCATTTGTTGCGCTGTTTTACTTGAAAAATGATTATTATTTATGTAATACAAACAAATCTATAAATACATATCAATTTCATTTAATAACAACAGGGCAATTTATGAGATGCATTTATATGCCTATACGTTTGAGTTCCTGAGTGTGATGGTCACGCGAGTTCATTGCTTTTCCCCATCCCAAGAGTGCCCGTGCCTAAAGTTTTCCCTTAAAAACCTAGACCCATTGCACGTCTCAGCCATCTAGGACCTGCTCTAATACTTAAAAAAATAGGAGTCCAGTGACACATGTGCTAAAGAATATATATATATATATATATATACATATAAGACATGTGAACATTTCCAAGTTAAATATACTCCAATAAATGGATTTTGCTACCTATATAATACAGAGTGGAGGAAGGCCAAGACTTACCTACCATGATCAAATTGGTCATGTTCTATCAGAAGGTGATGTCAGGAGCCCTAGAAACCGGCGATCGTGCATGAAAAGAGCAATGAATGTTAAAGAAGCGAGTGAGGTATGTAAGGATCGAGTCACGTGGCGCTCGGTTCTCTCTGTCTACCCCGTAAGGGATTTGGCGTGAAGTTATAGATAGATATAAAACAGAGTGTAAGCTCTCAAGCCGTGGAATGAGCTCCCAGCCCAGGCTTTTCCATGGGGCTACAGTATGGAATTCTTCAAGAAATGCGTGAAGATATTTTAGAGGGTCGGCCACGCATGTTGTTGCAAATGTCCATAGGCAACGGTGACTGTTTACCATCAGGCAGGCCGTATGCTTGATTGCCACCTTAGGGGTATAAAAATAATATATAAATTTTACGTGTATGTGTTAGACCAAGTTTGCTAATAGGTTGTTTCCCACTGGTACGATTGGTCGATTGATTAATCACCCCGAAGGGATTTTTCTTCGTGTTGTAAGCCATATATATCAGGACATTTCCAACTTTTGAAACGTGTACATTTAGATATGTACGTACATACACTGTTTGTGTACTTATAAGAATTGAATTTACTCGTAGTTGTGTTTGTCCTACTGTACCTTATTTAATAGAATAATAGGTATTTAGTTAATGGATTCAGCTGTTATTTTGCAGTAGTAAAATTTAGGAGAGGGCGCATCACAGCTCTCAACTGGGGAAGTACCTCGACCTCACAGAAAATAGCAGCCAAATAACAATTTCCTTAAGGATCGTTGTACTCCTGCAAGTGAAGAGGTTACCAGTAAGCTCTTAAAAAGTTAGCAGCGTGTGTAATAACGCGAAACGATTCTTCTTATATTGCAACGGTTCATAGGTTACCGTAACCAGTCTACATCAGGTGGCCCGTATGCTTGTATGACTCCCGACGTCGTATAAAAAATATTATAGGCAATTTGATCTAAAACTCTTTGTACATAAAATAGTTTAGATCAAAATTCACATGCAACCGCTTTATATCAGGTGGGCCATATGCATGTATGCCTCTCAACGTTGTATAAAACATCGGCCAAGTGCGAGTGGGACTTGCGCACGAAGGGTTCCGTACCATTATCTATAAAAAATGCAAAAAAAAAATCACGTTTGTTGTATGGAAGCCCCCTTAAATATTTATTTTATTATATTTTTTAATATTTGTTGTTAAAGCGGCAATAGAAATACATCATCTGTGAAAATTTCAACAGTCTAACTATCACGGTTCATGAGATACAGCCTGGTGACAGACGGACGGACGGACGGACAGCGGAGCCTCAATAATAGGGTTCCGTTTTACCCTTTGGGCACGGAACCCTAAAAACGGGTTGCACTCC
Source organism: Pyralis farinalis (assembly GCA_947507595.1). Lineage (NCBI taxonomy): Eukaryota > Metazoa > Arthropoda > Insecta > Lepidoptera > Pyralidae > Pyralis > Pyralis farinalis. The sequence goes on along the minus strand of OX382257.1, from coordinate 28,111,334 downwards.
GGGAGTGCCGGCAGAAGTGAAAACTTGAACATTAACGTTGTGCATTTTTGAATATTTTGGTATTGTTAGAGAATAATTTCGCATGAATTGCTTTATTTATCAGTATAAAAGTACTATCTCGAGCTATCAGCAGTCGCCATCCGTGGATACGCGTAGCAGGCTGTAGTACAAACAAACACACACCCACACTCGCGCAAACAGCGATGTTGATAAACTACGTTGAACGAAACGCGTAAGCGCCAACAATTTAATGGCGCTTACAATGTTTGGGTCGCGAGAAAATAATGCCCTATGAACGATCTAGCGCTTCATGTTTTAAAAATATTTTTTTTTTGTGATGTAACTATAAATTTAGTTTAGGAAATTTCATGATTCTAGGTCAACGGGAAGTGCCCTATAGGTTTTGATTCCCTTGCGAGTGTCAAAATATGTGCATAAAGGAGGCATAAACAGCAGTTTGATTGCGTTGACTTAGAAGTTAGCTTTTTTCACTGTTCGAAGTAGAAGTGACCTGAGTATTTGATTTACATTTCAGCTTGATAGTTCCACCCGTCCCTGAGAAAAGGGGCTTTACAGACGGCAGACAGACAGACAAACAGATGAACAGACACACCGTCTTTTCGTTTTTCCTTTTGAGGTACAGAACCCTAAAAATAAGGATCTAAAGAAGCTTGATGGAGAATTTCTTGCTGAACCCGGTCTGGGTTCACCCGGCAGGAATTCACGGTAAATCTGGAAGTCCCGGCAAAATGGAGATCACAGATGGAAGTCACCTTGTGATCAACCACAGCAGCAGAGCTGGTGAAGGGGTTTATGAGATTACTGTCACAGATCGAGAGATCAGAGACAGGATACTTGGTGGGGCGGAAGTATAGATGATGTTAAATCCAGCGCTCCAAAATGCCTCAAGCAGCGTTGGAGGCTCAGTTATTTCATCCACGAGTTAGTTCAGTGAGCTCTAGCTTTTTCGCCTTGTATGGCTTATATATGGTACCATTCCAGTTCTTGTAATTTACTTTTTAGGGTTCCATTTCCGTACCTCAAAAGGAAAAACGGAACCCTTATATGGTCACTTTGTTGTCTGTCTGTCAATACCTTTTTTCTCAGGGATGGGTGGAGCTATTTTATCACTCGTTTATGCGCATATTTTGACACTCGCAAGGGAATCAAAATCAATAGGGTACTTCCCGTCGACCTAGAATCTAGAAATTATTTTTGTTAAGAAGCAATGCCATGTAGCACTTATAAATGAAAAAATCCGAAAACCGTAAATTTGTAGTCACAGCAAAAAAAAATAGCGAAAATAATTTGCGAAACTAATTGTTACGGAACGCTCGGTGCGCAAGTCTGACTCGCACTTGACGGTTTTTGTTTTTAATCTTTCGCCGCCATAAATTTAACATTTTAAATAAGAACTAACAAAATATCAAGTATTAATAGGGAAACTGTTTGTGACATCCAATTTTAACATGAAAGCAATAAGAGAAATTTCAGTGCGAACAAATTGAAAATATTAGCTATGCAGGAAGAATTACTAGTCAAAATGATTAAAATGTCAGAAAAAATTAAGTATAGATCGTTTTCTAAAGAAATTCGAGTAGTGTAGCTTAGTGAAAAAAACACCATCCTATTAACCGACAGTCCATGGTTCGAAACCTTGTGTGGATATGTAACATTAAATTCGTGTTTTCGGATTTATGTACATATTTGTAATTATCCCTTGCCGGCGGTGAAGGCAATGAAAGAAGGGTGACCTATCAAAAGTATGGGTTTCCCTTTGTGTTGTGGCAGTCTCTCCAAAATGGAAATGGCATAACGCTAGAAAGAAAATCGGCCAAGTGCGAGTCGGACTCGCGCACGAAGGGTTCCGTACCATTATCGATAAAAACAGCAAAAAAATCACGTTTGTTGTATGGGAGCTCCCCTTAAATATTTCTTTTATTTTAATTTAATTATTTATTCTTAAAGTGAATATATAACTAAATATTCTGTGAATATTTCAAGCGTCTACCTGTTGCCGTTATCAATATCAAGCAAAAAATTCACGTTTGTTGTATGGGAGCCCCTTTAAATATTTATTTTATTCTATTTTTTAGTACTCGTATTTGTTGTCATAGCGGCTACAGAAATACATTATCTGTGAAAATTTCAACTGTCTAACTATCACGGTTCAAGAGATACAGCCTGGTGACAGACGGACGGACGGACGGACGGACGGACAGCGGAGCCTCAGTAATAGGGTTCCGTTTTACCCATTGGGTACGGAACCCTAAAAAACGAGTAATTAAACATTGAAATTGAACTTTCGTCATCAAAAAGTTGAGGCTACCCTACCAGTGTCTGTGTGAGCAGCGGAAGTGGCAACGCGGCAATGAAACTCCATAAACTGTAAGCGTTTATATCTAACTGAAACAGTTTTACGTCAGGTAGGCCGTATGTTTGTTTGTATTGTACATAAAAAGAAAAAACACATTTTTTTTATACAACGTTGGAAGGTATTCAAGCATACGGCCCAGCTGCTGTAAAGCGGTTACCGTGGCCTATTAGCGCTTGTAATACATTAAGTATCACTCGCGCGATGCCTCCTCTGCTGCTAACTAACACAGTAACTCCTTAGGAGCTTACTGGTGACCTCACTCACACACAAGAACACAACAAGCCTCTTAGGGAGTCGTTATTTGGCTGCGGTTTTCTGTGAGGTGGAGGTACTTCCCCTGACGGGGTGCATTGATGCGCCCTACCTTTTTTAAAACATACAGACCATGACAAATAGACATGTTCATGCACACTAATATTTGTCTTGCGTGCGAATCGAACCCACGAGCGTTGGTGTCAAAGTAGCGTCAACCACTGAGCTCGTCGAAACAACCAAACTATACAAAATCATGCAGATCTCAGTTCTACTATGAAATAAGACGCATATGTTCGTAGGTCATAGTCTGTACATACTCGTACATATAACAATGCAATGAACCGGTTAGAATGCAGCGAGTATAGCGATAACAACCTACCGTAATAACTTATAATTATAGATTGATAACATTGTGCTCCTCATATATATATATAGTATATAATAGGAGCAGAGAGCTCGATGCCGTCGTTGCGCGTGTCATTTTAACCGAACCTGCAGGTTAAGCAACGTCGACCATAGCCTGTCTATAGATGGGTTCACCTATTTCGAGTTTCTCCATCGGAGGGCACGTTACGCCGTCGGTCCCGGTTGTTTTCGATAGACGACAGTCGTTAAGCTAAGTCAGTGGCCCTCGGGCGGCTTGAAAACACTGGCCTCCGCCAATCCGCATTTGAGCAGCGTGGTGGAGTATACTCTAAACCCCTTCGGTCGAAGTGAGACCCGTATCCCTGCAGTGGGATGAGTAAGGGTTGATGTGATTAGGGGCAGTGATTGCTCTTGGATAAAGAAACAGCATATTAACCGGCAGTCCCCGGTTCGAATCCTGGAGTGGGCCACTAAATTCGTATTTTCGGATTTATGTACATATTTGTATATATCACTTGCTTGAAATTATATTTAAAAAAATCGGCCAAGTGCGAGTCGGACTCGCGCACGAAGGGTTCCGTACCATTATCTATAAAAACGGCAAAAAAATCACGTTTGTTGTATGGGAGCCCCCCTTAAATATTTGTTATAAAAAATACAATAAATATTGGTGTATAACGTGTCTACCTTTTGAAACGTCGCTGGTAAAAACAGTATATTTTATTAGTGTCTGTGAAAACAAGAATGTGACAATGTCTATTCAATGTCTTTTAACACAAACCTATTAACTTAGTTACCACTTGCCGCATATAGGCACCTCTGACTCACAAAAACGGAGCATCTGCCGCCTTAATATGTTAGCGATTCGAATCTACTGACCAATGGGAGGATAATTTAACCAATAAGCTAATAAGTAACGCGATGTTGTTTTTTTATACTACGTCGGGAGGCATACAAGTATACGGCCCACCTGATGTAAAGCGGATACCGTAGCCTATTAACGCTTGAGATATATGAAGTATCACTCGCGCGATGCCTCCTCTGCTGCTTACACAGCAACTCCTTAGGAGCTTACTGATGACCTCACTCACACCCAGGAACACAACAACCCTATAGGGAGTTGTTATTTGGCTGCGGTTTTATGTGAGGTAGGGGTACCCAGACGGGCTGCGTTGATGCGCCCTACCTCTCTTAAAAACATCCAGACCAAGGCAAACAGACATGTTCATGCACACAAATGTTTGTATTGTGTGGGAATCGAACCCCCGTTGGTGTCAAAGTTGCGTCACTCACGATTGAGCCACGAGCTCGTCAAAATGTTGATTCGTAAACTAGACAATCAGAGATGTGCGTTCTGCTTAAGGCAGAATTTTTTATGCAGTCTTGTAAATAACAAATTATTTAACATAATAAATCCAAGGTTGCAACAACAGGTTACTATTAGTAATTGAATAATTTGTATAATTGTATTTGAGTATATAAATTATATTAAATTGTTATTTCGTAATATGAGTCATGTTCACACGTCATACGATGACATGTCTACGATCGTTCACAAGGCACGTAGCTTACAGCTTGAAGTTGTGTGAATGCCAATTTTTGGTTCAATATTGTCAACCTTAAAACAACTGATTATCTTCTATACTGATGTATTACTCAACTTTACGAAGACGTTTTTGAGTTCAAAATATTTCTAATGAATAAATGTATACTTAGCTAACTTTACATTTAAAAAGCATATTAATATTTCGTCCATTCATTCATGACGTATTGTTTAGGAAACAAACAATCATATCCCTGTTCCAAATTCGAGACGAGTATTGCAAGTATTTGCTTTTAAATATTTATTTTTTTATTATCAGCAATAATGATAATACAATATTGCTTAGTCATTTCTCCTACTCAAATCAAAAACAGGTCAACATAATATGTAATAATACAAAAAAAAACTAGATATAAAGTGATATTTTTTTTTTATTTCATTTTAAGCACAATACAAAACAATCTTGACGGTACAATAAAATAAACAAATAACAATTATGATATTTACGAGTATAATTCATCACAGGCAGCGGGGTTACAGTATAATTTATACATCAAAAAATAATATGTTATCTATGTTCTACCCTTGTACGTACAAGTTAAAAAGTTAAAAATGGCATCCACTACCCTATATTAAAATGTAATGAAATATATATTTTATAGTCAACAACCGCATACAATTTTACGTTAAATTAATTTTAAATACCTGAATAAGATATAAATATACCACTAACAAATTCCCTGATGTTGGTAACTGCTTACTACCGCCGCATGGACCTAACTAAATTAATACAGACATCGCTTCCACTAATATTATTCCAAACCTCCATACAATGAGCCTGTAATGCCTCTGCAGTCCTCTCGTTTCGCATATTCCATCTTTGCACCATCAAACCCCATATATTTTCTATGGGATTTAAATCTGGTGATTTTGCTGGCCAAGGAATTACGGTAATGTTCGGGTACTGATCAAACCACTCACAAACAGTATGCGCTCGATGGACAGGGCAGTTGTAATGATAATTGTGGCATTTCATTCATTGGTCTAGCAAACGATAATCTACTTTGCTTATGAGACTCGGTTAAATATGTTTTTTTGGCTGGCTTTCTATGATGCAAGCCCTCCAATATGCAAGGCTCAACGACCGTAGATACCGAGGTGTCAAACAAATTCGGAAACTCAGCAATCGACATGAAGCCATTGATATCAAATTGATGACACATAAATCTGATCATTCATTCAACGATTTCACAAAATAGAAAACAAACAAACCTTGTAATAAAATTTAACCGCTAAGTTGAGATTGGAACAAAGGACTGGCGATAAGTTTGATTTTGTCATTTCACCACTCTGTCACTCTGTCAACAATTGAATTGGTGAAATTATGGATGTATAGTGTAGATAGAATTAACTATCTCTATCGGTACTGTATCTTATTCGTCAATTTCTCGGTAACGTGTAGGTAACTATAATGAATGATTGTTTTGTTATTTATGCAAGTGTGTGCGTGCCAACCGGCCACAAGCGTGTACGACGTACGACGAGGATTTCTTCCATTCGTTCTTTGTAGACTTTTGACGTCGACCATACTTACCTATTAATCCTATAATGTGTATTAGTAATGGGAACAGCGTTAAAAAATACATGTATTTTAAATATAGCCGTTGTATTTTTAATTAAAATACAGTAAAAGTATTGCAATTTACATGTTATTATTATTGTATTGAAATATATATATTTGGAAAGTTTCATATGTAATGGGGATACCCTTTCAGCAAGAGGTATTTTGGGTCATTATATCTTCTTCATAAGCAGATTTTTAATTGCCAGTTGTGGCTCTCGGATCGAACCCCTCACCCTCATAAAAAACTGCAGCCTATAAACAACTTCAGTGAGCGAGGTCACCAGTAAGCTCCTAAGGAGTTGCTGTGCTAGCTGCAGAGGAGCCATCGCGCGAGTGATACTTAATGTAACCGCTTTACATCAGGTGGGCCGTACATGTGTTCCAACGTTGTATAAAAAAAAACTCGCCCGAGCGCGGAGCTGTGAATGTATGAGTTAATTTTTTTTTACATATTATATCATTGAACAATGTCCGAGAATCTCAGTCAAAGAAAAGACATCTCAGTGGTCACGGTAATTAGACTACTTGGTACACGTGGAGGTAAACGCTGATTCCGAAAGAAGTAGTAAGACGGTTGAGTGACAAGAATTATGATAGTTGGTTATATAACGTCTGGAGGCATACAAGCATACGGCCCACCCGATGTAAAGTGGTACCGTTACCTATGAACGCTTTTAATACATTAATTATCACTTGCGCTATGCCACCTCTGCTGACACAGCAAGTCCTTAGGAGCTTACACACACAGGAACACAACCCTTCAGGGAGTTGTAATTTGACTGCGATTTTCTGTGTGGTGGAGGTACTTCCCCAGACGGATTGCTTTAATGCGCTCTATTTTTCTTATTTGAATTTAATTTGCATTTGAATTTACGGAATCAAAATATATGTAATTTTGAAAGTAAAGTTGAGTGAATTGTATGTCCTCGACATCTATCTATCCTACCTATCCTTTGTATATTTTGGACTTGTGCCTCATATTAAAGCTGGGAGACGAAGGATTTCCTCCCAAGAATAGCAATTCGTTAATTAGCTTACCAATTTGGTGAAATGTTGGAGTTGACGCACAACTTTAACGACGAAAGCTTTCTCGAAAGAAACTCTGAGATAAGTTCGAGACAACTGAGTGCTTGCCTTATTTTTGCAATGCCCGTCTGATGAGAAGCAACCTTGTGTACGCTTATGCAACCGTAGTACTCGCAACTTCAGAGGCGTCACTCGTGCGTTGCCTACGTTATGAAAACGTTTTAACGCCCTTTTTGAAGAAGCTCGTGTTGTAGTGCCTGAAGAAAATCTCAGCAGATTTCTCAACTAAAGAGTTCTCAGAATAAAACCTCTCTGGAACTATATAGTACGTGACCATTACGGATGTAGATGAAGTCGTAGATCATATAAATATGAATGAGCGAACGACTTCCACTGAACACAAGTTGCAGCTTTATTTTCTGCTAACAACTGTCTTAACCGAAATGACCATATTCTAACCATTTTCTAAGAACTCGTATCACGAAATATTTTTATCGGAGTCGAATAAATCGCGAGAAAATAAAAATAAAAAAGTGTTATTATATTCATACATTGTTAGGTTAAGTTCCTTTCGAGGGCAATTTGACGTATCTAATATTAACATTTCATTTTCAATGGTTCAGTGAATGAATGAGTGAGCAGGCTCTGTACAATAACTTATTATTGTTTATCGAAATTGCGTAAAAACGCCCTTGTTGCGTTAGGTATAGTTTGGACCTCTGGCTCGCTTAGTTACTGGAGTTACTTTTACCACTAATAGTTCTGATTTTTGAGTGACCTGTATAACCTCTTTAACTTAACTGTTCAGTATTTTTTCTCGAAGACTATACATTTCTGAGTTCTTTAGTTTAGAGAGGAGAATGGAACGACAATACTAAAATACCTAAAATTTTACATGGTCACATGTAAGTGGAACAACAATATAGTCGAAAGTCAGGTGGTGGCAACACTAAAGGAACAAAAGAACTATCGCCGTTTCGAACAGTGAATCAAACTTCGATTATTAAATTGAAGGAGGGACGAGACAATTTACAGTACTGAGGAAGAAATTCAATAAAACATTATAAACACAAAAACATCTAAAAGAAACGCTATCGGAGGACAGCAAATCAAACGGAGTGGGGAAGAAAACTCGATAAGAGGCACTGAATAGACATTTATAGTAATAAACGCTTATTTAGAAGAAAAAGTGCGAAAGTAAAAATCTGATTGATGATTAAATTGATGAGTATTGTGTAGAATGAATGAAAAAAAAGAGAGCAAGTATCGAATGTGATTGTAGTATATCATTCAAAAATACTGCAGTAGTTGTGGAAAATTGAAAGCTTTGACTTCATAACTAATGAATCATATTGAAACTTAATATCTGTTAATTAATATTTACACTAAAGTTAATTGCCATATTGTTCATTAACCTTAAGGTTATTAATCTACAACTTGACATAAAAAATATACGTGTATTGGAACGGAATTTGGAGGTTATATTTTAAAGTTTACCGCATTGCGATTTTAACCGTTCACAGTATTATTTGAATAGTATTTCGATTAATAACGAACCGAACGATGTCAATTAATAAACACCGATTAAATTTACATAAAGTTCCTATAATCCAAATAATCAAATTAATAGCGAGTTTTCTCTTTTTTAGTATAAGTTCAGCCTAGTGATTCTGCTTTGCTTGATGGTAAGCGAAAGAGGAGCCCAAATCGCAACTGCGTCTGACAAAAGACTTCACAGTGTCATGACAGTTTTTATTTTTTTTATTTTATTGTCGGACAAATTACACAGCGCCACCTAGCCCCAAAGTAAGCGAAGCTTGTGTTATGGGTACTAGACGACTGATAAACATACGTAAATAGTTTTTTTTGTAAATACATACTTATTATACATAGAAAATACCCAGACCAAGACAAACAGACATGTTCACGCACACAAATGTTTGTACTGTGTGGGAATCGAACCCACGAGCGTTGGTGTCAAAGTAGCGTAACAGCGCGTTTCACCACTGCGCCGGTAGTCTCTGCCTCGGCTGCTGCGGTCGTCCGCCATCTGGAACAGAATCCGCATGCCCCCATCACCACCGTCGCTGCCACGACTGGCCTGGTCGTCGCTGCGACACGTGTTTCGCCTCTCCACGAGGCATCATCAGGCGTTGTAGACGTTAATCGTAAGAATAACATGCTACGAGTAGTACTAGTTCGGTTCATGTTCATGTTTCCTGATGGCACTGGCAGAGACGACCAGAGCAGCCATGACAGTGATAGTGACGGATGGGTGCCGGTCGGCGCTAGTTGGGATGAATTAATCGGTAGCGCAAGCACACAAAGTAATTTAGATTCAAATTTTGATGATCTCGGTGGCTCAGTCGTGAATGACGCGGCTTTGACACCAACGCTCGTGGATCGATTTCCACACAAGACAAACATTTGTGTGCATGAACACGTCTGTTTGTCTTGGTCTGGATATTTTAAGAGAGGTAGGGCGCATCAAAATAGCCCCTCTGAAGTACCTTCACCTCATAAAAAACCGCAGCTAAATAACTCCCTAGAGGGTTGTTGTCTTCCTGCGTGTGAGTGAGTTCACCAGTAAGCCCCTAAGGAGTTGCTGTGTAAGCAGCAGAGGGGGCATTGATACACTAAGTATGTATACATTAAGTATGTATTACAAGCGTTAATAGGCTACGGATAACTGCTTTACTTCAGGGGGGCTGTATGCTTGTATGCCTCCCGACGTTGTATATAAAAAAAGATTTGCTTTATAATATATATGACAGTTACATACCACTAATGTACAAATAATCCAAACAAATGTGCCTAAAATATTTCTTATAATCAGATAATCAAGATGGCAGACGTTCGTAATACTGGCGTGGAACTGAACTGGTTGTGTTTAATGGACCAATTTTGTCGCATAATATTAAAATAACAGCGTCTACTTTATGATAAAACCCAACATTCAAGATGAATATTAACTATAATGTTAAAAAAAACCGAGCAACTCGTCTGGGGAAGTACCTCCACCTCACAAAAAACCGCAGCCAAATAACAACTACCTAGAGAGTTGTTGTGCTCCTGCGTGTGAGTGAGGTCACCAGTGAGCTGCTATGGAGTTGGTGTGCTAGTAGCAGAGGAGGCATCGCGCGAGTGATACTTAATGTATTATATCAAATCTTTGCTATGATTACATAAACGCAATTCGTAAAGAAAACAACACACATGAAGAGTACATTTTCTCTAAATTTGCATGGACTTAATTCCAATCTGTCTTAATAGAACACAGTTTCAATTATCTAAATTCTCTCAGGCGTCCCTGAGAATTACTAAATATATAAAAATAAAAACCGCCCAAGCACGAGTGAGACTCGCGCACCGAGGGTTCCTTACAAACTTGTATGTTCGTAAATAGTATGTCCATCGCGGACGCCTAGTCTCTAAGATTTGTAAATTTCCACCCAAAATAAGTCCTCAAAACGTATTATTACAATATTAGTCAAGACACTAATATTTGGGAAGCACAGGGTGGATTTCGAAGCTACAGAGGATGTAGAATCTCTGGAACATTTTGCCCAGATATGGGGTTGACGGTGACTTGCTCCGTGCTGTGCAATCCACTTATGAGGATTGTACAGCATGTGTGCAGATGGACGGTAGCTTGTCGCTCTGGTTTAATATCAACAATGGTGTCAGACAGGGATGCGTGCTGTCGGCTCTATTCATCCTGTATCTGGACAGTTGCCTTCAGAGAATAAGAAATATGAATGTGGGAATGCTAATGGGTGACTCAATGTCAACTGCCTGCTTTATGCAGACGACGCGGCATTAATCAAATCAAATGTATTTATTGTGGAACACAAATATTAAGGTAGTACAATTATAACAAGTAGTCTCATTGTGTCCCGTCCTTATGGACATTCAATAATTTAAACAATACAGAAAATAAATAAAAAATGAATTAGATTAATAGTATAATTATATAAATTAATATAATTAGTCAATAAGATTCCGTCAAATTATCATCTAAGTATTCTTTAACAATATAGCACTTATTAGTCAAAAATAATTTCAATTTAATTTTAAATGTCACTAAGTCTAAAGCTCTAAAACCATCTGGTAATTTATTAAAAATAATGGGAGCCATCCCAATCACATTTTTACATAACAGGGCAGTTTTATGTCCACCAGAGGCCAGCTTGTGTTTGTATTGTGACCTAAGTTGAACTGGCCTTCTTCTTGTTTCTGCTAGTTTAACAAAAAGGTGTGGATTTGCTTTTACAAACAAGCATATTTCCATTATATATAAATACATAGAGTAAGTAGTTTAAGTGATTTAAAGATGGGTACACAGCTGTCTCTAGATTTTAATCCGCACATTGCTCGTAAACATCTTTTTTGTACCTTAAAAACTTTTTCATTTTGCATTGAGTTACCCCAAAATATAACACTATAGCTTAAATGTGATGTAACTAGACCATGATAAGCCACTATTTTTTTGACTTTTTTTGTCAACTTTAATAAAGCATAAGACGACTCGCTAATTTTTTTACAAACTTATTCAACATGCGCCGTCCAAGTTAGCCGCTATCAACCATAATCCCAAGAAATTTATATGATTGTACTTCTTCCATGCTATGATCTTTGTAGCTTATATTAAGTATAGGGGGTAACTTTCTATTAAAAAACTGCATAATCTTAGTCTTTTGTAAATTAATTTTTAAATTATTATCGTCTAACCATTGTATAATATCACTTAAAGCGTTGTTTATGTCAATTTCATATTCATCTATATTGTTGCATTTAATTATTGCTGTGCTATCATCAGCAAATAACACCATTTTTTGTCGGACGTATTTGGGCAGGTCATTGACATAAATAATGAACAGTAAAGGCCCAAGAACACTTCCCTGTGGTACCCCAAATCTATTTAATTTATATTCTGACAAATATTTATTCTCTTGTTTATTTTGTGGATTTATACTAGATATTTCGACACACTGATTTCTATTATTTAAATAAGACTATTAAATTCAATATAATTACCTCTTATGCCATACGCGTTTAATTTTCTTATTCGTCTCATTAATTAGCTAATAGCAGAATCACCGTCCGAAATGCAAATACTAGTTATAACATTATAGCATGCCCCCACCACCACCGTCGCTGCCACGACTGGCCTGGTCGTCGCTGCGTCACGTGTTTCGCCTCTCCACGAGGCATCATCAGGCGTTGTAGACGTTAATCGTAAGAATAACATGCTACGAGTAGTACTAGTTCGGTTCATGTTCATGTTTCCTGATGGCACTGGCAGAGACGACCAGAGCAGCCATGACAGTGACAGTGACGGATGGGTGCCGGTCGGCGCTAGTTGGGATGAATTAATCGGTAGCGCAAGCACACAAAGTAATTTAGATTCAAATTTTGATGATCTCGGTGGCTCAGTCGTGAATGACGCGGCTTTGACACCAACGCTCGTGGATCGATTTCCACACAAGACAAACATTTGTGTGCATGAACACGTCTGTTTGTCTTGGTCTGGATATTTTAAGAGAGGTAGGGCGCATCAAAATAGCCCCTCTGAAGTACCTTCACCTCATAAAAAACCGCAGCTAAATAACTCCCTAGAGGGTTGTTGTCTTCCTGCGTGTGAGTGAGTTCACCAGTAAGCCCCTAAGGAGTTGCTGTGTAAGCAGCAGAGGGGGCATTGATACACTAAGTATGTATACATTAAGTATGTATTACAAGCGTTAATAGGCTACGGATAACTGCTTTACTTCAGGGGGGCTGTATGCTTGTATGCCTCCCGACGTTGTATATAAAAAAAGATTTGCTTTATAATATATATGACAGTTACATGCCACTAATGTACAAATAATCCAAACAAATGTGCCTAAAATATTTCTTATAATCAAACAATGAAAGGTGATTATATGAAGAAAAGCTTACAATTGAATGGGAAGATGTTATTTGGAAGAGAGACAACCAGAACGAACACTAGGATTACGGTTGATGGTGTAGTGTTTGAGCAAATGGAGGAGATTGCATGTCTTGGAAGCGCCTTTAGCAGCGATAGAAGGTACACTGTTGATGTGGAGAGTGGAGGGCGAGTGCAGGTAATAGCGTGAATGAGCGTTGGGTAAACTTCTAGGCAGCCGAAACCTAAGCCAGAATTCACAGCACGTTGTACACAACGCGGTGCTAATCCCAACGCTAACTTATGGAAGTGAGAAATGGGTATGGCAGAGAGTGCATGAAAGTAGAATAAATACGGCCGAGATGAGAGCATAGCGCAAAATTTGCGGCATAACGCTTGACGTAAGAAAGAGAGTTGATCTGAGAGTGTCGGTGTTAAGATAAGAAATTCATATATATATACAATGTGAAAGTGGAAGGATGTGGTAGCCGAGGAAGACCAGGCCTAACCTACCATGACCAAATTGGTCGTGTTTTATCAGAAGGTGATGTCAGCAGCCGTAGAAACCGGCGAGCGTGCATGAAAAGAGCTATGAATGTTAGAGAAGCAAGTGAAGTTTGTAGGGACCGCATCTTATGGCGCTTGATTACCTCTGCCTACCCCGCAAGAGACCTGGCATGAAGATATACGTACATTAATATTATAATTATACGTTTTGGGGAAAATAGATGAATTTGAATTTTGGAAATCAAAGTCTTAAATAAGCACAATTCTATACACTTATTTAAAAACAAGTACATATAACAGTGAAGGCAGTTAGGTAACGTATAGCTACATTAACGAAAATAATTAGGTAGAATTACTGAAGTCTTAGTGTGAACTGAGCAGCGATACACTAGTGGATAAAGAACCGCCTAGCGACCAACAGCTCCCCGATTCGAATCCTGGCATGTACCACTAAATCCGTGTTTTCGGATTTATGTACATATTTGTAATTATCACTTGCACGGCGGTGAAGGAAAACATGAGGAAACCCGCACGTTCAAGAAATTATATATCGTAAGATGTGTGACCTAACCTAAGAATGATCTGGTTTCCCTCTGGGTTGTAGAGCTCTGACGGCAGTCGCTCCATGTAAAAATCAGTAGCTTCGCCAAATCCTTAGGCTTAGGTAGCGGACCCTGCCAATCCTAATGGATTAAACCGGATAACGCTAAGATGAAGAAGACTGAAGTCCGTAAACTATGAAAGCACAGACCATTGCTCTAAAGAAAAGATGAACTGAATTGAAGAGAAAATTAACTTTGCCGTGCCGGAAAACTGTTCTCGATATAGATATAGGTTAATTTACCAACTGCAAATACGTTTCACTTGTACTATATTGCTTCTTCCTAAATTTCATGATTCGTGGTCACCGAAAGGTACCCCATAGGTTTTCCTGTCGAGGTACGGAACTCTAAAAACACACACAACGATTTAGTTCCTACTTTTTGAAATGGGTAAAATATAATTGACTTTAGGACAGTTTCTTGGCACACCGATCGCCGCCTGGGCCCAATTGGACACGGATACGTTTTCGTGAGCTCCTGGGAATGCCCCCAGGCCTTTTCAAAGTAGTTATTATACATAGAACGTTATGTACAAATAGAGTATTTATTGTCCAGTGTAGTTTAAGGCAGTTTAAAGAACAGAGAGAGGTAAGGCGCATCAAAACAGCCCGTCTGGGGAAGTACCTCCACCTCACAGAAAACCGCAACCAAATAACAACTTCCTAGAGGGTTGTTGCGTTCCTGCGTGTGAGTGAGGTCACCAGTAGCTCCCAAGGAGTAGCTGTGTAAGCAGCAGAGGAGGCATCGCGCGACTAAGAATTAATTATCTCAAGCGTTAACAGGCTACGGTACTCGCATTACATCAGGTGGGCCGTATGCTTGTATATCTTCCGACGTAGTATTAAAAAAAGTCATCAGTTTAAACAAAGAAACAGGGAACGTTTAGTATATGAGTATTTACATAATATTTTATGAATAATGCCATTTAAAAGGTCACTAAACTAATTAATTAACTAAGGCCGAGACTAACCTACCACGACCAAATTGGTCGTGTTTTATCAGAAGGTGATGTCAGGAGCCCCAGGAACCGGCGAGCGTGCATGAAAGAGCTATGAATGTCACAGAAGTGAGTGAAGTATGCAAGGACCGCGTCTTATGGCGCTCGGTACTCTCTGCCTACGCCGCAAGGGACTTGGCGTGAAGATATACATACATACAAAACTAATTTACAATACTATCTGAGAATAAATTTTGACGAGATCGGTGGAGCAGTGGTTAGTTATGTTACTTTGACACCAACGCTCGTGGTTTCGATTCCCATACAGTACAAAGATTTGTCTGGATGAACATATCTGTTTGTCTAGATTTGGGTGTTTTCAAGAGAGGTAGGGCGCATCAAAAAGCTCTTCTGGACAAGTACGTTGACCTCCCAAGAATCTGAATACAACTCCCTGGATCGTTGTTGTGTTCCTGTGTGTGAGTGTCACCAGTAAGCTCCTAAGGAGTTGCTGTGTCAGTAGCAGAGGTGGCATCGCGCGAGTGATTCGTAACGCGTTGTCTTCGTTCATAGACTGCGGTAACCGGTTTACATCGGGTCAAGCGTATGGAGCAAGAGTGAGTGGAAATGTAGGCAGGGGTCGGTCTGGACGATCACATGTTGATCACTGAAAAACGGTCAATCAAAAGCAACCTACCATGCACGAAGAGGTTGATGTAAGTAAAAGAAGCTAAAGAGATGTATTTGGATCGGTGCACCTAGAGACAGACGTGAAAGTATGTATGCATGTAAAACCATTGTATTTATTTATTAGAACCCATGAAATATGGCCATCGAACAATGCTGAAACATTTTTCTATCTTTATATAAAAAATCAATGTTTGTCTGTATGCCCTCTATGGACTCAAAAACGGCTGGGCAGATTTTGATGAAATTTTCAGTGAATCTTCAGGTTAGCCCAGCAGGTGATCCTGTGAAGTTTGGTAACGATTGGATCACCCGTGCGAAGCTGGGTCGAGTAGTTAGTAAAGTATAAAAATATAGTCAGTGTCTATTCACATAGCCGCTTTAGTTTCGGTTTTACTTATTTTATTTAAAAAGTTTTACTTCGTAACTTTTTAATTTACCATTATGTATTTATCGACATTGCAAAAAAATACAAGGGAGAAAAGTACACGAAGTAAGTTTGTAAGTTTAATAACTATTAGACTTATTATGATCATCTTCACCAAACGTATGCGGTACATATAGAACCTCCTTATTTTTTGAAATTGGTCAAAACGCTGAAGAGATAAGCTCACAATATCACAACCATCTTGTGTGTAAATAAGGTTTCCACCTGCGTGAGTGAGTGCCCTCGCAATGCTGTTCCCCGTTTCAATTCAGTACGATAACCGCTTCGCATAAGGCGAGTCGTATAACTGTTCCGGATGAATTAACAACATAGAATTGCATAATTTTGATTAAATATTACACTGAAAGATATGGATATCTTAATTCACTGCTATTTTATAAATAACTATATAAAATAAATAATATTAAAAGTATGTATTCCTCATCCTCAGATCTATATGTAGTGTTCCATGGTTTATATCACTAATGCAGAAATACACAAGGAAGTACAAATGAACACAGTCGAGGAAGAGATCCTTGTTGCTGCAGAAAGATATCGGGGAAAACTAGAGACCCATCCTAATGAACTGGCTGCTAAGCTGCTACTATGCAAGAATTTATCAAAAGCGACTTAAAAGGAAGGATATCATAATTCCTGAAGAATGAGTAGAGGTTCTCACTGGAGGACACAGTCTTAATGTGACTGCAGCCTTCACCGCATCTGCTAAAAGCGCAATTTATCGCTGATCGCAGATACACATTAGAAAAAAAAAGTATATATTATTAAAACAAAAAATGTTAATAAAATAGCAAAAAAATGACGTACATATATTCGTACGTACATATATTATTATTCTAGCAAACGAAATGCATGTTTTTAAAAATGGCCCTTATGGAAATAAAACATGTAATTCAAATATCACCATAACGTACTTGTATAATTTGAAAAAGGGATTGAAACAAGAAGTTACCCAAAATACACGAAATCCTTCGTCGAGTTCTGCGGATCACAATCAAATCACTGATCAAAAGACACTTAATGATCACTTGATTATCATATCACTGATCAAATTGACCCACGCTCACACGTCTGCCCTTTGATAGAACAGAACCGCGACTGTTTATGTAAAACAGCTTATTATTTAAATCTGTATGTTGCAGTAGGTATATAAAATTGTTACCGGTGGAATGTTTAGCAGTTTTTATAAAACAAAAACAGACTTAAAGTAGAATCTACGTAATATATGACTGCATCAAAAATAAATAATGAAATGTTCACGGTTAGATCCAATAATAAAATATTTCCAATAAATTATTTAGGTTCATACAGATTTTAAGAATTTTGAATCATTTGAACATTTACGGAATGGTTCGCTTGAATACGCTAAAACGGCAATGTTATGACACCATTAGCTGCTAAGTGGTGACGTTTCACCACTGCGCCACCGAGCTCTGTAGAGCAGTGGTGAAACGCGCTGTCACGTTACTTTGACACCAACGCTCGTGGGTCCGATCCACACGGGACAAACATTTGTGTGCATGAACATGTCTGTTTGTTCTAACCTGCTTTGTGTGCTTCCGCCACCAATTAGTTCATGCGGCCTAGCGCCGGCCGGCACCCACCCACTACTGTTAGTACGTGCAACATGCCGTCGCTGCCATGGCTGCTCCGGTAGTCTCTGCCTCGGCTGCTGCGGTCGTCCGCCATCTGGAACAGAAACTGCATGCCCCCACCACCACCGTCGCTGCCACGACTGGCCTGGTCGTCGCTGCCACACGTGTTTAGTCTCTCCACGAGGCATCATCACGTGTTGTAGACGTTAATCGTAAGAATAACATGCTATAAGTGTTTTCATAACAAAATAGCGACAATTGTTATGAAAAAAACAATATATAGCCTAAAGTATATTTGGAGCGTATTATAGTTTTAGTAGCTGTTCTACGTAATTTATGGAAACCATTATGCACCTATTGATTTTTAATCAGCTTTATAATATATATTGTTTTATTCTTCAGGCTGTATTGTAGTTCTTATTATATAACTTATCATTAACAATCTCTTTAGACATACGTATTTGCTTGCTATCCAATATGTATTTATGCATGTAATAAAATTGTAACGGAGTATAATTTGTACATTAAATATTTTCTGGAAAATCTCAAATATAAAAAGGTCCAATAAAGATAAAAAAAAGATAAAAATCATTTATTTGCCATTAGACCCTTACGGGCACTTAGACACGTCTTACATTCTTTAAATTAAATCACATTGTATCTTAATAATTTTCTAGTTTTTTTTTTACTTTTAATCTCTCTTTTTTAATCTACCAGCATTTCGGAAATGACCATTGGAGAAGAAGAAATGCCAAAAGAAACTTGCCAATATGGGTCTTTTTTCAATATACTCGTACATATGGGCACAGCTAGTACAGACTAAAACTGTACTATAGCTGTCATGTATATATCTTTAAATCATCCTCACAGACAGGTATTGTAAAACTATAGTTTTTACAAAAATGTACAATTACATCATAAAAATAAGTTTAGAACGGTGTTTACCTATCTATAACATTGTACAGACGCCTAGTATCAAGTGATACTATAATAGCACTTAGAACTGTGAAAAGTAAGAGATCACATGCAAAATACAATCTGCATACAGTTATGACAATAAAATTCAGCTTGCAGAGTCATAAAATACTTAAAGCTCTATAGTAGAGTTTTAATACTCTGTTAATACACCTTTAGTTTACGCGGGTCCTTTAACAAAGATTTTATACCGATTGAGTCTATAGGTGTGACCAGGTTCGGTCAGATTTGAGCTAGATTTAGGTCAGATACGATAGATGGCTGTCGTTAAGACAAAATGTTGGTCGCGTTTGGGAAAGTAGCTCCATTTCACAGAAAACTGCAGCCAAATAACAACTTTGATTGAGTTTACTGGCAAGTTACTGAGGAGACGCTGTATTACCAGAGGGGGTGGCGGTGAGCAAACGATACTTCATGTACTATAAACGTTTATAGGTTACGGAAACTACTTTACATCAGGTGGGCCATATACTTGTATGCCTACCGGCGCTATATATAAAAATGAAGAACATTTGAGTTAAGTTTAGGTCAGATTCATGCAGGTTAAGGTTGGATTTGGGACTGGGGTCTTGTTGTGATCTGGCCCGGTTAGATTCGGTTTGGATAAAAATGTAGAAAAAATATGTTTCTGACCAGAACAGTAACAGTTTTGTAGAAATCATTAAAATCTTTTACAAACTAAACTTGTTCCTCAAATCTTCGGAGCACAAATCCGATTGGCATTATCTGCAAGAAAAACTTCATCTTAGCGTCATCCCGTTTCTTAATCCATTAGGATTGACAGGGTCCACCATTTAAATCTAAGGGTTTGGCGAAGATACAGATTTTTACATGGAGCGATTGCCGACACACCTCCACAACTCAGAGGGGAAATCAGACCTTTCTTAGGTCACACGTCCTTCAAAATATATTTTCTTGAACGTGTGAGTTTCTTCACGATGTTTTCCTTCACCGCCGAGCAAGTGATAATTACAAATATGTACATAAATCCAGAGAAGAACACACTATGTTATTATGTTGGAAACGCTATTAAAAACCGTTTTGAATAATTTTTTATACTATGTCGGGAGGAATACATTTACGGTGGGCCGTATGCTTGTTTTCCGTAGCCTATTAACGCTTGCGGTATATTTCGGCCTCCTTGGGAGCTTACTAGTGACCTCACTCACACGCAGGAACACAACAACCCTCTAGGGAGCTGTTATTTGGCTGCGGTTTTCTGTGAGGCGGAGGTACTTCCCCAGACGGGCTGCTTTGATGCGCGCTACCTCTCTTAAAACATCCAAACCAAGACAAACAGACATTTTCATACACACAAATATTTGCCTTGTGTGGGAATCGAATAAATGTTTGTGTTAAAATATTGTTAAGTTTGTGCTTTAACTGAAGAATCTTGTATAACATAACATGTTAAACGAGTAATTCATATGTATATATATATATTTTGAAAACGGCTCTTTTGATTTGGATCAAATTTTATTTTTAAGTTGTTTTTTTCAAAAACAAAAACGTTAATTTCCCCAAAAGAACATCATATAGGCACTCACATACTGCGGATCGTACTATCGTACAACACTAATACCAGTTAAACGACATTATGATTATTGCGTATTTGGTTGCGCCTTATGTGGGCTATCTTATACGGTCACATTGGTCCCCAGTTCAAACCCCACTAATGGCACTCTCTTTTCACACATACAAAATTATTAGATACTTAATTCACGGCACATATTTCCGCCACTCTTTAAAAGTGTGTACTGTTTCTACAGAAAATTACAAAAATAATGTGGCATCTTTCCATTCAATCCGAATTTGCAACATAGCTGTAACATTATATCAGGTTCTATAATGCAGAAACTTGTGTTAACGACTGGTTTAAACCTTGGTAATGACCGCGCGACTTGACACCGTGGGTACATTGCTTGTACGCCGCCCAACTCAGGAGTTCTCAAACTTACAGCACTATATATCTCTTAAAAAACTATCTATCCTATATCTTTACGCAAATTCGTACTTAACACATCTCACTTTACTGTTTAACGTTTACGTACTTTTCACGCTTGCCGATCACTAAGGCACCTGACCCTCATACTGAAACACGAACATTTTGGTCATGGTAGGTGAGTCTTGGGCTTCCTTTGCTCCTACATCCTTCTACTTTCGCACGGTATATCTGTTTCGTCATTCTTTCTTCTAGTATTTTTACCACATGTCCGATCTAGTGAAGCGTGCCTGTTCTAATCTTACCACCGATATTCCCTTTCAGACCAACTCCCTTTTATATGTCTTCATTGCGAACTCTGTTTACACGTGTTAAAAAAGCAGATCTCTATTATTGGCTTAACCGTGTAACATGCAAATTAAGAACCTCCTTCTTTTTGAATTGGTTTAGGAAGAAACTATATTTTTATACATATAGTATATGCTCTTACAGTTATCAATTTGAAGTTAATTTTTTTGTACCACTAAGGTGGAAAACATGCTTACGGCCTGCCTGATGTTAAGCAGTTATCGTAGCGTATGGGTATTTGCAACACCAGGGGTGGCACTCTTGCGTTGCCGGCACTGCAAAAATCTCCTCACACCTGTCTTGAAGAACCCCATCCTGTAGTCCCTAGAAAAGACTTCGGCATTGAGATGATTTAGAGTTCTCGATAGAAAACTTCACGTGAACCGCACAGTTCGTGACCATTGCGACTCCAGTGTATGAGGATAAAGTCCCAGCTATCGGCGAGACGTTCGATTGTAAAATGAGGCTGTTGGCATCATGTCGAACAACTCCTCGGAACACAATCCATTGTACAATCGGGAGAACACGCAAAGGGAGGCAAAATCTCTCCTAAAACTCAAGGGCTCAATACCATGTGTGAATTTAGGATCATCAACGATCCTCACAGCTCGTTTTTGCACCGAGTCATAAGGCCCAACTGATATCCAGGTGTCCCCGCCCAAAGGTGACTACAGTACTCCATATGCGGTCCGACTTGTTATAAGTCACAAGTAATATGAGAGAAGAGATATCTTTGCCCCGAGCTGAAATACTGTTTGGCTCTGTTGAGCACACCAAGTTTCTTGGACACCAGCTTGACTGCGGTACTGAACATCGACCATTCCTGGCTTTTAAACATGCACTCGCAAACCAACTGCACGATGATACTATGACATATATCTTGTTCATTACTTTGTAATCCAGTGTTCCGTAGACATTTTGTTTTCAAGGTTCACCTACCACGTTAACAATTTTAGATATACATCATTGGAAAATAATAAAAAAATGATAATTAAAGAAAAATGTATAGTAAGAAATACGAGCATGCTTAATCGAACATAAGCAATCAAAACTTGGAGCAAGGGTTGATAAGCTCGCTTAACTCTCTGTGTAGGTATTTTCTTCTACAAAACGACCATTCTTCTGAGGTACATCAGCTAAAGACCACAGTACATTAGTGTGCCACGTCACACTCTTTGCGGAATACTGGTTTATTTTACTACCTCAGTCGGTGCGATAGACCCCTTTGAGAACCTATGATCTACATAGTCGTATATTTTTCACGTTATAAACGCACACCGTTGTCATCCGCGCAGGGATGCTGAAAATAGATCCACGTATTTTGAAGGCCATAAAAGCAGTGGTGCTTCTTACTATAAATTTATGTAGGTATGCACCAGAAATAGAACAAATTCAGGGTAAGGTTTATTTTTAGAACCATCTTTTTTATACCACTAAGGTAGCAAAAAAGCGTACGGCCTGCTTGATGGCAGTTACCGTAGTTTATGGACATTTGCAACACCAGGGGTGTCACTCTTGCTGTGATGACCCTGTAAAAGCCTCCTCACGCCATTCTTGAAGAATCCCATGCTGTAGTCCTTTGGGAAAACCTCAGCTTCTCTGGAACCACATAGTATATGAACATTGAGCTCCAGTATATGAGGATGAACTCCCAGCCGTCGGCGTGACGTGCAATAGTAAAATGAGGTTTATCGGCATTATGTCGAACAACTCCTCGGAACAACCCATTGTATAATCGGTAGAACACGTAAATGGGAGGCAAAATCTCTCCTTAAACTCAAGGGACCACCAATACTTAATTTTGAACTGACAACTTCCTAAATATAACATGAAATCGGAACACAATTTTCTTATTTCATACGACTAAGATGCATGTAAGATGCAAGAATTTTCATTTTATGCATATTTAGACAAAATTAGGGAAACCGATTTTGAAATAATTGCTTTCCTTGGATCACTATCTTTTCAATTAGATTAGTTGATATAATTAGTTAAAAAAAACTCTTCTGGTCCAATTACTTATTTCTGGATTTTTTTTTATACATCGTCGGGAGGCTTACAAGCTCACCACCTGATGTAAATTGCCTACCGTAGCATATGAACGCTGGTAATACATTAAGTATCATTTGCGCGATGTCACCTTTGCTGATAATACAGAAAATCCTCTTAAAACACCCAGACCAGGACAAATACATGTTCATACGCAAAAATGTTTGTCCTGTGTGGATATCAAACTCACGACCGTTGGTGTCAAAGTCGCGTTATTAACCGCGGTGCCACCGAGCTTGTCAAAAATAATATTTAAATAATTTTCTCAGGATTTTTTCTATGTAATGCCATACAAACAGCATTATAACTTCGATTATAAGATCCATACTTTTTTTTTATTTCAGGTTGCGCGCCTTTAGCATTTAAATGTTTGTCGCTTTAATGTAGCTTTTGTACTTACAATTCAATTCAATTTGTTTATTTTGTGAACAAAGGTGATTATCTGCATGTACATACAAAGTCAGATAGACAATTAAAATGTGATCTAATAAAATTATTTGTCATTTGTCAAACAGGGTTGCATGCTATCTGCTAGGCTGTTTATCCTGTATCTCGATAGTTGACTGCAGAGAATAAGGTCAACGAATGTGGGATTGCGCATGGGTGACCAAGTGGTGAACTGTCTGCTGTATGCAGACGATGCCGTGCTATTAGCAGATACACCATCTAAACTGCAAACACTGGTCACAACGATGAAAGACGAATGTATGGAGAAAGGCTTACTACTGAACGCGAAGAAAACAAAGATAATGGTATTTGAAAGAGAAGCGACAAACATTTAAATGCTAAACATTTAAATGTTTGTCGCTTTAATGTAGCTTTTGTACTTACAATTCAATTCAATTTGTTTATTTTGTGAACCAAGGTGATTATCAGCATGTACATACAAAGTCAGATAGACAATTAAAATGTGATCTAATAAAATTATTTGTCATTTGTCAAACAGGGTTGCATGCTATCTGCTAGGCTGTTTATCCTGTATCTCGATAGTTGACTGCAGAGAATAAGGTCAACGAATGTGGGATTGCGCATGGGTGACCAAGTGGTGAACTGTCTGCTGTATGCAGACGATGCCGTGCTATTAGCAGATACACCATCTAAACTGCAAACACTGGTCACAACGATGAAAGACAAATGTATGGAGAAAGGCTTACTACTGAACGCGAAGAAAACAAAGATAATGGTATTTGAAAGAGAAGAATCCAGAACTAATGTAAGGATTACGATTGATGATGAAGTGTTGGAACAAGTGGATGAGTTTGTATATCTTGGATGCGCTTTCAGCAGGGATGGAAGGTACACCGCAGATGTGGAAAGACGAGTGAGTGCTGGGAATAGTGTGAATGGAGCGTTGGGAAAACTTCTTGGCAGTAAAATCCTGAGCCAGAAGGCACAACTTGCTATACACAATGCAGTGTTGGTCCCAACGCTAACTTATGGAAGCGAGAGTTGGGTATGGCAGAAAGAGCATGAAAGTAGAATAAACGCGGTTGAAATGCGAGCGCTGCGCAAAATTTGTGGCGTAAGGCTTGTAGGCCGTATTCGCAATGATGATGTTAGAAATAGAGTTGGTCTGAAAGAGAGCGTCGGTGTTAAAATAAGAAGAGGCATGCTCCGATGGTTCGGGCATGTAGAAAGAATGCAAGATGAAAGAATGACGAAGCAGATATACAATGCAAAAGTGGAAGGATGTAGGAGCCGGGGAAGGCCAAGACTTACCTATCATGACCAAATTGGTCATGTTCTATCAGAAGGTGATGTCAGGAGCCCTAGAAACCGGCGTGCGTGCATGAGAAGAGCAATGAATGTTAAAGAAGCGAGTGAGATATGTAAGGATCGAGTCACGTGGTGCTCGGTTCTCTCTGCCTACCCCGCAAGAGATTTGGCGTGAAGTTATAGATAGAGAATAAAATTAATTCAAATCATAATACAATAATAATTTAAACGGAATGGCAAATAATATTGTCTACTTATTAACAATATTATTTGCCATTGTATTATAAATTTCTCTATGTATTGCTATTTAATATGTTCGTATTTTATCGATTGGTAGTTTTAAAATATGTATGTGCCTCCTACTATCGTCAAGAATAAATGGCCGCCTTGCATGTTTACAACGGTAGATATATACACCCATAGATCTTATCTCGCAGCTGGCAAGGGCGAGATTTGCATGGTTTTGTACAGTCTGAACTATTGTCTTGTGTTCACGTATTTCATTGTGCATCTATACTTCAGTTATTACATATGCTATGGTTCCTGCTCGCTTCATTTCAGCGAACTTCTTGTCTGCGTAATGTTTATAACGCCAGTTTTATGCTTTCTTCGTTTCAACCGCAATACCTAGTCGTTTCGTTTCGCTATGCTAAAACAAAAAATATGTATACCACAACTCTATTGTAGAAGTTACTATGATTGGACCGGTCCAATAAAACAGCCTTCTGCCGGTCTAATGATGCCAATTCTCTAGCACAAATCATTTTTTAATTTTCGAAAGTCCTAGTCGAAGGTATTTGGAAATATGTACATATATAAATATGTTTTTTTTATACTACTTCGGAGGCATAAAAGCATACGGCCACCTGATGTCAAGCGGTTACCGTAGGCTATGGACGCTCGCAATACATTAAGTATTACTTGCGAGAGGTCACCTCTGTTGCTAACACAGCAACTCCATAGGAGCTTCATGGCCTCACTCACACGTAGGAATACAACAACCCTCTAGGGAATTGTTATTTGGCTGGGGTTTTCTGCGAGGTAGAGGCACTTCCTCAGACAGCACGTCTTTAATGTGCCCTACCTCTCTTATAAATATTCAGACCAAGACTTGATCTGGCAGACAAATGTGGAATCGGACCCACGAGCGTTGGTGTCGCAGTAACGTAACAGCGCGTTTCGCCACTGCGCCACCGAGCTCCTCCAAATATATATGATATTACAAAATTATTATTACATTATAAAGTAAGTAAATGGTATAAGTAGTTTGTATATTCATAATTTTAAGAGAGACTCAAGTTACCAGTGTGCACAGGGCCCCGGTAACTTGAGACTTCATTCCAGGGGCTGAGGTTTAGTTAGTTTGTTTTTAATTTAAGTAAAACTGCATTGGTAAAACTTTTTGCATCCCTATGCGCTATTTCAGTACTAAATCATCTCCGAACCGTTTGTGTTTTACGAACAGTTTAACGAAGAATGAAAATAGTATTATATTAAAGGGACTTCAGTGAAAATTCGCAGTTGTGAATGTCGTAATTCAGACTCCGCGCTGATGACTCCGGCAGTCCAGACTTCACGTTTTTTGTGCGACCGAGAAACCGCTCTTTTGAAATGAATGAAAGAAACGAAGAGGATCATGCTGCACTGCGGAAACAATTCATAATGCGACTAGAATTTTCAGTGCTCTGAAGATGAAAATAAGAAACAAATACAAGAAACCAAAATCCTAACCAACAATAACAACTCCCTGGAGTGTTGGTGTGAGTGAGATTATGTGTAAGCTGCTAAGGAGTTGCTGTTAGCAGCAGGAGCAACGCGTGAGTGATAGTTCCAGGATTGCAAGCGTTTGTAGGCTACGGTAACCGACTTACATCAGGTCTGCCATATCTATGCATGTCTTCCGATATTGTAAAAAAATATATATTTAAAGTGAATTTATTTTTGTATTACACCATCTAGTTATGGAAGAGAGATTTAATCAGACACAGATGTTTTAATCTAATTTTTTTCTTTATTTCATACTTATATATTTTTTTATTATATAGTCCCCAACAGAGTGCTTCACCACATTAGATAACAACACGTTGTCACGCTGTTTTAGACCAAAGTTGTTGTTTTTTTATTCTTTTTATCCCTGAGAGAAAAGGCAAAGGGATCTTACCTCATACAGCGCAAATCTTCAGTTTAGACTTATGCCCCTGCATCAGGAACTCTGCTGAAATATTACGCGGGAAGGGTTCCTAATTTTGAAGCTTAAATACCATCTCCATTATCTTCATGAACTTATTTATAAAGTGTAAAAACGTATTATATTTGAGTTTTTCAATTGTTGTATATCTACTAGCGTTTATATTACAAAACACTATCAAAATTGTCACATAAACCTTATTATATATTGAAACGTAAAAAATGCAGTAATTATAATGTTACTCGCAAAAGCGCGGGAAGAAGACTGGTCATATTAGATACTTGAAATCTGTGAAATGACTATATATTAAAGGACGGAATGATTATTGCATTGACAGTGCAAGAAGTAATAGGCGGTCAACAAACAGATCTTACCGGTCTAAGATGTGCAAATGACAATGAAGTTTTTGGGGCGTTAAAGGATTTTCTTGTTCGACTTTACAAGAAAAATAAAAATATGTGGATGACAAAATCTTTAATAAAGATAAAAGATCTTTGATTGCCCGTGGACCCTCGTAGCCCATTTAGACACGTCTTATATTTATTAAATTAAATCTTATTGGATTTTTGTAATTACTCATAGTTTTTACACAGACATATCATCACGCCTTTCTCCTATTACCCCAATAGGCACAGACTATGGAACGCCAGGTGCTCCGATCCAAACTCTAAAATCTCTCGCCTCTTCTAAACTCATCAACCACTTCGCGCATGCTCTTCGGTTTCTGGTGCTCTTGATTTGGCTCTTCTTCAGCGTACTGACTATTTGATCCTTTTTTCCGACAAGAATTTTCACATTTTTCGTTTTTATTTTTTAGTTTACCAGCATTTCAGCAAAATGATATAGCCAAAGAAGAAATGACGCAAGAAACTTGCCAATAGGTCTTCTTACAATTAAAAATATTATTATAAATTTATGTCAGTATAAGAGTACAATAATGATGTTGATGATTTGAATAGTACAAAAAAATAGATGCGCTGAATCATTTCCAGGCACCATTAGGTCAGTTAGATATTCATCATTTCTATAATAAGCCCTTTTACAAAGTGCCTTCGGAGATGTTGTAAGTATAATAAGGCAGTTTCCACCATGTACTTTTTTATCAAACTATGTGTCACTATACCAAGAGAGCTCGATGACGTTGGTACGCGTAACATTGTAACCTCACACCAAGGTTAAGCAACGTTGATCGCAGCCTGTCTATAGATGGATTTCTCTCGAGCTCCTCCGGGCTTCGCAGAGCACGTTAAGTCGTCGGTCTCGGTTGTTGTCAATAGATTTAATAGATTTAATAAATTAAATAATAAATAAATAATAATAAAATATTAAATCTATTTGTTGTTAAACTAAGTCAGTGGCCCTCGGGCGGTTCGAAAACACTGGCCTCCACCAATCCGCCATTCAGCACCGTGGTGGAGTATGCTCGAAACGCCTTCGGTTGAAGGGAGACCCGTATCCCTGCAGTGGGATGAGTAAGGGTTGGTGCAGTAGTAGTGGTAGTGTCATCATTTGAATTTACAATTTATTATCCTGCAACCATTATACAACCTTCCAGTTCGTTAGAAAAGCGAAGTCGGGTCTGAAATATTTAGTTTTTAATACTCGTGCAGGATAAGTAATATCTTTGCGCCCGTTGTTACGGGTGATAAGTCGCTATTTGCCCATTTTAAAATTACAACATGAGTTTTGAGTAAACCACACTCCATTTGAGTGCGACAAGTAAACTTGGCGCACGCAAATTGACGTGAAAAATAAAGTGTTGCACTCCGGGAGTGCCGGCAGAAGTGAAAACTTGAACATTAACGTTGTGCATTTTTGAATATTTTGGAATGGTTAGAGAATAATTTCGCACGAATTGCTTTATTTATCAGTGTAAAAGTACTGCACTTTGTTCAATTTGCATATTTTAAACACTTTATATACACGAATTTTACAAGTATACAGACGGTCGAGCCATCAGCAGTCTCTACCCGTGGATACGCGTAGCAGGATGTAGTACAAACACACACGCGCAAGCGCCCTGCGCCGCTTAAACCAAACAGCGATGTTGATAAATTACGTTGAATGAAACGCGTAAGCGCCAGGAATTTCATGGCGCTTACAACGTTTTGATCGGGAGAAAATAATGCCCTATGAACGATCTAGCGCTTCAAGTTTTAATTGTTAAATTAGAGATAACTAATGCTTTAGCGCGCTAGCTAGCTTTAATTTTCGATCAGGGTCACGTGTCCTGACGCGAGTTTAACATTTTTTACTCATGTCAAAAAGTGCACAACGCCGCTAAAGAAGTTTTCACTTCAAAAATGAATAACGCCCCTGGACCCCAATTTTGGACGACGGAATAGTTCCGCATTCGTAAAAAAAACTTATCGCACTAGTTGCACACTATACTATAATACTCTAGTACGATGAAACAAAGTCGCAACAGGAAAACTGTATGCGGTAGAATCATCAAGTCAATCATGCTTTGCTACCATGCATGGCCAGTTACCTAATCAGCTTTGTACCTACTGTACATCATAATGTATTAAGTACTTACCTATAATTTGTAATAACAAGCAATTTATTATGTTACTGCGCAACGGACTTCGTTTGCACTATCAGATCCCACGAGCAAGCAACCACGACTTTACGAAGGAAACTCTTTTTAGTTTTGTTTTTTTAAATGAAAATTAAATGGGCCATTAATTGAATAATAACATAATCAGATTAGATCACATCAACCCTTACTCATCTCACTGCAGGGATACGGTACGGGAGAACCGTATACTCCACCACGCGTGCTGCTCAAATGCGGATTGGCGGAGGCCAGTGTTTTCAAGCCGCCCGAGGAAGCTGCGTGTTCGGTTAGAATGACAACTACGCCATACAGCTCTCTTTATTAAATCCCGACGCAAAAGAGGGGTTTTATAAGTTTGACGTGTGTATCTGTCTGTGGCATCGTAGCTTCGAAATGGATGAACCGATTTTGATTTTGTTTGTTTTTGTTTAAAAGGGGACTTAATCGAGAGTGTTTTTGTGTATATCATTATTAATAATTAATGATTTTTGCGTCGGGGGTTATTTAAATTTTTAATTTAATCTTTACTTGTTTTAAAACATAGATGTTGGTAACAGACGGTGTGTCAGCCACCGAGCTCGTCATTATATACTATCTATTATATACTGCAATGGAATTAGCGTGAATCTATAAATAGATAGACGCATACATTGATAAAATAATGCGTGTATTACATCCAGAGCGACGTACAATAATACGTTTGATGCAGTAAGCAATGCAATAACCGCATAGTGAGGGTGATTTCCCCGTAGACTGCGAGCGCCGCCCCTGTTATGAAACTCCTGTGTGGAAATTCATAACGCTACCTCATATCAGCTATTTATTAGATTTATAAGTGAATTTTATCATAGGCTATATCGACATTTCGGAATCACTAAAATATGCTGTATCATACATTTTTTTCACATGATTTAGGTTAGATAGATAAATCTTTTATTTACGTACTTCATGCACACACATCAGTACAATGTACATCGATATAACAACACTGTTAACTTAAAACACAGTTTCGCTGTACTATAGATAACGTTTTTAATTCAGGTGCTTGTGTGTGTGTGTGAAACAACCACTGATTTTCAGCTATCACCCATAGGAATGACGAGGACGAGTGTAGTCAGACAAAAGACTGACCGCGTATTGCACGAAAGCCTGTAAAACAAAACTCCTGAAGATAATTGTCTAAGCTACTATTTAACATAGCGTGAATATGTTAATAGGCGGATAGTGTTAGCTAGTTGTTGTTATTTATCATTTAATTTAAATGTATATTGCTTAAAGTTATCATAACCAAATGCACTTACGTAGTTTCGGGAAGGTACTGAATCCCAACATAATAACGCTTGTTTAAGATACAGGGCTTATATAAAGATTGTTTAGTCTGTGTTTTATTGTTATAAGACGGGCATTTCAATAATCGTTTTCTTTACTTGTTTTCGATAACACCAAACATTCGTTCAGTAGAATACTCGATTGTTCCATTCATTCAATTCGTTTTTGACTCATTCACGCATCGGTTATCAGTGCGGGACAAACAGAGAGAACGGCTTTTCTAGTTTGGATAGTGTGGAAGCGCGCATGGATAATCTAGATTTGATGAAAGTACTCATGATTTATGTCAGATTTTATTTATGTTATAATGGTGGCAAACAAGCGTACGGCCTGCCTGATGGTAAGCAGTAGCCTGCGGACATTTGCATCACCTGGGGAGTCATTCATGCGCCAGCCCTGTAAAAACCTCTTCACGCCTTTCTTGGAATGTTTGTTTTGACGGTGATATTAAGATAATATGAAAATCATTGTAAGGAACATGAAATATATTTAATTTGTGCACAATCTTATTACGAATCTCATTTTTCGAGCCTGGACTTATAATAGATACCTAGTAGTTTTAGGTCCTTTACTTATGTGCACATACACGAAGCTTTGCTGTTGCCAGAGTAAACAACAAAGTCTAAAGTCTAGAAGAAATTAATAATTCCATTATTAATATAATAAACCAGCTGAATGATAATAATAGACGATCGGGTAACATTTCAAAAGGTGATTCAAATTAATCAATAGAGAGGTATTTTTTTTTATTGAACATCGAGGGACATGCAAGCTAACGGCCCGCCTGATGTAAAGCAGTTACCGTAGCCTATGAACACTTGCAAAATATTAAGTATCACTCGCACGATGCCACCCCTGCTACTAACACAGTTACTCCTTAGGAGCTTATTGGTGACGTCACTCGCACGCAGGAGCACAACAATCCACCATGAAGTTTTTATTTGGCTACGGTTTACTGAGAGACAGAGGTACTTTCCCAGACGGGAGACTGACGCGCCCTAGCACTCTTCAATATCATCTCAAATGAATAAACCTGTAATATAACATTATCCAAAACAATGAAAACACAACCCGAGACGTCATTTGTGCGTAACCACAAACCGTATGAACTATTAAGTATTTTATTCCTGTTATTAAAGCTATTTGAAAGTTCGTGGCACATCACTAACTTGACCATAAATAATAGTAATTTCACACTTTATACGCTTGGCATTATACGCTTTTTATATAACAATCCGAATAAGGTGATATAAATAACGCACATTGAGGAAAACATGAGAATATGTACAATAAAACTTGGATAACCGGTACTAAGGAACTGCTGGGAACGAGTAAATACGAGCCGAGAGATTACGTCTTATGAACAGCTTCTAATATATCGGCGCTGTAAATCGTAGCAAACGGGACGCTAGAATTAGAGTACAGATGGTCGTTGTTAACCTATCTTTGTCGAAACAATAGTTTTGCTCAACATTCAAGTCTCTTTTATAAAGACTTTTGTGATAACAGTTCAATAAATTATGCTAGCGTTCGTTCGAATGATCGAAATTCGAACGTAATTTTGACAAGCTCGGTCGTGAATGACGCGACTTTGACACCAACGCTCGTGGGTTCGATTCCCACACAAGGCAAACATTTGTGTGCATGAACATGTCTGTTTGTCTTGGTCTGGACGTTTTAAGAGAGGTAGGGCGCATCAAAGCAGCCCGTCCGGGGAAGTATCTCCACCTCACAGAAAACCGCAGCAAAATAACAACTCCCTAGAGGGTTTTTTGTGTTCCTGCGTGTGAGTGAGGTCACCGGTAAGCTCCTAAGTATTTGCTGTGTAGCAGAGGAGGCATCGCGCGAGTGATAATTAATATATCGCAAGCGTTAATAGGCTACGGTACCCGCTTTACATCAGGTGGGCCGTATGCTTGTATGCCTCCGGACGTAGTTTAAAAAAAATATTAATTATTGAAAATTTGAGAAAAACAATTTAAAATGTATCTTCTTCTTTCTTTGGCATTTGGCATTGGATGACAAACTTTTGCGGTTTTTTTTATACGGCGTTGTAGTTTTTCACTGTTACACGACGACTATTACTCGTGCGTTGCCGCTCCGCAGCTAACGAAGGCTAACGAAGCTATTGTTCAAGAGCTTACCGATGACACCAGTTTTTCGAAAACACCATAACTTTGCCTTACCTCTCTTTCACCAAAAAAGTAAGTCCTTTATTTTCAAGAATACATTATAGATTTCCTAAATTTTTCACAATATTTTGCTGTGATTGTATTCAACCTGACTGTATGTCTGTCTGGCAGGCACGCATACGTGGAACAAAGACTTTCAGTCGAAAGTAAAAAATGAAAACTATTTTACAAACTTGAAATATTATTTTTGGGTTGTTAAGAAATATTTTTTTAGGAAGTAGTTTTTATTATGTAGTAATTATTTTTATCAACATACTAGTGACCCACCCCGGCTTCGCACGGGTGATCCGATCGCCACCAAACTTCACACGATCACCCGCTGGGCTAATCTCAGGATTCCCTGAAAATTTTATCAAAATCGCGCCTGTCGTTTTCGAATCCATAAAGGACATACAGACAAACATTCATTTATATATATATATATAAATTTATAAATAAATTTATAAATGAATAAATTAATATTAATATAATTGTCGGACAAATTACACAGTGTCATCTAGCCCCAAAGCACAGATTACTTAATAGTTACTCCCAAAGTAAGCGAAGCTTGTGTTATGGGTACTAGACAACTGATAAACATACGTAAATACATTTTTTTTTGTAAACACATACTTATTATAGATAGAAAATACCTAGGCTAAGACAAACAGACATGTTCATGCACACAAATGTTTGTACTGTGTGGGAACCGAACCCACGAGCGTTGGTGTCAAAGTAGCGTAACAGCGCGTTTCACCACTGCGCCACCGAGCTCGTCAAAAGCACCGAGCTGACGGTAACGTGCGTTCAGTGCTTTTTCCCCCATCCCAAAAGTGCCCGTTGTCGTACCCAGTGAAGTTTTCACTTTAATAACAAATAATCTGTTCACTATAATAGAAATCACTCTAGATAAGTTGGATAATAACAATAATCAAATAATAATCGGTTCGGTTGGTGGTCATCAGGGTGTGACTGACGACGATACGGCTCACTGGATAGACTCCCTCGTTTGACACATCAATTGATAGATAGTTGTAGTGTTTATAAATAAACACCTCGCAAGTGCTATGTATTATTATAATAGTGCCGCAAATTAATACGATCAAAGTGGTGTCCCCAGCGTCCACCGCGCCACATACCTACGTACTTTGTGTCCCGAGGTACAAATACGGCCGATATATGCAATGGGCCCGCGTTTCCCCTGACCATACTCTGAAGGATAACCCTGACTAGACGTCTGTATCTCAGCGATTCGAGCCTCCTGACCAATGGTAGAATATTATAACCAATAAGATGATAAGTGCCGCGAACCAGCTAATAAGAGCTGCTCATTCTACCCCCCGACTCGTAGCGGTGAATTGAGTTATTATGTAATGTCGGTTCCATTGGTTCTCCACTTCCATTCTTCCATTAGTTATTTCCTTCATGACTGCATCGGATACTTTGCATTTATAGACTGTGGTTGTATAAAGTACATAATTATTTTGTGAGCTCCAGTGGGCCTCGGAAAGCTATACTCAAAACAGATTCGGAGAGTTTTCACTCATATTTTGACAGATAACTTTTCGATTTTCGAATATAGCTTTCCGAGGCAATGTGAATACACCAACAGATCATTCACTATTATTTGCCCTTTTGGCGTCATGTCACTCCGGCCAGGCACATCTTATGTATCTACAAAATATTCCCATGAAGTGATGCCAACATCACGACAAAGAGTCTATGGTGAACGATCTGCAGATGTCTATTGCCTCGTCTGCACAGTATCTAAGTAGGGTTATAAATCTGCGGTATGCTCCTCGGCGGACACTTAATGCCCTTCGTACCTCGTTACTCGCCCATTCGTTATGATCATCCTGTAATTTGGACTCATTTTTGTAAATATATTACTTATATGGGTGGTGTGAATATTGCTTACTACGTGAAAGGGTATGATACATGGTAATCAATTGATTGATTCCTGGATTCGATTGGGCTTTCCTGCATGGGATATTTTAATGTCTATATGGTTAGTGGGAACAATATGTTTGCTCACTGACTTTAAGCAACCAAGATACTCCTTTGAGACAGTGAGGTAATTTTATCATTATCTGAACATAGTCATTGTTGAAATTATTATGAAAATAAATATGAAATTCAATGTTTTGTTACCAACTGTTTACGTGCTGTTTCTAAAATTTTGCGTTACTGATTCTGCAAAAGCAATTTAACGATATTTTTGAAGAATCCTAAGAGAGGAAATTCAACAACAATATATCTACCCATACATTCCAAAACGAATGGTTCACACCGTTGTTTATTATCGCTTTGGTTAATTTTGATTGAACTTTCACGATACGGATAATATTTTTAACAAATTTATGTCGATAAAATACTTTCGAATACTCACATGATCTTGTTACCTTAATAGCGTGGAGATTTTAACTTTTTATTTAAAGAGATATTACGAAGATTTAAAAGTCATTTGCCATTGGGCCTTAGACAACAATTAGAAATGTCTTACATTTTTTAAATAAAATCTTACTAGTCGCTTATGGGCTTAATTGGTTCACGGTCTGTAGGCTCGAATAGCTGAGATATTTAGGCACTAGAATACAACTTTTTGTGAGCGCAGAGTGCCTTCATTTGCAGTCAAGTGGTTTATTGATTTGTGGTCGTATGCGCTTGTAGACCGTATTAGCAGTGATGATGTTAGAAACAGAGTTGGTCTGAAAGAGAGTGTCGGTGTTAAAATAACGAAGATGCATGCTCCGTTGGTTCGGACTTGTAGAAAGAATGCAGGAGGTAATAATTACGAAACATATATATAGGTACATCGTGAAAGTAGGAACCGAGATATACCTAAAATTGCGTGCGTGCATGAGAAGAGCAATGAATGTTAAAAAAGTGAATGGGGTATGTAGTCATGTGGTGCTCGGTTCTCTGTGGCTATCCCCAAGGGAATTTGGCGTGCAGTTATAGATAGATGGTCGTATGCCTGTATGTTTTCCAATGTTGTGTAAAAAAAAGTCCACGGATGCTTTGATAATCACGACGGATTTAAAATGACAAGCTTTTGTGCTTTCAGCCAAGTTTTATATACTACAGCATGCTTTGCAAGCATATCAAGCAATAAAACAAATCGTATCAGAATTTCCAATCTTTCTTTCTCTCTCCACAAATCCCTCAGTGGGATCTTACCGCAATAATATAAGGATTGCACGTTTTGCTGTGAATACTTTTATCTATTTCTTTAGGCCTATAACTCTCGAATCACCACACAGAGACATATTTGAACAAGAATGTAGGAAGGTATCATAAACTAACTCCGGCAGATAAGAAAGGTATTTTTAAAAGATTCCACAAGTAAAAACTACAACACAAGCATTGAGCTTCATAGAAAGTGCGGTGCTCTAAGAACAGCGGTCCTCAATCAGCGGTCTGCAAGAGCAAAAGTAGGGTACGCAAAAAGATTTAATATTTCAAACCATATTTTTTATAAATACTATTTGTTTCCACTCTACAAATTATCTATTTTTCTGTATCACGCCAACCCCCTTGCGGGGTAGGCAGAGGGAACCGATCGCCGAAGTGCATAGCTTCGTCGCTAGGAGGAGGGCACTCGGCGAGCGCCCCACGTTGGAGGAAGTGGGGCGGTGTCGCCAGCGAGGGCATTCAGAGATGATGCAGAGGTGGGGGGAGGACCTGGCGCAGCCGCAGTATGGAGTCCGCGTTGCGGATGCGCTGCGCCCGGTCCTGGAGGCGTGGATGCGCCGTAGGCGCAAACCCCTCACCTTCCGTATGGTGCAGGTGCTCACCGGGCATGGGTGCTTCGGTGAGTACCTGCACCGGGTCGCGAGGCGGGAGGAACAGCCGGGCTGCCACGATTGTGGCGCGGCCGAGGACACTGCCCAACACACGCTGGAGCAGTGTCCCAGATGGTCTCGGCAGCGCCATGATCTGGTGTCCGCGCTTGGAAGCGCGGACCTCTCGCTCCCGAGCGTGGTCCGCTCCATGCTCGGGAGTGACACTGCCTGGCAGGCGATGGCCTCCTTCTGTGAGACGGTCATGTCCCAGAAGGAGGCCTCGGAGCGGGACAGGGAGGATGATCCCGAGGCTGTCCCGCTCCGGAGACGGCGGACGGGAGTGCGCTACGCGCACCTATTGCCGCCTCCCTAACTTGTGGGACTAGGGGTCAGGATGGGAACCTGGCCCCATAATGGTCCCGCCGCCGGAGGGGCTATCCCAATTTGCCGGGACGGCCCCTAGATTGAAGAAGTCTGGCCCCTTCTGAGGGGCTGGCCAGTCGCAGTGGTGTCCTGTTGCTGACAGATCCGGGGCACCACACCAACGCGGCCGATGGCATTTCGCGGGGTCGTTTAGTGGGTATACCGTCGGACGGGGAGTCCCACACTACCACCGGAGGCCACCCAGGCACCGGTGGTGTGCGTAATGCATTTTTCCCCGCGTCACAAAAAAAAAAAAAAAAAAAGGCAGCGGGAACCGAGCGCCACGTGACTCGATCTTTAGCCGCTTCACTCGTTTCCTTAACATTCATTGCTCTACTCATGCACCCCCGCCGGTTTCTAAGGCTCCTGACATCACCTTCTGTTAGAACACGACCAATTTGGTCAGGTATTGGTCAGGTAAGTATTGGCCTTCCTCGGCTCCTATATCCTTCCATTTTTGCGTTGTATATCTACTTCGTTATTTTTTCATCCTGCACTCTTTCTACATGTCCGAACCAACGGAGCATGCCTCTCTTATTTTAACACTGACGCTCTCTTTCAGACCCACTCTGTTTCTAACATCATCTTGCGAATACCGGTCTACAAGTGTTACACCTTAAATTTTGAGCAACGCGTTTATTCTACTTTCATGCTCTCTCTGCCATACCCAGCTCTTGCTTCCATATATAAGCGTTGGGATCGGTACTGCATTGTGTATAGCGAAGTGTGGCATCCGGCTTAAGTTTTTACTGCCAAGAAGTTATTTTACAAAAAGTTAGTATGTTATATTACAAATTATGAGAAGAGCTGTTAATGATAATGGAGTGAGTAAGATGTGTACGGACTGGGTCATGTAGCGATCGGTACTCTCTGCCTACCCGCAAGATACTTGGCGTGAAGATATCGTACAGTATAGTAAAAATAAAATCAGGAATCGATTGAAATTAGTGTTGATATTTGTGTAGCTTGAGAGCAGTGGATAAATAATCAGTTACTTAAATGTATTAATTTTGGTGCAATAAAGTGTATTCTATTCTATTCTATTCTAAATAATCAGTCTATTCTAATGAATAGACTGATTATTACCGTTAATACGGTCCCTGATTCAAATCCCGGCGAGAGCATGTGCCACTAAATTCATGTTTTCAGATTCTTTCATCACAGAGAATGTAATAATTACAAATATGTGTATATATGTAATTATCACTTGCTCGGTGGCGATAGAAAACATCATGAAGAATCCTAACCTAAGAAATCTTCGCCAAAATACTTCGGACTTAGGTAGCAAACCCCGCCAATCGTAATGGATTAGGAAACCATCTAATGCTATGAAGAAGAAGAAGATTCGTGTGTAGCTTGTGTGATAGATATTATTATTAACAAGAAAATAACAGAACATATTGAAAAGTTACTATTTCAAAAATTACACTGAAGATCGCAAACCGAATTTACTTTCCTTCTAAGAATATTATATTTGTGATTGTAATAGTAGATAAAGTTATTTCAAGTTTTGTTTTGCAACCACGGATTCATAAAAATCATAAATTGATTTTTAAGTCAGGAAGTTTGGAAACCACTGATGTAGAAAGTCGAGACGTTATTTTTTCCTCGCAAAGTTGTAGCTTGGATATCCGCCAAATAGCTTTGTTCTGCGAGGATATAGAATGTGTCGTGAATGTGGTATTTTGTTAAATGGTAGGTACTATATATCAACAATCACGAAAGAAATATTACGAGTACTTAAACGTGGTTTAACCAGCGAAGCGAAAGCCGGAAAGTTACGTCGGGAACAAATGTCTAGCCATGCCGCCTCCACCGGGCCGCGGTAAAAGCATATTGGTTGACGTCGTAAGGGATGCCGAAGTAGAGAGGTCAAATTCGGAAAGCGGACCCCGGACTCCGATGCGAAAGCGTAAGACGCAACCGGGGATAACCCTTGGATGATGATAAGTTTAGACAATCAGTCACGCAATACCGCTGCACATACCATTCGTGGACTCATTAATCAATTGGCAATTCCCATATATCTAATATAGCGATTAATCTTTATCTATCTTTTAATCATCATCGTCTGCGGTCTAAGGGATTTAGAGCATACTCCAACATGCTGCTTTACTACGGATCATCGGAGACTGTTTTCAAGCCGCCCGAAGGCCGTTGACGTAGCAAATCGATTGTCATCTATCGACATTAGCCAGGACCGACGTCTTAACCTGCCCTCCAATGCACGGATCAACTCTAGATAGACAAACCCATCCAGACAGAATGCGCAACGACGTCATCGAACCTTATATTTTATCTTGGGGTAATGTTTGACCCTATGACCGATGACAACGAAGGCCAGAATAACCACACGTCTATAAGACAATAAGGGTTTTTGCCGATATGACGTGGGCAGAACTGTTTTCACAGTAACTGGTACTTTGATATATTTCCTACTTCCTAAACCAATGATTTTTCTTTTTGTCACGGGGCTTATGACTTAAACGCCGGAAGGCCGCTGACTTAGTTTAATGACTCTCATCAATTGACAATAGTCAGAACCGACGGCTTAACGTGCCCGCCGAGCACGAAGGAGTTCGAAAAAGATACAACCATTCAAAAGCAGGCTGCTATCGACCTGCGTGCCCGATTAGGTTGACACGTGCAAGGACGCCATCGAGTACACCGTAGTCTATAATCGCTTGAAATACAGGAAGTATCGCTAGCGCGTTGCCACTGCTGATACTCCTCGAGAGTTTACTGGTAACCTCACTCACTCGTATAAAGACAACCGTTCAGCGAGTTCTTTGAATTCGAGCTCTCGTGTGGTGGACCTCAAACAAGATTTTCGATCCATTATGTTACGGAACCTTCAATTCGTGATACCGTCTTTCTCTTTATAGGTTTTTCATCTCAAGTATAAACGAACATGTTCTTCTTAGTGTTATCCCGTTTCCTAAGCTTAAGGGTTCTTGCCAAAACCAATGTGATGAGCAGGGTTTGATTAAAGTGTAAAGGAGGAAGAGCAAGAAGCCCTCCAATACTGCGGTAATGCACAGACCGAAACGTCACAGCGCGTGGAAATACCAACTAAGCCGTTGACGTTGCCAGACTACACTGGTCTATAAAGGTCGAGGAGGTTATAGACTATGTGAAGAAGAATACCAACATTATCTTGAGGGTCGAGTGACTAGAATCTCGCCACAAAGTTAATTTTAGTTCCATTGTGGTCAAGGATCCGACTTATTATCTGTCGACCTTCGTGTAGGAAGAATCCTGGCCGGAGGGAATCGTGTTTTGGAAGTTCCGAGGACGGTTGCCTAATGACACGCGCTACACGTCGCCGACTCCACGTGGAATTAGTCAAAGTTTATAATATCATACATATTTTAAGTTAAGGTATATAATAGGGGTTAAAGTATGAAATTGCCGTTTTAAAATAAAAGACACTTTGAATTGACATTAAACCTTCATGGTGTGAGATTTTCGAGTAAAACTTTTTTCATGTGATACCTATAAGGTTTTCCTTTTCACATTTTTTAGTTAACATATAATTTTCGAATTTCAATTGCTTTTTTTTATTCAGCTTAGATGGCAAAGATGGATATTTCGGAAATCCGAGTAATTTTTGAATACGAGTTCCGACGCGGAGCTAACGCGGCAGAAACGGCTCGCAATATCAATGCTGCGTTTGAAGAGGTGACTGCTAATGCACCGTGCGTTTTTATATATATTTGAATAACGCTGAATTGAAGGAGATGGTGGGAGCCGATCCGAGTCAATGTACCCAGGGATTAGCGACATGGTTTAACGTTACCTTATCTACATTATTGACTTATTTGTATCAAATCAATAAGATATAAAAGTATAAAAAATGGGTGCCTCATGATTTGACTGATCTGTTGAAAAAAACGCATGTTGAAACTTGTGTTGTCTTGTTGGTGTATTGGATCGAATTGTGACATGTGACGAAAATGGGATTCTTTACGATAACGATAACCGAAAAATGCATGGTTGACCCCAGGTCAAACGCTGCAGCAGTGCCGTAAAGCAAAGCTTACAAATAAAAAGGTAATGGTAACTGTTTGGTCGTCTCTTCATGGCGTTATTCACTATAGCTTTCTCGGGTCTGGTCAAGCAATAACAGCAGATGTTTACTGTGCCGAACTTCGAACAAGGATGGCGAAACTAGCAGTGAAACAGCCCCGACTCTTGAATCGATCTTCACTATTATTTCTCCATGATAACGGAAGACGTCACACTACACGAAAAACCGTGGTAACTCTACAACATCGATGTATCGATACTCTACAAGAGCTGCAGTTAGAAACCATACGTCATCCTCCGTACTCGCCGGACCTTGCTTCAACTGACTACCATTTTATTCGTGATTTGTACAAATTTCTATGTGGTAAAAAAAATTCTGCCCAGGAGGCAGTACAAAATGCTTTCACACAGTTTGTCGAATCTAGATCCCCAGAGTTCTATCGCAAAGGCATAAATAAACTGCCAATAAAATGTATAGATAATGAGGATAAATATGTTGATTAAATAAATATGTTACATTTTAGAAAAAAAAAAAACGATTTTTGATTTTTAACCCTATCTATGGGCATGTGTTTGTAAAACCTATTGTCTGAAAATGAATTATTTGAATTGAATTGA
Source organism: Pyralis farinalis (assembly GCA_947507595.1). Classification (NCBI taxonomy): domain Eukaryota; kingdom Metazoa; phylum Arthropoda; class Insecta; order Lepidoptera; family Pyralidae; genus Pyralis; species Pyralis farinalis. Next base: position 28,069,329 of record OX382257.1, on the reverse strand, counting down.
ATAAGCCATTAGGATTGGCGGGGCCCGCTTCCTAAGCCTAAATTTTGGCAAAGATACTGGTTGTTACATGGCGCCACTATGGTCAGACCTCCACAACCCAGAAGGAAAACCTTTCTTACGAAGGTCACAACATCTTTCGAAATATAATTTCTTTGACGTGGTTTTCTCACGATGTTTTCCTTCACCGCCGAGCAAGTGATAATTACAGATGGTACATCGATCTGAAAACACGAATTTAGTGGTACATGCCAGTATTCCAACCGGGGACCAGTTGTTGAAGAGGACGGTTCTTTATCCACTGGGCTATCACTGCTCTTATCATGTATGAACCAACATATAGGGATGTATTTCACCCGTATGTTTCATCAACTGAGAAATAAAGGTTTATAAACCTGTATACATAATTCTACAGACATTGAGCTAAAGCACAACTTGTCGGAAATTCTCTAAATATTCTACAATGGGAACTCTCGTTTGCCAGTCGCGTGTTCTCTTTACTGAACTATCAGGAAGGTTTGTGATGGTCGCAATTTTTCAGTATTATATATCGCTATCAAAACAAACTAACATAGTAATCTCTTGAGTAGCTGTCTTCGCTGGAAGGCCTCGCCCTACAATCATCCAACACATCTGCTTATAATAGTTAAACTGATCGCAAAGCAAGAGATAAAAAATGTTTCGCTGTAAAGCGCCTCTAGCGCCATCTTCCGACTTAGTAGTTTACTAATTTAGTATACGTACATAGCAACCCCTCGTTACAGATGGGATACAGGGATCCTGCTACTATTAATGACACCGATGACTTAACATTTTAGATGATAAAGGTAGTGGAGAGGTTAGCTATGGTCTGATGATGATGTTTTTGTGTTCCTGCTAATGAGGTTACCAGTAAGCTCTTAAGGAGTTACTGTGTCAGTACTAGAGGTGGCAGCGCACGAATTATACTATAGAAAGCGTTTATACGTTACGGTAACCGTTTTACATCAAGTGGGGTGTATGTTTGTATGCCTCCTAATGTTATATAAAAATCTATATAGAATTTCATATACAACTCTACAGTACTGCATTAAAAGTAGGTACAGAAGCAATACCTACTTCGTTAAAAGGCAAAGTTTCAAAAGATTTAATTGTATGAGAAATATGGAAAACATACAAAACACGTATATGTTGTGTACGGCGGGCGGTTGTTTTAAAAATGATTAATAGCAGTAAATTATAGCTATCGTTTGTCTCCCAACCACCCGGACAAATTGGAACCGTGCTCTTGGGGTTGGCTGGACACCTTTGGGAAAATTCTCGCTCATTTTTATATTTACTGGGTGACAAGTTTACGATATTTCAAACCAAAAATCATAAAACCGATGGATTTATCACATATCGAGGTTTTTATCTATTTGTTTGTCGATCTGTCAGTCACGTATTATTCTACGCGATTAATAGACCGACAAATGAATATATATACATTTGATTTTGATCACCTAGTGTTTACAGACTCAATGTAATTTGCCTAAATCGAAAATTAAATTACATGCTCTACAAAAACTAAATAATAAATTATTTCAAATGTCAATTATTTCTAAAAGCCACCAAATTTCTGCATAGTTTTTAGGGGATAATTTTATTTTTTATATTAGTTTACCAATATTTTAACTTTAAACTACACGTTTTCGGTGACTCGTTTTCAGTATTTAAAAACAAAATTGGGCAGGCAAAACTCGGAGAACCGTTGGGGCAGAAAGATTCTCGAATGGCGACCACGAATCGGAAAACGCAGCATAGGACGGCCCCCCTAACGATGGACAGACGATCTTGCGAAGATCGCAGTGAGTTCATGTACATATTTTTTTATAAGGGTTCCAAACAACAGCCCCATACTAGACTTCACTTCGCACATGAACAGTATGTAATAAAACAGCAGTTTTTCTGTTGGAGCATTGTGGAGAGACTCTCATAATAAACCAGAGACTCTCTCACAATTACATATAACTTTCACATGGTCCTAGAAATCTAGGAACAAGCTACATACCTATGTGTTCGCTATTTCTGTGCTAAAAGTCTCTAGTTTCTATTGTTAGGCACTTGAAGCACAGACAACGACATATCAAGATGTACCCATACACCTTATGCAGTAAAGATGAGATTTGTATGCTTTTGTATAGCTTAATCTGTCGTTGTGAAGAACAGACGCCGAGGTGACTCCAAAAGTGAAAATAGTACAATTTTGGTTGAAATCCGAATACCTAAAGAGATAATGAGAGATAAATGAACAAACATTTCCATCACGATAAATTACATTGGTTCATTAGCTTCGTTTATGTAAACACAGCAAACAATTTTCTGTCTTTGAAGTAAACTTCCAATTGTTGTTATTTGATCTTTATTTACGAATTGGGCCTTGAATGTGACACAAAATAATTGAAAGCCTTTATTCTGTAACTTTTACCATCGATATATATTTTTATGCAATGAGAGGTTGGCTTTTACTCCAAAGATAATGGTAAATCACTAACACCCACTTGTTTATTTTATTAAATACTCGTGGAAAATAATGAAAAAATAAACGCTTTTTTTCTAAAAAGGGACAAAATCCTTGAAGCGCAATATTTTGAAGAATGTTGATAAAATAAGTGAATTTTTCAAGATAGTTGATATAATCATTGGAGCGATTTTTCCTTGAAGAGAGTTGATATGTATGGAATAGGTAAGTAGTGATTGTAAACAAGTGTTCTTCACTGAAATTGGTTTATTACTGGTTTGTACATGTGACAAAGCAAATGCATATTGATATGTAGGGAAAAGGACAGCTATACATCAAGAGTGTAATTTTTTGAAGAAATATGATAAAACCACTGGACCTATGAATAGTGTGTAGTGTAAGAACCGCGTCTTATGGCGCTCGGTTCTCTCTGCCTATCCCACAAGGGACCCGGCGTGAAGATGCAGCGCGCGACGCGTGCGGGTTGGTGCAACGGCAAAAAGCTTCGGCCGGTGACGTAGAGCTAAAGCTCCAAAATTTCTAGCGGGTGCGATCAAACCGACGCGTCCCAATGCCTCTGGATTATCTACTTTATTTCTTAGTAACTGATAAACGTGAACTATCTGCTGAATAGTGCGCCTATGATCCAAAGTGTTCAATCCGACCATTCCCCCAACAAAGAGAGATGGATAGAGAAAGGGATAATATCCATATTGACGTTTATATATGAAGCGAGCAAATTTCTTTTGAACTTTTTCTATGAATAGAATGTATTTAGCTTCATACGGATTCCACACGATTGCCGCATACTCCAATCCACTGCGCACACAAGCGTTATAAAGTAAGACGACAGTTTTCACGTTGGAAAACTGTGGAGAGACTCTCAAGATGAAACCAAGAGTCTTACTCGCACGATTACATATCGCCCTAACATGTGTATGAAAATCTAGTGCAGAAGTCAACGCTAGCCCTAAGTCCCGTATCTCGTCCACCCGATCCAAAGCCACCCTATGCAGGGTGTATGTATGTTGAATAGGATTTCTAGCCATAGTGAATGTGATTGTTTGGCATTTCTTAATATTTAAAGGTAGTTTATTCAACATACTCCAACCCGCTACGTGGTTTATGACACACTGAAGGGACATGACATCCGTTACTGCTTCTATACCCAAATAAAGTTTAACATCATCAGCGAATATCAAACATTTAGCAATTTTTACAAGGCATTGGCAAGTCATTGATCATTATCAGGGAAAGGGTAGGCCCGAGCGAACTACCCTGACTTACGCCCGAAGGAGTGTTATAAGTCACCGATTCATAACCTGCTAGCCGGACATATTGTTTCCTTTCCGACAGATAGCTAGCGAAAAATTTAAGGAGGTTATGGCTAAATCCCATACATGCAAGTTTATATAACAGTACGTCATTGTCCACAATATCGAAGGCCTTTTGAAAATCAAGGTATACCGCGTCAACTTGCCGATGAGCATCCATTTCAGCATGAATGTAATCTACGTAGTTTACGAGATTTGTGGTGGTCGACTTTGTCATTCGAAAACCGTGTTGAGTATCACTTAACCAAGTTCCAATTTGCTGCCTAATAAGTTGATCTAAATTAATTTCAAATAATTTTGCAAAACCTGATAAAACTGCGATAGGCCGATGCGTACATACATCTGTTTTAGCTCCAGCCTTCGGTACGGGCGCTACTCTTGATAATCTCCACCTAGAAGGATGATGTGACTTTTTCAAGGAGAGATTATAGATGTGTAAGAGAGGCTCCGCTAACACCGATATACAGTCTTTGATTAAGTAAGACGGAACATCATCCGGACCGATAGCTGCACGTTCTTTTAATCGCCTAGCTGCGTGACGTAATTGCTGATATGTAATGTTTTCCACGGATACATAGGCACCTTTTATTGATGATTCGTTAGAACAAGAAATTGCCCGGTCCACGCTTAATTTCGGGATATCGTCGAGAAAAACTGAGCTGAAATAATCAGCGAACGATTCTGCAGCTAACTGTCCACTAACAGTTTTCCCGTTGTATGTATATGTTGTTACCGAATTTAATAGAATGTATATAACAAAAGTCGTAAGTGTTTAAAACCATCAATAACAATGTAACTTCACCAACATTATATGGGACCTATCGAAAGCTAAGTGTTTTATGACAACAACAGAATTTTCCGAACTACAAATGTTTAAAAAACCCTAAAATTGAACTTACTGCGCTGTAATTCACCAAAATATGAATAAAAAATTGGTTCACTTAAAATAGGTATCGTCTAACATACGTGGGACACTCAGAAAGTTTTGCGAAAATAAAACAGTATAGGTATGTATTTTTTATTAATTTTTTTCAAAATCCTCTCCACCAGCCTCTATACAAAGATTCATGCATTTGAGCCAGTTTTCGTTTTGAGCGCGGTGTGCGCGGGCGCGTTGTCGTGGTGGAGCAGTAGCCCGCGGAGCCCTGTGTTTGGTCGCTTGTTGCTCACAACAGAGAAAACTTCTGCCAAGCATTTGGTAATATACCATTCGGCGTTGATACTTCTTTGGTTCGGTAAAGGAATTGACACTCCCCGCTTCTAGATCGCTTCACTATGGTAGGCGTTGATTTGTTTTGAAACACCCAAACCGTCGACTGCCGCTTCGTTTCTGAATGGTATCATAAATCCAGGACTCATCTATCACCTGTAATGATGTCGTAAACACGCGGAGACGAGCCTGCTTCAAATTTGTTTATCATATCACAGCACAATTCCACCCGGGCCTGCTTCTGAATAACGGTGAGGTTGTGCGGCACCCAGCGTGAAACTATCCTGCTCATGTGAAGATGCAAGTGTAGAATCTCGTGAAGGCTTCCCGATCCTATCTGAAGTATGTGCTGAATCTCCTGATACATAACTCGCCTATTGTCTTGGATTAAATTTTTCACTGCTAAGCACGTTTTCTTCCATAACAGCCGTCAAAGGGTGACATCTTCTTTCTTCATGCCTCAAAGTTAGTCAACCGCGCTTGAGTTCATTATATCAACCGATACACGGTTGCCTTGGAAGGGCCTTCATCCATGATGCACTTTGAAGTCTATTGTACGATTCGTCCGGTTTCAGGCGACACTTGCAATCGTAAAAAATCATAGCGTGAAAATGTTCCCGTCGTAGATCCCTTTTTCAATGAGACACCATAATTTAAATTAGCTCGCAAAAAATGTGGGAGGAAATTTTGAATTTGTGCATAGGTACCTATTTTTACTTATAAATAATCATATTTTCAAAGTAGACTATAACTAGCCAGTCTCTCATAATTAAAAATTTTTGGTCGCAATACTTTCTGAGTGGCCTGGTAAATAAAAAAAGTAAAATACATATAAATTAAAAAGTAACAACTTAATTAGTACCTAGTGAAAACCGACATCCACTTTCGAAGCTTTGTATTATTAGATGTGTTAAAAACTATTTGTTACTGGTGTTGAATCAATATAGATTTAGGCATTTCACACATTAATAGTTTTATACTGTCCTTTGAGAAGTGTATCAGGGAGAAGCATGAAAGTGGAGTGAATGCTGTAAAAATGGGAGCACATATGTAGGAGAGAGTATGAGTGGAATTAGGGTGATTCATAGAGTAAGAAATAGCACAATACAAGAACAATGTGGAATGAAAGGTGACATAGTGACAGAAATTGAAGAGGGTATGCTATGTTTGAAAAGAATGGTTGCCAAAAGAGTTCCGAAAGAAATGTACCGAGCAAGAGTGAGTGGAGATATCGATATAAGCTCTCCACCAAATAGCTGTGTGCGGAAAAAGGGCCAAATCAATAGCATCCGAAACCGACAAGTATGCGTGAGAGATTGATGAATGTAGAAGAAGGTAAAGGGATAAAGATATGTTTGGGTCTATATATGTGGAGTTCTATAGTCTCTGCCAATCTAATCGTAGATAAGATAGAGCCCCTGTTTGAAGTAGATTAAAATTTAAAAATAGAAAACCGTGCCCTTCGCCATTCGAAATACAGGCGTTAATTACATGAACTGAATTTTCATCAGAATAAGGCGGCGATATCGCAAAATCTCATTAGTGGAAATGAGAGAAAGACCACAAAAAATAATGAGTCAATTCGCAAACTTACATTTCATAAGTTCCAAAGTTTAATCAAACCTTAACTTCAATTCCAGAAAGAATAAATTCGAGTGAATTAATTTGTTAGGGCTGCGTCAATTCTGTTGCCCGTCAATAATAAAAAGGCCCGGAACTGAAAGAGGCACAGAAATGACAAAAGTATGGGTACGTTGTAATGGTCCTCCGGAGTCGGGACCAAGATATTAGACATGGGTTATAAGTTCTTCAGATCTTTATATTCTTTTGTCGGAGGGACTTAAATGAAGGAATAAAATCTGAGCAACCATATTTTTTATGAAATCTTTTCGTTGAGAGCGCCCAAAGGAATCTATTTGAGTTTAATCTTCTTGTGGACAATTACGACCGCATGACATTTTTTCTTGTTTTTTTTAACACATCAACATTCTAACTATTTGGCTTCGGTGAGGTGGAAGCACTACCCCCGACGGGTTGCTTTGATGTGCCCTACCTCTCTTAAAATCACCCAGACCAAAACAAAAACTGTTCATGCACACAAATATTTGTCCTGTGTGGGAATCGAACCCACGAGCATTGGTGTCAACTCCACCGAGCTCTTCTATATGTATTCTAGACTTTAAAATTGAACATACTTTTTTCTAAGTTGTGATTAGTCATTGAAGTGTAAATTGTTTATATTTGTCGTCGTATCCACAGCTGGGCTAGTCTAGGAATAATTTACTTAGACTTTATATTTATCACATATCAGGTACTCCATATTATTATTAAAAAAAATACAAATTTCACCTCTTTTGCCTATATGTTATATTATGCTAGATAGTATAAATAATTATTTTATGCTGTTTATTTATTTATTGCAATTGCAAATTATAACTTAATTACGCATGCGTCAGTTGTCTGTGTGGTTAAGTTATATTATATATAATCAGTAAATAATAAACTTTTATTTACTAATCCTGTTTCCAACATCATACAAGCTTTACGCCACAAATTTTTCGAAATGCGAGCGGTACGCAAAATTTGCGGCATAACATTTGTAAACCATGGTCGCAAAAATGAGGTTAGAAACAAAGTTGGTCTGATAGAGAGCTAATATAAGTAAAGGCATGCTCTGTTGGTTCGGACGTGTAGAAAGAATGCAGTTAGAAAGAATTACAGAACAGATATAGGTACAACGCGAAAATGGAAGAATGTAGGAGCCGAGGAAGACCAAGAGTTACATATCATGGCCAAGTTGATCATATAATTATCAGAATATGAAATCAGGAGCATTTGAAACCGGCGAGTGTGCATAAGAAGAGCTATGAATGTTAAAGAAGAAAGTGAACTGTGTAAGGGCCGAGTTATGTGGCGCTCGGTTCTCTCTGCTTACCTCGCAAGGAATTTGACGTGAAGTTACATATATATATACATATACATTTTTATTCCGACATGTAGAAAGCCGGCAAGAGAAAAAAATGACGAAACAGATATACAACAGAATCAGGAGCCGATGAAGGGCTACTCATCACGCACGACCAAATAGGTCGTTTGTTGCCAGAAGGTGAGAACCTGAGCGTGCATCAAAGAAGCTATGAATGTTAAAGAAGAGGATGAGCTGTGTAAGGATCTAGTAATGTGGATATATTTTGAATTGACGAGCTCGGTGGCTCAGTCGTGAACGACGCGACTTTGACACCAACGCTCGTGGGTTCGATTGCCACACAAGGCAAACATTTGTGTACATGAACATTTCTGTTTGTCTTAGTCTGGATGTTTTAAAAGAGGTAGGGCGCATCAAAGCAGCCCGTCTGGGGAAGTACCTTCACGTCACAGAAAACCGACAGCCAAATAACAACTCCCTAGTTGTTGTATTCCTGCGTGTGAGTGAGGTCAGGTGGGCCGCATGCTTGTATACCCCGACGTAATATTAAAAACAAAATTGCTTTATGACTAACTCAATAGAAGTCTGGTTTTGTCTCTGGTCTGGTTTTGTCTCTGGGTTGTGGAGGTCTGATAACAATCGCCCCATGTCAAAACTAGTGTCATCGCTAAATCCTAAGGCTTGGGCAGAGGACTCCGCCAATCGTAATGGATTAGGAAATGCCACAAAATTGAAGAAGAATTCATTATTGTTAACTTTGTAATTAGTCTTATAGACGAAATTCAAATTTGTTTGTCATCATTTTTCAAGGCGCACCCACTCTATACCATTATTGAGGATAATGAGTATGTGTGTGTATGCACCCAATGCACGCACACACAACACAACCGTACACTAGCCGCCCGCTGTCGTGTGTTTGTATGTGCGTGAATTTCTTTATGTATATATCCATGGGTATGTAACAAAAACTTTGCGTTTATTTTCCATGAACTACGCACTTACTGCATTTGATTTAACTAATAGATTTACAATCCTACTGGTTTTTTTTTACAATATTTGTAGATTCTCCTTTCAGCGTCTTCTGAGAAAATAGAAATCATCATCCCGCGCGTTCCCATTCACAGTAGTTTCTCGTCAGTTTTTTGATGACCTCACTTACTTGCAGGAACACATCAACCCTCCGGAGAGATGTTATTTGGTTGAGATTATTTGTGAGCTGGGGGCATTGCTCCAGGCAGGACTTCGATGCACCTCTCGCAGGTCGTCTTAACGACTGTCCATTTTTCTTCGCGATATCCAGTTTCCTTATACATTAGCATTGACAGGGTCCGTTACCCAAGCCTAAGGATTTGGTGAGGGTACTGATTTTTATGTAGAGTGACTGTCGTCAGACCTCCACAACCCTGAAGGAAAGCCAGATGTTTTTTAGGTCAGGCCACACGTCTTTCGAAATATATTTTTTTTAATATTTAATTAATTAATAATTTTTCAGACCTATATCATTATACGTCACACTAATCTCTCATTCGGCACCATGAAGGAAATAAGTTATGGAAACCTCTTGACACGATTTTACGTAGTAAATAAACTCACCGTTATATATTGTTCGGGGAGTAAAGTTGAAAGCGCAGCTCTTATTGGTTAGAACACGGATTAACATTGCGTTACTTATCGGCTTATTAGTTAAAATGTTTTCCCATTATCTAGTATTAAGGCGCTAAAATACAACGGTTTGGGGAGTGAGGGGGGCCTTCATGCGCTTCAAGTGTTGTAATGGTTTGTGCTTGACACCAAGCAAAATCAAAGAGGTGTGGTGTATATACGAGCCATTGAATGCACAAAACGTCACAAGTTTTATGTTGCACAATTCTAAGGAAACGATAAGTATGGTTATATAAGATTATTTTAATAATTCAAAGCTCTCTGATATGAAGTTCAGACTGAAATATTCTTGTAAAATATGTACACACTGTATATTTGCTGCCAGCATTGCTTTCTACCATCCGTGAAAGCCTGTCCAATTTTGACAAGCAGTATGTGCCAACTCGTCGTAATGTCGATGGAACAAATTTCGTAGGATTTGCCAAATTTTCTACGTTAAGAAGTTTTAAATTGGTACAGCCATCTTAAGTTGCAAATTGTGTATTTAAATATAAAAGACATTTAATTATTCTTATTAACTAAATTCGATTTCACCTATACCAATTTGTATTAATAAACATATTATTTAACTTTGTGTCTTTTTAATACCCACTAAGATGGCAAACAAGCACACAACCTGATGGTAAACAGTCAACGTAGCCTATGAACATTTGTAGAGTGTCACTCATGCGTTGCCGACCCTGTAAAAATCTCTTCACCCCCTTTCTTGAAGAACCCTATGCTGTAGTCCTCATGTAGTAACAGGAAAAACCTTGGCTGGGAGCTCATTCCACACCTTGAGAGTTCCTGGAAGAAAACTTCTCTGGAACGACACAGTACGCGACCATTGCGGTTCCAGCGTGTGATGGTGAACTCCCCGCTGTCAGCAAGCGGTATGTACGTGCGACTTCAGAAACTACTAGACTAAGCATAATCTCGCTGACTTCTTAGACCTGTGTGGGCACGAGTGTGCGTGGAAATATTCCATACACATTTAGCGCTACCAGCATTACACTAGCGGGGAGGTATTGTCGTTACTCTATACCAGAGACTTCGAATCATTTTTGTATTCATTGGAAATGATATTTGGAAAGACGTGTGACAACTACGAGTACATCACATATTTATCGCTTGCTCGGCGGTAAAGGAAAACATCGCGAGGAAACCCACACGTTCAGAAAATTATATTTCGAAAGACTAAGAAAAAATCTGATTTTCTCTGTGGGTTGTTTGTGGAGCTCAAGTGGCGGACCCCGCCAATCTTAATGGATTAGGAAACGGGATAACGCAAAGAAGAAGAAGAAGTTATTTTCATAATATCATTAACCGGTTTTTTTTTATCAGACATATTATTTTCCCGTTACCTACGTATAGAATACAATAAGTAGGTAACGAGAAAATAATGTGTGTAATAAAAAAAAACGGTGTGTAGATTATATTTTTATTATTCCGAATGAAACCCATAATAGTACTTATATTATAGTGGTATTAATTATTACCACACACACAAAGATATAAACATAAATAAATTATATTGATTTAACTACATCACATATTTTACTTACTAGTCTTAGCAAGTCGATGTATAGGCATACACAATCTATTCCTACTTCTAAGATTTTCACTAAATTTAGAAAATGACTCTATTTTTTACGAGCATATATTATATTCTCATAAATATACTGAGAAGTAACCGTGAGGATATTTATTTCTTTAAATAGTTCTCTAAGAGATTCCCTGGCGCCCATGTTATAAATAGAGCGGATGGCTCTCTTTTGTAATATAAAAACAGTTTCAATGTCAGCTGCTTTTCCCCACAACAGTATATCATACGACATAATGCTATGAAAGTAGCTGAAATAGACTAAGCGCGCAGTAGCCACATCCGTCAATTGTCTAATTATCCTAACCGCATATGCGCCCTCGTCTCGCGCATTTTAACTAATAAGCCGATAAGTAACGCAATGTAAATCCGTGTTCTAACCAATAAGAGCTGCGCTTTCAACTTTACTCCCCGAACTATATATAACGGTGAGTTCATTTACTACGTAAAACAGACAAATTACTTTTGTAATTGTAAGGATATTTTTTTTTTATATTAGTTCAGCATAGTGGCTCCTCTTTGCCTGATGGTAAGCGAAAGAGGAGCCCAAATCGCAACTGCGACTGACAACATACTACATACCGTATCCTATCAGTTGACGCTGCCACATGCTGACCCGCAATATGGAATATGGAATAGTGGCTCCTCTTTGCCTGATGGTAAGCGAAAGAGTAGCCCAAATCGCAACTGCTGAACTAATATACAAAAAAAAACACAGATTCTCTATACTCCGTTGCACGAAGCATCCGTCCTCCGTCGTTGGTTCGGACTTGTAGAAGTAATGTAGGAAGATGAAATTACGAAACAGATATACGACGTGATAGTAGAAGTATGTAGAAGCCGAGGAACTTACTTGCCATCACCAAATTTCGTGTTTTATAAGAGTGAGGAGTCCTAGAAACCCATGCCAGCGTGCATGAGATGAGCTATGATTGTTAAAGAAGCGAGTGAGGGGTGTAAGGACCAAGTCATGTGGCGCTCGGTTCTCTTTGCCTACTCCAAAAGGGATTTCGAGTGAAGTTATAGACAAGTCTTCTGTATTCACTGGCAGCTTCTTTTGGCTCCATTTGCGTTTAATACATGATTTGAGTGCCTCCCGTGTGTACAAACAGTGCGAGTCGTTTTCGATTGTTATATAAATACAGTCAATTCGATTCACAATTTCCTCATCCGTATGCCTATTCAACGATTTAAGGCAAATTCAGAAGCGATTTAGTTCTATTTGTTCAGTGAGTTCATACAAAACCACTTTCCGAGTTTTTTAGGGTTCCGTACCCAAAGGGTATAACGGACCCTATTACTGAGACTCCGCTGTCCGTCCGTCCGTCCGTCGCTCTGTCACCAGGTTGTATCTCATGAACCGTGATAGCTAAACAATTGAAATTTTCACAGATGATGTATTTCTATTGCCGCTATAACAACAAATACTAAAAAACAGAATAAATAAATATTTAAGGGGGCTCCCATACAACAAACGTGATTTTTAGGGTTCCGTATCCAATGGGTAAAACGGAACCCTATTACTGAGACTCCGCTGTCCGTCCGTCCGTCCGTCTGTCAGCAGGCTGTATCTCATGAACCGTGATAGTTAGACAGTTGAAATTTTCACAGATGATGTATTTCTATCTATAACTTCACGCCAAATCCCTTGCGGGGTAGGCAGAGAGAACCGAGCGCCACGTGACTCGATCCTTACATATCTCACTCGCTTCTTTAACATTCATTGCTCTTCTCATGCACGCACGCCGGTTTCTAGGGTATTTATTTATTTTTTTATTTATGATGTATTTCTGTTGCCGCTATAACAAAAAATACTAAAAAATAGAATAAAATAAATATTTAAGGGGGCTCCCGTACAACAAACGTGATTTTTTTGCTCGATATTGATAACGGCAACAGGTAGACGCTTGAAATATTCACAGAATATTTAATTATATATTCACTTTAAAAACAAATAATTAAATTAAAATAAAACCAATATTTAAGGGGGGCTCCCGTACAACAAACGTGATTTTTTTTTGCTCGATATTGATAACGGCAACAGGTAGACGCTTGAAATATTCACAGAATATTTAGTTATATATTCACTTTAAAAACAAATAATTAAATTAAAATAAAACCAATATTTAAGGGGGGCTCCCGTACAACAAACGTGATTTTTTTTTGCTCGATATTGATAACGGCAACAGGTAGACGCTTGAAATATTCACAGAATATTTTTTATTTTTTCATCTTGACTTAAATAATTCAGCATCGTCTTATAACTTACATTGAAAGTTGCTAATACCGCGGCTAGAACCGCCGCTAATACCAATGTATATTGAGATAAGTTTCAAATCATCATCATTGACTTTCATGTGCGGTAGGTTTATAGTGAAAATAGGAGCTAAAGGTATCAAATCAAAAACGAACCTTTCACTTGCGGTGCCGTCTGTGCTGCGTTGGTGCCACAACGAAAATCGTATGTAGCTACATTTTTATAGAGGCTCAGAAATAATGACATCAGACAAATATCGAGCGGCACGGACACATTGGAACGACTTGTTTTTTTAAGAAAATGTGAATTAAATATTATTTTGAATTCAGAATTAAAAGTAGAATAGGACATATCTATCTTCAATTAAAAATTATATAATAAACAATATGAGGCATTTGCATTTTTTTTTGATGACTTTTTTTTAAGAAAATGTGAATTAAATATTATTTTGAATTCAGAATTAAAAGTAGAATAGGACATATCTATCTTCAATTAAAAATTATATAAACAATATGAGGCAAATGACGAGCTTGATGGCGTAATGGTTATTAATGCCACTTTGATACCGACGCTCGTGGGTTCGATTTCCATACAGGATAAACATTTGCGTGCATGAACATGTGCGTTTGTTTTTTAAGAGATGTAGGGTATATCAAAGTAGCACGCCTGTGCCTGTGCCATCTGTGCTGCTTTGGTGCCAACTCTATAAAAATATAATCATGCAATTTGATCTAACCTGCTTTGTGTGCTTCCACCACCAATTAGTTAATGCGGCCTAGCGCCGGCCGGCACCCACCCACTTAATAAGTGAAGTGATTGATGAACTAATTGGTTGCGGAAGTACACAAGGCAGGCAAGTGGGTGGGTGCCGGCCGGTGCTAGGACGCATGAACTAATTGGTGGCGGAAGCACCCAAAGAAGGTAAGTGGGTGGGGCCGGCCGTTGCTAGGCCGCATGAACTAAGTAGTGGCGGAAGTACACAAAGCAGGTAAGTGGGTGGGTGCCGGCCGGCGCTAGGCCGCATGAACTAATTAGTGGCGGAAGCACACAAAGCAGGTAAGTGGGTGGGTGTCGACCGGCGCTAGGCCGCATGAACTAATTGGTGGCGGAAGCACACAAATCAGGTTAGATCAAATTGTATGCAAATGTGACTTTCGCAAAATAACACCTGAATCTATTAACTAGAAATATAATCGTAAGTGATTACATTCATTCAGAAATAATGACATCAGAAAAAAATTAAATATGAACACAATGGATTTTTTTTTCAAGAAATGTCAATAAAAATATTTTTTTAATTGCGAATTTAAAGTAGAAGATTTATACATTCCATCTATCTTCAAATAAAAATGATATATTAAACAAATGCCAAATATATTAACAATAATTGTACGGCTATGTAATAAGGGAAGCTGCTCTACTTGGGCACCTCTTAGTTTTATGAGTAGTTGGAAGACAGTAAATCTCTCCTGCCGGTTGTTTTATTATTTGCGACGTAAACATGAGCGCGGGGCTCCCCTGGCGCACTCTGGATATTGTTTGAGAACGGTCGGCTATGACGCCCCTGGGGCGGACCACAATCAACTGTACAAAAGCGACGACTACTTTCAGGGCTCCCCGTTCTTGATAAACCATACTTGGACACCTTTACATAAATATATATATATAGAATATATATTGACGAGCTCGGTGGCTCAGTCGTGAATGACGCGACTTTGACACCAACGCTCGTTGATCGATTCCCACACAAGACAAACATTTTGTGTACGTGAACATGTTTGTTTGACTTGGTCAGGATGTTATAAGAGAGGTATGGCGCTTCAAGCCGCCTGTCTGGGGAAGTGAGGAACGAAAATTGTATGTAATTACATTTTTATAGTTGCTCAGAAATAATGACATCAGACAAATACCGAGCGGCACGGACACATTGGAACTATTTTTTTTTAAGGAAATGTGAATAAAAAAATATTTATAATTCAGAATTAAAAGTAGAATAGGACATATCTATCTTCAATTAAAAATTATATATTAAACAATATGAGGCAACTGACAAGCTTAATGGCGTAATGGTCATTAACGCCACTTTGATACCAGCGCTCGTGGGTTCGATTTCCATACAGAATAAACATTTGCGTGCATGAATATGTCTGTTTGTTTTTAAGAGATGTAGGGTATATCAAAGCAGCTCGCCTGAGGAAGCACTTCTACCTCACAGAAAACCGCGGCCAAATAACAACTCCCTAAAGGGTTGTTGTGTTCCTGCGTGTGAGTGAGGTTACCAGTAAGCTCCTAAGAAGTTGCTGTGTGAGTGAGGTTACCAGTAAGCTCCTAAGGAGGCATCGCGCGAGGAAAACTTAATGTATTACAAGCGTTAATAGGCTACGGTAATTGCTTTACATCAGGTGGGCCGTATGCTTGTATGCCTCCCGACGTTGTATATAAAAAAAAGTATTTCTAGAATATTAACAAACAAAATCCACAGAGGCGGAAAAGTTAGAAAAAGGTAGCGATCCGGAACGGGACTTTTTGTAACATTTGTTTGTAATTTCTTTAACGTACATTAAGAAATATACAACAATAATAAGTACTAAAAGAGACAATTGTACATAGGCGGACTTGTCCCACAAAGAGATCTCTACCAGCCAACCTTACAGTCATTGATAGAGAATTTTACAATGTCGTAAAAACACATTTATTTTTATACTACGTCGGGAGGTATACAAGCATACGGCCCACCGGATGTAAATCGGGTACCGTAGCCTATTAACGCTTGCCGTAGTATCACTCGCGCGATGGTTTCTGCTGCTTGCACCGCAACTCTTTGGGAGCTTACAGATATTAGATTAGATTCAGAGAGGGTTTTCTGTGACGTGGAAGTACTTCCCCAGGTTGCTTTGATGCGCCCTACCTCTCTTATAAACATGTACATTACAAATTGTATTTACCTTGATAATTAGAGCATACGTAATTAACAACATAACTATATCTATACATAAATGATGCAATAAAAAGAAAATTGTGATAACACGAATAATAAAACAATATTACACAAGAATATAGCAAAATTACGAATAAATTTCAGAAAAGAAATTAAGTTATTTTATTAAATTTATCATCGACTTCACAATGAAATATAAAAATTTGTCTTTAGAAGCAAAGTGTAACAAAAAAAGCGGACGTGATCCGGCGCGGTGCGGTCGCTTTTTGTGCGATACGTTGTATATACGAATGTTACAAAAAAATCTCGTCGCCTATCACTGCCGCTTTCCAGCCTTTTCATAAGCCTGCTGTAATTTGTCTGCGAGTTCATGAGTGCCTACTCTGCTCGCTCCTCCGCGGATCTACGCGCATTTCATGCATGGAATATGCGGGAAGCCGCGAAGTTCGCCGCCGATGACACGAAATCGGCATAGTACACCGGGTCCATTACTGCTCTGCAGCGCAGAATCCCATCCATTATCACACATCACAAATCGTCATATTTAGGACAGTACCACAAGTCGTGATCTCTGTCCTCCTCGCATTGCCTTAATCCATTAGGATTGGCGTTGTCCCCAACTATGCCTAAGGAATAGAGCGAAGACACTGATTTTTACATCAGGCGACTGCGGTCAGACCTCCACAACCTAGAGGGAAAACCAAATATTTTATTCGGCTATGAGTCGAAACTCCATCATCGAAAGAATCGATACAGTTCCCTTCCTTTTGTATCCTAAGCCCAACGATACTGCAATTCCCGCACTGGACCAATCCAAATATGTTGTCACACTGTCATATGCTCAATTCCTTAGAATGGAGGGACAACCACCCAGGGCCCACTAATATAGTTCTACAACCATCATCTACAGACAACAGCTTAAAGCGACGGCTAAACGTGCTTCACAAAAGAGCTGTAGATAAATAAGCCCGTGCATGGAGAGGCTGTGGCTTATAGCGAAGCTTGGTCCATTACACCGATAAAAAAAACGAGTGTGCTTGAGACCACACGACTGAAGTAAAACTTACAGACAATAGGCCTGCACTGTGTCTTAGATATACGAAACGTAACTGGCTATGAGAGAAAGACAGAAAGAAAATGTGTGCTCGCACCTCTCTCTCTCTCTTGCCCCTACAGTAATATACGAAACGTAACTCTCCCTCTTTCTATCTTCACTAACTTATATCTCCCTCTCAACTTCCGTTCGTTTTCGTAACGCTCTCGTCACGCATTCACCAGCTTACTCCCCAAGTCAAGCGTGCGTAAAGAAGTTTTACTTCAAAAATGCTATGGAGTTAGTTTTAGTAATATTATTAACATACATAATTTTAAGCACAGCAGAGCAAAAGCCTTCTCTTTCATTTTTCCTCGTCCTGAACAATCGTGAGCCAGTTTTTAGTGAATAAATCAGGCTCTCTCAACCTTTTTCACGGACCGCCGCGTCGCCGTAATGTAATCTATTCTAAGTACCTTATGTTATAAATGCGTATCGTTGTCTTACTTGACGTATAAACGGCTCACACTCGCAGGTTACTAACAACCCTACAAAGAGTCGTAATTTAGCTGCGGTTTTCTGTGAGGTGGAGGTTCTTCCTCAGTCTCTCCGATGTGAAGAAGTCACGTTTTCGTATCTAGATGGTGTAATACAAAAATAAATTCGATTAAAATATTTTTTATAGAACATCGGTCAGTCGCTTGTGCATTGCCAGGTCTGCTGTTAACACAGCAATTGCTCAGGAGCTTACTGCTCACCTCTCTTACTCGCAGGAACACAACAACCCTCCAAAAGTTCTTATTTAGATGTGGTTTCCAGTGAAGTGGAGGTAGTTCCCCAGTTGACCTGCGCATATTCGCCCTATTGGTCTTATATTTATTTTTAAATACTCCTTATCTCACAGAAAACCGCAGGCATATAACAACTCCCTAGAGGGTTGTGTTCCAGCGTGTGAGTTCACCAATAAGCTCCTATGGAGTTGCTGTGTTACCACCAGAGGTGACATCATGCCAGTGATACTTAATGTTTTGCAAGCGTTTATAGGCCACGGTAACCGCTTTACATCAGGTGGGCCGTATGCTTGTATGCCCCTCGACGTTGTATAAAAAAAATATGTTTACAAGTTTATTTGCTTAATCGTCGGGTGACAAACAAGCTTAAAAGAGGTAGGACGCGTTAAGGCGACACATCGAAAAATTAGACCAACTTTCATCGAATAGTATAGGCTAATGACTAAACTGACGGATCTAAGATTTTAATATAAATAACTTCATTTCTTTATCTTGAATTTGCTTGCTCAAATACGCGATTGTGTAAAATTGATTCGATAATAATTACTTTCGAAAACACCTCCTGAAATTCATTATTTTTGAAATTACAACGAAGTTGTTCTGTTTATACGCTTCAAAATTACTTAAATCTATTAGTAATATCTATGTTTATAATATGCTTGCTGCATATTTTGATAAGTGAAACATGAAATTTTTTTAAAATATTATAAGTTTCTGACAATTTCTAAGCGATCACATTCGTCTTGGGTGCTACGTGTTTTCGACCTTATTGTGCGGTAATGAGGATTATAAACGCGTTGACTAACTACATCCAGCCAGTCCGGCTGCAGCCCGCTTCGAGGTAGGACCTATGTCGACTGTCTGCTCGAGCTCGCTCCATTTACATCGCGACACCGAAGTTTTTATAATTAATAATTGTAAATATTCAATATTATAGTATTTAGCGTAAGTGTATTATTATTAGATATAAGTAGTAAATAATATTATAGGTTTATATATATTTATTATACTGTTGTAATAATGGGGAACACTAAAAAGAAAATATATAGAATAAAAATACAAAGAAAATGTTCGTAGAATGGGGGAGGCGAACAAGACAAG
Source organism: Pyralis farinalis (assembly GCA_947507595.1). Classification (NCBI taxonomy): domain Eukaryota; kingdom Metazoa; phylum Arthropoda; class Insecta; order Lepidoptera; family Pyralidae; genus Pyralis; species Pyralis farinalis. The sequence goes on along the minus strand of OX382257.1, from coordinate 28,050,019 downwards.
GTATTTATTTTTTTTAATTATTATATTCATTAAACATATTATAATAACATTGTGTAGACATATTTCTAGTTTTTAGAACAGTTCCTAGGTATGGTTGGCCCAAGCTATTTAATTCCTCTTCAAACTTTTTTTTAATTTTGATTACTTAATAACTCTATATAAAACTGCATTAATTAAATAAGAGTTATTTTTTGCAGGAATAAACAGTAACATTTGATAATTGGTATACATTATCCACAGGCTGACCGCGTACCTATATAGGACGTCAAACTCCTATTTTGTCCATTATAATCTGACCGAACTCCGACTTAGAAGTTGTACGTCGGTGGAGGTCAGGTTACGTTGGAAATTTATACCAATAAGGTTCGCGTTCTCAGCACATAGCAACCAGTGGAGACTCTTTATTTCTTTGTATTAAAATAAAAACTTATAAAATAGAATATTTTTGCTGTTTTGTTTTTTAGGAGAAACTTACTAAATAAACATATTCCACTAGAAGAATCACTACTCGATTTATATGCTACTTTAACGTAAGTGTCATACGGGACGACAAACTCATAGTAACCATTATAAGCTCACCGAACTCCGACTTAGACATTGTACGTAGGTGAAGGTTAGTTTACGTTGGAAATTTATCCAATCAGAAGATAGAAAACCAGTGGAGGTTTTTTTTTTTTTTGTATTAAAATAATTACTGGTAAAATAGTATATTTTGATAGTTTTTAAAAAAACTCGGTATGTTTCATGTTAAAGAAGCGAGCGAGGTGTGTAAGTACCGAGTCATGTGGCGCTCACGAGGGATTTAGCGTGAAGATATAGATAGATAGTATACTTATACCCATGGTACTCGTGAAAACAAATAATATTTACTATGAACCAACACTGAAAACACAAAAAAATCATCTATTCTATACATTGTGGTTAGTATTGAACTATTGTACGGATTAGATTTATTTTGCAACATCAGAGATGGTCCTGGTTCTTTCTTCTTGAGAGTTTAATAAACAACAAGGAAACGTACAACAATACAAAACACAGAGTATACATAAGTAAAATACAATAAATGTCATTATACTGAAGTTAAAGTTATGAAACAGCAAGAAAATCATTTGTCACATGTTTTTTTTAAATATGAATAGATTATAAAATCTATTTGTATATATGTATATTAGGGTGTCCCTTATTTTTCAAAGTTTTTATTTTCTAACGCATATGTCTTAGTTTTGTTCATTTGCTTTTAAAACACTCGGAAATTAATTTTTAACTTATTTGGATTACGATAATCCGTGCCGAATTACATCGAAACATGTTCATACAAGTTGCGCGGCAGTGCCGCACGTACTCGCGGTATTCATTTGTTCAAATTCAAAGTCAAAATCTTTTTATTCCGTAAAAATGGCTACATTTGTTTGGAATCGTCACATTTTTTTTCCCTACCGTGCAGTTTATGACTAGGTGAGCACTGATAAAAATACTGCCAAAAAACTCAGGCATCCCTCTTTTGGTATCCAAACAAATTTACATATTTTGTTAATTACATTATAATTGGATCGACTCACTCCCAGGCATTTTTATCATTAATATAGTCAGATACTTTATAATATGCCCTGCTACACAATTTGGCTTTAATAGTAGTTTTAAATTTGTTTATTGACAAATCTCTTATATTGCTGGGAAGTTTGTTATAGAACCGTATAATTGCCCCATAAAATAATTACTTGTTTTGTGGAGACGGCTTGCATATAACACAAGATTATGCTTATATCTAGTATTTATGCTATGAATATCACTCTTTTTACAAAATGAGTCTATGTTTTTATGGACATACAAAAGATTTTCATAGATATATTGCGATGCGACTGTTAAAATATTTATTTCTTTGAATTTTTCTCTAAGGCTCTCACGGGGACCAAGTTTGTAGATAGCTCTTATGGCTCTCTTTTGCAATAAAAAGATGGTGTTAATATCCGCGGAGTTACCCCAAAGAAGAATTCCATATGACATAATACTATGAAAGTAGCTGAAATAAACTATTCTAGCCGTATCAATATCAGTGAGCCGTCTAATAGTTTTCACTGCATAAGCTGCAGAACTTACTTTTCCTGATAATTTTTCAATTTGTGGGCCCCTTTGTAGTCTGGAGTCAATTGTTATACCCAAGAACACAGTTGTCTCCACAGAGGCTAAATTAGTTCCATTAACATGTACATTGGTAGCCACCTGCCTTACATTAGGTGTTGAGAACTTAATTACTTTAGTCTTTTTATCATTTAAAAGCAGATTATTAACACTAAACCAAAGAATAACTTTAGAGAGAGCATCGTTAACTTCGTCATAATTACCTAACCGTCTATTAATTTTGAATGTCAGTTATTCTCGTGATTAATACGTAATGTTTTAACTTTTATAAGATGGCAGTGGAATTGAGAAGCAATAAATCAAGTATTTTCTTAGTTGGAGACGTAAATTATCAAATAATAGGCGCAAAATTACCGTCTAACCGTCAAGTTCTTCCTGTACTTTTTTATAAAATTCGCGAAGTTAAATTGACTGTTAGTGAAAGCGCATACCTAGTCATTCGAGAGTGTATTATATTTAGGGAAAAAGCTAGGATCCCTACCAGAGCTATACCTAACTGTGTAAAATAACTTGTGAATCTTCACCAGGAGGGAGTTGCAAAAAAATTCCAATTTTCTATTTCAATTTCAATCTAATTCAATCTGATAATTTTATTTCTCTTATTTATTCGAAATAAAAAAATCCTGTGTTTACTCGGCGCTATCAGCCATTATGACACTCGAACATCTATAACTTCAAGCCAAATCCCTTGCGGGGTAGGCAGAGAGAGCCGAGCGCCACGTGACTCGATCCTTACATATCTCACTCGCTTCTTTAACATTCATTGCTCTTCTCATGCACGCACGCCGGTTTCTAGGGCTCCTGACATCACCTTCTGATAGAACATGACCAATTTGGTCATGGTAGGTAAGTCTTGGCCTTCCCCGGCTCCTACATCCTTCCACTTTTGCATTGTATATCTGCTTCGTCATTCTTTCATCTTGCATTCTTTCTACATGCCCGAACCATCGGAGCATGCCTCTTCTTATTTTAACACCGACGCTCTCTTTCAGACCAACTCTATTTCTAACATCATCATTACGAATACGGTCTACAAGCCTTACGCCACAAATTTTGCGCAGCGCTCGCATTTCAACCGCGTTTATTCTACTTTCATGCTCTTTCTGCCATACCCAACTCTCGCTTCCATAAGTTAGCGTTGGGACCAACACTGCATTGTGTATAGCGAGTTGTGCCTTCTGGCTCAGGATTTTACTGCCAAGAAGTTTTCCCAACGCTCCATTCACACTATTCCCAGCACTCACTCGTCTTTCCACATCTGCGGTGTACCTTCCATCCCTGCTGAAAGCGCATCCAAGATATACAAACTCATCCACTTGTTCCAACACTTCATCATCAATCGTAATCCTTACATTAGTTCTGGATTCTTCTCTTTCAAATACCATTATCTTTGTTTTCTTCGCATTCAGTAGTAAGCCTTTCTCCATACAGTCGTCTTTCATCGCTGTGACCAGTGTTTGCAGTTTAGATGGTGTATCTGCTAACTAAACATATGTGTCCGAATCAACAAATGGCCCGCTTTAGCCTCTCGATAAACAATGTTGTATTATGTAGCTGGTGTTTCATTCTTCTTAAGGGGGATACATGCCGTCCAGTGGCGCCTCAAGGAATAAAATATCGTATCTTAGCGTGGAAGATAAACATTATAAAGTCATGTGTTGCGTGTGTTACAAATACAATAACGTACTTTTACGTCATTAAACCAACAATTGAAATGTTTTGCTTTCGTTGTTATAGGCATAATTGCCAAAAAACGGCCTCTTTTAGCACTTTTGCTTATAACAACGATAGTGGAATATTTTGAGTGTTGGTTTAATGACGTAAAAATACTTTACTATCTTCGTAATAAATGCAACATAAGATTTCATAATGTTTATCTTCTATGCTATAATATGTTTTTTTATTCAATGAGGGCGCCATTGGACGAGACCTAAGTAAGAACAACATAGATACCAAGACATGTTAACTTATAGAGATATAAACATAAAACGATGTCATTGATTTCTCTTTCAATAAACTTTTAAAAGTGAATACGTTTCTGTAGTTTTTTATTACTATTATTACTATTGTTTTCCGTCTAGCTTAAATAAATATGTTTGGTTTAGTATGTATAAAGCTAAATAATAATTAAATCAATAATTTTTATTAAATATTGATATTATAAATTTTATTTAAGTGTGACGCGACTCTGTAGCTTTTCTGTTCGTTTGCATTGACTATACGTTGACCCCAGGTTACCTATTAGGCGCTAATTTCAAATTTTACAAATCGAGCGTCGAGTGTCAATTGAGGGGCGCGGGGTGATTGGGCGGAGCCATTTTAAAGCTTCACGATCGAGGTGTCGCCTTAAAGCAGCCCGAATGGGGAAGTACCTCCACCTCAAAGTAAACTACATATAAATACCAATACGCTCGTAAGCAGTTGATATGCTAATAACAGGGATGGCAATACGCAAGGGATACTTTCCGTATTGTAAGCGTTAATAGGCTACAGTAACCACTTTCCATAAGATAGATCGTGTGTATATATTTCTCTCGACGTTGCATAAAAAAAATACAGCCCGTGATATAAAGTGTTTACAGAACCTCGTAAATGCTTACGTGGCGTGGCGGAAGCACACAAAGCAGGTTAGATCAAATTACATATAACTTTGACTTTCGCAAAATAATGCCTGAAACTATTAACTATCTGCTGCTAATATAGTAACATTCAGGAAGGTTACTCTGCCGCAAGAAACAGAGACCATAACCCGGGTGTCACGACCAACGTACTAGTGACACCCCTGGTGTTGCAACTGTTCATAGGCCTCGTTAACTGCTTACCATCAGGCGGGCTGTATTCACCTTAGTGATATAAAAAAAGAACACAACGGTACTGAAGAGGGTCTCTATTTGACTGAGATACTGAGGACGGAGGAGGTGCCTCACTCTAGCAGAAAAAGACCGAGTCCTTCTACCATCTGTTTGCTCATCAAATATCACCCTCGCCTACCTTTTCTTTTTCAGACTAGTCAGGACCGTTAGTTGTCAGGATGTACTACGCGCAGCTCGCACTTGCGCGGCGTTAAAGGAAAACGCGCATGGCCAAGAAATTGTATTTCTAACTAGCTGTGCCCGCGACTTCGTCCGCGCGGAATAGTTTTTTTAATTATTTATTTATATTAATAAAAATAAATGAAGTTTCTAAAATAAAGGTAGTCTAAGTTACTCCTTATTACATCAGCTATCTGCCAGTGAAAGTCCCGTCAAAATCGGTCCAGCCGTTTCAGAGATTAGCCGGAACAAACAGACAGACGGACATACAGACAGACAGACAAAAATTGTAAAATATTCATTTTGGTATATGTACCGTGTATATATCCATATGCATTTATTAAAAAGCGGTTATTTTAATATTAGAAACAGACACTCCAATTTTATTTATCTGTATAGAAGACGTGTAACTTTAGAGGGCATAAGTGGCATTTCATAAAGCATTTTGTTTTTATTAATAACGCCAAATTTAAGACCAATTCCGAAAAATGCTCCATACATGCTTTGGAGAACAATATTTGTGTTTTTTTATACATATTCTGTATTATAATTAATGTACAATTAGTAGTTTTGATTATTGCTATAAGTGGCATGGTAATTAAAATATTGGTTATTTGTACATAGAAAATAAATACAAGATATGTTTCAAAAAAACAAATATATAATAAATATAAATTAATAATAAATATTGTCGGACAAATTACACAGCACCATCTAGCCCCAAAGTAAGCTAAGCTTGTATTATGGGTACTAGACAACTGATAAACATATGTAAATACATTTTTTTTTTGTATATACATAGAAAATACCCAGACCAAGACAAACAGACATGTTCATGCACACAAATGTTTGGATTGTGTGGGAATCGAACCCACGAGCTTTGGTGTCAAAGTAGCGTAACAGCGTGTTTCACCACTGCGCCACCGAGATCATCATATAGTTCTGCAGTGCCTGTATTGAGCGTTTTTTTGGAATTGGTCTTAAGCGTTGTTAATAAAAACAAAACGCGGGCGCTACTTAGCTTTGTGCGCTCTCTTAACCTTAGAGAGGTCTTACGGTAGTCGCTCCGAGTCGCAATGAGTATCTTCGCTAGATCCGTATGGATTAGCAAACGAGATAACGCGGCGAAGAAAAAGATTATACGGCTATAATTATCAATTTAAAGTAAATTGAAGTACATATATAGTATATTAGTCAGGTAGGGTTAGTCAGGCTCATTTTTTGCATCAGCGTTTATTTAACATTGGAAAATCATTTTTCCATAGCATGTTTGTTAAAAAGATAATGACGCGCTGCCACAAATCGGTATAAAGTCACGTACATCGGTAAAGACCACAATCGAGACTTAATGGATTCACAAACAGTATCGATACTGCAGCATTCGATTACAATTCGGTATCGTCACGCGCTCCCACCCGCAATGTTAAACGACTCTGTTCTATTTATCTGTGACATCTCAATGCAAGGAGAAGTACTAGATATTTTAATTTACGGCCAAATATTTTTATACCTGTGAGATGCAAAGGTCCAACGAGCATTCATCCCACGAAGTCTTCGACCAAATAATTTGTAAGTAAAACTAGGTGATAAGAACTTTCTTTACGCAAGTTAAGGTTGAATAAAATACCTACATGAAAGGCTAGTTTACTCAAATGTGTGTTATTTTATACAACGAGTCTCCGTAGATGTGCTCGGTGTTGAGAAAGAGGATGTGTACTACACGAATTAAAGATGTTTTTCTTATAATTTTGTCTCTCAGAATGAGTCGACAAGCATGTTTTACGACCAATGAAACAAATCGTTGGACGTGTAGCAAAAATATGGTATTTTGGCGTAGTGTACCGACATTACAATACTACATAAACATATGGTACAAATAGTATAATTATACTCCGAAATCCAATCCTGAATCCAATTCCGATTTGGGTCCTCTTTTGATGAGGATATTTTTTGGGCGCTGATTGTGTATCTAGTTTTGTATTAGTGATCGATGTGGTATGTACACCAATTTCAGAAGAAGTAAAAGAATGAACTTAGAAGACAATTACACCAGGCTTGTTTTGAATTCATATAATTTTATAATTTTTAAGATTAAATTTCAAAATTTCTCTACGTTTATTACATATGGAAATGCATTTCCATATGTTCAATAATTAGAAGAAAATGTTCGTTTCAGCCTTAAATTATGTAGTTTCAAATAATCACAGTGAAGTATGGTTTTCATTGAAGTCTTTTTTACGGTTTTTAACCTTATTGATTAAAAATTACGACAATTAATACTTATTTCAATAAATATTCTGATTATGTTAATATTAATTTGATTCAGTAGATACTCTAATCCCAACTTGCTTTATATCTTTTAGTATTTTCATTTGCGCTGTCGAGGTTTCCGTACCTTTCAACGAAAAACGGAACCCTTATAGTATCACTTTGTTGTCCATCTGTCTGTCTGGTGTCTGTCTGTCTACCAATACCCTTTTTCTCAGGAACGAGTAGATCTATCAAGCTGAAATTAATATAAAATACTTAGATCTACAATCCCTTCGAGCAGTGATAAATCAAACTTCAAGTCAACGCAATCAAAAGATACGGCTGTTTATGCATACACTCAAAACCTATAAGCTATTTCCCGTTGAACTAGAATCATGAAATTTAGTAAGAAGCAATGTCATGTAGCACAAGTAAAGGAAAAAATCTGAAAACGGTAAATTTGAAGTTGCATCACAAAAAAAAAGATACTTTTTGGCGACAATAACTTGCAAAAATATTTTTTTACGGAACCCTCGAGCGCGAATAGAACTCGCACTTGACTGGCTTATTTTTAATCATGTAAGTATATTTTTTTAAATTAAATTTTACTAAATAACTGGTCTGGCCAGAAATACTGTTACATAGAACGTTTTCTTTTTTCAACACTTTAATTATTTTGAATTTGGAACGAGCTTATTATGCTAAAAACTTCTTTCGATTTCCCGCCGTTTTACATATTTTTTTCGTGTTTATTATCAAATTACAATATAGAATGGGGTGTGAAAGAAAATAGGATTGCAGTGATTGCATTGCACAAAGTGGGTATGGAGCCGTCGGTCATATTCAAGACACTTCAAAAGCAGGACTCTGCACCTGGTCACAAGGCACGAACTACCCAAATTATAGTCAGTTTTAGAGGATACGGCCTGCTCGAAACGACACGCCGACTTTTTGTCTAGCAAGCAGTGGCTAAATTTTCTATGGAAACAGTGCGTAAATCCATAGATTCGTGGCCAGACAGATTAAAGGCCCGAATCAAAGCCAAAGGTGGCCATTTTGAATAGGACCATTTTGTTATTTTCGCTGGGACTTCCATAAATAAATTAGTAATATATGCCTAGGTATAATAAAACTGCACTCCGCGACTTCGTCAGCGCATATCGCAAAATTCCTCGTGAACCGCTGTATCTACTTTTTTTCTCCTCTTCTAAAGGCAGTATCATGATGTTGAATAACCTAGTTCTCAAGTATTCGACTATCAAATTCCAAAAATATTTTTTCAAATCCGTCTGATCGTTCTAGAGATTAGTGCGCTCAAACAAACAATCAATCAACTCTTTCGCTATTATATTAGTATAGACTGAACTATTTTCTATTAGCAGTATTAGTGTTTGTCTATCTATAACTTCACACTAAATCCCTTGCGGGATAGGCAGAGCACCGAGCGCCACATGACTCGATTATTTACACACCTCACTCGCTTCTCTTCTTAAACATTCATTACTCTTCTCATGCACCCTTGCCGGTTTCTAAGGCTTCAGTATTAGTGTGTAGTATTAAAGACTATTGATATTTTGCGAGTAGCTCCTTGTTTAAAATGAATTCTTCCCGGTAATCCCCAGTGGGTTACTGCCAGTATTATCTTGCCAGTATAAATGTAGCCAGCGCACCAGAAAACTAGTGATTTTCCAAGACAGTGAACGTTATATGTACTGATTAAATTTTTATTTTGGACACTGGATTCAATTCTAGTTTATTTTAGTTATATATTTTTTTACACATCGTCGGAACGTATACGAGCATACGTCCCACCTGATGTAAAGCGGTTACCGTAGTCTATGAACGCATTACTTAAGTATCATATGCGCGATACCATCTCTACTGCAGAGCTTACTGGTGAACTAACTCATACGCAGAAACAACCCTCCAGTGAATAGTTATTTGGCTGCGCTGTTCTGTGAGGTCAAGGTACTTCCCCACACTGGCTACTTTGGTGCACCGTACCTTTATACCACTAAGGTGAAAAACAAGCATACGGCCTGCCTGATGGTAAGCAGTTGCTGTAACCTATGGACATTTGCAACACCAGGGGTGTCACTGTTGCGTTGCCGGCACTCAAACCTTACCAGTCTTAAAAACACTCAGACCAAGACATACAGACATGTTCATGCACACAAATGTTTGTCTTGTGTGGGAATCGAACCCACGAGCGTTGGCGTCAAAGTAGCGTTATTAACCACTGCGCAATCGAACTCGTATTATTAACATTTTTAAACGGTGTGCTCTGGAAAAAATATCTGTCATGTATGCTGTTGTGGGACGCAACACATATTGATACTTATAAGATCACTCGTGTATCTGCTGCTATAGATATTTGTATTTGTATATTACACGTCTATATGAAAAAATTCAGAGAGTTGGTCTGAAAGGAAGTATCGGTGTAGAGATTAGAAGAGGCACGCTCCATTGGTTTGGACATGCAGAAAGAATGCAAAAGGACTAAATAGATACCTATACAACGCGAAAGTAGAAGAATGCAGGTGCCAAGGAAGGCCAAGGCTTATCTACCACGACCAAATAGATCGGGTGTTATCAGAAGGTAGTGTCAGAAGCCCTAGGAACGACTGGCGCTCCGTTCTCTCTGAATAACTCGCAAAAGACTTGTCGTGAAATAGGTACCTAGATATTAGAAGTATAAGCGTTGGCAGTTTTCGTTATCAATAATAGAGGTATATAAGAGACGCTGAACAGTTGACTATCGTTCAATATGTCGTTTTTTGTATGAAGTAGCCAGAATGTGCCTTGACACGGCCTATCTTTTCGCAAAAATCATTCCAACTGGGTTCTTAGATCATTATTCTAATTGTAATGGGGTTCGTTCAATTAGAACTACAAGTAGGAGTATAATTTATTTTTGTTAATTTCGGGCATTTTTTGGGCATTCTCATTTGAAAAATTACTACAAGAATGTAAAACCCTGCAAAAGAACATTGTGCCACAAGTGAAAATTTAGAAAATATTTCAGCCCGCAGTGGACAGAAATATATAAACTTGACAAAAAATATCGCATAAGATGAAGAAGCAAAGTGTTGCATGCCTGTGTTTAGATGATTTTCATTAAAAAACCGGATAACCCAGATACAAAGCCAGATAGGCAATTAACCAAGGGCACTTGGTTCGAATTCTGGCGTGTCCGTGTACCACTAAATTCGTATTTTCCAATATTGTATACTCGACAGTGAGAACTTTGCGAGGAAACCCTCACGTCCACGATATTATATTACAGAACGTGTATGTAATTTCTTCTGATTAAATTCGTTGCGAGTTCCAAGACAACTGTAGTTTAACCCCCGGGACGGCAATGGACTTCACTGTTCATTGCCTTTTTGGTGCTCGCCGCTGTTAATTCTGGCTTCACAGGAGACACAGTGGTGGGTATGAGATGGGCCTGTCCCGTTAAAAAAAAATCGGCCAAGCCCGACTCGCCGGACTCGCGCCCGAAGGGTTCCGTACCATTATTAAAAAAAACGGCAAAAAATCACGTTTGTTGTATGGGCGCCCCCCTTAAATATTTGTTTTATTTTGATTTAATTATTTATTCTTAAAGTGAATATATAACTAAATATTCTGTGAAAGTTTCAAGCGTCTACCTGTTGCCGTTATCAATATCGAGCAAAAATGAGCAAAAAAATCACGTCTGTTGTATGGGAGCCCCCTTAAATATTTATTTTATTCCATTTTTTAGTATTTGTTGTTATAGCGGCAACAGAAATACATCATCTGTGAAAATTTCAACTGCCTAACTATCACCGTTCATGAGATACAGCCTGGTGACAGACGGACGGACGGACGGACAGCGGAGCCTCAGTAATAGAGTTCCGTTTTACCCTTTGGGTACGGAACCCTAAAAAGAACGTGTAAGTAACCTAATAAAAGGTATGATTTTCCGACGGGTTTGTGGAGGTCTGATGATAGACGCTCCAGAACTACTCTAGCGAACTTCGCCAATCTTAATAAATTAGGAAACAGGATCACGATATGAAGAAGGAGGTTTTCATTAAAAAATGGACACCCACGTAAAACGGTGGCATTCGAGAGTAGTTTCCGGTACGAAGTCACAAAGTGTTGGAATAATATTCCATCTGGTCTGGGGAAGTACCACCACCTCACAGAACACCGCTATAGTGTTTGACTGTGTGAGTGAGGTCACCAGTAAGCTCCTAAGGAGTAGCTGTGTAAGCAGCAGAGGTGGCATCGCGCGAGTGTTACTGAATGTTCGTAGGCTACGGTAATCGCTTTACATCAGGTGGGTCGTATGCTTGAATGCCTCCCGAAGTTGTGTTAATGAAAAAACTTGTGTTACTGCGGCAGACATATTTTATTATTTTTTTCGCTTGAAGTGTACTTACGTGCTTCTTTGTGTTGCTTACTATAAATACAGTTTCTACTCGTAACAAACTGATATGAGTGTGCTGGAGATACAAATAAATTATCTATCTAAAAAAAATATAACAAATACACTACACTCATAAAAGTTATTTTGCGTAACAACTTTGAAATAGTTTTGCACGTTTTGTCAATTACTACAAATGTTATTCCGTATTGAGGCATAATGGTGTCTATCTTTGTTCAATAAAAGTAAAGGCATGTTCTCATTGTACGAATATGTTCACAACATGAGCTAGAGAATTGGTTCTTTAACATTCATTTTGTCAAGTTTTTTATGCCTTTATATTACGAGAAGCAGTTAATAGATGTTTGTAAAAGTTCTGAACTCCTTGCTTGTTTTTGTTATGTATATACCTTAGCGTTAGGTCCCTTGTGGGGTAGGTAGGGAGAACCAAGCGCCATAAAACGCGGTTCCTACACACCTCACTTGCTTCTTTAACATTCATAGCTCTTTTCATGCGCTCCCGCCGGTTTGAAGGTTCCTGACATCACCTTTGGTGACACGACCAATTTGGTCCTGCTAGGGAGAGCTTTGGTCTTCTTCGGCTCCGAAACGAAACAGATATACAATATATATGCAAAAGTGGAAGGATATACCTTCCACATTTGCATTGTATATCTGTTTCAACATTCTTTCATCTTGTACTCTTTCTACAAGACCGAACTAACCAACTCGCCTTCTGTTCTCTTGTTTTTGGTACTTTTATTTTAGTGGTTTTATCAGGGTTGGCACGAACGCGATGCTCTTGGTGTTGCTAATGTCGATTTGTCTCAGCCTCGCCAGGGACTTGTCGTGAAGTATAAATAAATAGATAACTCATTTACATCATTTGACCACTCCTTTGGTAATTTAATTGTCAATTTTGACGAGCGCGGTGGCGCAGTGGTTAGTGACGCAACTTTGACACCAATGCTCGATTCCCACACAGAACAAACGTTTGTGTGCATGAACATGTCTGTTTGCCTTTATCATCACGTGTGGTACAGTACTATGAAAACGAGCTTCGAGCTTATAGTCTCCTTGCTCGAGCAAGACTATTCGGGAGTGCCCTCTCCTGTGAATATTTAATTCGCTATTCCTGTTATTTGTTTAGTTGATTAGCGTGATAGACGAAAGACTAATGACTCCACCGTAAGGTGTAGGCTAACATGTGCCGTGCTGATTTGGATGGTATGGACTGCGCAAAAGGATGGTTAGTAAGGAAGAGAATAGAATCTCAGAAGGCAAAAAATATTTCCTCTTCTCCTGCAGGAACACCGAACAACGCAGAAACAAGGACTGCATCGCCTCGGGGCTAATCGGCTGACTTTTAAGAGAGGTAGGTAAAAAAATGTGTAAAAGCTATAGGTTGTAAAGGACCATATGATACGAGTACATGCAAGCCTCTGTTCCGCAAATTAGGAATACTAACTGTGCCCGGAATGTACATTCTAGAAAATTTTAAATTTGTAAAACAACGCCCTCATCTTGTTAAAACGGCGAGTGAAGTATATTCTAGAAATACCCGAGGTCCTAATAGACTCTGCACTTGAATTTTGTCCTAAAACATCGTTCTTTAGTAAAGGTTGTTACAATATGTACCTTAGAATTTATAACAAAATACCTGAAACTTTCAAGATGCATCCTACGAGGCTTATGTCAAACAAACTTAGACAATTGTTAATAACTTCATGTTTCTATAGCGTCCAAGAATTTCTTGATTCAAAATTTGCATGTTAATATATGTCAGCAGAATAGTGTATCCATCCATATCGAAGATATTGTAATCCTATTATTTGCAAATAAAATGATTTGATTTGATGTAGGGAGCATCAACCCAGCTTGCCTGGGAAGTACCTTATAGAAAACCGTAGGCAAATAACAACTCCCTGGAGGGTTGTTATGGTTCCGCGTGTAAGTGATGTTGTCAGGATGCTGCTAAGGAGTTACTGTGTTAGCAGCACAGGAGGCATCGTGTGAGCGACACGTAATCTATTGCAAGCGTTAACAAACAGGCTTCAAAACAACAGCATACATTCTAGTAGCTTTACATCACGTGGGGTGTATGCTTGTATGCCTCCCGACTTGGTAAAAAAAACTTGTCCACACCCATATAGTAAGGATTGAACCCCAAAACTCTGACCCGGGTAAATTTACTATTAAATAGATTACAATAATTGAATGTATGAAAGACAGTTATATACATATACTTTTGAGCATCCTTGAATACCTATATGACTATAGTTGTATTAAAACATACCACTATCGGGTCCATACATAGTATCCCTGTTCCCTGTGATGACTTTAACATCAAAGCGTGGTAATAATGTCAATTTTCCTTTACGACTGTTTGCTAATGTACACACGCCTTACAGCAAATGTCGGCCAAGAGGAAACTATATCGCTCAGGAAAATGGCGCCTTTTCCGCGACATGCCGCGAAATAGTCGTCGCGTTTGTAAAGGCCGTGTCGTAAAACGGTATAGTATCAATAATTTGTGCGCAAGTCTGTGTTTTATGTAGTCTAACTGGGTTAGTCTGAAGCTGTGCTTGGTACAGTTGTGTTATAAGCTAGAATTTTAGTACGAGTACAACAACTGTGACTGTGTTTTCGATTATCGCGATAGAAACAGGCTCTAAGGTTGCCTTCATATCAAAACGTGTAGTAGTACTTCAGTTTGGGGCAATTCCATGTCTTTAGTAAGAAATCACAGGGATACTAGCTAGAACATTGTGATTCGATTCAGGAACGAGCATTGAGAAGTAGAGCTACCAGGAGTGGTTACTCGTGTATTGCCAGTCCTGTAAAAAACAACTTCACGTCTTTTTTGAAGAACATTTTTTTTTATACAACATTCAAGCATACGGCCCACCTGATGTAAAGCAGTTGCCGTAGCCGATTAACCCTTTTAATATATTAAGTATCACTCGCGCGATGCCTCCTCTGCTGCTTACACAGCAATTCCTTAGGAGCTTACTGGTGCCCTCACTCGCACACAGGAACGCAACGCTCGAGGGAGTTGTAATTTGGCTACGGTTTTCTGTGAGGTGGAAGTACTTCCCCAGACGGGCTGCTTTGGTGCGCCCTACCTCTCTTAAAACATCCATACCAAGACAAACAGACATGTTCATGCGCACAAAATGTTTGTTTTGTGTGGGAATCGAACCCACGAGCGTTGGTGTCAAAGTCGCATCATTCACGACTGAGCCACCGAGCTCGTCAAGTCTTCATGCTATAGACCCTTGAGAAAACCTCGGCAGGAGGAGTGTTCTCGGAGGAAACATCTCTGGAACAGCACAGTACACTATCATCGTGATTTCAGTATGTGAGGATGAATTCCTCGCTGTGCGGTTGTAGAAGGAACGAGAAGGTTAATATTATATCGAACAACTCCTCCGAACATGACCTATTCAGTACAATCGGTAGAATAACCAAACGGAGGCAGTCTCTCTTTAAATTCCAGGTCTCTATACCGGGTAAGCTTAAGATCATCGACAATTATCACAGCTCCCTTGTGCACTTAATCACAAGCTTACACACGGTATTGAACCCTTAAGTTTAAGGAGAGACTTTGCCTCCCTTTGTGTGTTCTACCGATTGTACAACGGGTTGTGTTCTGAAGAGTTGTTCGAAATGATACCGACAGCTACTTTTTATAACCGCACCGCCCGCCAACGGCGGGGAGTTCACCCTCACACGCTTGAACCGCAATGGTCGCGTACGGTGCGGTTCCAGAGAAGTTTTCTTCCGAGAACACTCAAGCTGTGGAATGAGCTCCCAGCCGAGGTTTTTCCAAGGGACTACAGCATGGAGTTCTTCAAGAAATGCGTGAAGAGGTTTTTAGAGGGTCGACAACGCATGAGTGACGCCTCTGGTGTTGCAAATGTCCATAGGCTACGGTGACTGTTTAACATCAGGCAGGCCGTATGCTTGATTGCTAAATTAGTGGTATAAAAAAAAAGGTAAGAGATTACAGCCGTCCACAAAGAACACCCCAACTAAAGGATAATCAATCCATTACCAGGACTTTAAAGGAAATAATCTTTCCTTGAAAGCATTGGAATAATCATTTTTCTTAATTGTTCTTAGTAGAGACTCACCTCTTAGTCGAGGTATAATATGAAAACTGTGATCTTCTAGTGATGTATCTTCTCGTGTAGAAATTAATCTGTAGCCTAGGTATATCGTGTCATATATAACCAACCTTTATGCGGCTGGTTAGACAGTATAATAACACAACGTACAATATTTATGTAATATTTTGGAAAATAGTTTTGAATTATTATTTATTACATAATAAACTACAATGATATTTCTGGGAAATTTACTGTATTCTACTGTATAAAAAAAAAATGGGTGCGTGTACGCGCGTGATAAGTTATACTTCTTTGGCATCATTAAATAAATATTTAACATTTATAATTTATTAATATTTAGTATTAATTATATTAAACACCGCGCGGAAGAAGTGAACTTCACACTGTTTCCTTCGCTATAATATTGGACGCTACTCGTTGCTAACGTATAAGTATACTACGCGCATGCGTTCGAGTGCCACGCATTCACTCTCCCTCTGTCTCTTTCTATCCCCCCTCCATGGTAGCGTTAAACGTTTAACGCAACCTTGTTGGAAGTCGCATTAGAAGTAGAACTTCAATAATAGACAATATTTGAATTCCCAAAACCGCGTCAAAAACGCTGTTTCTGTAATGACGGTAGATGACACGTGTGATGTCACATGCTAGTAAAAGGTATGAAACAATATAGTTGCACGGAGTTTTACCATTTTTTCTCAAATTTATTGAATAGTGTGCAAAACTCACAATATATAGACCGAAAGAGCATTTTATCCTATGAAAGTAATTTCATGTTTTCAGTAATGCCGCAGCCATGGCAGCGTCGGCATGTAGCACGCACTAACAGTAGTGGGTGGGTGCCGGCCGGCGCTAGGCCGCATGAACTAATTGGTGGCGGAAGCACACAAAGCAGGTTGGAGCAAATTGCATGTAAATTTGATTTTCGCAAAATAACGCCTGAATCTATTAACTATATAGATATAAGTTTTATTAAGAGTACATTACTTCATAAAAATATAAATGCATATTCATTTGCAACAGAACTTATGATTGGACTATGTTGAAAACATCTATGAACTGAACCAGAAATGGCTTGAACGTCGAATATGACACCTACAATCAATTTAGAAAACGATGTTTCCTTGAGTGTGATATACCAGACCATAAATAACCTATGCAGACCCAATGACACGATTTTGCGTGGTAAATAAACTGACCGCTACAGGTTGGGCGTAAAGTGGATCGCGCTGCTGTAATTGGTTAGTTCACGAATCAACATCGCGTCACTTATCGGCTTATTGGTTAAAATTTTCTCCCATTGGTCAGGTTTGAATCGCTGAGATATTCAGTCACTAAAACACTGCGTTTTGGTGAGTGAGGATGCTTCATGCGCCGTCAAGTGGTTTATTTGACTGTGCTTGTAACCAATCATAGTGTGTTCCCGTCATAGAAAACATTTCAGATACTATTGTATATCTTTATGTTTTTTTATACAACTTCGGGAGGCATACAAACACATAATCCACCTGATGTGTAGCGGTTACCGTAGTCTATGAACGTTTGTGACACGTTAAGTATCACTCGCACGTTGCCACCTCTACTGCTAACACAGCAGCTCCTTAGGAACTTAGTGGTGACCTCATTTGCACACAGCACCACAACAACCAGGGAGTGGTTATATGGCATTAATCTTAGCTGTAGCAACATATAAATGAAGTCCGCCATTTGTATGCAGCCGCATATTGGATTATATGTAATAAAGCTCAAGTAAATATATATAGTTTTGGGACGAGTCAATACGTAATATCTATTGGAATATTTGTCAAATATAAATTGGGTTGGATTCATAAAATTGTCATATTGGAAATTGTGAAACATGATTTTTAAATTTATTTGGATTCGAACCCCAGCTGGGGGAAGTTTATTTCTTTAAAATTTTTAAACTGTTTTTATACTACGACGGATAGCAAACAAGCATACGGCGATGGTGACCTCACTCACTCGCAGGAACACAACAACCCTCCAAGGAATTGTTATTTGGCTGCAGTCGTCTGTGAGATGGAGGTACTTCCCCAGTCGGGCTAACGTCGTGCCCTACCTTTCTTTTCTTTCTTTTGCCAGAGCCTCGTCTGTTGGTCTGTTGATAAGCAGGGTACACCATGTGCAGGTGAGGTTGGCTTTGACCTTTAAGGTGACATTGAGCCACTTACACCCACAAACAAAACACCTATTTCAGATTATCCTACTAATATTATAAATCTGAATGTCCGTTTGTTTGTTACGCTTTCACGCGAAAACTACTGAACCGATCATCATGAAACTTTATACACATATTCTTGGAGGTAACAGAAGTAAAATAGGATACTTTTTATTAAAAAAAAAATTATTTTTTATTAATGCGAGCGTAGCCGCGGGTAAAAGCTAGTATATATATATAAGTGTGAGACATGAATGAGACGGATGATCTTTAAGAGGAAGGAATTAAAAATATATACATAAAAAGGTAAAGTGTGAGTCGTCTCGTTTTGTCGTACGATACTGTCGTCGGGCGTATTTAAGCAGCCCATCTGGGGAAGAACCTCCACCTCACAGAAGACCGTAGCCAAATAACAACTTCCTGGAAGGTTGCTGTGTTCCTGCGTGTGAGTGAGGTCACGAGTAAGCTCCTAAGGAGTTGTTGAGAAGAAGTGGCATCGCAAAATTGATACTTAATGTATTGCAAGCGTGCATATGCTACAAGTACCCGCTATACTTCAGGTGAGTCGCACTCACCGCCTCACGAAGTTTAAAAAAAAGTGAAATATAAAAGAAAAAAGTATATTTCTAATTCTTTTAATTGTTGTTGTTGTTTCTAACGGTTCAGAAGATACGGCCATATGACAGACGGACGGAAGGTCACAGAGCGGAACCTTAGAAATAGAGTTTCGTTATATTTCGTTATGCCTTTGGGTAGGGAATTCTAATAACATTATTAAAACTGTTTTTTAATACTAGAAAAAACTAAAAATATCTTTTTTGTACAGCTGCATTTTAGTAGACATTATTTTTCACTGGAAAATCGACTGTAATACAATGTTGAAAGATTAAACTGTCGGGAATCGATTATTCTGTATGTACTTTTACTCATCCCTTTGCTAGAACACGAGACTCCATAGAACCGCAGCGGTTTAAAGCATACTCCGTTAACTAAGGATTGTTGGAGGCCAGTGTTGTCAAGGCGAAGGCTTACTGAGTTTAACGACGGTTATCTATAGAAAGCCAGGACAGGTGCTTGCCCTCTAAGCATGGAGGAATTCGAGATGACTGAACTGATACGACATCCATCCGTAGATAAGCTACGGCCAACTTTCTGTTCAGACAAAATGTAAATATACTGAAATATATGTGTGTGCGGATTTAAATTATATATATATGTCGCAGAGGTAGCAACACCATATTGAGAAGCCCGGAAGAAATCAATCCCCGTGATGCTAGTTTTAATAATAACGGATCAAAATGTCAAGTCGGCGCTTGGGTGGAATCGACATCGTTGGATTGGCAACACCGGTTGTGTTTGTTATGGTGTGCTCGAAATGTCGATTGTTGTCAGTTGTCAAAAACGTCAAGATGAGATACCGTCATTGGAAGCGCATTACGAATCGAGCAATGGAGCCAACCGCACGTGTCGCGTCCACCGCATTTTGAATCCGTTGTAATCTACGATCTAAGCATAACTTCTGTTAAAGTTATTTTAGTAATTGACTGATTAAATATTGAGAAGATTAACTACGCTGGTATTTCGCTTTATTCGCCATGAACAACGAGCCACCTGACGACCATTACATCCACGTTACGACATATATATATATATATATATGGACATCATCATCATCATCTCAGGGTGGCCTCCCCTCTAGAGTGCCACTCGTCTCGTGCCTGTGTCACCTGCATCCATCGATGCCCTGCAAACCTCTTGAGGTCGTCGCTCCATCTGGGGGGGTCATCCCACACTGCGTGTACCAGTACAGGGACGCCATTCGAGACCTTCAACTGGTCCACTATTTACCAGAAGGAGAATTTGTACAAAAGTCGTCTGCGTGGGTACCTCTGTCTCACATATTTCTACCGCCAAGCAGCTATATTTATATAGCTGTGTTCCGGTTTGAAGTGTGTGATATGGCAGAGAAATTACTGGGTACTGTGACGAAACAGCCTTAGGTCACAAGATTGGCAGCGCGCGAGTAACATCCCCGTGGTGTTGCGAGCATCAATAGGATGCGGTGACTGCTTATCATCTAATGCGGGCCGCATGCTTGTTTGCTAATCTCGTTGTATAAAAAAAACTCACTGCCACTTCAACTTGCTTATCCTTTGAGCTATGTCGGCAGCGAAACCTCGATCATATACCTTTCCATACCACTATAGTAGTTTGCATTATATAGGTAGGAGTATATATGTACTTTGGATCAAGTTACTTGAAAATTTGACAAAATAACAACCGAATCTATTAATTGAATATGTATGTAAAGAAATGACATTTATTTTAATACAAGCTATGTGTAGTAATAGACAATAAGTAGTGACATATTATAATTGTAAAATAGAAAACTTATAAAAACTAACTGATATAGTTAAAGAAGTGTTACAGAATAAACTTTTAATGTCGTTTCTTTGGTTACAGAGAAACAATTTATAGTTTACTAGCTGCTGCCCGCGGCTCCGCCCGCGTGGAGTCAAATAACGTAGCCTATGTTAATCCAGATCATAATCTATCTACGTGCCAAATTTCATTCAAATCCGTTCAGCCATTTAAGCGTGAAAGAGCAACAAACATCCATACATACAAACTTTCGCATTTATAATATTAGTAGGATTTTGAAAATCCTTAATAAGTATCTTATATGTATATACACATTTTCATTTTCAATTTCAGTAATATTGTGCAGTTGTTTGTGGCCAGGGCCGCTAGTTCCCTCCCGTGAGTCCCGTGACAGACTATCAGGAAACACTCGTTGAAACGAGTTTCATTTTCATTACAAAATGCTCGAGAGGGTTGTTGAGAGAGTGCTAATTAAATTACCCTACTATTCTTGGGGCTGGTGAAAGGGGATGCTGTGTAAATGAGAAGGGCGTTTAGTGTCGGAATTGCGCAGTATTATTTGTTATCTGTTTTATGGTCCACTAATTGTTTTTTGATCCGACCACGGCGAACTATAGGAAGGGTAATGAGTTTAGCATTTTATGTGTGTGTGTGTGTGATTGCTTATTGATGTTTGATAACTCGAAAACTCCGATACTGATTTTAATAAATGACGTATGAATTATTTTGACATTTTAATGTAATGACGATTTGACGAACCCGGTGGCGTAGTGGTTAGTAACGCTGCTTTGACACTAAAGCTCGTTGGTTCGATTACCACACAGGATAAACATTTGTGTACATGAACATGCATGTTTGTCTTGGACTCAGACCAAGACAAACAGTCATGTTTTTTAGGGAAGTAATTCCACCTCACAGAAAATCGTAAACAAATAACAATTTCCTGGATAGTTATTGTGTTCTTGTGAGTGCGTGAGGTTACCAGTAAGCTCCTAAGGAGTAAGAGAAATGGCATCGCGTGAGCGACACTTAATGTATTGAAAACATTCATAGGCTACGGTAACCACTTACCATCAGGTGGGCCGCACGCCTGTCTGCCTTCCGCCACATATGAAATAAATGGCAACGTCGGGAAGCATACATGCATATGGTACACCAAATGTGAAGGATTCCCGTAGCTTGAAAACTTGCTACACGAGGACACTGGAAACTGGAGACCTAGAGGGCACAGGGTACAGAATCCCGCGTAGAACAAGTCCCATACATACATATGGTAGTAAATAATTATTTTTTAAGCAAGGTAGGGTGCATCAAATCTATTTTAAAAGAAACCAGCCTAACTGGTGTAGACAGAGAGAACCGAGCGCCATACAGACATACAAGCATATGTCCCACCTGATGTATAGCGGTTACCGTAGCCTATAAACGATTGCAATACATTAAGTATCACTCGCGCGATTCTACCTCTGCTGCTTACACAGCAACTCCTTGAGAGCTTACTGCGCCACCCACCACGCAACGCTCAATTCGGCGGATCGAGGTCAGAGTGTCGTATAGGCACATGGAATGTGGAAGGTGGACCACAAGATAAGATGAGTTGATAGATATAATGAACGATAGACGGCTATAATGCTTTGTGTGTGTCAGAGATCAAGCGGAAGGGAAGCGACAGCGAACATCTTCCCGCTGGCATGATGACTTTGTGGTCCTGTGTGAACCAGGACGATGCCAGCGCCTCTGGCGTAAAATATTATACTTTAGTAGACCTCCGCTCGATCGCCGATCGAAAACCTCAGCTTACATTCGTAAGTTTAACTATGAAGAAACTTCTTTGTATAAAAGGCCATTAATATAAACTAAACAAAATAAATACTCGAATCTGAATTCCCAGCACAGCGTTTGTCGAGGACGTGACAGGTACTTCCAGGACTTTTGCTAAATGAGGACGAACTGCCGTGTCGACGCGAGAGGTATTACAGTTGGCATTGCATGAAATTGTGAAATAATTATTCGCTGCTAGCTTTTAGTGCATAATGAATTTAATAATGTAAAACGAGGCGCATAATAGATTTATGAGACCGAGTTTACCGCGCGTCGGATTGCAAGGGGCGATTTTCTTTGTGGTTAATTTATTCTGTATGACTAAATTTTTTATTTACCACTAAGCATTGAGTTATTATGTACTAGAGGAGCTATCCTAAGTAAAAAAGGGTTGCTCCATTTTGGTAATAATTAAAACTAATGTCCGCTGCAGCGCTGAAATAATTTAGATGTCTATCTCAAAGATTCGAAGATACAGCACAAGCGACGTATCAAAAGGTAGACACGTTATACACAAACATTATTGTATTTTAAAATGGCGCATGTAGTACTATATCTACGTACAGTTATTTATTATGACACTTCGCTCTAACAAAGAGTCAGATGATAGGCATACCTGTCGTTAGAAAGAGATGAATATATATCTTCAGACATTTATGCTTTGTGGCGAAGTACGCATAGACGCGACGCGAGAGCGTGGCCAACTGAATGCGAGTTGGGCAATCACCTTACTTTCGTATTGCCATTCTAGAGCATGTACGACGTATCTATAACTATAATAAAAACATCTTAGTACAGCACTAAATCGCTTTTAAGGGGTATTTCTCTTGCGACCAAAAGGTCAAAAGCGCCGTGATTTTCATGGCGCTTACGCGTTTCGTTCAACATAGTACAGCAATGAGTTGTTGCCGATCGGCAACAAAGCATGGCGCAAACATTTGGTTCGCGGTGTCGGTTCTAGTACACTAGTACATAATTCAATGCCACTAATTACATCTTCCTAGCGTTATTCTGTTGCCTAAACCTTTAGGACTGGCGGACTCCGCTTCATAATCCTATAGATTTGGCGAAGATACTGATTTTGACATGCAGCGTCTGCCGTCAGACCTCTACAATCCAGAGGGAAAACCAGACCTTTCTGAGGTTAGCTAAGTGCTAATTACTAATATGTACATAAATCTGATAACACGAATTTAATGGTACATGCCAGTATTCGAACCGCTGACCTGTTGGTCAATAGGGTGATTTCTTATCCACTGGACTAGTACTGCTCTATCTCTCTCTGTCAATTGTTCTGAGATTCTCATGTGTAGGTAGAACGCTTAAGAAAATAACACAATATTTTTTTTACAGACACTGTTTTGGTCTACAGTTGCTAAACTTTTTGTATGTATTTTGTAATATATAATATGTATGACAGTTTGTGTCGTTGACACGTTGACAATAACGTCACTCACTGAATTTTTTTTTTCATTTATTTTTTTTATACCACGTCGAAGCCATACAAGCATGTCACCTACCTGATGAATTAGTTAGCACAGCAACTCCTTTTTAGGAGCTTACTGGTGGTGGTGTCTCACTCATGCGCAGAAACGCAACAACTCTCCAGGGAGTTGTTGTTTGGCTTCGGTTTTCTGTAAGGAGGAGGTCCCCAGACGTTTTTGTTCTTAAGTTGATTCAGTCGTGAATACATCGTGCTAAAAGAGGTAGGGTACATCAAAGCAATGCATCTGGGGAAGTACCTCCTCCACACAGAAATCCGCAGACAAATAACAACTACTTGGAGGGTCATTTTGTTCCTGCGAGTGAGTGAGTTTACCAGTAAGCTCCTAAGGAGTTTAGCTGGCATGAGGTGACACCGCGCGAGCGGTACCTCAGGTTTTGCAAGCGTTCATACGCTACGGTAACCACTTTACACCAGGTAGGCAGTGTGCCTGTATGGCTCTCGAAAAAAAATACAAAGCACCTTAAAGCGAGGTTTCATGTTATAAAAATAAAAAAAATAACATATTTACCACCAAAAAATAAGTCTGTACTATTCTACCATCTTTTCGTGCAGTATGTATTCTACGTTATTTTCGACAAAATACAGAGGCACTGCTGAAATAACAATGTTGCCAATTACGTTATGCTGGACTTACATAAAATGCTTTAGTATTGTCGAGCACGCCGTTGCTTATATTGCCTCAAAGCTCTTCGCTGCTGGCCAGGCTGATGTGATTTTATGTAGGGCCCAATCACTAGAAGGTCTCCTTATTGAAGAACTATCTATAACTTCACGCCAAATCCCTAACGGGGTAGACATAGAGAATCGAGCGCTACATGACTCTGTTCTTGCATGAGAGGTGTCTCTCTCGCTTCTTTACCATTCATAGTTTCTAGAGCTCTGATATCACCTTCTGATAAAATACGATCAATTATTTTTTTATACAATATCCTCATAGTTTATTTTTTTTTATTTACAACGTCGGGAGACATACAAGCATTCGGCCCACCTGATGTAAAGCGGGTACCGTAGCCTATTAACACTTGTATTAAGTATCACTCGCGCGATGCCTCCACTCACGCGCAGGAACACAACAACCCTCTAGGGAATTGTTATTTGGCTGCGCAGAAAATGCGAGGTCGAGGTACTTCCCCAGACGGGCTGCTTTGATGCGCCCTACCTCTCTTAGAATAATAATAGTAGGTAAGTCTTGGCCTTCCTCGGCTTCTACATCCTTCTATTTATCTAAACAAGTTCAGTGACGCAGTGGGTATTAACACAACTTTGACATCAACGTTCGTTCGATTCTCAAACAGGATAAACATTTGTGTGCAAAAACGTGTCTGTTTGTTTTAGTCTGGGTGTTTTCTGCGTATCATAAGTATGTATTTCAGTTGTCTAGTACACATAACACAAGCTATACTTTGGGGCTGGCTGGCGCTGTGTGCTTTTGTCCGACAATATTCATTTATTTTCGCGTTGTATGCCTGTTTCGTGATTCTTTGTTCCTGCATTCTTTCTACATGTTCGAACCAACATTGAAAACCTAGACTGTACAACAATGAAAACTTCCCACGATTAAAAAAAGTTATGGAACGTAAATAATAAACGACTAAAAGAAGAAAAAGGCAACAGCTGCGAGTTGATATCGCGTGGAGTGGATTTCGTGAATATGTTATTTATAATGTTTTTTTTAAACATGAGAGCTCGTTGGCGTCGTTTCGCGTGTCATTGTAACCAAACACGCAGGTTAAGCAACGGCGACCGCAGCCTGTCATGGACGAGTTTATCTATTTCGAGTTTCTTCGAGCTCGGAAGTCACGTTAAGTCGTCGGTCCCGGCCTGTTGTCGATATATGACAGTCGTTAAGCTAATTCGGTGGCCCTCGGGCGGCTTGGAAACACTGGCCATCGCCAATCCGCATTTGCGCAGCGTGGTGGAGTATGCTCTAAACCCCTTCAGTTGAAGGGAGACCCGTATCCCTGCAGTGGGATGAGTAAGAGTTGATGTGGTATGTGGTAATGTTTTTTTTTTTAATTTGAGGCATTATTTTTTGCTAATCGAAATAATTTATCGCAAGAACAAACTTATCCTTGTAATGTTCTGTTATATATTTCAAGTGAGAGATTTATGTAAGTAACTTTTTTTTTTAATTTACCCCCAAAAAGTCACATGCAAAATTCTTTATATTACAAGTAAATTTTTGGATTACACACATTTTTTTATTTATATTTCAGAAATTCATCTTAATTACAGGTATATGAAGATTATAATAAAAGAAAATTCAGTTTTAACTAAAAATAACTTTAAATAAATTATATTTGGGGTTAACAGTTTTTAAGGATTCTTAAAACCCTAAAAATAGTTAAACTACGGAACCCCAAAATTTTTATGAAAATTTTGTTCGTTTGAATAATCTCGATAAAAATTCTTCTACAGAGACACCTCACAAAAGTACAAATTCCTCGCACACGGGAAGACAATATTACTTGGAGGGTACCTATAATGACATCGAGGTAGACGATGAGTGCGTTCCACGTTCGGCGAAATTTGCCTCATAATTTAGAAAAGTTTTTATTAAAAAATAAGGGGAGCAGAACGGTTTGGGGGTCTGCGCCGACACGCACCCTGACAATATTAGGCTCTCAGTTACTGGACGTGACCGCATTTCAGGAGTACCTTCATGTTATTAAAAAAAGTCTGTTTAGTATTCTCACTGACGATCCTTCTCAATGACCGTGACTATAGAGGTGTAACTCAATTAGCACGATGCTAATATCGTGAGAATTGGACAATGTACAGTAGGTTTCACATTTATCCCGACATATTATCCGCTCTAGCATTTTATCGTACCTTACTTCAGATTTGTTTCGGAGTTTTCGTTCTTTCACGTCGGGCTGGTATACAAGCACACAGCCCACCTGGCGCTTTGTTACCCCTGTACACTATTAGTACCCTGTACATGCCTGTACACTAGTTACACAGCTAGTCCTTGGGAGCTCACTCATAATGGGCTCGGTAACAAAAGCATGTACGTCGCGACTCTGCTAATCTAACTAACCTGTGGATTGCAGTTCTGGATTTAAATTAGGCGCGGATTAGGGCGTCCCCCGTAAGTGAAGCGCAAAGATTGATCAAGCGGAAGGGAAGCGGCAGCGAAGATCTTCCCGGTGACATGATGGCCATGTGGTTCTGTGTGAACCAGGACGATCATGCTAGCACCTCTGGTGTAAAATGTTATAGTTCAATTTTATTGACAATAATGCACCAGACTCATTATCATTAATAAATTTTAGTACATTATTGTAGCCACATTTGGAAGACTTAATTTCATATATGTTATTTTAGTAGAGTTTAATAAAAGATTGCTTGTGAACCAATTTAAAATGACAGACAGAACACTATTTATCGTGTGTCAATATTTTCGTATTTGCGAGCAACATGAAGTATTAAAGAAGTATCATCAGCAAACAGTAGTATTCCCGCCATTTTCTGCACCATCATTCACATATACTAAAAATAGAATGGGACCCAATATAATCGACGAGGCACTTCCCCAATCAGGCCTCTCTTTATATTTTATTATTGTCGACCATCCCAAATTTAAATCTACATGAAGATGCCATCGCGTCGCCATATCTTTGCCATGAAGTGGAAATTAAAAAAATAAACTGGAGCGGTCGTAACTTTCCGAGCATTGCGATGGGCGCCTTTAATGTTGGAGGTTTGTATACTTTATTATTTTTCATGGTCGGTAACATTGAATTATATGGAAGGCAACACTGTATTTTATTCTAAAGTAGAGCTTAGAGTATCATAAAATAGAGGATAATCCCAAGTTCTTATTTTAAAATTTGACTCTAAAGTACAGAAAACAATGGGTTTTGTAACACGATCATATATTGTTTTGATCATAGATAATATATTGTTTGAAACAGTTCAGAACCTATCCTGACAATATCTTCAAAAGGCATATTCAAACTTTTCGTGAATAGGCGTATTATAGAATTGATGAATATCTGAATGACAAAGATGCCTAGAAATGATTCAGTATATACGTTAGTATTTCTTTAATTTTAATTTATGTAACATTAAAAATCAACACATTATTATTGTAAAGCTGTAATGATAAATTTATTGTAATATCAAATGAAAAAAGACTTACATTAGCAACGTTTTATTCCCATTTCTTCTTCGCCAATGGTAGCTTTCGGAACGCTAGTAAATTAAAAAAATGTAAGTCGTATATACGAGGGTCGATCAATAAGTACACGTGTTAGGAATGAATAGGCAAGTTTTTCGCAATTTTTTTTTCTTTTTTTTAACCCCTTCAAAAAATACGATTTGTCATACTCTTCAAAAAACGTTTGAGCTGATTTTTTTTTTACTCCGAGCCACGTTTTCATATTGGGGAACAGAAAGAAGTCGCAGGGAGCCAAGTCGGGCGAGTACGGTAGGTGCGGCAGGAATTCCTAGTGCAGTTCATGTAATTTGGCCGCAACAATTCTGGATGAATGTGCTGGTGCGTTATCGTGGTGAAACAGCACTTTTTTCTTAGCCAAATGGGGGCGTATCTCCTTCAATTTTGTATCGAATCGGTCCAATAATTCACTGTAGTACAGCCCCGTGATCGTTCTCCTTTCTGGAAAAAGTTCAAGCCATGACCTTTCCGGCCGATCGGAACGTCTTTGCCTTCTTCGGTGCAGATTCACCCCGAAAAATCCATTGTTTTGACTGTCGCTTGTTCTTTGGCGTAAAATAATGGATCAGGTTTCATCAACGGTGACGACTCGATACAAAAACTCCTGCGAATTTCGCTTAAAGAGGTCCAAACACCGCTTCGACATTGACAGCCGTATCCTTGTTGTTCACCGTAAGCAATCGAGCACCCATCGGGCCGACACCTTTCTCATGCTTAACTTATCACGTAAAATATTAATGCTACTTCGCGCGCTTTCGTTCGGCGTTAGCGAAAATCATGTCGTGGACCTTTTTAACGATTTCCTCGCTAACCACGTCTGCCGGGTGGCCTGGGCGCTCCTCATCAAAAACAAATGTACGACAACGTTTAAATTCGTTGAATCAATATCTTACGGTTCTCATAGATAGTGAAGGGTCCCCATAGACAGCATCCAACTTCGCTTTTATTTCTTCGCATGTTTTTCCATCTATACTATCTATATATATACTTCTATACTATTATTATAAAGAGGAAAGATTTGTATGTATGTTATGAATAAACTCAAAAACTACTGGGCCGATTTCAAAAATTCTTTCACCATTAGAATGCTACAATATAAATGATTAACATAGGCTATAAAATATTTTGAAAATAGTTAGGGATCCGTATGAAAATTTCGATAATGTGTAAAAAGATACCAAAAAATCCTTATACCGCGTACGCTGCTGAAACTATTGACAATAGAGCAAAGTAATGTACTACAGTTTTATAGAGGACATCAATATATACAAAAAAGTCCGCGATACCATATGTCTAACTATTACAGTTACGTCACTATAACTACTTTTTCATGTGAAAATATGAGCAACGCCGGTACAAACTAGACATTATTCGTACCTTGGTATTAATCCTTATCCAAATAAATCATTTCGTATTCAAGACTGTTTCAATGCCTGTAGGTTACTCTTTGAATTATTTTCTCGAATCTTTGAAAATTTGAAGAACGAAATCGGACATTCCATTCCAAAGATATTACGCATTTTGTTCTGTGTTTCAATCCCTTGCTTGCGACACCGGCGGCCCCGGCGCGTGGCAGCGGGCGGCGCGGCGCACATCTATGGGATAGGTACCCGCGCGGCTCATTCGCGCGCTACCGACATTGAATATTTTGACTTTTCATACCACATTTTTCCTGTTCCAGTTAAAAAGTTCTTTTCAGAAAAGCGTGCCTGAAATCATCACCTTTGTGGCAATCAATTGAAACTCTTAATTTGCGCACGAATATGAGAGCCCGTTTAAGTAATGACGGCAACGACAATTTCACACAAAAATTACTTAAACTTGGAAGCGGAAAATCATCTCCAATTGCACATAGCCTCCAAGTATTATTGGATAATGAATTGGCTCAAACTGTTCACAGTCTAGAAATCCTTATAGAGACAATCTATACCGACATCGAACATCTTACAGAAAGAAATTTCGATTGGCTCTATTCGAGGGCGATCGTCTCACCGAAAAACAGCTCAGTAAATGAGATTTACCAAAATGATCATTGAAAAAGTACCAGGTGATATAGTGCACTATCTACAAGAATTTTTAAATTCTTTCTATCTCGCCGGCTTGCCACCACACGAACTGAAATTAAAAGCAGGTACTCCCATTTTGCTGTTGAGAAATTTAAGCCCTCCCAATATGTGTAACGGCATAAGGCATTTGATAAAGGAATTACGAGACAATCTGATTATAGCAACAATCATCACCGGTCCCACGGCCGGACAGCAAGCTCACATTCCGCGGATCCCGATGATGCCAACAGATTTGCCCATGTTTTTTAAAAGGTTACAGTTTCCTGTAAAGGTATCGTTTGCCCTTATAATAAATAAATCCCAAGGACAAACTTTCTCGATCTTTGGCATCGACCTAAGAGAAGAATGCTTTTCTAATAGCCAATTATATGTTGCACTTTCTCGAGTAGGATTCCTAAAAATCAATATATTTTGTTGCCATCTACGAATACTATAGCCAATATAGTATACAACCTTAAGGTAGACATATTGGAAACTAAAAAGTAAAATCTATTAAATTAAATTAATATAAAGTCTCGAAATATATGTTATTTAAATTAAAATAAATGTAAAATAGAAATGTAAAAATAAAACTAAAAACAATATAAATAAATAAAAAATAAACTTTCCGATTGTAATTAGGGTTATGGATAAAAACTAATAAAAAATTAAATACCACTAAGTACGTACCACTTAAAGTAATTTGTCTGAAAAAAAACTACTTAAGAAAAACTATTTAAAAAATTCTCTAAAGATACATTTACTCTTCGTTTATCCCAAAATGTTTAAAAAATAAATGTCCACCCGTGCGAAGCCAGGGCGGGCCGCTAGTCCAAAAATAAAAAGCGAATTACTGATCGATATTGTTCTTTTTCCATTTTATCGAGAAACACGAAACATGTGTGATACACCTGGCTGCCAAAGATAAACTAACCTATGAATCAGTCGGAAATTTAGTATGGTGTCGTGTGGCAGATGGCAGTACACGACGGTAATGCAACTTTCCTCAGCAACGCCACCTAAGTGCTTCTTGCATGGGCGCAATGCTAAATAATTTTCAGGATATCTATTTAAACTATCCTATTCATAGAAAAATATATAGTATTAAATATAATATAACGTGTAATTTATTACATAATAATTTCATAATTTAATTTTGCGCCAGGTATAGGGCCATCAGCTTCATCAGCTTAGCAGCTAAAGTATATGGAAAGGTAATTGAAAAGAGAATGAGAGTGAAATCCGAAGGAATGCTGTAGCATGCACAGGGAGGATTCCGTAATGGAAGGGGATGTACGGATCAAGTTTTCTCGCTTCACAATATTGTGGAGAAGCATCTGGCAATCTATCTAAACCTATGGAAAATAAGGGTTTCTGCGGTTTTGTGGCTCTTGAGAAAGCTTTTAAAAGGGTTGTGCGAAAGGAACTGTGGGACATATTGCCGAGATATGAGATTGACAGTTCACTGCTCCGTGCTGTGCAGTTCTCTTTCAAGAAGTGCTCAGTACGTGTGCAGATAGATGTCAAACCTATCGCCCGGGTTTTATGTCAAAATTGGTGTCAAACAGGGTTGCATGCTATCTGCTAGGCTGTTCATTCTGTTTCCCGATAGTTTTCTGCTAAGAATAAGGTCAACGAATGTAGGATTGCGCATAGATGACCTAGTGGTGAAGCTGTATGCAGACGATGCCGTGATATTAGCAGAAACACAGTTTGAACTGCAAATACTGGTCACAATAATGAAAGACGATTGTATGGAGAAAGGCTCACTATACTATTGAATGCGATGAAAACAAAGAATATTTGAAAGTGAAGAAACCAGAAACAATGTAAAGATTACGGTAGATTGTGAAGTGTTGGAACAAGTGGATGAGATTGTATATCTTGGATGCGCTTTAAGCGGGGATGAAGGGTACACCGCTGATGTAGAAAGACGAGTGAATGCTGGAAATGGTGTGAATGGAGCGCTGGGAAAACTTTTTGACAGTAAAAACTTGAGCCAGAAGGCATTGCTGCATTGCATGCAGTGCTGCATTATGAAAGCGACAGTTGGCTATGGCAAAAAGAGCATGAAAGTAGGATGAACGCGCTCGAAATGCGAGCGTTGCGTAATATTTGTGGCGTAACTGTTCTAGACCGTATTCGCAATGATGATGTTAGAAAAAGAGTTGGTTTGTAAGAGAGCGTCGGTGTTAAAATAAGGAGAGGCATGCTTGTTTGCATCGCAACCGATATAACTGTGCGCGTGGAGGTCCCTTACTTACACTGGTCCGTACGCTCGATATTACAGGTCAAGTTTTCGGTCTTCTTAATGCATTCTGGTGATGCACCATTCGCCCCCTGAACATGTTCACCAGTGCAATATCACCAATACATTGAGGTTTTTTTTTATGTCTTGCTCCCCTGCCATGGGCAAGGCTATTTAGATGCCATTTAGTTATTGGCGAATTAATAGATTATAGCCGAGGTATACAGCATTAGTCCTAGGTGGATCTGCTGTGCTTGTTACGATCTATAATAGCCATGGCTAGACTGACGCAGTAATTTAAAAATTTTGCTCTACTTTTCCCCACCACGATTTCGGAGATCGTTTTTTCGGTTATCCGCATTCCCAACTCCTGCTCCAAGTCAAATCTCTGTTTGGAGAAAGCGGGACACCGAAAGTGCACTGTCTGGTCCACCCCGGGCTCGCAGAAGCACGAAGGGTCATCCGCGCACTTGAATCTGTGCAAGTACGCAAGTACGCGGAGAACCCACCATGTCCCGAGAGGACCTGCGTACTGATGCTCGACGGCACCATTTTGCACACGATACTCATATGTATCTAATGCTTGTCCAATACTTAGTCTAATGTTACGCTGAACGGACTGAAGATGGATCCCTGGAGGGCCCGGGATTGGGTGATTGGGAAGACAATATAGAAGGAAGGCCTATATCAGTCCTAACTGTGTACTTGAAATCGAGACATATATCTCAGCAAATATTAGTATAGACTTTAGGCACCCTTTTGAACCTTTCGGAGTGCTAGAGAAATAATCTTAAAATGGCGGGGCTTTCCCCCCGCTGCGCGCAATGCGTCACAGTCCTCACTCAAAGTAATCAATTCGTTACGTTGAGCGAGGACTGTGACTTCATTAGCTATCAAGTGGCGTAATTGAATTGAACTGAACGATATATATATCGTTTACATCCAAAATTCAATTATATATATGTAGCTACACCAAATTGTATGCCTCGATTATGTTTTCATCAGTTTTCTGAATTGCCTCCCAATATTGAAACAAATTTAACGTATTCACGTCAATACGAATAAATTAAAAATGGAAACAGAGAAATGCTTTCATACTTTTACCATTTTCTTTATGTTCAGAGTGTTCTGAAGTGCCTGTATTTTTCTTATCACTTATACACTCATGTTACATTATCATGTATTGACAATTTGTTTCGCAGAAGCCTTACAATGTCTCCAAATCCCAACAAAATCTTCGTTTGCGAAGTTATTTGTTCAGTCGTGTAATGCTTTATTTACTTATGTCACTCGGGGGGATAATAAACTTTCTTTCGATGTTACGACGCAGGGCGGAAATATAATGAAAACATACCAACGTACTTATAATTTCTGTGTTTTGTAAATACAGAGTTTCGTTGCCGTACTTTCGATTATTAGTCGCATTTTTGCAAAAACGTGTAGTTAATATTGAATAGGTTACAGCAGTAAGAGAGACGTAGAAGTTTGCCTTTATCCCTTTTCAAAAACGAAATTCTTATCCTTGGATACGAGACAAGCCCACTACTCATACCCACCACTGTGTCTCCTGTGTAGCCAGAATTAACAGCGGCGACCACCAAAAGGCAATGAACATTGAAGTTCATTGCTGTCCCGGGGGTTAAACTACAGCTGCCTTGGAATTCACAACGAATTTAATCAGAAGAAATTTGTAGGAGTATGAAGGTTTGGAATTGACTTCTTATCCTTGGATAGCTTATCTTCGTCAAAATGACGAAGATCTAACAAATGTTTCTCTCTCTTCTTCTCTAATCATTTTATTACTCACTTTTCGTTTTAGGCCATTTTAGTAAACGTCAGATTACGTCTCATTTTGATATTTTCACGGTATCTTTCAACGTCGGGAGGCATGCAAGTATAAGGTCTACGTGATGTAAAGCGGTTATCGTAGCCAATGAACGTTTACAATATTTGAAATATCACTCGGGCGTTTGTACCTTCCCTGATAACACAGCGAATTCTTAGGAGCTTATTGGTTAAATTACTCACTCGGAGTAACACAACAACAACAAAGTTGTTATTTAGTTGCGGTTTTGCCACTAAGATGGCAAACAAGCATACGGCCTCCCTGATGGCAAGCAGTTACTGCAGCATATGGACATTTGCAACACCAGGGGTATCACTCTTGCGTTGCCGACCCTGTAAGAACCTCTTCACGCCTTTCTCGAAGAACCCCATACTGTGTAATTATTTGTTATTTGGGAAAACCTCGGCAGGGAGCTCATTCCACAACTTAATAGTTCTCGGTAGAAAACTTGACGTGAACGTGAAAACGTGACCATTGCAGATCCAGTGTATAGGAACGAACTCCCAGCCGTCGGCGAGCTGAGCGATTGTAAAACGAGGCTGTTGGCATGATGTCGAACAGCTCCTCAGAACACAACCCGTTATACAATCGGTAGAACACGCTGAGGGAGGCAAAATCTCATACTCAAGGGCTCAATACCCTGTGTGAGTTTACGATCATCGACTATCCTCACAGCTCGTCACACAAGGTACATCAAATCTTTTCAGTTTGCCATTGATGTTCAAAATGCCACTCACCATATGTTATCGCTACCGGTTTTCAGTCTAGCGATCACGGAAACACCATTGAATATCTTCTGTTGGTCAAGTAGAAGTGGCTGCTTCCTCGTGGACTCCCCGGAGCTTATTCAGGTTCATTTCCTATGTGGTGGTTTCCTGAAGGTGTTCGTCACAAAGAGTTCCTTTTCTCTGTTAATTCAACTAATATCTGTCATTTTCTTTCTTCTATCTCTCATTATGTTGCTCAATTCCAAACTGTCGCACTCGACGGTGACGGAAAACACTTTGAGGAAACCCCCAGCAATTATATTTCGTAAGAGCTACCTAACCTTACCTACGCAAACGCTTCAAGTAAAACTCAAAAAATCTTTGCTAAATCCTTAGGTAATAGCGGACCGCCCGCCGTACTACTAGATTAGAAAACGGGGTAACGCTAAGAAAAACATTCAATTTAATTCAAATTTACTGTATGTCAAACACATAGTTACACGGTGACACGGGTAGAACAAATAGTTGAGGTGCTTCCAGTATTAGATATCATAATCAATCGGCATAACATGTGTGGCGGAAGCTGTACAGTGAAGTAATAAAGTCGTGTTCCCATAATGTACGCCGATGTGGTCGGCACGTATACCGTTTTATTACAGCTCGGGGATACGACGTGACACCGGTTACAATTTCACCCCGGACTTTTGTCTCCCTGAAGTATGAAAAGTGTTGCTATGTTTTTTAACGGAATTAGAGGTCGGATAATCGGATGTATTATCTAAAGTTCGGGCGTTGACTATCTATAAATTCAAGCCAAATCCCTTGCGGGGTAGACAGAGGAAGTAACATGACTCGGCCCTTACATACCTTATTTACTTCTTTAACGTTCATTTTGTGGTTAACAACGCGCCGATTTGTCATCGATGCTCGTGGGTTCGATTCCCACACAGGACAACCATTGGTGTGCACGAAAAATGTCTGTTTGTCATGGCCTGGGTGTTTTTAAGAGATATATTGATGATGTTGATCCGTGAACTGGCCATCAAGAGCAGCGCATTCTACATTTACAACCGACGCGTAGCATTAAATTGAGTTTCTACGTAAAATCGGTTTTATCTGTTCTCCATAAGTAAAAATAAATAATTGTAAATGTAATTGTCATATTGTAATCATCCTTCAATGATGTGATCACTAGTAATATTCCGAATAAGGAGTGCGTTAGCGGCGAGAGCGATACATCTTGCACTGCAGTCATTCATAGGCTACAATGACCGCTTCATATTAGGCAGATCCCATATGTGTTTAGAGTAGGCTGTATTAGCGAGTGAAGTACGTGAAACATCTTGTACTGAAGAATGTAATGTAACGCAGTCAGTATGAATACGAACATGATCCGCTGAGGTCAAACCGGGCGACGTCTGTCACCTTAGCTGCTCGAGCTCTTGTATGGCATTTTTGATGTAACGTGCGCTAAACTTACGTAAACCTTACGTAAAATTCCACATTTTTTCAACTGTATGGTTTTTCCCTGCCACTAGTTAGTCTACTCTTTTGGGTATTGATTAAAAAATGTATGTGTACTTATGTATGTACGTAAGACGTTGTCCTTCTTTCGCGTAACAGAAATAACTTCAAAAATTTTACCTCGCGTGCCAGTACTCTCGTTTGTAAAACAAAATGATAATAAAATAAGTTATCAATAAATATCATTCACCACCGTACATAATTTAAAGACATATATTTGTGTGTATAAATATATTTTATCTGTAATGATTTAAAGCACGGGTTGTAGATTCATAATTGTTTCATCATCATCTCAGCTGTATTCGCCCACTACTGAACATAGGCCCCCCTTCTAGAGTGCCACTCGTCTCGTGCCTGTGCCACCTACATCTATCGACTCCCTGCAAACCAAAACGGGGACGCCATTCGAGAACCTTTCTTCTCCAAAACGGTTGTCGGTTCTACGAACTATGTGGTCGGCCCATTGACACTTCAGCTTGCTTATCCTGTGGGCTATGTCGGTTACCTTAATTCAACAGGGGATGTCCTCATTTCTGATTCTATCACGCAGAGGAACCCCAAGCATAGCTTTTTCCATAGCATACTGAGCGACCTTGAGCTTCCCCATACGGCCCGCAGTGAAGGGCCACGACTCAGTTCCGTATGTCGTCACTGGCAACATTGACTTTGCCCTTCAGGTGTTAAGGTATTTTGGACGAGAATATGCATCGAAGTTTCCCGAACGATGCCCAGCCGAGTTGGATCCGTCTGTTGATCTCTCGGTCGAAGTTGGACTTACCTAACTGAATAACCTGACCTAGGTATACATATTCATCGATAACTTCGAGCTTAGTGCTTCCAACCGCGACCGGCATAGGTGTAACATGGACATTCGACATGATCTTAGTCTTGTACATGTTCATTTTGAGGCCTACCTGGTTGGAAACACTATCGAGGTCGTTGAGCAAGTGCTAAGTTCCTCCAGCGATTTAGCCATGAGAACTACATCGTCGGCAAATCTAAGGTGAGTGATGTTTATACCGTATCCTTTCCAGTTCAAGAGCTTGAAGACATCTTCCAAGGCTGCGGTGAAGAGTTTCGGGGATATAACATGCCCTGTCTTACACTTTTTTGCACGGGATCGGTTTCGTACTCTGGTCCTGTACTCGGATATAAATCGTTGCCTTACTGTACTAGCACTTCAATGATTCAATGTATCGATAGTCAATTCGGCATCGCTGGAGAGACACCAGCACAGAGAGAGCACCGCACATGTCTCAACGGAATCAATGGCTTTTTTGTAGTCCACACACGCCAGATATAAGGGCAGATTATACTCCTCAGTCTTCTGTACAATCTGACGGAGGGTATGTATGTGGTTTACGATGCTAAAGCCTTGTTCGGAAGGCTGAAATTTATTAAGTCTACGTGCGAAACGGTTTGTGATGACTCTCGAAAACAGTACATAAACGCGACTCAGACGCGATATCGCCCTATAGTTCTTCGAAAGCGTCTTATCACCCTTTTGAAGACACCATGACCAGGCTTCTGTTCCACGCTTCCGGTATGCCATAATTTCTTATAACGCACCAAAAGAAGTATAACTTCAAAATGTTTGGGGAGAAATACAGAAATCATCTTAATGCTTCCGTACGTACGTACGTACCATCAACGTACGTATATTACGTAAATAAATACGCGTACTTGTATTGCGTGCTTATTTGTAGAGTGAATTAAATTTACAAGTGAAACATAGATCGCTGTATACATGTAGAAAGGGTTTATTAAACAGTGCGTCGGTTCACAGCATCGTCCGAGACAGCTGTGGAATTGGGCATGTCGTTGTTGGAGCCAGCCTGTACGACACGGTCGTTACCGACTGCACTAACTCTATTTTATATATATAACTGAACAAGCCGCTGAACTATCCCTTGTGTACATACAAAATCTTGTCAATTTGGTTCTTAATATCCGATATATTCCGACAAAATAACAGAGGAAGACACTTTATGCTTATTATACTTAAATACTGTTACAATTAAAAATAAACAAAATATTACATTTGAATTTGGAATCTGTCATTTTTATATGATTGTTCACTAAGTTTTCTCATTTTGGCGCCAATACATTGTACAATATTTTGGGATATTAAAATGGAGTGGGGTGATAAAGAGAACCGAATCGCTGTGATTGCATTATACAAAGTAGGTATGGAGCCAAATGCAATTTTTAAAACTCTCCATACGCTTGGTATAAAATGTTTGTGTACCGGGCTATTAATAGGTACAATGAGACCTCCTCTGTTAGTGACAGAAAAAGATCTGGCCGTCCACGTACGAAAAAGGTGGTCAAAGCAGTAAGGGAAAGAATTCGGAGAAATCCTGTCCGAAAGCATAAGATTTTATCTCGGGAGATGAAGATAGCACCTAGAACCATGTCGCGTATTTTAAAAGATGACTTAGGACTTGCAGCCTATAAGAGACGTACTGGTCATTTCTTAACTGATAATTTAAAAAAGAATAGGGTGGTAAAATCGAAACACTGAAGCGGTACGCAAAGGGAGGTCACAGAAAAAATTTGTTTACGGATGAGAAAAATTTTACCATCGAAGAAAGTTACAACAAACTAAATGATAAGGTGTATGCCCACAGTTGTGCAGAAGCGAGCGCGCGTATTCCGAGGGTCCAGCGAGGGCATTATCCTTTATCAATCATGATTTGGCTTGGAGTCTCATATTCAGGCTGAGGTGTTTTTCTGTGAAAAAGGTGTGAAAACCAGTGCCGTGGTTTACCAAAATACCGGCCTAACAAACATAGTAGTAACACTTTCTCAAACAATGTTCAAAAATAGACACTGGATATTCCAACAGGACTCTACACCAGCTCATAAGGCACGAAGCACTGAAAACTGGTTGACCGCCCGTGGAATTCACTTCATCGGGCATGAAAAATATATAGTATAAAAAAGAACACAGTAGGAATAAAAATTCCAACACATAGAAGTAAGAAGCGTATTATTTTACTACATTAATTTCCTCGCCCTATTTACTTTCTATTTGAATCGTTTACAAGTTTATAAGAGTATTTTTTTTTATTTTTTTTATACTACGTCGGGAGGCATACAAGCACACGATCCGCCTGATGTAAAACGCGTATCGTAGCCTATTAACGCTTGCGATATATAAGTATCACTCGCGCGATACAGCTTGTACAGCAACTCCTTGGGAGCTTACTGGTGACCTACTCACACGCAGGAACACAACCCTCTAGGGAGTTGTTATTGATATGATCACAGCTTAGATGATCAACTAGATGGCATTTAGGTCCGGGACGCCTTCTGGTACTTAAGCAATCAATGATGAAGAACTAGAAGGGACGTAATGGACTGGAGACGGGTACTTGTATAAAGGCAAGGAGTCACGCATGGACTGCGCCAGCCATAGGGCCATCAGTTGGATCAGCTTAGCAGCAAAAGTATGGAAAGGTAATTGAAATGAGAATGAGGGTGAAATCCGATGGAATATTATGGGAGACACAGGGAGGATTCCGTAATGGAAGGGGATGTACGGATCAAGTTATCTCGCTCTGCAATATCGTGCAGAAGCATCTGGCCAAAGACCAGAAGGTTTTCTGCGATTTTGTGAATCTTAAGAAAGCATTTGATAGGGTTGTGCGAAAGAAACTTTGGGACATATTGCCGAGATATGGGATTGACTGCTACGGTTCACTGCTACGTGCTGTTCAGTCCACTTACAAGGATTGCTCAGCATGTGTGCGGAGAGAGGTTCGCATGCCACCCTGGTTTGATGTCAAAATTGGTGTTAAACAGGGTTGCATGCTATCTGCTAGACTGTTTATTCTGTATCTCGATAGTTGTCTGCACAGAATAAGGTCAACGAATGTAGGATTGCGCATGAGTGACCTAGTGGTGAACTGTCTGATGTATGCAGACGATGCCGTGATATTAGCAGAAACACCATCTAAACTACAGTCACTAATCACAATAATGAAAGACGATTGTATGGAGAAAGGCTTAATATTGAATGCGAAGAAAACCAAGATAATGGAATTTGAAAGAGAAGAAACCAGAACCAATGTAAGGATTACGGTTGATGATGAAGTGTTGGAATAAGTGGATGAGATTGCATATCTTGGATGCGCTTTCAGCAGGGATGGAAGGTACACCGATGATGAGTGAGCGCTGGGAATGAACCTTAGAAACCGGCGAGCATGCATGAGAAGAGCAATGAATGTTAAAGAAGTGAGTGAGGTGTGTAAGTATCGAGTCATGTGACTCAAGACGGAGATCTATTTGTAATTCTATTTTGAAGAATAAGGCGAACATACTCCTGGTCAAATGGTATAGTTCCGCCAAGAATTACCAAATTCAACAGATGTTGCCGTTCCTTTAGGACCAAAATTCCTCCTGCAATAACTAATTCGGAGGTAATATCTTCACCAGCAATTTTCAGCTGTTCCTGGGCTCCACCAATATCACCAAACGTACGAATAAATGAGGAATAATCAAATTATAAGATTTTCATTAACGTAAACAAATATTAACTTATTGAAAACTCTGAATGTCAAAAGGTAAACGTCTACAAAACTATTTCTCGAAAGTCCAGTGTTCGATGAGGGAATTAGGAATTGGAAATATGAATAGTAAATTGGTATTGGTTGAATAACAAAATAAAAACAGAGTTCAAAAACACTGAACGCTATATTCAATAGTCTAGAAACAACATTTAAATTGGCCTAATGTTGAATTAACTGTCTTAAAGTTAATAACATTTTTTTCATTAGGTTACTTTTTACAAAAATAAACAGAAAGCTTCGTATCGTTGTAGATAAAGTTTAAACTAAATATAGTTTCGTTTGTAACAAACCTAACAACAATAACTAAATTATAGAACTTACAATGATATGTTTAAGATTGTATACGATATTGTTAAAAACCTAAACGGAGTAAGTGTTAAACATTTTCAAACACAATAAAGTTGTATTATAGTACAACT
Source organism: Pyralis farinalis (assembly GCA_947507595.1). Lineage (NCBI taxonomy): Eukaryota > Metazoa > Arthropoda > Insecta > Lepidoptera > Pyralidae > Pyralis > Pyralis farinalis. The sequence goes on along the minus strand of OX382257.1, from coordinate 28,008,643 downwards.
GATTGTTTAAATACTCGTAGTTACATTAACAACTTTTACTCAATAATTAAAGCTAACATGAATTTAAAGCTTGATATCGACTTATATTAAACAATTTAAAACAACGAATTAATAGATACTTCAAATACAATCTTTTCATATTTAGCTATCTAAAATCATTAATATCATTTTAAAATTGCAGGATGTGTGATCATGGCTATATAGTAGAAACAGCCGAAGTCAAACTATTGATGTTTTATGAGTGTATTTAACACATAATATTTAAATCATATTGAAAGTATACAAATAAATACGTATTAATAAATAACAACGTAACATTAAATAGCACGAGAAGGTTAAGTTTAGGATCCAAGCAACATTCATTTTCACATCGTAATAGTACAAAAATCTAAATTCTAACGTAGCAAACTTGGACGTGGAACTAACTAGCAAATGGACCTCCGTAATTTATCGTATTGTCCATAATTGTGCATTTGATTACATTACGTATGCAATTTTATCACAAAGAAAAATATTGCGCTTGTAGCTTTAAACCCACAAAATTGATGCTTCATTCCTCATTAATTTCTATACAAGCGTTCTGTTAATTTGTACATTAAAAACAAATATTGGTCCTACACAAAAACATTGGAGCACTTTAACACCTTACACACAAATCTGAAAATCTACGGATATAGAAAAACATCAAGTATGTTTTAATTAGGTCGTCATTTTAATGTATGTATATGAAAACATTCATTTCCTCTAAGTAATATGAATCTTTACAATATAGATTATTACGCTGTAAATACCAATTTATAATCTATTCAATGTTGAATGAATATGATTTTTTTTATGTAATCTGAGCGTCTGACCTTCTACATTTCAATTTTTCTAAACATCTCTACACCCTTTATTCTCAATTTTTTTATATTTTTACATTATCACAGGCTTACGCTCTAACCCTGGGGGTTATAATACATTGCACCTTGGTTTCACTGATACCTTCTAAAAGTCCATAATTTAATACAATCCATAGTTACATTACGAACTCGGTTCCACTTCCAGCCATACTTTTAGCTTAAAGTAATGCATTTGATAGCATGAAATCACTTTTTAACCAACTTCGACTATACGTTTTGTTGCTTAATCATTTTTTCCCAATTCCCATATATAAATACGTATGTATACGAATATGTACTGTACTTATAATTTGTAAAAACTATTTATTTGTTTATTAGCAACATTACCAAAGAATAATATTGGAATCGGGAGTCTCACAAGGTGTCACTTTAGGCCCGTTCTCTTCTTCTTCAACGAGAATTCCGACATTTGGTTATTCTTCTTACTAATAGAATATTCTGGAAGGGCGGTGGTCGCCTAGCAGTCGTGCGGCCACCGCGATGGGTGGCCGGCTACGGATCACATGACACAGCAGCTCTTTGCTCGCCCTTTCAGCTCGGCTTTCAAGTCGCGTTTGCTTTTGCTTCGTCCCACTTGCTTCTGCCAAACAAGCACATGTTAATAAGCATAAGGTGACAAAGTCTCACGATGTAGTTTAAATATCATTATTTTCATATCATACGATAATAACGCGGTTGTTTAAGGTTAAAAATGTGGGATTGATTGTAAGAGATTTATAAGTTCTAAATAAATTAATTCACCTGTTGTTTTATTTGCTGTTTGTTCAGTTTCCCCAGTGCTGCTAGGGCGGCAACTTCAAAGGCATCTCTGACGCCCTTACTGGAAGCTCTGGCTGAGGTCTCCACGTATGTTGTCGCTCCAAGTTGTCTCGCAACAGACAGGGCCTAGCATGAAAAGGATAAGCAATGTTAGTTGCATATATATATTGGATGAAAAATCTACTTAACATTAACCTCTCGATATTATTATATTGTGATTTTAATGATTGTAAAAAGGGTTTGTCCAATAAATAACGCTTGTGAACGAATTGACAGTAGAGTTTAACAGCAATACTAAACTCTTCTGGAGAAAGGTAAAAAGTCTCGGGTTGGTTGGTCAGCATCCAGAATGGATAAGGTAAAGTCTAAAATTGGTGATATTCTTGCTAACACTGAAGAAGTGTTAAACAGTGGAGTGAATATTTTGAAGAAATGTTTAATCATATCCAGGACATGATCAATAAGCCTGCCTGTTAAACAAGCGAGCCAATTGTGTAACGACCGTGTTTTTGGCACTCGATCATAAAGATATGACATAAAGATATAGCAGCATAGATATTTCATGTATCTTGGAAACGGGTGTAACGATTTGCACAGCTCGCTGTACATAACGCAGTGCTAGTCTCAACGCTAACTTATAGAAGTGAATGCTGGTTATGGTAGAGATAGTATGAAAGAAGAATATCGGTCGAGGCGCGAGTATTGAGCAAAACTTGTGTCGTAACGCTCGCTGACCGCGTTCGGAATGATAATGTAATTGTAATAGTCTACAAGAGAGTGTCGGTGTTAGATAACAAAAGCCATAGTTTCGTTTGTTCAGGCGTGTAGAAAGAATGCAGGACGAAAGAGTAACGAAATAGCTATAGAATACCAAAGTGGAAGGATGTAGGAGCCGAGGAAAGTGAATACTTATCTATCACGACCAAATTGGTCTTGCTTCGCCAGAACGTGATGTCAGTTGCCGTAGGAAACGGCGTCTTATAACGCTAGGTTCTCTATGTTTAGCCCGCAAATGACCTGGCGTGAAGATATAGTATACTATAGTATATATTATATACTATAGTATAGGTAGTTCCAGTCTCTTGGAAACGGCTGTAACGATTTGAATGAAATTTGTGTAAAAATGTGTTTCGATAAGATTTTGCTTTTCAAATTTATCTATACAGGTATAATTCCTGAGAAATCTAGAAAAGCAAAAGCAAAGAACATTTAAGTAACATATTTTGGGGATAATTTAGATATAGCCAACGTTCACAAATGTGTTTTCAAAATGAATAATTCTACTAAACACGCTATTACGTTTATAACTTTTAATTGTTACGAGTATAACAAAATAGACGATGAACAACATTATTCAACTTTGATAAACCAATGTAAAACCAATTACTTAACGTAAACAAAGAAATGAACTTCAAAGATGAGGTAAATTGTAATGAATAAGCTTTGAAACGAAACATTTCCAACTATGAATCAAATATCCAATTTTATTGAAAGCACAGCTTCAATTACACCACAAGGCACTTTCAGCGCTGTTAACAAGATGAAATAAGATCTCAATTAATTGGAACGTTTTCAAACGACCCGAAATGGGAATTCTGCCTTTTCAGTTTCTAGTAATAATATAGCAACTGCAATAATCAGGGTATATACACTCTTATTACTGCAGTCGTATTGAAATAGCTCTCGTCGATTTACGCAAATAGATTGAAATCATTCCAATCAATTGATTGTTTAATTCGTTTTATTGGAAGTTAAATTGCAGGTCTTTAACAATAAATTGGGTTTTGGGTTTACAATGTTTTGGTATGTTTCGTTATCCCAAATCCAGCATAAGATGCTGTGTACAGTAAAATAAATAGGTATCTTTATATATATATATATAATTCTACTGTACGTGTGTATGTGACTGAACTCCTCCTAAACGACTGGACCGATTTTGATGAACTTTTTTGTGTGTGTTTAAGGGGATTCGAGAATGGTTTAGATTCATATTTGGACCCGGTAGGCGGCGCGGTAATCGGGTTACAGGATGTATTGTTTTTATTTTCGGACAGCCAAGGCAACGTCTGTCGGGTCCGCTAGTTAATTATAAAATATTAGGTAAATGTATATTTTTCTTTTATAATGTCACACCTAATTACCTAAATTAATTACGTATTAAATTAGAAGAAGTGGAATCTACGGTATTCTTGGGAGTGACTATAGACAGTCTTTGTAACTGGAAAGGTCATATAGACACACTTTGTACTAAACTAGATAGATTTGTTTATGTGTTGGGAAGAGGAAGAAGCATAGCATCAGAGCAAGCTGCTCTCATGGCATACAATGGATATGTATCATCCATCTTAAGATATGGTCTAATATTATGAGGCAACTCTGTTGACCTCACTAAAGCGTTCACATGCCAAAAAAATGTATACGAGCAATAAGCAATGCGGAATTACTGGACAGTTGTAAACCTTTGTTCAAAAGGTACTCAATTTTACCTCTCCCATGCTTGTATATTTTTGAACTGTCTCTTTGTACAAAAGAACCAAAAAATATTCAATACTTATGGACAAAATGAAATTCGAGGACAAGACACAAAAATAGACTGGTGACACCTATAATACGACTGGCACAATTTCAAAAAAATGTTTACTGTATGACTATAAAAATATACAATCATCTACCTGACAGTCTTAAAGAGCTCAGGTTACGAATTTTCAAAAAGAAATTGCATGCCATATTGTTAAATAAATGCTATTGTTCAATTGACGAATACTTACGTAATAAACTGTAAATTCACACGCCCAGAATTGGGTAGAATAAGAGCAACATGACATATTAATGTAACATCTATATAACCCTTTTTTAGTGAATAAATTAATCTTTATCTTTTATCTAACTGAGATTATTCTAGTCATTGATATGGAGAAGAATTAGTGGATAAAGAACTGGCCTATAGACCAACTGGTCTCTGGTTCGAATCCTAGCATGTACCACTAAATTCATGTTTTTGGGTTTATGTACATATAGCGAAAAGTTACGTTAAATACTTACAGCACAATTTTCACTCTTAAATCAAGTAATTAAACTTGAAATTTACTTAACTCATCAATACATTCACATAATTGGAGGAGGATGAAGGATAATCATTTGGACGTGGAGTTTTTTTTATACCACATCGGGCGGCATACAAGCATACGGCCCACCTGATGTAAATCATTTACCGTAGCCTATGAACGCTTGCAATACATTAAGTATCACTCCCCCGATGCCACCTCTGCTGATATATTTGGTTTCTGTGAGGAGGTACTTCCCCAGACGGACTACTTTGATACACCCTACCTTTCTTAATAACACCCAGACCAAGACAAACAGACATGTTCATGCACACAAACGTTTGTCCTTTGTGGGAATCGAAACCACGAGCGTCGGTGACAAAGTCGCGTTACTAACTGCTGCGCCATCGAGCTCAAAATGTGAGATGTGGAGTATTTGCTGCAACTCCATGTGGCATAATAGGTATCACTATCGCGTTGTCATTGTGGAACTTGGTGCACCACTTGCAGGCGAGGGAAATTCTCAAATAAGCTACAATATTGCGAAAATGGCGGAATATAATGGGCGGTGATAGCCTAGTGGATAAAGAACCGGCGTAGTGACCAACGGGTCCCACGTTCGAATCCTGGCATGTACCACTAAATTTGTGTCTTCGAATTTATGTACATATTTGTAATTATCTCGTGCTCGGCGGTGAAGGAAAATATCGTGCGGAAAACCCCACGACCAAAAAAAAATTTATTACGAATGACGTGTGACCTTACTTGAGAATCTGGTTTTCAGTCTGGGTTGCGGAGGTATGACGGCACTGACGATCGCTCCACGTAAAAATCAGTATCTTCGCTAAATCCTTAGGCTTAGGTAGCGGACCCCGCCAATCCTAATGGATTAGGAAACGGGGTAGCCGGAGTTTCAAAATGTAAGTTGGTACATATGTTGTTTGGTATCATGTTACGAAAATGTGCCCCTCGCGGTTACAGTAACTGCTTTACATCAGATGGGTATAAAAAAAATTACATGATATGAACGTCATCATCTTTTGATTCTACCCGTGTTTCGATTGATCAGTTTTAACGAGAAATAGTTCTTGTTTACTTAACTATAATAGTTAAGGGGGATTTACACGAGTGACTATAGTCGCTCGATTATCGCAGCACGACGAAAATCGTCCGTTTAAATGGCGATTCAGCTAGGCCGCTAGTCCTAGCGGTCCTAGCGGATTATGAGGTTATGTTTAGAGCATTGCGCAAAATTTGTGGCATAACGCTTGCTGACCGCGTTCGTAACGAAAACGTGAGAGAAAGAGTTGGTTTAAAAGAGAGTGTCGGTGTTAAGATAAGAAAGGGCATGCTCCGTTGGTTCGGACATATAGAAAGAATGCGGGACGAAAGAATGACGAAACAGATATACAATGCAAAAGTGGAAAGATGTAGGAGCCGAGGAAGGCCGAGACTAACCTACCATGACCAAATTGGTCGTGTTTTATCAGAAGGTGATGTCAGGAGTCCCAGAAACCGGCGAGCGTGCATAAAAAGAGCTATGAATGTCACAGAAGCGAGTGAAGTATGCAAGGACCGCGTCTTATGGCGCTCGGTTCTCTCTGCCTACCTCGCAAGGGACTTGGCATGAAGATATTCATACATACATACATACATGAGCTTATGTATTAATTGCGGATTGGCGGAGACCAGTGTTTTTAAGCCGCCCGAGGGCCACTGACTTAGCTTAACGACTGTCATCTATTGACAACAGCCGGGATCAACGGCTAAACGTGCCCTCCGAAGAACGGAGAAACTCGAGATAGATAAACACATCCATAGATAGCCTGCGGTCGACAGTGCTTAACCTGCGAGTTCGGTGACGCGCAACGACGCCATCGAGCTCTTTGTCCTCTACTTCTCGTAAAATAGACTTCATTTGTCCGATTGACTCAAACATACAAACAAGTCAATCAAAATAAAAACTTGTAAAATATACTTCCACCTAAATTTTCTACTAAATTGAATTCTCACGATAGATTTAGTAATACGATAAGAACGATAATTGACAGAAATGTTGTATGAATCACTTAATGACTACATTTCGTATAGGTAAATAAGTTTGGAATGAATTCGCGTGGAAATACAAATAATTGAGCACCATTTCTAGTGTTTTTATATACTAGCATATTATACCCCGGGATATCGTAGCTATATATATATATATATATAATATCAGCCACGGTATCCCGTTCCTTGACCTACTTTTGAATTGAGCACACTTATTCCGACCATTATACAGATTATTTCGGGGTACAAGCTTTGACGGTTTTCATACTGACTTCGGTACAATTCGAGGAGCTTGATGGCGTGCCAACTTAACTGAACGCATAAGTGAAGCAGACTTGATCACAGTTCTTCTAGACTGGATGAGTTTAATTATCTCTAGGTTCTTTGAGGGCGCGTTAAGACGTCAGTCCTGGCTATTTTCGATCCCGTTTATTAATTCATTAGGATTGGCAGAGTCCGCTACCTAAGCTTAATGATTTGGCGGAGATACTGAGTTTTATACAGAGCGATTGCCGTGAGACCTCTACAACCCAAAGAGAAAACCAGACCAGACCAGACCAGAAGGTAAGGTCACTACGCGGTGGTCATCCGTTTATCTCTGAATGAAGTTAACCATGGAGTTTGTCCGCTAAGAGAGTTCCCAATTCATGTATGTGTATGTATGTATATCTTCACGCCAAGTCCCTTGCGGGGTAGGCACCGAGCACCATAATACGCGGTCCTAACATACTTCACTCGCTACCAATTCATCCTACTAATATCATAAATGCGAAAGTTTGTATGTATGGATGGATGTTTGTTGCTCTTTCACGCTTAAACGGCTGAACGGATTTGAATAAAATTTGGCACGTAGATAGATTATGATCTGGATTAACACATAGGCTACGTTATTTAACTCCACGCGGGCGGAGCCGCGGGCAGCAGCTAGTATAAAATATAACTATTTGAGTATTCAACAACATTCTAATTGGATACTGTCTTCTTCTTAGCGCCATCCCGATCTACTATTATTGGCGGGCTCCGCTACCATACCCTCAGGATTGGGAGAAGATACTGACTTTTACATGGAGAGACTGCCGTCAGACCTCCACAACCTAGAGGGAAATCCAGATCATTCTTGATGTGATCCAGGTCACATGTTTCGAAGTATAATTTCTTGGTCGTGCGGATTTCCTCACGATGTTTTCCTTCACCGCCGAGCTACTCATAATTACAAATCTGTACATAAATGGATCAACGGGGCTTTATCCACTGTGTTGTCATTGCTCTTTCTGTGGAGTAAATTTTGTAAGAACTTTTAAAGGATATAACCAACCTCTTCACTGGTGACCGGGTGCGCCTTCAGCTTGGACAGCATCGTAAGGGTCTCCTTGTCATGCCTGAGGTCTGCTTTGCAGCCACACAGCAGCACTGGAGCTGAACCGCCGTGGGTTCGGACTTCTCTGTACCACTGGAAAGAAACACATAAGAGCTGATTTGGCAGATAGTGGCAATCATGGTAATACTCCTAATGACGTGAAATGATGTCCCTGCTTGGTAGTTAGTTAGGTGGCTACTTTCGTTTACTTCCAAGAATCACGGATTTTGATATCAATAAGGTGGCAATTAAGTATAGAACCTGACTGATGTAAAGCAGTTACAGTAGTATATAGACGCTTCTAATACCAGAGGCAACACATTACTCTTGCAACACAATTCGCAGCATTCGCGTAATGCCACCACTGCTGCTAACACAGCTAGTCTTTGGTAGGAAAGCTTCTAGTGACTATATGCGCAGACCACAACCCGTAGTGCGTGGTTTATGGTCGCCTAATTGCTCGCTGCAGGCCCATGGCATGTGTCTCTGTGCCCAGTTTTGGATGAGGGGTGCAGCGCTGATCTTCTTGTCATCATATCCGAGGCTCCGCTTACAATCAGGTGATCGTTCTGATGTTTCGGATTTTTCTATAAAGTGTTAAGTTTTCTAAAAGATAAACGTCTTGGCCCGATAATGCACTCTAAAAGTAATTAGATCTATACAAATGTACACCTGTTTTATAAAGTGTGCGACTTCATGCATTTGCATAGGCCTAATGCAGTAGGTAAATTTAAGTGCATGTGTAATCTAGCTTAAAGCATGGTAATCTAGGCTAGATGAATATATAGATGTATGTTGTCCATATGAGAGAAAAAATATTTATTCTTTAATTACATTTAAGTATGCCATGTACGATATAGACATATGAAAATTAATTTATGTCTTCTATTAATTGTGTCTGAAAGCAACTGTATAGAATAAATACATGAATACATTCTCTCTATATAAGTTTGTACGAGTACATTACTTTATCTTACCTTCCTGATGGGTTCAGGTTAAATAAGGTGACGCTCCTTTTCTCTCTTTTATCTGTTGTCTTTGAAACAGACTAATTATTGACTTCCAGGTTTTTGGCCTGCAAAACTACTCGAACTTACGCCTGGCACACGGTCTAGCCACTAATCACCTTGCCTAGAATCTCCCATGCCCACTGCTCTGCCACCACACACACACACATAATGGATACAAAGTATTTTCGAATACAAATCCTCCAGTAACAATAGAGAGGTAGGTAAGGGAGGTAGGGCACATCAAAGCAGCCTGTCTTAGGAAGTACCTCACAGAAATCCGCAGTCAAATGACCATTCGCTGAAGAGTCGTTGTGTTCCTCCGATTGAGTATGGATACCCGTAAGCTCCTAAGATCTACCTCTTCTTCACAGAAAACCGCAGTCAAATAACAACTTTCCCTACCCCTAAGGAGTTGATGCGTTAACAATAGGGGTGACAACGCGTAAGCGATACATGCTGTTTTACAAGTATTTATAGGCTAAGGTAACCACTTTACATCACGTGGGTTGTATGTTTATATGCCTCTCGATATTGTATAAAAAACCATCAAGTGTGAACCCTCGGTGCGCGAGTCGGACGCACCGAGGGTTTCGTAAAAAATATTTTCCGATATATAATGTATAATGTCACAGAAGCGAGTGAAGTATGTAAGGACCGCCTCTTATGGCGCTCGGTTCTCACTGCCAACCCCGCAAGGTACTTGGCGTGAAGATATACATACATACATACATTTTCCGATATTTTTTTTGTGTACAACTACAAATTTACGTTTTGGATTTTTTTCTTTTCTTTGCTTCTTTTTTCATTACATGATTCTAGATCAACGAGAAGTACCCTATAGGATTTGACTCCCTTGCGAGTGTCAAAATATGCGGCATAAACGGGACATAAACGGCCGATATTTTTTGATTGCGTTAACTTAGAAGTTTGATTTTTTCACTGCTTCTTAGACATTGCAGACCTGAGTATTTGATAATAATTTCAGCTTAATAGCTCCAGCGGTCCCTGAGAAGAAGAGTCTTGACAGAGGGAATGGATAGACCGACGGACAACAAAGTGATTATATAAGGATTCCGTTTGTCCTTTTGAGGTACGAAACCCTGAAAAAGGAGTTAACCAGATAGTTTGTACCTTGGCAGCCGCGTTGTGCAAGGTTTCTGGTTCAGCTATGTTGAAGCACAGCATGAAGATTCTGGCGTCTTGGTAGGCTAGTGGCCTCACAGTGTCGTATGCCGTTGTACCTGAGAACAAAAAAGGGGGGTTGTTCAAAAAGTGTCCTAAATACGTGTATAATGTTTGAATCTCACACCCGCATAGAAGAAAATGAAGAAGCTCACAGAAGTTCGATGGCGTCTAGGCGGTAGGTAACCCCTAATTCATATTCATTTATTCACGTAAAGTTCATAACGCGAGTACAGCACAAAGTTGTAAGATGGTAATAAAATATGTAACAAACCGCCTTATTTAGGCACACGTGATTTGTCCAATTGAACCCTATTAGAGGCTATTATGACACATTTTTAAATAAATAATAATTATGATTTGGAGTCCAGAATGGTACAATTATATACAGATTTAAATACCAAGAATTCTATTGATGCAATAAGATATAATAGCTCGAATGAAAGCTTTACATTTTTATAAAATTATTATATATGGCCGTAATAAGGCATAGGACTGATCGCTGTGGAAATCTAAGAAGTAGGCCTATGTACAGCGGTGGACGTCCTTCGGCTGAAATGATATATTTGTTATACAACTAGATTAGCAAACAAGCATACATAGATGGTAGGCGGTCACTGTAGCCTATTAACGCTCGCAACACCACGGGGATGTTACTCGCGCGCTGCCAATCTTCTGACCTAAGGATGTTTCGTCACAGTACCCAGTAATTTCTCTGCCATATCTCACCCTTCAAACCGGAACACAGCTATATAAATATAGCTGCTTGGCGGTAGAAATATGTGAGACGGGGGTACCCACGCAGACGACTTTTGTACAAAGTCTCCCTCTGGTTATCCTCTGTGATAATGATGATGATATATATGTCGCATTCTGTAATAGGTATGCGAACGGTGGCGTGCTTTGGCAGAAGAGGTCGACACCGGAGGAAATGGAGAGTTAGTGCAGACGGCGGCAAGTGACGACGTCCTGGGACTGTCCTCTCGTTTCGTATTTTCCTGAACATTGATTACAAGTGTTGATATAAAAACCCATTCATAGGTACAAACTAGGCTGCGGTCAACATAGCTACGGTCGTCAAGATTGGTATTATAAATCTTGTGATTTGCTACTCGGAATCAGTCTTCTTTCTTGTGGTTATTTCCTAATCCATTGGGATTCATAGGGTCCGCTACCTAAGACTAAGGATTTGGCGAAGATAGCGATTTTCACATGGAACGGCTGCCGTCAGAGCTCCAAGATTAAGACGAAAAATGGACCTTTCTTAGGTTAGGTCACAAATCTTTAAATACAAATAGTTAATAGATTCAGGTGTTACTTTGCGGAAGACAAATTTACAGGCAATTTGATCTCAACTACTTTGTGTGCTTCCGCTCCCGATTAGTTCGTGCTACTGCCGGCCGGCACCCACCCACTACCCGTTAGTAAATGCATGCCGCCGCTGCCATGGCTGCTTCGGTTATCTGTGCCTCGGCTGCAGCGGTCGTCTCTGCGAGTGTTCACCATCTGAAATGTGAACCGCATGCACCCGCCACCGTTGCTGCCCTGGCTGCTCCAGTCGTCTCTGCGACACGTGTTTCGCCTCTCCACGACGCATCCTCAGGCGCTGTAAGTCATTAGAATAACATGATTCGAATGATTATATTTACTTAGACGTGCGAGTTTTCTTAAGATGTTTTCCTTCACCGCTGAGCAAGTAATAATTACAAATATGTACAATCCAAAAACACGATTCGTGGTTCATGACCACGTTAGATTACGAATCAGGTACCACCATGGTACCACTCTATATCCATTATGACGGATAAGAATTAGTGAATTTCAAATAAAACGATATCATCCAATATATTGGCAAAAGAAACAAAATATACATTACAAATAGCTCGCCAACCCTAATCTTGGAGTTAATAACGTTTGTTCATTACCGTCGCCATTACATTACCCCGGCGTAATATCCAAATAACGCCTTGGAGCAGTGCGCGGCGAATATTAATGGAAGCAATAATTATGATATATAAATTAATAATATGGAACGACTCAACCACAGTATATATGTAACAGTAGCTCAACGGGTCCCTCAAGTAACGACAAACAGGATACACATTTATTTAAAAAAAATAGCATCTGTTTTAAATGAGCTTAAATTAGTTTTTTTATAAGTAAAACATATAACGACATATTTATGTTAAAGTTTTTGAAAATAAAAAATGTTAAATTTACTATGGTTCACATCGAGTTAGAAAAAAGTACGGTTTTTCTTATATTTTTATCTATGGTGTTATTATTTGATTTCATTATTTGTGAATTCAGTGATTCTTTTGTCGAGTGATACTAGTGGTGCTCGCGTACTTGACACTTTTCTGACATAATTCGCTCACGCTAGAGCCGCTTTTCAAAATCGCGGCTGCGAAACAATATCTATTGAATAAAAAATTTTATCTACAAAACAACTTCAAAAAAGTTGTTGGACATTCCCCATAAAACGGGAAATATTTTTCTTAATCGATTCACAAATGAGCTAAGATATTGTATAAAGCTGCAGACCTTACGGGCAGGTCAAGGTCGCTCAGCGTGCTATGGAAAGAGCTCAGGGTTTCTCTGCATGGTAGAATCAGAAATGAGGATGACGATTGTGTAACATACACGCGAAAAAGGTTAGAGTGGGATTGACAAACTTAACCTTTTATACTTATATATTTAACTTAAAAAATGACCAGTCTGAAGGACCAGACACGGAAGACTTAATATGTACAGTAGGATGACTTTGAAAAAATGTCGAAAATCATATTCGAATAAAAAGGTGTCGCTATAAGATTCTCAGCAAAATCAAATCATGTCATTTATGTTTTTCACTTCGAGTCTACCAATCACTTCTACGATGCAGGCAAATCACTATTTCGACCTTACCGCTCTACAGCTTCCTCTTTCTCTTAGCGTTATCCCGATTCCTAATTCATTAGGATTGACGGGATCCGCTACCTAAGCCTAAGGATTTGGCGAAGATATTGATTTTTACATGGAGCGACTGCCGTCAGACCTCCACAAGCCAGAGGTAGAACCAGGCCTTTCTTAGCTTAGGTCCCACGTCTTTCGAAATATAATTTCTTGGACTCAGACTTGGACTGTTACATTTCTCTGTTGTGGATCAATCGCCGCTGACTTAACTGCATACTTCATTTACAATCCTGTAAAATACTCGACCTTTAAATCTTTTGGGATGTAAGTGGCTCGCGATTATCTTTGGACTGACCTGCATTTTTTTTTAATTTTTTTTTTATATTAGTTCAGCATAGTGCCTGACTGAGACTCTTTGCCTGATGGTAAGCGAAAGAGGAGCCCAAATCGCAACTGCAACTGACAACATACTACATCCCGTATCCTGTCAGTTGACGCTGCCATGCTGACCCGCAAAATGCTTCTTCACGCTTCGTTTGAAGGATCTCATATTGTAGGAAGGAGGGAACACATGTGCAGGCAAGGCGTTCCACTTTTTAATGGTACGACAAAGATAGGAGTTGCCGAACTTTTTGGTACGCGAAGAGATATTCTCAACCGTGCAACTATGACATCGGAAGCCCACACGTGTGGTTCTATGACGGAAGGGTGAGGGTGGGATAAGGGAAAACAGTTCTTCAGAGCACTCGCCATGGTAAAGGCGGTAAAATACGCTTAGAGAGCCTATGTCCCTACGGAGTTGAAGAGGTTCTAGGTTTTTGGTGACCTCTTCGTCGTCAATTATGCGGATAGCCCGTCGCTGCAACCCATCGAGCATATGCATATGCATGTGCACCTTATAATTAACAAATGTTTCTTTCGAGGAAAGAGAAGTAGAACGTATGAACATATCAACCTCTTGGTACGTATGATGAATGTATCAATAGAGTATGAAGAGCCCGCTGGTAGAGGAGTTAGTCAAGCCTCGTAGGATTCGATTCAAAGTCGATTCCTATACAAAGACAAACACTTGTGTGTATGTCTGTTTGTCTTGGTCTGGGGTATTTTAAGAGGCCGTAGCAGATTAAGTAGGGTGCATCCGACTGGAAGTATCTGCCTATTTATTTTTATATACAACGTCGGAAGGCATACAAATATATGGCCCACCTGATGTAAAGCGTTTATCGTAGCCTATGAATGCTAGTAATACATTAAGTAACAATCGCGCGATGTCTCTAATGCTGCAATGCAAACACAGCAATTCCTTAGGACATCATTGATGATCTCACTCACGTGCAGAAACAAAACAAACCTCTAGCGAGTTGTTATTTGGCTGCGGTGTCCTGTACTTCCCCAGACGGGCTGTTTTGATGCTACCTCCACCTGACAAACAACCACATCCAAATAAGCCGTCGGTCCCGGCTGTTGTCGATAGATGACAGTCTTTAAGCTAAGTCAGTGGCCCTCGGGCGGCTTGAAAACACTGCCCTCCGCCAATCCGCAATTGCAGCAACGTGGTGGAGTATGCTCTAAACTTCGATTGAAGGGAAACCCGTATCCTTGCAGTGGGATGAGTAAGGGTTGATGTGTGTCTGATAGGAGATCGCAGCCAGTTAACAACTCACCGGAGCTTTCCTGAGAACTAGCTGTGTTAGCAGCGGTTTACTTTACATCAAGTTGCTTGTTTGCCTTCTGTAAAATAAAGGCGACTATATCTAACGTTTATTTGAAGTTGTCCTACTGCTTTTGTAATCAGCTGTGAGCACCGCCTTGGCTATTTAGGATTAACATTGCATGGAATGCTTTGAAGTTACTGAGTGAATTTTGTGAATAGCAAAGTTTCTATGTGCTCGCCTTATTGGTGAAAACTGATACGGATATCCTCACTTCATAAAGGAGTTCGCAAGTTATATAAGTTTCAAACATTTTGCACTAGTCCCCACTAAAGTTTCATTAACATGTATTTTAAATAGTTAACAGAGTTGTTTTGCGAAAGTCAAATTAACAGGGAATTTTCTCTAAAGTACTCTATGTGCTTCCATTACCGATTAGTTCGTGCGAACTGGCGCCGGCGTCCTCTAACTACTGTCAGTATATACAAGCTGTCGCTGCCATGACTGCTCTTGTTGTCTCTGCCTCGGCTGCTGCTGCTCCCGCCACCGCTGTACCCTGGCCACTCTGTTCGTCCTTACGATATGCGTTTCGCCTCTCCAAGAGGCATCCTCAGACTCTGTAGACGTGAGACGTAGATGACAAGTCCGTAGTAGTTGAATCAGACAGCCGTAGCAGCCATAGTAGATGGTGAGTGCCGGCCGACACTAGTTCCCATGAACTATTTGGCAGTGGAAGCACAAGTACCGTTCAGTAAATTCAAAATTGAAAGATTCTCATGTAGGAAATGTGTATTTTTCTATACATGCTCTGGAAACCTTCGTATGCGAAACAGACTCGAACTTTGCAAGCATTTTAGGGTGTAATTATATTTGTTAAAGAAACTAGTGAGACGCGAAAGACCGCGTCTTATAGCGCTCGATTCTCTCTAACTACACCGCAAGACCTGACGTGAATATATACATACAATTATATTTGGAAGGTCTAAGAAAGGTCTGGTTTTCCCCCCGGCTTGTGGAGGTCTGATAAATAATAATAAATAAATAGTGACAAATTACACAGCGCCACCCAGCCCCAAAGTAAGAGAAGCTTGTATTATGGGTACTAGATAACTGATAAACAAACGTATTTTTTTTTGTAAATATATACGAGTACTTATGATATATAGAAAACACCCAGATGAAGACAAACAGATATGACATGCACACAAAATGTTTGTCCTGTGTGGGAATCGAATGCTCGTGGCGTTGGTGTCAAACTAACATTACCAACCACTGCGCTACCGAGCTCGTCAATGGTGGCAGTCACGCTACGTAATTTTTTGTTTTTTATACTACGTACGGCTCACCAGATGTAAAGCGTGTACCGTAGTCTATTAGCGCTTGCGATATATTAAGTGTCACTTGCGCGATGCCCCCTCTGCTGCTTAACACAGCAACTCCTTGGGAGCTTACTGGTGACCTCACACGCAGGAACACAACAACCCTCCAGAGAGTTGGTAATTGGCTGCGGTTTTCTGTGACATGGAGGTACTTCCCCAGACGGACTGCTTTAATGCGCCCTACCTCTCTTAGAACATCCAGACCAAGACAAACAGACATGTTCATGCACACAAATGTTTGCCTTGTGTGTGAATCGAAGCCATGAGCGTTGGTGTAAAAGTCGCGTCATTTACGACTGAGCCACCAAGCTCGCCAGTAAATAAAAAATCTGTATCTTTGCCAAATCCTTAGTCTTAGGTAGCGATCCTAATGGATTAGGAAATGGGATAGCGCTCAGAAGAAGAAGAAAAACACATACAATTGTATATTTTTCTTCTTTCTTAATCTAAATCGTGGGTAGTAATGAGTGCTATAAATAATAACATTGCGCACACCTCCATGTCAATTACGATATATAAACGTATTATACCACCGAAGAGCATTATAAATGGCAGTTTCTAAGATTTGTAGTGCTCGAGTCGATACCCACACGCAGCTGTGGATGTTCTACCTAATCGTGGAGATAATATGGAGCAGTGACTCACAGTTAAAGAAGCGTGAGATTCAATGGTCCAGAGAGTGGTCAGTTCTTTTAAATAAACATCAATCAACGTTCAACTGGACGCTGACAGTACTTGATGTATCAATTTAAATTCTGGCTAATCACACTTGTCATCAACAAAGTAAGAAATTTGTAATATACATTCCTTATTGTACTAAGAGACATGCTTCATTGATGCAAGAGAAAAGAATTACGAAATAGATATGTATGTATATCTTCACGCCAGGTCCCTTGTGGGGTGTGGAGTAGGCAGAGAGGACCGAGCGCCATATGACGCGTTCCTTACATACTTCACTCGCTTCACTAACATTCATAGATCTTTTCATGCACGCTCGCCGGTTCCTGGGGCTCCTGACATCACCTTCTGATAAAACACGATCAATTTGGTCATGGTAGGTTAGTCTCGAAATAGATATACAACGCGAAAGTAGAAGGACGTAGGAGCCGAGGAAGGCGAAGACTGAAAGATGACTGGCAGGAGCTCTAGGAACCAGTGAGCGTGCATGAAAAGGGCTATGAATGTCAGAAAAGCGACTGAGGTGTGTAAGGACCGAGTTATGTGACGCTTAGGCCTCTCTGTCTTCACCCCATGGACTTGAAGTATATATATATATATATTGTACTAATCCTACTAATATTATAAATGCAAAAAATAAAGTTTATATGTATGGATGGATGTTTGTTGCTCTTTCACGCTTAAACGGCTGAACGGATTTGAATGAGATTTGACACGTAGATAGATTATGATCTTGATTAACACATAGGCTACGTTATTTAACTCCACGCGGGCGGAGCCGCGGGCAGCAGCTAGTATAGAATATAAGTTTTAAGTAGATACCAAAAATGGATTTCTTTACGTATGAAATTTTAATTGAAATAAATAAAACGTCACGTTCAGGCGTGTGTAAGAAACGTAATAGCGCATGTATAAATCATTGTTTATATAATTTTACTTTACTGATTAGTATATTTTGCATTTGCGCCGTGGGTGTGGGAGAATTATTGAGCAAACGAGTTTCTTAGGTGATCTACGACTGATTTGATTTGCAATACTGACGTAAATATTAAACGCCTTTATTTATTAACGACAGGATAATCGTACAATTTTAAGAGATTATTACACTTTACTGAAGTACTCGTAGTAAC
Source organism: Pyralis farinalis (assembly GCA_947507595.1). Classification (NCBI taxonomy): domain Eukaryota; kingdom Metazoa; phylum Arthropoda; class Insecta; order Lepidoptera; family Pyralidae; genus Pyralis; species Pyralis farinalis. The sequence goes on along the minus strand of OX382257.1, from coordinate 27,990,606 downwards.
GCATGCATTGTTACAATATGGCTATTTATAAGATACAAGCAGCAGTATGCAACTTCATCCGTATGTATCTTGGTATCCCGAATCACGTTCTACTTTCTTTATTTTCCTTGACTTCTAAGACGTATCGTAATAATAGATAGTTTCAAAGATAAGTATTTATAAGAATAAGAAGTGACAAATATGACCACTGTTACGTATCCTGGCGCGGAAGCATTACGTGGCGGTGTCACGAAGGGGATGAACGGTTGTAATATCTTTTGCTGCATTGTGATCGACGATTGGAAGGACAATGTAGATTTTGAGCGCATACACACACTAATAACGAAGTACACGCAAACGGAAGTGAACTGAGAAATGACCCACATTCAGAGTTCTATGCTAGATGTGGCTGGCTGACTTCAATTACGGCTTGTGGCCTTTGAGAACTGTGTCAATAACTTTAGTTCTCCCTCTTTCTGGATTAGATATTCTACATTGTATCCCTTAGAGAAAGCCTAAGTTGTAATATCTTCTCAGGATCGTTTAATGTGTGGCTTTCAACATGTGAACTCATAGGTGAACGTCGGAAGATTTATCCAAATGGAGAAGAAGTAACTTCTTCGAATGCTTCGAGGTGCTATTACCATTACTGTCAGAAAGACAACGGACCTAGGTTTATAGCACACGGCCCTTTCTCCTAATGTTATTCCAGCGTCGTGTGTCGTCGTCGTGCGTTAATGCGCACTACCTCTTTTAGGTAAGTTTAACGACTGTCATCTATCAAAATCTATCAGCCATTATTGACGGCTTGACGTGCCCTTCGAAGCACAAAAAACTGAAAATAACTAAATCGTAGTTAACTTGATATTTATAGGTTCATTTACGAACAAAATCAATTTTATTCGAAATAAAATCATTTGTCTTAAAAGATAAGATAAAATTTCGCTCGGCGTTTTGAATATTTTTTCGCATTTATAACAAAGACATTAAATACATTAATTACATTAGACATTAATTACATTTATAACCCCTAAATTGATAAACTTAAGAAGCAAATCCTCATCTAAATACATTATCTTTTGTCATTTGCAAAATATACTGAATACATATATATATATATATATATATACAAGAATTACTCGATTAAAGCAATAGAAATGGTGTACAAAATTGTACAAAAGCCAGGGTCCAAGGCGTTGACCATTGCATGAAAGCCCCTTAAGGGAGGTTGTCGACTGTACAAGCTAAGTATCCACTGAAATAGTTTAGTTCACATAATGTTGCGCTATCGATCCAGTGTGGGTAGTTTGTTTGTATGGCTATGTGGCTCAAAGGAGAATGCCCATTGTTGTATGGAGTTTCGTTTCAATATTCTTTTATTTGTGCACAAACGAAACCTGCTTGACTCTGTAGAGCTTCTACTGCTATTCGAAGACAAGTACCTTTGTTTATGAATAGCTCTGGATTTACGAGAAAAACGGTAATAAAGTTCTTCATTTTAGGTTATTTTTGAATTTCACCTATATTTTGGTTGGATTATAGGTAGCTGCTATATAATCAATAAATAAATAAATATTGTCGCACAAATTACACAGCGCCACCTAGCCCCAAAGTAAGCGAAGCTTGTGTTATGGGTACTAGACAACTGATAAACATACGCAAATACATTTTTTTTTTGTAAATACATACTTATTATACATAGGAAACACCCAGACCCAGACAAACAGATATGTTCATGCACACAAATGTTTGTACTGTGTGGGAATCGAACCCACGAGCGTTGGTGTCAAAGTAGCGTACCAACGCGTTTCACCACTGTGCCACCGAGCTCGTCAAATCTATTAAATCATATATAATGTATTTGTATGTATGTATGTATATCTTTACGCCAAGTCCCTTGCGAGGTAGGCAGAGAGAACGCCTTCTAAGACGTGGTCCTTACATACATCACTCGCTTCTGTGACATTCACACCTCTTTTCATGCACGCCCGCCGGTTCCTGGGGCTCCTGATATCACCTTCTGATAAAACACATATAATATATTTGAGGCATAAATAAGTAAATAATTTTGTTCTTCGAGTAGCAGCGCATATACGTAGCTCTCAGTATGATTTTCTTTCGAAATCGTTCGTTTCGTCTCTAATTATTTTTAATTACATACCAGTTACTAAGGAGCTACCGTTATTAATGTAAACGATTGAAAGCAATGTTAATTGATAAGGTCTACTATCGTGTCGATGGTTTTTTGAAGGATAAAGATTTTTGACATTAGATTATTATTTGACAGATTATTTATTCACTGACATCATAGATTTGTAATTAGACAAATATTAATTAAATTTAGAAATGACATGAATCAATGAATTGATTATAATTTAATGCATGTTTCGTAAGTTGAGAGAGGTATTTAATATTTATGTCTCTCTCTATTGTAAGCCTAGTGGCAGGTCATAGCCGATCATAAATTGTGCATCTGGAAGATCATTTAAATACCTATGTACCACAATAAAGTATTATTATTATTAAAAAAAAACTCTTTAACAATCTCGTCATAATTCAGCCGTATCATATTTATAGTTATTATATTATTGTTATCCTTCGAGAGGCTCAACTCGATGTATTACGACAAGAAATATGAAATGATCTAAGCATTCAAACATGGGAGATACGAACTATAGGTAGGTAGATACACTTTCCCATAGAACAGAGTAAAAGCGGAAACATCAAACATGCGTACTTATTTTACATTTGTCAATCCTACTAATATTATAAATGCGAAAGTTTGTATGTATGGATGTTTGTTGCTCTTTCACGCTTAAACGGCTGAACGGATTTGAATGAAATTTGGCACGTAGATAGATTATGATCTGGATTAACACATAGGCTACGTTATTTGACTCCACGCGGGCGGAGCCACGGCCAGCAGCTAGTCAAAAATAAATCAATGTCAATGTCATCAATGTTGCCGTATATTAATTCAAACGAGTTTCCCGATTTATAAACTTCTTCTTTAAAATACACGCAAGTAGTGAGATATATATGAATAATTATCAATTTGTAATCGAAATATACGTAACATATATAAGATTTGCTCAATAAAGAGTAGATTATGTTGTATTTATTTTCAAGTGACTGCCTTTATTCAGTTGAATACTTCAATTACCTTTGAGTACTGGCAATAATTTCATTCCAATGGAACTACTACTAGGACTAACCAGACTAGAACTTGCAAGTTACGTTATGACATTAAAGTATTGTTAATTTTGTGTAATTTATTCTAAGGAGCAATTAGGGCTTAATGTTTTGGGAGACGTAGTGAAAAATAATAATTCCATTTTTAATGTTAATTTTTAACAGTGCACAATTTGAAACCATGAATAGGCATTCTCCTTCATATGTAATATTCTCATTGGTCAGCTGAAATCACTGACCTATTTGTTTACTGGCGGGGATATGCGCAGCCGGACAAAATTATTGGCACAAACGTAATAACGAGCGCTCTAGATCATTGCAATTATTCGTCATTAATGACACATTTCTCTATTTTGATATCTGTTTTCATGTACGCCTAATGATAGATGGTTCTATGATATTACTATACTGCATTTATTTCTCTTATTACTATTCAGTTCACATTATTCATTTGCAACTGAATACAAAAACATTTTAACTCAAAGATACATTTTTGCCTAAAAGGAGGCATTTTAAGTAAACAAATAACTTGTTTTTGACATACAGATAACAAAAACTGTAATAAAACGAATGGTTCATATAATACAATTATTAAAATATAAACAAATTATGTAGGCTATCTGTTAACCGACCTTAGTTCGCGCAGTGTCGTCGTTTTGACAAACGGCCGTTGTTAAATTATCCTAAAAAGGTAGTATGCATCAATGCAAAAAAATAAAATATATAGAATATAAGTAACAATGTAAACGAACGTTGGAGAACCTTAATAAAAAAAAAAAGGAACCCGACAAGAGTCCGTAATTTCAGGGAAATTCTAAGCACGATTTCAGGGAAATTCTAAGCACGCTGGTACTTAACATTAATAAAAAAAAATATTCGAGAAAATTCTTGAGAATGAACATAACAATAAAATTATTTTAGCTATGTTTAGTTGTTGATTATCATTAAATTGTTAATAATTGTCATGACATTATTTTAATTGTAAAAACATTGATTACGTAATTATTAATTTAAAGTATTGTATTGTTATTGATATTATCTAAATTGCTATAATTTGTCACTGAATGTATATTCAGTACAGTTGTATGAACTGAACTGAAGTGTAACAGTGATTGACAATACATAGGTACGGTACACAGATCCAAAGCATACCGAGCGTACTCAATACAAGATGCGGCATCATTAAAACAGTTTTCTCCGGTAATAACGGACTAATATGAACGTTGAATATTGTATATATAAAAACTAATAACTAATAATATAGCTACTGATCTACATTGCGAACGTTGGCATCTCGACAGACAGCACCTTTGGAAGCACTTTCCTATTCAGATGTTAAGGAGCGACCGACTTTCATGGTATTAACCACCTCGCATGTTCACCTTACGTCAGTCACTGAGGATCGAATGCCCTTTACGCATTGCTGAAATGGTGTATGATATATGCAAGAATGTAATTTTGTGTCAGAGCAATAATATGCATAGAAAGCTATTAATATTTATATGTAGCATCAGAAAGTAAATCTGCAAAGAACACATTTTAATATTTTGCTTTTGGTATTGTCTTAGGTTTTTGCGATTGTTATACATTGAAATGATTTTGCTTTTGGTTGAAGCATAGTCATTCTTTAACATCACCTGCTCGTGGTGTATTTCAAAGACTAGCAAACAAGCCGCTGATTAAAGACATACAATAAATGTGAAGTGGACCATAAAAAAGATAAAAAATAATTGTTTATTTGCCATTGACTGGCGAGCTCGGTGGCGCAGTGGTGAAACGCGCTGTTACGCTACTTTGACGCCAACGCTCGTGGGTTCGATTTCCGCACGGGACAAACATTTGTGTGCATGACATGTCTGTTTGTCTTGGTCTGGGTATTTTCTATGTATAATAAGTATGTATTTACAAAAAGAAATATGTATTTACGTATGTTTATCAGTTGTCTAGTACCCATAACACAAGCTTCGCTTACTTTGGGGCTAGGTGTTGCTGTGTAATTTGTCCGACAATATTTATTTATTGAACCCTCACGGAGACACGTATTAGAAACTTGAAAATAAAAGTCATTTATACTAATAAGAATTGATAAATGTAAACCAGAATCGTCATATTCTCATTGGTCAGCTGAAATCACTGACCTATTTGTTTACTAGCGGGGATATGCGATGCCGGACAAAATTATTGGCACAAACGTAATAACGAGCGCTCTAGATCATTGCAATTATTCGTCATTAATGACACATTTCTCTATTTTGATATCTGTTTTCATGTACGCCTAATGATAGATGGATCTATGATATTACTATACTGCATTTATTTCTCTTAATACTATTCAGTTCAATGCACGGATGTTTACCTTATCAATAAATTTGGAACTACTCTACTAATTCATAGAATGACGGCTCTAGATTTAAGATTTTAAGCTGAAGAGAGACGAGCCAGGTGGCTCAGTAGTTAGGAATGCTACTTTAACACCAAAGTATGTAGTCTCGATTCCCACACACGACAAACATGAACGTACTCGTATCTGTTGGCATTGGTCTGGATGTTTTTAAAAGAGGTAGGGTAAAAGAGCCTGACTGGGGAAGTACCTCCACCTTACAGAAAACCGCAGGTAAATAACAACTCCCTGGAGGGTTGTTGTGTTCTGCTAGTGAATGAGGTTATCAGTAAGCTCCTAATGAGTTACTGTGTACAACGTTAGCGTGTGGCATCGCACGAGCGATTCTATTGCAAGCGTTCATTGGCTACGGTGACCACTTTAAATCAGGTGGCACGTATGATTGTATGTCTTTCGACGTTGTAAGAGTTTAGTTAGTGAGAGTGGGAGGTTATATCTTATTGTAAGTATGGATACAGCCTGGTGACAGACGGACGGACGGACGGATAGCGGAGTCTCAGTGACAGGGTCCGTTTTACCCTTTAAGTATGGAACCCTAAAAAGTAATAAAGATTATTATTATTATTATGTCTTTTCAATCATGAGCGTTAACCCGTTATTATTAATAACTAATAGATTCACCGTGGACCATTTTTTTTGGTCTACAGTACATAACTGGTCACCCACATGTGCGTATATTTCAGTTGACTTGCTATGTATAACCACAGTTCATCCACCATGACGATGAAGTGCATCAAATGCAGCCATAATTTAGTTTTCCGGTACGAATATCACCGGAAACGAATGTATTCGCTCGAAGTTTCCAATGGTCGTCAAAATCAGCTAGGAATCCGCAATTTATTTTCGAAATTTTGACCTATTGGACATTAGCGCGATTCTTTATTCAGTGCACTATCACTGTATTTAAACTAGTAATATGTTATCTCATTAATTTACATGAACAATCTTATATATTTAAACTCCTGTTTCGACTTATTATAGATTTCGTGAATTTTTTTTACGGGACTGGCCCACCACTGTGTCTCCTGTGTAGCCAGAATTAACAGCAGCGACCAACAAAAAGGCAATTAACAGTGAAGTTCATTGCCATCCCGGGGGTTAAACTACAGCTGCCTTGGAACTCACAATGAATTTAATCAGAAGAAATTTGTAGGAGTAGGATGTTTTGGAATTGACTTCCCCTCTCGGCAAAGTGAGACTGCAATATGACAAATAAGGCATTTAAAAACCTCAAAGAGATGGCTAGTCAAGAGAAGCTCAACTGCCGTGCACCACGATTTATCAAATATCTATCGTTATCGCGTATCGTAGATTTCCTGTATATCGAAAGCGGCTCTAACGATTTCAACTAAATTTTCTATTTACCTAAAGGTTTTGCTTTCTAATAAAAAATTTGATAAACACTAACACCAACTATTCGACATTATGATTATAATATTATGATAAATATAACGTGTTTGGTCTCGCCGTATGTCCACGGTCTCTCTTATACGGTCACATAGGCCCCGGTTCGAACAGATATACCAACACTTCCTCTGTTGAATACCATAAAAGATCGAGGCGACCGCGTATTGTCACAACTACAAAAGCTGTTAATGTTGTTAAAGCAAAAAAAAAAAACGGGTTGCACTCCGGGAGTGCCGGCAGAAGTAAAAACTTGAACATGCGGACCAAACAGTGATGTTGATAAACTACGTTGAACGAAACGCGTACGCGCCAAGAATTTCATGGCGCTTACGTTTTGGTCGCGAGAAAATAATGCCCTATGAATGATCTAGCGCTTCATGTTTTAATTGTTTAATTAGAGGGAACTAATGTTTTACCGCTGCAGCGAACTTAAGTTCTAATTCTCACCAAAATCTTACGGTCAGGGTCACGTGTCCTGACGCGAGTTTAACATTTTTTACTCATCCCAAAAACTGCACAACGCCTCTTAAAGAAGTTTTCACGTCAAAATTTGCCGAAACCCCGTTAGGAAACAAAAAATCTTATCGTGAGCAATAAAGATTTCCGCTAGGACTCTGTCGCCTATAATAAAAGAAGATCTGAAGCTCGGCGCTTATCGTCGTTATACAGGACGTGCCCTAAATCAGTCCCTACAGTTTAAGAGAGTAGATCGATCAAAACGCCTTCTGTCCCGATACGCAGGCGAAAGGCACAGAAATATCCTCGTTCACGATTGAAGAGCACTACAACAAGCACAATGAAAAATTGTATGCACACAGTTATAAGGAAGCCGCCCAAGTTGTCAGAAAGGCCATATTGTACGTGGTCATCATCCTAGGTCTGTATGATTTGGTGGGGGGTGTCTTATTGCCTTGACTTCCATAAATATGTACATATAAGTATTATTAACATTACATTACTTCATAAAAAATAAACGTATACTTATTTGTAACAGAACTTATGGCCGGTCTAGGTATATAAACGAGGTAAGCGTGTTTATCAAAACCAACACCAACACGATGCCGTCCTATTAGCAGAAACACCATCTGAACTGCAAACACTAGTCACAACGATGAAAGACGAATGTATGGAGAAAGGCTTACTATTGAATGCGAAGAAAACAAAGATAATGGTATTTGAAAGAGAAGATACCACAACCAATGTAAGGATTACGGTAGATGAAGTATTGGTGCAAGTGGATGAGATTGTATATCTTCGATGTGCTTTCAGCAGGGAGGAAAGACGAGTAAGTGCTGGGAATAGTGTGAATGGAGCGTTGGGATAACGTCATGGCAGTAAAAACTTGAGCCAGGAGGCACAGCTGGCTATACACAATGCAGAGCTGGACCCAACGCTTACTTATGGAAGCGAGAGCTGGGTATGGCAGAGAGAGCATGAAAGTAGGATAAACGCGGTTGAAATAGGAGCGTTGCGTAAAATTTGTGACGTAACGCTTGTAGACCATATTCGCAATGATGAGGTTAGAACCAGAGTTGGTCCGAAAGAGGGCGTCGATGTTAAAATAAGAAGAGGCATGCTCCGTTGGTTCGGACATGTAGAAAGAATGCAGGATGAAATAATGACGAAGCAAATATACAATGCAAAAGTGGAAGGATGTAGGAGCCGAAGAAGGCCAAGTCTTACATGATCAAATTGGTCGTGTACTATCAGAAGATGATGTCAGGAGCCCTAGAAACCGGCGATCATGCATGATAAGAGCAATGAATGTTAAAGAAGCGAGTGAGGTATGTAAGGATCGAGTCACGTGGCGCTCGGTTCTCTGTGCCTACCCTGTACGGGATTTGGCGTGAAGTTATGGATAGATAGATAGAACACTAACCTGTTTCCGACGACATTAGTAAACAAAATCGGAGGGACAACAGCAGATTATGTATAAAAAAAAATGTAATACTAAACTAATGTATGACAGTGTATTTTGTATGGGACCCAAAATTTACAACAGGTTGCCAAAGTCTTTAAAAGAACTTCCGGTCAATACTTTTAAGTGTCAATTAAAAAGATTATTAGCGGACAAATGTTATTTATACTATTTTGTAATATGCCTGACAATGTACAGCAATTTCAATTCGATTATTTGACATATTTTAAATACTGTACGTTGAAATTGAAGACTGTACGTGTAATAATGAAAAGGCATGTGCTATGTATCATGTTTTTGTATGCCTTACCGGCCAAACATGTTGAACAAAATGTAAAATAACAGCATTTTTGTACCACTCATGTTGTACAAAATAAATCTTGAATCTTGAGAGATGTCCGGAACAACCATGGCAGCGACTATGCATGACTAACAGTAGAGGGTGGGTGCCGGCCGGCGCTAATTCGCATGCACTAATCGGTAGCGGAAGCACACAAGTATAGATGAACCTGCCTGTAATATTTTTTCGTCATCATGTCCTCGGTTTTATATCCTTTGTAAGTATTACATAATATCATTTGCAAGTGGATATCCCTGTATGTACACAGTTTCGTGTTAAAGGTAATCCTTTGATACATAATTAAGTCAGCGCGTATTCACATACTGGATTAGGGAGGTGAGGTGTGGCGTAAGAGTGATATCACTGTAATAATCTTTTAGAATAACACTATAATAATACATTACCATACATTTACTGTATATACACTTAATTAAAATCTATACTAATATATAAAGCGGAATAATTTGTTTGTTTGAACGCGCTAGTCTCTGGAATTATCAGTCGGATTTGAAAAATTCTTCTTGTATTTGATAGCCCGAATCTTGAGGAAGGTTACAGGCTATTCAACATCACAATATGACCCTTAAAAGCCAAGGAAAAAGAAAGAAAGTAGAAAAAATATAATAATCATAACTGACGAGCTCGAGACGCGACTTTGACACCAACGCTCGTGGGTTCATGCATGAACATGTCTGTTTGTTTTGGTCTGGATGTATTAAGAGAGGTAGGGCGCATCAAAGCAGCCCGCCTGGGGAAGTACCTTCACCTCACAGAAAACCGCTGCCAAATAACAACTCCCTAGAGGGTTGTTGTGTTCCTGCGTGTGAGTGAGGTCACCAGTAAGCTCCCAAGGAGTTGCTGTGTAAGAGGTAGAGGAGGCATCGCGCAACTTTACATCAGCTGGGCCGTTAGCTAGTATGTTCATTATTTATTTTCAGGTTGGACCACATCTATTGGGTACTACAAGTATTGTGTAAAGAGTTATTATCGAAAAAATAGTTGTAAACTTTGAACGTTTTAGGTAAATTGAGATAACATTAGTTAGGTTTTGTGAACGTAATTGTAGCGAAGAGAACATAAACACTTTGATTCCTGATATTATGACCACACAGATAATAACATGGTGATAAATAACCTTCGCCACACGATCCCTGACGAATACGTGTCCCTTTGACTATAAATTTATTACGTGAATGATGATGAAATGCCAACAGAATTAGTACTTTATTTGTCTGAAGCAGCCCAAAATATTAAGTCATACAATTTCAGTTATGTGTTTTTTAACAAAACGAGTAAGTATACTTTCTGTAACCCAAAGTTTTTAGTTAAAAAACTAAAACCCATCTACGGAAAAAGTAGGAAACTAAATACCTAGTGAGTAATTCCAAGGTTTCTGTCACAATTGCAAGGTTTTAGAATCTGTTATGTTGTCGTATCGTTCATATTGTGTATCGTTCTTGTGATTTACAAGTAGGTATGTTTTAAAACTGAACACCTCCTACAATACTTTACTACATAATTTATCACTTACTTAGCGGTGAAGAAAAACATCGAGGGGAAACCCGCGTCCAAGAAATTGTATCGAAGGACGTGTGACCTAACATAAGAAAAATTGTTTTCCCTCCTCCCTAATATGTGGGACTAGGGGTCAGGATGGGAACCTGGCCCCATAATGGTCCCGCCGCCGGAGGGGCTGTTCCAAGTTGTCGAGATGGCCCCTAGATTTAAGAAATCCGGCCCCTTCTGAGGGACTGGCCAGTCGCAGTGGTGCCTTGTCGCTGACAGATCCGGGACACCTCATCAAAGCTGCCGATGGCAATTCGCGGGGTTGTTTAGTGGGTATACCGGCTAGCCAGCGGGGAGTCCCACACTACCACCGGAAGCCACCCCGGCACTGGTGGTGTACGTAATGCATTTTTCCCCGCGTCACAAAAAAAAAGGTTTGACGGGGATCGCTCAATGTAAAATCAGTGTCTTCGTCAAATCCTTAGACTCAGGTAGCGGACCCTGCCAATGCTGATGAATTAGGAAACGGGGTATCGCGGAGAAGAAGACTTCATTAACGCTATCATCATTTTTTAATCTTCCATTGGTTTGCTATTTATCTACACGTTTTCGAGCTGATATACTTACTTTAAAAACAGAAACAACGTTCCCGTCTAAGATGTTTTTATAGTTATAGATACGTTGTACAAGCTCTAGAATGGCAATACGAAACTATGGTAATTGCCCAACTCGCATTCAGTTGGCCACGCTCTCGCATCGCGTCTATATGTACTTCGCCATAAAGCATAAATTAATTTATATATTTGGTCAACAAAACAAATTACAATCAATGAATTACAAGAGATAGAATACAATAATAAAGTTTTGTCCTAGATCGCAATTCTAAGTATGCTGACACATAAAGATACATTTTATACCTTTTACATATTATTTATTACAATTACAATTTATTACAATTATATTAGATAAATTAAAAAGAAAATATGTCAAATCAAATCATAACACATTATTACCATTATTTGTTATTTGAATTAATAAATTACACAAATTATATCACAGTACATGCGAAGTGGGGTTGCCATTAAAGACTCGCTTTATCCCAGCACGAAAAGAGTTCAGCTTCGAGGTGTATATATCGAGATCAGGGAAATTAGGCACGATATGATCAAATAGACGACACATCCTTGTTAAAGGGTTATAGTAGGATGTATTGTTTTTATATACTCGCAAGCTAAACGTTTTAGTTTTTGTTTTACGAGGATTGCGAGGTATATTAAAATTAATTAGCCCTAATAAATGTTTAAAGATATACTTTTATTCATCTCTTTCTAACGACAGGTATGCCCTATCATTTGTCTCTTTGTTAGAGCAAAGTGTCATAATAAATAACCGTACGTAGTTATAGTACTAGTTGCGCCATTATAATAATGCGCAATACAATAATGTTGGTGTATAACGTGTCTACTTTTTAATATGTCGCTGGTTCCCATCCCTCATCAAGACAAATATATGAAGTATGACAACATTACATTGCATGCTCGGCATCATGCTATCAAGATTAGTTCATAAAATAGACGTGAAAATCCTAAAATACAGAACACTTTCAGTACAATAATAGGGGACAAATAAATCACCCGATAACCTACATTCCTACCGAATTAATTCGGAAATATTCTCATTGTGCACAATGACACTCTAAATTCGCTATCTAAAGTGCTATATGCAAATTGTCAGACATTTGTCATCGCATTAGACTACGGTTTGGTGCGTTCAGTTTAGGCGAAGATAGAACATCATTTGTATGGGTTTATTTCGGAGTTTGTTATAATCTATCCCTATAATTAGGAGAAATCTACCTATCTATATCTTCACGCCAAATCCGAACCGAGTGCCACATGATTCGATCCTTTCAAACCTCACTCGCTTCTTTAACATTAATTGCTGTTCTTATGCACGCTCGTAGGTTTCTAAGGCTCCTGACATCACCTTCTGATAAAACACGATCAATTGTATAATGGCGTAACGCTTGTAGACCCTATTCGCAATGATGGTGCTGAGCTGGTCTGAAAGACAGTGTCGGTGTTGAAATAAGAAGACGCATGTACTCTTAGTTCGGACATGTAGAAAGAATGCAGGAAGAGAGAATTACGAAACAGATATACAACGCGAAAATAGAAGGATGTAGGACCGAGGAAGGCCAAGACTTAACTACCACGATCAAATTAGGAGAAATTACCTTTATAGTAACTATTATTCTAGTTGAAGGCTTCTTGAGAGCTCGATGGCGTCGTAAGTCTATCGTTGCGACTGTTAAATCTAACCCAACATGCAGGTTACCCAACCGCAACCTGCCCTTGGATGGGTTCATCTATCTCGAGATTCGACGGGCACGATAAGCCGCCCGGTCCCGGCTGTTGTCGATAGATGACAGTTAAATTCGGGGCAGCTTGCAAACACTGGTCCACAGTTAAGCAGCGTGGTGGAGTATGCTCTAAATCCCTTCGGTTGAATGGAGAATCGTATCTCTGCAGTGGGATGAGCTCGTGAGTTGGATTCCCATACAGGACAAACATCTGTTTGTCTTGGTCTGGGTGTTTTTAAGAGAGGTAGGGCGCACCAAAGCAGCCCGGCTGGGAAATTCTCTCATAAATATTCGACAATATCCATATACTACACGATCCCTTACTCATCCTACTGTATAGATACGGGTCTCCTTTTAATAGAAGGGGGTTTAGAGCATACTCCACCACACTGCTCAACTGCGGATTGCCGAGGGCCAGTGACTTACCTTAACGACAGTCGTCTATCGGACAACAGCCGGGACAGACGTGCCCTCCGAAGCACGAATAAGCTCGACATAGATAAACCCATTCACAGACAGGCTGCGGTCGACGTTGCTTAACCTACGTGTTCGGCCGAAACGACACCATCGGGCGCTCTACAGGACACAAATGACAAAAATATCTGGTTTAGAGGATTGTAAAAAATATAAATAAAACAATAAAAATATTGTCAAATTACACAGCGCCATCTAGCCCCAAAGTAAGCGAAGCTTGTGTTATGGGTACTAGACAACTGATAAACATACGTAAATACATTTTTTTTGTAAATACATACTTATTATACATACATAGAAAATACCCAGACCAAGACAAACAGACATGTACATGCACACAAATGTTTGTACTGTGTGGGAATCGAACCCACCAGCGTTGGTGTCAAAGTAACCGTTTCACCACTGCGCCACCGACCCCGTCTGTATGCTAAAGGTCCACTACGAATATGCACTCTATGGTTTGTTTTAATTTAAAATATGGTAAAGTATTGCCTGATCAGTTATAGCATGTTGGATAAAGAACCGGCCTAGTGAACAACAGGTCCTCGATTTGAATCCTGATCGAATTATCGGCGGTGAAGGACAACATCGCGAGGAAACCCGCGCGTCCAAGAAATTGTACTTCGAAAGACGTGAGACCTTACTTAAGAATGATCTAGTTTTCCCTCTGGGTTGCGGAGGTCTGTCGGCAGTCGCTCCATGTCAAAATCAGTATCCTCGCCAAATCCTTAGGGTAAGATAGCGGGCCTCGCCAATCTCAGTGGATTAGAGAACGGGATAGCACTAAGAAGATGGTAAAGTTTTGCCAATATGAACATTTTTTTATACAACTAGATTGGCAAACAAGCATGCGGCCCATATCAGATGGTAAGCGGTCTCCACAGCCTATAGATGCTCGTACACCACGGCGATGTTAGTCGCGCGCTGCCAATCTTGTGATCTATGGACGTTTCGTCACAGTACCCAGTAATTTCTCTGCCATATCTCTACCTTCAAACCGGAACACATCTATATAAATATATCTGCTTGGCGGTAGAAATAGGTGATACAGAGGTCACCCCCCTCTGGTAATACATATGTAGAAGACATGCCATTTAAATATAAACATCCAGTTATATAATAATACAAGTGAATAAATTACTTAGTGACAATTCTTTACGAGGGTATAAAACCGATATATAGGAATATATACGAGCTTGTACGGCTCGGCTCGTTTGAAATTTAATTTTGTCGGCAAAATGCGTATCTCACATTCAACGGCCATGCAATAAGCTCCCATACAAAACAGTCTATAGGTATTTTTACGGATATTGTCATATAAAATTCTAGCTGTAATGTTTATATTCGAGAATAGTTAGCCTGCTTTATGCTATATTGAGGTTAGTATACTAATTTGTATTTTTAGGTATTCGTGTATGTATATTTTCACGCTAGGTCCTTTGCGGGGTGAGCAGAGAGAACCGAGCGGGATAAGATGCGGTCCTTACACACTTCACTCGCTTCTTTAACATTCATAGCTTTTTCATACACACTCACGGTTTCTAGGACTCTTGACATCACCTTCTGATAAAACACGACCAATTTGGTCATAGTAGGTTAGTCTTGGTCTTCCTCGGCTCATCTTGGATTCTACATGTCCGCACCAACGAAGCATGCCTTTTATACTCTTATAACACCGACACTCTCTTTCAGAACCACTCTCTTTCTTACGTCGTCATTACGAACGCGATCATTAAGCGTTACGCCACAAATTTTGCGCAATGCTCTCATCTCGACCGCATTTATTCTACTTTCATGCTCTCTCTGCCATACGCAGTGTTCACTTCTATAAATTAACGTTCTGATTAGCATCGCGTTGTACACAGCAATCTGTGCCTTATGGCTTCGATTTCCAAGAAGATTACCCAACGCCCTATTTACGCTGTTTCCTGCACGCACGATGTGGAGAGACGACTCTCCACATCAGCGGTGTACCTTCCGTCGCTGCTAAAAACTCTTCCAAGACATACAATCTCATCCACTTGCTCCAACAACCGTAATCCTAGTGTTCGTTCTGGTTATCTTTATTTCAAATATCATTATCTTGGATTTCTTCGCATTCAATTATAAGTCTTTCTTCATACTATCATCTTTCATTGTTGTAACCAGTGTTTGCAGTTCGGATGGTGATTCTATTATTAACACTGCGTCGTTATAAAAACTTATCCCCATTTATTCACTCGATTTGCAGATTGTGCTCCTCGCAGTAGAGGAGATAACAGCAGGTTAGTTCTGCCTGTTTGCACTACGACTCTTATGCAAAAAAGTGTCTTTTACATGGCTCCAATAATTTATAATAAGCTCCCATTAGCAATAAGAAATCAAACCTTAAAAAGATTTAAAAAAAATGTACAAAGTTTGTTGATCGACAAATGTTACTATCACGTAGATGAATTTTTAACTGACAAACTGTAATAATCCAATATAATTATAAGAACATTAGAATATTTACCTGACATTTTTTTGCCTTTATTTCTATGACAATAATTTATTAATTAATTTTATCATTATTTTTATCCTGACTATTTTAATTGATAATTCACTGACTTATAATTAGTATTAATAAATTAGTATTAATAAATTTTGTACGCTTGTAAAGGCATAACATGTTGATATAATTAATTTATTGAACACCTTGCATGTAAACACATGTTAACAAATAAATATATCTTTATCTTTGTCGTTTGCATAAAGCGGGCAGTTGACCACTGAGTCACCCATTCACATTCCCACATTCATATTTATTATTTTCTGAAGACAACTGTCCAGATATAGGATGAATAGCCGCGTCGACAGCACGCATTCCTGTCTGACACCAATGTTGGTATCAAACCAGGGCGACAAAGCTGCCGTCCACCCGCACACACGCTGTACAATCCTCATAAGTGGATTGTTCAGCACGGAGCAGGTCGCCGTCAACCCCATATCTGGGCAAAATGTTCCAGAGATTCTTTTGCACGACCCTATCAAATGCTTTAGCAAGGTCCATAAAACCGCAGAAAACCTTCTGGTCCGTAGCCAGATGCTTTTCCACGATTTTGCGGAGTAAAGCGGAAAAAAATTTTGATCCGTATATCCTCTGCCGCTTCGAATCCACCCTGTGCTTCCCAAAAAATTCTATCGGATTTCACTCTCATTCTCCTTTCAATGATTTTTCCATACACTTTGGCTACTAAGATGATTAAACTGATGGCCATATAGTTGGCACAGTCCATACGTCAACTCTTGCTTTTATACAAGGGCACGATGACTGCGCGTCTTCAATCGGTAGGGACCCTTCCGGTTTTCCTCTTTTTGTCCACACAGGATTCAACCTCCGCATCCCACCAGGCATCTCATCTCAGTGTTCTATGTCTCTTTGTGCATCCACATGCTTCATTGGCACCGTCTACCATAATTTATATCAGAACTTTTCAACATTGGTCTACAGCTGAGTCGGAAAGACTCGCGTTCGCAAGTCTTTCACTGACTAGACGTACATACGTACTCCTCACACTTTCATCTTCCAATTTTTCAGTTTTTATTATTTCATGACCTCCGAAAGGAATACGCACTCGCCAGTGACTCCCCTTCTTGAAAAGGCCCACAACCCGGCTTATTACCAGATAGTGGTCCGTTGTGAGAGTGGGACCTCTGAAAGCTCTTGTATCCATTAACGATTTTCGGAGATGTCCATTTATCAAAATCAGATGAATCCTACTTTTCTGTTGATTCCGTCTCCATGTGTACGTGTGAATATACTTGTGATGAAAGAACGTGTTGGACACAAGGAGGCTCCGTTCCATGCATATGTCTAAAAGTAACTTACCAGCATCGTTCGCTCTCTTATCTCCGTATGGACCAAGCACAGCCTCGTAACTCCTTCGCTTGGTCCCAACGCATCCTTAGATCATAATTTAGATCTCCACACATAATTATCCGTTCATTCGCTTCAGCCATTTGGCTCCAAAATGCCCCTTACGGTCTCTCATAACTTCTTGAGCTCCTAGGGATTAGTAGAGCTCACAGGAGCATAAGCTATTACCAAAAAACTTGCGTAATCTCCAGTTTTATTTTAATCCAGAGAAGTCTTTGACCTACTAAATAGTAATCTTTCACACTAGCGGCCAAGCGAGATGAAAGCACGACACCTACGCTAGCGCTGGTATGATCGTCCTGGTTCACTCCAGACCACAGAGACATCATGCCACCGGTCAGATCTACGGTATCGCTTCCTTTTCAGTTGGTCTTTCGACACCCACAAAGCATCTCTCGTTCATTACATCTGTAAACTCATTCATCTTATCTTGGGGGATTACAAGATAAGATGAATGAGTTGATAGATGTAATGAACGAGAGATGCTTTGTGGGTGGCTCTCACATTCCATGTGCCTATACGAGACTCAGTTCTTCTCGTTCCGCCGTGTTGAGCGTTGCGTATTTATAGATATAAAATAAATTAAATAAATATTGTCAGATAAATTACACAGCGCCATCAAGACCCAAAGTAGCGAAGCTTATATTATGGGTACTAGATAACTGATAAACATACGTTAGTACATTTTTTTGTGAATATATTTATGATACATGGAAACTACACAGATGAAGATAAACATACATGCTCAAGCTCACAAAGTTGCAAAGCGAAAGCGAACCCACGAGTGTTGGTGTCAAAGTACCGTTACTTACCACTGCGCCACCCAGTTCGTCAGTAAATAAAACCTATTAATGAAAAAAGTAAAATCCAAATCATTGATTTTTCGAACTATACGAATCGACGCATATTTACTTACAGTTCGTTCAATATGCCGTGCGATATAATGTAAAGAAAGAAAACAGATGTTTTCAAACTTACGAATCGGTACACTGAGGCCAAGTCTCTTCTACATACTTTAATATGTTCGTAGAACGCATATGAGCATGTTTGAAAAGCTTTTTGTTCGTCCAAGTAATGTGTACATTACTTGGTTCCGGTTCACTGTTATCACTCAGAACAATGATCCGATAACAGAAACTCAACAATAACGGTACATGAAAACATAACAGTACCATAAAATTTAACAAAAACGATTCTTACAAAAATTGTTGAGAAATAAATGAAAATTATCGACAAAAACACTCGCGTCAACATTTATATCAGAAGTTGAAATGGCGGATATAATCCGGAAAATGCACATGTTGAAAAATGCACAAGTTAAAATAAAATAAAAATATCACTATATTTTAAATTATATATAAGTTGTGTGTTTGGGGGTCATGTGCCAGAAGCGTGCTCGTTCGCGACCCCTGCCAATCGAGTAGATTGCAATTCTGGACCGAAAACGCACCGATGTGCGGATTAGGGCGTCCCCCGGAGGCGACGCGCACCGATCCGCCCCCGTCGGTGCGAACATAGGTGCATGCGGCGGTGGGGGGCGCCACCCACCACGCAGCGCCAATTCCGGCGGGTCGAAGAGAGCCGAGTGCTGCATAGGCACGTGGAATGTGAGAGGTGGACTGAGTGATAAGATGAATGAGCTGATGGACGTAATGAATGAGAGACGCTTAGATGCTTTGTGTGTGACGGAGACTAAGCGCAAGGGGAGCGACACCGATGATCTGCCCGATGGGATGATGGCCCTATGGTCTGGTGTAGACCGGGACGATCATGCCAGTGCTGGTGTAGGTGTCATACTCTCCTCTCGCTTAGCCCCTGGTGTGAAAGATTACTGTTTGGTAGGGCCTAGACTTCTCTGGGTTCGTATAAAACTAGGCATCACGCGAGTATTTCTGGTTGCAGCATACGCTCCCGTAAGCTCAGCGTGTGCCCAAGAACTAGAGAAGTTTTGGGAGTCTGTGAGGGATGTTCTGGATTTAGCTGAAGGGAATGAAAGAGTGATTATGTGTGGAGATTTGAATGGATGGGTTGGGACCAAACGAGACGGCTATGAAGCTGCTCTTGGTCCCTATGGAGATAAGAGAGTGAACGAAGCAGGTAAGTCGATTCTAGATTTATGTATGGAACGAAACCTCCTCGTGTCGAATACTTTATTTCGTCACAAGGATATTCACACGTATACATGGAGACGGAATGACCAAAAAAGTGTGATTGATTTGATTGTAATTGATAGACGTCTCCGAAATACTATAATGGATACAAGAGCCTTTAGAGGTCCCACTCTTGAAACGGACCACTACCTGGTGGTAAGCCGGTTTGTGGGACTTTTCAAGAAGTGGAGGCATTTCGGAGATCATGAAAGGATAAGGAGTGAAAAATTGCAAGATGAAAGTGTAAGGAGAATGTATGTACATCTGGTAAGCGAAAGACTTGCAAATGCAAGTCTTTCCGGCACAGATGTGGATGATTGCTGGAAAGTTCTGAAAGAAAGTATGGTGGATAGTGCAAAAGAAGCATGTGGATGCGCAAAGAGGCATAAAACATTGAAAGGGGATGCCTGGTGGGATGCGGAGGTTGAATCCTCCGTAGCAAGAAAGAGGAAAGCGTGGCTGGATTATGTATCATCTTTGCCCTTAAATGAAAGTATGAGAGAGAAGAAGAAAGAAATGTACCGTCAATGCAAGAATGAAACCAAGGCTTTAGTGAAAGAGAAGCGTGAAAGACAAATTATGAATGAGGAAGAGAGGCTGACGAGAAACTTCGAGGCAAATACCAAACTCTTTTGGAGAGAGGTAAAGAAGTCTCGGGGTGGTTCGTCGGCATCCAGTATGAACAAGATTAAGTCTAAAGCTGGTATCATTCTTGCAAACACTCAGGAAGTGTTAGAACGGTGGAGTGAATATTTTGAAGAAATGTACGAATATGCCTCGGACGCTGACAATGAGAGTGAGTCTGATGCTCACTCCGCGTTGACGGCGTCCGATGAAGGTATAACTATGGATGAGATAGAATGGTCGATACGAAGTTTGAAAAATGGAAAATCTGCGGGAATTGATATGATTACAGCTGAGATGATCAAACTAGGTGGCACTTACGTCCGGGACGCCTTCTGGTACTTATGCAACCTTTGCTGGAGAACTGGAAGGGTCCCAATGGACTGGGGACGCGCGGTCATCGTACCCTTGTATAAAGGCAAGGGATCACGCATGGACTGCGCCAACTATAGGGCCATCAGTTTGATCAGCTTAGCAGCAAAAGTATATGGAAAGATAATTGAAAGGAGAATGAGGGTGAAATCTGACGAAATGCTGTGGGAGGCACAAGGAGGATTCCGAAATGGAAGGGGATGTACGGATCAAGTTTTCTCGCTCCGCAATATCGTAGAGAAGCATCTGGCCACAGACCAGAAGGTTTTCTGCGGTTTTGTGGATCTTGAGAAGGCATTTGATAGGGTTGTGCGAAAGGAACTGTGGTGCATATTGCCGAGATATGGGATTGACGGCTCACTGCTGCGTGCTGTGCAGTCCACCTACAAGGATTGCTCAGCATGTGTGCGAATAGATGGCAACATGTCACCCTGGTTTGATGTCAAAATTGGTGTCAAACAGGGTTGCATATTGTCTGCTAGGCTGTTTATTCTGTATCTCGATAGTTGTCTACAGAGAATAAGATCGACGAATGTAGGATTACGCATGGGTGACCTAGTGGTGAACTGTCTGCTGTATGCAGATGATGCTGTCCTGTTAGCAGAAACACCATCTGAGCTGCAAACACTAGTCACAATGATGAAAGACGAATGTATGAAGGAAGGCTTACTATTGAATGCGAAGAAAACAAAGATTATGGTATTTGAAAGAGAAGAAACCAGAACCAATGTAAGAATTACGGTAGATGATGAAGTGTTGGAACAAGTGAATGAGTTTGTATATCTTGGATGCGCTTTCAGCAGGGATGGAAGGTACACCGCAGATGTGGAAAGGCGAGTGAGTGCTGGGAATAGTGTGAATGGAGCGTTGGGAAAACTTCTTGGCAGTAAAAATCTGAGCCAGAAGGCGCAGCTGGCTATACACAATGCAGTGCTGGTCCCAACGCTTACTTATGGAAGCGAGAGCTGGGTATGGCAGAGAGAGCATGAAAGTAGGATAAACGCGGTTGAAATGCGAGCGTTGCGCAAAATCTGTGGTGTAACGCTTGCAGACCGTATCCGCAATGATGAGGTTAGAAGCAGAGTTGGTCTGAAAGAGAGCGTCGGTGTTAAAATAAGAAGAGGCATGCTCCGTTGGTTCGGACATGTAGAAAGAATGCAGGATGAAAGAATGACGAAGCAGATATACAATGCAAAAGTGGAAGGATGTAGGAGCCGAGGAAGGCCAAGACTTACCTATCATGATCAGATTGGTCGTGTTCTATCAGAAGGTGATGTCAGGAGCCCTAGAAACCGGCGAGCGTGGATGAAAAGAGCAATGAATGTGAAAGAAGCGAGTGAGGTATGTAAGGATCGAGTCGCGTGGCGCTCGGTTCTCTCTGCCTACCCCGTAAGGGATTTGGCGTGAAGTTATAGATAGATAGATATAAGTTGTGTAAAAACGACGGAAATGATTATCGTAACTCTAATACTAACTTTATAATATTTATTTACATGCAAATAACTTTAGTCTTATTACTGAATGTATTGTGTAGATATTAAAATGTAATTATTAAAGTTTATTTCGTGATAACACTTTATTATGGTTTCTTTACATTTTGACACACGGCTAAGTAAATGCGGTACAGTTGCTTTATGTTATTTACATGGAAATGTTATTTAGCTGCGGTCAGTAAGAAGGTCATCTTCAAGTATTCTTGTACCTAAAAATACACTGCATCCTTTCGTCATCCTCGTTTGATTCAGATAGAAAGCTCGTGCGAAAATATTCAAAGATCGTGTAGGCAATGCGGATAAATCAGCAATCGAGACGAGGCTGTCGTTTGAATTTATGAGCCACCTACGCCATCTAACGATGGACGGGGCGCACGTGATTTGGGCTCGCCGGCAGTGCGATGTGTCACCAGTCACGACGTACGAGTACATGGCCTCGCTAATCTATCTATCTGTTTATATCTCCATGCAAAATCCATTGCTGGGTATGCAAAGTGAATCGAGCTACATATTTGATGACTCTGTCCTTATACTTCACTGGATTCTTTAACATTTATAGCTCTTTTCATGCGCACTCGCTGGTTCGGACAATTGCGATACAACAAAATCATTACTAACATGATTAAGCAAAATGATAAAGTTCTATTTACACTGCGGACCAAAGATTTTTATTTTTCTGAGGTCTTAGACCTGGGGTTAACACTTTCGCAAAAAAAATGTTAGAAAATGGCCAACGTCCTATTTTTTTAGGGTCATAATGTAACTACCACAAACGCATATGCTTTGCTGACATCTTTCCGTTAACATAAAAGGTATTTCAGTGGCTGTAGTATGTTTTAAGTAACGTAAAGACTTCTACAAAGTCCTATGAAAGCAATCGGACGACCTCCATGACAAAACACATCAAAATTGTTTCTCAATATAAAATATCTCGACATAATTATGCCCATAAAACACTAAAAAGAAAAATTGTATATCAAACTATTTAATCCCTACCTGATGTGTCCCAAACGGAAAAATTTACTCTGTAGTCCGATACGGTGCATGTGTAGCCATATTTTTCGAAACCGGTCGGTGTGTATGCCTGGAACAAAAAAGACTATGTTTAAAAACTTTGAATTAACAAAAAGACTTCGTTAAAGTCGAAAACATATTTAAATTGGAGCGAAAAATCTTTGTTTTTTATATGGAGAGAGTTTAAGTATCTAAGCACACTATGCCGACGATACGCGACCGAAGTTACGCGTGATTGCGCCTGCAATACTATTTCAATTACTAGCACCACATTTGCCGAAATTAGGTCACATTTGCCGAAATTGGGTCACATTTGCCGAAATTAGGTCACATTTGCCGAAATTAGGTCACATTTTCGCGTACACCCGAACTTGGGTCGGATGTAAGTTCGACGGCAACGAATTCTATACAGCAACTCATTATACGCGACGAAAGTTAGTAGTCTTGTAGAATTTATTGGGTGCACCAAAAAATATTTCTGCTATATTTGTACTCTTCTAAAGCCTCTGCAATCGCTATTACTGTAAAATTATCATTTTTTTTAGGCATCAGAACACGACGGCGCTCGAGACACTAAATTGACACAACGTTGCGCAACCGAATTTCTGTCGCGTAATTTCCGCGCTTAAGGTGTGTCATGTCAGCCGAATACGTCGGATCGGAACATAAAATCAGCCGCGGAACTTCGGTCGCGTATCTTCGGCATTCCTTACGCACTAAGGAGTTCTCTACGACTCCGCCTGCATAACACAAGTTGCAAAAACATAATTCGCTGAATATAGATTTTATTAAAATTACATGATTGTTTAATAAAGCTTGTAAAATGTCTAGATGTAATGTAACATAGTAAATTGTAATGTACGAAAAAAAGTGCTAAGACGACAATTTATGATACTTTTTGTTTACGTGTCTCGTCCCGGCAGTCAAGTCTATGTAGCAGCAGGGTTGGCAAGGCGCGAGTGATTTTCCCACATTGCCACTGTTCATAGAATATGGTAATCGCTTTACATCAGGTAGGCCGTATGCTTGTACCTCTCTAGAAATTGTATAAGTAATATGTTGAAAAAAGAATCGATTTCTCGAAAGTCGTAAATTAGCGGAAAAATCTTTATAGAAATTCTTTTGCGGCTCTCTACGGATACACTAGTTCCAATCAAGTAAAAAAACGCTAAATACATAATCGATTAAAAACACGAATACATAATTGTAATTTTTCTGACTCTCATAAACATAGTGAAACTTAGTAAAGTTTCTAGTTTATGAAAGGAAGGGTGCTAAAAACGGCCGTTTCTGACACGTTTCGTTTCAAAGACTTCAGTGTACTTTGTTTCATAATATTTATAATATAGATATTAAAAAAAAAAACTACAGAGGTCATTTGAAAACCTTATAATTTATCTTTTAAATTAATTATGTGTACTTATAGCCGTATTATAATTATGTGAATTATTGAAAGAGCCGAGTAAGGCCCAAGACTCACTCAATGACGAGCTCGGTGGCGCAGTGGTGAAACGCGCTGTTACGCTACTTTGACACCAACGCTCGTGGGTTCGATTCCCACACAGTACAAACATTTGTGTGCATGAACATGTCTGTTTGTATTGATCTGGGTATAGTTTTCTATGTATAATAAGTATGTATTTACAAAAAAAAATGTATTTACGTATGTTTATCAGTTGTCTAGCACCCATAACACAAGCTTCGCTTACTTTGGGGCTAGATGGCGCTGTGTAATTTGTCCGACAATATTTATTTATTTATTTTATTTAATGGTTGTGTTATCAGAAGGTAGTGTCAGAAACCCTAGGAACCGACAAGCTGCACGAAAGGAACTATGAATCTTAAAGCAGCGAGAGGAGTGTATAAGGAATTCTCCTGTGATACTCTGTTAACCCTACCCCGCATGGAACCTGGCGGAAAGATGGATGGATGGATATATAGATGGATACATTATTTTTTACTCAAGTGGTGCTAATGGACATGTAGGCTAGCCCTTAACTCACGTTTCGTGGCAGAAATCATACGCTATATATCACTATATTCATCATAAGGTTGTAGTATCATATAGGTAAATGCTTAAATCTTGTTTACAAAAAATGTTATAAGCAGCATATCGCCTATTGCTTGCACAACGAAATATATGCTTACCAGTTCCCGGCTAATATAAACACAATAAATATTTCCAAAGTCGATACGAGTAATAGATAGGGACAGTTTTCAGTGCGAGATTTACCGTTCAAGCTCAGTTTTCTAAATATATATATACTTACACCGTAAAAACAGTTCAGTGTACTTTTATACGAGTTGCATATAGAAGCAGATTCTTCCTTACGAGTTCTCGACTTGTATAAACATAATCAATTCTTCTAAGTTCATACGAGTATCGAACTAATCACTCGGAACTGTTTTCAGTGCAAGATTTACTGTTCAAGTTCACTGATTACTGCGGTAATGTTCTAAAAATATATACTTACATCATAAAAGCAGTTGTTCTGTGCTTTCTACACTGCCAAGTAATGACTGTATTTAGTTTTAAATTACTGGTGTTTGAGCTTGGAAATGAATGTGGCGTGCAAAAACAGTTGCTCTCAACAGCTTTCAACGATAATAAACATTATGTTAGTTCTAGACTCTTCACCAGTACAACCACTAACTTTGTGCTGGAGTTAAATCAAGCGTAACGAATAGGGCGATAAGTTATATGCGACAGCGTTTTTTAATTATATATTTACCCGCGACGGCCACGAAGACTGCACTTGCGTTTGAGTAAGAGGTGTTCGTGTGAGTGTCTGTTATTCTCAATTTTTCATATCCATTTTTCTCGGATACGGCTAGGTTTTGAAAAAAATGAAAAAGACAAAAATTAAGGAAAGGCATGCAAAATATCGTTATTTCCACAAATTTAACTTGCAATTGGGCTGATAATATATACTCATAAATTGTAAAATTATATTTAATACATGTAATCGAAAACGTAAATATATTGATACTAAAACATTTAAAATGTGTTCCTCCAAGTCTACTAATAGATCAAAAATGAAATCAGAAAAAAAATTGAAAAATGACTTGTTCACATGTAGATTATACTCGGGTATACAATTAATTGTCATCATAGTCAGCCAAATATATAAAGTTAATATTATAATCATATTGTTATATATTTGGATAACATTATAAATGAAAAGGGCTTATAAATTTTATCTTTTACTATATTGGTGACTTGAGTAGTATATAAATGTAAAATTGTTAAAAATTGTTATTCGCTTCTTGAGTCCAGTAAAAGTGCAATGCTCCGCAAATATAACCCGGGCAATATAGAAAGTGCTCTTACGGAGGCCCTTAGAGCGAATGGCTATCGGAAAAAGATGACGATGGAAGTGGCTGTTAAATTTTGTTGCGTTGTAATGGAAGGCGCTTTCTGAATGTGAAATGAGGTGATTTCTTGCTGCAACCTGGACTTGTTTTGCTATATATTTTATATTCATCTTTGTAGTCTTTGTTCACAGCGATGTCAATCGATAATACGAGAAATCTATGATTACATTGCAAATTTCTTTGTTATGAAATTCTAATGTTATTTGTTTGTTATTCACCATTTAAAATCTTGAATAGCGAAATCCGTCTCACAAAATTTGTTACACATGCATGCGAGAAGAAATTGATGAGTGTGGAAGAGGCGAGAGAGGTATGTTCGATGTATATATATATATATATATATATATATACGGCGGACATATATATATATATATACATTCTGTGTACTAAGTATCGGGAATTTGTCAATAAAACAAAAAATACAAATTATTCATCTAAATTTATTTTATCGCCTTCAAAGTAGGCCCCATCGCTTGCAATACGACATCTCCACCGCTTCACCCAGTCTTCCATACATTTTTCATAGGCTATTTGCGGTATGGCCTTTAGCTCATTCAGCGAATTTTCTTTTATGGCTTCTATCGACTCAAAACGTTTTCCTCGAAGTGGTAATTTTAACTTGGGAAATAAAAAAAAGTCAGACGGAGGCATATCAGGTGAATACGGTGCTTGGTCGAGAACTTTTGTTGAATTTTTCGCTAAAAACTCTTTCACTATAATGGCTGTGTGTGATGGTGCATTATCATGGTGCAGCATCCATGAGTTGTGTTGCCACAAATCTGGACGTTTTCGGCGGATACTCTCACGCAAACGCTTCATGACGCCTAAATAATATTCTTTATTCACTGTTTCTCCCTCTGGAAGGAATTCGGAGTGAACCACACCACGGTAGTCAAAAAAAACTGTCAGCATCACCTTGATTTTGGAGCGACTTTGCCGCGGTTTTTTGGGTTTCGGCTCGTTTTCGAGACGCCATTCTGAAGACTGTTGGCTTGTTTGCATGTCGTACTCATAAACCCATGTCTCGTCGCCAGTTATTATACGTTTCATAAAGGTCGGATCCGTAGAAGCTCGGGAAACCATGTCTTCAGCGACATGCTTTCGCTGCGCTTTTTGAACAAAATTGAGCTCCTTTGGAACTAGTCGAGCGGCGACGCGTTTCATGCCTAAAATGTCAATGAGAATGTTGTGGACGGACTTAAAAGATATGTTCACCTCACTAGCCAACTCTCTCAGACTCATACGTCGATTTTCGAGCACTAGCTTCTTGATTCTGTTGATGTTTTCTCTGGTCGTAGCGGTTGAAGGTCTACCAGAACGAGGCAAGTCTACTACTACTTCTCGGCCTTCTTTAAAAGCCTTATACCATTCATAAGCCCTTGTTTTCGATATACACGATTCGCCGTAGGTATTTCGCAACATTTTTAGTGATTCACCACATGAAATATCATTTGAAACACAAAATTTAAGGCACACTCTTTGTTCAACAATATTTTCCATTGTAAAAATCGCCGAGGACTCAAAACTATGACCAACAAAAAGTGTAGTTTAAAACAAATTAAATGACAGATCCCGCTCAAATTTTGCGCGCTAAATCAGTACAGTGCTACCAACATGCAGTAAAAAAATTAGAACGACCTCTTTTACGCGGGTCTTTTTATTGACATATTCCCGATACTTTTTACACAGAGTAGTATATATATGTCCGCTGCCCTAAATGGCGGGATTGATTATGTGTGCATATGTCCCTTGCGGGGTAAGCAGAGAGACCGGGCCATAAAACGCGGTACCTACATATCTCACTTGTTTCTTTAATATTCATAGCACGCCGGTTCCTACGGCTCCTGTCTTCACCATCTGATAAAACACGATCAGTTTGGTCATGGTAGCTAAATCTTGGTCATCCTTTCATTTACGTATTGTGTATATTGTAAATATCATAATTTAATTAATACATTTTTGAGAAATGGGCAATCATGAAACATAGCCTAGTACTGAAATAAATATATAATTTATTGCTTGGATATTAATTAAATAATAATTGATTGCTAAATTGTATAGTTAATGATATTTTCTGTATTGATAAAAATGTAAAATAAATGTGTTGCATGCATGATTATATAACAGGTACCTATGTTGCTGTGGAAGAGCGGGGTCTTCTAATACAAGCGTTTTACGATTAAAAGAAAACCTCTACTGCTGATTAATGTAATAGAATGCTGAATATGTTAATGAATTATTATTATTATAGTAGAATAGAATATGATTTATTTCGCATTGAATGAGGTAATATCGGGAGTATACATAGACTACGTAACGTACCTTTCTTGGCTGGCATTTCTTGAATTCAGAACTCTACCAACGACTGATTGTGTTGTAACAATGGTATTCATGAATCACCAGTATTCTTTTGTATCGTAAGCAAATATATATTTGCCGTGTATTGTTTCTACTATGTAAAATTAACCGATAAAAAAAAACAAAGTGTTATCATTTGCTTTTATCAGTAACAGAATGTGATAGACAATTTCGAAAGAGATTTCGTCATCCCGTATGGTCTAGTGGCTAGGATACCTGGCTTTCACCCAGGAGGCTCGGGTTCGATTCCCGGTACGGTAAGATTTCTTTAAAAATTTTTTTAAAACTATTCCTTCGTATTTAACAATATTAAATGTGTTAATATTAACTGACACAAAAAATTGGTCCGCAACTTCCGCAAGTCAATACCCACGCTTCTAAAGATGCGAGTTTTTGTGTCGCCCCGAGGTACATACGAGTCGAGTTTGAAGACAGACAGTAACATGGATCAATTTGTAAACATGCTACCTATGTATTTTGGAATGTTTGACGAGCTCGGTGACACAGTGGTTAGTAACGCTACTTTCACACAATGCTAATGAGTTTGGTTCCAACTGCAACAAATGTCTGTCTCGGGCTAGATGTTTTTCACGGAGATAAGGCGCATCAAATTTAGCCCGTCTGGGAAAGTACCTCCACTCATAGAAAGCCGCGGCCAAATAACAACATCTGGTAAGAGAGGACTCTCTTAAAAATCGTTTGTTATATACTAGCCGAAGGCCGCGTATTCGTCCGCGCTTATCCCAGTATCCCGTAGGAACCTCTTCTCTACCTTTCTTTCTTTTCACCCGACTTCTAACCGTCGTATCGTGATGTTGAGTAGCCTATAGTGGAGGAATAGAAGCCAGAAAGATGATCCCGGGCTCCGAAGCGAAAACTTAGGACGCGTCTGGGACTAATCCTCGGATGATGATGATGTCATGGAGACTGAATGACTAGAAAAGTTCGAGATTTGATTCATACGACTTACAGTCATCAATCAAACTCGCTTTATATATTATGCTTGTTACGCGTCTCATCTTCGCGTGGTACAAATAAACCATCGTTAAGAAATGCCCTCGAGATGGTAGTGGAAACCGATGGGAAGCACCTCAAAATCTATTGCGTAGTTTATAAGAAATAAGCCAACAAACGAGGAAAGACAAATACTTTAATGTGTGTTATATTAATAACGATGTTAGGATTGTGGTTGATGATGTAGTGTGGGAGCAAGTGAATGAGATTATACGCCTGGCGTATAATACAACCCTCAGAAGAAGGACTAAGGTACTATAATTGAGTACCTTAGCCATTGTTCAGAGAGGACCACCTTCTGGAACCTGTTGGGAGGGAGATGGTAAACTCCCATCTCTTTACTGTCGGTCGTATGGGTTATGTCAGAGCCTTACAGACTAAACACCACCTAAGGGTTGGCTTTAAATGCTTTATTGATCAAGATCGCCCCAAGGGAAACGGGGCGATGCAAGATTAAAAGCGTTTACGAAACGATCCGACAATCTAATAAAGCACTTGACGCTCATTAAAACGTGTTTTAACGCTTAAATATATCAGCCATTCGAGTTTACTGACCAATGGGAGGATATTTTAACCAATAAACCGATAAATGCCGTGATGTTGATCCGCGAACTAGCTAATAAGAGCTGCACGTTCGACTTTACCCCCGACCCGTAGCCGTGAATTGAGTTTCTACATAATAACGGACACGTCGGTTCTCCGTCGGTTATTTATTTAACCCCGACGTAAACTACGACCCATAATAGAAGACTAACCCACAAAACCGTGCATTAGTCATTCTTATGACGGGGGCACCCTCCGGGACCCGGGAGGGAGATGGTGAACACTCATGATTACTCTTGCGGACGACTGTACGAGTTATGTCAGACTCTTACTGACTAAAACCACTTAAGATTCCCTTTAGACGGGAAGGC
Source organism: Pyralis farinalis (assembly GCA_947507595.1). Classification (NCBI taxonomy): domain Eukaryota; kingdom Metazoa; phylum Arthropoda; class Insecta; order Lepidoptera; family Pyralidae; genus Pyralis; species Pyralis farinalis. The sequence goes on along the minus strand of OX382257.1, from coordinate 27,959,818 downwards.
TTTAAAGACTTCATCGGAGGAGGTCGCCTCAGGGCAAGCAGGGGGACAGATAGGTTATTTCCTTCTATAAGGAATTTACCATAAACACGAAAATATAAAGTATCAATAGATGGCGCTGTTCGCTATTACAGTCTCTAGCTTCGTTAACGAAAAACACAAAACATATACAGCCACGTCAAAAACCCAATAAAGAACAAAATAAGCTCTCAAAATTTACCGTCACTCGTTTTAATTTCAACCACAGTTTATTTTGGCTCGGCCATTATGCCAAAACGCTGTAAATTTCCCGGGGTTTAGCTGCTGGCGTATTTATTTACATAATAATAAATGTTAAGCGTTAATTTGTACATTTCTCACATGAATATTCGGAAGTTTCGAAGCGGGAACATTTCCCCAAGTGCGTCGAAGTTTGCTCAATTTCGAGAGTTGTGATGTTGCGCTTAGGGTTGCCAGTTTCTGCCGGTTTACATTACCGGAGAGCGATTATTAAAAGCTTTGCATTTGTATTAATTAGTAGCGTGGGATGCATTTTGAACTGCAATCGTTTCCAAGTTCTAATGAGATAAAATAGAGTAAGAGAAGTTGAGTGTTAAACAATGCGACTTACTTAATAATAAGCAGTTTTTTTATAAAACGTCGGGAGGCAGACGGTTACCGTAGCCTATAAACGCTTGCAATACATTAAATATCACTCACGCGATGCCACCAATGCTGCTAGAACAGCAAATTCTAAGGAGCTTACTGGACCTCACTCACACGCAGGAACAAAAAAACCCTCTAAAACGTTGTTTTTTGGCTGCGGTTTTCCTGTGAGGTGGAGGTACTTCACCAGACGGGCTGCTGTGATACGCCCTACCTCTCTTAAGTTGTTTACCGTAGCGCATGAATGCCTGCACAACAGAAATGCTCACGCATTGCCACCTTAACAGCCCACTGCTAAATCAGCAACAACAACTTCTACTTTCGAAAGTCACTGTTAATCTATACCTCTATATCTATACAGATATATTAATAATAATAATATAATATATTAATATAATAAAATAAATAAAATTGGAGTGTATGTTTGTAATATTAGAATAACCGCTTTTTACTAAATGCATATGGATATATATACGGTACATATACCAAAATGAATATTTTTTCAATTTTTGTCTGTCTGTCTGTTTGTTCCGGCTAATCTCTGAAACGGCTGGAACGATTTTGACGGGACTTTCACTGCTAGGTAGACGACTGTTCAGAGCACCATATAGGGTACTTTTTATCCCGTAAATATTTAGGGTTCCTGCGTAAAAAATGAAAAACTATTTAAATTAGGGGGAAATCTTCTTCTTCGGGGGACTTTGCAATTTTATTTTTATTATTATTATATTTTCATAGAATACCTATTTTTTAAATAACTACGCATTTTATATGTAATAAAAATAAAATAAATATAAGTTGCCTCATGCAATGGTCAATAGGCGCTGTATGAAAAAGGTCTATAGAGAAATAAAGGCTACTAAAAGCCCAAATCCCATGTGTGCGAAGCCGCGGGCTTCAGCTAGTGGTTTTATATAAACGTCGGGGAGCATATAAGCAAGAAGGAAGTATCGTTAGCCACAACTGTTTTAGCAAGTTAATTCATAAGAGCTTACCGGTAACCTCATTCACCCGCAGGGACACAGATCATTCTTTATTACATATTATTACACATAATTCTCCAGTGAATTGTTATTTGGCTGTAATTTTCGAAAAGGCACTCCTCTGTTGGGCTGCTCTGATGCGACCTACCTCTTCTAACTTACGAAGCCGGTGTCTTATGTGGCTGTGGTGGCATAATCCTCTAGGATTTATCTTGAATGCAGTTTACAATCGATGCAGCGTTGTTATGCGCGTTATACATAATTAACGGGTATAATTGTCTATTATTAGTTAGTTTAGTCAGTGATAAGTTTTTGTAATTGTCCCGCGTATGTTCTTCAACGACTTATTTGGTGAAGCGTTTATCCTAATACCGAGTCAGCGGGTAACAAATCACTCGGCAGCTCGCTGCCAAAGACAGCCAGGGCAAAGACTCGAGGCCCGTACACGTCCACCCTCGGGTGCAAACGTCTTTTAAGTATTAGCAATTTGACTAAATCTCTTAAAAAAAAAAAAATCTCTTGCGGGGTAGGCAGAAAGACCCGAGAGCCACGTGACCCAATCATTCATTACTTTTCTCGTGCACGTTCGCCTAGTCGTTACTAAGGCTCCTGACAACACCTATGATAAATTTGGTCATGGTAGGTAAATCTTGGCCTTCCTCGGCTATTACTTCCTTCCACTTTTGAGTTGTATATCTATTTCGTAATTCTTTCATGCTGCATTCTTTCCACATCTCCGAACCAACGGAGCATGCCTCTTCTTGTTTTAATACCGACGCTCACTTTCAGACCAACTCTGTTTCCAACATCACATCATCATTGCGAATACGGTCTACAAGCGTTACGTATTAAATGACTACTATATATAAAACATAACTAATAAACATATACAGATATTCTGAAGTTACAACCCTAAAAGATATGTGCTTCCAATTTGACCATAACGTACTTGTGTATTACAATGTGTTCGGGATAAAGCTTAACAAGTTACATACTCTCACCGAGAGAGATAATGGAAACGGAGAGGTATGTGAGCCCATATTTAGTAAATCTTCTAAAATATTTGTAAAATAATAATAAATATTGTCGGACAAATTACACAGCGACATCTGTCCCCAAAGTAAGCGAAGCTTGTGTTATGGCTACTAAACAACTGCCATGCAATTCTGTAAGAGCAAACATCCTTACATCCTCGGAAACATCGGCTGTTATGGCCTTGAACACAAAATTGCAATTCTTTGGTGTCGCTTTTCATGGTTGTGCGACACTAGCGCAGCAAGGCTGCGTTTGGAATTGGAATTCTACAAGGCAAACAGCCTCGCGTACGCTTACAGCCTTATAGAATACCAAATAATTAGCCGTGATCGCAGTAGACGATGTCAAAGCTGTGACGAGCCATTACGAGGCGCTTAGAGAATTGCATGGCTGATAAACATACGTGGGACACACAGAAAGTGTTGCGAAAATAAGAAAAGAGTTCTTATAGGTAAATATTCATTAACACCGTTCCTATATGAAATCTATATGTTAGTCTGTACGTTTGTCTGTGTGTTTGTATGTCGCTTTTTTCGAATATTTGAATTTTGACTTCAGATTCGGATTCAGCATAAAAAAATTGAATAGGAATGTTCAGGAACACCGAACAGAAGAACACCTGGCTCGTCAATTATATAACAATTCAATTTTTTTTTTAATTTGGCGGCCGTTTTGACTATGTTTCTTAAGAGATAGGAACGTTGTTACTGAATATTCCTATTCTACTTTTTTATGCTGAATCCGAATCTGAAGTCAAAATTCGAATATTCGAAAAAAAACGCACACACAGACAAAAATATAGATTTCATATAGGAACGGTGTTCCTGATAATATAGACTATATAGATTTTAATTGCAGCTTTATTTAGTGGTTTTTATGAATATTGTCAAATCACGACCTGTTACACCCGTTGAATGGAATAACTCTCTACAAACTTTATATCTTGGAAATATAGCGCAAGTGATTTTCAATATGGCAACCCTACCAGTAAGTATTGTGTTTAGTAACGGATGTAGCGATACCCTTATTTCTGGAGCGTTATATACTCGTTCCGAACTTGCGATGTACTTAGTTGTTACACCGCAATTGGCGGCATGGCGGCCGCGTCAGTCTGTTCTAGCTTTATAATAATCGCGGGTAATACATCGAATCAGTAGTTCAACTTCAGCCCACACTGCGACGCTGGATGCTGGGGAGGAATATAATTTTATGTGTGATCAGTCACGCGATATCGCGTGGTAAATGTTTACGGAATGTGTACCTAAGAGTTACTTACGTTGGTACGTAACTTACGTTAGTTTTAAGAGAGGTATTCTCGTTTTGGGAAGTACCTCCACTTCACAGACAACTGCAGCTCAATAACTTTCTGGAGGGTTGTGTTCCTGCGTGTGAATGAGGTCACGAATTCTAAGGATTTGCTGTGTTTGGGGCAGGGGCATCGCGCGTATGATACTAATGTATTGCAAAAGTTCATAGGCTACGGTAACCGCTATACCTCTAGTGGGCCGTATGCTTGTATATCTCCCGTAGTTGTATAAAATAAAAGTAGATTAGTACCTGGGCAACCGAGCTTTGCTCAGTTTTATTTTATGTTTTTATTGTATTTTTATGTAAAGATATGAAACCTTTCTTAGGTGAGGTCTCACGATACGTCTTCTATACAGATAAATAAAATTGGAGTGTCTGTTTGTAATATTAAAATAACCGCTTTTTACTAAATGCATATGGATGTATACACGGTACATATACCAAAATAAATATTTTTACAATTTTTGTCTGTCTGTCTGTCCGTCTGTCGTTTGTTCCGGCTAATCTCTGAAACGGCTAGACCGATTTTGACGGGACTTTCACTGGCAGATAGCTGATGTAATAAGGAGAATAAATAAAGGTAGCCTAAGTTGGCTACCTTTATTTTAGAAATTTTATTTATTTTTATTAATACATATAAATAAATAATAAAAAAAAACTATTCCGCGCGGACAAAGTCGCGGACACAGCTAGTTCTGAAATATAATTTCTTGACGTGCGGGTTTCCACACGCTGCCTTCTTTTACCGCTGAACAAATGAAAATTACAAATATGTGCACATGAACCTAGTTACATAGTACAAGACCTAAGTTAGTAGTACCTAGGTACAAGATTTGCTCATTTAAAGTAATAAGAAAGTAAGAGAACAGCAATTCGACAGCTGTATACTTCTTATTGCACGCATTCATAGGTTGCGGTGTCCCGTTCATATCAGGTGGCCCATACGCTTGTTTGCCTCTGTGTGGTTGTTTCGTGGACACGCCCAATGAATTTTGCATGTGCAGCAAGTTGTCCTAAAAGGAAATTGCGTAATTATTTCAAAAGTCCTAACTCAATGTAACGATTTTTTTGATTAAGCTATCAAGTGGTATAATAAAATTTTGGATATAGACGATAGAATTGCAGCTACAATACAAAATTGTGTCCTCCGATTTTATTACGAGTATCATCGGTTTTCTGAATTGCCTCCCAATATGGAAGCAAATTTAAAGACTTATTCACTACAAAAATCACAATTTACTATAATCGAGTCATAGACATATGTAAACAAAGGTGAGAAGGATCTCAAAATGTTCTCTTTTAGAAAAACCCCACGCTGCCTTTTCAACTAGAACGCATTAATTACATTTTTTGCTTTTACCTTGACTTGACATGTAATATGAAGCATAAATCATTGGGTAAGAGCTCAATTTAACCTGGTCATTGGGACCTCCATGGTTGAACGCTTCCCAACTGACGTTTTGTTCTCACAAAGTTTTTGAATACATTAAAAATACAATTTTAAAGCTTATGGCAACAAGTTAAAACACAGCATCGTGTTTTTTTTAATTTTGTGCCGTATTATATTTAGTTTTTTTTATAATATGTATTAATTCAAGCATACGGCCCACCTGATGAAAGTGGATAACGTTGTCTGTGATCTCATGCCACACATGAAGTATCATTCACGCGTTGTCACCACTACTGCTAACACTGCAACTCCATAGGAGCTTACTGGCAACTCCACTCATTGGCAGGAACACAACAACCCCCAGGGAGTTGCTATCTGGCTGTGGTTTTATGTGAGGTCTGTCTTCTATATATTAAAAACATGTTCATGCACACAAATTTTTGTCATGTGTGGGAATCGAATCCACGAGTCTTTGTGTTAAGTAGCATTGCTAACAACTCCGCCACCGTGCTCATCAGTAACTAATTTTTAAACATGCAGTAAAAAGACCGGTCAACTGAGAGTCGAACTCAAATGCCGAAGGTGACTCAGGGGTTGCTTGCCTCCTTCAAGTGGTAATACTATGATCCTCCGTTTAACCTTCCTCCGTTTGGCCTACCTAACTAGGAAACCCTTGAGAGCGCCCACAAACGACCGAATTTTTCCACCGATGTCGGTCGCCGTTTTTTTTTTATTGGGGACACAGCATGTGACAGCCAGGGCCTACGTGGTGGGCCGCAGGACACTGGTGTCCAGGAATAAAAGCAACGAAATACCATTCACTTCATGTCATCTCGTCGCGTCTACTATGCCTTGGAGGTGCCTCTTTACATTCCTCCTGAAGAACCCAATGTCGAACACGTGTGGAGCCGGAAACACACCGCCGGGTAGTTTAGTCCACCGGTCAGCGGTTCGGCACAAAAAGGATTGACTGAACCTTTTTGTACGAGGCAATGGGATATTATTCTCGACTGTGTGAGAATATGCACGCTGAGATTGACGGTAGTTCCGGTACTTGAAAGGGGAAGGAGGAATACGGCTGTAGAGTTCCTCCGAACAATCACCATGATACAAGTGGTAAAAGTCGGTAAAAGTGACTCAGCGCGGCGACCTCTCTGCGGAGCCCCAACGGCTCAAGAGATACTCCCAGCTTAGGGTCGTCAATAATCCGGACCGCTCGCCTTTGCAATGAATCAAGGGCATCCATTAGGTACTTTGCGGAGCCATCCCAGGGATGCGTATTCCACACACGGTCGGAATTGTGCTTTGTAAAGCAACATCGATTTTACTGGTGTTTAAGCATAAGGTTAATTTGCTTGCAATTTGATCTAACCTGCTTTGTGTGCTTCCGCCACCAATTAGTTCATACGGCCTAGCGCCGGCCGGCACCCACCCACTGCTGTTAGTGCGTGCTACATGCCGACGCTGCCATGGCTGGCGGAAGCACACAAAGCAGGTTAGATCAAATTGCATGTAAATTTGACTTTCGCAAAATAACGCCTGAATCTATTAACTACATAAGGTTAATTTTCACCCGACAATAGAGTTTCTGACCGATAATCGGTGGAAAATATCGGTCGTCTGCGGCCGCCCTAATCCAGTCAAACACAAGGTTATGTTTTTCCACTACCTCGGGCAGATCTGTAGGTGTGAACTAAATTAACACCATCCTCAGTAAGAACAAAGTCAAGTTCAAATCCGCTAATTGATCGCAATTAGCACGACTTGAGACGAGAATTCATTACGTAAAACCATTTTGTACACGCTTAAAAACGTGGGAATTCGTGGGGTTCCAAACCCGCGAATTAGTTGAAGGTGAGGATGAAGTGAAGTTAACATAAAATATCGATAAGACTGCCAGCGTTATAAGTATAAATAACTTTACGATGTCGAAAACTTTGCAAGGATGTTAAGTTAATTTGGACCGTTCATTCATTAATCTATCTATAACTTCACGCCAAATTCTTGCGGGGTAGGCAGAGAGAACCGAGCGCGACGTGACCCCAATCCTTACATACCTGACTCGCTTATTTAACATTCATTGCTCTTCTCATGCACGCTCTCCGGTTCCTAAGGCTCTTGACATCACCTTCCGATAGAACACGATCAATTTGGTCATGGCAGGTAAGTTTTGGCCTTCTTCAGCTCCTACATCCTTCCACTTATGCGTTGTACATCAGCTTCCTCATTCTTTCATATTGCATTTTTTCTACATGTCCGAACCAACTAGCGACGTGCTCCGCCTCTTCTTATTTTAACACCGACGCTCTTTTTCAGATCAACTCTGTTTCTAACATCATCAAGGCGAATACAATCTACAAACGTTACTCCACAAATTCGGCATACGTGCGTGACAACTTGCCTTTATACAAGGGCACGATGACTGCACGTTACCAGTCCATTGGGACCCTTCCAGTTCTCCAGCATGATTGCTTATGGACCCGAAGGCGTCCCGAACGTAGTACCACCTAGTTTGATCATCTCATCTGTGATCACATCCATTCCCGCTGACTTTCCATTTTTCAACCTTCGTCCGACGCTGTCACCGTGGAGTAAGCATCAAACTCAATCTCAGTGTCAGCGACCGAGGCATAGTCATACATTTCTTTAAAATATTCACTCCACTGTTCTAACACTTCCTGAGTGTTTGCAAGAATGACACCAGGTTTAGACTTTATCTTGTTCATTCTGGATGCCGACGAACCACTCGAAGACTTGTTTACCTCTCTCCAAAAGAGTTTGGTATTTGCCTCGAAGTTTTTCGTCAGCCTCTATTCCTCATTATTAATTTGACTTTCACGCTTCTCCTTTACTAAAGCCTTCATTCGATAAAAACCAAGTTTTATCTTCTTCTGTTTTTTTATGCTACGTCGGGCGGTATACATGCATACATCCCACCTGATGGAAAAGCGGTTACCGTAGCCTAGGAACAATCTTGGGGCCCATCATAGTAAAAGGTGTTATTTGATGAGTATTTTAATTTTCCAAAGTTATTACAGAGAAGAAATACGCCATATTAAAATTAAAGATGGCGATTATCCCCCATACTTATTAAGTAAAAGAGCAGTGGATAGCTCAGTGGATAAGGAACCGGCAAATTGACCAACAGGATCCTGGCGGGGTCATGCTTTCTTTTTCTATACTACGTCGGGAGACATACAGGCATACGGCCCACCTGATGTAAAGCGGGTACCGTAGCCTATTAACGATTGCGATATATTAATTATCATCTAATCTAATCTAATTAAGATCTAATCTGCTGGTTAGATCAAATTGCATGTAAATTTGACTTTCGCAAAATAACGCTTGAATCTATTAACTATATTAATTATCACTCGCGTGATGCCTACTCTGCTGCACAGCAACTCCTTTGGAGCTTACTGGTGACCTCACTCACACGCAGTAACACAACAACCCTCTAGGGAGTTGTTATTTGGCTGCGGTTTTCTGTGAGGTGGAGGTACTTCCTCAGACGGGCTGCTTTGATGCGCCCTACGTCTCTTAAAACATCCAGATCAAGACAAACAGACATGTTCATGCACACAAATGTTTGCATTGTGCGGGAATCGAACCCATGAGCGTTAGTGTCAAAGTCGCGTAATTCACGACTGAGCCACCGAGCTCATCAAAGATTATACCACTAAATTCGTGTTTTCGGATATATCTACATATTTGTAATTATCACTTGCTCGACGGTGAAGGAAAACATCGTGAGGAAATCCACACGTTCAAGAAAATATATATATCGAAAGACGTGTGAGTTAGGTCACACGCCTTTCGAAATATACTTTTTCTAAGAATGATCTGGTTTTCCCTCTGGTTTGTGGAGGTTTGAACGCAGTGTATTCGCTGAATCCTTATACTTAGACAGCGGACTCCGCTAATGGATTAGGAAAAGGGATATCGCGAAAAAGAAGATTTACCTAGTAACTAGTTAAATAAGTTGGATCTTATTATTTTATTGATTATCTTCATATTTGGTTAAATAACAAGACTATTTCAAACTGTCGTTAACTACGAGCTAATTAAACTGCGTTTAAATAATACCGGTTGATATTTTTCCCACAATTACATAAACAGAAATGCAAAAAAATATACCCACTCGTTAATTTTATTGCCCGCAATTTATTTCTGTTTCCCATCATTTATTTGGAAGTATAATTTGTCTATGTCTCATTTGTAAAATTGACCTCTATTTGGAATAAATTGCTTCCGTTCGTAATTTATTAACCCAAATAACTACAATTATAACATCATTGTTTTATTTATCTATCTATCTACATCTTCACGCTAAAACATTCCTGGGCAAACAGAGAAATTATCCTACTATACTTCACCAAATTATACTCATCCCACTGCAGGGATACGGATCTCCGTTCAACCGAAGGGGTTTAGAGCATACTCTACCACGACAACGACAAATTAAGGTATCAACGACATGCATTTACATCTTAATTTGTCGTCGTCTGTACTCTGGTACTTTCTCATCCTAAATATGATATTCGCATGTTGTTATATTATGTCGCCGTGTGTAGTTGAGGGTGTTTCTGCCCTACCGTTTAGATAATAGATTTGTATTCGTAAGAAATATGAATTTATTATTTTCCCATTGACAATAGATTACAAATTGGATCCTTTAATTTCTTGAAATCAATAATAGTGTCATTAGGTGTTACGACTACAATATACCTTTTTTTTTATTTTACCTACTTTTCTATTTCTAAATAAAGGTTTTGAAATTGTACTATTTATTTTACATTTGCTGATATATTTCAAGTGGAAGTTTTCTAATTGTTTTTGACGAGCTCGGTGGCACAGTGGTGAAACGCGCTGTTATGTTACTTTGACACCAACGTTCATGGGTGCGATTCCGACACAGGATAAACATTTGTGTGGACGTACATGTCTGTTTATTTTGGGCTGGGTGCTTTTAAGACCTCTCTTAAAAGCACCCAGCCCTACCTCAAGGGTTCATCATAGCAGCCCGTCTTTAAAAGTACCTACACTTCTGAGAAAACCGCAACAAAATAACTCCCTAGAGGGTAGTTGTGTTCCTGCGTGTGAGTGAGGTACCAGTGAGCTCCTAAGGAGTTGCTCTGTTAGCAGCAGAAGTGGTATTGTGCGAGTGACACTTAATGTACCTATTGCAAGCGTTCTTAGACTACGGTGACCGCTTTACATCAGGTGAGCCGTATGATTGTATGCCTCCTGACGCTGTATAATAAATCAATATTAGATAATAGATTTGTATTCGTGGAAATATAAATTTGTTCTTTTCCTATTGACAATAGATTATAAAATCTGATCTTTAATTTCTTGAAATCACTCAACAATAATATCAATATTACGACTACAATATACCTACTTTTGATTGATTTCTTTGTTAATTGATTCGATGATTATTTGTTTTTAAGAACGAATGTTTAAAAACGAATTTCCGACTGTGTATCGTAGCACAACAGAATCAGAAATTCCTACCTTTCAAAATACAAATTTATCTATATCTATACAGATAAATAAAATTGGAGTGTCTGTTTGTAATATTAAAATAACAGCTTTTTACTAAATGCATATGGATATATAAGGTGTTTTTTTTTCTCTATATGCCCGAACTTCAATGGGAGAAAGAATATCGTTTATTTGTTACGATAGACATGAAACTTCGTGTCCCGGCATCGTCAAAAAAGTTTGAAAAATCAAATAAATAAAGTGCCTACTTGGTTCATGGTGCATAATGATTGCCCCGTCATCATCATCAGTTGTTAATAATTCAGTTTGATGGGGTCGATGCACGGGTCGCGGGTCTTATCGAACACGCCATTTACGCAGCGACGACCACAGCGTTTATAGGCTACGATAACCACTTTACATCAGGTCGACCGTACGCCTCGCAACGTTGTATTCAAAAAAGAAATACCTATGACTATGCCGGTAGAGTAACGCTGATAGCTACCTATCTATTTAAATAAAAATGGAAATTTAGAACACTTACCGGATATAACAGCTGATCCAATTTTCTTGAAAAAGGTCACAAACTTTCCGTCACACTTTCACACAGGCTTTGGACTGTCAAATTAATGTAATAACGTTAAATTTGAGAATTTAGTGTTTAGTGTTACGACAACATTAAAGACTAGATAGACGTGGTTTGATATTGAAAAATAAAAAGCTATCGGATAACGTTTGTTACATTAACTGGGCTTGTTTAAAAGTTCATCAGTTTATTTACAAGTTATTTACACATCTCAATCACGACACTAAATACAAAATTGTTGCACAAGCGCACCCTGGCGTTCTATACAAAGGTTCCTATCCACCTCATGGCGTACGTAACGTTCAGATACTCGCGAACACGCAAGGCGTAATGGGCTGGTGCTCCATCGTGCTGGAAGTATAAACACGTAACTGTTGCTCACATTGAAAACGGCAGTACAAGTTCACCGCTTGTGCAGTGATGTTATTAGACTCGCGATAACAAAGTACCATTTGGAGATACTCCTGATTAGAGTAACGACGTCCAGGCATGATTACGGTCACGCCTTGCGCCTTGTGGCGTAGATGACGCATGCGCGGGAAGGCGTATTGTACCTGCGTACCGTATCTTGTATTTTCCTAGCTGGTTGGTTTCATACAACAGAAAGCTATTTTTTATGACGGATTTTATTTTTCTATGAAAGAATTTGTAACACGTGGGACATAAAATATATTTATTATTATAATCGGCATACATAATACTATTTCCCATTTCAATTTGGGCATATTATTTAAGAACACCATATATACACGGTACATATACCAAAATGAACATTTTTTAAATTTTTGTTTGTCTGTCTGTCCGTCTGTCTGTTTGTTCCGGCTCATCTCTGAAACGGCTGGACCGATTTTGATGGGACTTTCACTGGTAGGTAGACGACTGTTCAGAGCACAATAAAGGGTACTTTTTAGCCCGTAAATATTTAGGGTTCCTGCGTAAAATATGAAAAACTGTTAAAATTAGGGGAAAATATCTTCCCCTTCGGGGGTGCGATTCACAAAAGAATTTCATTAAAATTAGCATAGGTATTTCTATACGCGAAATACAGAATTAATAAGTTATAGTAAACTCTGCGAACTGAACAATAACTTTTTTGTTAAATTCCACGCGGACGAAGTCGCGGGTACAGCTAGTTAAAAATATAACACAATTGGATACCCAAATCATGCGATTTCCGCTCACACAGGACAAGGCTTTGAAGTTGTACTATTTATTTCACATTTTGCATTTCAAGTTTACGTTTTTCAAGTCACAAATGTAACGATGAGACAAAGACAACTCCACACAGATAAACTTTCCCGCGCATTTCCCGGGATTCAGTCTGCTTTCTATTACTAGTTGCGGATCTGTTGCGAGCAAAAAGGCTAATCACCGCCCATGCGCCAACAAGAACAAAACAGAAACCAAGCAAACGGCTTACGTATTCCACCCGCCGTAAGACGTAACGCCAAAGTCTATTTTTGTATGGCACAAAAATTTCCGTATCTTTGTTATTTGGTTCTACAGCGTGGATTTAGTTCGGAAACGACGAGTGTTTGTTAAGGCAATCAACACATGCCGCTCTCAGAATTATGGAAAAGAGAAGAAAACAGTTTAGTGTATACTAAAATCTATGTTATGGTTTCCTGTATAAAAGAGTGTATACGGCGAACTTCGACGGAATTGCTGTTCATTTTTAAAGTGAAAACTTCTTTAGCGCAGTTGTGCACTTTTTGGGATGAGTAAAAATGTTAAACTCGCGTCAGGACACGTGACCCTAACCGTAAGATTTTTGTGAGAATTATAACTTATGTTCGCTGCAGCGCTAAAATATTAGTTACCTCTAATTAAACAATTAAAACATGAAGCGCTAAATCGTTCATAGGGCATTATTTTTCACGACCAAAACGTTGTAAGCGCCATGAAATTCTTGGCGCTTACGCGTTTCGTTCAACGTAGTTTATCAACATCGCTGTTTGGTTTAAGCGGCGCAGGGCGCTTGCGCGAGTGTGCGTGTGAGTTTTAGAGATTGGCGATGATGATGCTGGTAATGATGATGGTGAAAAAGTCGTCGAAATTATGGATGAAAGTTGATTTTTCAGAGAGATAAACTTTTTAATGTAAAATAATTGTAATAGTTCTGAGTGTTAAATTTTTAATGTAATATAAATTGTCATGTTTGTTTCCATTCCTAATGGATTAGGAAAAGGAATAACGCGAAGAAGTAGATGAAGAAGAAGGATGGTTGACCTTGAGGGTTGTTGTGTTGTGGCGAATGAATGAGGTTACTTATAAGCTTCTAAGGAGTTGCTGGTTAGCAGCAGAGGTAGCATCGCACGAGCGATCCTGAATGTATTGCTCCCGATATAAAAAAAAAAAACTGTCGATGGTATTATAATCTATAGTTCAAGTGATAGTTGAACTTTTCTCAAGGTTACTGCTGAAACTATGGTTAATTTTATATATACAACGTCATGAGGCATACAATCATACGACCCACCTGATGCAAAGCAATTACCGTTGCCTATGAACGCTTGCAATACATTAAGTATCACTCGTACGATCCCATCTCCGCTGCTAACACAGCAACTCCTTAGGAGCTTACTGGTGACTTCACTCACATGCAGCAACACAACAACCCTCTATGGAGTTTGTTTGTTTGTTTGTAGAACTTTATTGCATAAATGTTTACAATTGTAAAATATTGGAATTTGATTCGCAAAGGCCGGCTTATTCCGTCGAGGAATCTCTTCCCGCCAACCATTGCTTTTGAGTTCCTGAGTGGAATAATGTATGGCGGTGGTAGATAAAAAAGTGTATATAAGGTTAACATAATAAATAATTTGATGCCAACATATATTAAGAAAATTGAGAAATGATTTTCAAGTATATTCATTTATGTACATATGCATATAGACATTCAAATGTATATACACACGGGCACAGATACATATATACACACTAATGGATAACAATAGAATACAATCAAATGCTTAATATAATTGAATAAAAATATACATAATGTAAGCTAAATGTTTCGCAGAAGTACTGAAAAAGTTTTTTAGATGTTTTTGAAAGAACTTATGGTAGGCGAAGCTCTGATCTCGAGCGGAAGTGCGTTCCAAAGACGGGCGGCACTCACGGTAAAAGAATTCCCGAACGTGTTGGTCAGGGAGGCAGGCAGGTACCTTCAAGATGGGGTCTTGGCTACATCGTAGACGCTCGTCCATGATCAGTTGTTATTTGGTTGCGGTCTTCTGCGAGGTGAAAGTGCTTTAGAAACGGACATGTTCATGCACACAATTGTTTGTCGTGTGCGGGAATCGATCCCACGAGCGTTGGTTTGTTGATGTTTTCCTTCACCGCCGAGCAAGTTATAATTACGAATATGTACATACATCCGAAAACACGAATTTAGTGGTACACGCCAGGATTCCAACCTGGGACCAATTGGTAAATAGGACGGTTTTTTTATCCACTAGGAGGCTATCACTGTTCTGCTGAATTGAAGTATGTATCCACTATTTATTACATGTCAGTGTCAAAGCTGTCTATTTGTTACCAAAATAAACTTGATACTAACCGTATTGAAATAGTTTAGCTTCGTGTCTTGTACTCAGGAGCTCAAGTTTGTTAATGGAGATTCCCAGGAGGACTATCAATGGGCGGGCTTTCGCTGAGTACTTGCGTCATACCTAAAACCGATGCCGATAATTTGACTGGTGTCAAGCACATGTTATTTCCTGTATCTTGCAAATTTATCTAACCTGTTTTGTGTGCAAGCACAACTAGTACATGCAAACTAGCGTCGGTCGGCACTCACCCACTGACGTGAGTAGATGCAGGCAACAACAATAACATGCTACACTTGTAGCGGGGACAGGCGAACCACGTGTCGCAGCGACGACCAGGGCAGCCATGGCTGCAACGGTAGCTGGTGCATGCGGTTTCTGTTCCAGATGGGAGGCGATCGAGGGGACGACCGCAGCAGCCGAGGCAGAGACTACCGGAGCAACCATGGTAGCGACGGAAAGTACATAATTGGAGTTAGAGAACGAAACAACCGCTGGGGAAGAATGGCTCTGAAATGGTGACCCCGTACTGGTATACGCAGTGTCGATGTCGGGTAAATGCGTCCTACCTCTCTTAGAAACATCCCACATCAAGACAAACAGACATGTTCATGTACTAATATTACAAATATTAGTATTGGGTGGGAATCGAACCCATGAGTGCTCTGGTGTCAAAGCAGCGTTATTAACGACTGCGCCACCGAGCTGATCAAAATATCAAATATAAAAAGATTATTTCAAATCCGACCCATAGTGCCAAGGATTAGCGCATTCAAACAAATTTGCCCGCTTTATGGCATTATAGATTACGCACATACATGTTGAGCTAATAAAAATGTGATAAAAGCCATTTTACACTGAAAAAATATATATATGGCTACTGTGAACAGCCCTTACATAGATAAATCACACAAGCTTAAAAAAATCCTTTGTCTCCCGTGCCGAATACCGAGCGCCATATTGAACGCAATTTTTTTCTTCTCCGAATATCTTTAACACATTCACGGGACT
Source organism: Pyralis farinalis (assembly GCA_947507595.1). NCBI lineage: Eukaryota > Metazoa > Arthropoda > Insecta > Lepidoptera > Pyralidae > Pyralis > Pyralis farinalis. The sequence goes on along the minus strand of OX382257.1, from coordinate 27,943,825 downwards.
CGATTTTTTGCTTAAGTGTCACACTTTTAAGTGAGTTTACTTCGCGATCTAACTTCCAATAAGTTTTTAGAGATCCCGATACTTGAGAGGCGAAAGAACTTTTACTATACAGCCAAGAATGTTCTCCACTTTAGTCTAGCTGAGATCTTTTACAAATTCCAGTTCTTCTTAAAAATAGTTTTTATTATTAAGATACCTAGGTTCCATATTATAGCTATATACATATATATTGACGAGCTAGGTAGTGGAATAGTTAACAATGCTACATAAACACCAGCGCTCGTCGGTTCGATTTCCACACAGAATAAACATCTGTGGGTCTGAACATGTCTGTTCGTATAGATTTGGATGTTTTCAAGAGGGGTAGGGCGATCAGCCAGGCCGACTGGGAAAGTACCTCAACCTCACAGAAACCAGAGCCCAATAACAATTCCCTAGCTAGAGCGTTGTTGTATTCCTGCGAGTGAGGTCACCAGTAAGCTCCTAAGGAGTTGTTGTGCTAGTGATAGAGGTGGCATTGCGCGAGTGATAGTTAAATGTACTGCGAGCGCATAGGCTACGGTAACCGCATTCCATCAGGTGGGCCGTGAGTTTGTCAAAGAAAATATATAACAACTTTGACAGTAATGACAAATCAAGGACTACCATATCATTTTTGATATTGTTTGTTATTGGTTTATTGTGTAGGCGAAACATTGGATCAGCATATTCAACATCTGTATACCATGTTTCTGGCAAATAAAGATATTTTATTTCATTTCAAAACTTGTATAGTCACTATAACAGTTTTTTGTTTAAATTTGTCAATACAAAAACAGGCACAATTAAAAGATGATAACATTTATATATCATGATGTTAATGCTTATCCAACTAAAGTACTAATTTATATTTCTATTTATCTACCATGCGAACCTGGGGCGGATCGCTAGTATAATACATAGCAACTATTATTTATTCTTCAATGGCCTAACAAATAGAAATAGGCATACTAAACTCAATATCAAAATTACCAACTAGTCTTTATAAAATCGGATTCGAAGTAAGTGAAATTTAATTAATTCTAAGTTAGTCTGCATCGATATAGCGACCCTTACTAATTGTTATCGTTTTGTATGCGGCGCGGGCTCCACCCCGAGTACAATTAATTTCGGATCGGTTCTCATAAAAAATAATGTTATTGCTTGTTAGATTGGAGGAATATTAAATATGCTTAATTCTTCTGTAGCTTTTATATTTGGGTCAATACTTTAAATAATAATAAATATAAATATTGTCGGACAAATTACACAGCGCCATCCAGCCCCAAAGTAAGCGAAGCTTGTGTTATGGGTACTAGACTTTTTTTTTGTAAATACATACTTATTATACATAGAAAATACCCAGACCAAGATAAACAGACATGTTCATGCACACAAATGTTTGTACTGTGTGGGAATTGAACCCATGAGCGTTGGTGTCAAAGTAGCGTAACAGCGTGTTCCACCATTGCGCCACCGAGCTCGTCAAGCGGGGTTGGTCTGCATGTATATACTGTATGTGTCTTCCATATGTTCCACGCCCATTTATTTTATACCTCACATCTCTTTTTATAACTTAGTTGCTGAAAGGCAGGTTACATCTAAGAATTTAAGATTGGCATATGTTGAGATCATAGACAAAAATAGGTATAATTTACGTGCTAAAAAAAGTAGATTATCTTCTATCTATCTATAACTTCACGCCAAATCGCTTACGAGGTAGGCAGAGAGAACCGAGCGCCACGTGACTCGATCCTCACATACCTCACTCGCTTCTTTAACATTCATTGCTCTTTTCATGCACGCTCGCCGGTTTCTAGGGCTTCTGACATCACCTTCAGATAGAACACGACCAATTTGATCATGGTAGGTAAGTCTTGGCCTTCCTCGGCTCCTACATCCTTCCACTTTTGCATTTTATATCTGCTTCGTCATTCTTTCATCCTGCATTCTTTCTACATGTCCGAACCAACGGAGCATGCCTCTTCTTATTTTAACACCGACGCTCTCTTTCAGACCAACCCAAGCAGGGTTGGCTAATCTCATCATTACGAATACGGTCTACAAGCGTTACGCCACAAATTTTGCGCAACGCTCGTATTTCAATCGCGTTTATCCTACTTTCATGCTCTCTCTGCCATACCCAGCTCTCGCTTTCATAAGAAAGTACAAGTTCTATGCTAGCACGACACTCGTTCTTTTGAACGGTTATATTTTTTAGAAGAACTTTGCTAAACTTACGAGTAGGTAGATACAAGTCATTAAAACTTACACCAAATACATACAATACTAGTCGCACTCAAACTGATGACGAGCAGTGATAGCCCAGTGGATAAAGAACCGGCCTTTTGTTCGACGGTCCCGGGTTCGAAACCGGGTGTAGCCATTTTTTTATACAACGTCGGGAAACATAGAAGCATACGGCCCACCTGATGTAAAGCGGTTACCACAGCCAATCAATACATTAAGTATTAGTCGCGCGATGCCAAGCCCTGCTGCTAATACAGCAACTTATTACGAGATAACTAGTGACCTCAATTGTTATTTTGACGAGCTCGGTGGCGCAGTGGTGAAACGCGATGTTTCACTACTTTGACACCGACGCTCGTGGGTTCGATTCCCACACAGTACAAACATTTGTGTGCATGAACATGTCTGTTTGTCTTGGTCTGGGTATTTTCTATGTATAATAAGTATGTATTTACAAAAAAAAAATATTTACGTATGTTTATCAGTTTTCTAGTACCCATAACACAAGCTTCGCTTACTTTGGGGCTAGATGACGCTGTGTAATTTGTCCGACAATATTTATTTATTTGGCTACAGTTTTCTGTGTGGTGGAAGTAATTCCCAAAACGGAATGCTTTGATCCGCCCTACCTCTTAAAACACCCATCCAAGATACACAGACATGTTCATGAACACAAATATTTGTCCTGTGTCGTGACACGAGCGTCGATGTCAAAGTCGTGTTAGTAACCGCTGCGCCATCGAACACCTTATTTCTCATTTACCACAAAACTATTGTTATCGGATTTGTAATTATCACTGGCTCGGCGTTGAAGGAAAACATTGTGAGGAAACATATCAAATTATATTTCGAAAAACGTGCGACCTACCTTAAGAAAGGTCTGATATTGCCGCTAGGTTGTGGAGTTTTGATGACAGTGGCTCTATGTCAAAATCAGTATTTCGCCATATCTATCCTTAGGGTTAGGTTGCCGACTCCAATCCTAATAGATTAGAAAACGGGATAATGCAAGAAGAAGAGAGCAGATGAGAACTGTTCTTTTAATCGTCTCTTAACGTCAGTTTGTTCGAGTTAACGTCGACTTCATTTTACATTGGTAGGGCCCAAACTTGAATCTGTACACAAACGAAGCAAACGGTTTACGCTCGGGGTTGTACAGTCGAAAAGGAATTAAGAACTTCTAACAAACTCCTTCTACTGTCTCTTTCCGTCACTTTGTGCTCTATCTCTCTCTCCTTGTAGGGTCACTACAGGGTTTCTCTGTATTAAGACCGAAAGTTTTAGAGTCGTTGGAAATTATGAGAATTGAGTTCAATAATTAGCTCATACTTAGAGAATGTCTATTGCAATAAACATAAAAATGTTTAAAAGCTTGGTGGCGCAGTGGTGAAACGCGTTGTTACACTACTTTGACACCTACGCTCGTGGGTTCGATTCCCACACAGTACAAACATTTGTGTGCATGAACATGTCTGTTTGTCTTGGTCTGGGTATTTTCTATGTATGATAAGTATGTATTTACAAAAAAAAAAATGTATTTACGTATGTTTATCAGTTGTCTAGTACCCATAACACAAGCTTCGCTTACTTTGGGGCTAGATGGCGCTGTGTAATTTATTTATTTATTTAATGTTAGGGCCCTTTTTTAAGGAATTAGAAATTCATATGTTTCAGGTAATATTCACCTTTTGTATATTTTTGTATTAATAATCAAATTATAGTCTCGTCAAATAAAATAAGTATTTACTAGCATTCTCTTTTTGACTGCTTATGCGTAGATGTGCAAATTGTATGAGACAGAGGTTGTTTCAGAGCAGCCCGACTGAGGTAGCACACCCACCTCACAGAAATCGTAGCCAAATACTAACTCTCTGGAGGGTTATTTCGTTTCTGCGAGTGAGTGAGGTTACCAATTTTGAACAGATGGCCCGTGTTGTTGTATGGCTCCTGACGCTGTATAATAAAAGAGTTCAGAAATAGTTTTTGGATCAGCTCGATGCCAATGTGTGCATGAACATGTCTGTGTGCCAGACTTTGGTGTTTTTAAGAGAGGTAGGGTGCATCAAAACAGCCTGTCTGGAGAAGTACGTCCACCTCATAGAAAATAACTGGAGGATTGTCGTGATCCTGCGTGTTAATGAGGTCACCAATGAGCTCCTAAGGCATTACTGTGGTAGCAGCATCGCGTCGCGCGATTGATACTTGATGTATTGCAAGCGTTCGTAGGCTACGGTAACCGCTTTACAGCAGGTGAGCCGTTGTATGAAAAAAAACTTATTCGATACAAACGCTCAATATCCTACCACAACACTATAATAATATTTACAACACCAATTTACGTCAGCAATAACTCAAAGTAGACTATATAACAAAGCACATAGTGTTCAGTATCGATTGTCCATAAATATGGTGGACATTTTACGAAATTCTTGCGAAAACTCGTAAAGAAGTAACAATACACTCAGTGTTATCACACTTTATCGGTACACCCATTATTTAGCGTCCAACGAGTCATAACAACCGCTTCGGGTAGTAATGCCCGAAGGGAACGTGACTTGGATGCTGTACCGCCGATTATTATACGTAAACAGGGAGAAATTGGTGATGCAATATTGTTTGTAGGGTTTAAGTCTACAAGTTGCTTTCACATATGTTTACAAAATGTACTGTCACGGACACAAAATGTAGAATCTTTTTTAACACACTATTTTTAACTTGGCTAAGTAAAATAAAACAAAAATTTTAACAAAAAAAAAAAGCCGACTCCAAAGATAGTTTTGTCAGATTTAGACGGCAACAAATTATTGAATCAGCCACACGACGACAGATCATTGGTGGAAATGATAAAGCTATGCAATCTGTTTTCGGCTCAACATTGAAAAGTTTCGATGGCCATCTTTATCAGCTCTATTTAACTAAAAAATTATACTTCTGAATGCGAATTCTCGATATTTTTTAATACCGAAATCGTTATATGTGTGCCTATGATATTTGAGGAGTTTTCTCAAATCTTCATGAACCCCACTATCAGAACTGAATTTTATGATATGAAAAAAAAATGGGACCAATCAAACTATACTCTTTCAAATAAAAAAAGTTTTTTCAAATCGGTTTATGCATGACGGAGTTATGAATAACAAACATTAAAAAAAGTACAGCCAAATTGAAAACCTCCTCCTTTTATGGAGTCGGTTAAAAAATTGGAGTAGTTAATAGATTCTGGCATTACTTTGCAAAAGTCAAATTTACGTTGTGTGCTTCCGCCACCAATTAGTTCATACGATCTAGTTCCAGCGACATCCATCCACTGCCGTTAGTAGATGCTTTGCAGCAGAGACGACCATAACAGCTATGGCGGCAACGGTGGCCGGTGCATGCTGTTTCTGTTGCAGATGGCGGGCCATCGCGGGGATGAACGCAGCAACCGAGGTGGAGACGACCAGAGTAGCCATGGCAGCGACGGCATGATGCATCTAGCGGTAGTGGTTAAGTGCCGGACGGCGCCAGATCTCATGAACTAATTGGTAGCGGAAGCGCACAAAGCAGGTTAGATCAAATTGCACGTAATACTTGCAAGCTAAATTTAACCCACTTCGCGAATTACGATTGAGTTGAAATTTTGCATACACTTTTAGTTTGGATGACGTCATTCTAAATCCAATATTGCGGCCTCCCGAAGTCCCTCCCTTGTTATTTTTTCAACGCTCCCGTGTTATGGGTATCAAATGAAAGCGCTTGCTGAGAAGAATACAAAAAATAAAATAACGTCCCACTAAATTAATTATGGCGGATGCCCCAAGATGGCGGACAAAATTTTCTTATTTACCATCATGACATGGGTGTCAAATGAAAGGGAAGTGGTTAAGACGACTAAATAAAGTATGACTCAAGCAAGCGCTTCACAAGTAGAATAAAGGAACACCAGTTTAACTTTTTTTTTAACTGTAATTATTTATTTATATGATCATCAAAAGTAGCAATATATAAAGTGCTTTAAAATGTTACTTAAAACTGGTATTACATATCTCTTCGTCCTACCGTTGTCCCGTTTTCTAATCTATTACGGTCTGCGGGGTCCGCTACCTAAGTCTAAAGATTTGGCGAGGATACTGATTTTAACATGGAGCGACTGCCGTCAGACTTCCACAACCCAGGGGGAAAACCAGACCTATCTTAGGTTAGGTCACAGGTCCATCGAAATATAATTTCTTGTACGTTTCCTCACAACGCTTGCCACCACCGCCGAGCAAGTGATACTTGCAATTTATGGACATAAATCAGAAAACACGAATTAAAGTGGTGCATGCTATCTAAGAGAGGTATGGCGCATCAAAGCAGCCCGTCTGGGAAAGTAATCAATCAATCAATAATATTTATTTGTCGCGTTAATGTTAATACTTTCACTTGTACAGATTCCACTTCACAATTTTATTTAAGAGGGCGCACAAAGCTAAGTGGCACCCTCATTTTGTTTTTATTAATAACGCTGAATTTAAGACCAATTCCAAAAAATACGCTCTATAGTGCACTGAAGAACCATATTTACGTTTTTTTTAAACATATCTTGTATTTATTATCTATGACAAGAAATCAAAATTTTAATTATTGCTTATTGTGGCCACTTATAGCAATAATCAAAAGTATGACTAATTCTACATAAATAATAAAAACAGAATATGTCTCAAAAAACATAAATATGGTTCTTCAGTGCCCTATAGAGCGTTTTTTTTGGAATTGGTCTTAAATACAGCGCTATTAATAAAAACAAAATGAGGGCGCCACTTAGCTTTGTGCACCCTCTTAACCCTTCGAAACCCGGGTGGTCGTATACGACCGCGAAACGTATGGGAAAACGTATATAACGGGTTCTGACTGCTCAATAATGTTTTTTACTGACCGGTTTCGCCTTTACGGCATTATCAAGGTATTTTATACAACATATGGCGGTCCCGTGCAATAAGTGATAGTGGGTGTTGTGGGTAATCCACAGAGGTTACTAGTAGTAGTGAAGTGGGATCCGTACAAGTGAAAGTATTAACATTAACGAATCGTCTTCAAAATTCCACCAAGTGCCTACAATCAACAGTATCAACATAATATTTGTTTGCGCAAAAATGTAGGTACATAATAAGGTGACATTTGAACAGTTTCCAGTGTACATTTTGCCTTTTCTAAAGGCATGCCAATTATAAAAGAAACTAAATACTGCTATTAGTCTAAATTGTTGTCAGATAGTAATTATTATTTATTTTTTTATTATTATTATTATTAATATTTAATTAATATTATTTAATAACATTACTCGCAATACATTGTAATGTCCAATATATATCAAAGAATGTCATTTAAATAGTCATTAATTGAATAATAACATTTCTGCGATAAAATTAAATACAATTTTTGCTTAAAATCACTTATAGTCAAGTCTTTGATATTTTTTGGTAGCTTATTATATATACAGCTTATTATATATAGCTTATTATATAAGTACCTTCATGTCACAGAAAACCGCAGCCAAATAACAACTACCTAGAGTTGTTGTGTCCTGCATGTGAGTACCTAACCAGTACGCTCCTAAAGACTTGCTGAGTTAGCAGCAGAGGTGGCATCGAGCGATCCATAATGTGTTATAAGCGTTTATAGGCTACGGTAGCCGTTTTACATCAGGTGGGCCGTATGCGTGTACGCCTCCCGACATTGTATAAAAAAGGAGCCTTAGAAACCGGCGAGCGTGCATGAGAAGAACAATGAATGTTAAAGAAGCGAGTGAGGTGTGTTAGGATCGAGTCATGTGGTCGCTCGGTTCTCCCTGCCTACCCCGTCAGGGATTTGGAGTGAAGTTATAGATAGATAAATACCCTGTAAGTCTAGGGCACTTCACTCTTAGGCAAATTCACTGTCATATTTCTCGTAATGTTTTCTCATGTTCCTAATCATTGACTACGCCGATGTCTGCTGTCTGATCTGAACGAAGTACGTCTCGATGAGCTGAATCAGAGTATCAATAAGAATATTTGGTAAATTCGATCATGTCTCTCCCCATTCACCAGCGCAGGTAATAACAGTTACTCTGTTATATCCACTTTACGTAATCATCGCTCTTCTGAATACTTGAACACAAAGACAACCAGTTGAGAATGCGCAAGCTTGCATTGCCAGAGGAACACCTGGCTCGTCAATTATATAATGATTCAATATATATATTTTTTTAATTTGTCGGCCATTTTGACCATGTTCCTTAAGAGATAGGAACGGTGTTCCTAAACATTCCTCTTCTGCTTTTTTTATGCTGAATCCGAATCTGAAGTCAAAATTCGAATATTCGAAAAAAAAGCGACAGACACACGCACACAGACACACACACAGACAAACATATAGATTTCATATAGAAACGGTGCTCCTGAAACTATAATAAATATAGAACGAAGAAGAATAGAAGTACGCTCAGTAGCGACCGAAGTTCGTTCGCTCTATTTAATAAATTTCGCACAAAACCTCAACTTAAATTCCGTCAGGTAAAAAACCTATAGTGATTGGACGCGCCCCAATTTGTTAGATTGCATTCAAAGTCGATCATTTGTCCCCGTCCGTCGGTTCGTCAGTATAAAACGTCCAGTTTTTTTCCTGTCAGTCGGTCATCTGAATATCGGTGATTGTTTTCACTGTGCCACGAAATAATTGTTGTTTAGTAAACTGCATGCAAGTATTTTGGGGTAAGTTTACCAACATCCATAATGCTTCTGTAACTACTTGTAAATATAATTTAGTTTTATATAACGGTACAATAAAAAAAATCAATTAATAATTTTAAAAGCCCCCGACGTAAAATTGATTGAAAAAAGCTTGAAATAAAAAATCTAAAACCCACGACGTTAAAGCGTAATATGGTTAATAAAATATTAAGTACAAATAGAATTTATAATAATTTCAAATGTCCGCGGAACAGCCACATGGAAAATATACTGGTACATACCACTCAGTATGTAGTACAGTATTTATTTATTTATTGTTGATTGCGAGTATATTACAGATGTTAAATAATACAATTCAATTGATCAATTTCACAATCAACATTTAGAAGGTGTACAATGTACAGTGTTAATATTCGTATTAATTTATAATGTCAAAAAAGAACATAATCGAATACAATCTCTAATAGTTTTAATAATGTAATTTTGATATACCTAATAAATAATGTCTTGGGTTTATAAATTTATTTCATTTAAGTGTTTTTCAGGTTACAATATCCTTTGGGGTTTTTAAAGTTTTTAATTTATATTTTATTTGTGGCTTTGTTCAATATTCATTGTAAATGCAACACATTTGTTTAGTTATTAAACTACCTTATTAAAAATAGACTTTACTGTTTTGAAGAATCAAGAAACGTATGAATTGTAGCGCCCTTCGGCGGTCTGTAACATTAAAATTTAGCTAAGAACATGCTAAAGAATGAGACTTATACGATGCGAAAAACCGGTTTAAAATCGCCCTAGCTGTTTCCGAGGAAAATGTTAACAGCTACACACAAACACCTCATATTCCAGACACATGCATATCCGTGGTCGTCGCAGGTAAAAACAGAACATCGAGTACGTAACCTAGGTTAGGTAGGTTAGGTTATATACTCGATGAAACAGAATTATACAAAAGTGTTAAGACGCTTGAAACTAATTTTGTAACTTTTTTAACGGGACCAGCCCACCCTAAATTTCACAGACATCCAACGGCCGCCATAATGGCTACGAACAGTCAATTACGATCCTGGCGATGAAACTATGGTTGACTTGAAAATCAACGAATTTAAGCCGAAGAAATTACTGGAAGTGGGAAGTTGGAGATACGACTTTCCTCCTTGGCGAATTGAAACACAGCATGACAAAATGGATGAGTCTAAAAAGAAAGCTAGAAGACCAATTCCGGATTGCCGTGCATCAGTTTAATGAGCACTATGGGAAAGCTACGATTGAGCGTTTTTATATATCCAGATTGAATTCAGAAATACAGATTACAGAACCTTCTACATGGTTCTTACTAGTTGCAACTACATCAGAATAGTGCGCCACGCCGAATGTGACATGCAAGAAATTCAGCATTGAATCGCGCTCTTGGTGCCTAAGATCGCTAGCCTAGAGAACACGTACTGTTTGCCCAATCTCGTCATTTGCCAAAGAATACTTCGGTCGACTTTAAAAGTTTAAATTAAAAGAGAAAAAGTTACAATTTCCATATCCAAAAATTGAGCAATGAGGAAATTCGCTTCATTTTTTATCTGAAGGTTGAAAAGAATAGATACAAATGCCGCCCTTTAGAAGTCTCCTGCCCGTTTTGTCATTCAAATAATTCAAGTACTTCGACAATGAGGTTGGAAAGTCTACGAATCTTTACGATCGTCAATTTTTAGGAAATTAAGGGATGATTTATATTCATGTTTAATGATAGAAGCGAGACGATGTATTTCTAAGGCCACCGGTAATACGCCTGCTACAGCAGACAATGCCTTCGTGCTTGCATAGAAATAGGAAAGGAATATTCGAAGCATGAGACTTATAGTGGCTATCATACGCGGGCCTGACATTATGTATAATAAAAAAAATACATAAATACCGCTTGGAGATTGAAATTGTTGTGCAGAATTTACTTTTGTTATGGATGTAAAGAAATAATCATATTCAATATTCTAGAGGTATCCCAGCGTGTTTCGGAAGTACGATCGAATAGACTAGACATTGCAAGTGCAACCTGAAGAGAGGTAGGACGCATCAAAGTAGCCCATCTGGGGAAGTAGCTCCACCTCACAGAAAACCGCAGCCAAGTAACAACTTCCTAGATGGTTGATGTGTTCTTGCGTGTGAGTGAGGTTACCAGCAATCTCCTAAGCCTTAGGATTCAAGCGTTCAAGGCTACGATAACCGATTTATATCAGACTAAGACAAACAGACGTGTTTATGCACACAAATATCCTGTGTGGGAATCGAATCCACGAGCGTAGAAGTCTACAGCCTTACTAACCACTGCGCCACCGAGCTCGTCATTATTATTGGTTTGTGAATCTAGATACATTGTGAATGTAGTAGATCGCATTTGCTGTAGATTCCTAGTGTCTGCGGGTAGACCTCGGGACTAAAACTACGCCTGCCATCGGATTGTGATCGGCCATTCACATCGCTTAGTGTAAGCGGATTAAAAACAATTTCGACGCACGTGTTAAGCCTCATTCGGATCTGCGAATGAATGTTTACAAAGAGTGTTAGGACGAATTCGGGATCGTGTCAAAACATTTGGCCAGAACTCGAAGTACTAATGTACATTCAAAGGGTATATACTAATCTAGATAAAAATCTTTTACTGTATACACACTTCTACATATACAAACTCGATTCCATATATTTAGCTATGTATTCTTTCTATATGATAACGCCAATTCCTTTGCGGGGTATGCAGAAAAAAAGCCGTCAAGTGCGAGTCCGACGCGCGGTCTAAGTATTCCGCAAAAAAATATTTTCCCAAATTATTGTCCCAAAAGAAGTTTTTTTTTGTGAGGGACCTACAAACTTACGTTTTCGGAGTTTTTCCTATACTTGTGCTACATGACATTGTTTCATATCAAATTTCATGATTCTAAGTCAACGGGAAGTACCCTAAAATTTTGATTCCTTTGCGAGTATCAAAATATAAATGTAAACGAGGCATAAACAGCCGTATCTTTTGATTGCGTTGACTAAGAATTTTGATTCTATCATTGCTCGAAGGGATTGCAGATCCGAGTATTTGATATTAATTTCAGCTTGATAGCTCCACCCGTTCCGGAGAAAAAGGGTCTTGACAGAGAGACAGACAGACAACAAAGTGATCCTATAAGGGTTTCGTTTTTCCTTTTAGGGTACGGAACCCTAAAAATATTATGCAGACATGATACATAGGTACACGGTCAGCATTATGTGCCAAACGTTGCAGTACAAGCCTCTCACAAAGTACAAAACAAAGTATAAAAAATTATTTATTTCCACCCGCGTTTCGTATATCCCTCCGGGGAGCAGAGGGATTTCTGCCACCCTGAGTATTCGAAATTCGCATCAGACAGTTTCATACAAAAGTTGGAATGGTCCCTGTGCGTGCGCAATACCCACTCTTCCGTTCAATGAATTCTCAATGAGATTTATGTGCGAAATTCATGGAGACCAAATATGCCTGTCGATTGAATATTGTCAAAGCTATAACAACTGCCGTCAATCCACACCAATAATAACCAGTTGAGAATGCGCAAGCTTGCATTGCCAGAGGAACACCTGGCTCGTCAATTATATAACAATTTAATTTTTTTTTAAACTTTGTCGGCCATTTTGACCATATAACTTAAGAAATATGATATTGGTTTGTAAGACATTCCTATTCTACTTTTTAATTTACTTTTCGAATCTGAAATAATAATATATATATTTTTTTAGTTTGCCGGCCATTTTGACTATGTTCCTTAAGAGATAGGAGGTTGGTTTTTCAGACATTCCTATTCTACTTTTTATGCTGAATCCGAATTCGAAGTCAAAATTAATAAAAAAATACTCGACCAAAAGCGACATACGCGCACAGAGACAAACGCACACACAGTCAAACATATATAGATTTGATATAGGAGCGATGTTCCTGAAAATGCGAGATTAGTGCAGTCAGAGTTTCTTGAGTATATAAAACGTAAAAATAAAAATATTTCAGATTTATAGAGGATTGAGAGAGGAGGAACTTCTATGCATTTCATAATATTTATCGTATTACTGTGCACGCGTCCACAATATAAATCGTAATATTGTGCAAGAGTTTCTCGTATTTATCGTAGTAGGTAATGTCGTGTGGAAATTACTGCTATAAACATTGTGGATCCATAATATTTATCATAGAAATGTGCATATAGCCGATAAGACCTTACGGTTCCCAACAGTCAGAGTGTCTTCTTCGTTTGTTATGTGTATATTGCACTTCAAGATATTAAATCTATACAGATAAATATAATTGGAGTGTCTGTTTGTAATATTAAAATAACCGCTTTTTACTAAATGCATATGGATGTATACACGGTACATATACCAAAATGAATATTTTTACTATTTTTGTCTGTCTGTCTGTTTATTCCGGCTAATCTCTGAAACGGCTGGACCGATTTTGACGGGACTTTCACTGGTAGGTAGATGACTGTTCAGAGCACAATATAGGGTACTTTTTATCCCGTAAATATTTAGGGTTCCTAAAACATCGGTCGGTAAAATATGAAAAACTGTATCTATAACTTCACGCCAAATCCCTTGCGGGGTAGGCAGAGAGAACCGAGCGCCACGTGACTCGATCCTTACATATCTCACTCGCTTCTTTAACATTCATTGCTCTTCTCATGCACGCACGCCGGTTTCTAGGGCTCCTGACATCACCTTCTGATAGAACACGACCAATTTGGTCATGGTAGGTAAGTCTTGGCCTTCCCCGGCTCCTACATCCTTCCACTTTTGCATTGTATATCTGCTTCGTCATTCTTTCATCTTGCATTCTTTCTACATGCCCGAACCATCGGAGCATGCCTCTTCTTATTTTAACACCGACGCTCTCTTTCAGACCAACTCTATTTCTAACATCATCATTGCGAATACGGTCTACGAGCCTTACGCCACAAATTTTGCGCAGCGCTCGCATTTCAACCGCGTTTATTCTACTTTCATGCTCTTTCTGCCATACCCAACTCTCGCTTCCATAAGTTAGCGTTGGGACCAACACTGCATTGTGTATAGCGAGTTGTGCCTTCTGGCTCAGGATTTTACTGCCAAGAAGTTTTCCCAACGCTCCATTCACACTATTCCCAGCCCTCACTCGTCTTTCCACATCTGCGGTGTACCTTCCATCCCTGCTGAAAGCGCATCCAAGATATACAAACTCATCCACTTGTTCCAACACTTCATCATCAATCGTAATCCTTACATTAGTTCTGGATTCTTCTCTTTCAAATACCATTATCTTTGTTTTCTTCGCATTCAGTAGTAAGCCTTTCTCCATACAGTCGTCTTTCATCGCTGTGACCAGTGTTTGCAGTTTAGATGGTGTATCTGCTAATAGCACGGCATCGTCTGCATACAGCAGACAGTTCACCACTTGGTCACCCATGCGCAATCCCACATTCGTTGACCTTATTCTCTGCAGACAACTATCGAGATACAGGATAAACAGCCTAGCAGATAGCATGCAACCCTGTTTGACATCAAACCAGGGTGACATGCCACCGTCTATCCGCACACATGCTGAGCAATCCTTGTAAGTGGACTGCACAGCACGGAGCAGTGAACCGTCAATCCCATATTTCGGCAATATGTCCCACAGTTCCTGTCGCACAACCCTATCAAAGGCTTTCTCAAGATCCACAAAACCGCAGAAAACCTTCCGGTCTATGGCCAGATGCTTCTCTACGATATTGCGGAGCGAGAAAACTTGATCCGTACATCCCCTTCCATTTCGGAAACCTCCTTGTGACATAAAATAACTACGCATTTTTTATGTAATAAAAATAAAATAAATATACGTTGCCACCCGTAAAGGTTAATAGATGGCGCTATATGATAATTGAATCGCTCTATGATTGCATCTAAGACTCTGAACTTTGTTTTTTTTTTAAACAGAAAGAATTTGGGGTCTATAGAGAAAAAAAGGCTACTAAAAGCCAAATCTCATGCGTGCGAAGCCGCGGGCTTCAGCTAGTATTGAAATAAAAAAATCCCAAAGTTACTTGCTTGGTTAGTCTGCGTGTCCATCCGTTTCGTTTCAAATAAAAAAATCGAAACAATTATACAACACAACGTAGAATCATGATAGTGAGGCTGTGCAACCTCATTGTCGTGGTTAAATCATGATGCGATAGCTAGATGTCGAAAATCAGAGTCATCTAGCAAGATGTCCGGCAGGCGTCGCTCTCTCTCGTCACTATGGTGACCTCTGAGCGCGCGCGAAACGTGTAAGCGCCATGAAAATCACGGTGCTTTTGACCTTTTGGTCGCGAGAAAAATAAGAAGCGATTTAGTCCTGTATCTTCGAATCTTGGGATATACATCTTAACTATTTCAGCGCTGCAGCGGACATTAGTTTTAATTATTACCAAAATGGAGCAAGACTTTTACTTAGGATAGCTTCTCTAGCACATAATAACTCACATGTCACAACATATTTTTATTCAGTATAGTATATATTATATTTATATATATATTTATATATTCTTCATCTGCGACTTAGCGGTTGACTGTTTACTCTTTTACTTAGTGTAAATTATAAATTTACTTAACAAAATTAAAATTAAATTAAAACCTGAGTAGCTATATTTACGTTTTGTAAGTTTATAAAAAATTAAAATATATCGATATATCGGACGACTTATGCGAGGCAGATTGTAAAATAAAGGTCTGTTTTTCCAGCCGCAGTCACTGCTAAATATGTAACTAAATATGTAATAATGTCATGTATCTTGTTTAAACAGGCATATATGGTAGGGTTGTTCCTTTATAATTAGATTCTATTAATTTATTATTAAATTTCTCTAAGGGATCGAATCCGGAACGAAGAAATTCGATGGAGAACTAAAGTAGTCGACATATAGCTCTCGGAATCGGCAAACTGAAGTGGCAGTGGGCCGGCCACATCTGTCGAGTCAGCGATGGCAGATGGGGCAGGAAAGTCCTGGAGTGGTGGCCGAGCATTGCACGACGAGGCGTTGGACGCCGCCCTCTAGATGGACCGATGATATAAAAAAAGCGGCCGGAAGCGGCTGGATGCGGAAAGCGGAGGATCGCATATGGTGGAAGGCATTGGGGAAGACCTATATCCAACAGTAGATAGATACAGGCTGATGATGATGATTAAATTTTAATTAATTGTGCCAAATGTGACGTATGACGTACAGACATGATTCCCGTACCAAAATTTAAAAGAACATAACACTTAGCGGCAGTTACGATGCAGCCAAAGAAAAGGATGGGGGATACTTATCTTTTTTTTATATAACTATTTTTATAAACAAGCATACGGCCCGTATTAGATGGTAAGCGATCACCGCAGCCTATTGAAGCTCGCAACACCACGGGGATGTTACTCGCGCGCTGCCAATCTTGTGATCTAAGGGTGTTTCGTCACAGTACCCAGTAATTTCTCTGCCATATCTCACGCTTCAAACCGGAACACAGGTATATAAATATATCTGCTTGGCAGTAGAAATAGGAGAGACAGAGGTACCCACGCAGATGACTTTTGTACAGTCTCCCTCGATATAATCTCTTGATTTGTAAGGAAACTCAGTAAAGGCCGGAATGTTTACCATTTTTTATCTCATCTCGTTGAACGCCCTTATGATATCTCAAAGCCGTATGATCGCGTCTGGTATCAGAATCTCATGCATGTGCTAGTTTTTCGCGCCTTTTTTCTTGCAGTCTTACCATTATCACTATTTCTTCTGCATATGTGTACGATTTTTTCTGATTAAAGTCATGGGAGTTCAAAGGCAAACTGTTTTTTATTCTAGGTCTGGAGACATACGATCCACCTGATATAAAGCGACTGCCACAGCCATCTTAAACACACTAACCTAACACAGCTATTAGCTTAGAAGCTTACTGGTACGCAATCACTCGCAGGAACACAACAACTCTCCATGGAGTTGTTATTTTCTGCAATTCTCTGTGAGGTGAATGTATTTTCTCAGATAGGCTGCTTTAATGTATCCCACGACTCCCAGGTCTTTGAAATATCAAATATTTAAAATAATAAATTTTATGCCCGAGACTGCAACCATCTTTACCACAGTAAATGCATAGTTTGACGAGTTCAGTGGCGCAGTGGTGAATGAAGGGACACCAACGCTCGTGAGTTCGAATCCCACACTGAAATGCATTTGCGTGCATAAACATGTCTATTTGTCTTGGTATGGATGTTTTTAAGAGAGGTAGGGCTCATCAAACCAGCCTGTCTGGGGAAGTACCTCCACCTCACAGAAAATCGCAGCCAAATACACAGATACAACACAAGGTACAACTTCCTAGAGGGTTGTTGTATTGAGTAAGGTCACCAACGTCACCAGTAAGCTCCTAAGAATTTACTGTGCTAACAGCAGAGGTGGCGTCGCGCGAGTGATACTTAATGTATTACAAGCGTTCATAGGGTACGGTAACCACTTTACATCAGGTGGGCCGTATGTTCGTATGCCTCCCGACGTTGTATAAAAAAATGGCGGGGGCACAGAAAACACAGCGGTAGGAATGTGTGATGATCCTGTGCCGAAAAAAAAAGCAGAGTTGTATTTCGAGTCTTGAAAATTAATAACTTCAAACATCGCCGCTGCAATAATAGCAGAATATAAAATGAAAGATACACTTAAACCCTCGCTTTAGTGCCAAAGATCACAAAAGATAGAGAAAGTCTTTGCGATAAAAGACAATATTAAAATTTATCTCTTCTGACGACAATAATCCAGCTAGATATTGCTTACATTAATATCAATGGAACATTCTCGGGCGGACTCTGTATTCATTGATTATACAAAGATTCTGAATATTCGCTGTGGGAAAATTTACTTGAGAGCTCGATGGCGTCGTTCCGCGTGTCATTTGAACCGAACACGCAAGTTAAGCAAAGTCGACCGCAGCCTGTCTATGGATGGGTTCTTCTACCTCGAGTTTCTCCGTGCTTCAGAGGTTAAGCTTATGTTGGTATTACTTTTATGTGATCTAGTGACAATGGAGTGGATAAAGGGAAAACAAAACAATACCTAACAAATTGAACTACTACCATTTCAATATTTCTTTATTATACTACTAAGGTAGCAAACAAGCGTACGCAATACATTTATAGGTACATTATACACCATATCAGCTAGGACCTTGCGATTCGGTTCAGAGACGAGGTAAAAAAATTGTCGACGATCCTAAGCCGGCTGTAACGAGCCCTTAAGTTTAAGGGGAGATTTTGTCTTACTTTGTGTGATCTACCGATTGTACAACGGGTTGTGTTCTGAAGAATTATTCGATATGATGCCGATAGCTACGAGTACTTTTTATAACCGCACCGTTCGCCGTTGGCGAGGAGTTCACCCTCATACACTGGAACCGCAATGGTTGCATATTTGCAGTAGAATTTCTTCTTTTAACCTGTACGGTTCCAGATAAGTTTTCTTTCGAATACACTCAAGTTGGGGAATCAACTCCCAACCGTGGTTTCCCCAAGGAACTACAGCCTAGGGTACATCAAGAAAGGCGTGAAGAGGTTTTAACATGGTCAGCCACGACTCATGTGTTGCTAAATTCCATAGGCTACTGCTTACCATCATGTACCATCACAACTTTGACGAGCTCGGTGGCGCAGTGGTGAAACGCACTGTTATGTTACTTTAACACCAACACTCGTGGGTTCGATTCCCACGCAGGACAAACATTTGTGTGCATGAACATGTCTATTTGTCTTGACCAGGGTGTTTTTGAGAGACGAAGAGCGCATCAAAGCAGCCAGCAAATGACAACTACCTGCAGGATTATTGTATTCGTACGAGTGAGGTCGCTAGTAAGCTCCTGAGTTAGCGGAAGAGGTGACATAGCGTAAGCGTTCATAGGCTACGTATTAACGCTACTTTGACACCAACGTTCGTGGGTTCGATTTCCACACAGGACAAACATTTGTGTGCATGAACATATCTGTTTGTCTTATACTGGGTGTTTTCCATGTGTCATACGTATGTATTTACAAAAAAAATGTATGTACGTATGTGTTTTGTTTATAACACGAGTTCCGTTTACTTTGGGGCTGGATGGCGCCGTGTAATTTGTCTGGAAACATTATATATTAATATTATCTACATTAGGTAATTCCCCCAAACAATTCCCCGGACAAAACCGAACCAATCTTAATTGTTTTCCGTTACAGTTTGACGTCATTAGTTCCCCATTAGGGCGTGCAACCCCCATAGGCACGTACTCCTTATTAATCTTAATTATTTTAATGTGCCTTACGTGTGTAGCCCATTGAATATTTGTCGTTATGTCCGATTCTTATGGTAACCTCTGTTTCGACTGTTTTTTATATACGTCGGGGTAAAATTCTAGAAATACAGTATCACTCGCACTTTGATTTCCTGCTAAACCAAGCAACTTTTCAATAGCTCCCTGGTAACTTAACTCTACATAAATAAATAATAAATAAAATAAATATTGTCGGACAAATTACACAGCGCCATCTAGCCCCAAAGTAAGCGAAGCTTGTGTTATGGGTACTAGTATATGTATACATAGAAAATACCTAGACCAATATAAACAGATATGTTCATGCACACAAATGTGTGGGAATCGAACCCACGAACGTTGGTGTCAAAGTAGCGTAATAGCGCGCTTTACCACTGCGCCACCGAGCTCATCATCCTACGATGACTTGAAGACCATGAAATACCATAACTACCGCAGTATTTCTTTGTATCTCGTTATCAAGAACCACTTAAAGATGAATTTGGTTGAGTTTGCATGGTGTAGAGGTATACATTACCATTTACCTCCTTAGGGGTGGACTTTCGAAAACCCCTTTCTTAGTGGATACCTACACTTCATAAAGAACACGCCCTCACAATTACATGTGTCGAGGACCAGCGATTTAGGCTCTGCGTTGATATATCCGTCAGTCAGGACTTTGAATTTATATTTTTAAGAGAGATAGGGCGCATCAAAGAAGTACCTCCTCCTCACAGAAAACCGCAGCCAATAACAACTCCCTAGAGGGTTGTTGTGTTCCTGCGTGTGAGTGTGGTCACCAGTAAGCTCCCAAGGAGTTGCTGTGTAAGCAGCAGAGGCATCGCTCGAGTGATACTTAATATATTACAAGCGTTAATAGGCTACGGACCCACTTTACATCAGGTGGGGAGTATGCTTGTATGCTTCCCGATGTAGTAAAAAATATATATGTATAGATTATTCCTACCTTCTCTATTTTTTTTAATTCTACCTTTTGTCAGAGCCTTAAGTAAAGAAAACATAACAAATTTCAGTAATCGTTTTGTATTACAGCTGAGACCGTCGAATTACCGTGTAATCACTTAACTTGTTTTTTCGCTTATATACAAATAACGATGCTATAAAGTTGCTCGAATTTTTAGTACCCTCCTATAGCACGATGTTCGTCTAATAACGTTAATATCGACCAGATTCATTAATATAGTACTATTAGCAAGGTCACGGTAATTAGAACCTTCTCTTTTGAGACTCTTTAAGAATTGCGCACGTGTGTACAGGTTACGATCGAGATGGGGGATTCTCGCTGTGCCCGCTACACCAACTGCGAGTACAGCTTTGACGAGCTCGGTGGCACAGTGGCAAAACACGCTTGTAGGTTGGATTCCTAAAAATGCGCGTCTGGGAAAGTGCCTAAAATCCAGCATTTATAGAATTCGCTATTGGTAAAATCTCATAATAAAAGTCGTTTAATTTTGTACAACGTCAGTACGCAATATACGTCACGAAATGTAAATCATTTCAATGAAATTTGAATCCGTGTAAATTTCAATTTCGGTTCAAAATGATTTCTTCTTCTTAATTCCTGAGATTTTGACTCGAAACATTCTCGAGAGCTTCGCGAATTTTTTCCGACGAATATATTAATTATATGTTATGTAATTGCAAACATTAACTAATTTTAACGAATGTGGAGTATGAAGCGCGTGTTAAATACACGCACCTAATATTCCACATTCGTTAATTTAAAATTAAAAAAAATAAAAACATGAAGATACAGTTGTAAAATCACTTACTATCGTTTTACGGGTAGTATTGAAACTTCAGAATTTTGTTTGAAAAGCTGTTCCAATGTGTTATTCAGCGGAACTTCTGAAGCTGGAATCTAGATTTAAGAAAATTTTGAAACGATTCTAAATATAAGACTTGTGCTGTATGAACATAGACCCTTTGCGAATACTCCTCTGGACTACAAATGGAAAAGAAACAGATATTTTCCTTTTTTTATACAATGTCGGGAAGCATACAAACATACGGTCCATCTGATGTAAAGCAGTTACAGTAGCCTATTAACGCTTGTAACATACATCACTCGCGCAATGCCTCCTCTGCAGCTTACACAGCAACTCCTTAGGAGCTTACTGGTGATCTCACTCACACGCAGGAACACAACAACCCTCTAGGGAGTTATTTGGCTGCGTTTTTTTTAAGGGTGAAATACTTCCCCAGACGGGCTTCTATGATGCGCCCTACCTCTCTTAAAACATCCAGACCAAGACAAACAGACATATTCATGCACACAAATATTTGTCTTGTGTGAAAATTGAACCCACGAGCGTTGGTGTCAAAGTCGCGTCATTCACGACGGAGCCACCGAGCTAGTCAAAAAAAAAATCTGTAGCTAGAATCTAGAACGATTTAAATTTAAGACTTGTGCTGTATGTACGAGTACATAGACCCTTCGCGAATACCCCTCCGGACTACAAATGGAAAAGAAGCTGGTATTTTGCTTTACTTGGTGTGACGAATTTTCTATTCGAAAGAAAAGTCTCCGTGAGCCTTGCTGGTGAGTTCACTCACACGCAGGAACACAACAACCCTCCTTAGTAGTTATTTGGCTGCGGTGTTCTGTGGGGAGGTAAGAAAATTTTGAAACGATTCTAAATGTAAGACTTGTGCTGTATGAACATAGACCCTTTGCGAATAGTCCATTGGACTACAAATGGAAAAGAAACAGATGTTTCCCTTTATTTTATACAATGTCGGGAAGCATACAAGCATACGGTCCACCTGATGCAAAGCAGTTACCGTAGCCTATTAACGCTTGTAACATATATCACTCGCGCAATGCCTCCTCTGCTGCTTACACAGCAACTCCTTAGGAGCTTACTGGTGCCCTCACTCACACGCAGGAACACAACAACCCTTTAGGGAGTTATTTGGCTGCGGTTTTCTGTGAGGTGGAAATACTCGTACTTCCGCAGACATGCTGCTTTGACGCGCCCTACCTCTTTTAATTTCTCTCGTACTGCTATGCCTACCCCGTAAGGGACTTGGTGGGAATATATAGATAGAACTGTCCCAGCATTGTCCGTGCATTGGGTGTTAGCTGAACACACAGCGGATGTTGTTTTAGGACTTGTGAGGTAAACACGGGCCTTTTGACAACTATTGGATTGGTCACTTCCTTCATTAAAACATCGTGTGTGGGTTTTGTTTCCTTTAAATTCTGGATGTTTATGGCTGATTACTCTTCCAGTTACGATTATACTATGATGCGCCCTACCTCTCTTTAAACATCCAGACCAAGACAAACAGACATGTTCATGCACACAAATGTTTGTCTTGTGTGGGAATCGAACCCACGAGCGTTGGTGTCAAAGTAGCGTTAATACGTAGCCTATGAACGCTTACATGCAATTTGATCTAACCTGCTTTGTGTGCTTCCGCCACCAATTAGTTCATGCGGCCTAGCGCCCAAATGTCAAAGTCAAAGTCGCGTCATTCACGGCTGCGCCATCGAGCTCGTAATAAACTCACCTACCACCATCAACTTGGTTGTGTTTTATCAGGTGATGTCGGGAGTTGAAGGGGCATGGCCTTCGCGGCGGCGGCTCCATTTTTTTTTAATTAGAGCAGGGCAAACGAGCATGTGGGTCACCTGATGGTAAGTGGCCACCACCGCCCATAGACATCAGCAACACCAAAGGGTCACTGATCCGTTGCCAGCGTTTTTAGGGAAACATAGGCTCTTTTCTTGAAGGCACCGGTATCGTATTTGTTCGGGAACACCGCTGAGGGTGGTTGATTCCACAATTTCATCGTACGTGGTAGAAAATGCCTCAAAAAGCGTACTGTAGTGGATTGCCTCTCATCAAGATGGTGAAGGTGAAATTTAAGTTTGTGGCGAGTGGTACGATAGTGGAACTCAGCGGCTGGTATTAAGTTGAACAGCTCCTCTGAACACTCCCCGTGATACAACTTGTACAGTGCACAAAGAGAAGCATGGCCTGGGCATGTACCACTAAATCATATTTATCACTTGCTTGGCGGTGAAGGAAAATGAACCAAGAAATTATATTTCGAATGAGGTGTGACCTAAACTAGGAAAGATCTGGATTTCCCTTTAGGTTGTGAAGACCTGATGGTAGTCGCTCCAGATAACAATAAGTGTCTTCGCCAAATCTTTAGGCTTCGGTAGCGGACCCCGTTAATCCTAATGGATTAGGGAACAGAATAACGCGGAGTAGAAGAAAGGGGTTGGGAGCCGAACGAACGGCGAGCGTCCATGACATGAGCTGTGAATGTTAAAGAAGTGAACGACGTGTGTAAGGACCGCGTCTTGGGGCGCTTCTCTCAGCCTACCCCTATAGATTACCAACGCCAATTGTAAACCTATTTAGTTTACAATTGGCGAAGATATCGCGTTCATTAACATTCACACAAAACAGAGAAAACGCGTCCAAACAATTCGAGTGGGGAAGTATCTCAGCTAAATAACAACTCCCTGGAGGGTTGTGTTCCTGCGAGTAAGTAGGCTTACTAGTAAGCTTCTAAGGAGTTGCTGTGTTAGCAGCAAGGGTAGCGTCCCGCGAGCGATATTCAATGTATGGCAAGCGGTTATACGCTACGGTAACTATCCTACAAAAAATATGCATACGTCGAATTGAGATCTTCCGTTTTAAAAGTCGGTTAAAATTACTTGCCACTAGCACAAAATACTCTTTGCCATGTCGTGTTCTCGTTGGCCTGTTTGTACATTTGCTCGCTGGTCGCCAGCGCTAATGACCGGGGCCGTCAATGCCGGCATTATACTCGACATGTTGACGGCTGTGCCATATAATATTATATATATTATATCTCATACACACAGGACCTGCTAACTTAACTATACATAGCTTGTCGTAGTTAGTTATAGAACAGATATTGATCAGACTGGCAGAGCAGTGATAGCCCTGTAGACAAAGGGACTTGCAGAGCAGTGATAGCCCTATAGACAAAGGGACTTGCAGAACAGTGATAGCCCTGTAGACAAAGGGACTTGCAGAGCAGTGATAGCCCTGTAGACAAAGGGACTTGCAGAACAGTGATAGCCCTGTAGACAAAGGGACTTGCAGAGCAGTGATAGCCCTGTAGACAAAGTCCTATTGACCAAATGGGCCCCGGTTTGAATCCTGGCACGCGAAAGTCAATAAAAACTGTAAAAAGTGCGTGTTCGTACGTACATACGTACGTAAGAAAAAATAACTCCTAACCAAATTCGCGTACGAGTTATGAACCTGTGATATGTTGACAGACGGACGGACAGTATAGTGCCAGAAAGCGTTCCGTCAGTACGGAACCCTAAAAAATGGTATAAAACGTCTCGGGAAACGGAAAAAGTAAACAATACAAATATGAATTTAGACTTTTTGATTAGCTTCCCATAAAACTTTAAAAAATAACAACTTAAACCAGTTGAGAATGCGCAAGCTTGCATTGCCAGAGGACATAGTAAAATTGTTTTTACTATGCAGAGGAACACGTGGCTCGCCAATTGTATAACAATTCAATTTTTTTTTTAATTTGTCGGCCATTTTGACCATGTTCCATGACCATGTTGAGATAGGAACGGTGTTCCTGGACATTCCTATTCTACTTTTTTATGCTGAATCCGAATCTGAAGTCAAAATTCGAATATTCGAAAAAAAACGTACACACAGACAAACGCACACCCAGCCAAATATAGATTTCATATAGGAACGGTGTTCCTGAAAAGTAGGTAAAAATGTATCTGAAAAAAAATATGTGACATAATCGATTTCGAACATAATGCCATATATGATATATGATATATAAATGTGAATTGTGTTCACAATCGATTTTGTCATATATACCATTCAGGGATTAACATTGTTTGACAAAATTGCTATATTCCTTTTGTATTTTGCTTTGTTTGTAAATTAATTCCTGTTTGATTGTTGAAATATGTCGCTTGTTTATGAAAATAGAATACACGTGTACTAATTACTCCAGATGTTGTCGACTTTTACAATAGTCGCACTTACAAGCGTTTATAAAAGCAAGTAATCATTTTAAAATACCACCACAAACACCCAAGAAGAAGTAATGGATGACGAAGTTTTGTGACGGGCCGTCAACTTAGCGACGATCACAAAGCCTTCTTAGCAAAACATGTTTACAGCTGCCGGCTTGTCCCGGAGGGATATCTTTTTGACAAGCGAGTCACGGTGCCGCAAGCTAATTTGTAATATCACTCACTTTTACAAATGTACATTCTATTTTACGTTAGACTAGCGATTAAACACGGCTTTGTCCGTCCGTGGCGTATCTATCAAATTTTTCTCTGTTGTAAAAATCATAGTCATAAATGTATTTGCTAGAAAAGTAGGCATGTTTAAGTAGGTAATTGATACACGGTTAAATTGAGGTCCTCGTACATTTCGCCTTCAAATAAGACACGCAATAATTATTAAAAAAAGTGTGCTTTAGACGATACGACTGAAGTAAAACTTCGTGTCAAACAAGCATACGGCCTGCCTGATGACAAGTTACCGTAGGCTATGGGCATTTGCAACATTAGGGGTGTCACTCTTGCGTTGCCGACCCTGTAAGAACCTATTCACGCCTTTCTTGAAGAACCCCATACTGTAGTACCTTGGGAAACCCCCTGCATGGGAGCTCATTTCACAACTTAATAGTTCTCAGCAGAAAACTTCTCTGGAACCGCACAGTACGTGACCGTTGCGGTTCCAGTGCATGACGTCGGAGAGCTGTGCGATTATAAAACGAGGCTGTTGGCATAATGTCGAATAACTCCTCGGAACACAACCAAAGTTATTATCTAAAGTTAATTAATACCTCGTAAATCTACAAAATAATGACTGAGTGTACCTTGTGGCATTGTACCAGATGCTGGCAGCATTTCCGCACTGGATCGGAACACTGATGCGCTGAGCGTGGAAGCTACTAGCTCTTTGGCATCGACCAAACGTCTCGCTAGTTCTTCAAAAAGCGACTGCGCGCCTGGACCCCACGGACCAAGGGTCTCTACACCGAAAGCAACGTTGTTGTAGTCGGAGCCAAGACCCTTGTATTTATTGACATTTAAAAGTTCGGCCGCCTCAGCGAACCCGGGTTCCTTGGTGGTAGTGTGATGGTGTGATGGAGGTGAGAAGAAGCCAGTGTGTCAACGCAAGTTGCGTCCTACACTAAAACCTCACCCATTTTCCATGGAATCGTATAAAATTATATGTATACTTTTTTATTATTCAACGTTGGGAGGCATTGAAGCATACGATCCACCTGATATAAAGTGGTTACCGAAGCCTATGAACGCTGGTAATACATTAAGTATCACCGTTGCTAATACAGCAACTCCACACACGCCGGAATGCAACAACGCTGCAGGGAGTTGTTATTTGGCCGCGTTTTCCTGTAAGGTATTTCCCCAGATGCGCTCTACCTCACTTAAAAACAACCAGACCAAGACAAACAGACATTTTCATGCACACAAATGTTTGCTCTGTATGGGAGTCGAATCTACGAGCGTGGTGTCAAAGTCGCGACATTCACCACTGCGCCACCGAGCTCGTCAGGGTTAGTATTTATAATCCTTATACTGCGTCAATGGGCTGCTGTAATTTGCATCAGGAGGGCCTTATGAGTGCCGTCGCAGCTGTAAAAACATTATGCCAATCGGGTAACGTTGTGTTAAACATTTTCCTCAATGTTGCTAAACAGTGTTGAACCAAGAAAACCTGTGATATAACCGGGGAATAGGTAATTTATAACCGGTTGCCGTGAAATATGCGTCGGCAGTTTACCGGTTTGCGTGAGAAATGTCTATGTGCACAGGACAGCGGGGAAGAATGAGAAATTTACAAATATGTAAACGACTTTCTTTTTATACTACGTCGGGAGGCATACAAGCATACGGCCCACCTGATATAAAGCGGGTACTGTCGCCTATTAACGCTTGGGATGTCTATACAGATAAATGAAATTGGAGTGTCTGTTTGTAATATTAAAATAACCGCTTTTTATTAAATATAGCATATAAGCATATGGATGTATACACGGTACATATACCAAAATATTTTTTTTACAATTTTTGTCTGTCTGTCTGTTTGTTCTCGGGACTTTCACTGGCAGATAGCTGATATAATAAGGAGTAACTTAGGCTACTTTTATTTTTGAAATTTTATTTATTTTTATTAATATAAATACATAATAAAAAATAACTATTCCGCGCGGACGAAGTCGCGGGCACAGCTAGTATTAAATATATTAAGTATCACTCGCGCGATGCCTCCTCTGCTGCTTATACAGCAAACTCCTTGGGAGCTTACTGGTGACCTCACTCACACGCAGGAACACAATATAGGTTATTGGGTTATTGTGCTCCTGCGTGTGAGTGCGTTGTTATTTGGCTGCGGTTTTCTGTGAGGTGGAGGTACTTCGTCAGACGGGGCGCTTTGATGCCTACCTTTCTTAAAACATCCAGACCAAGACAAACAGACATGTTCATGCACACAAGTGTTTGCCTTGTGTGGAAATCGAACCCACGAGCGTTGGTGTCAAAGTCGCGTCATTGCCGACTGAGCCACCGAGCTCGTCAAATTTTTACTTACTTTATTTGTCGACTATATTTATAAATGCTTCTATTGATAGTTACTTCATCTAGATATAGGAATCTATTCCTACAGAGAGGGAACCTGCAAGTGACTTTAGCTTTATGTGACTTAGACTTTAAAAGGAGAAGGTCCTCAATTCGACAGTTTTTTTTTGTGTATGTTTGTTACGCGATCATCCGCCAATTATGAATTGATTTTGATAATTCTTTTTTTGTTTGGTAGGTCATACTTCAGTGGTGGCCCCATATAAATTTTATCGAAATTGACTCAGCGCTTTTTGAGAAAATCAACAAAAACAAAATTATTTTTTGCTTTTCAGTTCCTGGGTGTTTCTTGAATCTGTGTATATAATCTGTGTATATATTACACAGATAATGTATTACCACACATTATCTGTGTATATATTACACAGATAATGTGTGGTTCCCTTCAGTAAAAGTTTTTGAGGAGGACCTTTAATGTCTGTTTTTTTTATTTACACCACTAAGAAGCAAAAATAAATCATGTTTAAATAAAAAAAACCGCTTTCAAGAAACACCTAGTGACTGAAAAGCAAAAAATATTTGGTCACAATTACTTAAGATTTTTGGAGTCTATGCCAGCCGCATAATATACTGGCACATTGTTTTTTTAATGCGGTTTTTAGGGTTCCGTACATAAAGGGTAAAACGGAACCCTATTACTGAGACTCCGCTGTCCGTCCGTCCGTCCGTCCGTCTGTCACCAGGCTGTATCTCATGAACTGTGATAGTTAGACAGTTGAAATTTTCACAGATGATGTATTTCTGTTGCCGCTATAACAACAAATACTAAAAAATAGAATAAAATAAATATTTAAGGGGGCTCCCATACAAGAAACGTGATTTTCATTTTTGCTGGATATTGATAAAGGCAACAGGTAGACGCTTGAAATATTCACAGAATATTTAGTTACAAATTCACTTTAAGAATAAATAATTAAATTAAAATAAAACAAATATTTAAAGGGGCTCCCATACAACAAACGTGTTTTTTTTTTTGCCATTTTTATAGATAATGGTACGGAATCCTTCGTGCGCGAGTCCGACTCGCACTTGACCATTTTTTATTTATTTAAAAATATTGTTTTAGTAACAAGCTCGGTGGCACCGCGATTAGTAACATTACTTTGACACTAACGCTCGTGGGTTTAATTCCCACACAGGACAATTGTGTGCATGAACGTGCCTATTTGTCTTGGTCTGGATGCTCCATAGAGTTGTTATTTAGCTGCGTTTTCTGTGAGGTGGAGGTACTTCCCCAGA
Source organism: Pyralis farinalis (assembly GCA_947507595.1). NCBI lineage: Eukaryota > Metazoa > Arthropoda > Insecta > Lepidoptera > Pyralidae > Pyralis > Pyralis farinalis. Next base: position 27,914,641 of record OX382257.1, on the reverse strand, counting down.
CGGGCTGCTTTGCCGCGCTCTACCTCTCTTAGTCCCATAGTTTTCATTGCCCATTATTTGTTATTGTATATACTCGTACATGAAAAGAGAATGTAAAAGAAGCGAGTGAGGTGTGCGAGGAGTGCCTCTTGTGGTGCTCGGTTCTCTCTGCCTACCCCGAAAGGATCCTTGGGTGGAGATATAAATAGATAGATGTAGATAGCGTATAAGTGGCTTGCAATTGTCTCTATCATCAATCAATGCACCCTGCCAATTAGCAAATTTGGCTGCAGCCGGACTAGTCCGGTTTTGGAGTGATTTCAAATGTCTATTGTCATACCAAGCCTCGTATGATCGATTCCCAGTAAGGCTTTCCTGACGAAAGCTTGATTGAGAAAGTAACTCTATGTCACAGAAAATCGCAGCCAAATACCATGTCCCAGGAGAGTAGTTGTGTTCCTGCGAGTGAGTCAATTGCTAAGGAGTTGCTGTGTATAAGGATATAATAATACCAGAGGGAGACTTTGTACAAAAGTCGTCTACGTGGGTACCTCTGTCTATTTCTACTGCAGCTATACTTACATAGCTGTGTTCCTGTTTGAAGGGTGGGATATGGCAGAGAAATTACCGGGTAATGTGACGAAACATCCGTAGGTCACAAGATTGGCAGCGCACGAGTATCATCCCCGTGGAGTTGCGAGCGCCAATGGGCTGTGGTTACCGCTTACTATCTAATACAGGTCGCATGCTTATTTGCGAATCTAATTGTATAAAAAAAATATTAATTGCAACATGTGGTTATTCCAAAATTCTTTTATAGGTCGGTAACGCACGCCTTTAGCCCTTTAGTCTTGGAAGTGTCCTACCTACATACGCTTGCTATGAGGCAGGTATATTTGTTTGTCACCATAGTGGTATAAAATTTATGTAGAATATAAATACGGTAGATTTTGTATTCTAATGGTAAACTGTTTTTGGATGGAAAATGGATATTGCGTGCGTGGTGTACAAACATTTCCCTGTCAAAATGTTTGTGTACAAAGGATGCCTGTTTGACGTCGTACCTATATTTGATGTGGGGCTCAGGGTTCGAATCAATGCTAATCATACTGCTTTCACGAGGCTGATCAGTATATTTTTATACCTCAGGAGGCATACAATCATACTATCCACCTGATGTAATCAGATTAGACCGCCATTGTCATAATGAAAGCAAAGCTTGTACCATAGGCACTAGTTTTTTTTATACAACTAGATTGGCAAACAAGCATGCCCACATTAGATGGTAAGCGGTCACCGCAGTCTATTGACGCTTGCAGCACCACGGGGGTGTTACTCGCGCGCTGCCAATCTTGTGTCCTAAGGCTGTTTCGTCACAGTGCCCAGTAATTTCTTCGCCATATCTCACCCTTCAAACCTTAACTCAGCTATATAAATATAGTTGCTTGGCGGTAGAAATAGGTGAGACAGAGGTACCCACGCAGACGACTCTTTTGTACAAAGTCTACCTCTGGTGAAACATTACTGATGTAAATACCTAAATATATTTTATGACTATATACTTCCTTCCAGTGTCAAGAATACGCACACATCAAGACAAGCAAGAGGATTTTACATGGTCGGCAACGCACGATTGTCGCGAACGACCATAAGCTACAGTAACTGCTCACCATCAGGCAGTTTGTGCGCTTATTTAGCATATTAGTGGTATAAAAAAAGCGGCCAAGTGCGAGTCGGGCTTGTGCACGAAGAGTTCCTCACCATTATCTATGAAAACGGCAAATAATCACGTTTGTTGTATGGGAGTCCCCCTTAAATATTTGTTTTATTTTAATTTAATTATTTAAAGTGAATATATAACTAAATATTCTGTGAATATTTCATGCGTCTACCTGTTGCCGTTATCAATATCAAGCAAAAACGAGCAAAAAAATCACGTTTGTTGTATGGGAGCCCCCTTAAATATTTATTTTATTCTGTTGTTTATTTGTTATTATAGCGGCAACAGAAATACATTATATGTGAAAATTTCAACTGTCTAACTATCACGGTTCATGAGATACAGCCTGGTGACAGAACAGTGAACGGACGGACAGCGGAGTCTCAGTAATAGAGTCCGTTTTACCCTTTGGGTACGGAACCCTAAAAAAAGCTATGGTTATACACATGTTTGCGTTATGTGGAAATAGACGAACCTTCGTATTAAAGCCATTACTACTAAAAACATACTAAAACTCCATAAAAAGCAAGTATTGGGACAATTGAAACATCGCTATTTATACTAAAATATAATAGTATCCTCGACGTGCAAAAATAATAAATGAATAGTATTATTTTGACAAAAAAAAAACACTACACAATCGAAATCAAACAAAAACAACAAACAAAATCAACAAACTCCAGACAATGAAACCGAATATCTAAAATAAACAAACAACAAAATTCAATTAGAGTAGTTTATATTCATTTCAAACTAGCTCCCGCCCGTGCTTCCGCTCATGTGACGTTCGGCTTTTTAAATATTACAAAAGAAATCGAAGAAAAGAAAGAATTCAAATCGATTTCTGAATTCTATGTCTACTCACATACGGGGTTTTTTACTGGCAATATGGCTTACGATAAATAAGGAATAACAAAGTGTCAAAAACCCTAATCGGCGTGCATATATGAAAAGAGCTATGAATGTTAAAGAAGCAAATAAGTCGCGTAAGGATCGCGCTCGGGTGCCTGTCCTGCAAAGGACTTGGCTTGAAGATATTGTATAGTCAAGTATAGTACAGTATAGCATAGTATAGTAGACTAATATATATATATATATATAGTTTATATAGTATATATATATATATATATATATATATATATATATATAGTTTATAAAGTATAAATGACGAGCTCGTTAGCACAGCGGTTAGTAACGTTACTTAGAGACCAACGCTCGTGGCTTCGATTCCCATACAGGACAAACATTTGTGTGCATGAACATGTCTGTTTGTCTTGGTCTGGATATTTTCTATGTACCATAAGTATGTATTCTCAAAAAAAATGTATCATGTTTATCAGTTGTCTAGTACCCATAACACAAGCTTCGCTTACTTTGGGGCTAGATGGCGCTGTGTAATTTGTTTGAAAATATTTATTAATTATATATTTATTATTATAAAAGAGTATGCATACTTTTTACGATTCATTGTTTCATTCCTTTTGCCCTTTTTACGTGTATTTATATGTATTTGAAGTTAGTGAAATAAAGTATTCTATTGTATAAAGTCGGAAAAATAGAAAATAAATTATTTGTACACCATAAATTATTTATTTTCAATTTGGGACAACCCTTACGTACTGGGCAAGACAGCGCGTCTTAAATACTTATTTAGGAAAATTGTGGAATCTCTCCCGCTTTAGTGCACTACTGTTAGAGAATATATTGTGATACGTGGCAATCGCAATTAGATTACTCCTAAAATATGTATTTGTCAGTAACTCACCTCAATATAAGTGTCCGATACAAATCTCTGGACAAGCGTGGTCTTCCCGCACTGAGTGTCCCCCACCAGCACAATCTTGATCTCCTCCTCAGCAGTGGGTGTCCCCGCTGAGCCTGTGTCTGATTTCTTTCCTGACCACATTATCACAGGGTTATCTGCAAAGAAAAAAAAACGTTCAAATATTTTTGAAAAAATTGAAATAAACAATTTTTAACGGAAGTATTGCGTGTTTCATTTATTTTGTTGAACCTGACGTTTCGAATGTTTGCAGCATTCGAAACGTAAACACGCGATACTTTCGTTAAAAAATTTTTGAGACCTTTACAAAAAATTTTAATTATAGAATTATAATACTAATTAAATTTAATAAATCAAATACGCCCATAGGCATTATAAACGCCTTACCGCCCGCTTGTATGCATGTAATTAGGCTGTTCACGAACAAGTGTGATAGAAAACTTTACGGAGGTTCACCGTTTACTAGTGTGATTATCAAATGTTATTTATATGCACTTATATGCATTATATGCACGCTAAGACTAAAGTCGGAAAACATACAAGCATACGGTCCTTTTGATTTAAAGTAGTTACCATAGCCTATGAACGCTGGTATTACATTAAGTATCCCTTGCGCGCGCCACGTCTGCTGCTAACACAGCAACTCCTTAGGAGTTTACTGGTGACCTCACTCGCACTCACTATTGGAGTGTTATTTGGCTGCTATTTTCTGTGAGGTAGAGATACCAGACTAGCTAATATGATGCGCCCTGCCTTAAAAACACCTATACCAAGACAAACAGGCATGTTTGTCCTGTGCGAGAATTGAACCCACGAGCGTTGGTGTCAAAGTCGTGTTATTAACCGCGGCGCCGCCGAGGTCGCCAAACATGTACAATTTAAAAATGTAACTTATATCATACATACATATCCTCACGCCTGTCGCCCATTGGGGTAGGCAGAGGCTATGGAAATGCCAGGTGCGCAGATTCAAAGTCTCGCTTCTTCCACATTCATCAACCTGTCGCATGCTCTTGATTTAACCCGTTTAATAATCAAATTAAACCAGCTGAGAATGCGCAAGCTTGCATTGCCAGAGGAACATCTGTTTTTTTTATTATTCGGCGACTTTGGCCATGATCCTTAAGAGATAGGAACGGTGTTCCAACGGTGTTCCTCAACATTCCTATTCTACTTTCTTATGCTGAATCCGAATCTGAAGTCAAAATTCGAATATTCGAAAAAAGTGACAGACAAACGCACATACAAACGCACGGACAAACATATAGAATTCATATAGGAACAGTGTTCCTGAATATAAATTTAATTATAAATGTTATATACTCATATCAATGTATTATTTATTGTAATTCAACTATGCACATTTGTTGATTCGCGATAATTGTTATGAAAATGTCATATGTATAAAAACGTGGTGAAACGCGCTGTTACGCAACTTTGACACCAACACTCGTGGGTTCGATTCCCACGCAGTACAAACATTTGAGTACATGATCACGTCTGGGTGTTTTTGAGAGGTAGGGCGCATCAAAGCAGCCCCGTCTCCCCAGACGACGGCTGCGCTTTTCTAAGCAACTCCACCTCACAGAAAACCGCAGCCAAATAACAACTGCAAGGGGGTTTTTGTGTTCCTCGGTGTGAGGTCTCCAGTAAGCTCCTAACCAGTTGCTGTGTTAGCAGCAGAGGAGTATTTCTAAGCTACGCCAACCGCTTTACATCAGGTGGGGCGTATGCTTTCCAACGTATAAAAAAATAAAATTAAGTAAATTTACTTGGCATAAAATCTTTGTCTAAGTAAAAATCACATTAAAATTTACTTGTTTACCATCCGAGTAGTATTAAAAAGTATATATGTCGTAGTTTATAAGATGTAAACACACAAACAGTTACATATAATGTCTTTGTTGTATATCCTTTTGAGAAAGGAAGGGATTCGACGGGAGAGATAGGATGAAAGGGTTCTATTATAAATTTGGGTCAAAATAATTTATTAAATTCAATCCATGAAAGGCATATTTGGTTCTTTCTTATGGATAACAAACAGACATACACCTGACTAGAGCTGTAAAGTTATTGTAATCTATAGACGCTTTTAATATTACGTACATCACGTGACATTTTGTTTTTTCCCTGCCTACGTTACTAATACTTAGCTTAATATTATTTTAGATATTAATTCTTTTTTTATATATATAACGTCGGTTTAAGTTTAAGGTTTAAGGTAATTAAGGTTTAAGCAGTTACCGTAGCCTATGTACGGTTGCAAATACATTATCACTCACGGGCCACCTCTGCAGCTAACTGGTGTCCTCACTCACACGCAGGAACACAACAATCCTCCTTGGAGTTGTTATTTGACTGCGGCTTTCTGTGAGGTACCAGACTGGCTGCTTTGACTCTTTTCTCCTAAAAACATCTAGACCAAGACAAACAGATAAGTTCATACACACAAATGTTTGTCCTGTGTGGGATTTGAACCCACGAGCTTTGGTGTCAAAGTAGTGTTATTAACCACTGCGTCACCGAACTCGTCAAGAGTTATTATCCGCTTTTCGATAATTAAATGTAAAAACTAAGGTTACACACACCGTTGGGAGTCATACAACTTTAAACTGCGCAAGGCACCCCGCGTTCATAAAAATGTTGTGTTTTAGCGCCTAAATTTTATATATTTTTTATATCACTAATATGACATGTTACATACAATGCACCATACTGCGGGCTGTATGGGGAAGCTCAAGTTCGCTCAGCGTGCTATGAACAGAGCTATGCTAGGGTTTCTCTGCGTGATAGGATCAGAAATGAGGATATCCGCAGTAGAACATAGGATAAGCAAGCTGAAGTGGTAGTGGGCCGGCCACATAATTCGTAGAACCGACAACCGCTGGGGAAAAAAGGTTTTCAAATGGCGTTCCCGTACTGGTGCACGAAGTGGGGGACGCCCACTAGATGGAGCGACGACCTCAATAGGTTAGTAGGGAATCGATGGATGTAGGTGGCACAGGATCGAGACGAGAAAGGGGAGGCATGTGTTCAGCAGTGGACGAATACATACTGAAATGATGGATGATGACAGACACAATGTAATTATTACACTGGCTTCGAAGCTCAGCAATTCCAGCCCCCTCACAAAAGGGAGGCCATTTTAACGGGTTGTTGTATAAGTAAATTCGTCACATTTTTGTACACTCCATACATTGAAAGTAAAATAAAACCAGTTGAGAATGCGCAAGCTTGCATTGCCAGAGGAACACCTGGCTCGTCAATTATACAACCATTCAAATTTATTTTTTTCATGTTTGTTGGCCATTTTGACCATGAGATAGGAACGGTGTTCCTGAACATTCCTATTCTACTTTTTTATGCTGAATCCGAATCTGAAGTGAAAATTCGAAAAAAATGCACAGACAAACGCGCACACAGAAAATATATAGATTTCATATAGGAACTGTGTTCCTGATTAAAACCACTTACCTTAAAAAATATGTGTAAATTCGTCACAGATAAGTAAGAGTTATTGTAAATACGTCACAAGTCTTCATTTTACATAATTTTTGCATAAAGTACCGGTAGCGATATCTGTACGAAAAAAAACCATTGCGACGAATTTACAATAATCCCAAATTACTATATGACGAATTTGCTTCATAAAAATAGAACAGTGGCAAATTTACGCATACTATTTTCCGTGACGAATTTACTCTGTGACCAATGTAGGTACAGTAACCCATTTTAACCAAAAAGCTGATAAATGCCGCGATGTTGATCCTTGAACTGGATGCGTATTGTTTGACATAATAACATTCAATATATTTTAAGACCAAGACTAACCTACCATGACCAAATTGGTCGTGTTTTATCAGAAGGTGATGTCAGGAGCCTTAAGAACCGGCGAGCGTGCATGAAAAGAGCTATGAATGTGAAAGAAGCGAGTGAAGTGTGTAAGGACCGCGTCTTATGGCGCTCCGTTCTCTCTGCCTACCCCGCAAGGGACCTGGCGTGAAGATGTACATACATATTTTCATTTCAATGACGTTCATAAGATATAATGTTGTATTATGTTTTTAATAGCTATACCTAATATTAAAAAACTAGTTGAGAATGCGCAAGCTTGCATTGCCAGACGAACCTGGCTCGTCAATTATAAAACAACTCAAAATTTTTGAAGTGAAAACTTCTTTAGCGTTGTTGTGCACTTTTTGGGATGAGTAAAAAATGTTAAACTCGCGTCAGGACACGTGACCTTGATGTAAGATTTGGTGAGAATTAGAACTTAAGTTCGCTGCAGCGCTAAAATATTAGTTACCTCTAATTAAACAATTAAAACATGAAGCGCTAGATCATTCATAGGGCATTATTTTCTCGCGACCAAAACGTTGTAAGCGCCATGAAATTCTTGGCGCTTTTTTTTAATTTGTCGGCCATTTTGACCGTGTTCCTTAAGAGATAGGAACGGTGTTCCTGAACATTCCTATTCTACTTTTTTATGCTGAACCCGAATCTGAAGTCAAAATTCGACTATTCGAAAAAAAGTGATACACACGTGCACACAGACACACAGAGACAAACATATAGATTTCATATAGGAACGATGTTCCTGAAAATCATTTTAAAAAGCATGAAATCATTTGACGTTCATGTAAACTAAATATCACCTTATTATACACCTTATTAAGTTGTATACTTAGTATACAACTTGCACGGCATACACGTCAAATAGTATATATACAATTCAAAAATAAACAGTACGTTGAAAAGACATATCAATCACAAAGTATACCTATCAAAATATACATTGTCTAAATGGCTAGGTTTGGTTAGGTTAGAACTGCGACCGCAACGCACGAGCCGACCGTGCTGCGGCAGCGGCCGGCGAGTGCCACAACCGAATTCTACCTTATTTTACTTGGTTAGGGCAGCGTGTATTTTGTTAAATCGCAAATTTCACAAACGTAGTACTCGGTTAAATGAATATTTTTCGATAATTTAACATTTGAAATATTTGCAAAGTAAAACACAATTTAGATATTCCCGCCCTACCTAAATTATCTTGTTTAAACAAAATTATCGCCAACAGAATTGCAAATGTTGCTTTCGTTAAGATTGCTATTCTGCCAGGAGTCATATCAAAAGTTTGTGATATCTAATGATAATTACATATTGAGAATCTTCTACCAATTGATTCTTATACGGAATGATTATTATGCTTATTAATATATCTATAGAAAGTTTATCATACTTAACCAATAGATTTCGTGAATTTTATACCCATATAATTGTATACCAAGGGTTTGTTAGATTTAATAATTGTTATATTAAACAATTTTATACATTTGAAAAGTATGTTTTACTATATTTATCTTAATTGAAAATTACACTAACCGGAAATATAAATTTCGTTGGTATTTATTTAAAAAAATATATGTTGTCACATCTTATATTCCTTACCCCCATGAACTAGCTAATAAGAGCTACGCGTTCTACTTTACCCTCCGACCCGTAGCGCTGAATTGAGTTACTGTTGCAAGTATTCATAGACTACGGTAACCGCTTTACATCCGGTGGGCCGTATGCTTGTATGCCTCCCGACGTTGTATAAAAAACGAATGATTTATTGGTAATATACAAGTGAATTAAATATTTTTTAACGGAAGTATCGCGTGTTTTATTTATTTTGTTGAACCTGACGTTTCGAATGCTTTGCAGTATGCATGCATGCGGATGCTGCAAAAATTGTTTAATTCAATGTGTAACAATCGCGAAAACCTAAGACAATACAATATACAAGTGCTTTTACATTATCCAATTAACTTCACAAAAACCTGTACTAGGATAAAGCCGCTCCTTTTTGGTCTTAACGGTGACTGTGTGACTATGACATGTTTATTAACTTAAGCTTTTAGTACAGTAGTAATACATTTTCTGTGAGAGGGAGGTACTTCTCCAGTCAGGCTGCTTTGATGCGCACTATATCTCTTAAAAAAATGTATTTGTATAAAAAAATCATTTCTTAAGTAGAAAATATAAATGAAATAATAAATAAAACGTGGATATCTATCGGTGGTTAGAAAATAATTTTATGAAAGGGTGGCCAAGGGTAACGTTCTAGAGTTATTTTAGGACAAGATCGGAATGTCGGATTATTTTTCTATCGATTTCGCAATTCTTGTCTCGTGATAGTGCTGTACTTATTTATTTTTACTTGACTGAGAGAGGTTAATAATGATTTTGGTGTCTAGTTCTATTGGGTATGTCTTGTTGCTATCTCAAATATCTGGGGAACTAAAGTGGACACGATAAGCATAAAGAGTAAATGAATAGATATATCATTCATTATTGAAATTGATGTGTTAGGTAACAACTCATAATTTAGGTCCCAATAGTGTTAGATATTTGATAAACGGTGGTGCACGGCAGTTGGGCTGCACTAGACTAGCCATCTCTTTGAGGTTTTTAAATGCCATATTTGTATTGCTGTCTCTCACTTTGCCAAGAGGGGAAGTCAATTCCAAAACTTCCTACTCTTACAAATTTCTTCTAATTAATTCGTTGTGAGTTCCAAGGCAGCTGTAGTTTCACCCCGGGACAGCAATGAACAGTGAAGTTCATTGCCTTTTTGGTAGTCGCCGCTGTTAATTCTGGCTACACTGGCTACACAAGATTGGTGGGCCAGTCTCGTTAAAAAAAAGATGTATCATTAATACTAATATTAAACCAAGAGATATTATCAACTTGTTATAAATGTAGCTTGCAGATTCTTAGGTAAAAATTAAATGTATGAAGTATGTGTTCACGCTAGTCCCTTGCGGGATAAGCATGATCTATAGGTACTAGTATATAAAGTGCAAGTTTGTTTGTTTTTACGAAGTGCTAATCTCTGGAACTACCTGTCGGATTAGAAAAAATATTTTTGCATTTGATTGTCCAATTTCTGAGGAAGGCTATTCAACATCACGGTTCGACTTTTGGAAGCCGAGGGAAAAGAAAGAAAGTAGGAAAGCTCTCCTCCGGAATACCGGACAAACGCGCGGACGAGGTGCTGCTAGCAGCTTATAAGCAAGTAAGCAAGAGAACCGACCGCCAACATTTAACATTTATAGCTCTTTTCGTGCACACTCGCCGGTTCCTAGAGTTCCTGAATACACCTTCTGATAAAATACTATCAATTTGGTCAGTCTTGGTCTTCCTCGGCTCCTACACCCTTCCACTTTCGCATTGTATATCTGTTTCGTCATTCTTTCATCCTGCATTCTTTTCACATGTCCGAAACAACGGAGCATGCCATTTCATAACTTAACACTGACACTCTCTTTCAGACCAACACTTTTTCTCATATCATCATTGGGAACGTGGTCAGCAAGCGTTACGCTACAATTTTTTGCGTAATGCTCGTATCTTAACCGTTTCTATATTTAGGCGCTAAAATACAATGTTTTAATGAGCGCCTTCATGCGCAGTCGAGTGCTTTTTAGGTTTATGACTATGAATGACGGTTTTGTTATGAAAACTCAGCTGATCAAACTAGCGTTTCATCGGGTGTGTATTATACAAGAACACGTCTTCTTCTTAGGTTATCCCGTTTCCTAATTCATTAGGCTTGGCGTGTTCCGCTACCTAAGCCTAAGAATTTGACGAAGATACTGATTTTCGGAGTGACTGCCGTCAGAACTCCACAACCCAGAGGGAAAACAGTACTTCTTAGGCTTTGACGAGCTCGGTGGCGCAGTGGTGAAACGCACTGTTACGCTACTTTGACACCAACGCTCGTGGGTTCGATTCCCACACAGTACAAACATTTGTGTGCATGAACATGTCTGTTTATCTTAGTCTGGGTATTTTCTATGTATAATAAGTATGTATTTACAAAAACATATATATTTACGTATGTTTATCAGTTGTCCGGTACCTATAACACAAGCTTCGCTTACTTTGGGGCTAGATGGCGCTGTGTCCGGCAATATTTATTTATTTAGGTTAGGTGACATATCTTCCGAAATATACTTTCTTGAATGTGCGGGTTTCCTCACGATGTTTTTCTTCACCGTCGAGCAATAAATACAAATATGAACAAAATTACCAAAAACACGTTTATATTATACAAGAACTTTTGCAAAAGAGCAGTCATCTTATTAACTGACAGGTCTAGGTTCGAATCCTGATGTGGGTATGTACCACTTAATTATGCCGAGATAACACCTATTTGTGACGCCACCCAGCACTATTATTACTTCACTACCTATTGTATTGTGTCAATAGTGTTTGTCTTACATCCAAATAAACCTTTTCTTTCTTTCCTTCTTTAAATTTGTGTTTTCGGATAGTACATATTTGTAATTATCACTTATTCGATGGTGAAGGAAAACATCGTTAGTCTAACGTTCAAGAAATTATCATTTGAATTATGTGTAATCTAACCTAAGAAGATCTTATTCTCCGTCTAGATTGTGAAGGTCTGACGGCTGTTGCTCCATTTCAAAATAAACTAAAGGGTTAGTTAGTGAACCTTGCCAATTATAATCGATTAGAAAACAGAATAACGCGAAGAAAAATAAATTACAAAAGAAAGTTTAAAAAATTGGTTTCAAAGTCAAAGTCAAAATCTTTTTATTCCGTAAAAATGGCTACATTTGTTTCGAATCGTCACAATTTTTTTCCCTACCGTGCAGTTCATGACTAGGCACTGATAAAAATACTGCCAAAAAACTCAGGCATCCCTCTTTTGGTATCCAAACAAATTTACATAATTTATTAATTACATTACAATTGGATCGACTCAATCCCAGGCATTTTTATCATTAATATAGTCAGATACTTTATAATATGCCCTGCTACACAATTTGGCGTTAATAGTAGTTTTAAATTTGTTTATTGACAATTCCCTTATATTGCTGGGAAGTTTGTTATAGAATCGTATACATTGCCCCATAAAAGAATTATTTATTTTGTGGAGACGGCTTGCATGTAACACAAGATTATGCTTATATCTAGTATTTATGTTATGAGTATCTGTATTTATGAGTATCTGTATTTATCTAGTATTTATGTTATGAGTATCCGGTTGTCTGTAAAGTCGGTTTACGGACGATAATTTTACGTGATAACGTCATAAGAAAACATTCAACAGTTGACAAAACAGTTCACGTGTAGGTTGTGTGCTGCCGCTGTCTCTCTTCTACTCGGACGCATCGGCCGATGGATTGGAAGAGAGATAGATGCGTCACAAGCCGAACGCTTAGGCCGATCGTGCCTCTCTATCGCTTGTTCCGCGCTCTTGCTTGCACGCTCGTCGCATGCGGAACGTGACAATGAGTCTTGCTTTTACGTGCGTGCAGCCGGCGTTCATCGATTTATAAGACGTTATCACGTCGAAATGTTTTTAAAAATTCCAAACGTTTCCTATGAAAGTAAGTAATTTTAATATTTGGACGATAATTGTATACATTGTTTCTGGTAAGCATCTGAATAAGGGTAAACAAAGAACCTCAATTCCACAGAATGAGATCAATGAATAGGACCCAATTACCGCGGGTGTATGAGTTGCTAGGTTATGAATTCTATTGTTGTAGGGTTTCATATAGAAATAGAATACGTGACAATGTTGGCAAGTACTTGTACATTAAGGTCGGTTTTCAATGATAATGTATTAAGGTAGAGTTAAGGAGGGTTAGTGTCTTGAAACAATGCAGAAAAAGGAAGTTAAGTAACTCTAGCTCAGTACGGTTACACTTGATACCTTTCCAGACACATCGGAATTGGAATTAAATTGTTAAATTACGATAGAATCACCAAATTGGTTCAGTCTTAATGGTACTGTAAGTTACTTTACACACACATGGGAACTATTATAAATAAACGTAATTTCGTAATAGGTGCCAAATAGATTAAATACAATGTTCTACAATAATATCGAAACATTGTTGTACAGTTGAATGTGCCTATCTTCTCTTAACTTAGATTTATGCAGATTCCTCTAGCCACATTACTTCCTACTAATTTGTAACAAACTTTTATATTAGGTAAGTACGTACCTAAGTTGTTCCCTCAACATAGACAATGGCCGAACCGACACTGACATGCCAGAGGCGGAAATACTTTTGTTTTTCTGCGGAATTGCTTGCAATGGTTCTATGACCATACAGCATAGTTAAGTTCTACTTGTGTGCCAACACTGGAGAAATCGACTCGATGTGCCTGCTATATTACGAAATTGCTACGGAAGTCATCACACAAGCATAACATGATGTTGACGCTCTTTGTGATGATTTCTGCTGATAACACATGATGTGTCTGTGATTCACCGTTAAACTTATTAATGCTATAGACTTTATTAACCTCAATTTAGTATGTAGTTAATATTAGTACCATAACTGTATAGATGTGTTTTTTTGTTTATTTTATTTTTTATGAAAGATATATTATATATCATTGTATATTAGGGATACTAGCATACGGCCCACCTGATGTAAAGCGGTTACCACAGCCAATGAACGCTTGTAATACATTGAGTATCACTCGCGCGATGCCTCATCTGCTACTAACACAGCAACTCCTTAAGAGCTTACTGGTGACTTCACTCACACCCAGGAACACAACAATCCCACAGGGAGTTGTTATTTGGCTGCGGTTTTCAGTAAGGAGGAGGTACTTCGCCTGACGAGGTACTTTTGATGTGCCCTACCTCTCTTAAAAACACCCAGACTAAGACAAACAGCCATGTTCATGCACATAAATGTTTGTCCTGTGTGAGAATCGAATCCACGAGAGGTCGGCTGTATTGCAAGCCTCCCGAGGTTCTTTAATAAAAATGACTTAATTAATACTTTATTGTCGAACTTGAGAGGCAATTAATGCCTCGAGTTTTTGAAATGAAATTGATTTACAACTTCTGAAAGCGATGAGCGAAGGTAAGCACTCGAGTCTGCGGAAATGAGATAAAAAGGCCAAAGGAAAGTAACTTAATTCGGTATAATTTTCGCATAATTTTTGACATTGATTAATGTCGGACATTTTGTATAGGTTGGCATTTTTTTATGATCAGTGGATAAAGAACCGGTCTATTGACCAAGAGGTTACCGGTTCGAATGCTGGCATGTACCACTAAATTCGTGTTTCCAAATTCATCATTATGTGTACATGCAAGCAATTTGATCTCAACTATTGCGTCCGCCACCGATTAGTTCATGCGAACTACTGCTGATCGGCGCCCACTCACTACCGTTAGAAGATGCATGCCGCCGCTGCCTGCTCCGGTTGTCCTCTTCTTTCGACTAACACTAACTACAGCCCCTGAGGATGCCTCGTGGAGAGGCGAAACATTTTTTTTATACCACTAAGGTGGCAAACAAGCGTACGGCCTGCCTGATGGTAAGCAGTTACCGTAGCCTATGGGCATTTGCAACACCAGGGGTGTCACTCTTGCGTTGCCGACCCTGTAAGAACCTCTTCACGCCTTTCTTGAAGAACCCCATACTGTAGTCCCTTGGGAAAACCGCCGCAGGGAGCTCATTCCACAACTTAATAGTTCTCGGTATAAAACTTCTTGTGAACCGCACAGTGCGCGACCATTGCAGTTCCAGTGTATGAGGATGCACTCCCAGCCGTCGGCGAGCTGTGCGATTGTAAAACGAGGCTGTTGGCATGATCTCGAACAACTCCTCAGAACACAACCCATTATACAACCGGTAGAACACGCAAAGGGACGCAAAATCTCTCCTTAAACTCAAGCGCTCAATGGCGTGTGTGAGTTCTGTCGCTGAGACGACCAGGGCAGTCATGGCAGCAACCGTATACATCTACTAACGGTAGCGGGTGGCGCATGAACTAATTGGTGGCGGAAGCACACAAAGTAGTTGAGATCAAATTGCCTGTAAAGACTTTCACAAAATAACGCCTGAATGTATTAACTATTTATGTGTATGTCAGTTGATTGACGGTGAAGGAAAACATCGTGACGTTGTCCTCAAGTCCAAGAAATTATATTTTGAAAAGCGCGTGACCTAACCTAAGAGAGGTCTGGTTTTCCCTCTAGCTGTACAGGCCTGGCAGTCGCTCCAAGCAAAAATCAGTATTTTTGCCAAATCCTGAAGCTTAGGTAGCGGACCTCGCCAACCCTAATGGATTCGGAAATGGGATAACGCTAAGGAGGAGAAAAGGTGTTTTTATAATCATGTTGGTAGCATAACTTTACATGACGAGTCCGATAGTGAAGTGGTCACTAATGGCTACTACTTAAACGCGCGCGGGTTTGATTCCCACGAAACATTTGCGTTTTATACAACGTCGGGAGGCACACAAATACGGCTGATGTAATCCCGTTACCGTACTCTACGAACGTTCGCAATACATTATTTGTCACAAGAGCGATGCCACCTCTGCAGCTACCACAGCAACTCCTTAGGAGCTTAGTGATAAACTCGCTTACAGGAACACGACAACCCTCCAAGGAGTTGTTGTTTGGCCGTGCTTTACTATGAGATGGAGGTACTTTCCCCCACGGGCTGCATTGATGCATCCTACCTCTCTTAAAGACACCCAGACCAAGACAAACAGACATGTTTATGTGTGGGAACCATTGTGGGGACGTTTTGTATGGGTTGATCTTTTATGATCAGTGGATAATGAACCTAGTACAAAAAATAGTATAAAGAAAATATATTAATAATTGCTTGAAATCCCAAGTACCTAACTATTATTCCTAACTATTATTATATCCAACTGTAACTTTTCCATTCATCTTCTGGAAATGTTCATTCCGGCGTAGTAACTATAAATCTCCTACGCCAATATCGAAATCCATTCTCATTTATAATAGCTAGCTTCAGTTAGTATTGCAATCGTACTTTCCACATTCCAATTCATTGTATTTACGTTTTATTAAGTCTCAACATACCGCGTTCAGACTGAGTTCTCAATTGGAAAACTTCTATCTATCATATGTAGGCATACGCCCCACCTGATGTAAAGCGGTTACCGTAACCTATTAACTTTTGCAATACATATTAAGTGTCACTCGCGTGATGCCCACCGCCGCTGCTAACACAGCAAGTTCTTAGAAGCCTATTGGTAACTTCACTCATACGCCGGAACACAATGACCCTTTATGGGTGGTTGTTTTCTGTGAGGTGGAAGTACTTCCCCAGACGGGCTGCTTTGATGTGCTCTACTCTGTTAAAATAAATATTACACCGCGATCGTCACAAACCAGTTTTTCATTACTTAGGTGAAGGATTCTGAAGAAAACCCTGGCCAAAAAGCTCATTATGTAACATGTTTTTAGAACAAGCCTGCGAAACTCCATAGTAATTTATTGTTGTTGTAGAAAACTTTATTGTACAATAACTAACATAACAATATATTAGTACATGATTTGGTTAAAAATAGTACTGTACAATGGCGGTCTTATCCCAATTTGAGATCTCTTCCAGTCAACCATAGAGAACCTGAAAGGAGATATAAGCTTGGCGACGGTTTAAGGAACAATGTAAGTAGATACTAAGATACACAAAGTATTTATTATTTCTATGAATCTATGAATATAAATAATCTATAATATAAAAAATAAAATAAATTAATAATCCATAACATAAATATAAATAAATATATTTCACTATGAAAATTCCTGTTCTATGGATCACTGAAATAGTTTCAGTCTCAATGATATTTGATGGCAACAGATACCTTTCAGAGTTTTGTATAGAGTTGGTCTGAAAGAGAGCGTTGGTGTTAAAATAAGAAGCGGAATGCTCCGTTGGTTCGGATATGTAGAAAGAATACAACGTAAAAGTGGATGGATGTGGATTGACGAGCTCGGTGGCTCAATCGTGAATGACGCGACTTTGACACCAACGCTCTTGGGTTCGATTCCCATACAAGACAAACATTTGTGTGCATGAATATGTCTGTTTGTCTTGGTCTGTATGTTTTAAGAGAGGTAGGGCTCATCAAAGCAGCCCGTCTGGGGAAGTACCTCCACCTCACAGAAAACCGCAGCCAAATGACAACTCCCTAGAGGGTTGTTGTGTTCCTGCGTGTGAGTGAGGTCACCAGTAAGCTCCCAAGGAGTTGGTGTGTAAGCAGCAGAGGAGGCATCGCGCGAGTGATACTTAATATATCGCAAGCCTTAATAGGCTACGGTATCCGCTTTACATCAGGTGGGCCGTATGCTCGTATGTCTCCCGACGTAGTATAAAAAAAATGTGGGAGCCGAGGAAGGCCAAGACTTACCTACCATGACCAAATTGGTCGTGTTCAATCAGAAGGTGATGTCGGGAACCTTAGAAACCGGCGAGCGTGCATGAGAAGAGCAATGAATGTTAAAGAAGCGAGTGAGGTGTGCAAGGATCGAGTCACGTGGCGCTCGGTTCTCACTGCATACTCCGCAAGGGATTTGACGTGAAGTTATAGATGGACCTTTCAGTATCTGTCAAACATTTCAAAGTTATCTCGAAGATTAATTGTGAAGTAATGAAGGTTATAATTGGTTTCTGACGAAATACCTGTCTAATTGTCTTAGAAAATCTAATTGAATATTTGTACTAAATGCTTATAAAAGTGTAGATACAATGTTACATATTTAATCTTTGACCATTGGTGTATTCTAACATAACAGTGTGTAAGTAGGAAACCATTTTTAACCAGTTCTTCGTGTGGAAAATTGTAAATACTAATCATCATCATCTCAGCCCGTATTTGTCCACTGCTGAACATAGGCCTCCTCTCTAGAATGCCATTCGTCTCGATCCTGTGCCACCTGCATCCATCGTCTCGAGGTAGTCGCTCTATCCAGTGGAGGGGATTGTGTGTACTTTTAAAGCCTTTCTTCCCCAGCGGTTGTCGGTTCTATGAACTACGTGACCGGCCCACTGCCACTTCAGCTTGTTTATCCTTTGAGCCATGTCGTAACTTAGTTCTACTAAATACTAATTGGCAGAGCTGCGATAGCCAGCGGAGCCACATAACCCTCAAAGTTGTCGTTTGGGGCAGACTGATGTCATCCAGCTAGCGTTTAGACGGTAATAGTGAGAAACTCCAAAATCGACACACTAATAGCTAACATATTGTAGTTTTGTATCCTTTAATTTGAAATTTAAATGTTCGTTGGTGAGGAAGAACGGTCCAAAATCGTTCCAATTAGAAAAAAAAACATATGGGAAAACGTATGGCCGGCCACTGTGCAGTGCAGAGTCTGCACTGCACTCCCATCAACAGAAAAAGTAACAGCACTCGTCGCTAGATGTCGTACAGGGTTCCATATATTTAAAAAAAATTAAAAATAAAATATTTAAATATTTTTTAAATTTAAAAAATATCAGCTCTGCCTACACAGCTTGCTGTTATTTACTAGTATTGAATTAAATTATTTTTTTTTATTCATCTTTTGGACATTATTCCTTCAAAGGCAAGATACATGTATAACACTATTGCTCAAGACCTTCTTCTTGGCGTTATCCCACTTCTTAATCAAATAGGATTTACAGGGTCCGCTACCTAAGATTAAGGATTTGACGAAGATACAGTTTTTTGGAACGACTGCCGTCAGACCTCCACAATCCAGAGGGAAATCCAGACCTTTCTTAAGTTAGGTCACACGTCTTTCGAAAACTAACTTCTTGAACGCGCGATTTCCTCACGATGTTTTCCTTCACCGTCGAGTATGTGATAATTACAAATATGTACATAAATGCGAAAACATGAATTGGTTGGTTTTCCACTGGGCTATCGCTGCTCTAAAGACTACCACCACCCAAGAAAACATAGACAATGAATGAACTGGACTATATACGACCATGTTCATAATTTAGAATTCTACTTCATATCTATTATAAATCATATATTTATAATGCCATAAATTACTATTTCGTATTTTTTAATGCTTATTCAAATTATTGCGTTGCGTATCCAAAAGATACAACCAACTGTACTTTATTATTAACAAGGCCAGACTATCCGTCAACAGCAATAGGACGGTGGTGAATTTAAATTTTGCGTGTCATGGTTGCAATAACAACAAATAAAACAAAAGAATTCTATACATTCTATGTAATGTTTTTTTATACAATGTTGAGGATATCTGTAATCAGTAAATGAAGTATCGCCCGATTTGCGAACTGCCACTCCTGTTGCTAACACGGTAACTCCATACTAAGGTAATGTCACTTACATGAACACAGCAACTCCTTAGGAGTTTACTTGTGATCTTCCTCACTCTCAGGATCACAACAACCTTTCAGGGAGTTGTTATTTGGTACTTTCCCAACCGGGCTGCTTTAATATGCCCTATCTATCACAAAAATAACTAGACCAAGGCAAACAAACATGTTCATGCATACAAATGTTAGTACTGTGAATCCAACCCACTAGCGGTGGTGTAAAATTAGCGTTACTTACCGCTGCGCCATCGAGCTCGTCAAATACTAAGGTTGGAGCAACCTTTCGTAAAATCAAAACAGTCTATTTGTAAGTTATCTGTAATTTAATATTTTCCGTTGGTCAATAAATTTGGAAAGTTGCGTAGTTCCAAGTAAATACTGAAGGGTTTGTTCTCAACTGGGGGGTAATATTCCTAAAAAAGTAGGAAAACTTTATATTTCAACGGGATTTCATAACAAGAGTTAACCGAAATATCGTTTATTTTAAACTTTTAGGCTGTTTAATATGGAGCAACTTATCTAATGTGTGTTTAGGGCGATGTTACTAAGTGGACAGTGACTAGAAATGGCTGCTACAACAGGGGTCGCGGGTTCGAGTGCCTCATCGGGACAAAAGTGGGCTGCAAGTATTTGTACTACACGCTATCGACGAAAGTTGTGTATCGAGCAAGAGAGAATGGACGCGCACACCCTAGACGCACACTTACTCGTATTGATCAAATTGGTGTTGTGCGGAAAAAGTGCCAAATCAAAAGCACCCAAAACCGAAGAGCATGCATAAAGAACTTAATGAGTGGGGAAGAAGCGAGAGAGGAAAGTTTTGACGTGCATCGACGCAGAAACTATGGTACGTCAGAGCGTTCCATAAACAGATTCCTTGTTTTATGAAAGTCAAATTTACAAGCAATTTTTGCTTCCGCTACTGATTAAGTAGTTCACGTGAACTACCGCTGACGAGCGCATACCCACAACCGTTAGTAGATCAGCCAATGTCTGATGCCTGACATCGACAGAGCAAAAACTAACCCGAAAAGCATTATCGCAGTTGTGGTAGATGTAAAGGAAAACGAATTTTACCAACTTGGTACCAAAATTGGGAGTACTAATGCAGCTTAACACTGGGAACCAATTTACTTCATGCTCTGAAGATTTTATAAAGATAGAAGACCTTGTTAGAGATAAATAAGTGAGTCTTCGAGAATTTGTGGGAAAGTTGTCGTTGACTGGAGGACAATAAAAAATAAAAAGGTAAAAGTGACATTTCAGATATTTAAAACCTATGGTCTCGAAAGGTTTTACATAAATGAAATGTCACTGCCAAAGTCACTTTGTCACTTTGACAGCGACATTACTTTGTCTACTTTTTTCCTACGAGATTAGTAATTCGAGTTTAGAATAGCCTAGTCAGAAAAAGGAGGAACCTTACCTATCACAAATATTATTATATATTTCGGTTATTATTTACTACACATTTTGACGGAATATAAACAAAAACATGAAAATGTTTTAATTTGTGCGTCATAACTTCGGCTTTAGCAAAGAAACAATAAATTTTGCCTAATTAAATGCGATTTTCCTCAAACGGCAAATTAATTTGTTTCACAAATAAGACATCATCTGCCTACTTTCAAAGTATTTATTAATGCCGTATAATTGTTTGGATACCTAATAGTCTGCTGGGTTTTGTAGAAGATTAGTATGTACATTCACGATGATATAAACGCAGTTGTTACAAATAGATTTAGACAGCGGAGTATGTTCCGACCTTTATTCAGTATTGTCATTCGTCAATTCCATATCTATCTACAGCATTTTACACGAATGTCCCAAAACATGCTCGGTGGCGCAGTGGTGAATAACGCTTTGACACCAACGCTCGTAGGTTCGATTCCCACACAGGACAGACAATTGGGTGCATGAACATGTCTGTTTGTCTTGCTCAGGGTGCTTTAAAGATAACAGAAAACCGCAGCCAAATAACAACTATCTATAGTTGTTGTGTTCCTGCGTGTGAGTGATGTCACTGGTAAGCTCCTATGGAGTTTCTGTGTTATCAGCAGAGGGGGCATCGCGCGAGTGATCACGTGAGTCCTTTATTCCAGCATAACTTCTAAACGCCTGAACCGTTTCTATATTTGTATCGTTACAATCCTTATGTTGTACCAAGTAACAAATATTATGTGACATCGTAATAAAACATAGCGGATTATGTATTTTAAACTCCAGACTGAAGAAAAAAGACTTCTAAACCTGGGTTGTAGGTTTGACGACAGTCGCTCTGTGTAAAAATCAGTATCTTCACCAAATCCTCAGGCTTATGCAGCGGATCCCGCCAATACCAGTCGATTAGGCAACGGCCTACCATGTGCCTACACTAGGGAGAAGAGCGCATCATGTAAAGGTAAGATTTGTTTTGTCTCTAACTATATATTATGCATTTGGGAATAAACTCATTTTATTTATTTATATTTTTGGATTCCGAGTTTAACGAGTGGGACAGTCATATGAAACAAGCACGTCTCGTGTCCCACGTCGATTTGGGATCATTTATGCGTCAACTTCAAGTAACTTAAAAAATACTGCTTTATGAAGCAACTACTGAATATTATCAAATACAACTTACAAAAAATCGAAATGTACGCTTTAACTTTTGCTTCGATAAAAATTTTCTCTAGCGATAATAACTCTTCTCTCTCGTCTTCACGCACTAAAAATTATATGGATATGAAGAAGTTTAAATTACGCAAGGAAATAAGTTTTTCTACTTTGTCACATTTAGTTTAGTTAAGTATAGCATGGTATAGCTTAAGCTGAGTAAAATGTTATTAAACAGGTATGGGATGGACGAGTCACTAAACTGAATGGAAGAAAGAACATTATATGAAAATATATTTTAGTTTAGGTTAATATTCTTAATATGCATGTATGTAATACACTTGATTGACAACAGATTAATAATAGCTGTTTAAGTGAACACTAGAACATCACGAAATGGAGAGCAATAATTAATAAATTTCAAAATATAAAATACGAAAAATACAATAAAGAACAATATAACTCGTTGTTCTTCATCTGTTCTAAAACAAGCGAATTGGGATTGCGATCGACAAATACATCTTTGACGTAATCACTGGTGTTTCTTCAGCCTCGATGTATGTAAGTAAATTTAAGTATAAATGAAACTAAACGGTTTATTATTTTATTAATAATATTTTTACGAGTATGACTATAATAACATACCTACTTTAATAATGTGACATTCTATTCGATCAACAACCATGCTATAACGACCTAAAATATTAAATAAATAACCATCTGACGTTCGTTGTCGTACGGCCACTTTATTAGTTTGAGCGGGTTCTGTAAATTTCAGAAAGCTAACAATCCCTTATGTTATATAGGTGTTGTTGGTGATGATTGCTCCCTCCTAGATTTGTAAATTTAGGCATAATGTTCATAAATATAAGATGTATTTATTTACATGCTTGCGTGATGTCTAATGAGTACAAAATGTGATTATACTAATGGAAGATACTGGCGTCTGGGATTTAAGCAAGATGGAGTTAACGTCGCACGTATTTGATACTACGCATCCTAGTATTAAGGTTTATAGATAGATATGTTTTAATGGAATAAAACAGAGTGTGACTGTGTCGTTGATACGACCGTGAGTTTTACGCGAATACGTCTACGTAAAGTGCAAACACAACGGATACATTTTATAAATAAACGTAAGTAACTTGTACTAATAGGAAGTTATATGATGCAGCGCAATACCGTCGCGCGCGATACGTTAAAGTCCTTACTTAACAAATTCTTTAGCTATCAAGTAGTGTAATCAAATTTTTGGATGTAAACGACAAACATCTAATTACAATACCAAAATGTATCTTCGGATTTTGTAATCATCAGTTTTCTGAATTACCTCACACTATGAAAGCAAAATTTAAAGAAGCATTCATTGTGACATTGTACAATTTTTCATATTTTTCTTTTCTTTTTTTTATACTACGTCGGGAGCCATACAAGCATACGGCCCACCTGATGTAAAGCGGATACCGTAGCCTATTAACGCTTGCGATATATTAATTATCACTCGCACGATGCCTCCTCTGCTGCTTACACAGCAACTCGTTGGGAGCTTACTGGTGACCTAATTAATTTCATGGCAGTGTTACTCTTCTTCAAGGTATATTTCGGCTAGGTTGTTATACTCCTACAAGTATACAAACAGATGGACAGCGGTATTGCGCGTGTTGGTCAAGTAAGCAAGTATAGCAATGTGCTAGCAGCTCGTCTATGCGTTGTTTTAATCTCAGGTTCAAGTTTAACTCGTAGGTCACGTTACAAGGTTGCACTAGACTATTATCAGATAAACAACAGGCGTTAAAGGACTACTACCACTCAAGTCAAAAAAAATATTTTAATGCGCAATTAAAAACAAAATACACGATTGCGTAATAAGTATTTTTTAGTACTAATAAACATAATGAAACCTAGCACCCTGAATTTTTTGGAAAGTATCAGTAATGGCCGTTATTGTATTTGATCCAAAAACTATAAGTTATTACATTTCAGTGACTCATGTATTGTAATTATCACTAGCTCGGCGGTAAAGGAAAACATCGTGAGGGAACCCCCGTAAGCTCAAGAAATTATATCTCGAAAGATGTGTGACTTAACTTGAGAAAGGCCTGGTTTCCCTCTGTACTGTGGTAGTCTGATAGTAGTCGCTTTAAGTAAAAACCAGTTGAGAATGCGCAAGCTTGCATTGCCAGAGGAACACCTGGCTCGTCAATTATAAAACAATTCAAAACTTTACTTTTTTTTTAATTTGTCGGCCATTTAGACCATGTTCCTTAAGAGATAGGAACAGTGTTTCTGAACATTCCTATTCTACTCTTTTTACTGCTGAATCCGAAGCTGAAGTCAAAATTCGAATATTCGAAAAAAACGGACAACCAAACATGTAGATGACATATAGGAACGGTGTACTTCGCCAAATCCTTACGTTTAGGTTCTCTCTCCGGTACTCCGTTAAACCTAGTGTATTAGGAAACAGGATGACGCTAAGAAGAAGTGAGACATAAATACATCACTAGAGTTATCAATCAATCCAGTGGACCGGTAGGGATCACTTAAACCACGTCGGTGACTTAAAACAGCTTGAAAATACTAGCTTCCGTTATATCACAATGTAACAGAGAACCGTATATGTTCTAAATCCATTCCGTTAAAAGGAAAACTATATTTTACCTCGGACAATTAAAGACTCATTATCCGAGAAAGATTAAAGACTCAGAGGGAAAAGTTGGACACAACAATTTCAAGGGAATAAACTCCTTTTATTAGTATTTTTGCTAGCGGGACATTCACGAGTGGGACAGCTAGATGTATAGCGTCTCGTGTCCCAATGCCACTCGGGACGATTTATATGCATTAACTTGAAAGTTAATAAAAGTTTTAGTACTTCTTGATATAAACTACCGGTTACTTGTCTATCTAGCTACCTATATTTTCGCGCAGTCTCTTGCGGAGTAGACGGAGGGTACCCAGCGCCACGTGACTTGGTTCTTACACATCTCATTCGCTTCTGTAACATTCATTGTTCTTTTCATGCATGTTCCTAGGGCTCTTGTTATTACCGTCTGATAAGACACGACCAATTTGGTGGCAACATGCTTCTATTTTGCCATTAAATTTCTGTTTCGTCATGTAACTTATTCGATTGAATCTCTTATTCCACGATGCCTACCATGTGCCTACATAATGTGGCATCATCAGGCAATAAGATCTACACTACATTGTGTGGTTCCACCGCTTGGTAACTCATACGAAGTAGCGTTGACCGCCAACCACTTACTACTGCTGGTCGTCTCTGCGTTTTTAAATCTGAAGTTTGAAAAATATTATGCACCTACGAGAAGCCTTCTTCTTAGCCTTATCCCGTTTTATAATCCATTAGAATTGGCGAGGTCCCCTACTTAGGTAAGCCTAAGTATTTGACGAAGATACTGGTTTTTATATGGAGCGACTGCCGTATGACCTCCACAACCCAGAATGACAATCACACGTCTTTCGAAATATAATTTCTTATAAATAAATTAATTAATATTGTCGGACAAATTACACAGTGCTACCTAGCCTCAAAGTAAGCGAAGCTTGTGTTATGGGTACTAGACAACTGATAAACATACGTAAATACATTTTTTTGTAAATACATACTTATTATACATAGAAAATACCCAGACCAAGACAAACAGACATGTTCATGCACATAAATGCTTGTACTGTGTGGGAATCGAACCCACGAGCGTTGGTGTCAAAGTAGCGTAACAGCGCATTTCACCACTGCGCCACCGAGCTCGTCAAATTTCTTGGATGTGCGGTTTTCCCAACGATGATTTCCCTCACCGTAGAGTAAGTGATAATTACAAATAATAAATCCGAAAAGACGAATTTAGAAGTCATACCAGGATTCAAACCGTGGCCCAGTGGGTAATAGGCCGGTTCTTTTTCTACTATATGCATCTATTACATTGTTGTTATGCGTCCGAAATAACCACATTGTCGGGTCCATGACATTATTATGATATAACCAGCTCTTGTATACAGTTCACAATGAAGGTTCATCTTATCTTATCATAAATAATCGACTTGCGATGTCACTGATAGCACACAATTAAAGTCGTTACGACGAAAATGCTCTAATAATTTGATCACAAAGACGAACAAATCGCGAAACCCTTTGAAAATTCGCTTCCCAATTATATTATACGGCAATATTCGCTAACGCGCAAATGGATTACGGAGACCGTTCCGAACTTTATGGACAATAAACACAAGAGTTTGCAAAATGTACAGAGTGCCGAATCGATGCTCAGAGACTTGGGCCATAAAAGAGGGCAGTTGTTGAAATTTTACGGCGAGGACCCTAGCAAATGTGGCGATAGGAATCGACGGTAATGCCTACAGATTTTATTTATTTAACAAATATGCATTTCTGTCGGCTAGTATTCGTAATGACGAAAAACTCTCCGGCCACGAATTAGAACCATTACCGCTCGACAAGGTCGGCACAGGGGGTCGTACTTTGCCCGCAACTGGAATAAATATATCGTATATATTTATCGTCGTAAGACTATGACACTAGATAATACTATACTAAGTAAGTAGTCAGGTAATAATAAGCTTTATCTCACGAGTCAGATTGGAAAAGAAGGGTAAAATGGGGACCGATTCCAGGGAATGATTTCATTGTTACGCTGATTGCCTGGGATCTAGGGAGTCTAGCGTTTGTATAAAACAATTTGATGTTATTGAACTAGATTTTAAGAGTAATATTATTAAAATAATTAATTTCAATTAATAAATGTTATATCACTAGTGAGGGAATCAAGTGTATTCGTGCAATACTTTATACTGTGGTACTGCTTATCTTATGATATCTAAGCATCATTAATTGATTCAGACGTTATTTTGTGAAAGTCAAATTTACATGCATTTGATCTAAAAAATTTGTTCATGCGACCGACCTGGTTTCGGAAGCGAAAGAAGTGACCGGTATTAACGCTCGGATGATGATGATGAACTTACAGCAGGAGGTTCAAAAAAGGGCGAAGAGATTGTAGAGGGTCGGTAATGCACGATTGATGCAATTTGACCCCCCCGCTACCGTTAGTAGATGAAACATGCCGATGATGGCGGCATTCTAATGTATTGCAGCGACGGCCAGACCAGTCGTGGCAGCGACGGTGGTGGACGCATACGGTTTCTGTTCCAGATGGCGGACGACCGCAGCAGCCCAGGCAGAGACTACCGGAGCAGCCATGGCAGCATCGGCATGTTGCATCTACTAACGGTAGCGGGTGGGTGCCGGCCCGCGCTAGGTCTCGGTCCGATAGCACCTTCACCTTAAAGATTATCAGAAATTCTATATATGACTTGCTATACTGTAGTGCTGGTCCCAACGCTAACTTAAGCGAGGTATGGCAGAGAGAGCATGAAAGTAGAATGCGAAATTTGTTGAAATATTCTGTACGATCTTTCAGCGACCTTTGGGCGTTTAGATCCGTATCCGTATGTGCGATGAGTCTTCTCCTTAGCGTTATCTGCTTTTCCGAATTCATTAGGATTGGCCGGGTCCACTACCTAAGCCTAAGGATTTGGCGAATATATTGATTTTTACATGGAGCGGCTGCTGTCAGACCTCCGCAACTCAGAGGGAAAACCAGATCATTCTTAGGTAAGCTCACACGTCTTTCGAAATACGAGTATTATATCTTAGACGTGCGGGTTTCCTCGCGATGTTTTTCCTTCACCGCCGAACAAATGATAATTACAAATATGTACGAGGGTCATTTGAAAAGTTCTTAGCCTAACATACTTAATGAAACCACACGATTTTGAGTTTATGAGGTAACAATTCGAAGCCACATTGATGGATTTCTGCCATGGATTGCACAGAGGTGTGAACGCGCGCATTGTCCTGATGAAACAAGACTTTTCTTCTCAATAAACCTGGACGTTTTTCTTTGATTTCTTCTCTCAAACGACGCAACAGGTTGCAATAGTAATCGGAGTTTATTGTTTCACCCTTTTTTAAATAATCCACGAGAATTATACCTTTATTCATACGAAGGAG
Organism: Pyralis farinalis; assembly: GCA_947507595.1. NCBI lineage: Eukaryota > Metazoa > Arthropoda > Insecta > Lepidoptera > Pyralidae > Pyralis > Pyralis farinalis. The sequence continues at coordinate 27,886,367 of OX382257.1, read as the reverse complement.
CGGACTCACCCAAAGTAGCAGACATGTCTTCATGCTTTTGGAGTTAAATTTTTCAAATTCAGGTATTTTATCACTGCACGATGTTCAATTTTATTCATTTTCAAAAATAGCTCTGACTTGACTTACGGTATCACGTGTAAACGAACAATGAGTTACTGTGAATAAACTTAACTGTGCATACTTGTTGCTAAATAATGCAACTACAAAATGAGGGTAGTTATAAAAAAAACCAATGACTTTAACCATGTTAGGCTAAGAACTTTTCAAATGACCCTCGTACATAAATCGGAAAGCACAAATTTAGTGGTACATGCTAGGTTTCGAACCGAGGACCTGTTAGTCACTAGGTCGGTTCTTTATCCACTGCTCTATACATGGGCATGCGCAATGAGTATAGTTCACTTATTGCGGTGATAAAGTGTCGTAACTTTTCATTAAAGTATATGATTCTTACAGTCATTGTCGTCTGTAGATGTATATAGCTACCGGCAGTAGACCCTTCTGCAGCACAAAAAGCCTTAAGTAATCTAGTCCATTAAGTAGGAAACCCTTTGTCGCACCTTTCTTACGTACGGGGCTGTTACAATAATGTTTTTTACCACTTACCACTGAGATAGTTGGTTCCGTACGCCATACTCGCCTTTGTGACGGATTTTTGATTCTTATCTTCGCAGTTAGGAAAGTAAGATTTTGTTTATACCACCAAGGTGTATCATATGTAGGTGAGATTTTGGCTTTGATTATAAAGAGCACGCATCAAAGCAGTCCGTCTGGGGAAGTACATACACCTTACAGAAAACCACAGCCAAATGACAACTCTCTAACGGGCTGTTGTGTTCCTGCGTGTGAGTGAGGTCACCAGTAAGTTCATAAGGAGTTGCGGTGTTAGCAGCAGAGGAAGCATCGCGCGAGTGATGTATTACAAGTGTTCATAGGCTTTACATCAGGTGGGCTGTATGCTTGTATGCCTTCCGACGTTGTATCAAAGATAACATTGAAATACTTCCCCCGTTTGGGTCACTTTGGCGTGCTTCCTTACACCAGAGCCTTATTTGTTAATTGGTTGGGTGCACCATGTGCAGGTAGGGATAGAGTTTTAAGTCGTTGACTGTCTACATGATATTGCGTTATTTATAGCTTAAAAAATGATTTATTCTTCATAGCGTTATTCCGTTTGTTAATTGTGATTGGCGGGGCCCCCTACCCAAGCCTAAGGATTTGGCGACGATATCGATTTTGACGTGGAGAGACTGGCGTCAGACCTCCACAACCCTGAGGGGAAACCAGATCTCTCTTAGGTCACACGTCTTTTTAATATAATTTCTTGCACCTGCGGGTTTCCTCGCGATGCTTTCCTTCGCTACTGATCAACTGATAATTAATATGTACCATAAATCCAAATCGTGAACTTAGTAGTACGTGACCTCGATTCGAACCGGGGACATTATAGTAGCACACCGTAAGGGCGTAAACACGAAATGTACCTACTAACTCTTACCAAGCCATGTACCTACTGATGTTTTATACAACAACAGCAAAAGAAAGGTTTGACGGATTTATACGGATTGTGAATGCGCGAGTGATATCACTGGCTTTGAACAAATAGCAATCATGAGTGCTTCATCTTATTTTTGAAGTAGAACTTCTTTACGCACGCTTGACGTGGGGAGTAAGGCGAATGCGTAACGAGAGCGTTACGAAAAGTGTGATCGGGCGAGGCGAACGGAAGTTGAGAGGGAGATATAAGTTAATGAAGATAGAAAGAGAGAGAGGTACGTTTCGTATATGACAGTGCCAAGAGAGAGAGGTGCGAGCACACATTTTCTTTCTGTCTTTCTGTCATAGCCAGCAACAGCAACGTTTCGTATATCTATGACACAGTGCAGGCCTTTTTTCTGTAAGTTTTACTTCAGTCGTGGCGCGTTAGTGAATAATGATGAGTGAATTTTACGACACCGACATCATACAGCGACACCATGAAGTTGGTTGTTTTGCCTCTCAAGTTTTGTTCGTGACTATATTCAAATACTTATGAAACAACAGTACGTTTTTTATATCAGTGCAGATGAAATATATTTGTATGTGAATATGTGTGTGTGTCTTTATGTTACATATGGTGGTTAATTATATTTAGTTATATTCTTATTATAATATAATATTGTTTAGTAATTATTAGAGTATTTTTTTTTGTTACGCGAAAGAAGTATAACTTCTTACGTGCGTAGTATATTACACACACACACTTTGTTTTTATTTATGACTATTTTTGAAGTTATACTTCTAATGCGACTTCCAACAAGGTTGCGTTAAACGTTTAACGCTACCATGGAGGGGGGATAGAAAGAGACAGAGCGAGAGTGAATGCGTGGCACTCGAACGCATGCGCGTAGTATACTTATACGTTAGCATGAATACAATAACCCTCTAAGGAAATGTTATTTGGCTCCAGTTGTCTGTGAGGTGGTAACGTCACTCACTCGCATGAACACAACATTCCTCCAGGGATTTGTTATTTCATAATGCCAGAGAAGTATAACTTCTCACGCGCGTACATAAGTACACGCACTCATTTTTTTTTCTTATTTTAGTCATAATATTGTACTGTGACTGACTAATTTTCAAAGTGGGACCCTCGCTTGCATGTGGAACATCATGGTAATTTACAAATGTTGACCCGGCAGAGGAAGCGGACATTAAAGCAGCAACAGATTGGCAAAGTACCTTACAGAAATAGCAGCCGATAACTCCCTGGGGAGTTATTATGTTCTTGCGAGTGCTCAAGGTTACGAGGAAGCTCCTCTGAGGGTTTGCTGCGTTAACAGCTGGGTTGGTAATAAACAAGTGATACTTTTTGTATTTCAGTAGGCTAATTCTATTTAAAAAATCCCAACTGCACTGCCGCGCGGCGTGTGTTTCGTTGACGTTCCATAAAACGATTTGACAGTAGCGAAGAAAGCAGCAGTACTGTAGTAAATTACTGCTGTTCTGTGAAAGAGCATTTACTGCAGCTGCACGTTTAATAGTATTCTGATAGATTGTTTTGATATTTGTACAGCGGTGACAGAAGTCTCAAGGAAGTTTATCGGCAGTTTTGCTAACGTTAGTAGTCCTAAGCGACTTTTGCGAAGTGAAATTAATATTCCGAAGCTGTGAGAGATTTATGTTCTAAAATGTTTGTTTTGGCAGATGTTTGGGGAAATATACGAGGTAGAAGCATTTTTTCTTCAATTATAAATCTCTCCACGATGGAAATCAAGGGCAATTAATGGGGCTTGAAACTTTCAGCCCAATCGGAGACAACGTTTAGCAATGGAATTACAACGAAACATTTTCTTAGCGGTATCCCGACTTTATATGCCTAAGGAGTTTAAGGCCTCCACAACCAAGACAGAAAATCAGATCTTCTTTAGGTTAGACTACACGTCTTTCGAAATATATATTTTTTTGAGGTGCGGGTTTTCTCACGACGTTTCTCTTTGCCGCCGAGCAAGAGATAAATGCAAATACGAAAAAATTGGCAACATCTTACGGCGAGCTTCAATGAAAACTTATTTCAAGCCCCATAAGAAGATCAGTCAATTTCTAAGACCTATCAAGTCTAATATCCCCTTACAAGATGCAGGAGTATACAAATTAGACTGCGAATGTGGTTTATCATACATAGGGCAAACAAAGAGAAGCGTAGGTACTCGTGTGAAAGAACAAAAGCTGACATGAAGAATAGGCGCGATAAAAACTCTGCAGTATGTGAACATACACTGGACCAGCCAAACCATTACATCCGGTTCGATAAACCACAAATCCTCGCCAAGGAGAACCGCTACATGCCGAGAATGTTGCGCGAGGCTATTGAAATAAGAAAACACCCCAATTTCAATAGAGAAAATGGTTGGCAAGTACCACCTGCTTGGGATCCAGTCCTAAAAATAATCAAGTCACAAACCCAAAGATCTACTAAAAAATGTTCGGACACTGTGAGCGATTTTTGTGTGAATCGGAACATATATAACTAATCCATCCATGTCGGTAGATGTAATAATTGAATAACTAATGTAAGACAAATATCACCTTCGTCTTCCTGCGACCACGGACGCTGCAAAGCGTTCGAAACGTCAGGTTCAACAAAATAAATAAAACACGCGATACTTCCGTTGAAAACTGTTTAATTCAATGCAAATGCGAATTTAGTGGTACTTGCCAGTACTTGAACTAAGGACCAGTGGGCTAGCACTGCTCTTGAAATATAAGGATACATGGTTCCTGTATCCTTATTCAAAAGCATATATACACACATCAAAAAGTGTCTAGGGATCAACATATATTTTTGCAATAACTTTTCTCCTGATTGATATTAATTAAATTTTTCTTTAAGGATTCATCAAATAAAGTGTTTTCGTTTGTCTACAGTAACGATAAACCAAGTCACCTTTGCATTAATAAAGAAATTTGCCATTTTCATAATAAAGGGATTTTTGACATTTGAATCACTAACATTAAAGTTCGAAAAAAAGACTGAAATAACAGTTTTCTTTAAAATTTTATTGGGTAACTTAAACAATTAATAATCCGTGTTTCTACCGCGAACACTAACAACACAAGAACATCGGTTTGGCATACTCAAAATGAGTTCATCCAAATCACGCTGTGGAATGGCCGCCCATGTTCGTTGCAACAACAAAAAAAGGTCTTCTTGCGACTGGATACCCTCCATATTCGGCAGAGCTCTTCTCTGTAGCATATCCCATGCATGCTCAATCGGGTTCAAGTCTGGCGACTGAGCAGGCCAGGGCATGACATTGATGTTAGCTGCGGCGAGAGTCTGTCTTACAACTCTTGCGGTGTGCGGTCGTGCATTATCATGCATTAACTGAAATAAGGGACCGATTTGCACTTGTACAGGAACGATGACGTCTGATACAATCGTCTCAGCATAAATTTGAGCGTTGAGGTTGCTTCTGATCCAAATCAACTCAGTTCTTCCGCCGATCCAAATACCCGCCCATACCATGATGGTTCCACCACTATAAGGATGGACTTCCTGGCAGGATTTTAATCGCTGTTGGCGTCCAGGGGTTCTCCAGTGTCGTATACGTTTATATATTTTATATATTTTTTTATTACAAAGCCACATCTCAATCTCAAGAAATCCGCATAAAAATGCTTGATCCCTAGACACTTTTGATGTGTGTATATATCACATCATCCCTTACTCATCCCACTGCAGGGATACTGGTCTCTTTTTTCTTCAACCGAAGGTGTTTAGAGTTCGCATTGCAGTTTCAGACGATGAGCGAAGAGGCACCTTTGCGGGCCGTCAAGGGGGGGGGGGGGGGGGGGGGGAGCGACAGCCAGCACAGCGGTTATCACTGTGATGGCTGTTCTCACATCTGGTGCTCACTGCCGCTTTCCGTCAGGCGCTAAAGAGAGGTAAGGCGCATCAAAGCAGCCCGTCTGGGGAAGTATCTCCACCTCACAGAAAACCGCAGCCAAATAACAACTCCCTGGAGGGTTGTTGTGTTCCTGCGTGTGAGTGAGGTCACCAGTAAGAAGCAGAGAGGGCACCACGCGAGTGATAATTAATATATCGCAAGCGTTAATAGGCAACGGTACTCGCTTTACATCAGGCGGGCCGTATGCTTCTATTCCTCACGACGTATAAAAAAAGGCGTAATGAAGGCATTTTGGCAGGCCACATTAAAATATATATATATCTTTTAATGGATATATAATTAACAGTTCTGGATATTATTTTGTGGACACCGTTTACAGGGAATTTAATTACTAAAGAATAAAAAAGTAGTGGTAGCCTAGTGGATAAGGAATTGGCTTTTGATCAACATGTCCCCGTTTCAAATCCTGGCATGTACCACTAAATTCGAGTTTTAGGATTTATGTACATATTTGTAATTATCACCTCCTCGGCGGTGAAGGAAGACATCCTGGGGAAACCAGCACGTCCAAAAAAGACATGTGACCTAACATACGGAAGTTCTCGTTTTCGATGTCGTTTGTGGAGGTCTGCAGGCAGTCACTCCAAGTCAATCATTACCTTCACCAAATCCTTAGGCTTAGGTAGCGTACCTCGCCAATCCCAATTGATTAGGTAACGGCATAACGCTAAAAAGCAGAAGATTAAATAATAACCAGTTGAGAATGCAAGCTTGCATTGCCAGAGGAACACCTGGCTCGTCAATTATATAACAATTCAATTTTTTTTTATTTGTCAGTCATTTTGACCATGTTTGTTAAGAGATAGGAAATTGTTCCTGAACATTCCTATTCTACTTTTTTATGCTGAATCCGAGTCTGAAGTCAAAATTCGAATATTTGAAAAAAAAGCGACAGGCACACGCACAGATAAAGATATAGAATTACTCGTATTATAGGAACGGTGTTCCTGAAAATATGGTTAAAAATTAAGTCCGTCCCTCGCACGACAAGTGTCTTCCCCGTGTTTGAAAAAAAAAATACCTACTTGAAATTTTTATTTTCATTTTATTTACTTAGCTTTCGCAACAACTTAGTTCACGGTCAATATAAAGACTAAGAAGTACAATCAAAGTCACGCTGGCCTATTGATTATTTTTACATAAATCCATTAAACCGTCCACATAAATAAAAACCAATTTATGTATGTTTGTCCTTTGTGGACTCGAAAAGGGCTGGATCGATTTTCGGACTCGTAATGGCTGTGTGCGTCGCTGTGATCACAGATGTCACAGCTTTGACATCGTCTACTGCGATCACGGCTAAATTATTTGGTATTCTATAAGGCAGTAAGCGTACGCGAGACTGTTTGCCTTGTAGAATTCCAATTCCAAACGCAGCCTTGCGGCGCTAGTGTCGCACAACCATGAAAAGCGACACCAAAGAATAGCAATTTTGTGTTCAAAGCTGTAACAGCCGATGTTTCCGAGGATGTAAGGATGTTTGCTCTTACAGAATTGCATGGCTGTGTAGTTAGTTAGACAGCGATCGGATCACCCGTGCGAAGCCGGGACTGGTTGCTAATAGTATTAGTATTAGTAGTAGTTGGTTTTATTTTATTTATTTTTATTTTATATTATTTGGGAGTCTTACAGCAAAATAATTTAATATATGTTAACAATAAATAACAATATGCCAATAAAAAGACTCCACGACACGACGATAATTGTAGTATAAATAGTAATAGTATTTTTATACTACGTCGGCAAGCGTACAAGCATACGGCCAGCCTGATGTAAAGCGGGTACCGTAACCTATTAACGCTTGCGATATATTAATTATCACTCGCACGATGCCTCATCTGCTGCTTACACAGCAACTCCTCGGGAGCTTACTGGTGACCTCACTCGCAAACAGGAACACAACAACCCTCTAGGGAGTTGTTATTTGGCGGTTTTCTGTGAGGTGGAGGTACTTCCCCAGACGGGCTCTTTTGATGCGCCCCACCTCTCTTAAAACATCCAGAACAAGACAGACATGTCTATGCACACGAGTGTTGCCTTGTGTGGAAATCGAACCCACGAGCGTTGGTGTCAAAGTCGCGTCATTCACGACCGAGCCACCGAGCTCGTCATAATAAAATGTCGTATCTGAATTATAAGGCAGCACTGGACTCACGCCTCCATTTTCAGACGATAACTCGTGCAAACGACTGTTTCAAACTCGTTAGATTTTACTGGTGTTGAATTTATATAACCTTGGATTTCGTCAGTTGTATATTTGAAGTCGTTTTAATATGGGACAATTGGATCTGAACTACCATGTGTATAGCCATCAGTCAGTTTATGCGAACTGGCGTCGATTGGCACCAATCCAATAAACCACATGACGGCGCATGGCCCCCTCACTCGCCAAACCGTAGTATTAGTTGAGCGCCAAAAAATCTCAGCGATTCGAACCTACTGACCAATGGGACGCTATTTTAATCAATAAGTCGATAAGTGAGACGATGTTCCGCGAATCAGCCAACAAGAGTTGCGCGTTTCTCTTTACACTCCAACCCATAGCGGTGAGTTTAGTTACTATGCGAAATCGTGTCATCGAATCTCCATAGACTATTTCCTTCCTGACACTCACCCATCGTATGCAGTTGCCTCTGTCATCTGAAACATGAACCGCATGCATCTGCCGCCATTGCTGACTTGGCTGCCCTGATCGTCTTTTTTTACACGTCAGTTAATGAAAACAAAATGAGGGCGTCACTTAGTAGCTCGAGTGAGCCACCTCTGCTGCTAATACAGCGACTACTTTGGAGCTTCGTCTCATCTGTACCGAGGCACACACAAACTGTAAGTGGCGAATGCAACCGCTGTAGGTACTGTTATATTTAAGGTATACAGCAACTGTAGTAGAGCCATTGAACTAAAATATTTCCGCAAGCAGCTTGTATGCTAGTTGGAGAAAAGGAAAAATAACTAAAAAGTCAGCAGTAAGAAAGATTCAGTGCAAATCATGTAGTGTTTGGTACTTTCTGCCTACACCGAAAGGTGCCTGGTGTGAAGATACAGACAGAAGGAAAACACCTACATTCCCGTAATACATATGTTGTTCATACAACGTTGGGAGGCGTACAAGCATACGGCCAACCTCATGTTCTTCTTAATAGATTCAGGCGTTAATCGTAAGAATTGTTGTTATTCTTTCAATTAACGTCTACAACGCCTGATGATGCCTCGTGGAGAGGCGAAACACGTGTCGCAGCGACGACTAGGCCAGTCGTGGCAGCGACGGTGGTGGTGCGGATTCTGTTCCAGATGGCGGACGACCGCAGCAGCCGAGGCAGAGACTACCGGAGCAGCCATGGCAGCGTCGGCATGTAGCACGTACTAACAGTAGTGGGTGGGTGCCGGCCGGCGCTAGGCCGCATGAACTAATTGGTGGCGGAAGCACACAAAGCAGGTTAGAACAAATTGCACGTCATGTTCTTCTAACAGCAACTCCATAAAGGCTTACCGGTGGCTTCACTCACTTGCAGGAACACAACAACCCTCCAGAGCGTTGTTAACTGGCTTCGGTTTTCTGGGATGCGGTACTACACCAGACGGGTTGCTTTCATGCACCCTACCTCTCTTAAAATCGAATCACATTTCTAATATTGCTAGGATTTGTCTCAAATAAGATCAGCATGAATACTTAATTGAATCCTTTCCAATCCAGTTCACAACGCCATTGTTTCGGATCTCCCAATCCGCCTTCCGTTTATCGCAATCAGATAAAAGGGTTGAGTGTGTCCTCGATCGGAGCAGGTGGCAAATAGATATGGTGGATAACTCTTGGGAAGGGTTAACGTACGAAATTTAAATGACACTCGAAAGGGTGGATTCCAAAGTGTTAAAATCCCATCCCAATTGTGGATGGAGTTTGTGATGTTCGAAATGTGAAATAAGTTACGTATTGTGTGTCACGGGCTCGGTGGCGCAGTCGTGAATAATGCGACTTTGACACCGACGATCGTGGGTTCTATGCATATATAGGGCAAACCTTTGTGTGCGTGAACATGTCTTGTTCTGGGTGGTTTTAAGAGAGGTAGGGCACATTGTGTGTTGCTCTGTTGTAAAAAACTCTTCACGCTAGAAAACGAACTAGTGATCAAATTAATGATATTTCTTATTTGTAATGTTACAGTTAAATCAAAGTAACGATAGTTAGTGAAGATCTGACACATTTCACAACTAAATGCCACGTTACAATTCAATGAAAGTAATCTCATAGTAAACCACCGAGTTTACTATGAGGACCTACTTTTCCTTAGTTGGGTATCGATTCAAAAACTTTATTGCTTAAACTTTTAACTTATTTGCCTCACCTCACAACATTGCATAAAAATAAACGTTTATTTTAAATAAATATAATGTATACACATTGTTATATGTAGAATTTATAGTATTTATATTATCTGTATTTACCTGTAATATGAGTGCATTCCATCCCCATCCCATTCCTGTGAATGGGCTGCGGCAACTCACGGCAACGATCACACAAGTACTACGCTCGATTGTCAAACAATTATGTTGAAATTAGAAGAAATCAAAATGAAAGCTGGTAAAGTAAAACATATATTACTGAATAACAAACATTATGTTTCCCTATCCCCCGTGGTCGTTAAAATTGGTGACAAGAATGGAAATATTAATAGATAACTGCTCAGTTTTGGACTGTGTACTACAAATAGACAGACTCCTTGCAGCGCGACACTGGCCGGACACGTTAACTCCGCGCCGGTTTAAAAATACAAACAGACAGGTCAATGACGCCCGACCTATTATTTATCAAATAAAATAACATCTTCGATTAACCAACAATGGATATAAACGAGGATATGATTAAGGAGGAAGTCAGTAGTTTCGTCGCGAGCCTGCAACGGCTACTGCCCAAGAAGAAGGACATATTATTAGTGAAACAGTTGAGACCGAAATCGACGAGACTGAGTGACATTCACGCAGAGGCCAAAAGCGTATTTCCGATGTGTTTCACCGGTGCTAAAGTTGTCATCCTGAGAGAAGTGATGAACAAAGTCAAATTAGTCCAACAGTACAACTATGGGAGATCGAAAGAGATATACAAGTGCTTCACTCACATGATACACAAGGAGATGGAACCAAAATGTGCAGACGAAGGTCTATTAGTAGACTCGGGAGGTTCAGCGACTGCTACATACTCTGAAGTTCTCGAAGGGGGTTACAAAATGCGACTGACATCAAAAATAAAAGATTTGATATCATCTGAAACGGAAGTAGTATTCGATAAGGATAATGAGAAATCTATCGCTTCTCTATCGTGCTCCATGAAAGATGTCGAGCCAAATACTTTAAGATTTGTAACGCAGTGGATGTACAAGGTTCTGCCGGAGTTTTACGTCGGTTCCGAAGTTTTGTTTAGCCCAATGATGTATCCCCATTTTCCGGATGTGTCTGTTAGTATGCGGTACGACAGGGCGTCGTTCACTTTGTCGTCTACGATCAGTAAAGCTGGTTTCCAGGCATGTTTATTTAAGCAATTCGCGCCTGATCTTCGGATAGCGACGGTAGTTAACGAGGCAGTGCATAGTGGTCCAACTACAATCGGCGTGGCGCTGCATAAAAAGTACCAAAATGGTTCGGAGTTGAAAATTTTCGTCGATTCTCAGCGTTGCGGGGGATTTACGTTTGAAAAGGAACTCCTTTTTTATGAACCGCATAATGAAACCCGTGTTCTTCGCCTCGTTGGAAGCACTCTCATAGATAAGCAACGTCGAGTACGGTTTGGCTTCGGTTTCGATCTGGACTTTTGACGTTTATATCCATTCGTGAGTTTCGCGCTTCTTATCTCCTAAATAAATTGGCCGTAATTCACGTGGAAGTGTTGCCTTGGCGGTTTTTGTAGAATTATTTGTTTGTATATAAGTATACATAGATTTTAGTTAATGTTTTATCTTGATATTGTTTGTTCAGTTTGACAGTTGTTATTTAGAATGGCGATTAAATATTTCTTATTTGTTGTTTCGTTTTTGTATTAAATAGAATAATTGATTGATGCGGTAGTCTTGTACGTATATTTGTAATTATCACTTGCTCGGCGGTGAAGGAAAGCATCATGAGGAACCCCGAAATGAAATCCCTTGAAATGCTTCAAGGGATTACATTTCGAAAGGCGTGTGACCTAATCTAAGAAAGTTATGGTTATCCTTTGTGGGTTGTTGAGGTCTGAAAGTAGACGCGACGTTATCCCATTTCCTAATCCATTAGTATTGACGGGGTCCGCTACCTAAGCCTAAGACTTTGACGAAGATACCTACTGATTTTGTGGACCAGTCGGCTAAGAGACAAATTTTTTATCCACTAGACCGTTCATGCCAATTTTAAGTATCTAGCTTTACATTTTTGACGAGCTCAGTGGCGACGCGGTTAATAACGCGACTTTGTCACCGACGCTCGTTGGTTCGATTCCCACACAAACATTTTTGTGCATTGACAAGTAAGTGTGTTTTTAGAGAGATAGCGCGCATCAAAGCTGCTCACCTGGGAAAGTACCTCCACCTCCCAGAAAAACTGCAGTAACCGCGAGTGATTCATAGTCTTCGGTAACCGCTTTCATCAGATGGGCCGTATGCGGGTATACCTCCCGATATTGTAGATAAAAAAATAAAAAAAAACATTGGTTCGTGGAATTTGTGACTGATGAATGGATGGATAAAATGATGGACGAATATACAAAAAAAAAACAAAAGTGAGTTTAGCTCGCTAACTTTCAACGTAATTTGGTTTGACTGCGAGATGGCACTTTAACAAAAACTTTTGTACGAACAATTTGTTTATTTTTCTCCATGACGGGCACGACAACAAAGTCCTGAAAAACTTGTGTCTCGTCGACAACTAACTGTAACTTTCGCTGAAATATTGCCTTAATTTTTTTAGCTGTCCACTCGGGAAGTTATATATGTTACTTTTTATTTTCACATACAAAAGTTACTAATGAAAGTCGAGAACGGATCTAAAACGAAACGTACACATAAAGTAGGTACTTAAGTTGGCAAATGATTCCGAAAACTAGATCAATTTGCGGGCAGTTTATTTCATCATCATCATATCAGCCAAACACATCCACTGCTGAACATAGGCCTCCGCCTAAGACTTCCATAGCGATCGGTCCTGTGCTGCTTGCATCCATCGACTCTCGGCGATCTTCACGAAAGATTAACTGGTGGAATGAACTCCCTTTGGGCTTTTCCCTAGGGAGTATAGCATGAGGTACTTCAGAAACGGCGTGAAGAGATTTACATACAGTTTAACACAGTTTGTAGAGCTTTTTAAGAGAGGGCGCATCAAAACAACATCCCGTTTGGGGAAGTACCTCCGCCTCACAGAAAACAGCATACGGCCCACCTGATGTAAAGCGGTACCGTAGCCTATTAATGCTTCTGATATATTCAGTATCACTCGCGCGATGCCTCCTCTGCGCTTCTTACACAGCAACTCCATGGGAGCTTATTGATAATCTCACTCACACGCAGGAACACAACAACCCTCTAGGGCGTTGTTATTTGGCTGTGGTTTTCTGTGAAGTGGAGGTACTTCCCCAGACGGCCTGCTTTGATGCGCCCTACCTCTCTTCGAAAATTCGCACTGGACTAACCATCTTTAATTATTATTTATTTTTTAATGCATTATCAGGCATGTTTTTTAATTTCGTTAATTATTACTTATTTCAAAATTAATCCGGTACTCTATAAAAAAAAGAAAATTCATCCTAAATTAGGTAATAATTCATATTATAACGCCGTTCTAACGTCATAACGTAATATTCGAAACAGCTTTCGGCTAAACGCGAGAACATGGTTTTCCACTCAGCCACAAGGCAAGGTTTATGAATTTTTCGAAGGCCCTGTAAAAAGCTTAAGTATCCGTGCTTACATTTTTATGCTGGTTTAGCATAAGAAGCTTTTGTACGGGATATTTAATATCATATATTTTTTAACGCAATGTTAGGAGGTAAATAAACTTAAGGCCCACCTGAGGCCTTGACGAACTCGGTGACGAAGCGGTTTATAACGCGACTTTGTCACCGACGCTTGTGGGTTCGATTCCCACCAGGGCAGACATTTGTGTGCATGAACATGTCTGTTTATCTTGGTCTGTGTGTTTTACGGGAGGTAGGGCGTACCAAGGCAACCCGTCTGGGCAAGTACCTCCATCTCATAGAAAATCGCAGCCAAGTAACAACTCTTTGAGGGTTGTTAGGTTCCTGCGTGTGAGTGAGGTCACCAGTAGGCTCCTATGGAGTTGCTGTGTTAGAAGCCCTATGCTTCTAGGCATCGCGTGAGTGATGCTTAACCCTTCGAAACCCGGGTGGTCGTATACGACCGCGAAATGTATGGGAAAACGTATGTAACGGGTTCTGACTGCTCAATGCATTGCAAGCGTTCATGGGCTACGGTAACCGCTTTACATTAGGTGGACCGTATACTTGCATGCCCCCCAACGTTGTATAAATAATATTCCTTACAACGTTAAAGCACAAAAACCCGAATACAAATGACGAATTCATATGTACATCAGTGATAGCTTAGTGGATAATAAACTTAATTATTAACCATCTATTTCGAATCATGGTGGGGATATGTATTCGAATTTATGTACATATTTCTAATAATCACTTGCTCGGCGATGACGGAAAATATCGTCAGAAAACTCGCATGCCCCAGAAATATTCAGAAAGACGTGGGACATAACTTAAAAAAAGTCTGGTTGGTCGCTCCATGTAAAGAGCAGTATCTTCGCTAAATCATTAGGCTTAGGTTGTGGATCCCGCCAATCCCAACAGCTGATGGGTATGACGCTGGGAAGAACAACATAAACTAATAATCAACTAGGTTATTTTACATGCATGGATGAACCAGTGAAGCCTGTATAAAAGTGATGGATTAAGCCAGGCGCACGCCGGGACTATCATATAGCGCTCACGAGAGCACTAAGCTCTTTTAAGTGCTCCATATGAGCTGTAGGTACCTACCTCCCGCATCAGTGTCTCTCGGCGAGGGAAACTTGGAACAAACATTACATGGACGTGGCAAAAAATTACAGAACTTTGTATCATATCTACGTTCGGCATTGTCTTAGACTTTGACATAAATTTTCGCAGTTTATAAAAACCAATACCCCGAATTTCATTGTTTATATTTTTTTGTGTAAACAAGCATAGCCTATGAATGCTTGCAACACAGCAACTCCTTGGGAGTTTACTGATGAACTCACACATTCGCAGGAACACTACGAACCTCTAGGATTGTCTGTGAGGTGGAGACACTTTGACAGTAAAGATGGTTTGATGCGCCCTTCCTCTCTTAAAAATACCCAGACTAAGACAAAAATACATGCTCATGCATACAAACCCTTGTTCTGTGTGGGAATCGAACCCGTTGGTGTCAAAGTGACGTTACTAAGCACTGCGCCGTCGAGATCGTCAATAACGAAGTAAATAAATAAAAAAAATAAAAACTGTTAGGTAAAGTTGTTACGACGGCCAGGCCTAGCTGATCTATTTGCTACATGTTATGGAACTGTTTACGAGCAAAAGTGATAAAAAGCTGTTCATGGAAATGAAGTACAAGGAGCCCTTTCGTCTCGACAATAACTTTACGCTCGCCCATACAACCAGATATAATTTACTCTTACGTTAAAGCCGTCATGCCACTGTAAACAGTTGATACCTATACATATAAAATTCAAAGCCCCGACTGATTGACATATCAACGCACAGCCTAAACCGCTGGTCCTAGAGACATAAAATTTGGAGGGTGTGTTCTTTGTGAAGTGTAGGTATTCACTAAGAAAGGTTTTTATCGAATTGCACCCCTAATGGGATGAAAAGGGGTGTAACACTTTGTATGAAAAATCGTATTCCCTGCGTGTATCAACTCAAAACTTGGTATGAATACTCTGAAAAGTATAACACGCATTATGGAGCAGTCTGGTGACTCTAGCACCTGAAGGAAATATATAGTATACTAACAAATACTGAGGTAGGTATAGTATGTCATGGTCTTCAATTCCTATATTTCCGAAATACTAGTTAGAAAAAAGGAAAAAGTAAAATAAGAGAATTAAACAAGATACAATAAGATTATATTAAAAAAATGTAAGACGTGTCTAAGTGCCCGCGAGGGCCCAATGGCAAATAAAGAATTTTTATCTTTTATCTTTTTTATCTTTTCAAGTCGTCGTAGGATGACGTAGGCCACGCGGGCATAAGCTAGTTCGTTCATGAAAAAGATTCGCATTGAAAACACAGAGCGATGCAAATTTTGCCCTAAATAAACATTCACGACAATGAATCTCGCTTTGTGACGTTGTTTTGTGAAATATGAATTTATGGGACATTCAAATGTGAGTAGATGCTGTATGTATACATACTGTGAAATATATTGAAAAGTGCATTGGTTTTGAAATGAAATATGAAAAGCAAACATAATGTGCACGGGTGACGTTAAATATATTCTCGTTATTTTGAAAAATAATGCAAATTATATTTGATTAACTTTTATTTCAATTTGTTGACAAATATGTTGATTTTAAAATGAAATGTGAAATTGAATATAATACGAGCGCAGTTAAAATATATTATCAGCATTGTTATGAAAAATAATGCAAAAAGATGTTTATTGAACGTTTATTTCGATTTGTTGACAAATATATTAACTTTAATATAAAATTTAAAAGTGAATATAATTCGACCGGCGTGAAATATATTCCTAGGAATATAAAAAAAAAAAAACAACATAAATTTCGTTTTCGCAGCTTTTCCGTTTGAACAAGCTGTGACACACAGTGTTGGGCTTTCATGTTTTACACAGCAAACTTAATTTCGGAGATGAGAAAAAGGAAAATAAAGTTCTCGAGTTTATTCACATTTTTCCAAATTCGCTAGATTAAATTTTGTTTGACTATTTAATATTTTGTCGAGGGTTGGTCACCCCAACCCCAACTTTTCAATTTCGGGGAACTGATGCATCCCCGTTCATATTGTGTGATACGTGTTAGATATGCAAATTTTGGCAAAGTACTATATGCAATTGAAAACATCATGGTCTGCCGACTTTTGTTTAGTAGAAAATGGGACATTCGAATGAATAGAGAAGAAACATATTTTATTTTCATACTTCTGGTAGAAAATAGGCTTACACACCGCCTGATATGAAACGATTAGCATATTCCCGCGTTGCTACACAGTCTAGATATGGCGAAGGCCTTTGACACGTATCAAAGTCACGTATGGAACTTGACACATAATTCGATGAAGTCGGTGGCGCATCGCCAGCGATTAATAAATGGACTTTGTCACCGACGCTCGTGAGTTCGATTCCCACACGCATCAGAGCAGCCCGTCTGAGGAGTTACCTCTACCTCACAGAGAACCGCAGCCAAATAACAACTGGAGGGTGGTTGTATTCCTATGAGGTCACCAGTAAACTCCTAAGGAGTTGCTGTGCTAGCAGCAGAAGTCGCATCGCGCGAGAAATGCTTTCTATTGCGAGCGCTCATATGCTACGGTGACCGCTTTCCATCAAATGGGCCGTGTGTTTGTATGCCTACCGACGTGCTATTAATTAATAATTCTATAAGTGACACGATGTTGATCTGTGAACTAGCCAATTAGAGCCGCGCGTTCAACTTCACCCGCAGCAGTGAGTTGAGTTACAAAACAAAATTTCGGCTTATTTCATTTTTACGGAGAGTTTGCCAGCTGACGCAAACTGCGCGACCTAGCCTTTCTGGAAAGCTAACTGATGGCCCCTTTTGTCTACTATTTTCTAGGGTTTTTTTATACAACGTGCTCATAAACGCTTGCAATACATTAAGTATCACTCGCGTGATGCCACTACTGCTGCTGTCACAGCAACTCCATAGGAGCTTGCTAACGACCTTACTCACGCGCAACAAGCCTCTAGGGAGTTGTTATTTGACTGTGGTTTTCTGTTAGGTGGAGGTACTTCCACATACGGACTGCTTTGATGCGCCCTACCTCTTTTAAAAACACCCAGACCAAGACAAACAGTTCATGCACACAAATGTTTGTCCTGTGTGGGAGTCGAACCCGCGAGCGTTGGTGTCAAAGTAACGTAACAGCGCGTTTCGCCACTGCGCCACCGAGCTCGTCAAAATGTACTAACCAACCGACCTACAGCAGTGATAGACCAGTTGTTGAGGAACCGGCCTATTGACCCACTGGTACCTACCCGGTTCGATTCCTGGCGGGACATGTACATGTACCACTAAATTTGCCTTGTGTGCATGCTGTGAAAACCTGTGCATGATCAGTGTTTAGTATATTTAAGTGCTCCTGTGTTTATTTTGTACACTGTTTCTATCTATGGGAACTTTTTATTGGCTTTCTATTGTCTATTGTTTCTTGTACTTTATTTCACACGCAGGAACACAACAACCCTCCAGGGAGTTGTTATTTGGCTGCGGTTTTCTGTGAGGTGGAGGTACTTTCTCAGACGGGCTTCGATGCGCCCTACATCTTTTTTTTATACAACGTCGGTAGGCATACAAGCATACGGTCCACCTGATGTAAAGCAGTTACCGTAGCCTATTAACGCTTGTAACATATATCACTCGCGCTATGCGTCCTCTGCTGCTTACACATCAACTCCTTAGGAGCTTACTGGTGACCTCACTCACACGCAGGAACACAACAACCCTCTAGGGAGTTGTTATTTGGCTGTGGTTTTCTATGAGGTGGAGGTGCTTCCGCAGACGGGCTGCTTTGATGCGCCCTACTCTCTTAAACATCCAGACCAAGACAAACAGACGTGTTCATGCACACAAATGTTTGCCTTCTGTGGTTTTCTATGAGGTGGAGGTGCTTCCGCAGACGGGCTGCTTTGATGCGCCCTACTCTCTTAAACATCCAGACCAAGACAAACAGACGTGTTCATGCACACAAATGTTTGCCTTCTGTGGTTTTCTATGAGGTGGAGGTGCTTCCGCAGACGGGCTGCTTTGATGCGCCCTACTCTCTTAAACATCCAGATCAAGACAAACAGACGTGTTCATGCACACAAATGTTTGCCTTCTGTGGTTTTCTATGAGGTGGAGGTGCTTCCGCAGACGGGCTGCTTTGATGCGCCCTACTCTCTTAAACATCCAGACCAAGACAAACAGACGTGTTCATGCACACAAATGTTTGCCTTGTGGGAACCAAACCCACGAGCGTTGGTGTCAAAGTCGCAGCTTTAACGACTGAGCCACCGAGCTCGTCAATACAATACATCTCTTAAAAAGGCTCGAGTCAGTGAGAGTATGCGGTAAAGTTTTGGCGAGTAAAGATTGCCTTGACGCGTCGTCGAGTACTTTATTGATGAGTGCATCATAGGAATACAAATTATTCTACTACATTATAGTCTTAATACCTGAACAATATACGTGTGCTCTTGTATAGTACAAAATCAATTTGAAACAAGTCATCGTATTTACTCTAGCACTCAAGTGAAACTTAGGGCGACCCAGTTGCCAAACCACAGTCCCCTAATGTCATCGATTGACCTGAATATAAGCAGTTTCATAATACTTCTTCTGTGTACATAATGCAAATTAAACTATTTTGTCTACACCTATTAAGCTTTCATTTTACCTATCTAAACCAGTTGAGAATGCGCAAGCTTGCATTGCCAGAGGAACACCTGGCTCGTCAATTATATAACAATTCAATATTTTTTTTTATTTGTCGGCCATTTTGACCATGTTCCTTAAGAGATAGGAACGGTGTTCCTGAACATTCCTATTCTACATTTTTATGCTGAATCTGAATCTGAAGTCAAAATTCGAATATTCGAAAAAAACGCACACACAGACAAACGCACAGACAAACATATAGATTTCATATAGGAACGGTGTTCCTGAAAAGCGTAAAGTGCTTCCAGGTAGCCGAGATAAAGAATGTAAACAAACATTCATTAACTATCTATTTATGGATGTCCACATCCACCATCCACATCAACTCTTACTAATCCCACTGCAGGGATACGGGTCTCCCTTCAACCGAAGGGGTTTAGAGCATACTCCACCACGCTGTGACAGTGTTTTCAAGCCGCCTGAGGGCCACTGACTTAGCTTAACGACTGTGATCCATCGACAACAGCCTGGACCGACGGCTTAACGTGCCCTCCGAAGCACGGAGAAACTCAAGATAGACAAACCCATCCATAGACAGACTGCGGTTGACGTTACTTAACCTGCGTGTTCGGTTAGAATGATGCGCGCAACGACGCTGTCGAGCTCTCTCTCTCTCTCTCTCTCTCTCTCGCTAGATTTATCGATGTTTTACTACAAATTATGTATAAATATGGAAAATATAAATATTTCATTCTACATAACTCTTAACTACCAGTCAAAAAAAAAATACTACACATACTTTAGAGTTAGCTGGAAGATACCTCTTAAAGAAATAAGCTCACCTTTGCACACCGTTTTCTGTATAACTTACTTTACAGGTTATGTTATACAATAAAGGATAAATAAATAAATTCAGGGGCACACAACATATTTTTATGGAGTAGTCTTCTTTCTTCCTAGGGTTACCACCTAGTAGGCTATCTCATCATCATCCGAGCCTTAATCCCGGTTGTGTCCTACGCTTTCGCATCGGAGCCCAGGGTCCGCTTTTCGACTTTTACGTCTCCATTTCGCGTTGGAGACCCTTTGCATGCATGTGGATGACATCACTCACGACGTCAAGCCAGCACTTCTTGGGTCTGCCCCTTCTCAGAGGACCCGGCGGAGGTGGCATGGCTAGTGGCATGGGAGGTGGCATATTTGTTCCCCGCGTAACTTGCCCGTTTTCATAATACGTGGCCGTACCAACGTACTCTTGCAGTTTGTCTGCTATGTAACGGACAAGAAGGCTACCGCAAATGCTGGAGTTTCTTACGAGATCCTTTCGCGTCACTCCTCACATCCAGCGCAGCATTTTCATCTCCGTGACACGCAAAGTCAGGCCACGCTTCGCTGCCATATAAAAGGACAGGTCTAATGATGGATTTATAAACCTGTCCCTTTAACTTAACCGGCATTCTAGGATTACAAATGACACCAGCCATCTCACGCCACTTAGCACAAGCCGCTGATATGCGTACCTTCATGTCGTAATCGTTGTTTCCGTACGCGTGGAGGACAGATCCCAAATACCTACACCGGTCCGTGTGCTCGACCATGTCTTCACCAGTGTGAACAGATGTAGGATATGGACATTGCAGGCCAAGTACTCTGTCTTCGCCAAGTTTAGTTTAAGACCGCCGTTCTCAAGCGACTCTCTCCAAGCATTCACCCGCAACAGGCGCCCCCTGTCACTACGGAGGCTGCTCATGTGTACGAGTATCTCTGATGCTGGCCGACACTACATCTAATATTACGCTGGACAAAAACGGACTAAGGACTGATGGACCCCGAGATACAAAATACCTTATGTGTTATTCCAGACTATAATCTTTGTACCAAATATCATTGACTATGCCGTTCTGGTGTGATTAAGTAACAGACATCCGTCCATCCAAACTTGCGCATTTATAATAAAATATTGTATAACAGTAATAACAATATATACTATATATATATATATAGTATATATTGTGAACTCGATTTACAAGCGTTACGCCGCAGGTGTTGCACAACGCTCGCATCACGACAATATGTATCCTCCTTTCACGCTCTCTCTGCCATTAAATTTTACAACCATAGATACTAAACCAGCTGCTCGGGTTTCATCATCGTGGGGGCCTCCATTATTTCCATAATAAGTTTTTGCCCATGCCCTCCAATGATAAGTTGCTTCAGCAAACGAATTCAACGTCACACACTACAATGGTCGCGTACTGTGCGGTTCCGGAGAAGTTTCCTTTCGAGAACCCTCAAGTTTTAATCTGACTGATATAGATGTTTAGAAATATCAGCGCATGCATTAATAAATATTGAATTTTACCACTTGATACCATTATAACTGTTATAATGACTTTATATTTGTAATACCAAATGACTTTTTAAAAAAATGCCTATATTAAATCAACTTCATAGCATAAGTAAAGCATAAACGTTGGTTGAAATAATAATTCCAATTCCATTTTATCCCGCCTTCCCTCGGAAAAACACCTTTATATTCTTTTGTTGGCAGTAAAAAATCAGACTTCTGTATATTTATACCTACTGCACCCATTGTATGCACCCAACACAGTCATCAGCTAATACCATCCATTGACCTAAATACAAACACTTCCATGGGTTATAATCATAATGAAACCCAGCGTAAAGACTCGTAACGAGCTATAAAGTTGGGGTGAGGGTAGTGGGTTCGTAAACTGAAATATGCAACACGTAAGCGGTTTCATTTCAGGACGGCTTTAAAACGATAGCTTCGGGCTTATGATTGTTAAAATTTTATTACCGGTACAGTTGTCAATGGTTTTATTATTACTAAAAACTGAATTAATACGAGTATATTGCATGTTATGTATGTTCACATTTAAAACTATTAATATTTTTAAATGTGAACAAGATGAAAGAGTGACGAGTTCGGTGGCTCAGTCGTGAAAGACGCGATTTTGACACCAATGCTCGTGGATTCGATTCCCACAAAAGACAAATATTTGTGTGTATGAACATGTCTGTTTGTCTTGGTCTGGATGTTTTAAGAGAGGTAGGGCGCATCGAAGCAGCCTATCTGGGAAAGTATGTCCACCTTACAGAAAACCGCAGCCAAATAACAACTCCCTAGCGGGTTGTTGTGTTCCCGCGTGTGAGTGAGGTCACCAGTAAGCTCCTAAGGAGCTGCTGCGTAAGCAGCAGAGGAGGCATCGGGCGAGTGATATAAGTTACAAGCGTTAATAGGCTACGGTAACTGCTTTACATCAGGTGGACCGTATGCTTGTAGGCCTCCCGACGTTGTATAAAAAAAAGAATGACGAAGCAGATATACGATGCAAAAGTGGAAGGATGTAGAAGCAGAGGAAGGCCAAGACTTACCTACCATGATCAAATTGATCGTGTTCTATCAGAAGGTGATGTCAGGAGCCCTAGAAACCGGCGAGCGTGCATTAAAGAGCAACGAATGTTAAAGAAGCGAGTGAGGTATGTAAGGATCGAGTCGTGGCCCTCGGTTCTCTCTGTCTACTGGATGATTTGGCGTGAAGTTATAGATAGAACATAGTATTTTTGTAGATTAAGTTAGGTTCAGTACGAGTATGTTGCTCAGTTAAATACAATCCAAAATTAATAAACCTATTAAAAAGAAAATGCAACACTGAAACTCGTCGATACTACTAAACGAAAAAAGAAAATCGAATGACGAACTGTTTTGTCTATGCCTATTTATAAGTAAATTAGGTTTTTATCTGGGTCATTCTACGATAAGAGGTAATGTGTACGTCACCCATTATAAAATATTATTTTTATACTACAAGTTGTTATTTTATGCAATTGATCACAGCATCCTAATGTATTTTATAAGTAGCATTATGAATAAATGCCCAATTAAACTGCATTTTCCTGAAATTCTGTATTTAAGTCTGAAAAAGTCTCTACCCTGGCCTGTCCCCTTCACGTTTTTAGTTAAACATGCAAACAGTACATATGTTCAATGTCGTAGTTGCTAAATTAAATTATATTTAGAACGAATATGACAAGTATACTTAAGTATTATAAGGGGAAAATGCAACAATATTAGATTATTTTACAAAAAAATTCGAACTTCATTATTGTCTCGCTTTTTTTGCGTATCTACCCTGGCAAAGTTTGATCTGTTATTATAAATAATAGTATTAGACGGTCATATTTAAAATGGCGTTCAAAGACACGTATCAACGGGAAGTTTATAACACTAAACACAGAAGCTGTTACATCGCTGTTATTTGTTAGTTGGCGCGATGCGACAGTGCGGTGCGGTGGTTTCGCAAGGTGAATGTGTCTCTCCACTGATAAGTCGTAAAATTTATAAAATTCACTTAATTTATTTGCATTTACTGCCTAAATTCAATAATACTGTAATAGTTGAGGTGTGATATATGATTAACGCAATATTAACTTAGGTCAGTTAAATTTTTTAAATTTGTCACGAAAACGTCTCTCCCCTGGCGTATTTCCCCTGGCACGATAACTACCAGGGGAGATACTCACTGACCAGGGAAGATAATGTAGATCATATATACATAGGCGTAAGGTGCAAATTAATTCAGATATAGCTAACTTACATTATCATTCTCAAGAAACTTTATAAATTATTATAGTAAAAGAAAATATAGTAAAAGTGCTTTTTATGTGTGTTTGTGGATAATTTCTTTGTTACTGACCCGATTTTAATGATTTCTTTTTTATTTAATAGGTGTCCCTCGAGATTGGTTCTATAATATTGTTACAAATCATGGCACCACGCGAAAAGTTAAAACATGAAGAACGATTAGAGAAGAAGCGTCAAACTGAGAGATTACGCCATGAAAGGATTAAAAATGATCAATTAACAAAAAGATAAGGAAAAATATTTAAAGAAGGAGAAAGGAATAATAAAAACTGTCGATCAAATGACTCCGATACTGTCCGATGACTGCGATGAAGTCTTTAGCTGCTTTTGCAATAAAAATATAAATTGTTTCATTTCATAACACATCTCGTCTCCGAGTTGAGGAGATTTACGAACCGGGTTCAGAGTGCGAGAATGATAAAGATAAATCAGCTGACAGTCAACAAATCATTACACCTTTTGGTGTAATGATTTGTTCGCTGTCAGCTGATTGAACAGCAGCCGTCGACATTCAAAAAACACTAAAGAACAGCGACTTCATTCTGATCAAACGAGAATAAAAAATAGAGTAATGTTACGTGGCTATGTGTATGGGTTTGGAAGATGACGAGATCCAAGTAGTTTTCTGTAAAATAGGGGACCAAACTGGAGAATTATACTTGATGAACAAGATATTTAACTTTTCTTAAAGGACCAGATTGTCGAGACACTACATCAAATCTTATTTTAAAAGGGCAGAAGATATTCTACTCGTTCAAAATTCGGTGGATGTGTTTAACAAAGCTTAAGCATATTTTTACCTTTTAATTTGTTATGTTATTTCTTTTTAGTTTATATCATGAGTAAAACTAGTTGATTTAATGAAAGGTATAGTACAAGTATAGGTAATATGAAAATTATTCTGATTATCACTTAAAAGGCGCTAGTCTATTTAATAAGTATTGATAAAAGAATGCTTTATTATCTGTTGAAAGTACTATGTCTAGTTACTATATTTATATTTTTGTCACAGACACTAAAGCAGCTCTAGTTTTAGATATAAAGAAAGGCTGTATACGAAAATGATACTCTGATTATAAGTTAAGTACATTGTTTAACAAAAGTTGATTTTATTTATTGTTTCATTATGTCAAAATCTCTCCCCTGGTCAAAAAAATATCTACCCTGATCTTGATGTCTCTACCCTGTCCGACGTATTTACCCTGGCCTTATAAAAAGTAACTAAATATGTATTACGTGAATATATACATAAAAGGTACTAAAATCGTAATATATGTGTTTAAACTAAAACCTTCAACTTTTGACCTTGGCCGCATCTTCTATGGAGTCAAAACCTCTTATCGTAGAATAACCCATCTACGGAATTGCTGTTGATTAGTAATGGAGAGTGTGAAAATGGATGAGTTTTTTTGGACTGTTTGAAACATTTCACATTCGGCTGATCTATTCCAGTTTACCCTACTGCGCTATAAAGAAACTACATTTCAAATTCTGATAAAATTATGAACAATAATATAAAAATTTTGACGAACTCGGTGCTTAAGTGATGAGTAATGACTATTTTAAATATATAAATAAAATATTGTCGGACAAATTACACAGCGCCACCTAGCCCCAAAGTAAGCGAAGCTTGTGTTATGGGTACTAGACAACTGATAAACATACGTAAATATTTTTTTTTTTTGGAAATACATACTTATTATACATAGAAAATACCCAGACCAAGACAAACAGACATGTTCATGCACACAAATGTTTGTACTGTGTGGGAATCGAACCCACGAGCGTTGGTGTCATAGTAGCGTAACAGCGCGTTTCACCACTACCGAGCTCGTCAAATTTTAACACAAGGGTCGATTTTCGCATAAGAAACAATTATGCGCATGAACATGTACGTTTATCTTTGTCCGGATATTTTACGTAGGATATATATATATATATATATAGCGAAAATAATAACTCCAACATAATAATGTATAGTGATGAAATAGGTAAAAACATGGGCCAATTATTATTACAAAAATCAGGAAAACTGGTTACCAATTATTGTTTGCCTGGAGCCAGTTTCACTCAAATAGTAGATAGAATAGTTAAGAGGGATTACCACCCCAACACAACTTTAATTGTTTTTATTGGGAGGAGAGGAAATTTAAATAAACATATAATGATTAAATATTTTAATATGTTACAACAGATAAATGTGGGAAAAGTGTTTTTATTTACTTTCCCATACAGTCAATTGTTGCCCGAGGCGGAAAATGCATCTAGGTATAGATTAAATGATAAAATGCATACATTGACATTATATGATGACAAATTTCATATACTTGACATAAATATATTTAATAATAAATATTATAATTTGACAGAAGATAAATTTTATCTTAGCAATTTTTATAAAAGACAAATAGCAGATTCGCTATCATATTGTTTTATGAAACCAGCCAAAAGTTTGGCTAACAACCCTGCTTCTTTTGAGCAGTTAGATAATTTGACATTGAGTAATGGTACCTTGGAAGGTATTCCAAATTCTTTAAATTAGGTTACAAGACAATAGAGTTTTACTCTGGCAATGTAAATAGTAATAATAACAATATTAAAAACGGAACTAAAAGTAATAATATGACTATATCCCCATCAATTGTAAAGTGTCAAGAATATAGAAAGAATAATAATTGTATCAACCTGGTGCACCAAAACATTCAGGGGATGATAGGAAAGGAGTTAGAATTGGAGTTGTTTATGAATTGTAGCAATATTGATATTTTATGTCTAACTGAGCACTGGCTAAAACCCCATCAATTCATTTTCAGCTTCAATAACCACCAGGTTGCAAGCTCATTCATCAGAGATAACTGTATACATGGTGGCTCCTTAATATTATTAAATAAGTTGCTTAAATTTAAAGAAAGGGGTGACATTGTGAGCCTCTCTGTTGAGCGAGTTGTAGAGATTTCATGCATTGAATTGGAACGATTCATTGTTATGAACCTGTATAAACCTCCTAGCACGCCCTTTGAAACATTTTCAAATATCATGGAGGATGCCTTAAATAAATTATCTAATAGCCATAAAACTGTTATAATTTGTGGAGACTTTAATATAAATATTTTGGAGAAAAATACTGTTACCTACAACTTTTTAAATTTATTTAAATCATACAATCTGCATCATATTTTTACAGAGCCAACAAGAGTAACTGCTACAAGTGCTACATGTATTGATAACATATTTAGCACTGTAAAACCTTTGTATCAATGTATAATTAATAAAGTTCAGTCAGACCATTCAGGTCAGTTGGTTTCATTTCCAAATTCTTCAAAAATACAAAGAAAGCAAATAAATTATATACCATTTACTAAAAGCCGCTTAGAAAGATTTAAGTCTAATATAGCAGAAAAAATTGTATTGTTGCCCTGTCACGGTACTCCGGACCACTTGTACAGCTCGTTATTTAGCTTAATCACTAGTGAATTTAATACAATCTTTACTCCAAAACGACTGTCTGTAAGTGACCGTATGACATTCAGTGATTGGGCAACTCCTGGTATTTACAAAAGTCGGAATAAATTGTATGAACTTTATGAAGAAAGGACCTGTAATCACAATCCGACTTTTCAAGAACTTGTAAAAAATTATGCCAAAATATTTAAACGAGCCTGTTCCAATGCTAAGTCTATATATTTAAAAAATAAAATTAATGGTTCAACAAATATTATTAAATCTGTTTGGGATATGATAAATAATGAGACGGGTAGAGCGAAAGTACGTAGTCGAGACTTTCGGTTAAAGATAAATGATATAGATATCAAAAATGATGTAGAAATTGCGACTGAGTTTGAAAAATATTTTTCTAACATTCCTCTTATTACTACGAGAAATCTTATGTCTTCTTCTATATCTGCTGAACTGGTTCTCAAACAGAGCGTGGTAGAATGCGACACAATATTTGAATTTTCAGCTGTAAGCCCAAAAGATGTTTTGAACGCTTTTAAATCAATAAATATGAAAAACACTAAAGATCTGTGGGGTCTATCTGTCAAAACCATTTCTTCTATTATTATTTCAATCGCTCCACATTTAGCTACAATTTTCAATTGTTGTGTGTCATCTGGTGTATTTCCTGACTTGATGAAACATAGTAAAATCATTCCATTATTTAAATCTGGTGATAGTTCGGACCCTTCGAATTTTCGACCTGTTTCCATACTGCCCATTCTCAGTAAAATTTTTGAAAAACTAATGCTTAGCCAGTTGCTCAGACATTTCAATGCACATAATTTGCTTCATAGGAAACAGTTCGGATTTACGAGAGGTTGTTCAACTATAGACGCAGGGATTCATTTGCTTAAAAGTATATTCGCGGCATGGGAGGGTTCGCAAGATGCCTTGGGAATTTTCTGTGATCTGTCTAAAGCGTTTGACTGCGTGCACCATGACACTCTTGTCAGAAAATTACACCACTACGGTATCAGGAACAAGGCTCTCGAACTTCTGTCTTCTTATCTGGGCAATAGGATACAGAAGGTCGATGTTAATGGTAAAAGATCTTCGGGGTCCCCTGTAGTTATGGGAGTCCCACAGGGGTCAATTCTAGGTCCATTCTTATTTTTAGTTTATATAAATGACCTTATTATGTAAGGGATAAACATGAGATTGTATTGTTTGCGGATGATACCTCTTTGACATTCAAAATTAATAGACAGTTAGGTAATTATGACGAAGTTAACGATGCTCTCTCTAAAGTTATTCATTGGTTTAGTGTTAATAATCTGCTTTTAAACGATAAAAAGACTAAAGTAATTAAGTTCTCAACACCTAATGTAAGACAGGTGGCTACCAATGTACATGTTAATGGAACTAATTTAGCCCCTGTGGAGACAACTGTGTTCTTGGGTATAACAATTGACTCCAGACTACAATGGGGCCCACAAATTGAAAAATTATCAGGAAAACTAAGTTCTGCAGCCTATGCAGTGAAAACTATTAGACGGCTCACTGATATTGATACGGCTAGAATAGTTTATTTCAGCTACTTTCATAGTATTATGTCATATGGAATTCTTCTTTGGGGTAACTCCTTGGACATTAACACCATCTTTTTATTGCAAAAGAGAGCCATAAGAGCTATCTACAAACTTGGTCCCCGGGAGAGCCTTAGAGAAAAATTCAAAGAAATAAATATTTTAACAGTCGCATCGCAATATATCTATGAAAATCTTTTGTATGTCCATAAAAACATAGACTCATTTTGTAAAAAGAGTGATACTCATAGCATAAATACTAGATATAAGCATAATCTTGTGTTACATGCAAGCCGTCTCCACAAAATAAGTAATTCTTTTATGGGGCAATGTATACGGTTCTATAACAAACTTCCCAGCAATATAAGAGAATTGTCAATAAACAAATTCAAAACTACTATTAAAGCCAAATTGTGTAGCAGGGCATATTATAAAGTATCTGACTATATTAATGATAAAAATGCCTGGGAGTGAGTCGATCCAATTATAATGTAATTAATAAAATATGTAAATTTGTTTGGACACCAAAAGAGGGATGCCTGAGTTTTTTGGCAGTATTTTTATCAGTGCTCACCTAGTCATAAACTGCACGGTAGGGAAAAAAATTGTGACGATTCCAAACAAATGTAGCCATTTTTACGGAATAAAAAGATTTTGACTTTGACTTTGACTTTGATATATATGAGTTAAAACTACATAAGTACGTTTGTCCGTCATTGAGTAGTCATCGTAAAATCTTTGCTTAGTTTTGCACTAGATGGCGCTGTGTAGACTGGATTTGTTTTTTTTATTCTGGTCGATGTCAGGTACAGACGTTACGAAATAATATGAGATTTGGGCTCGTGATTACTTATATAATACGCGGCACATTGGGCTGTATGCCAAAAACTTCAACGACAACATTCAACGGGGGAAAACAAAGTCGAAAAGGATTAATGAAAAACAGAGACGCGGGACAAAATGAAAAGTAGAAAAATAAAAAATTGGGTAACGAATTATTTAGCTGGTTTAATTAGAGACGAAATAAGAGGTATTCTTCCAACGGTCATGAGTTTGATTCTCATACAGGACAAACATTTGTGTGCATGAACATGTCTGTTTGTGTTGATCTGGGTGTTTAAGGAGAGGTAGGGCGCATCAAAGCAGCCCGTCTGGGGAAGTACCTCCACCTCACAGAAAACCACAGCCAAATAACAACTCCATAGAGGGTTGTTGTGTTCCTGCATGTGAGTGAGGTCACCAGTAAGCTCCCAAGCAGTTGCTGTGTAAGCAGCAGAGGAGACATCGCGCGATATTTAATATATCGCAAGCGTTAATAGGCTACGGTACCCGCTTTACATCAGGTAGACCGTATGCTTGTATGCCTCCCGACGTAGTATATAAAAAAGTTATACATTAATGACCTGCGTAGAACATGAAAATGAATAAACATCAATTCAATTTATTCAAAGAAAGACTTTCATTCCACGAGCTCGGTACTAGTCTACAATAATACATTACTCTTCATTACGAGAACCTCATTCATTTGAAACCTCACTCGAAGATTCGACATAATGGCATTCCATCATACCTTTTAGCGAGGATAATTCAAAATGTGGACGTTATGTCATTTGTCGTATATCTACATCTCTCACACTGAAATTGTATTTTCACCTTACATTAGTGTTCCCTTTACACGGTTCGATACGATTATATTGATTGTATCGGTTGCGATTGGCAAGTTTCTTTAATTTGGGTTTAGAAATAGTTCGTACCTACTCGATGACGTTGAATTTTTAGGTTTCTATGCCCAAAGGGTGCCTACTGGACCCTAATAAGGCTCTGCCATCTATCCATGCAAACGTCTGTCAAAGATGAATCGTAATAATTCTAATGCGGCATACAAAATAATAGAATATAGAAATACTTACTAATAATTTAACTAACTTGAGTTTTTCGAGTATTTTGACGAGACTAAGGTACTTAGTTCAAATTCAGTCTTATATAGTATTATAAATGATATTAAATTATAACAATAAATAAATACGTTTTATAATCTGTATTACTCATATCCAATCTATAACCATAAATTACTTTTATTTATAAACGTCTTAATGTCGTTTAACCTTCTTGCTATACGAAGCGCTCAACGATTTCACTATTCAACGTTCACCGCCATATTTCGACGCAATGCACATGGTACACCCTGCTGATTCATACAATTAGATATATCATTTAGTTAATACTGCGACATAAATAAAAATAAATATATCGCTCATCAAAATAAATCGTACAGATATCGATTAAAAGTCGTAATCGAATCGGGCTGTATAAAATTCCTTGCTTAGACACATTGTGGGCAGTCCGCCAAATTATCCAGACATAATAAATGACACTCGGAATAGAATTAACGTGCATTTATATAGGACTTTCCAAAACATCTGGTTAACACTGCTGATCTCGTTCAAGGAATTACCTGAAACAATACACATATTGAGGATTAATGAATGAGTACATGATTATTGAAATCGGATTTAAATGGCTCTCCACCTTTAGAACCAAAGCTAACCTACAAGTGGTGCAGCGTGTCGATTAACGAGGCTGTTGTGTTTTTTTATACAACGTCGGGAGGCAGGCATACAGCTCACATGATGTAAAGTGGTTACAAACGTATGCAATATATTATTACTCGCGCGATGCCACCTCTGCTGCTAACACAGCAACTCCTTAGGCGCTTAATGGTGACCTCGCTCACACGATGCGCCATACCTCTCTTAAAAACATCCAGACCATGACAAACAGACATCTTCTTGCACACAAATGTATGTATTGTGTGGGAATCAAACCCACGAGCGTCGGTGACAAAGTCGCGTCATTTACTTTAGTTAGTTAGTTTAGTTTTATGTATGTATGTATGTATGTCTTCACGCCAGGTCCCATGCGGGGTAGGTAAAGAGAACCGAGCGCCATAAGTGGTCCTTACAGACTCCACTCGCTTCTCTAACATTGATAGCTCTTTTTATGCACGCTCGCCGGTTCCTAGGGCTCCTGACATCACCTTCTGATAAAACACGACCAATTTGGTCATGGTAGGTAAGTCTTGGTCTTCCTCAGCTCCTACATCCTTCCATTTTCGCATTGTATATCTGTTTCGTCATTCTTACATCCTACATTATTTCTACATGTTTTTATAATGTTACAGAAAAAAACTGAAGCCTCCTTTTCAATGTGTGTAGCGTAGGCATGAAGGTACCAGCTATATTGGTATATTAGTGGTTTCCATAAACAAAAGGATGGCTGAAAGAACTAGGTATGTCTAAATAACTTCATTAGTTAGTAACAGAGTTGCTTAACGACCTTTATATTTTAACCGGGGGCCATTAGCGGTGAATGAATGGATGCATTGTTGTCTGTTCGTTTATGTCGTTTTCGCCGGCAACTTGCTGGGTCTTGTACTATATAAATGGGTTTTTAATTGTCCTTTTAAGTCACCGTTGAACTAATAAAATGTTCACATGTCATACAGTTATTCATGTTTGTATGTCCTTAGTTTAGTGACACGTCAAACTTTTTATGGAAGGCATACAAACATACGCTAGTTAGTGATGTGCCATTCCCATTCCTGGGAATATTCCCAGTGGGAACGTAGTGATGGAAACGGAGCAACGGGTGATGGGATTCTTTGTATGGAGATAGTGAGAGCAGAGAGTGACATAGGCTACTTTCTATCGCGGAAAAATAGCTCACCTGTTTCCCTGTCTCCACGCGGACGAAGCCAGTTACTAATAATTACTGCAATTACAGTAATCTTGGTTCAAATAAATAGCTATTTCATTTTACTGACGTAGTTATTTTTCATTTAAAAGTTTTTACCAAAAAATATTTGTTACACTATTTTAATCAAAAACTAATGTAGCATGTTATTCTAACGACTAACATTCACAGCACCTGAGGATGCCTCGTGGAGAGGCGAAGCATGTTTCGCAGTGACGAAAAAGGCAGCTATGGCAGCAACAGTGGCAGATGCATCGGCTTATTCCAAATACCGGGCAATCGCGAGGACCACCGCAGCAGCCGAGACAGACACTAGACAAAAAGCCATGGCAGCGACGGCATGTTGCATCTACTAACGGTAGTGGGCGGGTGCCGGCCGGCGCTAGGCCGCATGAACTAATTGGTGACGGAAGCACACAAAGCAGGTTATATCAAATTGCATACAAAAACTAATAGCCAAGTAAAGCATCATGGTTACGAGATTTAGGTAAAATGGAAGCCTAAATATTAAAAAGAAGTAGGGAGATATGCCACTAGTTCAGTTAGATAACTCACTGAAATAGCCATTGAAAGTCCCCGTCACGTTGTGGTACCTTCATAAATCATCGCATCCCTAGTTTTTCCAAGTTCCCAGCCGGTCCCAGGACTCAAATGTCCCAAAACTATTGCGGTACTACAGTTTTTGCTATAAACTTATTTTTCTTTTTACGTTTTATGGTTCTTTTGAGCTGTGGCAGTTTTCAAGTTTCATATCATATCAGTTATGTGTGTGAATTTAGTAATAATAATAATATAAAATAGAAAGAGTATATAACCTTTAGGTTACGTACTCGATGACTAGAACACTACTTATGAGGATCTTTGTGAAGTGTGCCATATGACAAATACTTATGAGGAGCTTTGTGAAGTGTGCCATATGACTTCACAAAGATCCTCATAAGTATTTTTCGATAGACCCTAGTTGGCCCAGCCAAACCCAAGGGAGGTTGGCTAGCAAAAATGTGTGAGCTTTTGCAAGTTAACCACACTTACTAACTAATGAAAAAGAGATACTACGCATCAATGAAAACTGGGGAAGTAACCTCACAAAAGACTGCTAAACAATCACTGAATGAATTTTCCAGCGAGTAAATGAGACTACCAGTAAACTCCCGAGGAGTTGCAGTGAGCAGATACCTCTTGTATTCCAGCTACAAGTTACGCTTGTTGCTTCCCTCACTCTATAAAATATCTAATATAAAATTGCACCTCAACAGAAAAAAAACAAGTCCATTCTTTAAATGTTTAAACGGATACAAACAGCTCCGAAGTCGAGGAGGAAGTGAACTAATTGAGTTTAGAATTGACTATCGCTCGAGAAATTAAACCGGAAAACTCTGAAAATACATTATCATTATTGTATTTTTTACATTGCAATGCAAACAATCTAAGCTATCCTAGCTATCTAAGCCTTATCCCGTTTCCTGAACAATTAGGACTGGCAGGGTTCGTTACCTAAGTCTAAGAACTAGGCGACGATTTTTACATGGAGCGACTGTCGTCAGATCTCCAAAACCTAGTTGGAAAACTGGTCACATGTCTTTCGAGGACTTTTCGAGGAGGTTTCAATTATGAGGACGTGCAAGTTTCTTTACAATGTTTTCACCATCGAGCAACTGATAATTACAAATATGTACATAATTCCGAAGACACTAATTTAGTGGTCATGCCAGGACCCGAACAGGGGAGCAGTGTCACAGTTTTTTTATACAACTAGATTGGCAAACAAGCATGCGGCCCGCATCAGATGGTAAGCGGTCACCGCAGCCTATTGACGCTCGCAACACCACGGGATGTTACTCGCGCGCTGCCAATCTTATGACCTGAGGATGTTTCGTCACAGTGCCCAGTAATTTCTCTGCCATATCTCACCCTACAAATCTGAACACAGCTATATAAATATTGCTTGGCGGTAGAAATAGGTGAGAGAGAGGTACCCCCATGCAGACGACTTTAGCATAAAGTCTCCCTTTGGTAAGAGATAGACGGGTAAAAGAAATTGAAATAAACAAACTGTTCTCATTCGTTTAAATAAATGAATTGTATTGCTCTGATTACTTTTAGAATACACTCACGAAATATTATTATTCCTAAAAATACGTCGAGGAAAAACAACTATCCAAAGAATAAAGCTATGAAAGTGGGCAAGTTTTGACGCATTCGCTCGGTTTGTTTTCCCCGCTTTGTCGCAACTATTAATAAGATAGATTGGCACGATTCTTTTTGTATTTGTCGGGTGGGGAAATGTTTTCCCAAGTTTGTGTGGTTGCTAAATGTGCTAATGAATTGTCTTATGTCTTTATAAAACTACAAGGTGTATGATTGTATACACACACCTAATAGTTTTATGAAAGAAATAACACAATTCATCAGCCATTTATTTATTGGAGCATTATTTAGATAAAGGAACAGTGATAGGCTAGTAGGTAAAGAACCGATCCATTATCCGACGGTCTCCGGTTCAAATCCTGGCTTGTGCATACACTAAATTCGTGGTTTATGTACTTATTTCGAATTAATTCTCGGCGGTAACGGAAAACATCGTGACGAAATCCGGACGTCCAAATATTTCGAAAGTTGTGTGACCGAAATAAAGGTCTGGTTTCTGTCTAGGTTGTGGAGGTATAACGGTAGTCTCTCCATGTCAAATGATTGTCTCTGTCAAAGCCTTATACTCAGATAGCAGAACCTGCCAATTGTAATCCTAGATGGAGAATAGAGAAGAAACTAGATAACACTAGGTAGAAGAAGCTCCATTCTAATTTGCATATAGCGTTTTTGGAAGGTCACAGCAACTTGTGAAATTTGAATCGTTTTTGCTTATACACCATTTTCTATAAACCCCTTCAAGATCTACTTATAGGTTCTACGTTGTACCATAAATCGTTCGGTATGTGTGGGAGCCTCGACTCGGAAGGCGCTGTCTAAAAGCAATTACCACGCTATTACGGTGAACGGTTCCGTAGCTTATATGTTGGTAACTATCGGTAGAACTGTGATCAAATTGAAATTGTATAATAAATTGAACAGTGAAGGATTTTGAGGAATACTTGGATGAAACAACCTTTTGGCAAATTTTATCTTTCTATCCGCACGCCAGCTATGAATGGTGAATAAGCGAGTGAGTATCGTACTTTTACTCTACTTACTTCGCAACCAACTTGGAGAGTTTTTTGCAATACATTAAATATTGCTTGAGTTGCCATCCCACAGGTGGTAACGCGCGAAAGATTTTTAATGCATCATAAGGCTACGGAAACCGCTTTACATCAGCTGGGGTGGACCGTATGCATCCCGAAGTTGTATTAAAAAATCGGCCAAGTGCGAGTCGGACTCGCGCACGAAGTGTTCCGTACCACTATCTATAAAAACGGCAAAAAAATCACGTTTGTTGTATGGGAGCCCCCATTAAATATTTGTTTTTTTTTTATTTAATTATTTATTCTTAAAGTGAATATATAACTAAATATCTGTGACTATTTCTAGCGTTTACCTGTTGCCGTTATCAATATCGAGAAAAACGAGCAAAAAAATTACGTTTGTTGTATGGGAGCCCCCATAAATATTTATGTTATTCTATTTTTTAGTATTTGTTGTTATAGCGGCAACAGAAATACATCATCTGTGAAAATTTCAATTGTCTAAGTATCACGGTTCGTGAGATACAGCCTGGTGACAGACGGACGGACGGACAGCGAAGTCTCAGTAATAGGGTTCCGTTTTACCCTTTGGGTACGGAACCCTAAAAAGAGGGGTAACACTAAGACGAAATATATAAGCAGGGTCATTGAAAGGTATTTTTTAATGTGCTCTTTAAAGATGTATGTATTATCTTATATCTCTTTAAAGATATTCCAAACAATAGCGCATAAAGCCGTCCGCGGTAAGAGAATCAATTAAGTCGATGCTGATAGTTGCCGCCAACAGTAACTACGGAACCAAGCCAGCGTAATGCGCGGTAATTGATTTAAGTACCCCAGCAGGAAGTTGAGGCTGAGTACTTATACTATAACCAGCTATCTATCTACAACTTCACGCCGAATCCCTTGCGGGGTAGGCAGAGAGAATCGTTTCTTTAGCATTCATTGCTCTTCTCATGCACGCTCGCCGGTTTCTAAGGCTTCTGACATCACCTTCTGATGAAACACGATCAATTTGGTCATGGTAGGTAAGTAATTTCTCGGCTCCTACATCCTTCTACCTTCGCTTTGTATATCTGTTTTGTAAATCTTTCCTCCTGCATTTTTTCCACATGCCCGAACCAACGGAACATGCCGGTTCTTATTTTAACACCGATGCTCTATTTTAGCTATCTTACATTAATCAACTTTAGATTCAATGTGGGCCGTATGGCGAAGCTCAGGGTTACTCAGCTAAAGAGCTATGTTCGTTTCTCTGAGTGATGGAATTAGAAATGAAGAACTAAAGGATCCGACATAGAACAAGCAAGTTGAAGTGATCTAGGCCGGCTGCATAGACAACCGCTGGAGGAGAAAGGTTCTCGAATGACGTCTCCGTTCATGCAGTGTGGAATCTGTAGGTAGCCATCTGCATGATGGCACAGGATCGAGACAAATGGCTCTTTAGAGTGGAGGCCTATGTTAAGCAGTGGACGAATATGGGCTGTGACGGCGATGGTGATGATGGCAGCCAATATGTATACTACTTTCTGTCCGTCGACACTAGTTGATTCATCTTTTTTTTTATACTACGTCAGGAGGCACACAAGCATACGGCCCACCTGATGTAAAGCGGGTACCGTAGCCTATTAATGCTTGCGATATATTAAGTACCACTCGCGCGATGCCTCCTCTGCTGCTTACACAGCAACTCCTTGGGAGCTTACTGATGACCTCACTCACACGCATGAACACAACTACCCTCTAGGAAGTTATTATTTGGCCGCGGTTTTCTGTGACGTGGAGGAACTTCCTCAGACAGGCTGTTTTGATGCGCCCTACCTCTAGGACTAGCGCCGGCTGATCAACTATCATTAGTAGATTTAACAGTAAAACAAATATACAATGAACTTCTGGGACCGTTACAATAACACTGTGTGTTTGTAAAACTATTGCAAACTGATGTGGAATGCTAAATCTCTGAAAAAAATATATTTGTACGAGTATCTATTACTTCTTAAAGAAGAAGCAATGTTAAATAAGAATTAACGGCGTGCGGGAAATCAATGAGAGCTCGATGGCGTTGCGCGTGTCATTCTTATCGAACACGCAGGTTAAGCAACGTCGTCCGTAACCTGTCTATGGATGGGTTTATCTAACTCGAGTTTCTCCGTTCTCGGGGGGCACGTTAAGCCGTCGGTCCCGACTGTTGTCGATAGATGACGGTCGTTAAGCTAAGTCAGTGGCCCTGGGGCGGCTTGAAAACATTGGCCTCCGCCAATCCGCATTTCAGCAACGTGGTGGAGTATGCTCTAAAGCCCTTCGGTTGAAGGGAGACCCGTATCCCTGCAGTGGGATAAGTAAGGGTTGATGTGGTGGTGAGGAATCAATGTTAAAGAATCTGACGAAATCGATGGCGATGGTATTAATAGTTTGACACCAAAGCTCGAGGGTTTGATTCCCACACAGGACACACATTTTTCTGCATCAACATACATTTTTGTATTAGTCTGTATGTTTTTAGGAGAGGTAGACGACCTGCTTTGTAGGTGTGATGTGGCTACCGCAGCCTATGAACGCTTCTAGTACATTAAGTATCGGTTGACGGCGCCGCTGTTACGAGTACTTCAGTTACACAGTAACTTCTTAGGAGTATAATGGTGACCTCACTCACTCGCGGGAGCACAACAACCCTCCAGGGAGTTGTTATTTGGCTTCGGTTTTCTGTGAAGTGGAGGTGCATCTCCAGAATTCTTAACTAAATCATAAGAAGATGTACGAGCACCGACTCTCCGGAGCGTTGTTGTGTTCCCGTGTGTGAATGAGGTCAACAGTAAGCTTCTAAGGAGTCGGTATGTTAACAGCGGAGCTGGCATCGATACTTCCTGTATTACGTTGATAGGCTACGGTAACCGCTTTACATCAGGTGGCCCGTATGCTTGAATGTCTCCCGACGTTTTATAAAAAAAAGTATGATATTATAATAAAAGATAGAAACTTTTCGTAACATGCCCGTGGTGACTACAGCATGTATGGCGAAGTGACCAACTTTTCACATCCTGTATCACTCGTCACTAAGTTCCGACAAAGTTCAGGGTGGTGGCAAGTAATTATAAAAGTAAGTAAGTTAAGGTAACTACTAGGAACCTATATATATGTACGTATGACGGTAAATAGAGATTCTCTAGCCGAGTGGCTCTAAGGATCAGGAAGCTGAAGTGGTAGTGGGCAGACCACACAGCTCGGAGAACCGATGGCAGTGGGGGCAGAAAGGTTCTCGAATGATGACCACGAACCAGAAAACGCAGCGTAGGACGGCCACACGCAGGGAGCCGATGATGATGTAAACGTCACGGGACCGATCTCTGCGGAAGTCTAAGGGCGAGGAATATATTCAGCAGTTAGGAGTCCTTTGGCTGAAATGATGATCGTACGGAACCGCGGGTACATGAGTTCGTCTCGTATTTGGACATTTTAATGTTCATTAATATCTCGAAAACGGTTAACTAATTTTCATGATTTTTTGTGAATGAGACGTATTAGGTCATTCAAACAAATCTAGTTAAGTAGCTTTTACTCCCGCGTGTGTGTTCAACAAACAGACAGACAAATCAAAATTTTGGATATACCAGTTTTATTTCTGTATCGATTCTGAAGTTCTTCGGCACAATTTCGACATATAATCGTTCCAATAGTCTATACGAATATAGGACCGTATCTAAATATTTGTGAAAGGTTTTGATAATTCTTAAAAAAAATGCAAAACCTAACTAAAGTCTATTCAAATCTAACCGTAAAGTCAAGGAGAAACGCAGCTCTGACTGTTTGTCGAACCGCATAACTATGTTTGTGAATCCTCGACAAACAAATCAAGCAACGAGCACTTAAGTAATTAGCATTAGCACTATGTACTTACATCTTGGTTACTTATACCTCAAAAGTTAACCTTGTTAACCGCGCCCTAGAGAGCTGAAAATATTCAGTCATTGTTGTCGTTGGTTTTCAGTAAATGTTTTAATATTATTCAAAAATTATATTTACATGCAATTTGATCTAACCTGCTTTGTGTACTTCCGCCACCAATTAGTTCATGCGGCCTAGCGCCGGCCAGCACCCACCCACCACTGTTAGTACGTGCAACATGTCGACGCTGCCATGGCTGCTCCGGTAGTCTCTGCCTCGGCTACTGCGGTCGCCCGCCATCTGGAACAGAATCCGCATGCCCCTACCACCGTCGCTGCCACGACTGGCCTGGTCGTCGCTGCGACACGTATTTCGCCTCTCCACGAGGCATCATCAGGCGTTGTAGACGTTAATCGAAAGAATAACATGCTACGTAACAGCAGCAGCAGCCGAGGCAGAGGCTACCGGAGCAGCCATGGCAGCGTCGGCATGTACCACGTACTAACAGTAGTGGGTGAGTGCCGGCCGGCGCTAGGCCGCATGAACTAATTGGTGGCGGAAGCACACAAAGCAGGTTAGATCAAATTGCATGTAAATTTGACTTTCGCAAAATAACGCCTGAATCTATTAAAAATTATATTATTGTATATCTTCACGCCAAGTCCCTTGCGGGGTAGGCAGAGCGAACCGAGCGCCATAAGACGCGGTCCTTACACACTTCACTCGCTTCTTTCATATTCATTGTTCTTTTCATGCACGCTCGTCGGTTCTTAGGGCTCCTGACATCACCTCCTGATAAAACACGACCAATTTGGTCATGATAGGTTAGTCTTGGTCTTCCTCGGCTCCTACATCCTTCCACTTTCGCATTGTATATCAGTTTCGTCATTATTTCATCTTGCATTCTTTCTACATGTCCGAACCAACGGAGCATGCCCTTTCTTATCTTAACACCGACACTCTCTTTCAGTCCAACTCTCTTTCTTACGTCATCATTTCGAACGCGGTCAGCAAGCGTTATGCCGCAAATTTTTCGCAGCGCTCGCATCTCGACCGCATTTATTCTACTTTCATGCTCTCTCTGCCATACCCAGCTCTCACTTCCATAAGTTAGCGTTGGGATTAACACCGCGTTGTGTATAGCGAGCTGTGCCTTCTGGCTTAGATTTCGGCTGCCAAACAGTTTACCCAACGCTCCATTCACGCTATTCCCTGCACTCACTCGTTTCTATTAATCAAATAAATTTAAATTGCTAAGGGGAAATATATTAAATATTTAAGAAGAGTTTTAAGTGATTGACTCATGTGTAAATGCTTTTAGCCGACTTCAAAAAAGGAATAGCTTCTCAATTCGTCGGAATCTTTAATTTTATATGTATGTTCCCCGATTACGGCATTGATGTTATATAAAATACATTTTCAAGGTATTTTATATAACATCAATAAAGGCGAAACCGGTCGGTGAAAATAAAAATAATTATTAAATAGAATTGTGAAGTGGAATCTATACAAGTGCAAGTAGTATTATCATTAACGCGATATCTTCAAAATTCCAGCAAGCGCCTACAATCAACAGTATCAACATAAGTAGCACTTGTCGGTTTAATGGTTAAAATGTTCTCCCACTGACTGGTAGGCTCGAAACTCTTAGATATTCAGGCGCTAAAATACAACATTTTAGTGAGTGGTTTGTGTGTACCTTTTAATGTAGAGTTGAACTCACGCACCCTTGGATCATGAATTGCGCTTGTATATAAGTAGGTGTGAATGTGAAACTGTGTTATACATCAATATATATTTTTTTGGTCTAAATATGGCCGAAACCTAAGTCAAATTTGTGACTACAATTCATTGTCTACTGAATGAATAATATATATTTACAAATAGATAAATGATGCCCAAACATTTGCACACGTGCCAGATTTAAGTTAGATGCGGAAGTCGGTAACTTGGTACTTAGAATGGCTCTTAATGAGAATTTGGATATTTGCCTCAGTTCAAAACTCCGGAAGGCATCGCAAACAACGTTCTCTTTACTAACTAATTAAGCATCTAACTTGTCTGGAGAAACAAATTTAACATTATTTCATAAACTCTAGATTTAGTGTCTATCGGCTAGAGGACAGTGAAATAAGTCAAACAATCGAAAAGTCTAAGAAACTTTCTTGACCTTTGAGAAACTTTACCCGACTGACTATGTGAATATGTGAATGGATTAGTAAATTTGAGAGAGATTTGCTACTTGTTGATATCAATGAATTTGAATGAGCGTTCTCTGTGTGATGAGACCTTTAATTTTTTTACCAAAGTGGCAGTTATATACATATATACAGTATGTGAATTTAATGTGAATGATCAAAAAAAAATATTCGTTCATTCCGATTGCGAGTGAATGATGATGAAAGCCTATATCTAAAGCCGAAATTAGACGGTTCATTTCTGCTTTCATTTTCGATGCTCCATCGACGAATGACCGAAAATGAAATGTCTAAATTGACGTTCATCGGAATGTGCCTTCGCGATAAAAGCTTCATGTAGCAGCAGTAAGTAAGCAAAGGATAAAATCTGAAAACTGTAAATTTGTAGTATGTATCTCTACAAATTCACGGTTTTACGTTTCACAAAAAAAAATGCAGAAATATTTTTCTACGGAACCCTCGCGAGTCGGACTCGCATTTGACGACTTTTTTAATAATTGTTTTATGAATATTCTCTTGTCATAGTATCACGACATTATCTCCAGTTGATGTTATAAACTTTAAAGTTGCGAAATAAAAACTACTTTTAACTAAGTACCTTTGTTAATATTAACATCGTCGAGATTGGTTACGACTTTTCATAGTTTCATTGTCATATATTCTTCACCTTAGACAAAATCATCACCATAAGTATTTCCTTAGAAGATAGTTAAGTTCCCTCAATCACATTTACTGGTTTTTCTAACTTTACCATTCCGAAGCTGCGTACCACTTCTCAACCTGTTGATCTAATGATTGCCTTCTAAAGAAAAATGTTGACAAGTGCTTCCAAGAGTACAGGTCTATTAGAGGCCTTACTGGCTCGTTAGAGCGAGTTTGCGATGATTGATTTAGTACGTTATCCATTGCATTTTAACGGTTATTTTATTTAACAACAGATCAGGCTGAAACAGGCTGCATTTGATGGGGAAAAGTATGTAGACAAAAGGACCCCAAATTATTTTTGTCCACAACTTATCCCCCCCCCCCCCCCCCCCCCCCAATGAATAAAAATTGAGAAAATAATTGAATAATACTAAAAAGCAATTGAAAAATACTATATTGACTCCACTATATATCTCCTGTGTGTGAATATATCATAAGAACAATATGTCTTTATGTATTCATTCTTCTGTACTTGTGTTATCAAACTCCTAAACGGCTGCATCGATTTAAATAAAATATTTGTGTGTATTCAAGTTCTAGTTCCCTCTGGGTTGTAGAGGTCTGATCTGACGGCTGTGAGACTGTCACGTCACGATTGTCGCTCCATGTAAAAATCAGTGTCATCGCCAAGTCCTTAGGCTTAAGTCGCGGACCCCGCCAATCCTAATTAATAAAGAAATCGGATAATGCTAAGAAGTAGTGCGTATTTAAGTGGATCTCTGGATGGATCTGGTGGATGGTTTGGATTCACAACTGGACTCTGTAGATGGCGTGGCAACAGGGTTCTAGGATTTCTTACTTTTGTGTTCGGGCAAGATAATATCTGTCAGGTTCTTATATGTGTGATAGTGATAAAACAGCAGTGACGT
Organism: Pyralis farinalis; assembly: GCA_947507595.1. NCBI lineage: Eukaryota > Metazoa > Arthropoda > Insecta > Lepidoptera > Pyralidae > Pyralis > Pyralis farinalis. The sequence goes on along the minus strand of OX382257.1, from coordinate 27,843,009 downwards.
ATTGTTGATGTTTTGAATAGGAGTTCCCCTAAGCACCAGTCGGCGCTTGGTGGGCTGTTATTCCTGCCTGCATTTTAGTTATTTATATGCTAGTCTGTGTTGCAACCATACGTATATCCTTTCTAGCGTTATCCCATTTACTGATCTGTCAGGCTTGGCGGGGTTCGTTACCTAAGCCCAAGGATTTGGCGAAGATACTGAATTTTACATGGATCCGATGCCGTCAGCCCTGAATAAATCAAAAAGTACCTAAATAAGTCTTTTCTTAGGTTAGGTCACACGTTTTCGATAATAATTTCTTGGTCATGCCGGTTTCCTCTCGATGTTTTCCTTTACCGCCGAGCAAGTGACAATTAAAGAAATTGTACATAAAGCCGAAAACAATATAGTGGTACATGGCCACACCAGGATCAGAACCTGAGACCGTGGGATAGTAGGTCAGTTCTTACTCCACTGGGCTATCACAACTCATTTTCTTACGTATCGTAATATAATATTATCGTAAAGGTTCAAACCCCAGACTGCACCGATCAGTAAACCAGGAAACTTGTAGTCCTGAAATTTGACTAGAAGAGGAAAACTCCACAGCTGATGAGTAGCACTCCTAATGAATATTTTGTTGAAAGGACTTTGCTTCTATAACCATTGGTTGTCAAGATATATTCAACAATGCACCATAAAATTGATCCGGTTTTTTTATACAACTATGAGAAGCAAACAATCATACAGTCTGTTGTGGAGGGGTTATCATAGCCCATCGTCATGAACTATTGAGCACGCATTGCCACTCCGCTGCTTATACAGCAGGATGTTAACTACTCGTAACAACCGTACTCACTCGCTGGAACCGACCAATCCTCCAAGGAGTTGTTATTTGCCCGCGAGCTTCTGTGAAGTGGAAGTACTTCTGTAGTTAGACTGCTTGGATTCGTTCGACCTCTCTTTATCGCCTTGCTTAACATGTTTAATACGTTTACTTATTTTTGTAGCTTTTGGTCTCCGTTTGTAAAGCTAGCTCGTCAGTCTTAAAAATCAAAAACCATTAACATATGTTGTGTTTCAGAAAGAGAGTTCACACCATGAAACAGAGTATCGGTGTTTAGAGAAGAAGAAGCATGATCCTTTGGTTCGGCCATGTGAAAAGAATGCAATAGGAAATAATGATGAATCAGATGTACAACGGGAAAGAATGTAGAAGGCGAGGAGGGAACTCACCTGTCACCACCAAACTGGTCAACAGGAAGTTATGCTAGGAGCCCCAGAAGCCGGGGAGAGTGCACAAAAAGAGCTATGGATGTTGGGAGTGGAAGGATGTAGGAGCCGAAGAAGGCCAAGACTTACCTACCATTATCAAATTCGTCGTGTTTTATAAGAAGATGATGTCAAGAGTCCTGGAAACCGGCGAGCGTGCATGAAAAGAGTTATAAATATTAAAGAAGTGAGTGAAGTGTGCATGGGCCGCGTCTTATGGCGCTCGGTTCTCTCTGTCTACCCTACCGCAAGGGATTTTACGTGAAGTTATAGATAGATAAATGAATACCTTTTGGATTCTTTCTGTGTGCCAACCCTATCGGAATCTCATATGCGGAACAAGTTTATGGAACTTTGTGTGAGTGCACCGGCTGACAGCTTGTATTTTCTGGGAACAGTTTCCACTAATGTCACCTACACATCGACGTTATTCACTTTAGCTTCGAAGCATTGCTCCATAAATATTTCAATAGCACGAAGAAACAAAGGAATGGAGATGAATGCACAGATCAATAAAAGCAACTTATATTAACGGCACTTTGTATTTACAAGAAAAGAAAAATAACGCCTTTACATGCAATTTGATCTAACCTGCTTTGTGTGCTTCCGCCACCAATTCGTTCATACGGCCCAGCGCCGGCTGGCATCCACCCACTACTGTTAGTAAATGCAACATGATGACGCCATGCCATGGCTGCTACATTAGTCTCTGCCTCGGCTGCTGCGGTCGTCCGCCGTCGTCAGCCATGGCAGCGTCGGCATGTTGCATTTACTAACGGTAGTGGGTGGGTCTGGGTGCCGGTCGGCGCTAGGTCGCATGAACTAATTGGTGGCGGAAGCACACAAAGCAGGTTAGTTTTTCTTCAGTGCATGTAAGTTTTTCTTATCCACGGGTGAAGCGAGGTACAGGTGTAGTTTACACTTTAATCTTTCTACCGCTCTCATCCATAATACAAGGGTTTACAACTGACTGATACGTACCACTTTTTTTTTATTTATACTACGGAAGCATACAAGCATATGACCCGCCTGATGAAAAGCGGGTACCGTAGCCTATTAATGCTTGCGATATATTCAGTATCACTCGCGCGATGCCTCCTCTGCTGCTTACACAGCAACTCCTTGGGAGCTCACTGGTGAATAATTAAAAAATCGGCCAAGTGCGAGTCGGACTCGCGCACCAAGGGTTCCGTACCATTATCTATAAAAACGGGAAAAAAATCACGTTTGTTGTATGGGAGTCCCCCTTAAATATTTGTTTTATTTTAATTTAATTATTTATTCTTAAAGTTAATATATAACTAAATATTCTGTGAATATTTGAAGCGTCTACCTGTTGCCGTTATCAATATCGAGCAAAAATGAGCAAAAAAATCACGTTTGTTGTATGGGAGCTCCCTTAAATATTTATTTTATTCTATTTTTTAGTATTTGTTGTTATAGCGGCAACAGAAATACATCATCTGTGAAAATTTCAACTGTCTAACTATCACGGTTCATGAGATACAGCCTGGTGACAGACGGACGGACGGACGGACAGCGGAGCCTCAGTAATAGGGTTCCGTTTTACCCTTTGGGCATGGAACCCTAAAAAATTAGTGTTTTCGGATTTGTAATTATCACCTTGTTCGGCGGTAGACATCGACGTAAGGATACCCGCGCAAAAAATATATTTCGAAAGTCGTATGACCTAACCTAAGGAAAAGGTCCGATTTTCCCCCGAGTTGTAGAGGTCTGACGTTTAATTGAGTTTCTTAAAGCCTAAATGTTTGATGTGATGATATAGTTTATACATTTAAATCTATAAATATCCTTAAATATATTATATTGTATCGAGTGAGTGATCTCGCCGTGCCACGCATAAACCTTCGTAAGGTTTTTGTGGACGGCTTATATATGTAATAGATTGTATCCAATTACGTTGATAAATACATTAAATAAAAAAATTAATAAGTATATTTTCTTGGGCGTGCGGGTTTCCTCACGATGTTTTTCTTCACCGTCGAGCAAGTGATAATCACAAATATGTACATACATCCGAAAACACGAATTTAGTGGTACATGCGAGGATTAGAACCAGGGACCTGTTAGTATCTATATCTTAGAGAGAATCATCGCCAAATTCCTAGGCTTAGGTAGTAGACCCCGTCAATTATAATGGATTAGAAAACTGGATAACAATAAGTTAAAGGAGAACACAAGAGTTGTAATCATCCTTTGAGTGTCAAGGGTGATATATTGCTCATTTCGTGGTACAGATGACGAAGCTGCCCACCCACATAAGTGCAGTAACACAAACTCGAAGTTGGGTGTCGTGGTCGAAATTTCGGCATGTAGCCGTAATAGCCGCTCTAAAGTATTGCGATATATAATGCTCCTTGCAGTATATATCGCAATACTTTAGAGGTTACGTTTAGGGTTGGCGCACATATAATCGCGTATCACCGTTTGACGCTGGAATTGAACTGTCAGTGCGTCGAGTATCCTGAACATTTTGTTAAACAACGTCGGGAACCAAACAAGCATTCGGCCCACCAGTTGTTGGTTACCGTAGCCTATGAACACTTTGAATACTGTTGCTCGCGCGTTGCCAGCCCTGCTGCTAACAAATAAACTCGCTATGAGCTAGTAACCTCACTAACTCGCAGGAACATAACAACCCTCCGTGGAGTTGTTTTCTACTGTTTTCTGTGAGGTGAAGATACTTCCGACGCGGCGACGGGTTGCTTTGATGTGACCTGCCTCTCTTAAAACACCCATACCAAACCAACGTACATGTTCATGCAAATGTTTATCCTATGTTGGAATCGGAATCACGGGCCATGGTGTCAAAGTAGGAACTCTACCACCGAGCTCATCAAATTTCAGTTAGTCGTTCAGTCAACGCCACGTCAAATAAGATCAGATACTCTATACAAAAGTCATGTATTTGATGTTTTTATTTAGGCATACCATCGGCGGCGTAATATCCAATCATATCTTCCCTTCCTAGTAATAATAACCAAACGTATATTAAAAAGCAAGCAATAAATATTATTTTCATAAATTTTGCAAATATAGCGAAGCAGTTCTAAAAATAGCAAATGTGAATGTTATCTTGAAACTGATACAATTTGAACAACTTATGAACAACAACAACCCAATTTGGGGAACAAAGTAGTTTAAATTACCATCAGTAGGCCGATTCTACTAAAAAACTGCAACTGCACTGAAACACGGCGTGTGTTTTAGTAGAATCCACCTACAGTTTAGCTAAGAGCTTGTGATTGTCAGAAAAAACAAAAAAAAAGGAAAGTATGAGACACTATGCAGCGGTAAACCATTTGAGTGACTAAATATTTAACAAATAAACTAGTAAATAACAGCAAGCTGTGTAGGCAGAGCTGATATTTTAAAATTTAAAAAATATTTAAATAATTTATTTTATTTTTTAATTTTTAAAAAATATATGGAATCCTGTACGACATCTAGCGACGAGTGCTGTTACTTTTTCTGTTGATCGGAGTGCAGTGCAGACTCTGCACTGCAGAGTGGCCGGCCATACGTTTTCCCATATGTTTTTTTTTCTAATTGGAACGATTTTGGACCGTTCTTCCTCACCAACGAACATTTAAATTTCAAATTAAAGGATACAAAACTACAATATGTTAGCTATTAGTGTGTCGATTTTGGAGTTTCTCACTATTACCGTCTAAACGCTAGCTGGATGACATCAGTCTACCCCAAACGACAATTTTGAGGGTAATGTGGCTCCGCTGGCTATCGCAGCTCTGCCAATGATCAATGAAAGCAGATGTGGCAATGGACCACATAACTTGGAGAACCTATAATAATAACATTTCTTTGTAAATCGGCAGTATTATTATTGAAAACTTGTTCTTCGTTTCTAGTATTTTTATATTTCTTTCAATTCGTATTTTTTTCCAACATAAATTAATAGTTTTTGTATTCTTTCTGTGTGCCAACCCTATTGGAATCTCATTGAATAGATGGCCATTTCTTCTTTTCAAGATTGTCGGGAGTTAATGGATGTAATCGGCACAGGATCATTTAGTTGTGGAAGTCTAAGTAGGCACATATTCAGCAGTGGACGTCGTTCGACTGAAATGATAATGAAATGATAAACAAATATTTTCGCATAAAATAAAAGTATTAAAATTCAACCGAAAGTACGCGAACGAAGATACACGATGCATCGTTACTCGGATGTGGACTGCCCCTTATTCAATGTACTTAGGGTTACGCTATTTCGGCTGGTATGTCGTGCTACTAAGCTCTCTTTTCCGTCACCACCGTTCAAAGGCTACCCACAAATGATAAGATCGTAGTTTCCGTAGAGAGCCCTAAACTTATTTATTATATTACCATTTAGATATAAAACCTACACAAAAAGTATTTTTTTCCTTACAAAGTTAAAGCAAAGTACAGAATAAAAGACTGCTTTAAAACCTCCCATCGTCCATGAGACGGGTTCCGTGCACTTATTAATTGGACGCCGCAGCTGTCACGCTGATCCAATTACGTTTTATTGACAATTTTCTGCGCAACCCTAGACATCTATCCGGCTAATGAAATCTACAAGATGGAATACGGATTTAAAAGTGGTTTCTCTTTTATTTTATTTTACTTACACAATTTTTTTTTCAAATAGCTGAAGGGCTGAAAACAAAGGGCCAATGTATCCGAAACCGAAGATCAAGCGTGAAGAGCTAAGTATACCTAAGCTGTATGACTTGGCTCTTCACGCTTCGACCTTGTGACACTTCATATCTAACATAGAATTAGAATTATTAGAATATAATTTTCTTTATAATTATAATGATTATTTAAAATTTGTTTTTATTTTCCACTTCGGCTGCGACCATTGGTAATTGGCGTGTATGCTTTAAAGCCTCTCGTCTTTTACAGTAAAAAAAAAATATTGCGGTATCGGTATTTTGTTACCATCAGACTTTGTAGGTCAGGATTATGTATTTGTTAGTATATTTTCAGCAATAGATAGGCCAAGGAGGATCGAGCTTCGTTCAAATTTTTTTTTGCTTGTTATATAAAGTCACGTATTTTCAGAACAAACACCTATATAGATAAACTTAAAAAGATCTGACGCGCTCGGCGCAGTGGTGAAACGCGCTGTTACGCTACTCTGACACCAACGCTCGTGGGTTCGATTCCCACACAGGACAAACATTTGTGTGCATGAACATATCTATTTGTCTTGGTCTGGCTGTTTTTAAGAGAGGTAGGGCGCATCAAAGCAGTCCGTCTGGAGAAGTGCCTCTATCTCACAGAATACCCCAGTGAAATAACAACTCCATGGAGGGTTGCTCTGTTCCTTTGTGTGAGCGAGGTCTACAGTAAGCGCGAGGTAAGGCATCACGCGAGTGATACTTAATATATTATAAGGGTTTACAGGTTACCATAGGTAACCGCTTCACATCAGGTGGGCCGTGTGCTTGTATGCCCCCAGACGTTGTATAAAAAAAAAACTTAAAAAGCAATATCTAAATACAAAATGTGAACCAAATCGTTAGAACGGGTTTTGAGGTATGAAAAATATTTTTATACATACAAGATTTGCTTATACTCACATATGAAGTTATATTTCTTTCGCGTAACAATACAAAAACAACTCCCGAAAATGTCATCCTGATGGTCAATAATCTACGTTTGAAAAACCAGACCTATCTTAGGTGACACGTTATTTCGAAATATAGTTTCTTAGACACCGCCGATCAAGTGACATTCACAAATATGTACATAATTCCGAAAACACGAATTTAGTGGCACATGCCAGGATTCGAACCGGTTACTCAACAGGTCAGTTCTATAACCACGGGACTATAACTGCTCTCCAAAAACGCTCCAAAAGAAGTATGTCTTCAAACAGATGCAACTTATACATTGGTAAAGGCAAACAACTAGAGGTATGGTCCACTTCTGATGACATGTTCGCGTGCATAGCGCATGCAATTCAAGTTGCAACCACTAATGAACTTAAGTTGAACGTTGAAACGCGAGCTGGCGTGCAAGCTGCTGCATGGGAACTGCTAAGCAATTTAACTAGTAATAAATAGATCGCTTATTAGTTACCTAACTTGAAATTTTTACCGACTCCAAAAGACGTACTCGAATGGCTCAAGATTCATAGATACCAAGTGATACCGTTCAGAGACGAGCTGTGAGAATTGTCGACGATCCTAAGCTTACACACGGTATTGAAACCTTAAGTTTAAGGAAACGTAAGAAGAGATATTGCCTCTCTTTGTGTGTTTAACCGATTGTACAACAGGTTGTGTTCTGAAGAATTGTTCGATATGCCGACAGCTTTTTTTACAACTTTTCATAGCTAGGTGATCTATCAAAGTTGTATGTATATCTATTATTTATTTATTAAGGTTTGGAAACAGGTTTACATCTTACAATAAAACATTTTAACAAAATAATGAAAATTTTAACAAAAATACCGACTCCAAATATATTTTTGTCAGATTTAGACGGCAGCAAATTATTGAATCGGCCACACGAAGACAGATCATTGGTGGAAATGATAAGGCTACGCAATCTGTCTTCGAATCAAGAAAAGTTTCGATGGCCATCTTTACCAGCCATGCAATTCTCTAAGCGACTCGTAATGGCTGTGTGCGTCGCTGTGATCACAGATGTCACAGCTTTGACATCGTCTACTGCGATCACGGCTTTTTATTTGGTATTCTATAAGGCTGTAAACGTACGCGAGGCTGTTTGCCTTGTAGAATTCCAATTCCAAACGCATCCTTGCGGCGCTAGTGTCGCACAACCATGAAAAGCGACACTAAGGAATTGCAATTTTGTGTTCAAGGCTATAATAGCCGATGTTTCCGAGGATGTAAGGATGTTTGCTCTTACAGAATTGCATGGCTGCTCTATTTAACTAAACAAATGATACTTCTGAATGCGAATACTCGATATTTATATTTGTTTGCTAGATATACCGAAATCGTTATACGTGTGCCTATGATATTTGAGGAATTTTCTCAAATCTTCATGAACCCCACTATCAGAACTGAATTTTATGTAATAAAAAAAGAGACCAATCTGGAATATACTGTTTCAAATAAAAAAAGAGAGACAACCAGAACGAACACTAGGATTACGGTTGATGATGTAGTGTTGGAGCAAGTGGATGAGTTTGTATATCTTGGAAGCGCTTTTAGAAGCGATGGAAGGTACACCGCTGATGTGGAGAGACGAGTGAGTGCAGGGAATAGCGTGAATGGAGCGTTGGGTAAACTGTTTGGCAGCCGAAATCTAAGCCAGAAGGCACAGCTCGCTGTACACAACGCGGTGTTAATCCCAACGCTAACTTATGGAAGTGAGAGCTGGGTATGGCAGAGAGAGCATGAAAGTAGAATAAATGCGGTCGAGATGCGAGCACTGCGAAAAATTTGTGGCATAACGCTTGCTGACCGCGTTCGAAATGATGACGTACGAAAGAGAGTTGGACTGAAAGAGAGTGTCGGTGTTAAGATAAGAAAGGGTATGCTCCGTTGGTTTGGACATGTAGAAAGAATGCAAGATGTAAGAATGACGAAACAGATATACAATGCGAAAGTGGAAGGATGTAGGAGCCGAGGAAGACCAAGACTAACCTACCATGACCAAATTGGTCGTGTTTTATCAGAAGGCGATGTCAGTAGCCTTAGGAACCGGCGAGCGTGCATGAAAAGAGCTATGAATGTGAAAGAAGCGAGTGAAGTGTGTAAGGACCGCGTCTTATGGCGCTCGGTTCTCTCTGCCTACCCCGCAAGGGACCTGGCGTGAAGATATACATACAATACAAATAAAAAAAGTTACTTTCAAATCGGTTTATAAATGACGGAGTTGTGAAGTAACAAATATAAAAAAAAATACAGCCGAATTGAGAACCTCCTCCTTTTTTGGAGTCGGTTAAAAAATGAAGAATCAGGATTTAGACCAATGTAGACCCAATTACAGGTGAACACAGCATGCGTTAACCTACTAGCTAAAACTAAGTAAAGTTGAAAGTAAACAGTATTCTAAAATAATTATGGAATATTTTATATTTTATTACATTTATACAACTTAGAAAGACCACCTTTCATACTGGAATAACAATTACATTTCATCCAGTGCTCATCACATTTCAATAAAGATATAGAATCATAAAAAATACCTTCGTTATTTAATAAATAAGGAACTAAAACCTTTTCTAAGTGCGTTCTTCGATGACAAATTTATTTAATAGAAAATAGTATTATTTCTCTATAATATGACATAGTCATAATATACATACAGTTGTTTTTTATATACGACGTCGGGAGGCATACAAACATACGACCCGCGACGTAGGTCGATTCCTACACAGGACAAACATTTGTGTGCATGAACATGTCTGTTTATCTTGGGCACGGCGTTTTTAAGTTCAAAGGAATTCGACTGAGAAAGTACATCCACCTCACAGAAAACTGCAGCGAAATAATAACTCCCTGGAGGGTTGTTGTGTTCCTGTATGTGAGTGAGGTCACCAGAAAGCTCGTAACACAGCAAACTCCTTACTGTGCTGGTAGCAACAGAGGTAGCATCGCGCGAGAATAATGTATTGGTAGCGTTAATAGGCGACGGTAACATCATCAGATGGACTGTATGCTTATATATATATAACTCCCGATGTTGTATAAAAATTGAAAAGAGCTTAGTCCAACTTGGTCCAATTCTATCCAACTGAGTCGCAAGCCTGTATGTTCTCCTGTAATAAAACACCATTTCTTATAAAAGGTGAACAATGGATTGGACCGCTGAGCCCTAGATTACTTGCCGTTATAGTACCTCTAAAGATAAAGATATAAATAAATAAAAAAGAAATCTCATTTGGAGCTTAGTCCAACTTGGCCCAATTCGATCCAACTGAGACGCAAGCCAGTATGTTCTCCTGTAATAAAACACCATTTCTTAAAAAAGGTGAACAATGGATTGGACCGCTGAGCCCTTGATTACTTGCCGTTATAGTACCTCTACAGATAAAGATATAAATTAAAAAAATCTCATTTGGAGCTTGGTCCAATTCGTTCCAACTGAGTCGCAAGCCTGTATGTTCTCCTGTAATAAAACACCATTTCTTAAAAAAGGTGAACAATGGATTGGACCGCTGAGCCCTTGATTACTTGCCGTTATAGTACCTCTAAAGATAAAGATATAAATAAATAAAAAAGAAATCTCATTTGGAGCTTAGTCCAACTTGGCCCAATTCCATCCAACTGAGACGCAAGCCTGTATGTTCTCCTGTAATGAAACACCATTTCTTATAAAAGGTGAAGAATGGATTGGACCGCTGAGCTCTTGGTTACTTGCCGTTATAGTACCTCTAAAGATAATGATATAAATAAATAAAAAAGAAATCTCATTTGGAGCTTAGTCCAACTTGGCCCAATTCGATCCAACTGAGACGCAAGCCTGTATGTTCTCCTGTAATGAAACACCATTTCTTATAAAAGGTGAAGAATGGATTGGACCGCTGAGCCCTTGGTTACTTGCCGTTGTAGTACCTCTAAAGATAAAGATATAAATAAATAAAAAAGAAATCTCATTTGGAGCTTGGTCCAACTTGGTCCAATTCGATCCTACTGAGACGCAAGCCTGTATGTTCTCCTGTAATAAAAGACCATTTCTTATAAAAGGTGAACAATAAATTGGACCCCTGAGCCCTTGATTACTTGCCGTTATAGTAGTACCTCTAAAGATAAAGATATAAATAAATAAAAAAGAAATCTCATTTGGAGCTTAGTCCAACTTGGTCCAATTCGATCCAACTGAGACGCAAGCGTGTATGTTTTCCTGTAATAAAACATCATCTTATAAAAGGTGAACAATAAATTGGACCGCTGAGCCCTTGATTACTTGCCGTTATAGTAAAGATAAAGATAAAGATATAAATAAATAAATAAAAAAGGATCTAAATGATCCGCGGAGGAAAACTGCAATATTCCTATAAAGAAGTGTTGCAAAAGTTCAAGCTATAAAAGCTAATAAATGGCCACAGTAAATTGCGTGCGAGCTTTGAACAAGAAAATAACTTCAGGTGCGAGCTAGCTCGGACGACTTCAGGCGATGTTACCCAGTACGTCTTCAGATTGATAGATGTAGGTGTTTTAAATTCACAGGCAATTTGATCTGCGCCTGCTTTGTATGCTTAACTAGTAAAAAAAGAAAATACCTTTTATATATTACAAAATATTTTTTTTTTTCAACGTCGGAAGGCATACAATCATACGGCCCGCCTGATGTAAAGCAGTTACCGCAGCCTATGCACGCTTACAATACATTAAGAATCACTCGCGAGATGACACCTGTGTTGCTAACACAGCAACTCCTTACGAGCTTACTGGTGACCTCACTCACACGCAGGAATACAACAACCCTCTAGGGAGTTGTTATTTGGCTGCAGTTTTCTGTGAGGTGAAAGTACAAAAGCAGCTGATGTGACCGCTTACCATCTAATGCGGGTCGCATGCTTATTTGCTAATCTAATTGTATAAAAAAACACGAAATTAGTGGTACATACCCATACCAGGATTCGAATCAGGGACCACTTGTCTTCTGTCTGGTTGTTTATCTACTAGGCTATAACTGCGACATTGAATTTATTATTAACTACTGATAAGAATATCTATCTATATATATAAAAATGGAGTTCCTGACTTATTCACTGACTCATCAACGCCCTTGAACCTAGAAAGCTGAAATTTTGCAAAGACGTTACTTTTGTAATCTTCCGAGAGATAAGAAAGGATTTTTGAATTTCAACCCCTAAGGGGGTGAAAAGGGGATTGACAGTTTGTATGGAGCAGGAGTATTTATTCAAGTTAGCGCCTTGAAACTTTGTACAGATACTCTCTATTAGAATCCAAAATAGAAATTTCAGCGTTTTCAAAAATTCCACCCCTTAAAGGGTGTAATGCGGGTCAAAAGTATTTCTTGAACTAAAAGTTGAATTGTTAAGAAAATGATTTTTTGAAAGAGAGCTGCTTTAGTCTTGGAAAATATACTCTCAATCAAGACGTCAAAAAAGTAATTTCAGCCTTTTTCAAAATTCCACTTTTAGGGGGCTGAAAAGGGGTTTGACAGTTCGTATGGAGCAGAAATAATTTTTGAAGTAAGTGACTTGAAACTTTGTACAGATACTCTCTATTAGAATCCAAAAAAAGCGATTTCACGTTTTCAAAAATTCCACCCCTTAAATTGTGTAACGGGGGTCTAAAGTATTTCTTGAATTAAAAGTTGAACTGTTAAAAAATTGATTATTTTTAAAATGAGCTACTTTAAACTTTGTAAATATACTCTCAATCAAAAGGATTTTTTGAATTTCAAACCAGGCAGATATGTTTTCAAGTTAGTGCCTTAAAACTTATATGTTTTTAAAATTGGCAATGTTGAGTAAGTAAAGAGGTACTTTGAGTGTATACAGCCAGTATTAAATAGTTAATGAAAACCGAACAGATCGTGATATATCTTCTTTACTACACAAATAAGGATATTTGATACTTTTACTAATTACTGTGCCGACTGTATTAAAAAATAAGAAGTAAAATAAACATAAGTACAACTGCCGATATTCCAAAAGCTACGCGTGCGAAGCCGCGGGCATTAGCTAGTCTACAATAATATCCCATTTCAAAAATTTGGGACGTGTCTTAAGTGCCCGTGATATATGTATATATATATATACATATATATATATATATATATATATATATATATATATATATATATATATATATATATATATATATATATATATATATATATATGCCCAATGGAATATAATTCATTTTTAAATTTTATAAATACCAATCATATAAATAACAAAAATGTTAAGGTGAATCTGTATAATAATCTGTATATCTATATCTGCACGTAAATAAATTAATTACGCAATTTAATTCATTATTTAATTGAACAATTTGTTTATATTAATATTTATGTACGTAAAGATTTATATGAACAATTGTTCAATTATATAACTATTTGATTGAATAGGAGCACTAAACTAATAGAAGCGAAACGTGAAAATTGAATCACAGCAAAATAGGGTAGTTCGCAAATGGGCGGTGATTACGAAACTTCAATTTGTATCGTTTAAGCTGCTGAAAGTAAGGGGCTTCAGTGACTATTGTGGGGGCGCAGAGCATAGAAGGAAATGCGATGCGGCATCTTTTTACGGTTCCGTACCTAAAAGGAAAAACGGAATCCTTATAGGATCACTTTGTTACACGTCTGTCTGTCCGTCTATCAAGACCCTATATCTCAGTGACGGTCTGCAACACCTTCGGGTATTGAAAAAATCAAACTTCTAATTCAACGCGATCAAAAGATACGGTTGTTTATGTCTCGTTTATGCGCATATTTTGACACTCGCAAGGGAATCATAACCTATAGGGTACTTCCCGTTGACCTAGAGTCATGAAATTTGATAAGAAGCAATGTCATGTAACACAAGTTAAGGAAAAATCCGAAATACGTAAATTTGTAGTTACATCAAAAATAAATATGCGAAAATATTTTTTTACGGAATTCTCCGTGCGCGAGTCAGGCTCGCACTTGACGGTCCAAACTTGACTTTTTTTTGCACAACGCCCAATCTCATCACAAATCATTAAACTACTTGACTTCGCAAGAATGCACCCCGAGCTAACAAAAATGTTCTATGTAAGTATGTATGTATATCTTCACGCCAGGTCCCATGCGGGGTAGGCAGAGAGAACATGTAGAAAGAATGCAAGATGAAAGAATGACGAAACAGATATACAATGCGAAAGTGGAAGGATGTAGGAGCCGAGGAAGACCGAGACTAACCTACCATGACCAAATTGGTCGTGTTTTATCAGAAGGTGATGTCAGTACCCTTAGGAACCGGCGAGCGTGCATGAAAAGAGCTATGAATGTCACAGAAGCGAGTGAAGTATGCCAATGGAAGAAGGTTAGTCAATAAGCCCATAAGTGCCGCAAGGTTGATCCGCGAACTAACCGATAATAGCCGTGCGTTCTCTTTTTTTCTCTTGTACAACGTCGGGTGGCTTAACTACAAGCTTACGGCCCACCTAATGGAAAGCAGTACCGCAGCCTATTGACGCCCGCAATAGATTAAGAATCACTCACCTCTGCTGCTAGCACAGCAACTCCTTAGGAGCTTACTGGTGACCTCACTCACACGCAGGAACACAACAACCCTCCAGAGAGTTTGTTATTTGACTGCGGTTCACTGTAAGGTACTGCCCCCTTCTTGGGATGTAATTGGCTCAATGTCATCTTTAGAGCGAAAGCCAACCTCATCTGTACGTGGTGCACCTTGCTTATCAACAGACGAGGCTCTGGCGAAAGAGAGGTTAGGGCACGACGTTATCCGGACTGGGGAAGTACTTCCACCTCCCTGAAGACGGCAGCCAAATATCTCCCTGGAGGGCTGTTGTGTTCCAGCGAGAGAGTGAGGTCACCAGAAGATGAGGAATTTCTGTGTTGATAACTGGGGTGGCAACGCGCTAGCGACCGATTTACATCAGGTAGACGGTATGCTAGTTTGCTATCCGTTGTAGTACAAAAAAAAAGACGGGCTGCTTGATGTGCCCTACCTCTCTTAACTTCGTTCTACTTTAAGAGGAACAAAGTAGCACTAAGTCACGATTAAACGATTTTAAGTGCTATAATAAACTTTTCTCATTTAATCGCATCTCCTGTTTTGCAGCTTCCGAGATCCGCGTCCACACTGAGGGACGCAGCCACCGGACTGTTCTGGACAAAGTAGTTAAAATTAATGATGTTTCGCTGTGCCGCGGCCTGCCCACTGATTTAATAATACATAGCTTTAGAACTTGGAAAATTTAGACTCTTCTTGAGATGAATGGCTGTTTATCAATTTTCTTATTTCGCAGTACCTAAACACCGGATAGGTTGGTTATGAAAAGATATAAATACCGAAACCTAGAGGCTAGAAAAGGCTAGAAAGGCTAGAGGCGGGAAAAGTGGGTAAGCGGCTGCAGCCGGCTACGGGAGTTTTTGTAACAGTCATGTGTGTATGTATGTAAACTGTCCTAAAAAAGCCGGCGCGGTGCGATCGATTTTTGTTTGACAGACAATCTTGAGCGTAACGGAAAATTAAATAAGAAATTCGATGAAAATTTCCTTCGTTCTTCAACCGAGAAAACATTGAGTCGCGACCGTTAGCTCATCCACAACCTAACAGTTCTAGAAAGAGAGCTCTCCTGAGTATGCACGGTGCGCGACCATTGTACTTTCAGATGAAGTTCCATAAATTTGAAAGCGTCAGTTCGAGCAACAACGACGAGCTCGGTGGCTCAGTCGTGAATTACGCGACTTTGATACCAACGCTCGTGGATTCGCACACACGGCAAACATTTGTGTGCATGAAGAACACGTCTGTTTGTCTTGGTCTGGATGTTTTAAGAGAGGTTGGGCGCATCAAAGCAAAAAAAATCATCAAAGTCTGGGGAAATACCTCCACCTCACAGAAAACCGCAGCCAAATATCAACTCCTTAGAGGGTTGTATTCCTACGTGTAAGTGAGGTCACCAGTAAGCTCCCAAGGAGTTGCTGTGTAAGTAGCAGAGGAGGCATCGCGCGAGTGATACTTAATATATCGCAAGCTTTGATAGGCTACGGTACCCGCTTTACATCAGGTTGGCCGTATGCTTGTATGTCTCCCGACCTAGTATAAAAAAAAAGTGTTGCACTCCGGGAGTGCCGGCAGAAGCGATAACTCGAACATGCGAACCAAACAGCGATGTTGATAAACTACGTTGAACAAAGAATTTCATGGCGCTTACATACAACATTTTGGTCGCGAGAAAATAATGCCCTATGAACGATCTAGCGCTTCATATTTTAATTGTTTAATTAGAGGTAACTAATGTTTAGCGCTGCAGCGAACTTAAGTTTTAATTTTCTCACTAAAATCTTACGGTCAGGGTCATGTATCCTGACGCGAGTTTAACATTTTTTACTGATCCCAAAAAGTGCACAACGCCGCTAAAGAAGTTATCACTTCGAAAAAAGGTGACATAAAGTGTAAACTAAATTCGGCGGTAGATGGCGTTATGGAACGACTTTACATAGATATTTGAAATAAAAAATCCGCAGTTATTCTCACAACTTTTCCCATCGATGTTCAGTCCAATATCCTGAACTCTCTACGTACGGAACTCTAACTTTAAGTAAGTTATTCAAAGGAACATTTCGTCTACCACTGAAATTCGCAGGGTTATACCCTGCGTAGTGCACTTTCCCTTAAAACACCATATTACTCTATCTTAAATGCTAACTCACTCTAATCTTTCAAACACCTGGTCAAATTTCACTATCTTTCTTATAACATTATGTAATCAGATTCATTTTTAAACGATTTTATTTAGCTTGCCCTGTTTGTTTAATATGTTTGGGTCAAATTTAGTAATTGAAATTTTACCCCCTTCCTGTTGACAGGTTGATCTGAAATTTGGTACACACCTTTGTCACGACTACCTCAATATGGGTATCAAATGAAAGGAGTTGACTAGTAGAACACAGTTCACTATGAACAAAATTAATATCCAAGATGGCCGCCGCTACAAAATGGTGGTTTACACATTTTGTCACGACTACCACAATATGGGTATCAAATGAAAGGGGTTGACTAGTAGAACACAGTTCACTATGAAAAAAAAAATCCATGATGGTCGTCAACAAAATGGCCGATTACATATTTTCTCACATCCCAGTCAATATGGGCATCAAATGAAAGGGCTTGACTAGTAGAACACAGATCACGATGAATATTAAAATCCAAGATGGCCGTCAACAAAATGGCCGGTTACATATTTTCTCATTTTTTTAATATGGGTATCAAATTAAGACAAGTATAAAAGTAAAAATTTCTGGTTCTGTTTTCATTATGTACCTATTTTTCTTTTGGTGGAACAAAGCGTATTAGAATAGAGATATAGTTATTTCTCTCTGGCATGCGGGTCATACTCGTATCATTGGCGTCGCAGCGGTCGCCGCCACCAATGGGCACTCGGCATATGAAATTAATGATGGACGGCCGTCAAACGTTTGACACCCCCTCTTTTGTCCAGTCAGCGTCTTTTGTGACCTCTCCTTTTATAAAACTTGCTGAGTGTGCCGATGAAATGTATTTTTAAGGTTATGTATATTTAGCCTTAGAAACCGGCGAGCGTGCATTAGAACAGCAATGAATGTGAAAGAAGCGAGTGAGGTTTTGTAAGGATCGAGTCACGTGGCGCTCGGTTCTCTCTGCCTACCCCGCAAGGGATATAGTGTGAAGTTATAGATAGATAGTTGTATATATTATGTTGATACTGTTGATTGTAGGCACTTGGTAGAATTTTGAAGACATCGCGTTAATGTTAATACTTGCACTTGTACAGATTCCACTTCACAAGTGGAATCTGTACAAGTGCAAGTATTAACATTAACGCGTTGTATATATTAGTTGAATTGAAACAGCCTATTGGTCACAGATAATCCAGCGGATAAAGAACTTATCTATTAAGCCACTGGTCCCTGATTCCAATCCTGGTACGACCATATATATAATAGATACGTAGATATATTTACCTTTCCTATTTTTCTAAAAA
This sequence comes from Pyralis farinalis, assembly GCA_947507595.1. Lineage (NCBI taxonomy): Eukaryota > Metazoa > Arthropoda > Insecta > Lepidoptera > Pyralidae > Pyralis > Pyralis farinalis. The sequence continues at coordinate 27,825,115 of OX382257.1, read as the reverse complement.
TGAGAAGCTTTCATTGAATCTATTATATCTTATTGAATCAATAGAATTCTTGGTTTTTAAATCTGTATATAATTCTACCCTTCTGGACCCCCAAATTATTAATTTTAAAATGTGTAATTTTCTTAAAAAAAATACTTAAATTAAATATACAAGCATACGGCCCACATGATGTAAAGCAGTTACCGTAGCCTATTAACGCTTGTAATAAATTAAGTATCACTCGCGCGATGTCTCCTCTGCTGCTTACACAGCAACTCCTTGGGAGCTTACCGGTGACCTCACTCACACGCAGGAACACAACAATCCTCTAGGGAGTTGTTATTTGGCTGCGGTTTTCTGTGAGGTGGAGGTACTTCCCCAGACGGACTGCTTTGATGCGCCCTACCTCTCTTAAAACATCCAGACCATGACAAACAGACATGTTCTATCTATCTATCTATCTATAACTTCACGCCAAATCCCTTGCGGGGTAGGCAGAGAGAACCGAGTGCCACGTGACTCGATCCTTACATATCTCACTCGCTTCTTTAACATTCATTGCTATTCGCATGCACGCTCGTAGGTTTCTAGGGCTCCTGATAGAACACCTTCTGATAGAACACGATCAATTTGGTCATGGTAGGCAAGTCTTGGCCTTCCTCGGCTCCTACATCCTTCCACTTTTGCATTGTATATCTGCTTCGTCATTCTTTCATCCTGCATTCTTTCTACATGTCTGAACCAACGGAGCATGCCTCTTCTTATTTTAACACCGATGCTCTCTTTCAGACGAACTCTGTTTCTAACATCATCATTGCGAATACGGTCTACAAGCCTTACGCCACAAATTTTGCGCAGCGCTCGCATTTCGACCGCGTTAATTCTACTTTCATGCTCTTTCTGCCATACCCAGCTCTCGCTTCCATAAGTTAGCGTTGGGACCAGCACTGCATTGTGTATAGCGAGTTGTCCCTTCTGGCTCAGGTTTTTACTGCCAAGAAGTTTTCCCAACGATCCATTCACACTATTCCTAGCACACACTCGTCTTTCCACATCTTCGGTGTACCTTCCATCCCTGCTGAAAGCGCATCCAAGATATACAATCTCATTCACTTGTTCCAACACTTCATCATCAACCGTAATCCTTACATTAGTTCTGGATGGAACACGCCAATCCTAATGGATTACCAAACGGGATAACGGTAAAAATGAGAAAGTACATATTAGTTAAAAAAATATTTGATGGTGCATGAAAAGAGTTATGAATCTTAAATATGTGTGCAAATAGAGCCATGAAGCGCTAGGTTATGTCTGCCTACCGCACAATGGCCTTGATGTGAATATAAAGATAGATAGTTGAGAAACAGGACTTTTTTACTAGCACCGATTATAAGAAGCAGCAAAAACTTCTCTATGAAAAAGAACGTAGGAAAGTTTGTAAGACAATCCATCATAAGCACATTGCACGCGCATTGCCACCCTTGCTGCTAGACAAGGTTCTGGAAAAAGACAGGTAGTACGGTTGTGTCCAAATAAAAGCAGTGATAGTCCACTGGTCCTCGGGTCGAATCTAATATTTGTATTTTCTGATTTATGTGCATGTGTGTAATTATCACTTTCGACGGTGATGATACATCGCGAGGAAACCCGCACGTTCAAGAAATTATATTTCGAAAGAGGTGTAACCTTACCTCAGAAAGATCTGGTGGAAAACCAGATCTTTCTCTGGGGTGTGGTGGTCTGACGGCAGTCGTACCAAGAAATCAGATCTTCGCCAAATTCTGGGGCTTAGGTAGCGAACCCCGCCTAATCCTAATGAATTAGGAGATAACCCTAAGAAGAAAGAAGATGAATTGTTGCGTCTAAATAGGAAAGAGTCCATCTAGAGCAAAATATTTAACCATATTTTAGGCAAATAAATGTCTATCTATCTATATATATAAATAGTCAGAAATGACTGTTCAATAATAACAGTGACAAACAATCGGACAGTTATTAATATTCGGTTCCGACCTCGCCCACGCGGTGCCGTGGACCCTTGCCAAACTCTCATGGAAAAAGTTTTTATCGCAAAAAATACCCCCACTATCTTCCACTGGTCCACAGTTTATGATTACTCCTTTTTTGTTTAAGCCATTTTCAATGTACTAACAAAAATAACCTATTGAAATTAAACTATTTTTAACGGAAGTATCGCGTGTTTTATTTATTTTGTTGAAACCTGACGTTTCGAACGCTTTGCAGCGTCCGTGGTCGCGGAATGTCGGTAGATGTAATAATTGAATAACTAATGTAAGACAAATACCACCTTAGTCTTTCCTGCGACCACGGACGCTGCAAAGCGTTCGAAACGTCAGGTTTCAACAAAATAAATAAAACACGCGATACTTCCGTTAAAAATAGTTTAATTTCAATGTGTAACAATCGCGAAAACCTAAGACAAAAATAACCTAACATGAAAAAAAACAGGGTGTGGCTGTGTCGCTGACACGGTAGTTTTATCTACGTGAATACGTCTTCGAAACGGGTAAACTGAAATGAAATTATACAATTCAGCGAAATTTCAAAATCACGTCACTGAAATAGCGTCGCGCGCAATGCGTCACAGTCCTCACTCAACGTAACGAATTCTGCTCCTTTAGCTATCTAGTGGTGTATGTGAACGATAGATATGTAGCTACAACACTAAACGATTTTGTTATCATCGGTTTATGAATTGCCTCCCACTATGAAATCATGTAAGAGAGGTAGGGCGCATCAAAGCAGCCCGTCGGGGTACCTCCACCTCACAGAAAACCGCAGCCAAATAACAACTCCCTAGGGGGTTGTTCTGTTCTTGCGTGTGAGTGAGGTCACCAGCAAGCTCCCAAGGAGTTGCTGTGTAAGCAGCAGAGGAGGCATCGCGCGAGTGATACTTAATATTTCGCAAACGATAATAGGCTACGGTACCCGCTTTACATCAGGTGGGCCGTATGCTTGTATTCCTCCCGACGTAGTATAAAAAAAAACTTAAAAAGAGAAAGTCTTGAAAAGATTGTTTATAGTAATAAGACCGCCTTGTTGCATATAAGTGTTCATGTTTTTTTACTTTTACGCTTGCGATATATTAATTATCACTCGCGCGATGCCTCCTCTGCTGCTTACACAACAACTCCTTGGGACCTTACTGGTGACCTCACTCACACGCAGGAACACAACAATTCTCTAGGGAGTTTTTATTTGGCTGCGGTTTTCTGTGGGGGGGGGGGGGGGGGTACATCCCCAGACGGGCTGCTTCGATGCGCCCTACCCCTCTTAAATAAATTAAAGGTGATGAATCGGCGTACAGGGAAGGTAGGGCTAGCAAGGAAGGAAAAATTATTCTTGTTGATATAATTACTTTTATAGGCGAGTCATTACGGAGGCGCACTTTTTCCCATAATGGCTGCAAAATCATCAGTGTAGTAGGCTTCTGCAAACATGTTAGAGGCACTGCACCGCCAGGGCAGCCCCAGAAGCACCCTGAATGCGTTATTATGCTGAACACGCAGGTCGCTGTACACTCTCCGCGTGAAAAGGACTCACAGGCTACACGTGTAAAAGCTTAAGTAAGCTTTAAAAAGCGTGACTTTCACTGGTTTTGTACAACGTTCGTACAAGCCAATATTTGACCCCCGGCAGCCAGCAAAATGAAAATTTTGGAACAACTAATATTTCAAGCAAATAAACTTTCTTTCTGTATACAATTTCTTTGTCGGACTATCAAAATGTGGAATTCGCTTCCGGCGCATGTGTTCGCCACTTCCTATAACCCCGGGTCGTTTAGACGTGGCGTGAAGAGGCACCTTAGCGGGGCGTCAAGGGGGGGACAGCCAGCACAGCGCTAATCACTGTGATGGCTGTTCTTACATCTGGTTCTTATTGACGCTTTCCATCAGGCGCGATAGGGACATTTTGCCAGGCTACATTCAAAAAAAAATGTTGATTCCAACTGCTACTAAAATATGACTAATGACATCAAAAATGTCTCATTAATTCCTATGAACATTTGCTTATCTGTTCAATCGGGTTAGTCTATTGGCCACTGGAGAATCTATACAGTTCGGAAAACAGCACTAAAGTCACGATATATTTGGTCTAAATAATGTTAGAAACACACTGAGAAATTTAAGATAAAGAAACCAGTTTGCTAAAATTTGGTGTGTTGTTTACGTTCGGTAACAAACAAGCAAACGGACCATCTGATATCAAGTGATGTCGTAAATTGGATAATCCTATTACTTTCAATGAGTAATTCTTGTGTATACACATCTAGGTATATATATATAGATGTATTTCGTGTATTTCGGAATCACCTCTAACGATTGGAATGTATTATTTTGCTTTATAAGATTATTTATCTCTATATATAGTCCTTCTTAAAACCAACGTGATTTTACACAGAAAAAATCGCACAAATAGAAAGATGAAAGATGGAATGAAAATATATAAAAAAAAATGTATGTAAAAAAATTGTTGCAGGCAATTTACTATTTAATTGGTATATTTGAAAAGATAGAAGCCGATGTGTCGGCATAAGCAACTTGTATTTATTTCTAAGATTTTCGCATAACAATGACTTTTTGGCGGGACATGCATTTTGTTTTCATTATGTATACCGAGAGGTAACAGTAAATATATTTATTTCTTTGAACAGTTCCTTAAGTGATTCCCTGGATGTTATAAATTGAGCGGATGGTTCTGATAAAATATAATATTATTTATAGTAAAATATAAAATTATGTCAATATAAGCTATTTTCCCTACACTATGCGCCATACCGCCGCGAAAGCTGAAATAAACTAAGCGCCATGTAGCCACTTCCGTCCGTTATCTAATTCTCCTACATTTCTTTGTACCACTAAATCAGCCAAACAAGTGATGGTAAACACGGTGTGGTACCACATCAACCCTTACTCATCCCACTGCAGGGATACGGGTCTCCCTTCAATTGAAGGGGTTTAGAGCATACTCCACCACGCTGCTCAAATGCGGATTGGCGGAGGCCACTGACTTAGCTTAACGACTGTCATCTATCGACAACAGACGGGACCGACGACTTAACGTGCCCTCCGACGGGGAAACTCGAGGTAGAAAAAACCATCCATAGACGGGCTGCGGTCGACGTTGCTTAACCTGCGTGTTTGGTTAGAATGACACGCGCAACGATGCCATCGAGCTCTCGGTATGGTAACCGTAGCCTATATATAAGGACTATATATAAGGATTTTTGTGTGAATCGGAACATATATAATTAATCCATCCATGTCGGTAGATGTAATAATTGAATAACTAATGTAAGACAAATACCACCTTAGTCTTCCTGCGACCACGGACGCTGCAAAGCGTTCGAAACGTCAGGTTCAACAAAATAAATAAAATACGCGATACTTCCGTTAAAAATTGTTTAATTCAATCTTTACGGCTTTTAGAAGAATTTGTAATCCTTAGGGAATCTGTTCTCTATAGGAAACTTCTCTGGAACCGCACAGTACGCGACCATTCCGGTTCAAATGTCTGAGGATAATATCCTACATATGCGGCGGAGCAGAGCTTACTCTTTTATTGTGTCCTTTATCAACTCCCGACGACTCCAGAATAATGATTATAATGAACGGATTTCTATCACAATCGCAGTATTTTACCAATTTAATACGAACTCTTAAAATGGAGAGGTAAATGAAATGAAAGACACAAACGGCAATGTAAGCCCAGATAAGCAATTCCCGTTTGTTTCCCGCTCTTTCGATGAAAGAAACCTATTTGTAAATAAAATAGAATTTCCCCAGTGTTCTCTGATACCGGTATTAAAAGTTTTCAGTTATTTGTACAGAGCGCAATTTCATATCAGAGCTGCGCTAGTAACAAATGATTACTTTTATACAACAGAATGAATGTGAACATGCGAATTTATTATAAGCGACTTGTGCTAAAAAATTGAAACACTATTTTTGACGCGTATCTTTTTGTTTGATATTCACTTCTATTTCGAAAAGGGTGTAACCATGAAGAAAATAACCTATGAACAACCGACGAGACCGATATTATGTAGTAACTCAATTCACCGCCACGGGTCCGTGAGCAAAATAGAACGCGCAGTTCTTATTGGCTAATTCCGGATCTATATCGCGACTTGTTGGTTAAAATATCGTATTGATCAGTAGCCTTGAACCACTAAGATATTTGGGCCCTGAAACACAACGTTTTTGTGAGCCTAGGGTACCTTCATGCGCAGTCAAGTGGTTTCTGGTTTGTGGGTGTAACCAATATGGAGAATCCAAATTATTCAGCTAAGATTTCAGCCAATATCTTTTCTAATCTAATCGACTAAATACTTAAATATTGTAGCTAGAAATGAAATGATCACATTTATAAATGGGAATGTGTACATGAACATACAAATGTATTAAGCGACATATACTTAATTATAATAAACGTAGGTACTATTATATGCCTTTTTTGTTATGTATTTTTCCTTCTTATTTCGAAAAGGTTTAACCGTCCCGTACTTACAATAGTGATACAAACTATTCTACTAAGATGGCGCAATATCTTTTCTAACGTTATACTCTGATGTCTTAATAATATTATTTATGTGTTTTGCGCCATAGAACTGAGTTCCATAGTTGATATAGTGTCGTCGAATGTTATAAAGTGGAGTTTATGGTGGTCCATACATTAAAGTACAAAAACCAATGCTAGATTATAGATAAAAAGTGTCTTTAAGTCTACGCACAATGTGACCGTATAGAACACGTCTTTGCTTCGGCGTCCAGCTGCCATTCTCGGCACAATCTTCTTTCTGAGATGAAAATTTCACGACAACAAATATTTTCCCCAATTATCTACAAATATTATTGAAATTGAAAATGCGAGGAATTTTCTACATTTTCCGAATATATTTTTAATAAAACAAAATACAAATAACGAATAGCTACGAGTACTAAATAATAAAAAGAAAAGAAAATCGGTTGACAAACAGAGGAGAAAAAGGTGCTGAACTGTTTGTATTTGCCAATATATAGCTATATATAGATGATAATTAAACTATTTATGCATTAATTCCACGCAATCTTTATACACTGAGATGAAGACCGAATTGGAGTGGTGGTAGTATACTTCAACAACATTTTCAAAATAAACGGGCTTAGATACACGAATATTACTAAATTAGGAGTCTGCAGCATCGAATATATGCAAAATATTTTTTTTATACATTTATTAAGATCATTCTACAAACATTTACAATCCTGTTAACTACACATCTTCAAAATTATCTTTTAGTTATCTGTGTATAAAAAAATGTTTAACATTTTTGAAGTACAATCCAACCAAATATATTATGCAAATTAGGACCTAGATGAGATCCTTGAGGAACCCCATTAAAGTGTTCACGAGATACGATCGATAGCTGCCTAATACTACTGCCTGCAAACAATTACTCCGATAATTATTGAACCCTACAAAGTAAATTACCTCGAATGGTCAGGGTTCCTAATTTGTGCACGCGTTCGAAAGCGTTTTCCAAATTCACATGGTACCATGTTGATGTTCGGATAAGCACTGAGAAATAAAGTGGAATTCAGTCACATACAAACATTTCGGCAGTCTTACTGTACTAATACTGAATCGTTTATTTCATCTTTAATGTATATATAGATCATTGTTTTAAATATAACGTAACATTCAATGATCCTGCAATGCTACAATGGGAGAGGGACAAGACAATGTTACTAATAGGTGGCTCATGGTTTTAGGTATGATATATCGTACATAGCAACTATAAATGTACTTTCTTGTCTATTTCCACGGTACTCGCGTTGACGAGCGACTGCTGGGAATAGTGTGAATGGAGCGCTGGGAAAACTTTTTGACAATAAAAACTTAAGCCGGAAAGCGCAGCTCGCAATACACAACGCAGCGCTGGTCCCAACGCTAACTTATGGACGCGAGAGCTGAGCATGGCAGAGAGAGCATGAAAGTAGTATTAACGCAGTCGAAATGCCAGCGTTGGGCAAAATTTGTGGCGTAATGCTTGTATGAGCAAATCGTGTACGCAATAAAGATGTTAGAAACAGAGTTGGTCTGAAAGAGATTGTCGGTGTTAAAATAAGAAGAGGCAGGCTTCGTTGGTTCGGACATGTAGAAAAATGCAGGAAGAAAAATTACAAAACAGATATTTAACGCAATAGTATAATGAAGTAGGAGCCGAGGAAAGCCAAGCTTAACTACCATGATATCATATGATATGATGATAGATATATATATATATATATAAATATATATCCGATGATATATCTCGAGACATAGTCGGTTGCCGTAGCCTATGAACGCTTACATTAAGTATCACTCGCCTCATGTCATGTCATGATGTCACCTCTACTGTTAACACAGCAACTCCTTAGAAGCTCACTGCTGACCTCACTCACACGCAGTAACACTATAACCCTCAATAAGAAGTTGATATTTTGCTGCGGTTTTCTGTGAAGTGGGGGTACTTCCCCAGAACTGCTGTTTTGATGCGCACTACCTCTCTTAAAAACACCCAGACCAACACAAACACACATGTGCATGCACACAAATGTTTGTCGTATGTAAATCGAATCCACGAGCATCGGTGACAAAGTCACGTTATTAACCGCGCCACCGAGCTCGTCAAAACAATACGTATAAACACTATCTCTACCCCTGAGAAACCTATGCTGAAACTTTCAAGTTCCTGAACGCATGAGCTTGGACAGTCAATTCCTTCTCATATACCTTAAACAGATTTATCATCAAATCGAGTTAAAAAATGGTGCCTGCCGTTATCATACTTTTCTAATATCGGCCAAATTTCAATAAGGCGTCAAGAAAATATTGGAAGCTATGTACCTCTTTTGGATGCTTGCCAGGCAGATGTATGAATCTAGACAAAACGGTCAAAGTTTTTGTTTTTCAAATGTCTTGAAAGTCAGTCGCGTGAGTTTTCGCTATTCCGACCTATACAGAACAAGATTTATTTATTCCACTTAGATGACAAACAATCATTCGGATCATATAACAAAAAGCGATTACCTAATAACTCAAAGAGTATCAGTAGAGTACCTGGCATTGATTTAGTTTTAGTATGTATGTATGTATATCTTCACGCCAGGTCCCTTGCGGGGTAGGCAGAGAGAACCGAGCGCCATAAGACGCGGTCCTTACACACTTCACTCGCTTCATTCACATTCATAGCTCTTTTCATGCACGCTCGCCGGTTCCTAAGGCTCCTGACATCACCTTCTGATAAAACACGACCAATTTGGTCATGGTAGGTTAGTCTTGGTCTTCCTCGGCTCCTACATCCTTCCACTTTCGCATTGTATATCTGTTTTGTCATTCTTTCATCTTACATTATTTCTACATGTCCGAACCAACAGAGCATGCCCTTTCTTATCTTAACACCGACACTCTCTTTCAGTCCAACTCTCTTTCGTACGTCATCATTTCGAACATTTTTAGTTTTAGTTCATCGTTTAAGGTATAAATACTGCCAAATCGAGCTATAAACTTCTTCTTACCATCACTAATCAATTAGAATTGGTTGAATTCGCTACCTAAATCTAAGGATTTGGTAAAGATACAGGTTTTGCCATGAGCAGTGAAGATAGGAGAAGAATAGGAGAGTAGACCTTCATTAATCAGAGGCAATGATTTGACCTTTTCTTAGTCTTTTGATTTAGACCTTTTCTTAGTCTTTTAAAAATAATTTCTGAGACGCGCGGGTTTTCTTACAATGTTTCACTTCGCCGCCAAGCAAGTGATAATTGCCAATATGCATATAAATCCAAAAACACGAATTTTATCAAAGCAATGCCTGGGTATCACCACGTCACAGAAAACCGCAGTCACATAACAACTCAGTGGAGGGTTGTTGTGTTCCTGCGTGTGAGTGAGGTCACCAGTAAGCTCCTAGAGAATAGCTATGTCAGCAGCAGAGGTGGCAACGTGCGAGTGATAATTAATGTGTTGAAAGCGTTCACTGACTACGGTATCCGCATTACATCCCGACGTTGTATAAAAAGAAAGTTGTGGAAACACTAGAATTCGAACCTCGGACCAGACGGTTAATAACCTGGTTCTTTAACCACTAGATTATCACTGCTGTTTCGAACTACAATCTTAAATATAAAAATCTCGTGTCACGGTGTTTGTGGTCGTACTCCTCCGAAACGGCTCGGCCGATTTTTATGAATTTTTTTATTTATAGGGGGAGGTATGAGAATAGGTCATAAAGTATATTTCATAAAACAAATCATAAAAATATAATTAGAAACAAATTAATAAGAATTAATTTATATGGCAGAACAACATTTGCCGGATCAGCTAGTGTATGTATATTATTTTTAAATCGCAACGCATACTGTCTTAGAAACTTCGGACACTGCACACAACACAGCTGTAATGTACATTTTTACATCCAAATACATCCCAGTATATAACCGTTTATTACGTCACTCTCTGCGAACAGGCTATTAAAAAAATCGCTCTTTATATTGCATTCCACAAGTCAAGTGTTTCGTATATATTTGTCACGTCCATCACAATTACATGATATGTAGTGATATATTATAATTTATGTATTTTAACCATTTTCTCTCGTCTACCTTCCCGATGTCACATATGATTACTTCGTTTAGCCTACCTCGCTTATACTATCCACCCCTATCTCTTCAATATCGCCATCTTCCGTATAATTAGTCCGCTAGAAGATTTCATAGAAAATTTAATACTGGAAAATAGTGGAGAGAATCAGTGTATAGCCCAGTTGATGAAGAACCGGACATGTGATCAACCAGTCCCCGGTTTCTGGCATGTACCACTAAATTCTCTTCAGAATGTCTCTTCGCGTATCAAAAAGTTCGGCAACTCCTATCTATGTCGTACCATTAAAAAGTGGAACGCCTTGCCGGCACATATGTTCCCTCCTTCCTACAATATGTGATCCTTCAAACGAAGCGTGAAGAAGCATCTTGCGGATCAGCATGGCAGCGGCAACTGACAGGATCAGTCAGTTGCAGTTGCGATTTGGGTTCCTCTTTCGCTTACCGTCAGGCAAAGCGGAGCAACCAGTACGAGCAAGAGAGCTGAACTAATGTATAAAAAAAAGTAGTGTTTCCAGACTTATGTACATTTTTGCAATTATCACTTGCTCGGCGGTGAAGGAAAACAAAGTGAGGAAACCCGCATGTCTAAGAAATAATATTTCGAAAGACGTGTTATCTTACATAAGAAGGATGTGGTTTTCCCTCTGGGTTGTGAAGGTCTAACGGCAATCGCTTCATGTAAAAATCAGTATCCTTAGGTAGCCTTAGGTAGCGGGCCCTGCTTATCCTATGGATTAGGAAATGGGATAAGGATAAAAACAAGTGGAGTAAAGCAGTGCTAAACAACCAGCCTATTAACTATTGACTGACCTTGGTTTGAACTGTGTATTGTGCATGCACCAGTAAATTCGTATTTTCTAAATCAAGGAGTGAGGCGGTGAGCAAATCCGCACGTAGAATTTATATTTCAAAAGACGTGTGACCTAACCTCAGTGTGGTCTGATTTTCCCTCTAGGGTGTGGAATTGGCCAGTCGCTCCACTTCAAAATTAGTATCTTCGCCAAATTCTTAGGCTTAGGTAACGAACCCCGCCAATCCTAATGGATGGAAATAGAACGCTAGAAAGAAGATTTAATTGTGGAAAAGAAATTACCTCATCATGACTTACCCATATATACTCGTGTCTACTGTAAGGCTAGCTAATGGTTTCCACCCCATGCGAACTTTCGTTTCCCGCAACCGGCCAATCCTGCTCGTTCTAGGTAAATGATCTCTGTTGCCTCTCAGTATATTTATGAAAACATAATATATGCTCGCAAAAATATAAAGTAGTTTTCAAAGTTCAAGAAGCAGGAAAAGTTACGTATCCTGATACATTGACTTGCTATATTAGTTTTTGTTGTAAATTGTATTAAATTCGAAAACAAACTGCCGGTAACAGTTCTGTCCTGTCCCGACGCCATTTTCAAGAGGCTTATAGCGAGTCACACAATACGCAGTTACGATAATATTTTATCAGCGTATAAAAACTTAATTATCATCATACATTTACACGCAAACCTTCCTACTTACTACACTTGTGTTTTGGCGCTGTGCTGAGTTGCTGTGTTAGCAGCAGAGGAGACATCGCGCGAGTGATACTTACTATATTGCAAGAGTTCATAGGCTACAGTAACCGCTTTACGTTAGGTGGGCCGTATCAAGAATACGACGATGCCTTCCGACGTTGTATAAAAAAAAAATCTAAAATACCGTAAATGAAACACTGCTACCGTCTCACCGCAGACCATCCTGTATCGATCTGCAGGTAAAATCCTGTGCTATATTTAGATAAAAGATAAGATAAAAATTCTTTATTTGCCATTGGGCCCTCGCGGGCACTTAGACACGTCTTACAGTTTTTGAAATATAATCTTATTGTATCTTATTTAATTCTCTTTTTACTTTTTTCCTTTTTTTTATCTACTAGCATTTCAGAAGTGACCATTGGCTAAGAAGAAATGCCGAAAGAAACTTGTCAATATAGGTCTCTTTTAAAATTGTCAATTTGATATTACAAAAACAAAAAATTCATAAGCATATTGGTACAATAATGTTATCAAATGGTAAAATTAAAGATTATTAAGACCAGGTAGTCTGTGCTGAATTATTTCCAGACATCTTTGTCAGTTATATATTCATCAATTCTATAATAAGCCCTTCTACAGAGAGTATTTTTAATGTAATTTTTGAATGCATTGTCAGGAAAGGACAGAACTGTTTCAGGCAACTTATTATAAAATCGAATACAATTTACAAGAAAAGATCTACCAGTCCTAGCAAGCCGATGTACCGGCATACACAACTTATTTCTACTTCTAAGTTTTTCACTGAAGTTTGAAAACGACTTTAAATTTTTACGGGCATACATTATGTTTTCATAAATATATTGAGAAGTAACAGTAAGGATATTTATTTCTTTGAACAGTTCCCTGAGGGATTCTCTGGAGCCCATGTTATAAATAGAGCGAATGGCTCTTTTTAAGATAAAAATTGTCTCAATGTCAGCCGCCGTTCCCCACAACAGTATACCATACGACATAATGCTGTGAAAGTAGCTGATTTGTATGAGCAGATGTTATCTGCAGATATATTTGTATGAGCAGATGATGTTGTTACCATCTTTCGATATATGTCGGTGCTCACACATACTTTACGATAAAATATATATTATCTACGCAGCGTGTGTTAATTCATAGAATTGCATAGAGAGCTATATTGAAAGATATGCGCTCAGATACAGATATCGTATCTGCGTAGTGTGTGACTTCCTTTAGGTATTATTGAATTGATGACTATTTAACTGACAAAAATGTCTAGAAACGATTCAGCGCAGACAATCACATTTCTTTTCTTTTGATTTTTTCAACTTGACATAACAATGAGATTTATTGATGATTTGAAATAATACTTTTTTTCATTATTTCTTCTTCGTCAACGATAATTTCCTAAATGCTGATAAAAAAAATATGCACCACACAAACTAATCGGGAGCGGATGCACACAAAGTAGTTTAGATCAAATTAGCATGTAAATTTGACTTTCGCAAAGTAACGCCTGAATCTATTAACTAGAAAAAAAAAATCGGCCAAGTGCGAGTCGGACTCGCGCACGAAGGGTTCCGTACCATTATCTATAAAAACAGCAAATAAAATCACGTTTGTTGTATGGGAGCCCTTAAATATTTGTTTTATTTTAATTTAATTATTTATTCTTAAAGTGAATATATAACTAAATATTCTGTGAATATTTCAAGCGTCTACCTGTTGCCGTTATCAATATCAAGCAAAAATGAGCAAAAAAATCACGTTTGTTGTATGGGAGCCCCCTTAAATATTTATTTTATTCTATTTTTTAGTATTTGTTGTTATAGCGGCAACAGAAATACATCATCTGTGAAAATTTCAACTGTCTAACTATCACGGTTCAAGAGATACAGCCTGGTGACAGACGGACGGACGGACGGACAGCGGAGCCTCAGTAATAGGGTTCCGTTTTACCCTTTGGGTACGGAACCCTAAAAATTGAAAGTATGAGAAATGTGTAGGACAAAATAAGATTATATTTAACACGTAAAGCGTGTCTAAATGCCCGCGAGGGCCCAATGGCAAATAGAACATGTTTATCTTTATCATCTAAAGGAGCGACCCCGCCGTCCTTCGGATTTTCACCCCGATTTGCCCATCAGTGACTGGCAAGTTATGGACATACTCCAGTCAGCAAACTGCAGTAGTTCACCGCTGGACTATGTCGATAACTTTCGTTCTCAGATGAATTTTTGCGACACTGATTCTATTCTCTCAAGAATCCGACGTATAGCTTGTCTTCAATACTCGATGACTTTTAGGTAGACCAGCTAAACAACGAGTATCCATGTCAGATAGAAAATGAAAGCGGTGAGGATTAACTAGTTGAAGAGTCAGTCTTCAAGAATAAAGGTATTTGCGTGGTAAGCATGTGCCGAACCCGATGTTACTGATCTTTTTGTTTAGGTTAGGATCTTCAAAATGATAACTTTGTTCATAAAATTCATTTCACAAGTTGTTTTTCTGGTAAATCCTGAGATAAAAATTGTCTACTTCTCTTCAAATGTTTATTAACAATTTATGTATTTTAATACCACTAGATGCGAAATACTCCTAGTGATTTAAGCATTAATAAGTTGAAGAAGTACTTCAAAGCTTTAGTATAGAGCCCAATTAGCCTCATTTTGATTACGTTACTTGTAATAGCCTTCTTATTAATAGATTAATTGACGTCGCTGATAACGTTCCCAAATCTTCATATGCTTTATCCTGTATTATAAAAAAAATAAGGGAATTAAGGAGGGTTTTGGTATTTTTTTTTAATATTTAATAATTTGTAATATACGTTTACATGCCCACATGGGCTCGATAGCAAAATAAATATTGCATTTATTTTTCCTTTTCAATTTCAATAAAAAAGCGTACACAAATCGTATCTACAAATACAAAGCCCGTGAACCGTTATAAAGTTGGCCGGGCTCCTTATCTCGCTGCTCGCCAATCCCCGGGAGTTTTTCTTTTTCCAAGATATCAAAATAAGACCAAAGATTATCCCAGTCGAAATAGTAGATAAATATGAGTGCTGTACAACGTATACGGCAGTGCTCAGAGGTGGGTCGCGATAAAACTGTCCGCTACACTGAGTTTTTATTGCTACCTTTTACTGATTTATAATAGCCTAGTACTTTTGCTCAATGTAGCTAAATTGGAAGTATTTTATCGGCTAACTTAGCTTTACTCGGCTAAATTTTCTGCACTAAATTTGTTATCAAACAGTCATATAAACAGTTATGGGCAAGGATATAATAGAGCGGTAAACAGATATGTGCATGTAACTTTTGAATTCAATTTCTCACTTAGCTTAGTTTTAAGCAAGACTAATTGATTGCCGCATATGCATTTAAGAGAATCAGACAATTGACGGATCAGACTACTGCGCGCTTAGACTATTTCAGCTACTTTCGCAGCATAATGTCGCATGGTATACTGATCTGGGGAAAACGGCTGTAATTGAAACTATTTTGATATTACAAAAGAGAACTATTCGCTTTATTTCATACATAAGCTCCAGGGAATCACTTAGAGAAACAGCAAGTCGGCAAATAGATTTGTACATGTACCTTTAAAATTATTTTTTCCCTAGCGACTTAGCTTAAAGTAAAACTAATTTATATTAACACCGGTCAGTTTTCGTTTCGGAATTTTCATTCAGTGTTTGCTCACATACACATGTGTATTTATGCTGGTGAAATGTCATATGGGGTGGTACACTGGTTTCTTTATGTACTATGTACTAAACCGAGCGCCCATGATTCGGCCCTTACATACCTCACTCGCTTTTTTAACATTCATAGTTTTTCTCACATGATATCACCTTCTGATAAAACACGACCAATTTAATCGTGTTAAGAGTTCTTTGGCTCCTACATTCCACTTTGTATATCCGTTTGTTTCTCACTGCTTCTGCGTTATTTCAAATTGTTCGAATCATCGGAGCATGCTTATATTAACACCGATACTCTCTTTCAACTATATTTCTCACACCATTATTGCGATCACATCACTGCATCGTATGATTTCCTTTAAAAATAAACGGTAAACGGAACGGAAACGGAAGTAAGTTATACTAAACTTATTTCCGTTTACCGTTATGAAGACGTATTTACCTAAAACTTTTCTTTTACTTTATTCAGGACAAAATAGCAAATACAATAAAATGTAGATACGCAATAGTCTCAGCATTACTACGAGTATTATAATATAGCACTGCTAACACAAACACAAAAGTTAACAGTATTTTAAATAGATTAAGTTAATGTACATTTATGACGTTGAAATATATACCTCCCACTGATAAACTTTATAATCTTAGTTTTGCTTTGCGTATGTTTATTGTCTAACATATTGAGATTGTTCAAAGGGAACTATCTCAACGCAAATATTACTTTCTTTTTGGAAATTATCATGAGCGTACAGGCGATCATCCTTTAGCATCATTAGGACAACAATAAGTTAAGATTTGCGCAGAGCACGCCATGGTTCTCCGGAGGCACAATTTGTTCCGACATAATCCACAAATATGATCACATTTAAGCCAATTTGCACAAAATATGAGGGTCGGCGTACCTAATACTCTTTGTATTGCAGACACTCGTGACTTGAGATAATTATTTACCATCGGGTAGGTTGAAAGTTTGTTGGGGTTTTAGTTAAACGCCAATCAAGTAATATTAAAATCAAAGTCTTTACTGGTCTGGCATGTACAGCACGCGCGGATTAATCCGCCCTCTTCAATGTGAGCTGTGATGCATGCGGCTAGGGGTCCGCCACCCATCACGCAAAGCCCAACCCGGCGGTTCAAGAACTAAGTGTTATATTATACACCGCTGATGGAGAGACGAGTGAGTCTATAGGGTAAACTTCTAGGCATTCGAAATGTAAGCTAGAAGGCACAGCTCGCTGTACACAACGCTAACTTATGGAAGTGAAAGCAGCTTAGCAGAGAGCATGAAAGTAGAATAAATGCGGTCGAGATACGAGCATTGTGCAAAATTTGTGACGTAAAGCTTACTTACCGCGTTCACAATTTTGATATAAGTCTCTTTCTTATGACGATCTGTAAGATAAGAAAATGCATGTTTCGTTTGTTATGAATGAAAGAATGCAGGATGAAAGAATAACGACATAAATATACTATGCGAAAGTAGAAGGATGTAGGAGCCGAGGTAGACCAATCTCAGGAGCCCTAGAAAGGGACGAGCGTGCATGTGAAAAGAGTCAGGAATGTTAAATAAGCGAGTGAAGTGTGTAGGAACCGCGTCTCATGACACTCGATTCTCTCTGCCTATTCCGCAAGGGACCGAGCGTGAAGATATTTACCACTCTATCAATTAAGTTTGCAATATCATAAAAACATATAGGTTGAAAGCGTAGCAACTTTCTCTAAAGATAGACTGCCGTGCTTAGTGCGGGAAGTGAAATTAAGTCCTATCTGTGTTGCTAGGAAACACGCGGATGGAATGGAACCGGTAATCACTGTCGCCGATTAGAACTTGGTAAAGTTACTGTTGCTACAGTTTTACTACCTTGACAAGATATCTGAAAAGTCTTAGCCGTGAAAGACTTCTGACTTGTACTAACAACCATATCGACTGCTACTATAAAATTAGGTGTTCTTTCGCATCACAAATAAAAATAAAATGAGCAATCTTCATCGTCATCAATCAAGGTTATTTATGACCGAGAGGTCAACGGACGAATCCAACTCGCCTGCGTAGTGATCGGGAAACTTCGGCACATCTTCTCGTCCAAAATACCTCAACGCGTGAATAGCCAAAGTCTTCGAACAGTGTGTTGGTCAAAACAGAGACATGGCCCTTCACTGCTGGAAGGGAAGCTCCTAAAAATAAGCATATTGTAGTGGGCCGGCCACATACTTCGTAGAACCGTTAACCGCTGGTGAAAACAGGTTCAAGAATGGCGTCCCCGTACTGGTACACACAGTATGGGACGACCCGTCCTAAGATGGAGCGACGACCTCCAGACGTCTGTAGGGAGTCATTGGATGTAGGTGGAATAGGATCGAGACTAATGGATAATGGACTCTAGAAGGGCGGTCTATGGACGTATACGGGGTGAACTGATGATTATGATTTATATGATATGAGTTAGATATATTTGGTGCATTGTTTTATTGTTATAGTTTTAACGTACTCGTGATTTCGTAACTTTACTTAAAAGAGCTTTCATACGTACAGGTTTTAGGGTTCCGTAACTTAAAAGGAAAAGGAAAACAGGACTCTTATATGATTATTTTGTTGTCCGTTTGTCTGTCAAGACCCTTTTTCTCAGGTACGGCTATCAAGATGAAATTATTATCAAATACTCAGTATGTAATCCCTTCGAGCAGTTAAAAAATTTAACTTCTCAAGTTAACGCAATCAAATATACGACTGTTTATGCCTCGTTTATGCGCATATTTTGACACTCGCAAGGGAATCAAAGCCTATAGGGTACTTCCCGTTGACCTAGAATCATGAAATTTGGTAAGAAGTAATGTCAAGGAAAAACACCGAAAACCGTAAATTTGTAGTTCCATCACAAAAATTTTGCGACAATAATTTGCTAAAATATTTTTTACGGAACCCTCAGAGCGCGAGTCGGACTCGCACTTGACGACTTTTTTTATGGGCAATAATATTGATAACAGTGCAAAATTCATATTTAGTGCTATATATTAGATCGGTAAGATTAAAAGGAACGAAATTGTTCAATACCCAAGCAATAAAATGCTCTCAGTGCCCGTGGCGTTACTGTATTTACATAATTACAATATTTACATTCGAAGTCGATCTATCGACAAGAACATATGGGAAAAACCTGCAAAGTATTAAGCTAAAATGTGAAAGATTACGTTAAATGGAGCGAGACATTTGCCATCAATCGTCGCAGCTGCGAGACAAGCAAAATGTACCGGAAAACTACGGGATGTATTACAGCAGATGGGATATGAGAATTTCTAGTGACCGTCCTGGATTTGTGGACCTGCATTTACCGACTGCGACAAAAGAAAAGGTGTACAATGGTTTACTTAGAGAACTATTCAATGAAATTTAAGCCGTGATAGTCCAGTGGATAAGGAGCTAAGGAGCGGGCTGTTGACCAACTGGACCCTGATGGAATTCTGGCATGTACTTCTGCATATTTATTGTTATCACTTGCTCGGTGGTGATGGGAAACATCTTGAGGAACCCGCACGTCCAAGAAATTAGGCGAGGAAGAAGACGGTTTTCCCTCTGGGTTTACTTACATACAATAACTAACGTTATCAGTTACAGGCAGTGATAACCCAGTGGGTAAGGACCCGGCCTATTGAGCAGCAGGTCTCCGGTTCGTATCCTGGCATGGTACCACGATATTCGTGTTTTAGGATTTATGTACATATTTGTTATTAAATAGTTAATATAAAATTAGATTCAGGCTTTATTTTGCGAAAGTCAAATTTACATGCACATGCTTCCACCACAGCACACAAAGCAGGTTAGATCAAATTGCATATATATTTGTTATTATCACTTGCTCGGCTGTGAAGGAAACCATCGTGAGGAAACCAGCACGTCCAAGTAATTATATTTTTATAGACGTGTGACCTAACATAAGGAAGGAAGGAAGGAAGGTCTGGTTTTCCCTATGGACTGTCAAAATCAGTATCTTCGTCAAATCTTTAGTATTAGGTAGCGGACCCCGCGGATCAAAATGGATTAGAAAACGGAATAACACTAGGAGGAAGAAGAAAAATTAACGTTGTCAGTTTTGTACAACAGGTAGTAAATATAAGTTTATGAACCTTGTAAAAATGGCATCCTTAATAATAATAATTCCTAAATTAATAATAATGTTTATATGTATGATCACCCAACAATTCCTAACATACATTACCTTTATCACTTTTCAGCATCTAAGCTAATAGTTGCATTTGTTACTCTAGGGTTAACAACACATCATGCTTCCCTCTCCAATTTCCAGTGATATTACATGTTTCTAAATTTTGGCAAAGTTGACTTATAAATACATAGACAAACATTAAAACTTTGCTGTTTATCATTTAAGTTTTAACTAAGAAGAGTGTATTGCAAACTTTTTGAAGTGAAAATTTCTTTAGGCACGTTGGACACTTTTGGGATGAGAAAAAGCACTAAACTCGCGTGACTGTCATGTTTTATGTGAAAAATTGTCTTGCAATTATATTTTTTTTTATAATTTACATGTATTTATACATTTGTTTGTATTATATAGATAATAATGATACTTTTCATGTAAAACATCGCAGTAAATGAAATTTGTACTACTATATTAATACGCTGATAAAAATAATTCCTAATAAAAAATACTCCGTGACGATATTTATTAACAACCCAAAAATAATGTTAACAAGTCTGTGAAGCTAGAAGTTTTCACTTCTGACGTGTAAGTCCTACGACAGTGGTTTTTGTTTTACACTGGGTGTACAAAGTACACAGGTGTGTACACCATGAAAAACGGATGTTTACATAATGAACTATAATAAACTAGCGAATTTATTTTTTGTTTACAAAAGCGCGTGAAACGACGCCTAGCGCTAAAAGATTAGATTAGATTAACTTTATTTGAATAAGTAAGGTACAATTAAATTGATGTCATTAACACTTATACGTAGTTCGTTCTTATTCTGTCACTAACAGCAGCGTGCAAATATTACATTGATTATAAACTAACAAACAATGACAGTTATTTTGCATATCACACTTATGCCAAAGCTTAACGTAATAAAATTGCCTAAATCATATAATGTTTGTTAGAATATAAATAGTATTAAATGAGTGTAATTTGTGATATAAAACAAAGCAAAAACGCATCAATAAAATTAAAATTAATAAGTGAGTACAATACTTTTTGATTAAAATTATAATACCTATGCTATTAAATTTTTAAATACTTTTATCATTCATGAATAGAGAAGAGCTAGGAATGTAAAAAAGCAGATGAGTTGTGTAAGAGACCGAGAGATGTGGCTCTTGATTCTCCCTGCCTATCCCACAAGGGACTTAGCCTGTTCAGTTTGTCATCAAATTTTAGCGTAAGAGAGGTAGGGCGCGTCAAAAGTAGCCCGACTGGGGAAGTATCTCGATCTGGCAGAAAATCCCAGCCAAATACCGTCTCCCTAGAGGGGATGTTCCTGGCAGTCAGTAGGGTTACTAGTAAGCTCCTATCTAAGAAGGGCAATACCTAAGTAAGGTATTAGATATATTCTTAGATATATCTACTAATGAAATTTTGTATTGAAACAATTGTTAGTTTCGTTACACTTAAAAAAATCAGTTCCGTTTTTAAGATTTTGGTCAGAAGTTGATAAAGGAAATATTAAGATAAGATAAAGATGAAAATTATTTATTTGCCATTAGACGCTCACGGGCACTTAGACACGTCTTACATTCTACAAATCAAATCATATTATATCATATTAATTTTTGATAGTTTTAATCTCTCTTTTTAGGGTTCCGTACCCAAAGGGTAAAACGGAATCCTATTACTGAGGCTCCGCTGTCCGTCCGTCTGTCACCAGGCTGTATCTCATGAACCGTAATAGTTAGACAGTTGAAATTTTCACAGATGATGCATTTCTGTTGCCGCTATAACAACAAATACTAAAAAATAGAATAAAATAAATATTTAAGGGGGCTCCCATACAACAAACGTGATTTTTTTTTGCCGTTTTTATAGATAATGGTACGGAACCCTTCGTACGCGAGTCCGACTCGCACTTGGCCCGATTTTTTAATTAAGCAGCATTTCGAAAATGACCGTTGGTGAAGAAGAAATGCCAAAAGAAACTTGCTAATATAGGTCTTTTTTTTTCAAAACATTAATTTATATTATAATAAACATATGTGAGTGTACATATAGTGATATCAAGTGGTACAATTATATATATATTAATACATGTGCTGAATCATTTCCCAAACATCTTTGTCAGTCAGATATTCATTGATTCTGTAATAACTCTTCCTACATAGAGTATTTTTGATGTGCCTTTTGAATAACCGTCGGGCAAGGACAGAACTGTTGCAGGCAATTTATTATAGAATCGAATACAATTTACAACAAAATATCTATTAGTCTTAGCAAGCCGATGTACCGGCATACGCAATCTATTCCTGCTTCTAAGATTGTCACCTAATTTTGAAAACGGTTCTATATTTTTACAAGCATGCATTATGTTATCAAAAATACACATAGAGGTAACCGTGAGGATTTATTTCATTGAATAATTCTCTAAGTGATTCACTGGAGTCCATGTTAGTAAAGTAGAGCGGATGGCTCTCTTTTGCAATATAAAAATAGTTTGAATATCACCTGCCTTTCCCCACAACAGTATGCCATACGACATAATACTATGAATGTAGCTGAAATAGCCTAAGTACGCAGTAGCCACATCTGTCAAATATCTAATTCTCATACCTGTATGTATAACTCATAACTGTATATGCGGCGGAGCTGAGCTAACTGCCCAGTTTTTTTCATGTGGGGGGCCACTGTAATTTGGAGTCTATTGTAATTCTAAGAAATATATTATCATTTATAAACTCTAATACATCATTGTAAATGAGAACTTCTGTATTGGCAGAAGCCACATTTAGTAGACTAAATTTCATGCATTCGGTTTTAGTTGAGTGTAATAAAAGATTATGTGAACCAATTTAGAATGGCAGATAGAATACTATTTACCTTGTCAATATTTTCGCACCGGCGAGTCACATTAAATATGAAAGAAGTATCATTAACAAACAGTAGCATATCTGCTATTTTCTGCAGAATATAGCAGATCATTGACATATACTAAACATAAAAAGGGACCCAATATAGAAGCCTGGGGCACTCCAATGTTAACACAGCTGCCTTTAGATTTGACCCCATTTATATCAACAGTCTGTATTATCTTATTTAAGTAAGCAATTAAATTTTGGGTTTTATCTTTTACTCCATAGTAGCACAGCTTGAGCAATAATGTCTGATGATCGACACAATCAAAAGCTTTGAAAAGATCACAGACGACCCCAATAGCATCCTGGGATCTATCCCATGCGCACATGCTTGACCAATGCTGTATTATCTGGTGAATTGTGAATTATGAAAAATTTCATTGGTCTTAAAATAGAGTTGCAATATTTTACTCAATACTAGCAAACTAGATACAGGACTGTAATTCCCCAGTTCACTTTTTTTACCGGACTTGAATAATGGGATTAATTTACTAAATTTCATCAAGTCTGGGAACACAGCCATACCTATACATTGATTAAAAATAAGTGCTAAGTGTGGAGCTGTTGACTCAATAATAGAATGAAAGACTTTTATGGATATTCCCCAACGATTTTCTGAGTATTTAATGTTTTAATTATTTCGCTAGACTGAAGGTTTCACGTTCTCCTTTAATAAATCAGCCACAACATGTGAAGATGAGTTAATGGAGTCAGTGGTTATGTAAGGAATATTAGTAAAGTAGTCATCAAATAGATTCGTTACTTGTTTAGCATCTGTTGCAGTTTGATTATTATGTTTAATAGAATACTCATTACCTTGTGGTATTCAATTTAGACCTTTAAGTATTTCAAGATCTATTGAATGGTAAGCCGTTCAGCCCTTTGTAGATCTAAACAATGACTAAGGTGAGTAGTGAATCGTGTAGCGCTTTCGGGATCTCAACGTTAAGTGAGTTGAATAGTGTACCGTTTAGTGCTTTCTGACTCTTAATATTTAGTGAGGTGAATAGTGAATCGTTTATTCCTCTGGAGGTTATAACGGTGAGGGAAGTGAGTAGTGAGCACTTTCGAGGTCTGAACGTCACGCTATTGTCATACTTCATCCCGAAAGTGACTTCGTTCGTTAAGTAAAATAAAAAAAATGAAACTGTTGCTATTGAAGATTAACCTCTATTTTTTTACTTTTAGTTCTAGAATGCAAAGCAATTGACTTTTCAAATGTAAAATGGAAGTACCAGTAGTCGGCATTCTTAATATCAAAAAATGATTAAAGTTTCGTTAAAACAGCCGTGAAGAGGTTTTACAGGGTTGGCATCGCACGAGTGACATTCCTGATGTTACAAGTGTTTATTATCAGGCAGATAGTATCTTTGTTTGCTACCTTATTGATATAAAAATATCAGTATAGCTATCCTTGTGAAATCATCTTCTTCGTTTTAGTAAACATAGAAAATACTAGTACATCGCATTTCACAATCGAATAAGAACTCCGTTACTGCCAGCCCTAAGTCGAGTAACACAATATGAAAGTTAAGCTCCGTGCACACTATCCTACATTGTAATAGTTCACGTTTCCCCGGTAGAGGCACTGTCATGAATTTAACGTTCGCCGGAAGAGCATTGCACTTCTGCAGTTTCTTTGTAATTAAATTGTTGTTTTAGAATCCTTTTATGTCCGTACATGAATTCCTCGTAACCGAGTTACGGCTTTGGCACATTTGAAACTAATTACTGCGTTTGTTTGATGTTTCACGTAAATTGTAGTATTGTTTTAACTGTCGGCTATACATATATTTGTTCGTTTAACCTCGACAACCGCCGCAGTTCTTATAATAATCGTTGTTCTATAGTTAATAGATTTAGAGCTTTTGTTGCCAAGGATGGATGAATGACGCGGAAATCGTAGTATCGGTATGAGTGGTTTTTTAGTTCATAATACATAGAAAATTGATGGAGAGATTGATTTTTAGTTATGGTTAAATATAAAAAGTTAAGTGAACTATTTTGTTATATTCCTAAAGAGAATTAAATTTTAGGGTGGATTTTATTTAATTCTGAAACAAAGTGGTCCTGTTGACGATTGGGTATATGTCCAACATATGAGAATATCGTCTACATATCTATAGTAATAGATTTTTTTTATACGTCTACTACGTACGTCTACGTCTAGGACATACAGGCATACGGCCCATCTGATGTAAAGCGGGTACTGTAACCTATTAACGCCTGCGATATATTAAGTATCACTCGCGCGATGGCTCCTCTGCTGCTTACACAGCAACTCCTTGCGAGCTTACTGGTGAGCTCACTCACACGCAGGAACGAGGGAGTTGTTATTTGGCTGCGGTTTTCTGTGAGGTGGAGGTACTTTCCCAGACGGGCTGCTTTGATATTATGTGCTCGCGTTAGTAAATAGAATATTAAAAAAAAAAACATACACGTTGCACTTAAAACCCATAATTCTCTCAAATCACTTTCTAACACTAAAGATAAAATCCCGCCGAATTAAAAATCCGGAGTCTATAAGCTGTTCTACTATAAATGTGAACATGTTTACCTCGGTCAAACTGGTCTTAATTTTCAAAAACGGTTTCATAACCAGGTACAAAAACAATAGCCCACAAAGGTCACACTTTGCTGAATATCTTTAGATAGAGGACATAATTTATTTTTAAATAACACATATAAGATTTTACATACAATAGATAAAGCTTTAAAACAATCAGGGAACAATTAGAAATTATTAAATATAAAACTTCTAAAATTACTCTTATGAACAACCAGACATACCTAAGCTCTGCTAAATATCTTTTCACTCACCCTGTCTACCCCCGACCTCATTTTAATATAAGGGATGGCATTACGATGGATTTATCACTTGTAGCATATTATTCTAACGACTAACGTCTATAGCGCCTGAATCGCTTCTACCAGGGCAGTCATTGCAGCAACGGTGGCAGGTCCTCACCTCACTCATAGGAACACCGCAAACCGCCAGGGATTCGTCATTTGGCTGTAATTTTCTTTGAGGTGCATCAAAGCATCCCCATCTGAGGCCTGCTTGATGCGCCCTATCTTTCTTAATAATACCTAGATCAAAACAAACAGACATGTTCATGCACACAAATGTTTGACCAGTGTGGGATTCGAATTTACAAAACTACTAACAAGAGAAGTAACCATTTAGATATAAACAGGATAAAGGATAATATGCATGTTGTACAAAAAAAAAGTGATGCTCGTTCTGCCTGGTATCTTATGGTAAATGGTGCCTTACAACGGAACACTTTGTTGTCCGTCCGACTGTCGGTCCGTCTGTAAAGACCCTTTTTCTCGTCGGACATCTAGCGATTTTTCCCGTCGGACATCTAGGGTAATCGAGCCAATTATTGACATTTTAAGAAGCATTCTTGAAATAATTACAAATAGGTATTTAGTTAATAGATTCAGGCGTTATTTTGCGAAAGTCAAATTTACATGCAATTTGATCTAACTTGCTTTGTGTGCTTCCGCCACCAATTATCTGTTCCAGATGGCGGACGACCGCAGCAGCCGAGGCAGAGACTACCGGAGCAGCCATGGCAGCGTCGGCATGTAGCACGCACTAACAGTAGTGGGTGGGTGCCGGCCGGCGCTAGGCCGCATGAACTAATTGGTGGCGGAAGCACACAAAGCAGGTTAGATCAAATTGCATAGGTATTTAGTGTCAAATAGAATCAATTTTTTTTTATACTTTTTTATTTTTTATTTAATAAATAAATATTGTCGGACAAATTACACAGCGCCATCTAGCCCCAAAGTAAGCGAAGCTTGTGTTATGGGTACTAGACAGACTGATAAACATACGTTAATACATTTTTTTTTTGTAAATACATACTTATTATACCTACATAGAAAATACCCAGACCAAGACAAACAAACATGTTCATGCACATAAATGTTTGTATTGTGTGGGAATCGAACCCACGAGCGTTGTCGGGAAACATCCACTATGTCGGGAGGTATACAAGCATACGGCCCACCTGATGTTAAGCGGGTACCGTAGCCTATTAACGCTTGCGATATATGAAGTATCACTCGCGCAATGCCTCCTCTGCCGCTTACACAGCAACTCCTTTGGAGCTTACTGGTGACCTCACTCACACGCAGGAACACAACAGCCAAATAACCCGGAGTTGTTATTTGGCTGCGGTTTTTTGTGAGGTGGAGGTACTTCCCCAGACGGGCTGCTTTGATGCACCCTACCTCTCTTAAAACATCCAGACCAAGACAAACAGACATGTTCAAGCACACAAATGTTTGCCTTGTGTGGGAATCGAACCCACGAGCGTTGGTGTCAAAGTCGTGTCATTCACGACCGAGCCACCGAGCTCGTCAAATAGAATCAAATACGATTAAGAAAGTGGATAAGTCTCTTAAAGTTAATGTAAAAAAAAAGATTAAAGGTATTCGCATACTGAAACCCAACTATTGGCGTATTCTATCCAAATTTGATACAAATGTTAATACACATTTTTGGAGCCGTTTCCGAGATAAACTATGCTCCTCCCTCTAGCATTATGGTGTGGAAGAGAGTGTCGGTGTTAAGATAAGAAAAGGCATGCTCCGTTGGTTCGGACATGTAGAAAGAATGCAGGACGAAAGAATGACGAAACAGATATACAGTGCAAAAGTGGAAGGATGTAGGAGCCGAGGAAGACCGAGACTAACCTACCATGACCAAATTGGTCGTGTTTTATCAGAAGGCGATATCAGGAGCCCCAAGAACCGGCGAGCGTGCATGAAAAGAGAGATGAATGTTACTGAAGCTAGTGAAGTATAGAATGACCGCGTCTTATGGCGCTCGGTTCTCTCTGCCTACCCCGCAAGGGACCTGTCGTGAAGATATACATACATACATACTAGCGTTATCCCGTTGCGTCCGTTAATCCATTAGGATTGGCGGGATCTGCCACTTAAGTCTAAAGGATCCGTTAATGATACTTGATAGAGTATTGATAGCCCAGTGGATAAGGAACCAGCCAATTGACAACCTAGTCTTCGGTTCAAATCCTGGCATGTGCCGCTAAATTCGAGTTTTCGTATTTATTATCAGTACATATTTATCACTTATTCGGCGGTGAAAGAAAACATCGTGAGGAAATCCACAAATACAAGAAATTATATTTCGAAAGACGTGTTACCTACCTAATCTAAGAAAGGTCTTTTTTCCTCTGGGTTATGGAGGTATGTAAAAATCAGTGTCTTCGCCATATCCTTATGCTTAGATAGCGAACCCCACCAATTCTAACGGATTAGGAAACGGGATACCGGGAAGGTTTGGTAATGATACTTATTTTGCAATGGAGTGACTACCCTCAGAGCTCCACAACTTAGAGGGAAAATCAGATCTTTCTTAAGTTAGGTCACACGTCTTTCGAAATATAATTTACTGGACGTGTAGGTTTCCTCTCGAAGATTGCCTTCACCGCCGAACAAGGGATAAATATGTACATAAATACGAAAACACAAATTTAGTGGTAATATCAGACATTTTTTAGGTTAATTTTTGAAATATAGTTTCTTGGACGTCCGGGTTTCCTCACGATGTTTTCCTTCACCAACGATGAAATGATAATAACAAATATATACATAAATCCGATTATTCGAAGTACATGCCTGAATTCGAGCCAAGGACCACCATCCACTGAGCTATCAGTGCTCACTATAAAAAACATATTTTTTAGCAATTACTAATTAAGACCTTAAAAAAATATCTTTTTTTTAAAGTCTGCATTGTTATTTTCCATTTAAATCTATTATTTTCAAACCACATCAACCCTTACTCATCCCACTGCAGGGATATGGGTCAACCGAAGGGGTTTAGAGCATACTGCACCACGTAGCTCAAATGCGGATTGGCGGAGGCCAGTGTTTTCAAGCCGCCCGAGGATCACTGACTTAGCTTAACGACATCTATCGACAAGACGCGGGACCGACGGCTTAACGTGCCCTCCGAAGCACGGAGAAATTCGAGATAGATAAACCCATCCATAAACAGTAGCTGCGGCCGACGTTGCTTAACCTGCGTGTTCGGTTAGAATGACACGCGCAACGACGCCATCGAGCTCTCATTTATTTTAATACATTTTATCAAAAAAATTAAATATATATTTCAATCAAAGCCAGTAGTATAAGCGGTGTTCCCCGTTCTGTTCTATTAGCAGAAATAATAATAGAAACAATTGAACCACGAGTGATTTGGGTAATTTTATGCTATTATTTCAGGCCCTCGAGTTTTACAAACGAGTATTTTGAGTTGTTTTGAGGGTTGCAAATTACAATTTTGCAAACTCTACAAAGCGGCACACACCCTAATTTAATTCCAACAGACAGACAGATTATTTATCGTTCGCAACCTAAGTAAACATTCACGAATTCACGATATTTCAGTAAATTAAAAAAAAAAACCTACGCTGGGAAAAATATCCAACGATAACGATTCCCATTACATGATATTTGACGCGGCCAAACTGACTGATAGCCCTTAAATTAAGAGTCTGAACAATCCAAATGTTCACAAATGTTCTGGTTATACCGAAAAAAAATGGACGTAAATTACCCAGCCGTAAATTACGACGATCCGGAATTAAGCTCCAATGCAAATCGAGTTAAATAAAGGCCTTTTTACAGAGCCATCTGTTACGCTGTAATCAGCTTCTGACAGTAAGTTAGATAAAAAAACGTGCCCGAGACATCGGTCATTTGCCGGACCGGTCGCGTTCCGGCACGGAATACTAATGAAACTATTATACGCATACCTTTATATTTGTGGGATTTTCTTTCTATAAGTAGCGTAGTACCGGAGACTGAATGATTGTTTTTATACAACGTTGTCATTGTATCTCAACGTTGTATAAAAACAAGCACATTATCCACCTGATATAGAACGGTTACCGTACTCTATGACCGCTTGAAATAAATTGATTATTATTCACCTTTGCTAACACAGCTACTCCTAACCTCACTCACTCACAGGAATAATTATTCGGCTGCGGTTTTCTGTGAGGTGGAGGTACTTCCCCAGACGGGATGTTTTAATACGTCCTACCTCTCTCTCTCTCTCTCTCTCAAATTACATTTGTGATACAATAATGAGACATTTTCATAGGTAGGCTTGAGTTGCACTCGCCATCATTATGGACAAAGCCAGCCTCATCTGCACGTGGTGTATACCGTCTACTAGCAGACTATGATCGAGTATATATCGATGTCAAAAGCTAATTTAAACCGTTCAAAAAATTGTTTCTAGGAGGACTTTTTTATGAAACACATTTAAAAAATAGTTAATAGATTCAAGCGTTATTTTGTGGAAGTCAAATTTACATGTAATTTGATCCAACCTGCTTTGTGTGCTTCCACCACCAATTAGTTCATGCGGTCTAGCGCCGGCCGGCACCCACCCACTACTATTAGTAGATGCAACATGAATAACATGGAACAAGTATGTAGCATGTTATTATAACGAATAACGTCTACAGCGCCTGAGGATGCCTCGTGCCACACGTGTGACAGCGACGGTGGTAGGGGCATGCAATTTCTGTTCCAGATGGCGGACGACCGCAGCAGCCGAGGCAGACATTACCGGAGCAGCCATGGCAGCGTCGGTATGTTGCATCTACTAACAGTAGCGGGTGGGTGCCGGCTGGCGCTAGGCCGCATGAACTAATTGGTGGCGGAAGCACACAAAGCAGGTTGGATCAAATTACATTAAAAAAAGAAATTCAACTTATTTGTTTTTTTTTTCCATTTCGGGTGGGTAGGGTACTAGGTAGATGTACATAAAATAATTACTTAATTAATCCATTGCACTCGTATAAAAAGATATAATTAAATTACGATATCATGTATCCTTATCATTATCATCACCTAATAAATCCGTTATATGAGATGAACACAATTCTTAATCAAGTGAAACACCGCGTACTCGTTGAAAGTCTGATATATTAACTCCACACGAGCTTTTATGCCCCGACACGGATTTCGGAGATAACGTGATAATTTGGGGTCGGTACCAGAAGCGTGCACGTCGCGACCCTGCCAGTCCAACACTTGGACTGCAATTCTGGACCCAAACCGCACAGACGCGCGGATTAGGGCGTCCCCCGGAGGCGACGCGCACCGATCCGCCCCCGTCGGTGCGAAATCTAGGGCATGCGGCGGTGGGGGCCGCCACCCACCACGCAACGCCCATCCCGGCGGGTCGAGGGGAGCTGAGTGTCGTATAGGCACATGGAATGTGAGAGGTGGTCTAAAAGATAAGATGAATGAGTTGATAGATATAATGAACGTGAGATGCCTAGATGCTTTGTGTGTGTCAGAGACCAAGCGAAAGGGAAGCGACACCGAAGATCTGCCCGGTGGCATGATGGCCCTGTGGTCCGGGGTGGACCAGGACGTTCATGCCAGCGCTGGCGTAGGTGTCGTGCTTTCATCTCGCTTGGCCGCGGGTGTGAAAGATTACGATTTAGTAGGTCCAAGACTTCTCTGGGTTAAGATAAAACTGGGGATTACGCGAGTGTTTTTAGTTGCAGCATATGCTCCTGTGAGCTCTGCTGATCCCCAGGAGCTCGAGAAGTTTTGGGAGACTGTAAGGGGTATTCTGGATTTGGCCGAAGCGAATGAACGGATAATTATGTGTGGTGATCTGAATGGATGGGTTGGGACCAAGCGAAGCAGTTATGAGGCTGTGCTTGGTCCATACGGAGATAAGAGAGTGAACGATGCTGGTAAGTTACTTTTAGACGTATGTATGGAACGAAACCTCCTTGTGTCGAACACGCTCTTCCATCACAAGGATATTCACACTTACACATGGAGACGGAATGAACAGAAAAGTGTGATTGATTTGATTTTGATAGATGGACGTCTCCGAAAGTCGTTAATGGATACAAGAGCCTTCAGAGGTCCCACTCTTGAAACGGATCACTATCTGGTGATAAGCCGATTTGTGGGGCTTTTCAAGAAGTGGAGGCACTGGCGAGTGCGTATTCCTTTCGGAGACCATGAAAGAATAAGAAGTGAAAAATTGGAAGATGAAAGTGTGAGGAGTACGTATGTACGTCTAGTCAGTGAAAGACTTGCGAACGCGAGTCTTTCCGACTCAGATGTAGACGAATGTTGGAAAGTTCTGAAAGAAAGTATGGTGGACAGTGCGAAAGAAGCATGTGGATGCGCAAAGAGACGTAGAACACTAAGAGGAGATGCCTGGTGGGATGCGGAGGTTCAATCCTCCGTGGAAAAAAAGAGGAAAGCGTGGCTGGATTACGTATCATCTTTGCACCAGAGTGATGGTATGAAAGAAATGAAGAAAGAAATATATCGTCGATGCAAGAATGACTCCAAAGCTTTAGTGAAAGAGAAGCGTGAAAGACTACATATGATTGAGGAAGAGAAGCTGACGAAGAACTTCGAGGCAAATACCAAACTCTTCTGGAGAGAGGTAAAGAAGTCTCGAAGTGGTTCGTCAGCATCCAGAATGGACAAGATAAGATGTAAAGCTGGTGGCATTCTTGCTAACACTCAGGAAGTGTTAGAACGGTGGAGTGAATATTTTAGAGAAATGTATGATTATGTCCATGACGCTGGCATTGTGAATGAGTCTGTGATAGACTCGGCAGTGCCAGCGTACCATGAAGACATTACTATGGATGAGATTGAATGGTCGATACGAAGTTTGAAAGATGGAAAGTCAGCGGGAATCGATATGGTAACAGCTGAGATGATCAAGCTAGGTGGTACCTGCGTTAGGGACGCCTTCTGGTTTTTGAGCAAATTATGCTGGAGAACCGGAAGGGTCCCGAGCGATTGGAGACGCGCAGTCATCGTGCCCTTGTATAAAGGCAAGGGCTCACGTATGGACTGCGCCAACTATAGGGCCATCAGTTTGATCAGCTTAGCAGCTAAAGTGTATGGAAAAATCATTGAAAGGAGAATGAGGGTGAAATCCGATGGAATGCTTTGGGAAGCACAGGGTGGATTTCGAAGCGGCAGAGGATGTACGGATCAAGTTTTTTCACTCCGCAACATCGTAGAGAAGCATCTGGCTTTGGATCAGAAGGTTTTCTGCGGTTTTGTGGACTTTGAGAAAGCATTTGATAGAGTCGTGCGAAAGAATCTCTGGAACATTTTGCCCGGATATGGGGTTGACGGTGACCTACTCCGTGCTGTGCAATCCACTTATGAGGATTGTACAGCATGTGTGCGGGTGGACGGCAGCTTGTCGCCCTGGTTTGATGTCAATATTGGTGTCAGACAGGGATGCGTGCTGTCGGCTCGGCTGTTCATCCTGTATCTGGACAGTTGTCTTCAGAGAATAAGAAATATGAATGTGGGAATGCGAATGGGTGACTCAGTGGTCAACTGCCTGCTTTATGCAGACGATGCGGCATTAATAGCAGAATCACCATCCGAACTGCAAACACTAGTTACAACAATGAAAGATGATTGTATGAAGAAAGGCTTACAATTGAATGCGAAGAAAACCAAGATAATGGTATTTGAAAGAGAGACAACCAGAACGAACGCTAGGATTATGGTTGATGATGTAGTGTTGGAGCAAGTGAATGAGATTGTATATCTTGGAAGTGCTTTTAGCAGCAATGGAAGGTACACCGCTGATGTGGAGAGACGAGTGAGTGCCGGGAATAGGGTGAATGGAGCGTTGGGTAAACTTCTAGGCAGCCGAAATCTAAGCCAGAAGGCACAGCTCGCTGTACACAACGCGGTGCTAATTCCAACGCTAACTTATGGAAGTGAGAGCTGGGTATGGCAGAGAGAGCATGAAAGTAGAATAAATGCGGTCGAGATGCGAGCATTGCGCAAAATTTGTGGCATAACGCTTGCTGACCGCGTTCGTAATGAAGACGTGAGAGAAAGAGTTGGTCTAAAAGAGAGTGTCGGTGTGAAGATAAGAAAGGGCATGCTCCGTTGGTTCGGACATGTAGAAAGAATGCGGGACGAAAGAATGACGAAACAGATATACAATGCAAAAGTGGAAGGATGTAGGAGCCGAGGAAGGCCGAGACTAACCTACCATGACCAAATTGGTCGTGTTTTATCAGAAGGTGATGTCAGAAGCCCCAGGAACCGGCGAGCGTGCATGAAAAGAGCTATGAATGTCACAGAAGCGAGTGAAGTATGCAAGGACCGTGTCTTATGGCGCTCGGTTCTCTCTGCCTACCCCGCAAGGGACTTGGCGTGAAGATATACATACATACATACATACACGTGATAAATTTGACCGAAAACGAAATGTATTTGAATATCTAGTGAAATACTAGGTTCCTATTATTTTTCTTTTAAGGGCTACACATTTCTCCTCATGGCGCTTCTGAAGGATTCGTGCTATTATAAGAAATTGGTATTGGTATTCTGCTGCTGTTAGAAGCAGGGTTGGTCTGAAAGAGAGTGTCGGTGTTAAAATAAGAAGAGGCTTGCTCCGTTGTTTCGGACATGTAGAAAGAATGCCGGATGAAAGAATTACGAAACAGATATACAACGCAAAAGTAGAAGGATATAGGATCCGAGGAAGGCCAAGACTTACTCAAAGGTGATGTCAGGAGCCTTAGAACCCGGCGAGCGTGCATGAGATAAAAAGCTGGGTAAAAGGTGGATAAAAAGAAACAGCTCAACAGCGTACAGCGGGGCTTCGCTCAGAAGATTTGCAGAGCCTACCGCACGGTCTCCCTGAACTCCGCACTCTGCTGGCTGGGGTGCTGCCTCTTGACCTCAGAGTGCGCGAAGTCGCCTCTTTATACGAGGCCAAGAGGGGGCTACCCCATCCGCTGCTCGGAGACAGGGAGATCGAGCGGATGGCCTCAAAGATCGAGGCCCCGCATCCCGCGGAGCTAAATAGCTTGGAGTTCGGCAGCCTGGTGGACGAGGAACAATGCAGGGCACACTCCAACTTTGCCCGTAGAATGTTTACGGACGGCAGCAAGATTGAGGGCCGGGTTGGCGCCGCTGTGTCCGTATGGAACGGCGACGCCGAAACCAAGGCCCTCAAGCTTGCTTTGTCGTCCTATTGTACCGTCTACCAGGGGGAACTCCTGGCTATCTGCACGGCGGCCGAGTACGCTTTGAGCTGCGATGGACCCAGTATTGGCATCTTCAGCGACTCCATGGCGGCGCTCCAGGCGGTGGCGAACGTCGAGTCCCCCCATCCCCTGGCGGTGCAGACACGGGGCGCTCTTAAACTGTGCAAAAGCCAGGGTAAGAGAGTCTCGTTGTTTTGGATTAAGGCACACGCGGGGTTGGAGGGGAACGAACGTGCCGATGAACTCGCCAGGAGCACCGCACTGGGGTTGCGGAGGCGGCCAGATTATGACCGCTGCCCTGTCTCATTCGTCAAAGGTATGATCCGCAAGGGGACCATTGACGAATGGGACAGGAGATACACATCGGGAACAACAGCTTCGACAACGAAGATGTTCTTCCCGAGTGCGGCGGCGGCGTACGGCATCGTGGGTAAAATGGTGCCGTCGAGCATCACTACGCAGGTCCTCTCGGGGCATGGTGGGTTCTCCGCGTACTTGCACAAATTCAAGTGCGCGGATGACCCATCGTGCTTTTGCAAGCCCGCCGTGGACCAGACAGTGCAGCACATATTGTTTCGGTGTCCCGCATTCTCCAAACAGAGGTACGATTTGGAGCAGGAGTTGGGAATGCGGGTCACCGAAACCACAGTCTCCGAATTAGTGGTGGGCAAAACCCGAACAAAATTTTTAAAATACTGCGTCAGTCTAGCCGTGGTTGTCATTGACCGTAACAAGCAGAGCGGCTCCACCTAGGACTAATGTTGTATACCTCGGCTATACTCTGTAAAGCCGATGGGATCGCGGTGTCTAGGTGGAGCTGTGAAGCTCTCTGTCGCCCGTGGCTGGACTGACGCAGTATGGGGAGGGAAGTTTGGAAACAGATAAGATAGTTTCACCGGCGATGAAAAATGGGCAAAATTAAAATTTTAGACAATAAAAGATGATGTATGAAAGAATAAACTACGGAATAAAAGAGTATGATGTATGAATGTGTATTTATATTTTATTTTGAATAATAATAATAACTTAGCCATAAAAAGAGCCTTGCCCATGGCAGGGGTGCAAGAAAAAAAAAATCATACCTAGATTTAGTCAGCTTACCATACAGTTGCCAGAAAAGTAACTAGTTCTTTTAGCTTATGGACGTTTCAAATAACAGTAACTTCACTGGAACATTACTGACTTCTTCACAACCTTTTTCACTTCATGCGAGAAAATCACGAACCAATAAACCCCTTGACTGCTCATGAAGCAACCCGTGCTCACAAAAAGTTTTAGTGCATAAATTTATCAGCGATTCGAGCCTACTGACCAATGGGAGATTATTTTAACCAATAAGCCGATAAGCGTCGCGTTGTTGATCCGCAAACTAGCCAATAAAAACTGTACATTCTACTTCGCCCCCGATCCGTAGCTGTTAATTGAGGTACTACGGTTATATTGGTCTCAAGGGCTCTCTATAGATAATTTCCTTCATGGAAAAAGCACTGTCTATGTCATGCATAACCAATTGCGTACTTCACAGGTATGAGATTACGTTCGAAAATTGTATTTTCACAATATTCATATACAATAGCAAAAATATAATTCAATTTGTCAGGTACAAGCAACAAAGGAGAACGCCGTATTCGTTTACAGTAACGTGATATTTAGTCACAGGCGAAATATTTTATAAGTACGCAGGTAGCTTTACCTGGGGCGAAAGATACAGACATGGGAGCAGTAACGAAGTATTAAGAGTCCGTTATTAGGAAATAATAGGTTTGTTTCACGCACTTCCTCGCGTAATTCTGTTTTTCTGTATATCTACTGTCATTTTATACGAGTTTTGGCTTACATTTGTAAATTTTTCTGCCATTAAGGAGATCTGTGACTGTATTGTGTGTTATATTACGGTTTATTTTAATGTTTAAAATGAATTTATAATTAATCGGCTAAATTAACCTACACCTTACCTTCTCTTTCTTCTTAATCCAATAGGTTTGGCGGGGTTCGCTACCTAAGCTTAAGGATTCGACGGAGATACTGATTTACAAATGGATAGACTGCCGTCAGACCTGCAGAACCCAGGGGAAAATCAGACTTTTCTTTTACCTTCCTACCTAACTTCACGCCAAATCCCTTGAGGGGTAGACATAACACCACATTTCTTTTTCATATAACCTCGGAAGGCATACAAGCATAGCCCACCTGATGAGCTAAAGAGGTTACTCGGTCGGTGACTCGGTCCTTACACACGTTACTGACTTCTTAATTCACAGCTCTTCTCATGCACGCTCAGTTTCTAGGGCTCCAGCCATCACCTGCTGATAAAACACGATCGATTTGGGCATGGTAGGTAAGTCTTGGCCTTCCTCGGGCCCTACAACCTTTTACTTTCGCGTTGTACGCCACAAAATTTACAATTAGTTTAAAAGGGTTAAATTAATTAGACATTTAACTGCGTTACATTTTTTTCAAACAAGTTTGAGAGACATACAAGCATACGGTCCACCTGATGTAAAGCGGTTACCGTATCCCATGAATAACATATTAAGTATCACTCGCGCGGCCTCTGGTGCTAACACAGTAACTCCTTAGGAGTTTACTGGTTGCCTCACTCACACGCAAGAATACAAGAACCTTCAAGGGAATTTCTTATTTGGCTGCGATTTTCTGTGAAGTGGAGGTATTTCCCCAGGCGGGCTACTTTGATACGGCCTACTTGTCTTAAAAACATCCAGACCAAGACAAATAGACAAGTTCATACACACAAACGTTTGTCCAGTGACGTGACGTGTGAAGGGAATCAAACCCGTTGTGTGTCGTTGGTATCAAAGTCGCGTTATTAAACGAAATATAAAAACAAAAAGGCTCCTTTGATCATGCGGAATGGAACACCCAGACCTACATAATGCTTATAGTTATATAGTTCTCCCGTTTCCCTAATACATTAGGATTGACGAAGTCCACTACCTAAGCCTAAGGATTTGGCGAAGATACTGATTTTTACACAGGGCCGGTTTAACAGTCTGTGGGGCTCTAAGCAGTGAACGGTATGGGGCCCCCTATGTTCTTTGTTACTTAATCTTTTTGTTAATATTTTTTTTTGTTCATGTATGAGTGACACGGAAAATTTTGTTTTATGTTGTACATTTATTAAAAAAGCAATAATTAAACTAATTTCATTTTTTTAAAAAGTTATTTTCCCAACTTCTTCTGATTGACAAAGAAAGACTCATTTCATGGAAATTAAGATGTTGTTTTATTTGAAAATTTCTTATTAAAACTTAAAAAAAAATTACACGCCTGATCTTGGGGGCCCCAATTTTTCGGGGGCCCTAAGCAGCTGCTTAGTTTGCTTATGGGTTAATCCGGCCCTGTTTTTACATGGAGGGACTGCCGTCAGGCCTCCACAACCCAGGGGTAAAAACCAGACCTTTCCAATTTTATACATCCGCAAAATAACGCCTCATTTAAATTAACCTACTACCTGTCTACCTACTATACTGTGTCCATTTTATTAAGCAACTTTTGACAGATCATTTTATCTCTGATACCTGTCAAAAGTTTAATTATAAGATGGACAGTATATATACAAATAATAAATACTACTATTCTGATATCTTTTTTTTAGTAGTCTGAAAACTTTTAATAAATGAGTGAAACCATATCCATTGAATTTGATGTCTATTCAGTGAATACGGTATCACTGAATAGTAAAAATGTAATGAAGACGCTTTAACTTTTATATTTAATCTTTTTTAACTTATGAGCGAACATTTATCTTAGTTACGGAGGATCATTTTTTTTAACTTTACTTCAGGCCGTTACCACCATACAAATACTACTTAAGGCATAAAAATTATTTAATATAATTATTGTTTGAACGAATATTTATATGTCTGAATTCTAACGATGTACTTTTAAGATGGCAGAATTTCACTTACCATAATTACGTTTGGCAAAATAATTTTCGCATAATTTCGTTTAGCACAATGTTTATTTACGCGACTACTTTCTTCGATGTTAGGTTTTTTTATAACTACCCAGAAACGAAGTAAAAAAATCGGCCAAGTGCGAGTCGGACTCGCGCACGAAGGGTTCCGTACCATTATCTCTAAAAACGGCAAAAAAATCACGTTTGTTGTATGGGAGCCCATTTAAATATTTATTTTATTCTATTTTTTAGTATTTGTTGTTATAGCGGCAACAGAAATACATCATCTGTGAAAATTTCAACTGTCTAACTATTACGGTTCATGAGATACAGCCTGGTGACAGACGGACGGACGGACGGACAGCGGAGCCTCAGTAATATCTATCTATAACTTCACGCCAAATCCCTTGCGGGGTAGGCAGAGAGAACCGAGCGCCACGTGACTCGATCCTTACATATCTCACTCGCTTCTTTAACATTCATTGCTCTTCTCATGCACGCACGCCGGTTTCTAGGGCTCCTGACATCACCTTCTGATAGAACATGACCAATTTGGTCATGGTAGGTAAGTCTTGGCCTTCCCCGGCTCCTACATCCTTCCACTTTTGCATTGTATATCTGCTTCGTCATTCTTTCATCTTGCATTCTTTCTACATGCCCGAACCATCGGAGCATGCCTCTTCTTATTTTAACACCGACGCTCTCTTTCATACCAACTCTATTCCTAACATCATCATTGCGAATACGGTCTACGAGCCTTACGCCACAAATTTTGCGCAGCGCTCGCATTTCAACCGCGTTTATTCTACTTTCATGCTCTTTCTGCCATACCCAACTCTCGCTTCCATAAGTTAGCGTTGGGACCAACACTGCATTGTGTATAGCGAGTTGTGCCTTCTGGCTCAGGATTTTACTGCCAAGAAGTTTTCCCAACGCTCCATTCACACTATTCCCAGCACTCACTCGACTTTCCACATCTGCGGTGTACCTTCCATCCCTGCTGAAAGCGCATCCAAGATATACAAACTCATCCACTTGTTCCAACACTTCATCATCAATCGTAATCCTTACATTAGTTCTGGATTCTTCTCTTTCAAATACCATTATCTTTGTTTTCTTCGCATTCAGTAGTAAGCCTTTCTCCATACAGTCGTCTTTCATCGCTGTGACCAGTGTTTGCAGTTTAGATGGTGTATCTGCTAATAGCACGGCATCGTCTGCATACAGCAGACAGTTCACCACTTGGTCACCCATGCGCAATCCCACATTCGTTGACCTTATTCTCTGCAGACAACTATCGAGATACAGGATAAACAGCCTAGCAGATAGCATGCAACCCTGTTTGACACCAATTTTGACATCAAACCAGGGTGACATGCCACCGTCTATCCGCACACATGCTGAGCAATCCTTGTAAGTGGACTGCACAGCACGGAGCAGTGAACCGTCAATCCCATATCTCGGCAATATGTCCCACAGTTCCTTTCGCACAACCCTATCAAAGGCTTTCTCAAGATCCACAAAACCGCAGAAAACCTTCCGGTCTATGGCCAGATGCTTCTCTACGATATTGCGGAGCGAGAAAACTTGATCCGAACATCCCCTTCCATTTCGGAAACCTCCTTGTGCGTCCCACAGCATTTCATCGGATTTCACCCTCATTCTCCTTTCAATCACCTTTCCATATACTTTTGCTGCTAAGCTGATCAAACTGATGGCCCTATAGTTGGCGCAGTCCATGCGTGATCCCTTGCCTTTATACAAGGGCACGATGACTGCGCGTCTCCAGTCCATTGGGACCCTTCCAGTTCTCCAGCATAGGTTGCATAGGTACCAGAAGGCGTCCCGGACGTAAGTGCCACCTAATTTGATCATCTCAGCTGTGATCAGATCAATTCCCGCTGATTTTCCATTTTTCAAGCTTCGTATCGACCATTCGATCTCATCCATAGTTATGCCTTCGTCGGACGCCGTC
Source organism: Pyralis farinalis (assembly GCA_947507595.1). Lineage (NCBI taxonomy): Eukaryota > Metazoa > Arthropoda > Insecta > Lepidoptera > Pyralidae > Pyralis > Pyralis farinalis. Next base: position 27,784,212 of record OX382257.1, on the reverse strand, counting down.
AACGTGGAGTAAGCATCCGACTCACTCTCATTGCCAGTGTCCGAGGCATACTCATACATTTCCTCAAAATATTCACTCCACCGTTCTAACACTTCCTGAGTGTTCGCAAGAATGACACCAGCTTTAGACTTTATCTTATCCATTCTGGATGCCGACGAACCACTCCGAGACTTCTTTACCTCTCTCCAAAAGAGTTTGGTATTTGCCTCGAAGTTTTTCGTCAGCCTCTCTTCCTCATTCATAATTTGTCTTTCACGCTTCTCTTTCACTAAAGCCTTGGTTTCATTCTTGCATAGACGGTACATTTCTTTCTTCTTTTCTCTCATATTTTCATTTAAAGGCAAAGATGATACGTAATCCAGCCACGCTTTCCTCTTTCTTGCTACGGAGGATTCAACCTCCGCATCCCACCAGGCATCTCCTTTCGCTGTTTTACGTCTCTTTGCGCATCCACAAGCTTCTTTTGCACTATCCACCATACTTTCTTTCAAAACTTTCCAACAATCATCCACATCTGAGTCGGAGAGGCTTGCATTTGCAAGTCTCTCACTTACCAGATGCACATACATTCTCCTTACACTTTCATCTTGCAATTTTTCGCTCATTATCCTTTCATGATCTCCGAAAGGGATACGCACTCGCCAGTGCCTCCACTTCCTAAAAAGGCCCACAAACCGGCTTACCACCAGGTAGTGGTCCGTCTCAAGAGTGGGGCCTCTAAAGGCTCTTGTATCCATTAAAACATTTCGGAGACGTCTATCTATTAAAATCAAATCAATCACACTTTTTTGATCATTCCTTCTCCATGTATACGTGTGAATATCCTTATGATGAAATAAAGTATTCGACACGAGGAGGCCTCGTTCCATACATAAATCTAGTATTGACTTACCTGCTTCGTTCACTCTCTTATCTCCATACGGACCAAGAACAGCTTCATAGCTGTATCGCTTGGTCCCAACCCATCCATTCAAGTCTCCACACATAATCACTCTTTCATTCCCTTCAGCTAAGTCCAGAACATCCCTCACAGACTCCCAAAACTTCTCCAGTTCTTGAGCACACGCTGAGCTTACGGGAGCGTATGCTGCAACCAAAAATACTCGCGTGATGCCCAGTTTAATACGAACCCAGAGAAGTCTAGGCCCTACCAAACAGTAATCTCTTACACCAGTGGCTAAGCGAGAGGAGAGTACGACACCTACACCAGCACTGGCATGATCGTCCCGGTCTACCCCAGACCATAGGGCCATCATACCACCGGGCAGATCATCGGTGTCGCTCCCCTTGCGCTTAGTCTCTGTCACACATAAAGCATCCAAACGTCTATCATTCATTACGTCTATCAGTTCATTCGTCTTATCTTTCAATCCACCTCTCACATTCCACGTGCCTATGCGGCACTCGGTTCCCCTCGTCCCGCCGGAATTGGCGCTGCGTGGTGGGTGGCGGCCCCCACCGCCGCATGCAGCTATATTCGCACCGACGGGGGCGGATCGGTGCGCGTCGCCTACGGGGGACGCCCTAGTCCGCACGTCGGTGCGCTCTTGGTCCAGAATTGCAATCGACTGATTGGCAGGGGTCGCGAACGAGCACGCTTCTGGCACATGACCCCCAATAGGGTTCCGTTTTATCCTTTGGGTACGGAACCCTAAAAAGGATAATTTTATTTTAAATCCACCAGAACGGGATTTTAAACTGCGCGTTGAGAACTATGTATAAAACGTATGCCAAAAGATGACGCCTACTGTAATCTTTCTGAGATATTATAGGTATGCCTTTTAATGACTGTATATATGAAATGTATGCCTGAAGATGATTCTGATTTACACTATTCTGCGTTAATAATAATAAAGATGTTTATTTCCCTAGTTCGCATGTTACATTCTATCCAACAGGGCGGTGGTATGTTCGACCTGTGGGTGTGTCAGCTACTTACTATCTACTTATATTTGTCTGTAAGATCTGTATAAGTGTCAAGTAGTGTATGCTGTATGTTCTTTAGTGTATTTGTACAGAGTAAATTTATATAAACAAAGTGTTGTTTCTATTCTGCGTTTTGGGTGTATGGTAAATGAGTGCACTGTATACATAATAAATCTATAACATAAAAAGTTCTGCTATAAAGGGTGGACTTGTGGCTTATTGACCAACGGGTGCACTAAATTCGGATTTTCCCATTTGTGTACATATCTGTAATTATCACTTGCTCGGCGGTGAAGGAAAACATCGAGAAACCCGCACATTCAAGAAATTGTATTTCGTAAGACGTGTGTCCTAACATTGTTGTGAAGGTCTGACGGCAGCCATTCCATGTGAAATAAGTATCTTCGCCAAATCCTTAGGCTTAGGTAGCGGACCCTGCTAAATCTAATGGATTAGGAAACGCGATATCGCTAAGAAGAAGATTCTATAAAAGTTTGCCAGGCGTGTGTAGTCTCTTGTTTGGCCGGAATCTCAAGCTCCTTTGGATCATTCTACGTTCCCATTTAGACATCGCAGCGATTGTGGTCCTTTTTGGCTAAATGCAGGGCTGTATCCCAACGTAGGGTTAAGCAAAGGGTTTTACATAAATTATTTGCGGTCGCAAAGTGGCTCACTCCCGCAGATACTAAGCACATGATTAAATAAGCCGACAGAAACAAAATTTTATGCAACCACGACACATTGATACGGTGTGCAAATTAAGTGTTATATTACCAATTATAACAAAATTTATATTGACCTTCAAGAGCTACAAATGATGCTAAATTATGGATAATAAATTAAAAAAAAATTAACGACCGCATCAGCCGAGGCAGATACTACCGGAGCAGCCATCGCAGCGTGCATGTTGCATGTACTAACGGTAGCGGGTGGGTGCCGGCCGGCGTTAGGCCGCATGAATTAATTGGTGGCGGAAGCACACAAAGCTCAAATTGCATGTACTAATATATCAATAATAAATGCTTCTAGCTGGCGTTGTCAACTTGTAACTTGACGACCACAATAAAAGTCAATGCGATGGCGAATGGTTGTGTCAGTCCGGTCACATAGATCTATCACAGCATTGACTCAGTTGTTTGTGACCAATTTGCCTTTGCCAACCCTAGCGCGATTTGCCTCTGTCCGGTTTATTTACTTATGTGTGATAGGATTATCGAATAAGCTCTCTGCGGTTGTTTTCCCAAGAGATTACGCCTGGTGCTTTTAAAGGGGTTTGCCCATGGCAACAGTCCGTAAGTGATACCCCTGGTGTTGCCAGCGTAGACCGTTGATAACCGGTTGCTATTAATAAGCATGGGATCAACCAATAAAAAAATCTTGTATGTATATTTTCACGCCAGGTCCCTTGCGAGGTAGGCAGAAAGAACTCAGCGTCATAAAACGCGATGCTTACACACCTCACTCGCTTCTTTAACATTCATAGCTGTTTCATGTACGCTCGCTGGTTCCTAGGACTCTTGAGGTTACCTTCTGATAGAAAAACACATAAAAAAAGCATTATAAAAAAATACCTTTAATTAAATTTACTTCTTTTTTTTCTAACGTTGGGAGGCATACAAGCATACGGCCCACAGCATGTACAATCTCGCATGTTACCATTGTCACTGTTAACACAGCGATTCCTCAGGAGCTAGGAACCTCATTCACTTGCAGGAACACAACAATCCTCCAATGAGTTGGCTGCATTTTCTGTGAGGTGGACTTTCCAGTAGGGCTGTGCCCTACCTCTCTTTTGCTAACGACTGTCATCTAACGTGCCCTAAGTACGGAAATCGATGAGCTTGGTAGCGCAGTGGTTAGTAACGCTACTTTGTCACCGACGCTCATGGATTCGATTCCCACACAGAACTAATTTGCGTGCATGAACATGCCTGTTTGTCTTGATCTGGGTGCTTTTAAGAGAGGGCGTCTGGGGTAGTACCTCCATCTCACAGAAAACCGCAGCATAATAACAACACCTTGGACGGTTGTTGCATTCCTGTGAGTGAGTGAGGTCACCAGTAAGTTTTTAAGAAGTTGCTGTAGCTTATGAATACTTGCTATAGGTACAGTACTCATCATTAGCGCGATGCTACATCTGCTGCTAACAATAATTCCTTAGAGCTTACTGGTAACCTCGCTAAGACTCTTCAGGTGGACCGTATGCTTGTATGTCTCCTGACGTTGAATAAAATAATACAAAATATTAACAAAAAAACCGACTCCAAAGATAGTTTTGTCAGATTGAGACGGCAACAAATTATTGTATCGGCCACACGACGAGACATCATTGGTGGAAATGATAAAGCTATGCAATCTGTCTTCGGCTCAACATTGAAAAGTTTCGACGGCCATCTTTATCAGCTCTATTTACCTAAAAAAATTATACTTCTGAATGCGACATTTTTTTTGTTTGCTATAAATACCGAAATCGTTATATGTGTGCCTATGATATTTGAGGAGTTTTCTCAAATCTTCATGAACCCCACTATCAGAACTGAATTTTATGTAATAAAAGAAAGAGACTGTCTAGAAGTATACTGTTTCAAATAAAAAAAGATTTTATCAAATCGGTTTATACATGACGGTATTGAAGTAACAAACAATAAAATAGACCGGCCGAATTGAGAACCTCCTCCTTTTTTGGAGTCGGTTAAAAACGGAATTCGAGAGGATTAAATACATCTATAGACAGGATACGGTCTACGCTGCTTAACTTGTGTGTTTAGACTAACACGCTCAACGACGATATCAAGCTCCTCATTAGATTAGTGGTAAACTAGCGTATAGCCCGCTATTAATAATGTCGATCTGTAATTTATGGTTCCTATTTTAGCCTCGTTCTAGGGAGGTATAAGAAGGCAATATTGTCTATGGCAGGATCGTGATCAGAATCATAACCTTATCTCCAAGACAAGAAACTGCTTTGCCTCTGCAAGGTACAAACTTCGTGCCCAGTATTTACACTGCTTTTTATACTTTGGCGGTTGGCAAACAAGCATATCGCCCGCCGCATAAGCGTTGATCGTGCCTTATAGAATCTTGCTTCTTTCGCTAATAGACAACACTTTCTCAGTACCTGCCTAGTGATGTACCTTTCTTCCACTTTCTCAATGAACCACGTAGAAGAAATTGTCTTCGGTTCAGAAGATAACTGTGATCCACTTAACCAAGGACTAAAATTCTAAATTTTAAGTTCTGAGTTTAGCTACTAAATAGTCGTTTTTGTAAACGCTTATAAACCAGTAAGATCGTAAAGAGTAGCTGTGTTAGCAGTAGTGTAGTGAGTAGCAGTAGGGGTGGCAACGCGCAAGCGATTAAGTATCACTCACGCGATACTACCTCTGCTGCTTACACAGCAACACCTTAGGAGCTTTACTGGTGACCATACTTATTCGCAGGAACACATTAACTCTCCAGGGAGTTGTTATTTGGCTACGGATTTCTGTGAGGTGAAGGTACTTCCCCAGATGGGCTGCTCTGATGCGCACTACCTCTCTTAAAATCACCCAGACTAAGAAAAACATACATGTTCATACACACAAATGTTTGTCCTGTGTGGGAATCGAACCCACGAGCGTTGGTGTTAAAGTAGTGTAACAGCGCGTTTCGGCACTGCGCCACGGATCTCGTCAAAATGTAGTAAAGTCTTTATCTCCATTTTGGTGTCCCTTCTTTCAAATATCATAATAGGTAAGTATATTTCTTAAAAAACTTCTCCAGACGCTCGACGACGACGACCAGGCCAGTCGTGGCAGCTACGGTGGTGGGGGCATGCGGTTTCTGTTCCAGATGGCGGACGACCGCAGCAGCCGAGGCAAAGACTACAGGAGCAGCCATGGCAGCCTCGGCATGTTGCATCAACTAACAGTAGTGGGTGGGTGCCGGCCGGCGCTTGGCCGCATTACTAATTGGTGGCGGAAGCACACAAAGCAGATTAGATCAAATTGCATGTAAATTTGACTTTCGCAAAATAACGCCTGAATCTATTAACTACTACTGAAGAAATTAACGAAATTAAAGCTAAGTACAGCCAATAACAACCTGAACTTTGATGGATATATATTAATAGAGTTACCAAACACTAACATGCACGGAACAGTTCAGGTATCCCCCTGGTATCCGGGGCCCAAGTAATTGTGTTACATCATACAGAGCACTTCGAACTTAGATCGGGAACATAGGAAAGGTCTATGCGGTTTTATTCTGACAGACAGCCATCCATCTTTTATCGGGAAACTTTTTTATTCGACTGCGAAACGGGTGTATTTTTTGCCGCGGGTATTTGTTTTTATGTCGCATTTAATATTTATTATTCAAACCGCCGCTTCAATAATCGTTAAGATTTCGTTGGATTTTTCACAATGCAATTGTTCTAATAATGGTAAAGAATTAAAATGATATCGTGCTAGTCACGAAACGCGATTTTGGCGAAGTTAGATAGATAGATAAAACATTTATTCGATTGCTGACACACACAAATAAATATAATACACAACTAGTCTAAAACCAATAATATAATAATTATGATGCATAATTATATGCGTGAGCTGCAGCAACACGAATGGGCCACAGCTCAGTGGTGAGATTGCTCAAGAGCAAAATACTGATTTTCAGCTGCAGCCTGTAGTGGGTACGAGTGCGTATCTGCTTGACTTGTGTTACAAATGAAATATAACATATTTGAAAATAATAAAATAGGCGATTTAATAATTATGCGATGAATAATTGATATTAGCAAATATAATTCATTGTGAAATAATATGTAAAATAAAATTATTAGTTAAGTTTTGACGAGTTGATGATGAAGTGTTGGAACAAGTGGATGAGATTGTATATCTTGGATGCACATTCAGTGAATATGGAACGTACACTGCTAATGTGGAAATACGAGTGAGGGCTGGGAACAGTGTGAATAGAGCGTTGGGAAAACTTCTTAGCCGGAAAAGCTTGAGCCAGAAGACACGACTCGCTATACACAGTCAGTGTATATATATTCAGTCTGGGTGTTTTAAGAGGGGTCGTACTGGGAAGTACCTCTAACTCACAGAAAACCGCAGTCAAATAACAACTTCCTGGATGGTTGTTGCGTCCCAATGAGTGCGTGTGATTGCCAGTAAGCTCCTAAGGAGTTGTTGTATTAATGGAGAGGTGGCAACTGTGCGATCGATACTTTAATTTATTGTAAGCGTTCATAGGCTACGGTAACCGCTTTACACCATGTGGGCAGCATGCTTGTATACCTCAAAAGGTTGTGTAAAAAAAAGTTAAAAAATTGCCTTGATACTTGTTTTATGGGTATCATATAAATGCCCCATGTTCACAAATGACTTTAAACCTTTTTAACTTTCTGGTATATAATACCAAAAAGTGATACACGGTAGAATATATCTTATTTTTTACTTACGCTACTTATTTCACGACAAATCAAGCTGTAAAGTTGCCCACAGGACAGGCTTAGCCTAGTGTGGGAACTAAATCAATTTCATATTTTATGTAAAAATTTCTGTCAATAAATATTATTAAAAATAAATATTATTTTAGTTCTTTGTATAACATCAAATCTACCGTAAAATTGAGTCATTACATAAACTACTACGGCTCGCCAGCATCACAGTAAACCCGACCCTAATACACCGTCAATAGATACGCTACTCTATTACATAAAATAAAAAGGATTATTTTGTGCTAACCCTAACCCTGCGACTCTTAGGGAACTGCTACACTGGACGTACATATTAACTTAAGAATACAATCTGAAATTATGAGAAGTGATTTATTTTTATGCAACGTCGGAAGGCATACAAGCATACCCATTTGATGTAAAGCGGTTACCGTAGTCTACAAACGCTTGCAATACGCCTCTGCTTTCTTTTGACGAGCTCGGTGGCTCAGTCGTGAATGACGCGACTTTGACACCAACACTCGTGGGTTCGATTCCCATACAAGGCAAACATTTGTGTGCATGAACATATCTGTTTGTCTTTGTCTGGGTATTTTCTATGTATAATAAGTATGTATTTACAAAAAAAACAAAAATGTATTTACGTATGTTTATCAGTTGTCTAGTACCCATAACACAAGCTTCGCTTACTTTGGGGCTAGATGGCGCTGTGTAATTTGTCCGACAATATTTATATCTGCTGCTAACATAGCAACTCCATGGGGGCTTACAGGTAACCTCACTCACACGCAGGAACACATCCACCCTCGAACGTGTTGTTATTTGGCCGTGGTTTCCTGTGAGGTTATGATAATTTTACAGAGGTCTCCATATAAAAACCAGTTGAGAATGCGCAAGCTTGCATTGCCAGAGGAACACCTGGCTCGTCAATTATATAACATTTTTTTTTCCTTTGGCGGCTATTTTGACCACGTTCCATAATAGATAGAAACAGTGTTCCTCAACATTCCTATTCTACTTTTTTATGCTGAATTAAATCTGAAGTCAAAATTCGAATATTAGAATAAAACGCACACACAGATAAACGCACACACAGACAAACACGTGGAGGTACTTCCCCAGACGGGCTGCTTATTTCATAGGGTAGACCCAGAAGCATCCTCTTCTTCCTCGCATTATCCGTTTCCTAATCCATTAGATTTGGCGGTGTCCGCTACCTAAGCCTAAGGATTTGGCAAAGACACAGATTTTTACGTTGAGCGAGTGCCGATAGACCTCCACAAACAGGGAAAACCAGACCTTTTTGTCGGTTCCGGACGAAGTTATAGGTACGTAAATAAGTACGTCCATCACGGGACTCGTGTCTCGAAGATATTCCCGTTTTTAGGGTTCCGTACCCAAAGTGTAAAACGGAACCCTATTACTGAGACTTCGCTGTCCGTCCGTCCGTCCGTCTGTCACCAGGCTGTATCTAACGAACCGTGATAGTTAGACAGTTGAAATTTTCACAGATGATGTATTTCTGTTGCCGCTATAACAACAAATACTAAAAAATAGAATAACATAAATATTTAAGGGGGCTCCCATACAACAAACGTGATTTTTAGGGTTCCGTACCCAAAGGGTAAAACGGAACCCTATTACTGAGGCTCCGCTGTCCGTCCGTCCGTCCGTCTGTCACCAGGCTGTATCTCATCAACCGTGATAGTTAGACAGTTGAAATTTTCACAGATGATGTACTTCTATTGCCGCTATAACAACAAATACTAAAAAATAGAATAAAATAAATATTTAAGGGGGCTCCCATACAACAAACGTGATTTTTTCGCCGTTTTTATAGATAATGGTACGGAACCCTTCGTGCGCGAGTCCGACTCGCACTTGGCCGATTTTTTTTGCTCGTTTTTGCTCGATATTGATAACGGCAACAGATAGACGCTTGAAATATTCACAGAATATTTAGTTATATATTCACTTTAAGAATAAATAATTAAATTAAAATAAAACAAACATTTAAGGGGGGCTCCCATACAACAAACGTGTTTTTTTTGCGGTTTTTATAGATAGTGGTATGGAACCCTTCGTGCGCGAGTTCGACTCGCACTTGGCCGATTTTTTTTTCGATTACGTTGTAAGCTTCCCCCCAACTATGAGAGCACTAAACGTTGCTCTAACGAAAAGATAAACTGGATTGGCGGAGAAACTATACTTTGCGGTTGGAAAACTGTTATTCTCATACATCGATATAGGGAGCGATTTCTGTACCAACTGCAAATAAATTTGTAATCGCAGCGATAATTGTATTTTTTGGTGATGTAGCTTCAAATTTAAAGTTTTTGGATTTTTCCCTTTACTTGTGCTATATGACATTTCCATATCAACCCTTGCTCATCCCACTGCAGAGATACGGGTCTCCCTTCAACCAAGGGATTTTAGAACATACTCCACCACGCTGCTCAAATGCGGATTGGCGGAGGCTAGTGTTTTCAAGCCGACAGCATCATCATCTATCGACAGCAGCCGGGACCGATGGCTTAAGGTGCCTTTTTACGTGTTATATGACATTGCTCTTTGCCAAATTTTATGATTTTAGGTCAACAGGAACGTATAGGGATACGGTGTTGATTCCCTTACGAGTGTTAAAATAAGCGGCATAAACAGGGCATAAATGTCATAATATTAAATGGGTTGACTTAGAAAAGTGATTTTTTCATTGATCCAAGGGATTTCAGACTTGAGTATTTGATATTAATTTCAACTTGACACCTCCACGCGTTTTTGAGAAAGAATCTTGACCGACAGATAGAACAATGATGTGTTCCGTATCTCAGAAGGAACCTTAAAAATATGGGCCCTTGCGTTTCATTTACCCGACATAGTATAAAAAGTAGTTTTACGTCATCCTTTTCATTAGATCCTGTTCCGCAAAACTTATTCGTAAATTGTCATCGTTCGTAAGTCTGTGTAATCCTTTATACCGAATAGGTGGATTTGGCCAATGACGGATGGTAGCTGGAATCCGGCTAACTTGACATTTATCTATATTGGCTAACATTAGCTCCCAAATGTCTCAAATGTTTGAACAAACTTTGGTCCAAAACATGTCATTATTTGTAGCTCCATTTTTCAATTGAAATGCATTTAAATTTTATTTGATGGTTTAATTTCATAATGTACTCGTATAAATTATTGACTGTACGGACAAAGACACATTAGGCTACACCCATATATATATATATATATTTAACATAGCAATAGCTTCGACGAGCTCGGTGATGCAGTGGTTAGTAGTAACGCTACTTTGACCCCAACACACGTGGGTTCGATTCCCACACACGACAAACATTTGTGTGCATGAACATGTCTGTTTGTCTTTGTATTTATTAGGAGTTTAGGAGTAGGTGTGTTAGCAGCAGAGCTGACATCGGTCGTGATGCTTAATATGTGCAAGCATTCATAGGTTACGGTAACTAATTTACATAATTTCTGCAAATTACCGGAATACATACAGACGAAATTACCGACTACGTTTACTTCTTGTATATAACAACAAAAAACATTTACTTTATAACTAAAAACCGGCAGAATTTACCTGTGTATTATTATAGGTACCGAAAATAATAATAGATCGATTAACACCCGGTAAGTATATACACGTAGATACCTCTTTAAATCAGCTTCTAGCAATTTTAAAGATATATTCGCGCCAATTATACAATTACCATCAAGTTACTTAAAGTCACAGATTAAGTAGTAATTGAAAAGCGAAATTTAAAACTTATGAACACAGGAGGAAACAAACAGATATACAGCGCTAGAAAGCAGCTACAACGCCAAACTCTATCCACCGATTTTGTTACCATCAGTTTACTGAGTTGCCGCCCACTAGGGAAGCAAAGATGTGTATTCAAGTGAACATATTTTAACTTCGACCACACGATAAAGACGCATAGCGTGCTACTCGTATTAAGTTGCTTGATATTACCCGTCACATAGCTACATATAACGTAACGTGCAGACTTATATGTGTGAAAGGAGATGAAATAGGAGAAATACAGATTCACCATGTTTCATTTATTTAGAGCAGACATTTTACGAGATATTCTGTGTTCGTGAAAGCCTCTACAACAAATCTAAATTCACACCGCACAGAATCTTTAGCTTTCCGTTGACTTCCAATATGGGACAAAATACCTTTTTCATAGAGCCAATTCAGTATATTAACATATAATGTATAAAGATAAGTCTTCATTTTCCTAGCGTAGTGTTATATCCCGATACATTAAGATTGGCAGTCCGCTACCTAAGCCTAAGGATTTGGCAAAGACATCGATTTTTACGTGGAGCGACCAGACCAGAGGGAAATGACCCTTTGTGCAACAAACATTTATGTGCATGAACATATCTGTTTGTCTTGGTCTGGGTGTTTTTAAAAGAGGTAAGGCGCATCAAAGAGACCCGTCTGGGGGAGTACCGCACCTCACAGAAAACCGCAGCCAAATAACATCTCCCTGCAGGGTTGTTGTGTTCCTGTGTGAGTGTGGTCACCAGTAAGCTCCTAAGGAGTTGCTTACATTATACTTAATGTATTGCGTCAGGTGGGCAGTATGCTTGTATGCAGTGGCGTGCACAGAGATTTTTGACAGGGTAGGCAGATTTTTTTTAAAGCTATTAACTTACCAAAAAATACAGAATGTTGATTTTGGTTACCCAGTCTTGTGGAAATAATGATGTATGTGATCACTTGTTTTTATTCACCGAACACTACACACACCACATGAACAACTTTCGCAGTGAATATCATCTATATTTATCAACTTTAAAACTTTAAAATCTTATTTCGTCTGCTACCAGTCAATCGATTCAAAACAAAAACAATGGCGGCCGTCTTAAAATCAAAATAAAATTAACATCAATTTTATACGAAAAAAAGAAACGGCAATATCTTTCACTATAATTATATGCAGCAAACTACTTTTTAAAATAGTTACGTAGCAATGCTCGCGACACTTAGGTAATTTACGTTATAGTTCAGCTGCAAAGACATTGTCTATACTATGCGATAGTGTGCGTTATTTGTGTTATTGTGGGCAATGTAATTACAGGAATGCACACTACAGTATTTGTATTAACAACACGGCACACATACGTAAATTTAGCCAGAAATAGTTAGTGTCTTCCGCCGTTAAAAGCTGCCAATGCGGCGCTGGTGTAGCGTAGCGCCTAGCTGCGATTTGAATATGACTAGCGATGATTTTAATAATTTACCGATACCGATGGATGGAGCTGTCTTTAATTTTTTGTTTTTGATACGAAATATTAGTTAAAAACTATGTTTAAGAATGAAACATAGGATGGTATTTATCAAATTGATAGGGTAGGCAATGTCTTTTTGTCTATATGGAGTGCACGCCACTGCTTGTATGCCTCCCGACGTTGTATAAAAAAAAACCAAAGAGAAAATCAACATTTCTTAGATTAAGTCAGTCGCACACGTCTATCGAAATATAATTTCTGTGTTTCCTCGCGATGTTTTCCTTTTGTGTTGAGCTAGCTATATATATATATAAAACCGGGTTAGTTACACTATTTATAACTGGAGAACGGCCCGACAGATTTTTATTATATTTGATTTGTTGGATTTGCCTCCGCCACGAATAGCAGAATAACTATAAAAACAGGGAAAAAATTAACAAAAAAACATTATGAAGATAATTCATTTTCTCATACATTTTATATGAAAACATTTTTTATGATATCTCAAGAACGAATTGACAAATTTCAATGAATATTTTTTGAACAAAAAAATTCCAGCTCCAGCCTCTAGCGACAGTGGTGGTTGAATACGGCTTCTGGTCCAGGTGGCGGACCAACCAGCAGCCGAGGCACAGACTACCGGAGCAGCCATGGCAGCGTCGGCATGTTGCATCTACTAACAGTAGTGGGTGAGTGCCGGCCGGCGCTAGGCCGCATGAACTAATTGGAGGCGGACGCGCACAAAGCAGGTTGTGTAGATCAAATTGCATGAATTACGTTAGCTTTAATACAAAAAAATCTCATTAATATTTTTGAACACTTATTTTTATTATACTTAATTAATTTTGACTATTCATTTTATATTAACAAAAAACTGAATTTAATTCAGCTAATAAGTTAACCTAACATTTATTGGTTCTGAGGCGGTACGAAATTCGCCGTGTCAGCTACAAATAAAACCGAAAACATGAATTTAGTGGTACATGGTCTGGTCTCATATAGTGTGAGACCAGAATTCAAACCTGGGCCCTGTAGGTCAATAGACCGGTACTATATCCACAGGGCTATCACTGATCGAGGATAAGCATATTGAAATATTGCAACATTGTCTAAGAAAACATATCCTGACGGAGACATTTAGTTACAATGATATTTCCTAATGTTGCATTACTTTTCCATGTTTCACTCACCTGAATATGTATGAAATGAGTAATATTTATTGTATGAATCAATTAGATTATTTAAAATCATGTGTGATGGCTTGTAATTGGCTTATCTATACAAATAAATGAAAAAGTGTCTGTTTGTGAGGTCAAAATAAAATAAAATGATGTCAAATTAGAATCCATTAATCATAGATGAATCAATTTTTCATTTATAATAGGTACTATTTGCACTGAAAACCGGACGAAAACTTTTGCTTACCGTGGCCAACATTTGACCATGTAATTGAACCAGAGAGCAGGACAATTAATCATTTGATCCAATGTTGGTAAGTAAAGGTTGCCTCCAAGATTGTCCCAGTAAATTATTTTCACGTTGGCATTGGGCTGAGTAAAAGGTTGAGTTCTGGCCACTGGCTAACTCGATTATGAGAGAATTGTGTATTGACTTGTATTAATGAAAGTAATTACGAAGACGTGACTTCGAGTTGTTTTTGATGTCCCACTTGTTAAAAGGCATGGGACAAATAGGGACAAATTATCTTAATGGTACACTAATTATTATCAATCTTCTTGATTAGAACGAATAGGAACAGTGGTAGCTCAGTGGATAGAGAGCTCGTCTGTTAACCGATTGGTCCCCGGTTTGAATTCTGGGGTCACGTACTAAATTCATATTTCCGGATTTATATTTGTTATTATCACTTGCTCGGCGATGAAAGAAGACATCGTGAGGAAACTCGCATGTGTTAGAAATTATACTTCGAAAGACTTGTGAGAGTCTCTCTATGTACATGTGACAATATATGTAAAAATCAGTATTTTTCCAAATCCTTACGCTTAGGTAGTGGACACTGCCAATCCTATACTGTTGTGGAGAACGGTGGCTGACGTTAAGACATTTTTTATTTTGTAAAATAAAAGAGCCATTCGCTCAATTGTAATATATAGGGCCCAGAAGAACTCAGGGAACTTTTCAAAGAAATAAATATACTTACTGTTACTTCTCAATATATTTATCGAAACATAATGTATGTCCGTAAATATTTGAAATTGTTTTCAAACTTCAGCGAAGAATTTAAAAGTAGAAATAAGTTACTTATGCCGGTACATCGGCTTGCTAGGACTAGTAGACTTTTCTTGTATTCGATTAATAAATTGCCTGAAACAGTTCTGTCCTTTTTTGACATAATGTTCAAAAAACACATACATAATACTGTCTAAAAGAGAGAGTTGAGCGATGAATATGTAAACTATCGTTGTCAGTTTACATATTCGTGCAAATAATTTAGCACATACAACCTTTACTTAATAATCTTTAATTCTACCATTTGACATCATTATTGTACCAATACGCTGACAAGATTTATTTTAATATCTAATTGACAAGTGAATCTATTTGAAAAGTGACCTGAATAAGCAAGTTTCTTTCGCCATTTCTGCTTCGGCAATGGTCATTTCCGAAATGCTAGCAGATTAAAAATGAAAAATAGTAACTTAAGAGAGTTAATTAATATACAATAAAATCCATCCATCCATAACTTCACGCCAAATCCCTTGCGGGGTAGGCAGAGAGAACCGAGCGCCACGTAACCCGATCCTTCCACTCTTAACATTCATTGCTCTTCTCATGCACGCTCGCCGGTTTCTAAGCCTCCTGACATCATCTTCTAGAACACGATTAATTTGGTCAAGTAGGTAAGCCTTGGCCATCGTCGGCTCCTACATCCTTTTGCGTTGTATATATGCTTCGTCATTCTTTCATCCGGCATTCTTTCTACATGTCCGGGCCAACGGAGCATGCCTCTTCTTATTTTAACACCGACGATCTCTTTCAGATCAACTCTGTATCTCTGTCTGTTTGTACAACAAGATTATATATAAAAATGTAAGACGCGTCTAAACCCAATGTCAAAAAAAAAAATTAGCTTATTTATCGTAATGGATTAAGAAACGGGATAGCGCTAAGAAGAAAACCAACTGACTGTATGATATTTGTTTGACAGTAAACACTTCTGGCCGAGCAAACCTCACTATACACAACGCGGTGCTGATCCCGTCGAGCGTTATGTAAAATCGCAATGAAAATGTAAGAAACAGAGTTCCTCTGAAAGAGAGTATCGGTGTTAAGATAAGAAAAGACATGCCCCATTGGCTCAGAAATGTAGAGAGAATGCAAGAAACGAAAGGAAAGGATGACGAAACAGATGCAGAACGCGAAAGTAACAGAACGTAGGAGCTGAGAAAGCCTAACACCGACCTACCAAACAGAACGTGTGTTATCCGGTGGTGTAAGCCCTAAACCGTATTTACCTGGGTTAGAGACAAAATGTAAACAAACCGTAAGGTTATTTTAGTGTCGCTTTTATCGCAAAAGAAAATTTCATCAGACAAAATATATTTATTAAAATGGTTAAAAAAGGTTTGCATGTAAATAAATGTCAACAATGACTACTAGAATTTCAATAATGTTTCCATTGTTTTAGACTAATATACTCGTATACATAGAAATATACGTCGTTAATTTGAATGGTCTATCTATTAAGTTTTTTTAATTATGGGTATATAAAAGATCCAATAATGTTGTAAATTTGAAAGGTCGAACGCATTATTATAATTCCCAATGAAGGTAAACAGTTAATGCATATGAAATATGGAAATTTAACAACTTTTCCATTTATCCATATCATATTCGCTATTTTTACTTTTGACGCCGCCGTTTATTAGCACATTTTTTTTTTTTTGTGTTGAAGTTGTCGTTTGTGTTAAGTTTAATAGTAGTGTTACGTTTTCATATTCTGTTATTGTTGAGATTCTGTTATCTGTACGTTTTTTTGGGTGAAAATTAGTGTACCTGGGCTGAGTAGTTTTTGTCCTTTAAATGTATGTATATCTTTACGCCAATGTGAAAGAGGAAGGATGTATGAGCCGAGGTAGACCAAGACTAACCTACCATGAGCAAGTTGATTGTCTTTTATCACACAGGCTATGTCAGGAGTCCTAGGAACCGGCAAGCGTGCATGAAAAGATTTATGTTAATGAAGCGAGTAAAGTGTGTAAGGACTGTCTTATGGCGCTCGGTTCTCTCTGCCTACCCCGCAAGGGACCTGGCCCATTAATTCATGGAAGAAAAACCGTTTCAAGCCTATTCCAATACGTTCTATGAACAAGGAGATTGTTACTAACATATTAAGGTATGTAGCAAAGACTTGTCCTCAGTATACCGCTTTGGAAGTTTGAAAACGTATGTTTTGTTTGTTTACACTTTGTCTCACGGCATGTCGACTAAACTATAGGAACCGAGCGTGCAAAGAGCTACGAATGTTAAAGCGATATGTAAGAAACGAGTCATGTACAGTTCTCTCCGCCTACCTACCACGCAAAGGACTTAGCGTGCACATATAGATAGATAAAAGACAAATGCAGTATTGTCTAAAGCTAAGTTCGACCATTTTCGAATTCTTTTTACCAATTCCAAGGAAATTGATGAATATTTCTCATTTCATTAACGCAAATTGAAAAAGTATTCACTGAATACACTTCCTTTCCTCAGATAGTATTATTTCGTTTAGAAATTCGTTTGTAATTTGTAATTCAATGGCAGGTCATTGAAAATCACGGCCGAAACTTTTTGGTTATTTGTTTAGAATAAACTTAGTTAATAGCTCGATAGCGTCGTTAATAGAGTTTTTAAGAGAGGTAGGGCGCATCAAAGCAGCCCGTCTGGAGAAGTACCTCCACTTCACAGAAAACCGCTGCCAAATAACAACTCCCTATAGGGTTGTTGTGTTCCTGCGTGTGAGTGAGGTCACCAGTAAGCTCCCAAGGAGTTGCTGTGTAAGCAGCAGAGGAGGCATCGCGCGATACTTAATATATCTCAAGCTTTAATAGGCTACGGTACCCGCTTTACATCAGGTGGGCCGTATGCTTCTTTATCTGATGTAGTATAAAATAATAATAATAATAACACTATGGGCATACCGCAGGTTTCCTCGCATGCAATTATGACTTATAACATTGCATCCTCGATGACTGATTGACTTGTATCTTACCTGAAAATAAACAAACTATGCATTAATTTACAGTAGCAATAAAAAATAAAAAAATAATATCGCACTATGTACAAATCAGTCTTCTTTTTCTTCTTCTGCGCGTTATCCTGTACCTTAATCCATTAGGTTTGGCGGTGTCCGCTACCTAAGCTTGAGGATTTGGCGAAGACACTGATTTTTACATAGAGCGACTGCTGTCAGACCTCCACAACCCAGAGAGATAACCAGACCTTTCTCAGGCTAGGTCACACGACTTTCGAATACAATATCTTGGACGTGTGGGTTTCTTCACGCCGAGTAAGTGATAAATATGTACATACATCCGAAAACACTTGCACAGTACAGTATGCTTTTTGAGGCATTTTCTACCATGTACGGTGAAATTGTAGAATAAATTACCCTCAGCGATGTTCCCCCTAGGTTTTCCTGCGTGCGAGTGAGGTCACCAGTAAGCTCCTAAAAAGTTGCTGTGTTAGCAACAGAAGAGGTATCGCGCGTATGATAATTAATATATCGCAAGCGTTAATAGGCTACGGTACCCGATTTACATCAGGTGGGCCGTATGCTTGTATGCCTCCCGACGTAGTATAAAAAAAAGCATAGCCTGTGAACGCTTGCCATAGACACCTGAGAGTTTTTCTTTTTTATACAATTTGAGGAGGCATACAATCGCATTGTCTATGAACGGTTGCAATACCCACACTCGTACAATGCTAGCTCTGCTACTAACACAGCAACTCCTTAGAAGCTTACTACTATTTATGCTACTGGTGACATCACTCACATGCAGGAATACAGTACACCTCCACAGTTTCTGTGGAAGTACTTCCCCAGACGAACTGCTTTGATACTTAAAGTAGCATTGGTTTATTTATAAGATACTAGCGGACCCGACAGACGTTGTCCTGTCCCATAATACAAAGTTACCCAGAACCCGACTGCAGTGCCACCTATTGGGTGCAATTGTGAATCTAAACCATTCTCGAATCCCCTTGAACACACACAAAAAAATTCATCAAAATCGGTCCAGTCGTTTAGGAGGAGTTCAGTCACATACACACGTACAGTAGAATTATATATATAATATAGATATACACTAATTCGTTCTTGAGATATCATAAAAAAAAGTTTCATATAAAATGTATGAGAAATGGAAATTCCATTTTTTATTTTTACTTACTTTACTTTATATTTTTTTTTTGTTATTTTTTCCATGTTTTAATACTTTTTATCCTATTCCGGACGAAGACAAATCCAAAGACACAAAAATCATAAAAATCGGTCCAGCCGTTCTTGAGTTATAAATGGTGTAACTAACACGACTTTCTTTTATAGATATAGATTATAATCCATTGTAAT
Source organism: Pyralis farinalis (assembly GCA_947507595.1). Classification (NCBI taxonomy): domain Eukaryota; kingdom Metazoa; phylum Arthropoda; class Insecta; order Lepidoptera; family Pyralidae; genus Pyralis; species Pyralis farinalis. The sequence continues at coordinate 27,765,013 of OX382257.1, read as the reverse complement.
TTAGCCGTTATACTCCCAAATAATAAATAAATGCGGCCTCACTTAAAATACCCAGACCGACATGTTCATGCACAAAAATAGTTGTTGTGTTTGGAAATCGAACTCACGAGCCTTGGTGTTAAATTAGCTAACTTAACCATTGACCACTTCGACCCGGGCTCGTCAAAAGTTGTAGTGAATACCGTAAAAATAAACATTTAATATTTAGAAGTCATCAGCGTCTCGTGTATGGTACAGATATCTTGGAATGTTTCAGACGCGTCCCTCTGAATAATCCCTCTCGTTTATAACTCTACCCCCGTACTGGAAGCCCCGTGAGTTATTTGTTTTCGAGTTTCGCATTTTGCTTTTCAATTTATTGCTGTGAAAGTCCTCGAGTGAGCCGCTTCATTTATATATTGGGTTTATTTTTTGTTGGCAACACTGGATTGGAAAAGGGATTGCTCCACAAAGACGAAGGTGACATTAATATATTTTATTGTCTTTGAAATGAGACTATTTTTTATGATATATTAGACAAAATGTTTACATTAATATCTAGCCTATTTTTACTAGAATAGCTTTGTGGGATCAACTCAAAAGAGTAGGAGAGGTAGGACGCATCAAAGAAGCCCGTCTGGGGAAGTACCTCCACCTCACAGAAAACCGCAGCCAAATAACAACTACCTAGAGGGTTGTTGTGTTCCTGCGAGTGAGTGAGGTCACCAGTAAGCTCCCAAGGAGTTGCTGTGTAAGCAGCAGAGGAGGCATCGCGTAAGTCATACTTAAGATATCGCAAGCGTTAATAGGCTACGGTACCCGCTTGCATGTCTCCCGACGTAGTTTAATAAAAAAGAAAAAAGGGCAATTTGATTTAAACTTTATGTGCTTTTGCCAATAAACTTCTCAAGATATAGGTAAAAAAAAATGTATTTTATTGGTTTTTGTTCGATTTTTATTCAGTTAAACATTTAGTTTTCGAAGTAGGAGCAGTGAATAAGGAACTGGCCTATTCAGCAAAACGTCCCCGGTTGGAATCCTGACATATATCACTAAATTCGTGGTTTTGGATTTATTTGTTCGTGTTTATTTCGGATCACTTGCTCTTCGGCGATGGAAAACATCGTGAAGAAACTCGCACGTCCAAGAAATTATATTTTGATACGACCTAACCTAAGAAAGGTCTGGTTTTCCCTCCGGGGTTGTGAAAGTCTGACGGCAGTCGCTCCATGTCAAAATCAGTATCTTCGCCAAATCTTTTGACTTAGGCAGCGGACCACGCCAATCCTAATGGTTTAGGAAACGGTATAACGCTAGGGAGAAGTTGAAACTTTCAGTTTTAAAAGATTTTCTGCTGAACAATTTGATCGAGGAGTAAATAAGGCCATGCAGATTTGGGTCGTCCGGCACCTACTACACTTAGCAGACCGCCGCTGCCTCTGGCTGGCTCTGGCCGTCGCTGTTGTTACGTTGTTGTGTGTGTGTACGTTGTTAAAAGTCGTTAGATTATACTGTTACCAATGACAAATCTAATGAATTTGAAGTTTAACACCTACCGCTTACAAGATGCCTATAAATCCTAGTTCCCTAAATTATTTTTTTTCTAATCAAAATAATTGATAAACAAACGTAAACAATGTAAATTCATTCAAAACTTATCTTAAAATGTTACAACTAACGCCATCTAGTCGGTAAAATACACACTATGCATTACAAATCGGTGCTATCTGACCATAGAAGTCGTAATACGACTAGATAAATTTATTACTTTTTAATAATTACAATTCATCAAATTACTTTGAAAAATGTACAATTCTAATATTCTGTTTCTAAAATAATTCTCAATTTAAATTTTACATCTGCGAAGCTTCTAGAAAATCGGTTCGTCTACAATTTTCAAATCTCAAATCCTATTCTATCATTCGGCCTGTTACTCAGATCCAGTCGACTTCGTTCGAATGATGATGACGTTCAAAATAACGAAGCAATATTTATTTGTTTCTCGGATTTAGCTAATGCTGGTCACTAACAATTGACTGCAATAATTATCTAAGCATTGTATAATATGGAAGAACTAGTCTGGTAGAATTGTCAGTACACCTATCCATTTATTTTAAAGGTGCTACGAGTACTATCTCAGTGCAGTGATTTAAATATAAAATCTCAATATCAATATATTGGGCATGTTCTGAGCTTACCAGCATAAATCTAGCGTTTATTTCTTTACTGCTTCTGTGTGACATTTTATGCTATGTAACTAGTTACCGTCTACAATAGGAATTCATTGCGTAGATTGCTTTGTAATATTGTGTAGATTGAATCATTATCATCATTCGTGTAGCGTATTCGTATGTCGTCATATCACCAGTTCTCTCGTCCTTCCTTCCTTCATACTTCATATTTTTTAATATAAATCCACTGATTCTCAACGTTTGAATTTCGAACGGCGGTGAACAACCATGAATACGTTAGAGTGTTTCAAATGTGGTAATGTCCTATAAGATGGAGTACAATGCTCGGCTTGCTTAAATCAATTTCATTTCGGTTGTGCCGGGACAACAGAGGTAGAAAACTGGGTGACAGAAAATTCTCCTGGCGGTGTGTCGCCTGTAAACAGGCTGGAGTGACTGCGCCGCCTCCTACGGGAATTATTACTACCACCCAACAGAGTGACTCCGCTATACTCACTGAACTAAGAGCACTTTCTGCCAACCTCGTTCCCTTGGAATCCTTAGCAGAGGTCCTCTAAGCACTATGGTCAGAATTTGCGGAGATGCGATCGTCACTATCAAAATATAACGCAAAAGTGGCTGATTTTGAGAAGAGACTTCTAAGTGTAGAGAAAGTGCAAACTTAATATAAAGAAGTAGAAAAGAGACTTTGTAAACTGGAGGATGATATCAAAAACAAGGAGCAGAATAATGCAGAGGTAAAAGGTATCGCGGAAGTCAAGAATGAGAACCTGTACGATGTTGTTGCTATAATTGGTGCCAAAGTCAACTCGATAGAAACTATATTAATTTCATTCATTGAGTGCCGACTCGCGATACCAAACAGTCGAAGCCAATTATAATCTGCATTAATAATAGATACGTAAAGGAGAACTTTGTAGCCGCCTCCAGAATAGCTAATAAGATGACTCCCCTTACGACGTCGAGTCTTGGTCGAAAAGGAAATAATAGCATTTATGTAAACGACCACCTTACCACTGAAAATAAGAATCCACAGCAAAGTTAAATCTAAAGCTAAGGCATTCCTATACGTATGGGTAAAACATGCCAGGATTCTCGCGAGGAAAGAAGATGGATCACCGATAATTTTTGTAAAAACGAAAAGGATCTGTCGAATATTAGGTTAACCGGTTCCGACTAGCGACGTGTCGTTATGTTTTGTATTTATTTTGATATAAATATTAATTGTAATCTTGCAAAAATTCTTTGTTACTTAACGGACTTAGCCTCACCAAGGACTGTAATGTTTTAAACAGTTTATATTTCTTATTTTAAATCATAATAATCTTTTCAAACTCTTCAAGCGACAACCAGCACTAATCTAATTTTATTAATATTCTATATTATTCTGTGCTCTTTTATGCTATCTGCCTGTATGTCTATCTACCTTTCCGCCTTTTTCTTTCTCTCGATTGCCTCGCTTCGATTAATAACTGGCTTCTTAAATGCATAGTTTTTACTCTCCGCGGCTAGCATCGAAGGCGGGAAGGCAATCGAGAGGCGAGGCTGTGTCTGTGACTGACGCACTGGACGTGTGCGTTATAGGATTCACCCGTACGGGTATTCGACTTCTGCCCTGCGCTGCCGGAACACCGGCCTTCACCGAAGCTGCCTGTTCCACTGCGTCACGCCCCGTCGCACCTTGTCTTTCGCTGCATCAAGCCATACTATCTTCTACGGCGTGCATACTGCAACTCCACGGAAAGCTAAGGTTAACAGAACCATCGTAACGAAGACCACGACCTTACCCACGACCCCTAATCACGTATTTTAATAAATCCTTGACGGTATTTTCCTATTTTTATTTTTCTCTTGTAAAATACCGGCTCTTCTTGCTCCAAGGGCACTAACCTCTGCGACAATGCAGCGCCGGAAGATACCTGATGAAGAGAAACACATGTCACAGAGACAACCAGAGTGTCCAAGGCAGCAACGGCATGCATTTTGCAGGCAGGCGGTTTGGGACGACTTTTACATTATTGAATATTGCTTACTCAATGAATAACTCATCAGATCTCTTGAATAATTGCATGATGCAGTTTCTCGGGTTAGATTCGGCAAACCACGCGGTAAAAACGCAGAAAACAGGACTTTTGTTACCAGTAAATTAAAATGAATAGCTTGCTGATACCAAGTGGTGCGAATGTAGAAGCTTAGGCAGGAGTGGCCTAAATAATCTTTTTTTTTTTATAATATATGGCAATAGTGTTGCTACTTTATGCCAGTATCAAAGTCTTCAGTTTAGAACCATTTGAAAATCTTAATTCTATGTTCCAGCTTCAGGAACTGTGCTGAAAAAATACTTGGGAAGGGTACCTAGACCCAATCAACCCAGTTTAAGTACCACCCGTAAAACGATAGTGATTTTTACAAGGTGTTCTTGATGAACTTATTCACGTCTTCCAAAAAGTACATAAACGTGTTATATTTGAGTTTTTTTATTACTGTATAATTTCACTAGCACTTATGTTACAAAATACTATCGAAATTGTCACATAAAACTAATTTTATACTGAATTGTAAAAATTTCAAGTAGACCAACAATGTCACTCGTCAAAAGCGCGGGAAGAAGTCCCTAAATTATCTTTGCCCCCGTCTTCTATGCCTTTATGTCATCACGATATATGGCAATATAATAGATAAAGATAAAAATAAAGAAGAAAATTCTTTATTATAGGCATTTAGACACGTCCTACATGTTTAAAATGATCAAATATTATTGTATTTTATTAATTTGTCATAGTTTAATTATGCTGTAAAAACCATACCAATATATAAAATAAAGTCTTTTTCACTTGACATTACAATAAATCTTTGTCATTATAACAGTACAATAATAATGTCGAGTGATAAAGTCATAATAATAAATGTGCTGTATCATTTCCAGACATCTTTGTCACTTCGATATTCAAAGATTCTATAATAAGCCCTTTTATAGAGAGTATTTTTGATGTGCCTTTTGAAGACATTATCAGGAAAGGACAGAACTGTTTCAGGCAATTTATCATAGAATCGAATACAATTTACAACAAAATATTTGCCAGTCTTAGCAAGCCGATGTACCGGCAACGCAACTTATTTCTGCTTCCAATAGTTTCACTGAATTTTGAAAATATCTTCATATTTTTACGAAGATTTTCATAAATCTACTGAGGTAACGATGAGGGTATTTATTTCTTTGAAGAGTTCCCTGAGTGATTCCCTGGATTATTATATTATTATATTATATTATTCCCTATTATAAATAAAGCATACATCTCTCTTTTGTAAAACGAAATTGTTTCTATATCAGCCGCTTTTCTCAACAGCAGTATACCATATGACATAATGCTGTGAAAGTAACTGAAATAAACTAAACGCACAGTAGCCACGTTCTTCAATTGTTACTCAAGAGTGCACACACGCTTACTATAAGTGCTTCAAAATTAAATGAGAAAACTCAAGCTTGCTCATAAAACGAAGCTAAGCACTAAGAAACAGTTAAGTAAGTAAGTAAAATCCACTTCAATCTCGTTCCCTTCATTCACCAACGAATGTCACGGGCCTCTAAAATTTCCAATGGTACTCAATTTCACGGATGAAACGAGCTTTTTCTATAAACGAAACAGACTGATTGATTTTGTCTGTACATCGCAGATAAGACGGCGCTTTGAGGGTACATTGACGGAATTATTATGTACAATACATGACAATTAAAATGGCATGCAACTACATCAAGACGCAGGGAGTGGTAATAGCGGAGTAGATAAAGAACCGATCTTTTAACCAACTGGTGGGTTTGAATCCTGGTGTGGGGTTCAATCCTGATGCGTTTTCGGTAATACATACTTATAATTATCACTTCCTCGGTGGTGACAGACATCGTGACGTGATCCGCTAGTCAAAGAAATTATATTTCAAATGACGTTCGTTTCGCCTTTGGTTTGTGGAGATCTGACTGCAGTTGCTCCATGTCAAATCAGTATCTTCGCCCAATTAAAAGGTTTACAGGCAATTAGATCTACACTACTTTGTGTGCTTCCGCTCCCGAATTCGGGTACTTTAGATTAAATTGCCTGTAAATTAGAATATCTCAAAGTAACACCTGATCTATTAACTATTTAAAAAAGGATTAGGTTAGCAGACCCCGAAATCCCTAATAGATTAGGAAACGGGACGACGCCAGAAGGAAGGAGGAGCAACATCAAGAAGAGAGTTAATAAGTGTTGTTCAAATGCTGATATTATAGACTGGAAACGACCAAACATTATAAACTTTAAGATCATACACGCTACGATCGAAAAGTCAAAGTTCGTGATGAAACAGAAAAACAAAAAGGAAAATCTATAGACATTGCATTTACCCAAGTGCCACTTGGAACTTTTTTATCCAAAGTCAGGAAACATACATGCTGCATATATTTAAGTATCATTCACACTACGCCACTTCTGCTGTTAACACAGCAACTCCATAGGAGCATACTGGTAACCTCTATTAATACTACTACATCTTCATGCTCCATCTGCGGGGTAAGCAGAAAGAACTGAGAACCACATAACTTGGTCCTGGTAACCTGAATACAAAAACCGTCCAGGGAGTTTTTATCTAGCTGCGGTTTTCTGTGAAGTGGAGGTACTTACCTAGACGGGCTGTTTTGTGCGCCTTGCGGGCTGATTTATATTAATTCATCTAAATTCTACATAAAAGTACCAAATAAGTAAAACAACAAAAAAAGGTTTTAGCCGAAAGTGGCAAATATTTGTTTTAGTCCTTTCACTGTGCATTGATGTTCATTTAAATAGTTGAGTTAAGTGATGTAAATATTATTATATACATGTGATAAAGGAGGACTTTTAAAGGGCACTATTCGTCTGAAATTAAACGTCATAACTTTTAACGAGAAAGGGTGGCTTGCGGCTAGCTGACATAATTTACATAAAATGTTATGATGGTATTGTAGCATAACTACAGAGATAGTCGGCCACTTTCACTGACCGAAGATTAAACAAGCGAAACAGTATGAACTGCGAATAATTGCAACTAGTTAATACCCGTAAGCGCGTTCTTACAGTATAGTTATAATATTCACAATGAAGGTAGTGCCTAGGTTTCTAAGTAGTAACAAGATTCGTTAACAATTTTATAAGGTCAATAGGTACTAGTGTATGGCTTAACAATAAAGAAATAGTATGCTACTTATTATCCGACGAGAAAAAAAAATTTAGAGCCAAAAAATGCCAAGATCATAAACATAAGGATTCTCGATAGAACTATAAATAAATTTCTTTAATAGAATAAGCGACCATTGCGGCTCCAGTGTGCAAGAATCAATACCCAGCCGTCGGTGAGCAGTGCGATTTTAAAACGAGACTATTGGCATCATCTCGAACAACACAGAATACAATCCAATATACATAATCGGAAGAACACACAAAGAAAAGTAAAATCATTCCTTAAACTTTAGGGTTCAATGCCATGTGTGAGCTTTACGATCATCGATAATCATAGTTGGTATTTGCACCGAATTACAAGGACCTGGTATTCAAATGGTCCCGCCCAGAAATGGCTACAGTACGATCTGACTTGAGACTTGTATAACAAGAGTCTTCGTCTCGAGCTGAAATACTATTTCGCTATATTCAGTAGGACAGACTAAGATCCTTGGACGCCAGATTGATGTTCTCCTAAAGAGAAAAAGGACGTCAAAGTAAAGATAATATTGTCACAGTCGATATTCAAGAACAGCAACTTTCCAAATGACAAGAAATTCATATGACAGAAAAGAAATTGTAGGTAAAATACCAGTAGGCATACTAACGTGCTGGTATTCGGATACAATACTATTACTATACCTACTCTGCTAAAAGCGTAGTTGATGAGTCCAAACATTTCATTAGGTTAGGCCGGAATATATTATAATTACCTGTGAAATTGAATTAAAAAATTTTAAACGGAAGTATCGCGTGATCTCTCACGGTCTCCGAATGTTTTTGAGTAGATCTCTGGGTTTGTGACTCAAAAACATTCGGACACCGTGAGCGATTTTTGTGTGAATCGGAACGTTTAGATATAATTAATCCATCCATGTCAGTAGATGTAATAATTGAATAACCAATGTAAGACATGTCACCCACATATGTCACCTTAGTCTTCCTGCGACCACCGACGCTGCAAAGCATTCGAAACGTCAGGTTCAACAAAATAAATAAAACACGCGATACTTCCGTTAAAAATTGTTTAATTCAATGTGTAACAATCGCGAAAACCTAAGACAATACTACCTGTGAAATGTTTTTCTGGGCGTATTCAATTGAGATAAGTGCTTTTTGAGAGTGTATTATTCGCGGGGACAACTTTATTGCCGGTGATTGTACATTGTAGATTTGGTTGCTTTGAGGGCAAATCGACGGCATTATTATGTAAATAGATTGTCCTTTAGGTCGGATTAGAATTTGAGCGCGTCTTTGGTGATTGTTGAAGTCGTGGCGTCATTCTGACGAAATATTAATTTTATATGATAGCAACTTTACCTAAAACAAGTTTTGATCAAATTCAATGAAGTCGTATACGCCTCTAAAACCTCCCCTTCTTAGCATTATCTCGTTTCCTAATACATTAGGATTTCTTGCCATGGCCAAGGCTAAATAAAACTGATCATTATTTGTAGTCTAAGGGGTTCAGATCTGGGCTAAACGAGGACCAGTCTTCAGCTCTTATAAAGTCCGGAACGTTGGTTTCGAGCCCGGCTTGGATAGTTCGTGTGACCAGGTGGAGAGTCCTACTGAAAAGTTCACGGTACGTTTTTAAAAAGTATATTGCTGAGCAGATTCACAACACGATCAAAGACAGTCTCATGATACACTTTGGCTGAAGACTTCACTGCTTTTTAACAAAAATGAAGCTTTGAGACTCCTTGATAAGACACACCCCACCAAACCTTTACAGGCGCAGGATGATGACCACGTTGTACCTTTCCGACCACTTGGGCAGCTTCTTTAGAACTGTGTGCATATACAGTCGTGAAAATGTTTTCATCAGTAAAGAGGATATTTCTGTGCCTTTCACCTGCGTATCGGGACAGAACGCGTTTTGATCGATGTGCTCTCTTCAACTGTAGGGATTGATTTAGGTCATGTCGATATACACGACGAAAAGTGTCGAGCTTCAGGTCTTGTTTTATTATACGCGACAGAGTCCTAGCGGGAAACTTCATTTCTCGCGATAAGATTTTTTGTTTCCTAATGGGCGAGTTCTAGCTTTAACAGTATTTACAGCCTTTGTAGTTCTAACAAAACGCCGCGGTCTTTTATGGTCTTCAACAGAGGAAGTGTTGTATATCGGTCGATAGTACGATATACAAACATACGGCTGATACCAAGCTTTTGAAGTGTCTTGAATATGACCGGCGGCTTGTGCAAGGCAATCACTGTAATCATATTTTCTTTAACACCTCGTTCCATATTGTAATTTGATAATAAACACGAACAAAATACGTAAAATGGCAGGAAATAGAAAGAAGTTTTTAACATAATAAACAAGTTCCAAATTCAAATTACTTAAAGAGTTGAAAAAAGAACAGTTTCTAAGTAACAGTATTTATGGCCAGACTAGTTATATAAATATATTTCATATATACTGATATATGTTGTGCATTCATAAATAAGTATTACAATAACTACCCTGAACATAGTCACGAACGAAATTTGACAGACATTTACCAACCAACTTCGTGGTGTTTATTTTAGATGTTGGTGTCGTAAAAACTCTTTCTCCTCATTTTTCCCTAACGCGCCAAAGGAAGTGTAACTTCGAAATATTATTATATCAATCGTAATTATTTTTTATACTACGTCGGGAGGCATACAAGCACACGGCCCATCTGAAGTGGGTACCATAGCCTATTAACGCTTGAGATATATTAAGTATCACTCGCGCGACGCCGCCTCTGCTGCTTACACAGCAACTTCTTGGGTAATTACTGGTGACCTCACTCACACGCAGGAACACAACAACCCTCTAGGGAGTTGTTATTTGGCCGCGGTTATCTGTGAGGTGGAGGTACTTCCCCAGACGGGGTGCTTTGATGCGCCCTCCCTTTTAAATCGTAATGATAGCATTTCTCTAAAATTATGTAAATTTGTGTAGTGTACTTTAGTTAGCTAATATATATTTGTTGCTGCCGCTGGAGATCACAGTCTATTAAGAGGACTTGTCTTTTGTATTGTCTAGACACAAAGAATTCGAAGGCTATTCTCTGCGTCCACAAATTGATGTCAGCTTCATCGGACCGTATTCACTGCATCCGGTATGTTCTATTAACACAAAGCGACTATATATATTACACAAACCAAAGGAGAATAAGATTAAATAAGATGTATTAATAAGATGAGATGTATTTGGGGTGTAATTGGCTCAATGTCACCTTTAGAGCCATAGCCAAATTCATCTGCACGTGGTGCACCCTTATCAACAGACGAGGCTCTGGCGAAAGAGAGGTGGGGACGGTGTTAGCCCGACAGGGAAAGTACTTACGCCTCACAGAAGACGGCAGCCAAATCCCTGGAGGGTTGTTAAGTTCCTGCGAGTGCGTGAGGTTACCAGAAGATCAGAAGATGAGGAGTGGCTGTGTTGACAGCGTGGGTGGCAACGCACTAGCGACATTCTTTTTGTTGCTTTCATGGGCCACGGGTAAGCACTTTATATCAGGCGGACCGTATATTTGTGTGCTATCCGTCGTAGTATAATTTATATATATATATACAATCGCCCAGCTTAGTCTAGGCTTGGTGGCGCAGTGGTTAATAACACTACTTTGACATTAACGCTCGTGCATTCGATTCCCGTATAGAACAAACATTTGCGTGAACATGTCTGTTTGTATTGCTCTGGGTGCTTTTATGAGAGGTAAGGCGGATCATAGTAGCACGTTCAGGGAAGTACCTCTACCTCACAGAAAACCGCAGCTAAGTAACAACTTCTTGGAGGCTTATTGTGTTCCTGAGAGTGAGTGAAGCCCTAAGGAGTAATGTTAGCAGCAGAGGCATCATCGTGGCAGGCTACTGTAGCCACTTTACACCGAGTGGGCCGTATGCTTGTATAGGTACATAAAAATACACTGCAACCGCAGTAGTCGAACAATCTTCCAAAGAAGTCTTCTACTGAGAACTTTTAACTCTCTTCCCTATGGACTACAGCATGAGGTCCTTTAAAAAGGCATTAACAGATTTTTATGAGGTCGGCAACGCGAGAGTGACTTCTTCATCTTCTTGATGTCCCCTTATAAATAAAATATATAAAGAGCGACTGCCGACAGACCTGCGGAACCCAGAAGGAAAACCAGATCATTCTTAAGTAAGGTCACGCGTCAATTGAAATGAACGTGCGGAGTTTCGTCACGATGGTTTCCTTCACCACCGACCAAGTGATAATTACAAATATGTACATGTTATCCAAAAACATGAATTTAGTGGTACATGCCAGGATTCGAACCGGCTATCATGTCTTTATCCACTAGGCTATCACTGCTTTGATACGCACTAACTTTAATAGTGACTACCTATAGGCTAGTGTAACTGCTTACCATCAGGCAGGCCGAATGCTTGTTTTTCACCTTAGTGGTATTAAAAATGTAAAAATTAAAAAGTAATAAGCGATCCTCGGACAACATTTTTTTTATATACAAGGAGGGTCGTATGCTTGTATGTCTGTCGACGTTGTGTTATAAAGAAAAACTTATTTGTGGTTATAGCAGCCATAGTAATACATATACTGTGAAAAAATCATGTCTTTACTTGTTACAGTTATAAAGTTCCGTGACAGACGGACAGACAGCGGAGCCTTTAACTTTAAGTAACAGAGCTCCGTAGGTACCTTTAGGCACGAAACCCTAAAATCTTAAGAGAGGTAGGGCGCATCAAAGCAGCCAGTCTGGGGCACTACCTCCACCCCACAGAAAACCGCAGCCGAATATGAACTCCCTATACTGTTGTTATATTCCTGAGTGAGCGAGCTCACCAGTAAGCTCCTAAACAGTTGCTGCGTTAGCAGCAGAGGTGGCATCTTACGAGTGTTACTTAATGTATTGCGTTTATAGGCGACGGTAACCGCTTCACATCAGGTGGGCTGTATGCTTGTATGGCTCCAGACGTTATATATAAAAAAAATCGGCCAAGTGCGAGTCGGACTCGCGCACGAAGGGTTCCATACCATTATCTATAAAAACGGCAAAAAAATCACGTTTGTTGTATGGGAGCCCCCTTAAATATTTATTTTATTTTATTTTTTAGTATTTGTTGTTATAGCGGCAATAGAAATACATCATCTGTGAAAATTTCAACTGTCTAACTATCACGTTTCAAGAGATATAGCCTGGTGACAGACGGACGGACGGACGGACGGACGGATGGACGGACAGCGGAGCCTCAGTAATAGGGTTCCGTTTTACCCTTTGGGTACAGAACCCTAAAAATGAGCAAAAAAATCACGTTTGTTGTATGGGAGCCCCCTTAAATATTTATTTGTTGATATAGCGGCAACAGAAATACATCATCTGTGAAAATTTCAACTGTCTAACTATCACGGTTCAAGAGATACAGCCTGGTGACAGACGGACGGACGGACAGCAGAGCCTCAGTAATAGGGTTCCGTTTTACCCTTTGGGTACGGAACCCTAAAAATCAACGCTTTCTCAACGATCGATTCTCTTTTAAGTACCCGTCAGTATAAAGTCAAGTTTCGAGAGAGAGCACGCCACTTCAGTACCCGCATTGCCCAACTCCGCGGAACACAATGGCAACACTTTCACTCGATGTCGGGTTCAATGATCCTGGCCGGCTGGGTGACCGCATCCACGCTGACAATTTGAACTAGAGATTATGCAATTTATTGTTTGTTTTCATACGCAAGGGCATATTTACAGGAACACTTCCTATATGAAATCTATATGTTTGTCTGTCCGTGCGTCTTTTTCGAATTTTGACTTCAGATTCGGATTCAGCATAAAAAAGTAGAATAGGAATGTTCAGGAACACCGTTCCTATCTCTTAAGGAACATGGACAAAATGGCCGACAAATAAAAATAAAAAAATTGAATGGTTATATAATTGAAAGTCGTCTGCGTGGGTACGTCTGTCTCACCTATTTCTACCACCAAGCAGCTATATTTATATAGCTGTGTTCCAGTTTGAAGGGTGAGATATGGCAGAGAAATTACTGGGTACAGGGTTACAGCCTTAGGTGACAAGATTGGCAGCGCGAGAGGAACATCCCCGTGGTATTACGAGCGTCAATAGACTGTTTACCATCTAATGCGGCGGTTTGCCAATCTTGTTGTATATAAAAAAAGTTAAAGCATCTAAGAATTTGTTACGTTAGTGAGGACTGTGACGCATCGCGCGCGGCGGGTCTGAGAGCGCCGCCATTTTGAGATCATTAAGTTGCATCCTTTAATATACTTTTTAAGTATAACTTATTTCCTTTTACCCGTTACGAAGACGCATTCACGTAAAGCTCACTGTCGTGTCCACGATACAGTCATACCCCGTTTTTTGTATAGAACATCGGGAGACATACAAGCATACAGCCTGCCTGATGTAAAGCGGTTACTGTAGCCGTAGAAATCCAACCGTTATTCTCTATAATTATATTAGTCGTGAAGGAAATAACGTATGGAGAATCAATGAGATCGATATTGTGTAGTTACTCAATTCACCATTACGTCTCTTATTGGCCGGTTAACATCGCGTCACTGAGCATGCTTATTGGTTAAAATATTCTCCCATTGGTCGGGAGTTTCTTTCTTTTTTTTATACTACGTCGGGAGTCATATAAGCATACGGCCCGTATATAAAGCGGTTATCGTAGTCTATGAACGCTTGTAATACATTAAGTAGGTACCACTCGCGCGATGTCATCTCTGCTGCTGACACAGGAACTCTTTAGGGTATTGGTGACCTCACTCACACGTAGGAACACAGCGACACAATAGAGAGTTGCTATTTGGCCGCGGTTTTCTGTGAGGCGGAGGTACTTCCACCGTTTCGACCCCTTAGAGACCACTTCACGACTTTTTTGAAGAACTTCATGTTGTCTACCTCCTCATGCTTAATGTATGACCTCTCATTCGTCAGATCTTCGCCAATAAACCTGTGGTATGCCTGGTATAATTAGTTGCCAAATATCAATGGAGAACCGATGAGACTAGTTTTCATAGTAACTTAACTCGCCGCCAAAGGGTCGGGGAGAAAAATAGAACGAGCAACTCTTATTGGCTAGTTCACGGATCGACATCGCGTTACTTTTTTTTTTATATATACTACGCCGGGAGACATACAAGCATACGGCTCACCTGATGTAAAGCGGGTACCGTAGCATATTAACGCTTGCGATATATTATCACCCGGCGATGCCTCCTCTGCTGCTTACACAGCAACTCCTTGGGAGCTTACTGGTGACCTCACTCGCACGCAGGAACACAACAACCCTCTAGGAAGTTGTTACTTGGCTGCGGTTTTCTGTAAGGTGGAGGTACTTCCCCAGACGGGCTGCATTGATGCGCTCTACCTCTCTTAAAACATCCAGACCAAGACAAACAGACATGTTCATGCACACAAATGTATGCCTTGTATGGGAACCGAACCCACGAGCGTTGGTGTCAAAATCGCGTCATTCACGACTGAGCCACCGAGCTCGACAGTTATCGGTTTATTGGTCAAAATATCCTACCAGTGATCAGTAGAATCGCTGTGTTATTTAGTCGCTGAAACACTACGTTTTTGTGAGTGATGGGTGCCGTTATGCGCCCTCAAGTAGTTTAATGGTTTGTTTGTTACTTATTACCGCGGTAAAATATCTCACTGCCACGGAAAAGACGTATTAATTTCCATAGCCGCGAAGCCACGAAGCCAAAGGTATCGGCTAATTGATAATGAATTGAATTTTTTCTTTCCTTTTAATGTATAATCTAATTACGAGGCTATAAATTTCAGTCTTTAAGAACCGTAAATCAATATGATATATATATATAGACTAGCGACCGGCGCCGGCTTCGCACGGGTGATTCGATCGCTACCAAACTGCACAGGAACCCCCGCTAAGCTAATATAAAGATTCCCTGAAAATTTCATCAAAATCGGTCCAGCCATTTTCGAGCCCATAGAGGACATACAGACAAACATTCATTTTTATATACTAGATAGTTTGGTCATTTAGAAAGAATGAATGACAAAAGAGTTACGAAAGAAGTGTATCAAGCAAGAGTGAATGGTGACGTCGGGAGGGGCCGCCCTAGACGCACACATATGGATCAAATTGGTGATGTGTTGAAAAAGGGCCAAATCAAAAGTACCCATAACCGAAGAGCATGCATGAAGAGGTTGATGAGTGTGGAAGAAGCGAGAGCGGTATGTTTGGATCGGTGCAGCTGGCGTTCTATAGTCTCTGCCTACCCCAATGGGAGACAGGCGTGATGATATGTATGTATATTATTTAATGATTTATATAGAATCTTTTCTTTGCATGCTCTGTTTAGTCTATGACAATTTGTCAAAAGTATTGATTTGTAATTCAAAATTTTAAAATATTACATTTTAGTGTCGGAAAACAGAAAACAAGTCAGTCTGGAGGAAGCTCTCGAGAAGTAGAGATTCAGTGCACCACGTCTGAGACCACCAGCCTCCTGCTGAGGGCTACGTGGTGAACCCTCGGGATATTACTACCTTTTCCAAACTCGATAATTTCCGGACATCTAACTAATCTAAAAATTATAATACCTGCAGCAATTACAATTACCAACAACTTCTACGTCTGGATCTGCGTGCTGGCTAGCACGCTAACCTGCCGTCTACAGTCGTCGACCACTATAGCCGGCGGCCACTTAATACACCCACTAGTGATTCTATCAGTGATATACCGGTTAGACAAATTAAAGCGCAAGTTCTTAAAGACCTTATTTAGCCGAACTTAAAGTGAACCCTTTTTTTTATATTTATTATATTTTGTAAAATAGACCTATTAAATTAGTATCGCTTTACTTTAATACTTCCTTTTCTTCAACTAGTAACATAACAATATGTATAGTTTCAGGGCGCATTTATCTACGGTATGAACACAGTTTCTTTATTTAACGAAGGTATACATTAAATTCCGCCTTTACGTATATCATCGTAGTCTAGGAACCGTTGTGTTAAGTATCACTCGCGTGATGCCACCTATGTTGTTAACACATCCAAGTCGTCAGGAGTTTACTGGTGTCCCCACTTACGCAGGGACACAACAACCCCCCCGCGTAGTAGCGCGTATCATTCTAACCGATCACGCAGGTTAAGCAATGTCGACCGCAGCCTGTCCATGGATGGGGTTATCTATGTCGAGCTTCTCCGTTCTCGGAGGGCACGTTAAGCCGTCGATGGCGGCTGTTATCGATAGATGACAGTCGTTAACCTAAGTCAGTGGCCTTCGGGCGGCTTAAAAACACTGGCCTTCCCCAATCCGCAGTTGAGCAGCGTGGTGGAGCATTCTCTAAATCGTATCGCTGCAGTAGGACGAGTTTGAGTTGGCGTAGTAGTAAAATGAAATAAAAAGTATGATTTCAAGCTGATAACGGCTTCGATTACAGATTGCCAGTGTAAAACGTGTCTCTTAAAGAAAACCGCAGCAATATTGCATTCAATGAAGGGCTGTTGTGTTCCTAAGAGTGAGTAAACATCAAACAGGAAGCTGGAATAACTTTCAACGGTGGACTGCTGTGTTCCTGCGAGTGAGTAAATATCATACATCGAGCTGGTTATAAATTTCAATGGAGGGCTGTTATGTTCCTGCGAGTGAGTAAACATCAAACAGAGACCTGGTATAACTTTCAATGGAGGGCTGTTGCGTTCCTGCGAGTGAGTAAACATCAAAAAGCTAGCTAGCGAGTTACTTAATTAGGCGCGAGGTTGGTAGCGCGCGAGTGATACTTGTGTTACACGAATTCATTGGGTATGGTAACCGTAGAGACTTAAATTCTAGTCTACATATCGATTATATATTATTCTATATCACTCGTTAGGTACTACCTTTCATATGCTACGGCAATTACGAGTATATTACTACCTTTCCACTAGTTACCACTTTCATCAGGCGAGTTGTATGCTTGTATGCCTATCGAAACACAATGTTGCATATGGCATAGATTGGTTAACTTCATAAATAACGTACAGTTTTCAAAGACAATGAGTAATTGAAAACGCTATGGATAGAGTGGCGTAGGTACAGTCGGAAACAAACGGGGTTATTTTGTGCAACTAATTAAAATTTTGCCAAACGACTGGTTTGACGTTGATGTACAGCCAAGCTCATTATCTTACTATGCACCCCTAACACATAAGCTAAAAAATTGACAATCGGATATTCGATTGTAAAATGTTAAACTTTAGTTAATATTAATCATTGTTACAAACGTCATTAAAAAATCGGCCAAGTGCGAGTCGGACTCGCGCACGGAGGGATCCGTACCATTATCTATAAAATAGGCAAAAAAATCATGTTTATTATATGGGAGCCCCCCTTAAATATTTGTTTTATTATAATTTAATTATTTACTCTTAAAGTGAATATATAACTAAATATTCTTTGAATATTTCAAGCGTCTATCTGTTGCCGTTATCAATATCGAGCAAAAAAATCACGTTTGTTGTATGGGAGCCCCCTTAAATATTTATTTTATTCTATTTTTTAGTATTCGTTGTTATAGCGGCAACAGAAATACATCATCTGTGAAAATTGCAACTGTCTAACTATCACCGATCATGAAATACAGCCTGGTGACAGACGGACCGACGGTCGACGGACGGACGGACAGCGGAGTCTCAGTAATAGGGTTCCGTTTTACCCTTGGGTACGGAACCCTAAAAAGGCGAAGATTATAAAAAAATGAGAAAAATATAGTAATGTTAGATACTTACTAACTTGCTAAGTTACCGAGAGCTCGGTGGCGTCGTTGCGCGTGTCATTCTAAACAAACACGCAGGTTAAGCAACGTCGACCGCAGACTGTCTATGAATGGGATTATCTATCTCGGGTTTCTCCGTGCTTCGGAGGGCATGTTAAGCCGTCGGTCTCGGCCGCTGTCGATAGATGACAGTCGTTAAGCTAAGTCAGTGGCCCAAGGCGGCTTGAAAACACTGGCCTCCGCCAATCCGCATTTAAGGAGCGTGGTGTATGCCTTAAACCCCTTCGGTTGAAGGGAGCACCGTATCCCTGCAGTGGGATGAGTAAGGGCTGATGTGGTGGTGGTAGATAGTTACTTCTCTAAGTGTCCTGGATGACGTGGATCGAAGGGCAAAGTAAAGAATTAGAGTTATGAAATTTAATTTGCTGCATAATATATCTACAACATACAGAAAATACATCTTTTACTATATGCACTAATCACATATTATGCAGCAACAATTTTTAACGGGCTCGGTGACGTAGTGTGTGCATGAACATGTCTGTTTGTATTGGTCTGGGTGTTTTTAAGAGAGGTAGGGCGTATCAAAGCAGCGTTTCTGGGAGAGTAACACCACCTCACAGAAAACCGCAGCCAAATAACAACTTCACAGCGAGTTGTTGTGTTCCTGCGTATGAGTGAGGTCACAAGTAAACTAATGAAGTCGCTGTGTTAGCAGCAGAGGTGCTGTCGTGCGAGTGATACTTAATATCTTACAAGTGTTTATGGGCTACGGTAACCGCTTTACATTGGGTGAGTCGTATGCTTGTATGCCTCCCTACGTTGTATAAAAAAAATGTTAAAAGGCCGACAATATTAAGACCAAGTAACTGCAAAAGAAAGTTGGGTATGGCAGAGAGAGCATGAAATTAGAATAGATGCCGTCGAGATGCGAGCATTACGCAAAATTTGCATCGTAACGTTTACTGATCGCGTTCGCTGTCACGTAAGAAAGACAATTGGCCTGAAAGAGAGTGTCGATGTTAAGATAAGAAAAGACATGTTCTGTTGTACATGTAGAAAGAATGCAGGATGAAAGAATTACGAAACAGATATACGATGCGAAAGAGGAAGGTTGTAGCAGCTCGGGAAGACCAAGACTTACCCACCAAGATCAAATTGATCGCTTTATCAAAAGGTAATATCAGAAGCTTAGGAACCGGCGAGCGTGCATTAAAAGCACTTAAATTAAAGAAATGATTGAGGTTTGTAAGGACCGCATCTTATTGTGCGCGGTTCTCTCTGCCTACCCCGCAAGGGATCTGGTGTGAAGCCGACGAGGAAGAAAGCTGACGATCTTTATTCCTCCAGACTTTCAATGTGGTTAAGAACACGACAGTTGAAATCTGTCTTTAGCAGACCAAAAAGTAACTTTTGGTCTGCTAAAGACAGATTTCAAAAAACAAGGGTTTTGAAGACCAATTCGTCATACACTTAAACAAAATCTTCTACCAAATTTCAACATTGCAGGAACTGTACGTTTTATTATCATTATCAGTTGATGAGATTTGCCTTATAGAAAACTCTATATAACACAATTATTATTGAAAATTCAAAAAACTGCGACAAATAGTTTTGGCAATCCTTTCTTGATGTTAGCCTAACAACACCTAAACAATTCTGAAGATACTAATATAGGTGAAAATTTGAGGGTGCAAGGTCAGGGGTATATGGTGGACGCATTGACACTTCCCAACCAAGCTCTCTCAATATTTGCTGAGTGGCTAAAGTTGTGTGTGGCCTGGCGTTATCATGATGATAAACCACACCTATACCATTTCTCTATTTCTTAGATAGGGTAGTAGAGATCTGAATCAATGGTTTTGCCCGGCAGTAAAAACTTGTGAACGATGCTCTTCCAATCTCATACACATAGCGTCATATCATTGTGAGTTAATCCGAGTTTCACTAAAGTTCGCGGAGCTAGACTTGACACTTCTTTGACCATTACTTTTTTCGCACATTCTTATCGTAGGTAATGCATTTTTCATCACTAGTGATTTCATCTCTCGTAAAGTAAAAATAAATCTACTCCAAGAACTAAAAGCTATATAGATTAATAGTATAATTACTGTAAAAGTGTTTTGAAAGCTTTATCGGCAATAAAACCTATAATTATCCATACTCAATAAGGTACACCCGTGCTTTCGATGTAGAGAAAGTACAATAAAGGTCGAACCATACCTAAGCGGCAGAGGAGAATGTATCCTTTATAGATATTGTAATTTTAATATGTAATGTGAAATAATGTATAACATGGAAAATGTAGAATGAGTACCTACTCTGGCAGTCCTCCTAACCAGCAGAGTATCCTACTTGACAAGTCTGGTCGGGAAAACTCAATAGAATCCCTTCTACATTTATTAGCCGAGTAGTATACTCTGCTGGTAAAGAGGACTGCACCAGTAGTCATTCAACATTCATTGATTGACACAATACCTGGGGCAGTATGGTAATTGTTTGATAAAAAACGTAATATTTTTGACTACTTAATCATTATCACTTAATTATAACGTAATTAGCAATTAACACTCGCCCATCGAGACATTTTACTACGTAGGCAATTATCTCCTGAATAAACATTTTGACGTGAAACATCTTCGTTTCGACGAAAACGACAATATCGGTTTTAAATTTGGAACTATAATGTCTACCTAATTTATATTATTATTTAAAGGAAAGAAGCCGTTACGTAATGCATGTGTCGCTGGCGTAAATAGCGCTGTATTCGCAACAGAACGAAACTTTTAGAAACTAAATTTGCCATCACGCGCTGGGTACATATATATATATATATATATATATATATATATATATATATATATATATATAGCGATTTTTCAACATTGTATTGAACGTCAACCTATACCCCTGGGGCGAACGTGTCAGATGAAGCCATAATCGCCTTCCCGGTTAATGACAACCCCTAGGTAGAATTTAATCAATAAAATTCTGACATCAGCCGTAAGGCCGACCCCAACGGTACTTTTTAAGAGTTACCTACCAATTCTGGAAGGTGTCCCTCAGAAGAATGATTAATTTCTAGTAGCTTAGTCTTTATTCTGTAGTTCATCTTTTACGTTAGGCGTAAAAAACAGTGCATTGATCAATTCGGGCGGGAGTGATTGCGTTTGATCGAATCACCGCGTTTTCTAGTAAATTTAACATATGCCTACATCTCATGCTTCTGCCATTGAAAATTATAAAGTTAAAAAAAAACGGTATGACTAGCTCGGTGGTGCAGCGATTAATAACGACTTTGTCACCGACGCTCGTGGGTTCAATTCCCACACATTACAAACATTGGTGGGGATGAACATGTCTGTTTGTCTTGATCTGGGTGTTTTTAAGAGAGGTAGAGCGCATCAAACCACCCCGTCTGGGGAAGTGCCTCCACCTCACAGAAAAACGCAGCCAAATAACAACTCTCTGGAGGGTTGTTGTGTTCCTGCGTATTAGTGAGGTCACCAGTAAGCTCCGACGGATTTGCAGTGCTAACGGCAGAGGTGGCATCGCGCGAGTGATACTTGATATATTACAAGCGTATATAGGCTACGTTAACCGCTCTACATCAGGTGGGCCGTATGCCTGTATGCTTCCCGAGTTTGTATAAAAAGAAATACATTATAATAGTTAAGTAACACGTTTTGCCTTCTGACCTACAAATTACAGACTAGTATTATCATCAAAATAATATGTAGTACCTAATTATAACAGTACGAATTATACGCATAATTGAGTTACAATATCAAAATTTGTAACTAAACTTTAAAAAACCGCATTATGTACAATAACAAAGAAAATTCCTTCGTAAAATTGTATTTCTCGAAATGAGGAGCGCAATCTCGTTAGTCTATTTCATTGTCGCGAATAGCGAAGTTTGAATCGGGAGTTTGTTGAATAGCGGATTTTAACCTAGTTGTAAATAGTCGTTCTTTCATTTGCTTACGTTACTTCATTTGCTAAGTGCCAGATATAGATCAATATTGCAATATATTGAGGATTCTTCACCTTTCGATGGAAAGTCCTTCCTGTTTTTGTGATACCATTCTAAAATGGTAAAAAACCTGATGTTCATCTGTCACAGTGGCATACATCAGCACCTACCAATGTTTTGGAAATTAGGAACTTTTAAATATTGCTAAATTATGAAAGAATAAAAAAAATGAAGAAGGGGATTGAAATTGCGGCCAGTAGTTGAAAATGGAGAATCATATGAAAGGGCTCTTCTTGCACATACCAAAACAGATTCATATTTTTTATGATGTAATTTTCGATTTTAATTAATTTTAATTTAATTTTCGCCAAGACTTACCTACCATGACCAAATTGGTCATGTTCTATCAGAAGGTGATGTCAGGAGCCCTAGAAACCGGCGTGCGTGCATGAGAAGAGCAATGAATGTTAAAGAAGCGAGTGAGATATGTAAGGATCGAGTCACGTGGCGCTCGGTTCTCTCTGTCTACCCCGCAAGGGATTTGGCGTGAAGTTATAGATAGATAATTTTCGATTGATGATGGAAAAAGCAAAAAAAAAATATCATATCGAAAATCAGGTTATAAAAATCTAGGCAAATTTACTATGCAGACTCGGTTCGCTACTTATACCTAAGGGTTTCACAAAGCTACTGATTTTGACACGGAGCGACTGTCGTCAGACCTCTACAATCCAGAAGGATAACCCGATCTTCATTAGGTTAAATCACAGATTACAATTAAATATCGTAGACGTACGGGTTTTCTCACGATACTTTCTTTCACTGTTAAGCATAATTACAAATATGTATATAAATCTGAAAACACGAATTTAGTGACACATGCCCACACCACGATTCGAACCAGGGACCAGTTGATTAATAGGTATGTTCTTTATCTACTAGGCTGTCACCGCTGTACGTTATGTTTCCGGTATAGCGAAGATTAACTGCAGCGACCACCAAGGTGGCAGTGAATATTTTTGAAATTCCAAGGGTAAAAAACTACGATCTCCTTGGAAGTGTCAATAAATTTATAGGTCTTAATAAAGATATATAAAGATTAAATATTTGAATTTCTCTCTTAACAAATGTGTAAAAAAAGACAGTGATATAATACAAAAGTCGTTAAAGGAACACAACAATCCTCGCAAGAGCCGTCCTGAGGATTTATTCTTGTTGAAGTGTTCTGTGTGGTGAAAGTACATCACCAGTCAGACTGTTCCTAATTAAATATTGTTTTGTACTAGCTCTCCATACACTATTGAAGTAGGTTAGAGCTCAAAAAATATTCAAATTTAATAACTTACATCCGTTTAATGTAATTTAGAAGTAACTTAGTATAAATATTAATTTAAAAATGTTGTTCACTTAAGTGAGCAAAAAACTTAAAAAGAACTTGCTGGCTTTGGCTTTACATTTAATAACGCCTACAAAACTTACAGCGCTTCGTCAAATTTAGACCCAATTTAGTCACATAAACAATATCTTTAGGCTATCACCAGTGATCGGATAATCGGGCGCTAATATACCTAAACTTCATTTTTATTCCCACAAAAGAATAATACGGACATGCCTTTCAGAACCCCGGATCCCGGAGTCGTTTGAAAAACTGAGATAGCTGAAAATGTTACCTGCATACAAAATATAGTTAGAACTCGTTGTGAAAATGATATATTTTCATTGAAGAATGCTTACATACCCTCTCGTACTTTCAAGACGGCTGTTCCTTGTTAAACTCTTATTGTATTTTTTTTTTAGATTTAAAAAGCCGATTCTAATGAAACTTTTAATTTACAATAAAAGCTTTAGGACAAATGGTTTCGTAACAGGCCAGCAACCTAAACTACTTATGGAATTGAAACAATTGTAATTTTATGTGTAGCACCATTTATTTTCGTACAAAAGCAAATTATAATTATAAAATCTTTCACAAAAAATATGAATGAGAACTTTTTTAGTAGTAACCACTGCTATATTTTCATTATGTTACTTATATTTGTTTTTACTAAATTGTTCAATCCCGGGTATCCCGGATTACTTATTAATCCAGGAAGGAATATCCATATTATTATTTCAAGGAAAGAAGTTTAGGTATATAAGCGCCCGATTATCCGATCACTGGCTATCACTTACGTTTTAAACTTAGAACATTCATTAATTACGTTAAAAATGGAATCCAAATCAAAAACATATCAAACATTAGTACAATTACAAAATGTCTTCAAATCTCCAAATTGAGGTCAATTACAACTAGACTACCTGGAGTATTATTGTGATCCTCATCCACTCGATCCTGACACTCTTAAGGTACGAGTACATTAAAAGCTAAAACCCCACAGGGGCGGGAAAAGCGGCATCGATTCGAGATTGGATTTTTTGTAACAATCATGTTTGTATGCAACGTGTCACACAAAAAGCGATCGCACCTCACCGGATAGCGGCTGTTTTTAGTGTTCTGTGCCTGAAAAGGTCTTTTGTTGTCGGTCTGTCTATCGTCCGTCGGTCAAGACCCTTTTTCCCAGGGATGGGTGGAGCTATCAAGCTGAAATTAAAATCAAATACTTATGCCTGCAATCCCTTCAAGCAGTGAAAAATCAAACTTCTTAGTCAACGCAATCAAAAGATAAGGCTGGTTTATGCCTCGTTTATGCGCATATTTTGATACTCAAAGGAATCAAAACCTATAGGGTACTTCCCATTGATCTAGGATCACGAAATTTGGTAAGAAACAATGTTAAGTAGAACAGGAAAATAAAACCGAAAACCGTAGATTTGCAAAAAAAAATATGGCGAAAATAACTTGCCAATGAATGTTAAAGAAGCGAGTGAGTTGTGTTAGGATCGAGTCACGTGGCTCTCGGTTCTCTCTGCCTACCCTGCATGAGATTTGACGTGAAGATATAGACAGATAGATAATTTTTGAAATATTTTTTTACGGAACCCTTCGTGCGCGAGTGGGAATCGTAGTTGACGGCTTTTTTTGAGTAACAAATTGCATACAAACACAAAAATTACAAATAAATCTCGTCCCGGATCGTCCTCGCTTTCTCGCTTTTCCTGCGCCTGTGGGTTTTGGCTTCAGAAGTTACACGCTGTGGAAACGGTCATATGATAAGATATATCTAACCACTTCATCAATTTCCACCCCAACTGAACAAAAACATAAATAAAAATACTTTTTGTTCTCGACAGTACACACTGTCATCGCGGTCTGCTAGTAGTAATTACGGGTGAAAAAGCGCACCGCAATCGCTTTCAATTTAAACGATTTCACAATCCAACATTTCTCTACGCAGCTGTACCGCAGTGCATTAAAGCGATTAAAACGGGATAGGTTACCGGTTTATATGAATTCGCTCAGAACTTGTGTGTACATTGATCGATCTAGCTAGATAACGTTCATTCGCTAAAACGTGTGTCATCTCGGAAACTAATACGACTGACTATAATCATCATTTTTTTTATTCTACGTCGGGAGGCATACAAGCATACGACCCACCTGATGTAAAGCGGGTACCGTAGCCTATTAAACCTTGTAATATATTAAGTATCACTCGCGCGATGCTTTCTCTGATGCTTACACATTAACTCCTTGGGAGCATACTGGTGACCTCACACGCAGGAACACAACAACCCTCTAGGGAGTTGTTGTTTGGTTGCGGTTTTCTGTGGTACTTACCCAGACGGGCTGCTTTGATGCGCCCTATCTTTCTTAAAACATCCAGACCAAGACAAACAGACATATTCATGCACACAAATGTTTGCCTTGTGTGGGAATCGAACCCACGAGCGTTGGCGTCAGAGTCGCGACATTCACGACTGATCCACCGAGCTCGTCAAAAGCTCAAAGTTTCTGTATCAGGATGCAAACAGACAGCTCGCCTGATGTGTAATTACCTCCGCTATTCCCACTCGGGCTGATTTTTAGCGTCTTACCTCAAACATTCAATCAAATGTCGTAATTTTTAGGGTTCCGTACCCAAAGGGTAAAACGGAACCCTATTACTGAGGCTCCGCTGTCCGTCCGTCCGGACGGACGGACGGACGGACAGCGGAGCCGAGTCCGTCTGTCACCAGGCTGTACTCATGAACCGTGATAGTTAGACAGTTGAAATTTTCATAAATGATGTATTTATGTTGCCGCTATAACAACAAATACTAAAAAATAGAATAAAATAAATATTTAAGGGGGCTCCCATACAACAAACGTGATTTTTTTGCCGTTTTTAGAGATAATGGTACGGAACCCTTCGTGCGCGATTCCGACTCGCACTTGGCCGATTTTTTTTATAGCTTATAATGTTTTGTAAAATAGCCGACGGTAGGGATAGCCTTGTGGTTAAAGAAGCAGCCTATTAGCCGACTGGACTCCGAACCCCAGTGTGGGCATGTACCAATAAAGCCGTGCTTTCGGATATATGTAAATATTTGTAACTAGTTATCAATTGCTCGGTGGTGAAGAACAACATCGTGAGGAAACCCGCACGATGAAGAAATTATATTTCGAAACGTGGGACCTGATCAAAGAAAGGTCTAGTTTTCCCCTCTAGGTTGTGACGGTATGACAGCAGTCGCTCCATTTCAAAACAAGTATCTTCGCCAATTCCTAAGGCGGATCCCGCGGATTATGTAGCGGATCCCGCGAATCCTAATGGATTAGGAAATGCGATAGGAGAAGAAAATATTTTGTAAACTTGAATAGAGTATTTCTGCCTTTTTGAAACTAATTTGGCATCAAGTATATGGTATAAGCAAACAGACATATCTTTTGCCAGAACCTCGTTTTCTATCAGCAAAGTCTGAATATGAGTTTGGCTTTAACACTGAGCAGACAAGCCCCAGCCCTGCCTAGCGATGGCTGGTTTAGCACCAGAGCTGCCAGGGCAGCAGCGGTGGCGTGTGCAGCCGAGGCAGGGACGACCAGAGCAGCGTTGGCAGCGACGACATGCGTAACGGTTGCGGGTGGGCGCCGACCGGCGGCAGTTTGCATTCCATAGCAGGTTAAATCATATTGCATGAAATTTAGAACAGATGCTATCTCAATCAGGTAAACCTTCGTGTGCATTTAACGAACGAGTATAAAACGTGTGTGCTTTAGACCACGCACGACTGAAGTAAAACTTGTCTGTAAGTTTTACTTCAGTCGTGCGTGGTCTAAAGCACATAGCAATTTAATATCCTTCGCGCTCGCGACGGACGGACGGACGCACGCACTCACGCACGGACAGTGTTCACTGGGAATTTCACTTGGTCTTCTTCTTCTTCTTCAACTTCCGTTCGCCTCCCCCACTCATGTTCGCACCACTCTTTCTTACCCCTACAGTAATATACGAAACGTAACTCTCTCTCTTTCTATCTTCACTAACTTATATCTCCTTCTCAACTTCCGTTCGCCTCGCTCGATCACACTTTTCGTAACGCTGTCTCTTCGCCTCGCCGGATCACTCTTTTCGTAACGCTCTCGTCACGCATTCACCAGCTTACTCTCCAAGCCAAGCGTGCGTAAAGAAGTTCTACTTCAAAAATATTAGCTCGAAGCCGAGCATGGCTCTTTCCGTAGCACACTGAGCGACTTTGAACTTCCCTATACGGCCGCAGTTTAAACCCCTTAATCAATATAACTAACGAGACTTAGAAAATATTTCTTGCGTGTAATTTGTTCGGTTTTATTTCAGGTGAAAAACAGGCTTATCATACGAAAGCATGCGTAAAAATACACAAAGCTTTGAACACATTTAGGAGATGCTTACATTAAGAATAATTGCTTTTGTATTCATTAATATTTTTATGCCATGTACCTAACTTAAATGGGAGGCTTTGTGATTATGAATCACAAATAAGCACCTCTTTTAAAGTCGTTTAGTGCATTAACTTTCAAAATAAAAGGACCCTTCAAGTTAATTACAGTTCAAAGACTACATTTCAGCTGAAATCGTTTTAAAACAGTTCGAGTTGGTAATTAGTTTTATGATCGCACTGTATTTATTTGTATGTTGCGAGTTAAAATATGTATATCTTCACGCCAAGTCCCTTGCGGGGTAGACAGAGAGAACCGAGCGCCATAAGACGCGATCCTAACACACCTCACTCGCTTCTCTAACATTCATAGCTCTTTTCATGCACGCTCGCCGGTTCCAAGGGCTCCTAACATCACCTTTTGATGAAACACGACCAATTTGGTCATGGTAGGTTAATATAACAAAAAAAAAATTTAATATTTTTTTATACCACTAAGGTGGCAAAGAAACGTACGGTGTACCTGCTGGTCACTGTAGCCTACGGACATTTGCGACACCAGGGGTGTCACTCAGGCTCTTTGCGCCGTTCTTAAAGAACCCCATTCTGTAGTTTCTTGGGAAAACCGGATTTGTCAACACCTGATAAATTATACTCCTCAAACTATAAGCTAAGATAACCACTGGTTTTTATAGTTCTTCGTCCCCAATAAGATATAACATAGCATTTATTTATCTAGATCAGTGGTTTTTAACCACTCGTGGACCCTGAGGAAGTCATTATTTTGGCAGACATGCGTTTGACTAGCTCTGAACCAAGGACTCAGAAGTTAGTGAAGAGTATGCAATCACATAAATCGCAAATAATATATTTATAATGATAATTTTTCGTAAAAAATACGGTTTTGAATTTTTAAGCGTGTTTTTTTGTATAGAACAACCTTCACTTGTACTTACTGCATATTATACAAACAAATAAACAGTTGATGTGGACTGTCAACTGTTGACAAGATAGAAAATCAAACGGTCCCTAATCACCAAAGGGTTGAGAACCACTGGCCTAGAGAGATCTGCCACATGACTCCGTTCCTACTCACTTCACTAGCTTCTTTAACATTCATAGTCTCTTTCATACACGCTCGCCGGTTCCTATAACTAAAACAGTAGTGGCAACTTTTAAACTGTCAGATTTAGGAGCACACACATCCAGGGTTACTCTTGAAATTAACTCATTTCGATCAGAACTGGAGTAGGACTCCTTAATCGTGACAATAGCGTCAGCTTGGCTTAATTTTAGTAGCCGGCTTAAGAACAAAACAATCAATACTTTGACGATTAGCTCGGTGGCGCAGTGGTTACTAACGCAACGTAGACACCAACGATCGTAGGTTTGACTCCCACACAGGACAGATATTTGTGTGCATGAATATGTTTGTATGCCTGGTCTAGGTGTCTTTAAGAGAGGTAGAGCGCATCAATTTATCTCCACCTCACAGAAAAGCGCAGCCTAATTGCAACCCCTTGGAGGGTTGTTGCGTTCTTTCGAGTCAGTTAGCCCACTGTATTAGCAACAGAGGTGGCATCGCACTGAACGTGTTGCAAGCGTTCATAAGCCACAGTAACTGCTTTACATCAGGTGGACCATATGCCTCCGGAAGTCGAATAAAAAAAAGCAAAAATAATTGAAATTTAAATGTCATTGCATTTAGTTTCGAGACTAGCCCCACAGATCCATAGCTTATAATGTTTAGCACAGGCAGTTACCCAGGTTAGATAAAATATAGGCATGCCTAACATAAGCAAATGAATTTTCTGCTGCAATAAATAAAGGGGCCCGGTTGTCTAGCCGCGTACAGTGCCTAATAAGGCCCACCTGACACGGTAAATGAAACTGAAGACTCGAAACGATCTCGGATTTAAACGAGTGCCCAAATGGCCATGATTTATGGAGACATAACTTATCCCGCTTTAATTCGGCCCTAATAATTGGCCCAATTTATTACAAGTTAGGCCCTATCGCTAGGCAATAAGGTCCCTTGTCTGTTTAAATTACAAAACCTTAATTGAAATTACATTTCGTACTTGAGGTGAAATTTTCAATGCGATACACGTTTCGTTCGAAAACATTATAAATTTTTATTGGGTAATTTCATATTTTGATTGAATAATGTTATTAGTGGTCGGAGAGACTCGACTTTATTCGACCCTTGACTCACCTAACTTTTAGAGGTCTAGAAGGCATGAAGCCTAAATGTGAGGCTTCTTCCCGCGCTTTTGACGAGTGACATTGTTGTTATAATTGAATTTTTTACAATTCAGTATAAAATTAGTTTTATGTGACAATTTTGATAGTATTTTGTAACATAAGTGCTAGTGAAATTATACAGTAATGAAAAACTCAAATATAACATGTTTATGCACTTTTTTGGCAGACGTGAATAAGTTCATCAAGAAAACCTTGTCACTATCGTTTTACGGGTGTATAAAATTAGTTTTATGTGACACGTTCGCTAGTATTTTGTAACATAAGTGCTAGTGAAAATATACAGTAATGAAAAATCTCAAATATAACACGTTTATGCACTTTTTGGAAGACGTGAACAAGTTCATCAAGAAAACCTTGTTTCCCTAACTTTGACACTGGCATAAAGTAGCAACACTATTGCCATATATATATATATATATATATATATATATATATAAAAAAAAGTCTAAATGTCATTATCATCATTTGAGCCGTAATACCGTTCGCTTTGAAGCTCGGACTCCGCTTTCCTGCTATTTCTTTTGCTTGCTCTTATTGTGAGACTGTCATCACGTATGTAATACTTTACGATTTCAAGTCACACGTCTATCGAAATATAATTTCTTAGACGTGCGGGTTTCCTCGCGATGTTTCCCATCACCGCCGAGCAAGTGACAATTGCAAATTTGTACATAAATCCCAACACGAATTTAGTGGTACATGCTAGGATTGGAACCGGGGACCTGCTGCTCAATAGGCCCGTGCCTTATCCACTGAACTATCACTGCTCAATAGAGTTGCTGTACAGTCGTCACAAAGTACAAATTAGTCACTTTTTGTACACTTCATACACTCCATAAATATGTGTAAATTCGTCACAAGTAAGTAAGATTGTCTTAGGTTTTCGCGATTGTTACACATTGAATTAAACAATTTTTAACGGAAGTATCGCGTGTTTTATTTATTTTGTTGAACCTGACGTTTCGTTCCGTTTAAAATTGTTTAATTCAAAGTAAGTAAGAGTTATTGAAAACTTAATTAGTCACATTTTTGCACACTCCATACATTGAAAGTAAATTAAAGCCACTTACATTAAAAAATATGTGTAAATTCGTCACAGATAGGTAAGAGTTATTGTAAATTCGTCACAAGTTTGAAGTTTTAAAACTTGTGATTTCAAAATTTTACATCATTTTGCATAAAGTACCGGTACCAATATCTGTACGAAAAAAAATTGCAATGACTTTACAATAATCTAAATTAATATACGACGAATTTACTTCATAAAATGAAAAAAAAAATGTACAGTAGCAAAGGAGAGTGCCCATTGATGGTTTCAAGTTGTGCACAGTTAAAATTAACATTAAAAATCAAATTATTATTTTTCACTACGTCTCCCAAAAAATTGAGCCGTAATGGCTCCGGAGAATAAATTACATAAAATTAACAATACTTTAATGCCATAATTTAACTCGCAAGTTCCAGTTACCCATTGAAATGAAATTATTGCCAGTACTCAAAGGTAAATCGACTGCCTTTATGCAGTTGCAGTGCATTTGCACTTCAACTGAATAAATGCAGTCAATTGAAAATAAATATAACATAATCTACTATTTATTGAGCAATTCTTATATATATATGTATGTATATCTTCACGCCAAGTCCCTTGCGGAGTAGGCAGAGAGAACCGAGCGCCATAAGACGCGGTCCTTGCATACTTCACTCGCTTCTGTGACTTTTATAGCTCTTTTCATGCACGCTCGACGGTTCCTGGGGCTCCTGACATCAACTTCTGATAAAACACGACCAATTTGGTCATGGTAGGTTAGTCTCCTTTCTGATAAAACACGACCAATTTGGTCATGGTAGGTTAGTCTCGGCCTTCCTCGGCTCCTACATACTTCCACTTTTGCATTGTATATCTGTTTCGTCATTCTTTCTTCCCGCATTCTTTCTACATGTCCGAACCAACGGAGCATGCCCTTTCTTATCTTAACACCGACACTCTTTTAGACCAACTCTTTCTCACATGTGTTCATTACGAACGCGGTCAGCAAGCGTTATGCCACAAACTTTACGCAATGCTCTCATCGCGACCGCATTTATTCTACTTTCATGCTCTCTCTGCCATACCCAGCTCTCAATTCCTTAAGTTAGCGTTGGGATTAACACCGCGTTGTGTACAGCGAGCTGTGCCTTCTGGCTTAGATTTCGGTTGCCTAGAAGTTTACCCAACGCTCCATTCACCCTATTCCCGGCACTCACTCATCTCTCCACATCAGCGGTGTACCTTCCATTGCTGCTAAAAGCACTTCCAATTCTTATATATATTACGTATATTTCGATGACAACTGATAATGATAACTCTTCATATATATTTTCACTACTTACGTGTATTTATTTAATAGAAGAAGTTTATAAATCGAAAAACTCGTTTGAAATAATATACGGCAACATTGATGGGAGTCTTGAATTGACAAATGTGAAATGTTTGATGTTTCCGCTTTTGTTCTGTTCTATGCGAAAGTGTACCTACCTATAGTTCGTTTCTTCCGTATTTGAATGCTTTACTTATATCATTTCAGAACAAAATTATTTACTTATTGATGCCTCAAATCCTACTAATATTATAAATGCGAAAGTTTGTATGTATGGATGTTTGTTCTCTTTCACGCTTAAACGGCTGAACGGATTTGAATGAAATTTGACACGTAGGTAGATTACGATCTGGATTAACACATAGGTTACGTTATTTGACTCCACGCGGGCGGAGCCGCGGGCAGCAGCTAGTACATTATATATAGCAGCTACCTATAATCCAACCGAAAAATGTAGGCGATATTACCGGTCAAAAATAACCTAAAATGAAGAACTTTATTACTGTTTTCCTCGTAAATCCGGAGCTATTTATTACGTTACTTTGTATTCGTAGTAGTAGCTCTACAGAGTCCAGCAGTTTCATTTGTGCACAACAAAAATAATATTGAATCGAAGCTCCATACAACAATGGGCATTCTCCTTTACCATCGACTTATACCGTAGGTAATATAAGTCAATGTCCTATACACATACTTCTTTCCGTGACGAATTTACTTTGTGACCAATGTACAACAATCCGCTCAATATACCCCTGGTATTCAGTCATAAAAATCCATTATGCATGTTACATTAAGTGCAGCAAGGTGCACGTCAAGTTTCACTTTGCACTGTCTTACGTCGTACGTAATAAGTGTTATAATCGCAATTCGGTGTCAAGCGTGATTTGCTCTTAGCTGTACATGTGGGATAGTTTTATGAAGCCTTACCTCGTCGATGACTGACTCATATGTTTTATCGAATTTCCCTTTTTTACTTTTGTCTTAATGCGTACCTGTAAATAAAAAAAACGTTAATAAAATTAAATGTTACTTAACACAAAATAGTTCTAATCACCTATAAAAACCGGCCAAGTGCGAGTCGGACTCGCGGACGAAGGGTTCCGTACCATTATCTATAAAAACGGCAAAAAAATCACGTTTCTTGTATGGGAGCCCCCCTTAAATATTTGTTTCATATTAATTTGATTACTTATTTTTTAAATGAATATATAAATAAATATTCTGTGAATATTTCAAGCGTCTACCTGTTGCCGTTGTCAATAACGAGCAAAAAGGAGCAAAAAATCAGGTTTGTTGTATGGGAGCCCCCTTATATATTTATTTATTCTGTTTTTTTAGTATTTTTTGCTATAGCGGCAACAGAAATACATTATCTGTGAAAATTTGAACAGTCTACCTATACAGCCAGGTGACAGACGGACGGACGAACGGACAGCGGAGTCTCAGTAATAGGGCTCCGTTTTACCCTTTGGGTACGGAACCCTAAAAACCACTAGACGAACAAACGGACATGTTCATGCACACAAATTTTTGTCCGGTGTGGAAATCGAACCCACGAGCGTTGGTGTTCATTGTTAACCACTCGACCACCGGGCTTGTCCAACCTAAGATGGCTTCTAAGGAGTTGCTGTGTCAGCAACAAAGGATTAGCGATCACAAGCGTTCATAGGCTACAGTAACTTCACTTCAATAGGACATATGCGTGTAAGCCTCTCGATATGATATTTTTTTTATATAACATCGAGACGCATACATGCATACGGCCCACCTGATGTAAAGCGGTTACCACAGCCTATACATGCTTGCAATACATTAAGTTTAATACAGTAATTAATAATAAAAAAATAATACATAAGTTAATTTTAAGAGATGTAGGGCGTGCCAAAGGAGCCCGTCTGGGGAAGTACCTCCACCTCACAGAAAACCGTAACCAAATAACAACTCCTTAGAGGGTTGTTGTGTTCCTGCGTGTGAGTGAGGTCATCAGTAAGGCTTAAG
This sequence comes from Pyralis farinalis, assembly GCA_947507595.1. NCBI lineage: Eukaryota > Metazoa > Arthropoda > Insecta > Lepidoptera > Pyralidae > Pyralis > Pyralis farinalis. Next base: position 27,730,525 of record OX382257.1, on the reverse strand, counting down.
GAGTTGCTGTGTAAGCAGCAGAGGAGGCATCGCGCAAGTGATACTTAATATAATTACAAGCGTTAATAGGCTACGGTAACTGCTTTACATCAGGTGGGCCGTATGCTTGAATGCCTCCCGACATAGTACAAAAAAAATGAATCAATGAATTGTTTAAGAATAGTAGTCATTTTACATACAAATAATAAATTAAATATAACAAAACAACGGTGCCAGAGTACCTACACTTGTATTGTGGCGAACTTCGATGAAAGAGCTAGCACTGGAAGTTTGATGAATTGTTGAATAACAGACAAATTGATTTGAATTATTTATAATGAATTTATATTCACGAATTTCTTCATCAACAAAATAAAATAGACTTTAGTTTGTCATTCTAATCGAACACGCAGGTTAAGCGACGTCGACCGCAGCCTGTCTATGGATGGGTTTATCTATATCGAGTTTCTCCGTACTCGGAGGGCACGTTAAGCCGTCCGTCCCGGCTGTTGTCGATAGATGATAAGCTAAGTTCAGTGGCCCTCGGGCGGCTTGAAAACACTGGCCTCCGCCAATCCGCAATTGAGCAGCGTGGCGGAGTATGCTCGAAACCCCATCGGTTGAAGGGAGACCCGTATACCTGCAGTGGGATGAGTAGGTAAGGGTTGATGTGGTATATTAATATTCACGCTATCTAATAGATAGATAGTATATATTAAAAGGATTTAGAGGTGTGATAGCCCAGTGGATAAGAAACCGGTTCATTGACCACTTTGTCCCGGTTCGAATCCTGGCGGGTACATGGACCACTAAAGTGGTGTTTTCAGATTTTTGTACATATGAAAACATCGTGAGGAAACCCACGTTCAAGAAATTATATTTCGAAAGACGTGTGATCTAACCTAAGGAAGGTTTGCTACTCCCTCTGGTTTGTCAGACGGCAGTCGCCCCATGTGAAAATCAGTATAGTCGCTAAATCCTTAGGCTTAGGTAGCGGACCCCGCCGATCCTAATGGATTAGGCACGTTATCCGTGCAGAAGAAGGAGATTGACAGGAGGATATCTCTAGTTTCCGTTTTTGGTGGAATGCAGCACGGTGGATATGTTAATCCTGATCGAAAGCCATACATACAATTTCAAAACATTTGAAGTTTTGACTTTCTTTAGTCAAAGTCAAATTTTGATTACTATATCTTGACGAGCATGCCTCTTCGTATGTATAACTTCGTATCTCGATGAATATTGGTATATCTATACAGATAAATAAAATTGGAGTGTCTGTTTGTAATATTAAAATAACCGCTTTTTACTAAATGCATATGGATATATACACGGTACATATACCAAAATGAATATTTTTACAATTTTGTCTGTCGGTCTGTCTGTTTGTTCCGGCTAATCTCTGAAACGGCTGGACCGATTTTGACGGAACTTTCACTGGTAGGTAGACGACTGTTCAGAGCACAATATAGGGTACTTTTTATCCCGTAAATATTTAGGGTTCCTGCGTAAAATATGAAAAACTGTTAAAATTAGGGGGAAATATCTTCCCCTTCGGGGTTGCGATTCACAAAATAGAAGAATTTCATTAAAATTAGCATAGGTATTTCTATACGCGAAATACAGAATGAATAAGTTATAGTAAACTCTGCGAACTGAACAATAACTTTTTTGTTAAATTCCACGCGGACGAAGTCGCGGGCACAGCTAGTATACTATAAAAAAAAACAATAAACTATATGCAAGCATTCTGGCCGTTTAGAATAACAAGGCATTAGAATTTTTATAATATTGCTAAAAATGATATATATAAAAACGAATATCTAATAAAATAAAGTGTACCTAAAGCTATAATGCCTAGAATAGTATAACCTTTACTATGGATTTAATTAATTAAAACAAAAGAGTTAATATTTAATTTTCTAGTTCAATTAATTAGTTCGAATTATTTTTGAATTAGAATTTCATTTGCAATCATTTGTTTTTTTAGTCTTTGTATAACCCCTCAAGGGATTTTAAAGAGATTTAGGGCACAGCACGACCGGGGAAGTACCCTTATCTCTTAGAAAACCGCAGCAAGAAGCACCTTCGTGGAGGGTCGTTGAGTTCCTGCATTAGGTAATCTTCTGAGGAGTTGGTGTGTTAGCAGTGGACGTGGCAACGCACCAGCGTTGTTTCCTGTATTGCAAACTTTCATTAACTGCCATAACCACTTTCAGGTGGGCCGTATGCTTGTATTAAAAAAAAAACTAAAAAAGTTAACTTTTAATATTCTCCATTAATTTGTTTTATTTAAAGTCCAAGCCGGAGCAAGGTTTAAGGAGTGCATGGGACGAAGGGAGCCGCCGCCCTTTATGCAACGCTAAATAAGCGAGTCGAGGAGAGCCGAGTGCCACAAGATCACGTGAAATGTGAGATGTGGATCGAATGATAAGAAGAACGAGCTTATGAGCGCAATGAACGAGCGACGCTTAGATGCTTTGTGTGTGACAGAGACTAAGCGCAAGCGGAGCGACCTGATGATTTCTGATGAGAATGATCGTCCTATGGTCTAGGATGAAGAGGGACGATCATGTCACTGCCAGCATAGTCTCTGCGTGAGAGATTAGTTTGGTAGGGCCTCGACTGTGACGATTCCAAACATGTAGCCATTTTTACGGAATAAAAAGATTTTGATTTTGACTTTGACTTTTGTGCTGGATGGATAAGTATTGCTCAGCACATGTATATGATGGTAGATGGCACCATGGTATGACGTCCAAAGGCAGCATTGATATTGCGAGCCGTTTCTGCCGCGTTAGTTTCGCGTCGGAACTCGTATTAAAAAATTACTTGGATTTTCGGTATCCATCGTTCCCGTCTAAGCTGAATAAAAAAAATAATTAAAATCCGAAAATCAAATGCTGCACATTTTTTAAAAGAAAAACCTCATAAATATCATGTGAAAAAAGTTTCACTCGAAAATCTCACACCATGAAGGTTTAATTAATAATAAAGGTAAAATTAATGTCAATTCAAAGTATCTATTACTATAAAACGGCAATTTCATACTTTAATTCCTATTATTAAAAGCGCAAAAGTAACATGAAGGGTGCATGTTGAAAAGCAGATGTTTATTTGTACAAAACACATGAAAACTTTAAATTGTACAGCCGGTCCTCTTTGCCCAGTATACAAAAAAGTTTACATATTTTGTACCAAACTTCAGAAACGCTAGATGTGACCCACCAATATGTTATTATTCTAGTAGGGACTCCATTTTACCAACAGGAAAATATAAACCACTGCCACTATGATGGGTATCATGGGTCACGTAAAATTTACATTCGATAGCAGAATGGCTGAAAGATTTAAATTTTCTACTACTGATCTAACGCCAAGTCCCTTGCGGTCATAAAATTCGGTCCTTGCATACCTCACCCGCTTTTTTAAGATTCAAGAGGAAAGATTAACGTACCTTGACTAAATTAGTCAAGTTTTATTAGTAACGGTCAGGAGCCTCAGGAACAGTCGCCTACATTTGAAGAGCTATGAAAGTTGAAGAAGAGAGTGAGGCGTGTAGAAACCGAGTTGGTGCTTTTCCCTGTTAATAGGTATATATTTAGTTTAGTCACCAAAAATTTGCTAGAACTGTAGTAGTTGTAACGGTGGGCTACTGTAAGGTTCCTATGGACACTAAACAGCACATAACTCAGTAAATGGTAAAATTCGTCACCATCACAAACCTTCCAGTCCTGGTAGCTCAGTTGGAAGAACACTCGACCGGCGATCGAGAGATTGTAGATTCCGACCCCATCTAGGCGACGAGAAAATGTTTTTTTTTCATTTTAAAACGTCTAGAAATTTCATATCCCTTTTCAAGCACGCTCGCCGTTTCCTAGGGCTCCTGAAACCATCTTCTGACAACACATGACCAACTCGGCCGTGGTAGGTGTCTTGGTCTTCGTCGGCTCCTAGATCCTACTACTTTCGCGTCGTCATTTTTCTCTCTTGAAAGTTAAAGAAGGTGAGGTGAATGACCGAATAACATAGCGCTCGGTTCTGTCTGCCAACCCGGCAAGTCATTTGGCGGGAATATGTAGTAAGATGACGTAGTAGTAGAAATTTCCAACCATTCTGCTAATAAAAACCATTTTTATGTGAGAACTGAAACTATGAATCATTGCTCATTAGGAACAATGTCTCATCTAGATTTCATTTTAGATCTAGAACCTCGGTGTTAGTAACACGGAAAAAAACATTGTTAACAAGCAAACTTTTACCGCAACCGAGCGAAATATACGCCATGAAAAATAGGGAAATTATTTCGCCTGCTGATAGACAGTGCATGTCCGCTCCGAGTATATTATTTTGTTTCTTAACTACCCTTTTTTCTGATGTCAGCTTTTGTATAATGACTTTTTAGCCGACTAGTAACGAGAACCTTTTCTTTCTCTTTTCTTTCTTTAGGCGCACAGTAGTGACGCTACTTTAACACCGACGCTCGTGGGTTCGATTCCCACGCAGGACAAACATTTGTGTGCATGAACATGTCTGTTTGATCTGGGTGTTTTTAAGAGAGGTAGGGCCCATCAAAGCAGCCTGCGGAATTCCTCCACAGAATACCACAGCCAAATAACAATTTCCAAGGTCACCAGTAGGCTCTTAAGGAGTTGCTGTGTTAGCAACAGAGGTAGCATCGCGGGAGTGATACTTGTATGGCAAGCGTTAATAGACTACGGTAACCGGTACCGATACGGCTTTTTTTTTATTTTAAGTTATGTTATATTAAGTATGTTAGATGGGATTCGAGTCGCCCCGACTAATATTGTAAGTAGATAGGTTATATTTTCTTATGAGTCACACAATAAGAGTAAAAATGCAAACACGAGTGCCTAACATGATTAAAACGACTAGATATTTATTTCTAGAAGCACGGGTCATTTGATAGGCGTGCGCGCGGATACTAATCCAACACGTAGAACCCCCTTTTGAGAATATTGATGTCATTATTAATAACAATATATCATAGTATATTTTGTTTGCACGTTTGAGGTTTGAAGTATTCCTGCGAGCGAGTGAGGTTGCCAGTAAGTTCATGAAAAGAGCTATGAATGTTAAAGAAACACTTGATGACCGCTTTTTATGGAGCTCGGTTCTCTCTACCCACACCGCAAGAGATCAAATGCTTTTATGCCTCTCGGTTGTAAAAAAAATCTAGAAATGTTTTCTGCCAACTACCAGTTGTGAGTTTTCATTGATTTTCAGGGAACTAAGGTAACCGTAACACCTTAGTAAGCGTCGCTGTGTGTCTGTCTATCCGTCTGTTGGTCTGTCTGTCTGTCTATCCGTATGTCATAGGGCTCTATCTTTTAAACCAGGTAGACACGAGAGTCATCGTAATAAATATAAATAAATAAATATTGCCGGACAAATTACACAGCGCCATCTAGCCCCAAAGTAAGCGAAGCTTGTGTTATGGGTACTAGACAACTGATAAACATACGTAAATACATACATTTTTTTTGTAAATACATATTTATTATACATAGAAAATACCCAGACCAAGACAAACAGACATGTTTATCATGCACACAAATGTTTGCCTTGTGTGGGAATCGAACCCACGAGCGTTGGTGTCAAACTAGCGAAACAGCGCGTTTCACCACTGCGCCACCGAGCTCGTCAATGAAGTATGAAAAAAGGTTAAAAATGTATGGTGACTTTTTATCGATTGTCGCCACCGTTGCGTGCCAACCTTCCTGCCCACCTGCATGAAATGCCAAGTCCTCAATTATGACAGTTCAGTTAAATACCAGACCGTGGGGCCGTTACATAAGTTATTACCAAGGTGGTGTAAATGTCACCACTTCCGGTTTTGGCCGGTAACCTTTGATACGATGTGCAATGACCCCTGTAGTCTAGTCTTTATACAGGTATGTATGTGTATATTTCTTCACTCCTTTGCGGGGTGGGCAGAGAGAACCCAACTCCGTAATACGTGGTCCTTACAAATCAATTGCTTCTTTAGCACTCATAGCTTTTTACATGCACGCTCGCCGATTCCTATGGCTTCTGATATCACTTTCTGATAAAACACGATCAATATGGTCAAGGTAGGTGAGTCATGGTCTTTCTCAACTCCTACATCCTTCCACGTTCGCAATGTATACTGTTTCGCCATTCTTTCATCCTATATTCTTTCTACATGTTGCCTGCCTAGCAGTTTTTTCAAGGCTCCATGCACGCTGTACCCTGAACTCACTCGTCTCTCCACATCAGCGGGGTACCTTCCATCCCTGCTAAAAGCACTTCCAAAATATACAATCTCATTCACTCGCTCCAACACTACATCGTCAACCGTAATTCTAGTGTTCGTTCTGGTTATCTCTCTTTCAAATACCATTATCTTGGTTTTCGTCGCATTCAATTGTAAGCCTTTCTCCATACAATCATCTTTCATTGTTGTAAGTAGTGTGTGACCTAGTATTTAACCCATACAGAACCGTAGCTAAATAACGACTCCCTGAAGGGTCGCTGCTCTGCGATTGGGGGATTTTTATACCACCAAGGTGGCAAACAAGACAGCCGACCCTCTAAAAACCTCTTCGTGCTTTCTTGAAGAGCCCCTTGCTGTAATCCCTTGGGAAAACCTGGGAGCTCATTCCACAACTTGAGAGTTCTCGGAAGAAAACTTCTCTGGAATTGAACAGTATGCGACCATTGCGGTTCCCGCATGTGAGTGTGAACATCATATCAAACAATTCTTCAGAACACAACATGGTGTACAGTCGGTAGAACACACAAAGGGAGGCAAAATCTCTTCTTAAACTTAAGGGTTCAATACCGTGTGTAAGTTTAGGATCGTCTACGATTCTTAATTCAATTCTCGGGGTTACCAGTAAGATCGTAAGGAGTTGCTGTATAGCAACAGGGGTACCCACGAGCGATACTTTATATAGGTAACGCAAGCGTTCATAGTCTACGGTAACTACGAGTACTTTAGAGCAGGTGGGCCGTATGCCTTTGCATAAAAAATGATTTAAAATTTTCAAAATGAGTCAATCAATCAAACCATCTATAAAAATCGCAAATAAGTTGAATATGAACTTCTAACGAGATACTACAGGAGCAGCGGGGCTGGCAAGCACGAAAGATACTACGTATAACATATAACTATAACAAAAAGCTAATGACTATCTCGGTGGCGCAATGGTTAGTAACGCTACTTTGACACCAACGCGGGGGTTATGGGTGCGATTCCCACACAGGGCAAACTATTTGTGTGCATGAACATATATATTTGTCTTGACCTGGATGTTTTCCATATATCATAAATATGTACTTACAAAAAAAAAGTATTTGCGTATGTTTATCAGGTGTCTGGTACCCATAACACAAGCTTCGCTTACTTCGGGGATGGACGGACGGCCCTGTATAATTTGTGAATATATATAGGTAGATATATATAAATCTCGTGTCAAGATGTTTGTGGTCACGATCGACTTTTATATATTTTTTAAGTATATTTGTAAATTTTGAGTATATTTCATAAAAGAAAAATAATAAAAGAAATAATTTATATGTCAGAACAATGTTTGCCGGATCAGCTAGTATATAAATATACGTATATAAATCTCGTGTCAAGATATTTGTAGCCACCATAGATAACAGAAACAACGGATGTTTCTGTTATCTATGGTAGCCACGATCGATTTTTATATATTTTTAAGTATATTTGTAAATTTTGAGTATATTTCATAAAAAAAAAAATAGGAGAAATAATTTATATGTCAGAACGTTTGCCGGATCAGCTAGTATATACATATATATATATATATATATATATATATATATATATAAATAAAAACCTAAATATATATATATATATATATATTCAAGATGTGTATAAACAGGCAACTATTTAAACATCTAAGCAAATATTTAATTTGCTTCTTTGGTTTCCAGCGGCTCAATACTAATTGCATCACATAAGGCGGGACGTAATTTCACTCAATATTGTTTGAGAATGACTCCAATACCCGAAGTATTGGAGTAATTCTCAAAAAAAAATCAAGTAAGTACGCCTTTAAAATTTCAATTGCTACTTACGATATCACCCACAAGGCCATTTCAACATCCGTTCACACTATACTTGTGTTTCTGATAAAGGTGAGCTTCCATTCGGTCGTACCGCTGCACGAACGTGCGCCGATTCCGCGGAAAAATAAATACTTATTAAAGCTTCTCTCATTATATGGTTCGTAAACGAAATGAAAATAGGTTATAAACACCCGAAACCGATCATAGAGATGCTAATGAATGTAGAAGCTAGCACAGGTTTTTTTGAAGTAAAACTTTTTTACGCACGCTTGACTTGGGGATAAGCTGGTGAGAGCGTTACGAAAAGTGTGATCGGGCGAGGCGAACGGAAGTTGAGAGGGAGATACAAGTTAGTGACGATAGAAAGAGAGAGAGTTACGTTTCGTATATTACTGTAGGGGCAAGAGAGAGAGGTGCAAGCATACATTTTCTTTCTCTGTTTCTCTCATAGCGAGTTAAGTATCGTATATCTAAGACACGGTGCAGGCCTATTGTCTGTATCACATTATGGAGCTAAAGAAGTTTTACTTCCGTCGTGTGGTCTAAAAGCACACTCGTTTTTTTATCAACAGTGTGTATTCACTCTCTTTTTTTGTCTGTAAATTATAGTACACATAATTATGACACGGGCCACAGCTGCGTTTTATCGGTGGCTGATACAATTTATTTTTATGGCGCATATTGCAGTATGACGTTCAGTATTACTTTTTAAATATGGACGTATATCTTCACGCCAAGTCACTTGCGGAGTAGGCAGAGAGAACCGAGCGCCATAAGACGCGGTCCTTACATACTTCACTCGCTTCTGTGACATTCATAGCTCTTTTCATGCACGCTCGCCGGTTCCTGGGGCTCCTGACATCACCTTCTGATAAAACACGACCAATTTGGTCATGGTTAGTTTTAAATATGTGTTGAAGTTTTATGTACAAAACAATAATCCAACGGATCAAATTCTGGTGTGAGCATACTAAATTCTTGATTTCGGATTTATACTCATATTTGCAATTATCACTTGCTCAGCGGTGAAGGAAAACATCGTGAGGAAACCCGCAAGCATGTATATTTCGAGATGTGTCAATTTTGAAAACCTTGCGACCTTGTCTAAGAAAAAGTCTGGTTTTGTCTCTAGGCACAGGAGGTCTGACGGCAGCATGCCATAATCAGCCTTCATCCTATTTACAGCCTTGGCAAATAACAACTCCCTAGAAGGTTGTTGTGTTCCTGCGTGTGAGTTCACCAGTAAGGTCCCAAGGAGTTGATGTGTAAGCAGCAGAGGAGGCATCGCGCGAGTGATACTTAATATATCGCAAGCGTTAATAGGCTACGGTACCCGCTTTACATCAGGTGGGCCGTATGTTTGTATGCCCCCCGACGTAGTATAAAAAAAATATCTTAGCGATATCTCATTTCCTAATCTATTGGAATTGGTGGGGTCCGCTAACTAAGCCTAAAGATTTGGTGAATGTGCTAATTTTTATATAGAGTGGCTACTATCAGGCCTCCACAATCCAGAGGGAAACCAGACCTTTCTTAGGTAACGTCAGACGGCTTTCAAAACTTTAGTTCTTGGACATGCGGGTATACTCACGATACGACGGGCTCGAAGGCGCAGTGGTTAATATCACCAAATTATCACCAAAGCTCGTCGGTTCGATTTCCACACAGGACAAACATTTGTGTACATGAACATGTCTGTTTGTCTTGGTCTAGATGTTTTTAAGAGAGGTAGTACGCATCAAAGCAGCCCGTCTGAGGAAGTACCTTTATCTCTCAGAAAAACCTCAGCCAAATAACAACTCTCTTGTTGTTGTTGTGTTCCTACGTGTGAGTGAGGTCATCAGGAAGCTCCTAAGTTGATGTGTCAGAGCAGTCGTGGCATCGCACGAGCGATACTTAATGTATTACAAGCGTACATAGGCTACGGTAACCGCTTTACATCAGGTGAGCCGTTTGCTTGTATGACTCTCGACATTGTATAAAAAAAAACACGAGATTATGGTACATGCCAGGATTTGAACCTGGGACCACTGGGCTATCAATGCTCAAAATCTTCGCCAAATCCTTAAGACTTACGAGAAACGAGATAACGCTAGGAAGAAAAACTAGGAGGCTTTATGTACAAAGGAACATATCTTTGTCTGCCTTCCCCTAAAGGGACTGGGCGTAAAGTTATAGATACACGGAACTTATGAATGAGCAGTAACCTTAACAGATTTAAATGTCAGTAGTGTACGCAAAGGCATGTGGAACAAGATACATTTGCATTTTGTTATCGGTTGAATCACATACGCGTAGGACCGACCGCAGCGGCAATGGCCGCCTGGGACTTTTGTACCAACTATATTAGAACCATATATGCAACCCACCACCGTCCATGGTTCCACCAACCTCGCGGTCATTTGAGCCGAAACGCTGGAGATGCGCACGGCACATGCTGCTCTAAGCCTCTCTTCGTGCCGTGGTGAGTAATTCTTTACTTCCTACAAATTCTTTAATTTCTTTTATACTACGTCGGGAGGCATACAAGCATACGGCCCACCTGATGTAAAGCGGGTACCGTAGTCTAGTAACGCTTGCGATGTATTAAGTATCACTCGCGCGATACGTCATCTGCTGCTTACACAGCAACTCCTTGGGAGCTTACACGTGACCTCACTCCCACGCGGGAATACAACAACTCTCTAGAGAGTTGTTATTTGACTGCGGTTTTCTGTGAGGTGGAGGGTACTTCCCCAGAAGGGCCGCTTCGATGCGTCCTACCTCTCTTAAAACAACCAGACAAAGACAAACAGACATGTTCATGCACACAAATGTGTGTCTTGTGTGGGAATCGAACCCACGAGCTTTCGTGTCAAAGTCGCGTCTTTCACGACTGAGCCACCGAGCTCGTGAAAATTCTGTCTCCTCTTCTCTATGTAGCTTTCTCCTCATTCTGGGGCAGCAATAAGCACGCTTACGCCTGCGATATACCATATAAGCAGTGATAAAGTGGGTAGAAATGAGCGCTGACGAGTATGTATGGAGTTATAATGATTGATGAACTCGGTGGCGCAGTGGCGAAACGAGCTGTTACGTTACTTAGACACCAACGCTCGTGGTTTCGATCCCCATACAGGGCGAACATTTGTGTGCATGAACATACCTGTTTGTCTTGGTCTGCAAGTTTTTAAAAAATCGGCCAAGTGCGAGTTTGACTCGCGCACGAAGGGTTCCGTACCATTATCTATAAAAAATGCAAAAAAAATCACGTTTGTTGTATGGGAGCCCCCTTAAATATATATTTTATTATATTTTTTAGTATTTGTTGTTATAGCGGCAATAGAAATACATCATCTGTGAAAATTTCAACTGTCTATCACGGTTCATGAGATACAGCCTGGTGACAGACGGACGGACGGACGGACGGACGGACGGACGGACAGCGGAGCCTCAGTAATAGGGTTCCGTTTTACCCTTTGAGTACGGAACCCTAAAAAGGTACGGTGCATCAAGCTAAAAACCAATATATTATTATAAATATTGTCGGACAAATTACACAGCGCCACCCAGCCCCAAAGTAAGCGAAGCTTGTATAACACAAGCTTACTACTAGACAACCGATAAACATACGTAAATACATACTTATTATATATAGAAAATACCCAGACCAAGACAAACAGACATGTTCATGCACACAAATGTTTGTACTGTGTGGGAATCGAACCCACGAGCGATGGTGTCAAAGTAGCGAAACAGCGCGTTTCACCACTGCGCCGCCGCGGTGGCACCGAGCTCGTCATTATTCTAGACGAGACTCCATTTTACCAGTAGACAAGTTTCAAAGACTCGCTATTCATATATTTTTTAATTAAAAAGATAGCAATACTACTAGCATAAATAAGATGTGTCACTTAAAATTTACATTCTATAGCTGTATGAACGAAAGATTGAAATTGTCTACTACTGATACTACATCTTAACGCCAAGTCCCTTGCGGGGTAGATACAGAGAATCGATTGACGAGCTCGGTGGCGCGTAAATGGCGCGACTTCGACACCAACGCTCGTGGGTTCAATTCCCACACAAGACAAACATTTGTGTGCATGAATATGTTTGTTTGTGTTGGCCTGGATGTTTTAAGAGAGGTAGCATCAAAGCAGCCCGTCTGGGGAAGTACCTCCACCTCACAGAAAACCGCAACCAAATGTATTGTACCGTTCATAGTCTACGGTAGCCGCTTTCACACAGGTGGGCCGTATGCTTGTATGCCTCTCGACGTTGTATAAAAAACAAGAACTAGCACGATACAAGAGCAATGTGGAATGAAAGATGATACAGTGATAAAATATGAAATGGTATGCTGTAATGGTTTGAACATTGAGAAGAAATTAATGACAAAAGAGGAGTTACGAATAAATAAATAAATATTGTCTGACAAATTACACAGCGCCATCTAGCCCCAAAGTAAGCGAAGCTTGTGTTATGGGTACTAGACAACTGATAAACATACGTAAATACATTTTTTTTTTTGTAAATACATACTTATTATACATAGAAAATACCCAGGCCTAGACAAACATGTTCATGCACACAAATGTAGGTATTGTGTGAGAATCGAACCCACGAGCGTTGGTGTCAAAGTAGCGTAACAGCGCGTTTCACCACTGCGCCACCGAGCTCGTCAAAGGAAGGAAGTGTATCGAGAGAGAGAGAAGTGTATGGAGACAGCGACAGAGGCCGCCATAGACGCACACATAAGATCAAATTGGTGATGTGTCAAAAAGGGCCAAATCAAAGGCAGCCAAAACCGAAGAGCATGCACGAAGAGGTTGATGAGTGTGGAAGAAGCGAGAGATAGTTCGGTGCACCTGGCGTTTATTCGTCTTTGCCTACCCCAATGGGTGACATGCGTGATGATGTGTATGTACTATAGTCAATAACGAACTAGCTTATGAAATAATAAATAAAGAAAATTTATTATAAAATATTTACAAAAACATGTCGTGCAATTTGATCTTACTTGCTCGCTTGTCAGCTGGTAGCGGAAGCACAGTAAGCAGGTTAGATAATTTGATTTTCGTAAAAAAAACACCTGAATATATTAAATAAAAACATCTCATTTACCTTTGTTCCCACATAAGGCTAAGCCTGACTAGCGGGCAACTTTACGAATTGAATTTGGCTAGTTTCACGTTTGCGGTAAATAAATTTTAACTATTTCATTATCAGCTAACCCATTTATTGAAACTACTTTAGTAAATTGGACCTGAAAGGGACTTGCTGTTCATAATGTTGCTTTAACTCTATTTTTACCCGCGACAACTACGAAGACTAATATATTCGTTCGGGGTAGAGGTGTTTGTGTTTGCGTCTGTGAGGTTTTCTGCTTTGCATAAGTGTTATTCCTGAGCAAGATCTTAGTTAAGTTATTTTTTTTTTTATATTGGCTCAGCATAGTGGCTCCTCTTCGCCTGTTGGTAAGCGAAAAGGGGAGCCCAAATTGCAGCGGCAACTGACAAAAGGACTACGGTGTCCTGTCAGTTGACGCTACCATGCTGGCCCGCAAGGTGCTTCTTCACGCCTCGTTTGAAGGATCCCATGTTGTAGGATGTTTAATGTTACAGACTCCTAAGTGCCGCTACGGTACACATGTTTATGTTATTTTATTATAACACGGAATACGAATATAAACGTATACAACACAACGTATAGGTACAATTATTATCAAAATTAAAGAACCCATAAATAAAAGATAATTGAAAAACAAACGACGGAATATTATGGCATGAAAAAAATTCAAATAAAAAAAATAAGCAATGACATTAAAGCGGGATATGATTATTATATATAGAATACTGTTAATAGCCGTCGTATGTAACCTGTGTTGTAGACTGTACATATTTAGTAGTACGTGCCAGTAGCTTTGTTTTTAATTAATATGCATTCTGCAACACAGGTTACGTACGAAAGCTATAAATTTTTGTCGTTTTTAGGGTTCCGTACCCAAAGGGTAAAAACGGAACCCTATTACTGAGGCTCCGCTGTCCGTCCGTCTGTCACCAGGCTGTATCTCATCAACCGTGATAGTGAGACAGCTGAAATTTTCACAGATGATGTATTTCTATTGCCTCTATAGCAACACATACTAAAAAATAGAATAAAATAAATATTTAAGGGGGCCCCCATACAACAAACGTGATTTTTTTGCCGTTTTTATCGATAATGGTACGGAACCCTTCATGTGCGAGTCCGACTCGCACTTGGGCGATTTTTTTTTTAAGTTTTTTTCATGTCAAAACATTTCGTCGTGGCACTTTTCGCATTAGAAACTTTGGTGATAACACACAACACACCTGATCGTTCGCAGGGTAGAGGTTATTTCTAATTATTAAAGCTATTTCTAACGACTAACATCTACAGCGACCGAGGATGCCTGGTGGAGGTGCTAAACACGTGTCGCAGAGACAATCAGGGCATGACAGCGATCATGACAGCGATGGTTGCGGGTACATGCGGTTTCTGTTCCAGACTATCGGAGCAGCCATGTCAGCGACGGTATGGTGCGTCTACTAACAGTTTTGGGTGGCGGAAGCACACAAAACATGTCAGATCAAATTGCATGTAAATTTGACTTTCGCAAAATAACTCCTAAATCTATTAACAGTTGATATAAGTTACGGACGAAAATATTTCATATCTCATATGATCCACTCAGTTCATTCAGAAACATTACTCACGGAATAATCCCAAAATGAACTTCATTAGCCAGAACTTGCTCCATTTATTGCGAGAACGGGCGCAACTTTATCATACTAATGTTCCGGACAGTAACTTTGTCCGAATAACCTGTTTTATGTTACGCCTGTGTAATTATTTTTCTTGCGTGACTTTTTTTGGAAGCTCATCACGTATGTCATCTGACTTTAATTAAGGTATATTTTTGTTGGACTAAATTAATGAAGGCTAAGTCCCTCTTTTACATTTACAGGTCAGGTTTGGACATGTAGAAAGTGCGTTAGAGGAAATAAAAAAAACCGGCCTAGTGCGAGTCGGACTCTCTATCTATGAAAACGGCAAAAAAATCACGTTTGTTGTATGGAGGATAAATATTTGTTTTATATTAATTTAAGTATT
Organism: Pyralis farinalis; assembly: GCA_947507595.1. Lineage (NCBI taxonomy): Eukaryota > Metazoa > Arthropoda > Insecta > Lepidoptera > Pyralidae > Pyralis > Pyralis farinalis. The sequence goes on along the minus strand of OX382257.1, from coordinate 27,715,348 downwards.
TATTTTTAAAGTGAATATATAACTAAATATTCTGTGAATATTTCAAGCGTCTACCTGTTGCCGTTATCAATATCGAGCAAAAACCCCCTTAAATATTTATTTTATTCTATTTTTTACTATTAGTTGTTATAGCGACAATAAAAATACACCATCTGTAAAAATTTCAACTGTCTGTCGGACGGACAGCGGAGTCTGGGTAATAGGGTCCGTTTTACCCTTTGGGTACGGAACCCTAAAAATGACGAAACAGATGTAGCTACAACGCGAAAGTGGAAGGATATAGCCGAGGAAGGCAAAGACCACACACGAAAACACCACTTGAACTGGGCATGAACGCTGCCCGCGCTCACAAAAACGTTTTTAGCGCCTCAATATGTATGTTGCCTGCAATTCGAACTTACTGACGAATTGGGAGGATATTTTAACCAATAAGCCAAACAAATATTCTCGAGAGCTTGTAGGCTCGTGAAATTTTTCTAAACAGTATGTTTATTATAAGTAAATTGCAAACATTAAGTCAGTTTAACGACTGTGGGTTTTGAAGTGCGCGCAATCAATTTAAAATTGAAATAATTAAAAACGTGAAGAGGAAATTGTAAAATTCGCTATCATTTCACGAGTTGCGTTGAAACTTCAGAATTTTGTCTGAAACCCTTCCGATGAGTTGGTTATTCAACAGAATTTCTGAAGCTACAATGTAATTAAGAAAATTTTTAAGCAATTCTTAACATAAGACTTCAACACTGTATGGACATAGAACCTTTGCCAGTGTTCCTCTGGTCTAAAAACAAGAAAAGAAATATGTACGAATGAGAACTTTCCGTGCCAATGGGCTACCTACTGCTGAATACATGGTTAGGAGTTCTAAATTTGTGCCCACAAAACAGCTCTACATCTTCCTACGTCGTGGCAAATGTAACGTGACGTGTAACATTGTTCGTCACGTCATGTCACCTACAGAAATACTGTGACCTTGTGGGACAATGACTTGCCAAAGCGGGAGACACGTGAGTACAAGCAGTCGATACTTCTAGGATTGTATACCTACTTCTTTTTGTAACATTAGCACACTGTTTTTAGCATATTCCTCTTCTTTGCGTTATCCCGTTTCCTAATTCATTAGGATTAGCGGGGGCCGGCACCTAAGCTAGAGATTTGACGAAGATACTGATTTTTACATGGAGCGACTGCTGTCAGACCCTGACAACCCAGAGGGAAAATCAGATCTTTCTTAGGTTTGCTCACACGTCTTTCAAAATGTAATTTCTTGGACGTATGGGTATCCTCACGATGTTTTTTATACAACTTCGGGAGGAATACAAGCATATCGCTAGCATTTCGAAAATAACGATTGCCGAAGAAGTAATGCCAAAATAAACTTGTCAATGTAGGTCTCTTTTCAAATTGTTAAGTACGAGTAGATTATTAATATTATGAATTATTAATAATAAATTAATGTCAGCATATTGGTACAATAATGATGCCAAATAGTAGAATTAACATTATTAAGAAAAAGTTGTCTGTGCTGATTATTTTCAGACATCTTTGTCTCTTACATGTACAGTACATACTCATCAATTCTAAGCACAGAACTGTTTTAGGCAATTAATTGTAGAATCAAATACAAGTTACAAGAAAACATCTACCAGTCCTAGCAAGCCGATGTATCGGCATACACAACTTATTTCTACTTCTATGTTTTTCGTCGTAGTTTGAAAAAGACATTTTTGCGGACACACGTTATGTTTTCATAGATATTGAGAAGTAACAATGAGTATATTTATTTCTTTGAACAATTCCCTGCGTTATTCTCTGGAGCCCACGTTATAAATAGAGGTTATGTCTCTTTTTTTGCAAGATAAAAATTGTCTCAATGTCAGCAGCCGTTCCCCGCAAGTATACCATACGACATAATTTATGTTTTCTTTTTCGTGTCCTCGCCCCTTAGACATATATTTTTTTCAAACAAATCCTTCTTGAAATGAATTTCTCATAGATTTCTTAGTTCTGTTTTAATTTATCAGCTTATACATTTAGGTACACTCGCAATGAGAAATGGCAAACTATAAACTTGAAACTGCATCATTCTCATCACCGTAAGAGTACAGTCGCAGAGAACTGTGTTCAGTTTTAAAGTCCGCTTGCAAGAAACAATAGTGCAGAGCCTTCATATAAATCAATCCGCTCGCAGTGCACGGGGCGGTTGCAACTGAATGCACTGTATGAAATAAACATTCAGAGCACTCCTCAGCGGACGATATTTATGGTACCTAGGGGTGACTGTTACACTGAACTGTATGTTTTGTACTGCTTGGTCGGCTACAAGCATATCCTGATGGTTAGTACTATTTTATACAACGCTGGGAGGCTTACAAGCATGCGGCCAACCTAATGTAAAGTGATTAATGTAGCTTATGAACACTTGCATTTTTTATACCACTAAGGTGGCAAACAAGCGTACGGCCTGTCTGCCGGTAAGCAGTTACCGTAGCCTATGGGCATTTGCAACACCAGAGGTGTCGCTCTTGCGTTGCCGACCCCGTAAGAACCTCTTCACGCTTTTTTTTGAAGAACCCTTAACACAACAGTTCTCGATAGAAAACTTCTCGTGAACCGCACAGTGCGCGACTATTGCGGTTCCAGTGTATGAGGATGAACTGCCAGCCGTCGGCGAGCTGTGAGGTTGTAAAACGAGGCTGTTAGAATAAGAACACAACCCATTATACAACCGGTAGAACACGCAAAGGGGGGCAAAATCTCTTCTCAAACACAAGGTTTCAATACCGTTTGTGAGTTCAGTATCATCGACAATCCTCACAGCTCGTCTATGCACCGAGTCACAAGGTCCTAGCTGGCATCCAGGTGCTCTCGCCCAAAGGTGGCTACAGTATTCCATATGCGGTCTGACTTGGGACTTTATAACATAAGTCTATGCTCCGAGCTGAAGTACTGTTTAGCTCTGTTGAGCACACCGAGTTTCTTGGACGCCAGCTTGTCTCCTCCAGGTGACCTCGATACTGAACATCGTTGGAGATCTCGATACCGAGAATCCCAACGCTCTTAGCAATTGTGAGCGGCGTGTTCTGGTATTGAGGAACAACAGCAGATGGGATTTTCTTCAAACTTGTGTCTTGGTAGGGTTGAATTGGACTAGGTTCAATCGCCCCCAGTCAGATACTTTACAAAAAGTATCCTCCATTTCAGACACAAGTTTATAGCGACTTTCCTTTTTTCCTTTCCACAAGGGAACGAGGGATGTCAGCACGGCCTGTATAATAAGTGTCCCCGGTGCTGTCGTCCGCATAACAATGAATGCTGTCGATTGACAACATGTCATTAATGTGCAGAAACAGCGTCGGGGACAATACAGAGCCCTGTGGGACGCCAGCATTAATATCCATGCTATCGGAGCAACTACCGTCTATCACGGCTATTATACGTCTGCTGTATAAGAAGCTGGCAACCCATTTGCACAAACCCTCGGGCAGCCCGTACGATGGTAACTTCGATAGAAGAATATAGGAATTGTCACTTGCGCGTTGTCACCGCTGCTGCTAACACAGCTCCTTTAAAGCCAAGAACACAACAACATTCTAGGGAATTCTGTGAGGTGTAGGCACTTCCCCAAAAGAGCAATATACGAATAGGCATTTGAACATTACCACCCCTGCTCCTAAAACGCAACTTCTTTGAAGCTTTCTGGTAGCCTCACTCGCCAGAACCCCCTAGGAAATTGTTATTTGGCTGCAGTATTCTGTGAGGTGGAAGTTTGGCCCGTTAGGCTGTTTTGATTTTATCTCTTTTGAAAACTCCAAGACTAAGACAAAGAAACTTGTTCATGTACCTACACAAATTTTAGACCTGTTTGGATATCGAAACCTTTGGAGTTAAAGTAGGCATTTTTTTTTTAAATTTTTTTCTGTTTTTAATATGGTTTCTCCAAATTATTTAATTCCACAATAATACAATATATAAATTACTTAACTAAAATTAAATAAAAACACAATAAAACTAAAACTAAATTACATATAAAATTTAATAAATCTAAAATAAATTTATTTATATTTCATGTATAGAGCGAAGCCAATAGCAATACTTAAATACCCATTTATGTTTTAAAATATGTATCACTCATGTGAATACCGAATAATTTTGTATCTCGTTGGAAAATTAATTCAACTTGACCACTCAAGGCCCGTTATATACACGTTTCTATGCATTCCGCCATAAGCGCCTGGTCATATATGACCAGACGGTGCCCGAGTCAAGTGTAAAAAAGTAGGTACGGTTTTCTGTTCATATTTAGATTTTTTTCTTAGCTTTTATAATATATTTAAAGCAGCAATTCTTGTATACATTTTGCATATCTAAAATGGGTCTAACGATTCACATTTTGAGTCATATTTTGTATTTAGATAGAATTTTGCTTTTTAAGTTTATCTACACAGGTGTATTTTCGAAGAGAAAATGCGTTTTTACACAAAAACATAAATAAAGCCAATTAAAGCTCGGTCACCCACCTTGCAAAGATTTCAACAAAAAACGTAAATATGAAAACAGATACGAAATTCGGTATAAACTAGGCTGGACTTTACACGGTTTGTAACGGTTGCAAAGTTTCATAGCAGGTACCGGTTACCATAGTTGTAGGAAATAGATCTCATTTATCAATTTGTTACTTTCTTTACTCGAGTTTTATAAATGTCAAATAAAGTATACGAAGTATTTAAAACACTAGTTGCTTAGTTTGTCTAAGATTCTTTCCTCAAATTCGTTAAAATGTAAATGATATGATTTACTCGGCCAGTTTAAAGAAAAATATTTTAAATACATTAACGCTTCAATGACGATAATACGTAGTTTAATGGCATCACCGAAGCGTAAATAAAGTCACCCGGTATATTCTGTGAGCTTGAATATTTGCTCAAATATCTCCACTACATATCCGAGTGCGAACCTCATTTGGGTACTAAGTAGCCCCGCATCACGTCACGGACCAACACCACCACCACGGACTAATGTTTTAATGTGATGTGTGTGTGTGGGTGGATACAGAACCCTAATAATGATTATGGGTCGGTATATAACGGTATACCGTATTGTTCGTAAAAGGCGAGCCGAAAGGCAGAACATCTTTTCTTTTTTTTTTATACTACTTCGGGAGCCATACAAGTGTACGGTCCACCTTATGTAAAGCAGTTACCGTAGCCTATTAACACTTGTAACGTATATCACTCGCGCGATGCCTCCTCTGCTGCTTACACAGCAACTCTTTAAGAGCTTACTGGTGACCTCACTTACACGCAGGAACACAACTACCCTCTAGGGAGTTGTTATTTGGCTGCGGTTTTTTGTGAGGTGGAGGTTCTTCCCCAGACGGGCTGCATTGATGCGCCCTACTTCAAATCTGGCGGTTGCCGAAGAATATGGAGAATAAAGCATGTCTGAGTCACAGGTGATAGGCGACAATACTATGTATATATATATATATATATATATAGGTCAAGCCGCCCGAGGTCCACTGACTTAGCTTAACGACTATCATCTATCGACAACAGCCGGGACCGACAGCTTCGAAAGCACGGAGAAGCTCGAGATAGATAATTTCATCCATAGAGAGGCTGCGGTCGACATTGCTTAACCTGCGTGCTCGGTTAGAATGACGAGCGCAACGACGCCATTGAGCTATCACTTATAACAAAATCGAAGCATAATTTAATGTAAGTCTTATCTATACATCTACACATATAAATAAAATTCAAGTGTCTGTCTGTGATTTCAAAATAAAGCCTTTATCTTAAGCTCATATTATTATTTTCATGTTACCAAAGCCTAAATACGCATTTTTAACTTGTATGTCTGTCTGTTTGTTTGTCCGGGCTTATCTTCGAAATGGCTGAACCGATTTGAACGGGACTTTCACTGGTAGGTAGGGGACTGTTCAGAGCAGAATATAGGGTACTTTTTATCCCGTAAATATTTAGGGTTCCTGCGTAAAAAATGAAAAACTGTTAAAATTAGGGGGAAATATTTTCCCTTCGGGGCAATTTTATTTTTATTATTTTCATAGAATACGTATTTTTTCGAACATAAAATAACTACGCATTTTTTATGTAATTTAAATAAAATACATATACATTGCCTCCTGTAAAGGTCAATAGATGGCGCTGTGCGAAAATCGAAATTGCTCTATGGTTGCATCTACGACCCTGAACTTTGTTTTTTTTAAATAGAAACAATTTCATGTCTACAGGGAAAATAAAGGCTACTAAAAGCCCAAATCTCATACGAAGCCGCGGGCTTCTGCTAGTATATAATATCTTCAGGTTAAGTCCTTTGCAGAGTAGGCATAGTGAGGAGTGTAAAGACGCGGTCTTTACACACCGAACCGCACTGGCTTTTTAGGGTTCCGTACCCAAAGGGTAAAACGGAACCATATTACTGAGGCTCCGCTGTCCGTCCGTCCGTCCGTCCGTCTGTCACCAGGCTGTATCTCATGAACCGTGATAGTTAGACAGTTGAAATTTTCACAGATGATGTATTTCTGTTGCCGCTATAACAACAAATACTAAAAAATATAATAAAATAAATATTTAAGGAGGCTCCCATACAACAAACGTGATTTTATTGCCTTTTTTATAGATAATGGTACGGAACCCTTCGTGCGCGAGTCCCACTCGCACTTGGCCGATTTTTTAACATTCCTAGCCCTTTTCATGGACGTTCACCGATTTCTAGTGCTCCTGACATCACCTTCTAATAAAACACGATCAATTTGGTCATGGTAGGTGAATCTCGGTCTTCCTCGGCCATGTTTGGTCCTCTGAATGAGTGAGGTTGATTTTTTGCTAATCTCGGAACTAATCCAGGAATCCTGGGATCAATATCCCTTGGTCCCGAAATTGAAATAATGGTCCGGGATTATACTCCCCTATTCGAGATACCCTTTGTAACTCAAGTTTTCTAAGGTTACGGTAACAAATTGCCGAGGATGCGCTGTTTGTTTGCATTCCGAGTTTGTATAATTGTATGTTACATAGTACCAATAGACGTTGTAACCACTTTTTAGACAAGTAAATTCTATCTACTTAAAAAAGAAAGTCGAATATACACACGTTGTATGTTTGATAAAATAAATCTGTTGATATTCTTTGGAAACCCTTAAAATAATAAATATATAGAAGCAATTTTGTGCTAGATTATCTACGTACCTAAACAAGGATATGTGAAGAGGGGGGACGAACCACCTTAGTTCCTGAATAGGAAACAATGTCTGCAGGATATTGTGGTTCGTTAGCTAATGGTAGATAGCGCAGACATCTGACGCATGGAAATCGTATCCTATTCACAGCCAGACTAGAAAATTCACCCAGTGTAAGTAGTTTCACAAGACTTTCTCTGCCAGCCGCTTCAACTATAGTCTTCGCGGCGTAAATTGCTTGAAGAGTTAATTCGCTAAACATAAACAGTCACGGAGTTCAAACAGAAACATATTTATTATTTTATACATAAATCTACTTCTTTACCTTTATTAAATGTGATTTTATATATTTGTGGTCAATTAAATAATAGAAATAATCGCTAAATCGCAATAAATCGCTAGGTCAATGGGTCAAGAGCCGGATACAGAAGGTGGCAATTTTAAGATCTACACGTATTGTGCAGATCTTCCTTAGACTGTAGCCCTGACGACCGACGACTCAGATATACTCGTATGTCTCTCGCCGGTGGTTGTTCATTTTATATAATGTGTTTATATTTAAAATATTTTATTTTAAAATATATATGTATATATATATTGTAAATGTAAATATATATAAAAAAAGAGAAGTAAATAACTGAGTAATAATGAAAATAGAGCCTTCGTAGATTCACCGTCAACATTTCAGCCCGTATTCGGTCACTGCTGATCATAGTCTCGTCTCGATCCTGAGCCACCTGCATCCATCGACTACCCACAAATTTTTTCAGGCCCTCGCTTCTTTTAGTGAAGGGGGGGGGGGGGGGGGAGACTATTCCATACTGCGTGTATGTACGGGGACGCCATTCGAAAAGCTTTTTTCCCAGCGGTTGTCGGTTCTACGAACAATGTGGCCGACTCACTGCCACTTCAACTTACTTATCCTTTGGGCTATGTCAGTCACCTTAGTACTGTAGAAATCCTCATTTCTGATTCTCGAGCGAAGCCCTTTTGTATGTTGTTACATACTTTTGTATATATTGCAAGAAAATGAAGGATAACAAGTACTTCACAACATTTCTAGAAACCAAATCACACCAAATGTCTGAAAGTTTGATAGTATTTTGTCATATCACTGGACATTTTTAGCAGTAGACGTAAAAGAAAAGAATACATTTACCGCGATTTCGTGGTACCCCTAGGAATTTCGCGATATCCCCGGTATGTTAATTTCCCTTTACTTTTGTATATACTGCAAGAAAATGAAGGATAACAAGTACTTCACAACATTTCTAGAAACCAAATCACACCAAATGTCTGAAAGTTTGATAGTATTTTGTCATATCACTGGACATTTTTAGCAGTAGACGTAAAAGAAAAGAATACATTTACCGCGATTTCGTGGTACCCCTAGGAATTTAGCGATATCGCCGGTATGTTAATTTCCCTTTACTTTTGTATATACTGCAAGAAAATGAAGGATAACAAGTACTTCACAACATTTCTAGAAACCAAATCACACCAAATGTCTGAAAGTTTGATAGTATTTTGTCATATCACTGGACATTTTTAGCAGTAGACGTAAAAGAAAAGAATACATTTACCGCGATTTCGTGGTACACCTAGGAATTTCGCGATATCCCCGGTATGTTAATTTCCCTTTACTTTTGTATATACTGCAAGAAAATGAAGGATAACAAGTACTTCACAACATTTCTAGAAACCAAATCACACCAAATGTCTGAAAGTTTGATAGTATTTTGTCATATCACTGGACATTTTTAGCAGTAGACGTAAAAGAAAAGAATACATTTACCGCGATTTCGTGGTACCCCTAGGAATTTCGCGATATCGCCGGTATGTTAATTTCCCTTTACTTTTGTATATACTGCAAGAAAATGAAGGATAACAAGTACTTCACAACATTTCTAGAAACCAAATCACACCAAATGTCTGAAAGTTTGATAGTATTTTGTCATATCACTGGACATTTTTAGCAGTAGACGTAAAAGAAAAGAATACATTTACCGCGATTTCGTGGTACACCTAGGAATTTCGCTATATCCCCGGTATGTTAATTTCCCTTTACTTTTGTATATACTGCAAGAAAATGAAGGATAACAAGTACTTCACAACATTTCTAGAAACCAAATCACACCAAATGTCTGAAAGTTTGATAGTATTTTGTCATATCACTGGACATTTTTAGCAGTAGACGTAAAAGAAAAGAATACATTTACCGCGATTTCGTGGTACACCTAGGAATTTCGCGATATCCCCGGTATGTTAATTTCCCTGCTACATATATACAATTTACAGTCCCGAAACTGAATTATACAGATCTGCTTTAAGATTTATTTACTATAATAAAGAGCCGGCTCGTACAAATCCGAAGCAATGGCGCCTTTGATCGCGTATTTATGTCATTCTGAGAAATCTCCGAATTGATAACGGTCATTAAATTACCAAATTGAGTCTTGGATATCTTTTTCTTATCTTCATTGGATTAATTTATTTTTTGTGCTCCAGGCAAAATTGAAAAAACGTAATATTTTATGATTTCAAGGCAGTTTCCGTCCGTCCTCATGGTTTAAAACCAAATAGATACACGAAACTTATTATTGCATATACCCCAATGCTGCAGTTTAAATATTGAACAGTGACAGCCTAATAGATAAGGAGCTGGCCTGTTGAGCAACTCGCCCCCTGTTGGAATCCTGGCATGTACATCTGGCAAATTCGTATTTTCGGATGTGTACATTATTATTACTTGCTAGGTGTTGAAGGGAAACATTGTGAGAACCACACGTCCAAGAAACCTCTGGTGGATGAGGTCTGATGGCAGTCGCTCTATGCCAAAATCTCAGTCTCATCATTCAAAGCCTTTCTTCATACTTAGATTTACGCATGTTACTAGTGTTTGTAGTTCGGATGGTGATTCTGCTATTAACTTACCGCGTCGTCTGCATAAAGCAGGCAGTTGTTGCATAGATAAAAATAATACGTACTTCGATTAAATATTCGTTTTAGTTTGTCCATATATCACGCCAATTTCATATGTACGGACCTAATATTGGAATTTTATAATTTGCCTATAGTATGCTAACAATCGGGCGGGTGGCATCGTTTGAGCGTATTACAGTATATAACCTAGAACTAAACTGAAGTGCCATCTACCGACTCCGGCTGAATCTAAATCATCCAAAGAGGAACCAAACACACAAATAAAGTCATCAAAATCAGTGCAAGAGGAGTTCAGTGACTACACACGGACATATATGTATATATATATATATATATATTATATATATACTTTCTTTGTATATGATACAAAGTCGGGAGACATACAAGCGTACGGCCCACCTGATGTATAGCGGTTACCGTTGCCTATAAACGCCTGCAACACATTATTGCTCGCGCGATGCCGACCTCTGCTGCTAACACAGCTGCTCCTTAGGAGCTTACTCTCTCGCAGGAACCTAACGATCTTCCAGAGAATAGTTATCTGGCTGCGGTATTCTGTGAGGTGAAGGTACTTACCCAGTCGGGCTGCTTCGACGCGATTTACCTCTCTTAAACAGCCAGGCCAGGACAAAAAGACATGTTCACGCCCGAAAGGTTGCCTTTCCGTGGGAATCGAACCCACGAGCGTCGGTGTCAAAGTACCTACTCGTAGCGTCACTGCACAACCACTGCGCAACCGAGGTCGTTAAAATTGTATATATATAACAATGGTCACAACGCTAATAAGACTTAGAAGCGATAACCTAAATTATTCACCGCTGGTATCCATATGTTCCTGGACAATAACTTCGAAATAGACTGACCTAATTTCGCGGCGGGTGTTTTCATATACCGTAATAAGTTAATACATGCGGGAGATACATCGCGGATATGGCGACTTCATCTAATAACAGACCATACAATGATCACAAATAAATCTAATAGGTAACCGATATGATCTGCAATATTTCTTTTTTATACAACGTCTGGAGGCATACAAGCATACGACCTGGTGGAAAGTGATTACCGTAGCCTATGAACGCCCGCAATACATTAAGTATCACGTGCGTGATGCCACCTCTGCTGATAGCACAGCAACTCCTTAGGAGTTTACTGATGTCCTCACTCACACGCAGGAACACAACAACCCTCCAGCGAGTTGTTATTTGACTACAATTTTCTGTGATGTACTTCCCCAAACGGGCTGCTTTGATGCGCTCTACCTCCCTTAAATATGATAAGACTTTTTCTCAGAATACAGAATAAACCAGAAGGAGCCTACAGTCGATAATACATGCCGTCCGCTGTGTCCAGAAACATTTCGCAATCCCCCGCACTCCTCATACTTCCCACCCGTACAGTATTGCTAGCTTAGTGAGAGTTCGCCTCTTTTAGAGTAAATTAAAAGTGTTATATTAATATAAAAGATGTTATATTAATATACTGTTATGCATAAAAAAATGCTTTAGTAAAATAAAACACAAGTCATTTACAAAAAATATGTCTTTACTTAGGTACATTTTGTTGTACTAATAATATTGCCGTTTTGATTCTGAGGTAATCAATACATTTTTACGTTTCGACAAATGAAGAAGTCTTGCTCTTTGCTTTTATAATTTCATCAGTGGGGAACTGAAATTTCATATATAATAATTAGAATAGTTTTACACAAAACATTTTTGTAAAAAAACTACTATTTACACAATTTCACATATGCAGACTATATACCAAAAACATTAGTTTAGTACGAGTATTTCAATCATTATTATTAAGCCAATAATTATTATTTATTTCAGGCAATATTTATATTAAAAGATCTGAAATAATGTAAGCCTATGTTTACATTATCATATCGTAAATACCTGAAAATTAAATAAATGTATTTACATATTTTATATTAATCAAACTATTTTTAATTACTTAACATGCATTTATAATAAATATTTCATCAATGTCAACTTTATAAAAAAGTAGGGAAAAGAAACCAGTAAAAACTGGCAACATGAACAAAATGGACTCGCCCAAATTGTTTACCACTATCAACGAGTAAAAGAAATTCATTATTTAAATAAAATAAGATATAAATGCGCTAGTTACACATGAAATGTGATCCCATCTTGTTTTTTTATGCTTCTAACTGCATTCTTGCAGGTGAGAACCGCACAAGACGGCATTATTTAATAAAAACTATCGAGAAATTTTTACGCGTAATAGACACGGTGGCCAAATACTACTCTGTGTAAAAAGTATCGGGAATATGTCAATAAAAAGACCCGCGTAAAAGAGGTCGTTCTAATTTTTTTACTGCATGTTGGTAGCACTGTACTGATTTAGCGCGCAAAATTTGAGCGGGATCTGTCATTTAATTTGTTTTAAACTACACTTTTTGTTGGTCATAGTTTTGAGTCCTCGGCGATTTTTACAATGGAAAATATTGTTGAACAAAGAGTGTGCCTTAAATTTTGTGTTTCAAATGATATTTCATGTGGTGAATCACTAAAAATGTTGCGAAATACCTACGGCGAATCGTGTATATCGAAAACAAGGGCTTATGAATGGTATAAGGCTTTTAAAGAAGGCCGAGAAGTAGTAGTAGACTTGCCTCGTTCTGGTAGACCTTCAACCGCTACGACCAGAGAAAACATCGACAGAATCAAGAAGCTAGTGCTCGAAAATCGACGTATGAGTCTGAGAGAGTTGGCTAGTGAGGTGAACATATCTTTTAAGTCCGTCCACAACATTCTCATTGACATTTTAGGCATGAAACGCGTCGCCGCTCGACTAGTTCCAAAAGAGCTCAATTTTGTTCAAAAAGCGCAGCGAAAGCATGTCGCTGAAGACATGGTTTCCCGAGCTTCTACGGATCCGACCTTTATGAAACGTATAATAACTGGCGACGAGACATGGGTTTATGAGTACGACATGCAAACAAGCCAACAGTCTTCAGAATGGCGTCTCGAAAACGAGCCGAAACCCAAAAAACCGCGGCAAAGTCGCTCCAAAATCAAGGTGATGCTGACAGTTTTTTTTGACTACCGTGGTGTGGTTCACTCCGAATTCCTTCCAGAGGGAGAAACAGTGAATAAAGAATATTATTTAGGCGTCATGAAGCGTTTGCGTGAGAGTATCCGCCGAAAACGTCCAGATTTGTGGCAACACAACTCATGGATGCTGCACCATGATAATGCACCATCACACACAGCCATTATAGTGAAAGAGTTTTTAGCGAAAAATTCAACAAAAGTTCTCGACCAAGCACCGTATTCACCTGATATGGCTCCGTCTGACTTTTTTTTATTTCCCAAGTTAAAATTACCACTTCGAGGAAAACGTTTTGAGTCGATAGAAGCCATAAAAGAAAATTCGCTGAATGAGCTAAAGGCCATACCGCAAATAGCCTATGAAAAATGTATGGAAGACTGGGTGAAGCGGTGGAGATGTTGTATTGCAAGCGATGGGGCCTACTTTGAAGGCGATAAAATAAATTTAGATGAATAATTTGTATTTTTTGTTTTATTGACAAATTCCCGATACTTAGTACACAGAATGTATATACTAGTCGTCCAAATGTCAAACTACTCTCATTGAGAGTAGTTTGTGTGGCTTCAGTTTTGGGCGTGTTTGCGGTTTCTGGTTTATTCTGTATTCTGAGGACTTTTTAAATAAAAAAGTGGAGCCGACTTCTATACGATAAATAAAGGGCTCCATTTCCACAGTGAGAATAATCTTTTTCGTCTAAACCCTGAAGGGAATATTCCTAGTTCCCTCTCGCCCACAAACTGCTGCCTTAGCGCCAACGCTCGTGAGTTCGATTCCCACATAAGGCAAATATTTGTGCGCATGAACATGTCTGTTTGCCTTGGTGTTTTCTGTGTATTTAAGAGAGGTAGGGTGCATCAAGGCAGCATGTCTGGGAAAGTAATCTAACTCTATAACAGAACTTATTTTCTTGGTATTAGTCCAAATAATTTAATAATATCAGTAATGAATAATTAAAATAATTCTTATATTGTGAATACATTTTATGATAGATAGATAAATTACACAAGGGAACAAAGGTTTGACAACCAGAACAATAATCATATATTTTTGTTACACTACCCTCACCTTTAACATATCAAGTCATCAAAGTGTTGTGACAGGTCTAATATCAGTGTGTTATAAAGTTTCATAATTTAGCTAGAAAACTTACTGTACACAAATCCTCACAGTAGATTCATTTAAAATATTTCGAATTAACAAGTTTTTTTGGTGTTGCTACATCAAGTTAAGTTATACGACGTTTTATGCATAAAAATATGGCTAGTGATCAAAGAAGATCTTGTAAAAATTCACCAAATAAATTTTGTTACGTGTGCGGATGTTACGTAGTGAAAAACCTCAAAAAAATTACGGAAGAGATAAAAGCAGCTTACTGCTCCTATTTTGGATTTACGATTGGAGATCTTGAAAAATCGTGGACACCACAAATGTGTTGTATTTCTTGTTACATGGGACTTTCGAAGTGGATGAAAGGTAAACAAAAGAAAATGTCTTTTGCAGTTCCTATGTTGTGGCAAGAGCCTTTGAATCATGTACATGATTGCTATTTTTGCATGATTAATGTCTCCGGATACTCAAAGAAGGATAAGCATAAAATAAAATATCCAAATTTATCATCAAAACTTTGGATGCAGGATGTCTCTCAAAATTCATTTTCTACAGTCTCATTTAGACTTTTTTCCTGATAATCTTGGCGCAGTAAGTGATGAACAAGGAGAGAGGTTCCATCAGGATGTGCGAACAATAGAAATAAGATAGGACGATGGGATACAGCTATGATGGCAAATTTTTGTTGGTTCCTCAAAAAAGAAAATTCAACGTCACACAAAAGGCAAAAGAAGAGTCACTAATCAAATTAGACCTGTATCTTTAATCTTGAAATATTCTCTAATAGTGGAAAATTTAAAATGAATACCATTATATTAAAATTTGTTATACTTTTAATTTATATAAATTGTTTAAACGATTTTTTTTGTTCTTTTTAATTTTTTTTTCAAATAATGCTGTATCTGTAAATTTAGACCTGATACAATAAATTCACTTTTAGTTTCTAGTTATGTCAGGCAATTATAATCCGAAACAAGTAAAATTTTGTCAGTTGTCTAAAAAAGTTTGAAATTTGTTCCCTTGTGTTATTTATTTGTACTCACACTAAGGACACATATGCTACAAAGAAACAACAGACAGCTCGATTTTGACGAGCTCGGTGGCTCAGACGTGAATGACGTGACTTTGACACCAACGCTCGTGTGAGTTCGATTCCCACACAAGACAAAAATTTGTATGCATGAACATGTCTGTTTATCTTGGTCTGGATGTTTAAAGAGAGGCAGGGCGCATCAAAGCAACCCGTCGGGGGAAGTACCTCCACCTCACAGAAAACCGCAGCGTAATAACAACTCCCTAGGGGGTTGTTGTGTTCCTGTGTGTGAGTGACGTCACCAGTAAGCTCCTAAGGATCTACTGTACGCAGTAGAGGAGGCATCGTGCGAGTGATACTTAATATATTACAAGTGTTAACAGGCTACGGTAACTGCTTTACATCAGGTGGGCCGTATGCTTGAATGCCTCCCGGCGTTGTATATAAAAAAAACACACGTACAAAGAAATAAAAAATGAACATTACACACATACAGATAAGACTATAGACATGAATGAATGAATGAATGACATGACTATAGTGTCTGTTTGTAATATTAAAATAACCGCTTTTTACTAAATGCATATGCATGTATACACGGTACATATACCAAAATGAATATTTTTACAATTTTTGTCTGTCTGTTTGTTTGTTCCAGCTAATCTCTGAAACGGTTGGACCGATTTTCACCGGACTTTCACTGGCAGATAGCTGATGTAATAAGGAGTAACTTAGGCTACTTTTATTATAGAAATATTATTTATTTTTATTAACATAAATAAATAATAAAAAAAATATTATTCCGCGCGGACGAAGTACACAATATATATCTATCATTATTTCGCTATTCGCTATTTTACTCTGCTTATTTAGGTACTTATAATCAAATCAAATAAATAAAATTATAACTGAACAATAACTTTTTTGTTAAATTCCGCACGGACGAAGCCGCGGGTACAGCTAGTATATAATATTACATCAGTGAAAGGAGCGCATTGATGAGCATCTAAAAAAAAACAAACGAACAGTCGGCTTTGGTCTGTCTCTTGTATTTTATCAGAATGCGATAAAGGAATTAATAATTTGTAATCCATTCGTTCCATAGTCTCTGCCTACCCCAATCTCCCATTGATGATAAGATACAGGCGTGATGTATGTACGAAAGATTTTCACCCACGATGCAAATGAATTCGAGAACCGATTTTGAGCAAAAATTGATTTTTATCGACTCCTCTCTGATACTGCGTCAGTATTGAGATATTACGTCAATTTATCGACCAAATAAACATTTACCGTATAAGAACATTTATTCATTAATGTATTGAAATGTGCTGGCGCATGTGCGAATAAAGAGACAGCTTTGTATCCCATCCTTTACTTTTTCTGTATTTGATTGCAATATACGAAACCTTGGAGAAAGTCAATAAGCTCCAGGCGATAGGTTGATATAAGGAAACAATTTATGAAACATATATCATCTCTTATTTACTCATACGCGGGGTGAAGATAAATATTTATTGATGACTAGCTCATACCCGCGGTGTCACCCGCTTTGCCCACTGTTACATATTTAACGAGTTTAGTTGTCGTGGAGAGCACCACTAAATTCGTATGTATGTAGTTCGATCTAACGTGCTGTGTGTACTTCCGGCACCAATTAGTTCATGAGAACTAACGCCGGCCGTCACTCGCCCACTACCATTAGTAGATTGTACAAACCGTCGCTGCCATGGCTGCTCCATTGGGCCCCAAAATATCAGCTTCGCTTGAAAGCGGTACAGCATCCACAAACATCAGATATAATTAATAAAAAAGCCCCGGATATTTACGGTTTTGACGAGCTCGGTGGATCAGTCGTGAATGACGCGACTTTGACACAAACGCTCGTGGGTTCGATTCGCAGACAAGGCAAACATTTGTGTGCATGAACATGTCTGTTTGTCTTGATCTGGATGTTTTAAGACAGGTAGGGCGCATCAAAGCAGCCCGTCTGGGGAAGTACCTCCACCTCACAGAAAATCGCAGCCAAGTTAAAAGTAAGCTCCCAAGGAGTTGCTGTGTAAGCAGCAGAGGAGATATTGCGCGAGTGACACTTAATATATTACTAGCGTTAATAGGCTACGGTACCTGCTTTACGTCAGGTGTTCCGTATGCTTGTATGCCTCCCGACGTAGTATAAAAAATCTACCCCTAATCCAGTATAAAACTTATGAATACTTGCAAACTTACGTTTAGGTAATCATTATTATCTACCAATAAACAAACGTGCTTTGAGTGTGGTTCACGGTACTGCGAATGTTAATATTTGCGTGGAAATAATCCCCTTGTGAGTGCTGAGGAAGGAAATCACTTAGGGTTGATAGATACGGTCTGCCGTTAACAGTATGTTGGAAGGAGGGGGTTGCACTTCGGATATGGGGGAAATAAATCCGCGAACACTCCTTGTCGAGATTTTTCTATGACTATAGACGGGGTTCTTCAAGGTTTCCTTTCACCAACCTAGAGTAAATTCGTAAGATTAAGTGGCAAGCTCGGTGGCGCAGTGGCGAAACGCGCTGTTACGCTACTTTGACACCATCACCCGTGGGTTCGATTCCCACACGGGACAAACCTTGGTGTGCATGAACATGTCTGTTTGTCTTTGTCTGGATATTTTTAAGCGCATCGAAGCAGCATGTCTGGGCAAACCATCTCATAGAAAACCACAGCCAAATAACAACTCCCTAGAGGGTTGGTGGTCCTGCGTGTGAATGAGGTTACAGTGAGCTCCTACGGAGTTGCGAGATCGCGCGATTAATATTTAATTGTAAGCGTTTATAGGCTGCGGTAACCGCTTTACATCAGGTGGGCTGTATGCTTGTATGCCAACCTATATATATAATAAATAAAGTAACCATAGCGTTGCTTAGTTTGGGATTACATGACGCTGTATAATTAATTCGACCTGTTTTTTTTAGTTTGTCGAATAAATTACACAGCGCCAGCTAGCCCAAAAGTAAGCGAAGGATGTATTATTGGAAACTGAACAACTAATAAACATACAGTAATACTTATTTTTTTTTTTAAATACGTACTTGTAATACATAGAAAACACCCAGACCAAGACAAACAGACGTGTTCACGCATACAAATGATTGCGGAATCAAACCCACGAGCGTCGGTGTCAAAGTAGCGTTACCAACCATTGCGTCACCGAGCACCGCATTTATTAATTTAATAAAATTACGCAGTTACTATAAGTTTCCGGATACAATAATCCACTACGCGACGCCATCTTGTAAAATGGCCAACGTTTGTTCCAAAATTGGACTACCCCGCATGTGGCAACCCTGGATGCCATTTATTTCTATTTATGGCGTGGTGAATCACAGTTGAACGGTCCCGACATGTTTTCGTCTACTTTTGTGTAAGGAAACTAAACATTGCAAGGTATTTCGGTGAAACTGTTTACCATTGACTTCCGTGGATTTTCATTCCTTATAGAACTAAAAAAAATCTTTGGTTTTATTAGAACTGCGTAACTTAAAAGAAGCTGGATGATTTGCGCGTGTCAGTATAACAAAAAACGCAGGTTAAGCAACTCCGACCGCAGTCTGTCAATGGATGGGTTTAGTGTCGAGTTTCTAGAGGGCACGTTAAGTCTGTTCATTAAGCAAAAAGTAGGATACATCCTGACTGGGAACCTTACCTTACAGTACAGTATTACACTTCCTTACGAAAACTATAGCCAAATGCGATAGCTCCCTAGAAAGATATCGCGTTCCTGCCAGTGAGTGAAGATCCTAAATTGTAGGTACTGCAAACATTCATAGAGAGTGAAGTAGAACGCGCAGCTAATATTGGCTAGTTAAGATATTCTCCTTTGGTCTCCTATTGGTGATTAGGCTCGAATCGCTGAGATATTTGAGCGCTAAAACACACCGTTCTAGAACGCGATGTGCCTTCGCAGTCAAGTGGTATATTGGTTTGTGTAAAAACCGAGTCACATGGCGGTCGTTTCTCTCTGCCTAGCCCGCAAGGGATTTGGCGTAAGAAATACATAGATGAATCAATATCACTTCATAGTACAGAGCTGTTCACTCAATGAAAACATCCTTCCATTCATTACACTATGAATTGCCCATTGACCTATATGCGTTAAAAACAATTCACAGATGCCTATTGTTTCTTGTCTTCATTAGAATAGTAACAGACACAGCTAAATGAGTGAAACCGATTTCGTTGGAATTGGCCATTTTGGATTTTAAAACAACCATGCGATCAATGCAGTTGGTTTCACTTATCTATAAAAAAAAACATTTACTTTGAGTTTTCGATACAAAATTTATAACGAGATCGGTGGCGCAGTGGTTAGTAACGCTAGCTGAAGCTCGCGGGTTCGAGTCCCATACTGGACAAACATTTGTGTGCACGAACATGTCTGTTTGTCTTGGTCTTGTCAAGTACCCATAAGTCCCATAACACAAGCTTCGCTTATTTCGGGGCTGGATGGCGCTGTGTCATTTGTTCGACAATATTCATTTATTTATTGTTTAGTTGACATCCTTTGGAGCGGGTGTACTACTTTAGATCCATCTTCTCGAAGGAACCTTTACGCGTTGGATACCTGCGTACGTCCCGTCCATCAAATGACCCGGTGTCTGCCTACTGTTATTAAATTTACGTATATGTTCGCTAGCATCCTGCCGGTAAATTGCATCGAATTACAACGATGCCACAATTGCAACGAATTTCCAACACGTGACAAAACAACATCATCACATCAACGATCTGAATAGAGAGATGATCTTATTCAACTACTGAGTAAATAGCTACATGGATACCTAAAGCTAGTATATATTACATGTTTGACGTTTGACGAGCTAGGTTGCGCAGTGGTGAAACGCGCTGTTACGTTACTTTGACACGAACGCTCGTGGGTTCGATTCCCACACACGACAAACATTTGTGTGCATGAACATGTCTGTTTGTATTTTCAGGGCGTTTTTAAGGGAAGTAGGGCGCATCAGAGTAGCCCGTCTGAGGAAGTACCTCCACCTCACAGAAAACCGCACTCATATAATTGCTCCCTAGAGTAAGCTCCTGCGGAGTCGCTGTGTTAACAGCAGAGGTGGCGTCGCGCGAGCTTAATGTATTGCAAGGGTTTATAGGCTACGGTAACCACTTTATATCAGGTGGGCCGTATGCTTGTATGACTCCCAACGTTGTATAAAAAGAAACCCAAATCGTAGGAATTGGTCATTCAAATAACTGATCAGATCGATAAATATTGAGAACCAGCTGATACCCGCGACTTGGGCTGCGTTCTTTTTAGGGTTCCGCGCCTTCGGAATTATGTACATTATGTATTTGTAATTATCACTTGCTCGGCGGTGAATAAAAACATCGTAAGGAAACCTGCTAGTCGAAAAAAATATATTTTGAAAGACTAGTGTAAATGTCTAGTATTCCCTATGGGTTGTGGAGGTCTGATAGTAGTCGCTCCATGTCAAGACAGTATCTTCGTCAAGGCTGACAGGAAGGGTAGCGAACGCCACCAATTCTAATGGATCAGGGATAGGGATACTTTTTATGAGACTCGCGCGGGAATCACAACTTATACCACAGCCTAGAAATCCATACGGTTTTCTAGGCTGCGCTTATAGATACTAAGAAAATTAACCTAAGGACTAAAATCTACAGTGACCGAGGATGGCTTGTATAGATGCGAAACATGGGTAGCAAAGACAATCGAAGCAGCCAGGGCGGCAAAGGTGGCGGCCATGCTGTTCTTGTTTCAGATGGCGAATATTCGCAGAGACAACTGCAGCAGCCGAGGCAGAGGCTTCCAGCCATGCAATTCTGTAAGAGCAAACATCCTTACATCCTCGGAAACATCGGCTGTTATAGCCTTGAACACAAAATTGCAATTCCTTAGTGTCGCTTTTCATGGTTGTGCGACACAAGCGCCGCAAGGCTGCGTTTGGAATTGGAATTCTACAAGGCAAACAGCCTCGCGTACGCTTACAGCCTTATAGAATACCAAATAAAATGCCGTGATCGCAGCAGACGATGTCAAAGCTGTGGCATCTGTGATCACAGCGACGCACACAGCCGTTACGAGTCGCTTAGAGAATTGCATGGCAGAGCAACCGCGGCAGCGACGGCATGCTAGTGCTAGCTAGTGATAATTGTACTTGCTTAAATGCGCCACCTACCTACTTTTTATATATGTATGTTTTTTTTTCGTGTCATGGTTGTCTGGAAGAGATCGCTTTAGCGATAAGACCGCCTATTGTAGGTACATTTGTTTTCTTGTTCTGCGTGTGTTCTGTATGTATTTGTTATTGGTGCAATAAAGTGTATTCTATTCTATGCTACTAACGGTAGTGGGCGGATGTCGACCGTCGTCGATGTATCGATCGAACTGTAAAGACTTTCTCAAAATAACGCCTGAATCTATTTTTTGTTTGTTTGTGCAGCCATGCAATTCTGTAAGAGCAAACGTCCTTACATCCTCGGAAACATCGGCTGTTACAGCTTTGAACACAAAATTGCAATTCTTTGGTGTCGCTTTTCATGGTTGTGCGACACTAGCGCCGCAAGGCTGCGTTTGGAATTGGAATTCTACAAGGCAAACAGCCTCGCGTACGCTTACAGCCTTATAGAATATCAAATAATTTAGCCGTGATCGCAGTAGACAATGTCAAAGCTGTGACATCTGTGATCACAGCGACGCACACAGCCATTACAAGTCGCTTAGAGAATTGCATGGCAGGACAGCGTTGGTTCCGCTAGTATCACAAAGTGCAGTAAAGTACCGTAGCCTATGAACGCTTGCAATGCAAGGGGCATCGCTCGCCGCAACCCCGCTGCTAACGTAGCAACTTCTCAGGAGCTTACTTGTAACCGTCACTCGCAAAAACGCAACAAGCGAACTTCGAAGAGCTCTACGAAATCTTTTTTTTTATATATAAAAGGTTGGGAGGCATACAAGTATTGACCAATTGCGGTTTTTCAGTGAGGTAGAGGTACTTCCCCAGTCGGGGTGTTTTTATGCGCCTTCCTTCTCTCAAAAACACCCAGACCAAGACAAACACACATAAGTACATGTTCATGCACACAAATATTTGTCCTGCGTGGGAGTCGAACTCACGACTGGTTGGCGCCACCGAGCTCGTCAGAAATTGGTTGTGTGTTATTTGGCCACGGTTTTTCTGTGACGAGGATGTTTCTTCGCCATTCCGGCTACCTAATTGCGTCCTACCTTACTGCTGACAGAAGTTCAAATGTAATAATAATACTCATGTTTTTTAATACAACATCGGGAAGCATACGGCCCATCTGATGTAAAACGGTTACCGTAGTCTCTGAACGCAACACATTAAGTCATCAGTAGCGTGATGCCTCCTCTGCGGCTAACACAGCAACTCCTTAAGAGCTTACTGGTAACCTCACTCACACGCAGGAACACAACGACCATCTAGGGAGTTGTTATTTGGCTGCGGTTTTCTGTGAGGTGGAGGTACTTCCCCAGACTGGCTGCTTTGATGCGCACTACCTCTCTTAAAACATCCAGACCAAGACAAACAAACATGTTCATGCACACAAATCTTTGCCTTGTGTGGGAGTCGAACCCACGAGCGTTGGTGTCAAAGTCGCGTCATTCACGACTGAGCCACCGAGCTCGTCAAAATGACATTATTAGAAGTAAACATTGAAATTATGTCAATGATGATTTGATGATACTGCACTTATCACTTGATATCTTATCGACGTGTTATTAGTTATTAAGTTCTCCACTTTGACCTCAATTAACCGCAAATCTTATCACCAGAGAAGTTTATTTCGGTAACTAAAATAAAAGATATAGAAACCATTTGCCATTATATAATAATAATAAAATAAATAATAAATATTGTCGGACAAATTACACAGCACCATCTAGCCCCAAAGTAAGCGAAGCTTGTGTTATGGGTACTAGACAACTGATAAACATACGTAAGTACATTTTTTTTTCGTAAATACATACTTATTATACATAGAAAATACCCAGACCAAGACAAACAGACGTGTTCATGCACACAAATGTTTGTATTGTGTGGGAATCGAACCCACGAGCGTTGATGTCAAAGTAGCGTAACAGCGCGTTTCACCGCTGTCAACATAAGGCTCCTCAATTGAGCTCGTCAATGTACCAAGAGGGTCTCACCGGTTCGGCTTTTCAAGAGACAGTTTCAAGAGACAACATATCGGACACTCATCGACCATCTACAACCAACAAGGCATTCGGTACGGGAAATTCCATTTGTCATTCAGGTCGCTGCTGATACTTATACACGTCTTGCATTTTTACCTTAACTATTATAATAATTTCTCATATGATTCAGATACTTATTCAGATTTATCTATTATTAGTAGAGATTTTTCATTTTAATGTAAAAAGACATATAAAACTGGTGTTGCAAATACCCTTAGGCTGCGGTGACTGTTTACCATCAGACAGGCCGTATGCCATATTTGCCACCATAGTGGTATAAAAAAAATATCATTAAAAACAAGAAGTATCTAACATAACAAAAAATTTGTTATTTGGTATTTTGAAAAATTCAAAAAGGTTTTGTTCACGGGTTCACCAGAACCACCAGGCACGCCGTGTGATTTTTAACCATCAACAACCCCGAGGGTTTAACGAGTAATTCTTGTACAGAAATACACAATTTTAGGTTTTGTTAGGTCTGAGTTTAGTTTTTTTAAGTTAATGTACAATGTACCTTTTGCTACCTTTATAGTACCTTTGCTGAGAAAACGCGTTTTATTAAAAAAAAAAACGACAATCAATATCGCCGAGCAAATCTCGGCCGCCAATGGTAATTATTTAAAAGGTACCTACGAGTATTATGGATATGACTCATTTTGCTTTTATTGTGTTTTGATGACGAAAGATGAACCTATAAGACATGTTATTGTTTTTTTATGATGCGTCAGGAATCATACAACCATGATGTAATACGTAACCGTAGCCGATGAACGCTTGCAATACAATAAGTTTCACTCGGGCCATGCCACCTCCGCTGCTATTACTCCTTAGTGACTCACTCACACACCGAAACACAACAACTAAGAAGTTGTTATTTTGGCTGCGGTGAAGGTCATGCACGCATGCATGCAAGTACACCAAGCAGCCCGTCTGGGGAAACAACTCTGGAGGGTCGTTGTATTCCTGCATGTGAGTGCGGTCACCAGTAAGCTCCTACGGAGTTGCTATGTTGGGAGAGCAGAGGTGGCATCATACGGGTGACACTTAATATATTAGAAGCGCTCATAGGCTACGGTAACCGTTTTACATCAGGTGGGCAGTATGCCTGTATGCCTCAGGACGTTGTATAAACATATATATTATTATTAATTGATGTCCGGAACATATTTTGTTTGTGTTAAGAAAGAAAAGATAAGACCAATGGAACCCAATCAGTAATGTCCATATCTCGTGTTATTGTGCACGATTGAATATACAATTTTGCAACGTGCACCAACGAAGGTTGATCCTGCGTCATTGTCGTTGAAATGAGTCAACGCATATCCTCCCACGAGCCTCACCACTAAGAAATACCTCTTGCTATAAACGCTTGTGGTAGGGTTGGCAATTTGTTGGTTCAGGAAATACAAAGTAGAACGGTTGGTAAAACTAGGAGTAAATATTGCCAATTCTCCGAGGAGGTACATATATTTATTTGCTATTGTATTTCTTCATTAATAAAGTTTATATATGTTACGTTTTTAGAGTATTTTGAGACGCCGAAAATAGTCATTCTAGAGTAACAGTAATTGTCACAGGCGACTTATCAGAGATGATCGTTTAAATTAACTTAAGTTTGTGATAATCTAAAGCATCTGAGAATACATTGTCTTCTAATAGGATGGTTTTCACATACCTACATTGAAAAAAAAATGGTGGTCGTCACGGGACGCCCGGCAGATGTGAAACATTAAAATTTTTAATAAAGAAATATCAAAAACCCTCCGATAGATATAGTAAACAGTTTATGCCACGGAGTGAACGGGCATGACAGTATGGGAGAGCGCGCGTGCTATTTGCCTATTTGTCACGGTATCCTATTCGTTTTTACTGCCAAGGCGCGCCATTAGATGTTTCATATCGAAATAATTGACAATAAGTCAAACGATTGTCATATGTACCTAAATGTGATACGAGTATGTCTTATCACCAGTAAAATTAAAAGATTAAAAAGAATGAGTTTAGAGTTATTTTGTTACTTTGAGTGTAAATAGTGTATTTAGACATACCTATTAATGTCATTTTAGGAGATGCGATTGCGGATTTTTGTGCGCCTTCGTGTGTGTGTGTGTGTGCTTGTCAATACGTGTGTGTCTGTGTGTGCTTGTCAATACGTGTGTGTGTGTGTGTGTGAGAGTACGTTGTACTTGCCTTCTCCTAAACTGCTAAACAAATCGACCTTTATAGTATTCGACCCTTGACTTAAAGTAGTACTATTTAAATTATCAATAATTTATCTAATTCAGATTAATCATTGATAATTCGGTAAATTATTGATAATTGACAATGTATTTGGCCGATGGGTTTTGTTTTGATTAATCATTGCATTTGTAAGCGAATTTCCATTTATTAATACAGAGCACACTGTGCTAAATTGTTTTCATTTACAGTTTGCTTATTTATTTATCTATGAAAACATAAAAAAATGTTCCCAAATGTAAAACAAACAGACTAGTTACAGCGAAGCTAATCGTCCGAAAACGTTACAACCGACCAAATCAGTTTTTGGATATATTAAGTATCACTGGCGCGATGCCTCCTCTGCTGCTTACACAGCAACTCCTTGGGAGCTTACTGGTGACCTCACTCACACGCAGGAACACAACAACCCTCTACGGAGTTGTCATTTGGCTGCGGTTTTCTGTGAGGTGGAGGTACTTCCCTAGACGGATTGCTTTGATGCGCCCTACCTCTCTTAAAACATCCAGACCAAGACAAACAGACACGTTCATGCACACAAATGCTGGCCTTGTGTGGGAATCGAACCCACGAGCGTTGGTGTCAAAGTCGCGTCATTCACGACTGAGCCACCGAGCTCGTCAAATATCTCAAAATAGGAAAACTTATTAACTGTCCAACATATTAAGGGTCACCTTTAGAATTGCTATACACTAAGAATACACCTGCCTACACAATTCTAACTATTACGTACTCTGTGACAATAGTCTATGTGGGTGCGGTTGGCAGCCCTGGCTCCATTAAATGATGCATTGTTATTGTGAATAATTACGCCATATTATTTCTTTTTACTCATCTGTCGTATATTCTATACTTTATTATTTGTGTTCTGTCGCTTTTTTTTATAGCCAGCTCGGTGTGCGAGAACGGATACTTTATGAACTTTAAAAAAAAACATCGTTACAGGATCAGGAGGCATCACAAGTTAAACCTATATAAAAATAATCGAATTTCTACTATCAGCACAATTGCATAAATTCCCCCATTTTAGTTAATAGATTCAGGCTTTATTTTGCGAAAGTCAAATTTACATGCAATTTGATCTTACTCACACCCACTCGCGTCGGCATGTTGCATCTACTAACGGTGGGTAGGTGCCGGCCGGTGGGGCGCTAGGCATGAACTAATTGGTGGCGAAAGCACAAAAAGCAGGTTAGATCAAATTGCATTCCCCTATTTTTTATACAATGTCGCGAGGCTGAATTGATTTGGGATTCTTCCCAAGTCTTTCTTTATACATATATACTACGAGTACGTCGGGAGGCATACAATCATACGGTCCACCTGATGTAAAACGGTTAGCCGTAGCCTATTAACGTCAAAATACCTTGATTATCAACCCGCGATGCCTCCTCTGCTGCTTACACAGCAACTCCTTGGGAGCTTACTGGTGCCCTCACTCACACGCAGGAACACAACAACCCTCTACGGACTTGTTATTTGGCTCCAGTTTTCTGTGAGGTGGAGGTCCTTCTCCGGACGGGCTGCTTTGATGGCCTACCTCTATTAGACAAGCCTTACTAAGTAAGTGTAGGTCAGGTAGATTTAAGGTAACTCGTCAGAACACTACAGGCAAAAGTTGGTGTTGCTATATAAGAAGCAAGAGTGGCAATGCGCGAGCGATCCTTCCAATAATGCAAACTTTCATATGCTACGGTAACAACTTTACATCAGGTGGACGGTATGTGGCGATATGTATATATGCCTCCCGACGCTATATAAAAGATAATCCAGTTCTAGCAATTTTGAGCGGATCAGGGTTGCTCTGGTCTCTCCACCAGTTCACACCAAGTTTAACTCGTTAGATAGATAAAATAAGCTTTATTTACATGCTACCACCTCACAGAAAACAGCAGCCAAATAACAACTCCCTAGAGGGTTGTTGCGTTCCTGCGTGTGAACGAGGTCACCAGTAAGCTCCTAAGGGGCTGCTGTGTAAGCAGCAGAGCAGGCATCGCGCGAGTGATATATGTTACAAGCGTTAATAGGCTACGGTAACTGCTTTACATCAGGTAAACCGTATGCTTGTATTCCTCCCGAAATTCTATAAAAAAATTATAATTACAGGTATTTTTTTTAAATTGTGAGACATGAATAATTTTTATGCAACAAGGCGTTCTGTATATTCTGTATATACAGACTCTGTATATACAGACTGTGTATATTCTGTATATACAGACTGTGTATTCTGTATATACAGACTGTGTATTCTGTATATATACAGACTGTGTATTCTGTATATAAGGTGTTTTTTTTCTATATGCCCGAACTTCAATGGGAGAAAGAATATCGTTTATTTGTTACGATAGACAAGAAACTTCGTGTCCCGGCATCGTTAAAAAAGTTTGAGAAATCAAATAAATAAAGTGCCTACTTGGTTCATGGTGCATAATGATTGCCCCGTCATCATCATCAGTTGTTAATAATTCAGTTTGACGGGGTCGATGCACGGGTCGCGGGTCTAATCGAACACGCCATTTACGCAGCGACCACCACAGCCTGTACCGAGTTCCTGACAGTTGCCAGTCGGAAGGCTCAGTGAAGAGTGGTAGGACGCGTCAAAGCAGTCCGTCTGGAGAAGTACCTTCACCTCACAGAAAACTGCAGCCAAAGAACAACTAATCCTGCGAGTGAGTAAGGTTACGAGTGAGTTCCTGAAGAGTTTCTGTATCAGTAGCGGGGTTGGCAACGCGCAAGCGATACTTCCTGTGTTGCAAGCGTTTATAGGTTACGGTAACCACTTTACATCAGGTCGACCGTACGCCTCCCAACGTTGTATACAAAAAAGAAATACCTTTGACGGCTGTGACTATGCCAGCTGATACATCACCTAACAATGTTTTTTACATACGTAGGTAGGGCACATCAAAGCAGTCCGACAGGGGAAGTCCGCAGCAAAATAACCTTACTGGAGGGTTGTTGATTTTATGTGAGTGAGTGATGTTACCAGAAGGCAGTGAGAGGAGTTGTTGTGTGAGCAACGGGGGTGGCAACCCGCGTGCGATAAACCTTAGTGCGAGCGTTCATAGGCTACGGTAGCCACTTTACATCAAGTGGGCCGTATGTTTATTTGTCTCCCGACGTAGTAAAAAACAAAGATGTGCCTGATCCAAAGTATGAAACAGATGAAACAGCTGATTTGCTTCATATGACAAACATCCATCACTAAGTCTGATTAGTTTACACTTACAGATACATTTTCAACGAATTAGGTAGGTATTTCATGAGTGGTTTGTTTACTTAGAATATTATTCTAAGTTTGTTTATGGGAACGATAAAAAAATGATATGTCTATTGTTGGTAATTGTGTACGAGGTTCGATATAGGAAAAGGTACACTTGCACCACTAAGGTGGCAAACAAGCTTAGGTGCTCTCTTCCTGATTGTAAGCAGTTATCGTAGCATTTAGACATTTTTAACACCAGAGACGTCGCTTATGTGCGTTCACATTCGCTACCTATCTAGTTAAATAAAATGGAAATTTATAGAACACTTACCGGATATAACAGCTGATCCACTTAAACTTAACTTAAAAAAGGTCACAAACTTTCCATCACACTTTCACACAACCTCATAAAAAAATCCATCGGTGTTATATCAGGGGAACGGGGAGCCCATTGGACTGGCCCTCCCCTTCCTATCTACCTCATGGCGTACGTAACGTCCAGATACTCGCGAACACGCAAGGAGTAATGGGCTGGTGCTCCATCGTGCTGGAAGTATAAACCCCTTAGATGTTCAAGTGGAACATTTTCCAGCATACTGTCCACTTGTGTTTGCAGTAGGTGAAGATAGGTATCCGCATTCAGTCTCTCTAAAAAAACTGGTCCTAACACTGTCACCGAGTGTTGTATTGTAAATCTGTGTTGGAAATGATCGGGCCGCACTGCGTGTGAAGGTTAACTCGTCTGTCCACAAAATGTTTGGCGCTCTGCATGAAGCCCACGAAAGAAGGCAACACGAGGCGCATGATCTTGTGGCATGAGTTCTTGTACCCTAGTGAAGTGGTATGGATGTAAGCCTTCATCGTTAAGTACCTGCCATGTTCACGAAACCTGTACACTGTGCCGAGGATTGTGTGATGGCTCACTCGTATTCCGAACTTTTGCAATGATGTTATTGCACCCGCGATAACAAAGTACCATTTGGAGATACTCCTGATTAGAGTAACAAGGTCCAGACATGATTACGGTCACGCGTAGTAGTGCAGTGTGCGACACTCGGAACAGACTGAGCACGCGTGCGCCATCTACTACGCAGCGCGGTGGGTACATGGATGGCGCATGCGCGGTTAGCGTTTCTACGAAGGCCCGCTAAGCGCGCCTGCGTACCTGCATACCGTGTCGCGTGACATACTTGTATTTTCCTAGGTGGTTGGATTCATACAACAGATAGCTATTTTTTATGATGGATTTATTTTTTCTATGAAAGAATTTGTAACACGTGGGGCATAAAATATATTTACTATCATAATCAGCATACATAATACTATTTCCCATTTCAATTTGGGCATATACTTTAAGAACACCATATATACAGACTCTGTATATTCTGTATATACAGACTATCACACATTATTCATCACTTAACCCTTTCCCACTTTTGAACATTTCATATCGGTTTCCGTCAGCTCGTTTGGACTTAGCATTATGTATTTGAGGTAGTTACGATTTAATTTGAAAGAGAATATCGGTGTTAAGATAGGAACATGCATGCTCCGCTGGTTCGGACATGTAGAAAAATGCAGGATGAAAGAATATCGCAGCAGATATACAATGCGAAAGTGGAAAGATGTAGCCTAGAAAGACTAAGAGTAACCTACTATGACCAAATTGGTCGTGTTTTATCAGAAGGTGATGTCAGGAGCTCTGGGAACCGGCGAGCGTGCGTGAAAACAGTTATGAATGTCAAAGAAGCGGGTGAGATGTGTAAGGACCGCGTCTTATGGTGCTCGTTTTTCTCTGCCTACTGCTGAACATAGGCCTCCCCTGTAGAGTGACATTCGTCTCCATCCTGTGCCACCTACAGCCATCGATTCCTTACAAACCTCTTCGTCGTCGCTATCTAGTTGGGGGTCATCCCACACTGGGTGTACCAGTACGGGGATGATATTCGAGAACCTTCCTCGACAGCTGTCGGTTCTACGTACTATGTGGCCGGCCCACTGCGACTTCAGCTTAAATTTTCCTTCGGGCTATATCGGTTACCTTAGTTTTGTCCATAGCACGCTGAGCGACCTTGAGCTGCCCGATACGGCCCGCAGTAAAAAACGTCACAATTCCGTAGATAATGGAAATGACATTTGGAGGACTGTTGAGACTGATATTACATAGTAACTAACAACATCGCAGCACTTATCGGTTTATTGGATAAAATATTTTGGCTTTGGACAGCAGGCTCATATCGCTGAGATATTTAGGCGCTAAAACGCTACGTTTTGTGAGCGCCTTCATACGCAGTGAGGTGGCTAGTTTGTGGTTCCGTATGTCATCACTGGCAATAAACTCTGTACCATGATTTTATGATGATTACAAATACATATTTAAAACCGAAAACAAGAATTTTGAGGCACTTTAAAAGAGGCAGGGCGCATCAAAGCAGTCCGTCTGGGGAAGTACCTCCACCACACAGAAAATCGCAGCCAAATAACAACTCCCTAGAGGGTTGTTGTGTTCCTGCGTGTGAGTGAGGTCACCAGTAAGCTCCCAAGGAGTTGCTGTGTAAGCGGCAGAGGAGGCATCGCGCGAGTGATACTTAATATATCGCAAGCGTTAATAGGCTGCGGTGCCCGCTTTACATCAGGTGGGCCGTATGCTTGTATGCCTCCCGACGTAGTATAAAAAAAAACACACCAGGAATTGCACCAGAGACAAATCACTTAATAGACTGGCTCTTCATCCACTAGGCTATCACAGCAAAAATTTTCACGCCTTTTAAACATTTGTAATTATTCTCTGTCAACCCACAACCCCTTTCGGAGAAATATGCGAGCGTTGATAAGGTTTGTGTCTCGTCGTTTCCGCAGACACCGATCTTATCTGCTTCTAAATTAGTTCATAAATTCTATTAGTTACAATAAATTAATTTAGAGCGAGAACATTTGTTTTCGTTAGTTGTACAATGTGCCTAGTTTCGTAGATAATATAATGTCTATTTCACATTGCACTATTATGTACTAGTGTACTAGAACCGACAACCAAATACTTGCGCCATGCTTTGTTGCCGATCGGCAACAACTCATTGCTGTACTACGTTGAACGAAACGCGTAAACGCCATGAAAATCACGGCATTTTTGACCTTTTGGTCGCGAGAAAAATACCCCTTAGAAACGATTTAGTGCTGTATTTTTGAATCGTTGGGTAGATATCTTAACTAATTCAGCGCTGCAGCGGATTAAAACTAATGAGTTTTTATTATTACCAAAATGGAGCAAGATTTTTTTTAGGATAGCTCCTCTAGTACATAATAACTCAATGCTATTTGACTACATATTTATGTCTATGTTGCATTATGCTCGCAGTTTTGCCCACGTCCATGTTCTTCTCGCATTCCTATTTGCCTTTCATTATCTTTATCGGTGTTTCTTTATCTGTTCACAGTATGTTATATTTAATAACACATACGATTATATTTAATAACACATACGATTATATTTAATAACACATACGAAAATACAACGAGAATCGCCTCAGGGTCAGCAACGGGTGATACCCCTGGTACCAAGGTCGAGCTCGGTGGCGCAGTGCTGATAGTAACCAACACTCGTGGGGAGGTACCTCTACCTCACAGAAAACCGCAGCTTAATAACTTCCTGCAGGGTTGTTGGGTTCCTGCGAATGAATGGGGTCGGGGTCGGCAGTAAGTTCCAAACAACTTGCTGCTTTTAACACAGAGGTCGCGCGAATGATACTTTAATATATTACAAGCGTTCATAAGCTATGGTATCCAGTTTACATCAGGTGCCGCTAAGGTTCTCACCCGTACTATAATATATATTTCTTACTATATTATAGTCAATAGTACTATATATTATAGAAAAATAATAACTTAGTAAGAAAACTATTATATATATATATGCATCGCTAGCAAAATCAAAAGCATAGGTCTGTACAAGTTTAACGAATACGTTTAAAATCATTTGCTTTTTTCTCTTCATTCCTGCAACTTCTGAATTTACGGAAATATTTTTGTGTCCTGAATGTGAAATGGTGAGAAGAAAAAAATAGAGCATTCATTAATTTAATTAAAACTGAATTTTTAATCTATTTTAATGCTTTTTTTATACTACGTCGGGAGACATACAAGCATACGGCCCACCTGATGTAAAGCGGGTACCGTACCCTACTAACGCTTCCGATATATTAAGTATCACTCGCGCGATGCCTCCTCAGCTGCTTACACAGCAACTCCTTGGGAGCTTACTGATGACTCACACGCAGGAACACAACACCCTATCTAAGGAGTTGTTATTTGGCCGCGGTTTTCTGTGAGGTGGAGGTACTTCCCCAGACGGGCTGCTTTGATGCGCCGTACCTTTCTTAAAACATCCAGACCACGACAAACAGACATGTTCATGCACACAAATGTTTGCCTTGTGTGGGAATCGAACCCACGAGCGTTGGAGTCAAAGTGTCAGTTACGTCTGAGCCACCGAGCTCGTCAAAAAGATTTGAATTGTTCGCATTCCTATAATTATTCTAAAAATAATAGAACTTTGATACCCATAGCGTATAAATAGTAATAACAAAAACACAAAAATTTCAATAATGAAACATAAATGTGTACTATATTTTCTTGAATTACTCAAAAGTACTATATTTTTGTAACTTTAAACAATAAAATAACTTCAAATAATAAAAAAATCTTTAAAAAAAAAAGATGGTAACCCTAGATGCCGTATACCTTGAGTTTTCTCCCTGTAGGTTTCTTTCCTAAAACATCGAAGGTTTCCACAAAAAGAAATACGCTGAGCAAAACTCGGTCGCCCAACTTACTATAAATACAATATGATAAAAACAATAAGATCATGTTAAAAATCAAAATAAACATGTTTAAGCGTCGAAATAAACATGTTTTTTGTATGTAGATGGGGACGTGACGTCCATACAAGAAATGTGCTGATTTCTACGCATTTTTACTAAACAACTTATTTCAAAATATTGTATGATAGTACGGAACCCGTTCACGTTCGAATCCGACTTACAATTGACCAGTTTTTACAAACATAATCGAAAGTGAAATGTAGGTATTCCTAAAATTGCAGTTTGTAATTTGGTTAACCCATGCATTCAATAAAGACCAAACAAGAAAATAGTCAATAGCGACGTATACAATGAACTATAAAACTAGAACAAAAAAAAAACAGAATTGCCCGTACATTCCAATATTTCCAATACAAGTTGCAATAATTGGAATAAATGGAGTGCAAAATAAAAGTCAATGCAATACTATATACTTCCCACGGTCCAACGATCGAAAAACGGGTTTAGTTGCATACCAACAGCAAATCGGTCATATCCTTTCAATAATAAAATTAATATAAAGCAAATAACATACCTTAATCACTTCAAGATGAACAAAAAAATCCTCTGCATTCAAACAAAAAACTAACACCACATATTTTTGAACTTCACTAAGTAAAATAAAATATGTTAGCACTTTCGTTTTGCACACGCGGACACCGAATTCGTCTAAAATGCGACGCGAAAACACGTGTTATTGTTACCGATTCTCGGGCGATACTGACTTACTTGATCGCTCAGCTCCAGCTCGGTTGAAGTTGAATGTGGGCTCCATTCTCGAATACTACGCTACGGCCATTCAGGTATGTGAACAACCTCGGAGACGAGATAAATGCAACCAAAACTCATCTGTATGCGTATAGAAATAGCGGTAATAACGCCGTGAATACGTACCAGTGATAAGGCTGCGTCGATATCAGCGCTGCGTCTAGGATTCCAAACGGAGCGAGATAACGCATGAATAATGTCTGAGTTGGAAAGAGATAGGTGTAGTTCGACATTAAGATGATTGGACCGTGAAATTTTTATATTCAGTTTGTACTTTCGCAGCAAAAGCGCAGCCCTTGGACAATACAAAGTGCATAGACAAGAAGTATCGTTCCGTCCCACCGTTCTATTAATGTTAGAGAGGGACGGTAGATCATTGTTCACTTGTTCAGACATTGCGGCTGTGTTCGTTATCAGAGTATTCCCTGGTATTCCCGTGGGATTTAATGAAAAAGATGAGGCTTTAATGGCGACTGTGGTTAGAACAATGGCGATGAGAAATTTAAACTTTGTTTCTTGTTAATTATCATGAGTAATAATTTATTGAGATTGTATTAGTGTATTCGTTTTTAAGATTTAGAGTCAATAACACGCGACATCAAACAAAGTGGGTCTTCTTCTTTTTAGGGTTATTCCGTTTCCTAATCCATTAGGATTGATGAAATCCGCTACTGAATTTGCCTTCTAAGGAGATGCTGTGTTAGCAGCAGAGGTGGTATAATGCCTTTGTAAACTAAGGTAACCAGTTTT
Source organism: Pyralis farinalis (assembly GCA_947507595.1). Classification (NCBI taxonomy): domain Eukaryota; kingdom Metazoa; phylum Arthropoda; class Insecta; order Lepidoptera; family Pyralidae; genus Pyralis; species Pyralis farinalis. Next base: position 27,679,927 of record OX382257.1, on the reverse strand, counting down.
ATTGAGCCTCTGGTCTGGCGAAAGGCAGGTAGAGTACCCCCACCTCACAGAAAATCGTAGCCAAATAACCACTCTTTGGTAGATTGTTGTGTTCATGGCAGTGAGTAATGTTACCGCTAAGTAAGCAGGAGTGCTACGTTGCCAGCGGTGATCTCAATGCGCGATCGACGCTCCTTGAATTGCGATCATAGACTACTGTAACCATATACTTACATCCAGTTGGCCGTACGCTTGTATGCCTCCCCATGTTGTATAAAAACGTGTGCGTCTCAGGACGCCCGACAGAAGTGATAACTTAACTAATCCGTTGCTGTATGCGTGAGAGAAAGGGAAGCCAGACAGACTGGCGCCGTAACGCGTTACGTAACGAAGCGGGATAGCCTCCCATAAGTAGGTATCAGTTCAAAAAGACAACCGCAGCAGCCTTGGCAGCGACGGCATGCATCCACTAACAGTAGTTGGTGACGGAAGCACATAAAGTAGTAAAGCAGAGTCGGCAACGCAAGAGTGACACTCCTGGTGTTCCAAATGTCCGTAGGCTACGGTGACTGCTTTTTTTTTACAACGTCGAGAAGCATATGCTCTATCTGTAGTAAAGTGGTTACCGTACTTAATGTATCACCCTCGCGATGCCACCTCTGCTGTTAACAGCTACTCCTTAGGAGCTTCCTTACTAGTGTCCTCACTCACACGCAGGAACACAACAAGCCTCCATGTAGTTGTTATTTGGCTGCGGTTGTATGTGAGGCAAAGTACCAAGTTTCAAAATGATTCAAAAATTAGTAATGATATAAATTGGGTTCCTTACATGTCATATCTATCTGAGGATGAACCGACAGGCAGTCGATGTGATTTCACCCATAAAAAACTTAATTGTATTTAATTCTATTAAAAAGGGAAAAAGGGAAAGAAGAAAGGTAAGGGGAGGTTGATTGGTTCTCTTGATTACGTTGATACAAAAAAACAAATTAACTTTATAGCTCTTTTATTTCTCTAATTGAAAATTCAATTAGTAATATAAAAAAATCTAAATTTGAATCTGAAGGAATTTAAGGCGACGTTGGCACGAGGCAAATTTTAACAATCGCTTTTTTATACAAGAGTCGAGAGGCAAAAAGAGCGTACTGCCCGCTGGATGCATAGTGGTTAGTACAATTCAAGGAGTGTCGATCGCGCGTTGACATCGCCGCTGTTAGCGCAGCAGCACCTTAATTACCTTACTGGTAACTCACTCATTCGCTTTAGTTTTGGCAACGGTTTTCTGTAAAGTGGAGATATTGTGACGCACTCTACCTCCCTTTCACCGGAAGCTTGTTTATTAATTAGCAAGATGCACCGCGTGCAGATGAGGTTGACTTTGACTCTATAGATATAGATCATAGTAAGACTCTTTTTATCCTAACTTACCGCCTCTCTCCCGTTCCTCCTTGCGTCTGCGTATAGTGATGAAAACATTGAAATCGAAATTCTGAGAAAATTCATTAAGTGATCTGATAGCGAAGGCAAGAGAAGCCTGGAAAGCTCCTTGGCCTGACATAGATAACCCATTAGAATCCAATTGAAACTGTTGAACCTTGAAAATTTTCGGCTCAAAAATTTTACTTTTGCTAGGACTTTGACTGACAAATTCAATTTGTTAGCCTCGTATTCGTCTGTTTGTCATCGAAGTGCGCAATCTCGGTCCCATGACCCATATCATCAGCTCAATATTGGAATCTTAGTCAGCAATGACTGTGTGAAGCCATGACTTAGCTAGGCAGGACATATGACAATACAGGAGAACTCTTGTAATCATCACCGTACCTTGCTTTATAGATCCTGGAATTACGCTGAATGACGCAAAGGACCTGACGATATGTTACTAATTTCTCGGGAACATGGGAGAGTGCTAGTGTGGGACAGGACTTGTGTGAACACATTAGACCCCTTTTACCTCAATGTCGATTACAAGAGACGAAACTGCCGAAATAAACGGAGCGAATATGAATCTATCACCCAAGATTACATATGGTGCCGTTTGGTGTCAGGGCTTTTGGCCCTGATTTCTGTCTGTTTTAATAAAGAAATCTCATTGCGTATAAAAGAGAGTGTTTTGAGGACAATATGAATACGCCTCGAGAGCTCGATGCTGCCCATGGATGGGTTTATCTATCTCGAGTTTCTCCGTGCTTCGAAGGATATATTAAGCCGTCGATCCCGGCTGTTGTCGATATATAACAGTCGTTAAGCTAAGTCCCTCTAAGGCCCTCGGGCGGCTTGAAAACACTGGCCTCCGACAATCCGCATTTGAGTGGCGTGGTGGAGGCGTAGCGGCTCTAAACCCCTTCAGTTGAAGGGAGAACCGTATCCCTGCAGTGGGATGAGTAAGGGTTGATGTGGTGGTAGTGGTGAATACGCCTACTGGTCTGGAAACAGGACTGGTTCTTTCTTCATTTAAATTAGCTTTGCAATCCAGGAAACGCACATAGCACTCCTACCACCAAGCTACACGAGCAAGTTTCTAGGTAGTTTTTTCTGTCTTTCTTTAGAAGTTAGGCCTAAGATTACTATTTATATAAGTTATGTTTTTCAAAGATAAATATAAAATGCAGTAAGATCTAACTTGCTTTGTATGCTTTCGACATCAATTATAAAAACACAATTTGCTACAAACATAAAAAAAACTAAAGTAAATCTTTTTGCAAAATCAAAGTAGACTAAGAAATCACGCAGTCATGATATTTTTTTACACAGAGAGGGAATTGAAAATCCATAATTTACCTATTTAAAGTACATTTGTCATACCATTGACTTCGCAAATGTCCGACAAGCAATTAAGTTCCTTACAAGTTTTTGTACCCCAAACCCCATTTCGGTGAACTACCTGTTATGTTTGGTGGTAACGTCGTCACACCCTGGGAGATGCGCATAAAAAATCCTTGGTATTTAGTTATGGGAACGCAATAGCGCATGGAACGTTGCGTGTTGAAAACAAACATCATAGCGGGTGTTAAAATTTGCCAATGGTTTGAAAACTATATGTGTATATTGAAAAGTGAAATTATACTATACCAGTAGAAGTCAATTTATATAATGCTTATCAATTATATATACATACATATCATCACGTCTGTCTGCCATTGGGGTAGGCTGAGACTATAGAAAGATGCACCGGTCCAAACATCTCTCTCTCGTGTCTTCCTCACTCATTAACCTCTCCATGCATGCTCTTCTGTTTCGGTTCTTTTTGCTTTAGCCCTGGTTTTTTTTTAAATTGTACATATATCCGAAATCATGAATTTAGTGGTATTCGAACCGTGGACCGGTGTACAATAGACCGGGTGCTGTGTTAGCAGCAGAGGCGGCATCGCGCGAGTGATACTTAATGTGTTACAACCGTTCATATACTACGATAACTGCTTCACATCAAGTGTGCTGTATGCTTGTATGTCTCCCGACATTGTAAAAAATAATGTTTATTGAAACAGAACTTACCTAACATAGTTAAATTTCCACATTAAGCCGTGATTAAACCCTTTGGCGATAAACAAATTAACAACAGTTAAATAGGCCTGAATTTGATGCGTATCGAAATTTCATTAAAGTTAAACTATGGAAGGCTATTAACTCTGGACAATTAAAACTGATTAACGAATAAATTATCAGATAATAGCATACATATGTTTATCAACAAATAGAAGTGTTAGTTTGATGTACGTACTTAGTAGGTGGAGTAAAACGACTTCACTTAACTTGATTTGGTTCTTTTTATCCTCGAGGGGAAAGGCAAAGGGATCTACCCCATACAGCCAAGTCATCAGTTTAGAACCATTTGAAAATCTTAAGTCTATGTTCCAGCTTCAGGAACTGTGCTGAATAAATACTTGGGAAGGGTACCTAGACCCAATCAACCCAATTTAAATACCACTCGTAAAACGGTAGTGATTTTTACAAGGTTTTCTTGATGAACTTATTCACGTCTTCCAAAAAATACATAAACGTGTTATATTTGAGTTTTTTCATTACTGTATAATTTCACTAGCACTTATGTTACAAAATACTATCGAAATTGTCGCACAAAACTAATTTTATACTGAACTGTAAAAATTTCAAGTAAAACAACAATGTCACTCGTCAAAAGCGCGGGAAGAAGTCCACTTAACTTGAGCTGGTTTATTATTGCCATACACAATATGTAGGATCACTCATGTAGTAAGTAGATGCAATAAACAATTGGTCGAGCTCGGTGGCGCAGTGGTGAAACGCGCTGTTACGCTACTTTGAGACCAACGCTCGTGGGTTCGATTCCCACACAGTACAAACATTTGTGTGCATGAACATGTCTGTTTGTATTGGTCTGGTATTTTCTATGTTTAATAAGTATGTATTTACAAAAAAAAAATGTATTTACGTGTGTTTATCAGTTGTCTAGTACCCATAACACAAGCTTCGCTTACTTTGGGGCTAGATGGCGCTGTGTAATTTGTCCGGCAATACGCGGGCGCGCCACGCCCATATATACATATCAGTTAGCCCAGTGGGTAAAGGGCCTTCCTGTTGACCGAGTGTTCGCCGGATCGAATATTGGTGTAGCCGTGCACCAAAAAATGGGTGTTTTTTATAAGTATCAGTAGCGCGATTCCTCCTCTGCTGCTACTGCAACTCCTTGGGAGCTTACTGGTGACCTCACTCACACGCAGGAACACAACAACCCTCTAGGTAGTTGTTATTTGGCTGCGGTTTTCTGTGAGGTGGAGGTACTTCCCAAGACGGGCTGCTTCGGTGCGCCATACCTCTCTAAAAACATCCAGACCAAGACAAACAGACATGTTTATGCACACAAATGTTTGTCCTGTGTGGGAATCGAACGCTCGTGGCGTTGGTGTAAAAGTCGCGCCTGAGCTACCGGGCTCGTGTTTCCGGATTTATGACATATTTGTGGTTATCACTTGCTCAAGGGCGAAGGGAAACATCGAAAACCCGCGCGTCCAAGGATATTTCGAAAGACGTGTGATCTGACCTACGAAGGGTCTGATTTTCCCTCTGGGTTGTGGACGAATGTCAGACCGCCGTAACCCAGTCTTGGTTTGGGTGTTTTAAGAAAGGCAAGGCGCCTCAAAGCAGCCATCTGTGGAAGTACCTCCACCTCATAGAAAACCTCAGCCAAATAACAACTCCCTGGAGGGTTGTTGTATTCCTGCGCGTGAGTGAGGTCACCAGTAAGCTCATTAGGAGTTGCTGTGCTAGCAGCAAAGGTGACATCGCGCAAGTGATACCTAATGTATTACAATCGTTCATAGGCTACGGTAACCGCTTTTCATCAGGTAGGCGGTATGCTTGTACCTATGCCTTCCGACGTTGTATAAAACAAAATGTATCTATATACTCGTACATCCGAAATCATAAATTTAGTGGTATTCGAACTGGAGACCTGTTGATCAATGAGCCGGTTCCTGATCCACTATCATTGACCTGATTAGCGAAAAACAGTATGATATGTTTAAAAATGGTGTTATCGCTAGATTATACTTTGTACTGATGAACAAAAATGAAGTATACGAAATTCTGTTTTCGCCGGTAGCCATAGACTTACAAAGATTACAATTGATAAGATGACCGAGAATCACTATGTAAGTAATTAAAACATTACAAAAGTCTTCATTTTTCTAAAATACTGAGTATTTTTGTTTCTAACCTGCTTTGTATGCTTTCGCCATCAAATTATAACAACACAATTCGGTGCAAATATAAAAACAAAACTAAACTAAATATTTTTGCAAATTCAAAGTAGACTAGGTAAGTTTTTATATACTACGATTTTAGGTCGTAATATATTTTATTTCTTGCAAAAAAGTTGACAGCCCTATAGGTATATATTAGACGTTTTCAGAAAGCTATGCAATTGTGCGGACATATGAGTAATATGCATATGTGAGCTATTATAATTCTGTACGTCACGTTAACGTGAACGTCGACGTCGACGGTGGAGCCCTTATATAATTTGCAGGTCGTGGACGTTCAATGCTTTATTTTGTGAAATATTAAGGAGTATGGACGTCATGATCAATAACTGACTTTGGCTACGCTTACTATATTTACTGTATATGCTGTTAAAAATTACCTTTCCATATATTATTTGCAAAAATTTATAACGTTCCAGAGACGATTTTCAATTATTGTTCAATTATTTAATAAAGTAACGCGATAAGTTAAGACAGGTTAGCGTTAGCGTGCCGCCAGAAGTGCTGGAAGCAGAGAAGAGCGTTCACGTAGACTCGCTCTCACTCATCATATAAATGCCTGTAGCCACGCGCTACGTACGAGAAGGCTACATCGCAGAAATACCGCGAACATCCTATGATATCGTCACGGTATAAGAAGAGCAAGAGGAAGTGCCGTTGACGTGCACGGCATTACGTCGACGGAAATTTAAAAATCCGGCCAAGTGCGAGTCGGAGTCGCGCACGAAGGGTTCCGTACCATTATCTATAAAAACGGCAAAAAAAAAATCATGTCTGTTGTATGGGAACCCCCCTTCAATATTTGTTTTATTTTAATTTAACTATTTATTTTTGAAGTGAATTTATAACAAAATATTCTGTAAATATTTCAAGCGTCTACCTGTTGCAGTTATCAATATCGAGTAAAAAAATTACGTTTGTTGTATGGGAGCCCCCTTGAATATTTATTTTATTCTATTTTTTAGTATTTGTTGTTATAGCAGCAACAGAATTACATTATATGTGAAACTGTCTAACTATCACGATTCTTGTGATACAGCCTGGTGACAGACGGACGGACGGACAGAGTCTCAGTAATAGGGTCCGTTTTACCATTTGGGTACGGAAACCTAAAAAGCATCATATTTACTATATTTGTATTCCCTGTTCTGCCGTTGTATCGTGGACACCCACGGTAATATCGTCACGGTAAAAAATATAAAAGATCACAATGTGGGTTTGTAGATTCGAACAAAAAAAAATGATTTCTGACTACAAAAGGCTACAAATTGAATAGTATCCTGTCAGGTCGTAACATGTCGGGACAAGTGCGTACAAACATCGCATCCGATTGCATGGCCCAGTTTTTGTTACAACTTTGTCAGATGCATTCTTTATTTTGTAATGCATTGAATATTTTTACGGCTCCGTACCCAAATGAACAGGGAACCACTGAAACATTACTCTCTCTTCTCTTCTTTTTACTGTTACGAACTAGAGTCTTGATGTCACCAGTTTATAAAACACGAACCTACCTAGTTGTACAATGTTAGGGTTGCTTTATGTACTGTATCAGATTATTCAATAAAGGTGTAAAGAAGTTCTTTAGACCTATCAAGGTCTAAGAGAAGTTCTTACAATTTCCCTATCCATTTGCATACAATTTTAAGACATAATATAAACATGGCATACTTTTGTTTATCCTAATGATATTTACGCATAACATTATTTACGTATTCCAGAGAAGTTCTCTTCTGAGAACTCTCAAGTTGCATGATGAACTCCCAGCCGACTACGCAGAGGTTCCCAGACATTTTCTCATAGACCACTTTCAAAATTTAGCTGGTTCCGGTGGACCCCCTGAAGCTACATTTCTACCATAATCCCAAAACTCGACAAAAAATGTGAAGATTTGATCTAACTATGGAAATTTGCGTTGCGGCTGAGTTCCACCCACGAATTAATAGTTTTAGAAAAAAAAAAAATTTGTATAACAAATAGGCAGGTAAATTCTTTCTTTTTCCGACACTAAAATCGATTCACTTTTCTTACTTTTCAACAGCTTACGCATATTGTTTTAAGCATAATACCAATAATAATATGCGTAATAATAAATGTACATATATATATAATACCAATGAATAAAAATAAAAATGTACATGGAGAAAAGGTAAGTTTTGTAAATTTGTTATAACAATGTAAAACATTGGCGGCTTCGGAATGGCCACATTAACCTATTGATACAGATATTACTCATTATGCCTATAATAACATTACCCGAATTAAATTTATATGCCAAAAATAATTTCCTTAAAAGATAATTATGTCAACTTAAATCTATGCCAAAAAACAATTAATGGTCTAAATAATACTATATTAAAAAAATATGCCAAAATATTTAAGCCAAAGTATATTAGGAAAGAAAATCATTCACATGAAGTAACGAACATTTATCAAAAGTTCATGTGGGAATTAATTACATCGAGCCAATAACATGTTTAAGCTGGTTCCGTATTATGTAATATTTTTTATGTAGGTATTGCGTCTAAGGCATGCGGCCCGCCTTATACGAATTACCGTAGCCTATGAATGGTTGCAATACAATGAATATCGCTCGCGCAATGCCAACCCTGTTAACACACTTTTCAGGAGGTTACTGGTAACCTCATTGTATCGCAGTAACAACCCCCCAGAAAGTTGTTACTTTCTTTGCTTGAGAAAACCTCTCTTCCGCTTTTCTTTTGTCTGAATTTTAGCGTGCTGCACCACGAGTATGTGAGGTTGGATGTGACTGTAAACATAACAGTGAGCCATTTATATCTCAAATCTGACCAGTTGAGAATGCGCAAGCTTGCATTGCCAGAGGAAAATCTGGCTCGTCAATTATATAAAAATTTACTTTTTTTTTTAAGCTTTGTCGGCCATTTTGACCATGTTCCGTTAAGGAATATGATGTTGGTATTTAAGACATTCCTATTCTACTTTTTTATGCTGAATCCGAATCTGAAGTCAAAATTCGAATATTCGAAAAAAAGCGACAAACACACACACACAGACAAACATATAGATTTCATATAGGAACGGTGTTCCTGATAAGGAGATAGCTTATATCCTGGGATAACCTTTACACACGTAGGTAAAGTTGATAGCAACAGCTAGAGTTTGACGAACTCGGTGGCGTAATGGTGAAACGCGCTGCTACGCTACTTTACACCAACGCTCGTGGGTTCGTATCCCACACAGGACAAACATTTGTGCGCATGAACATGTCTGTTTGTCTTAGTATGGGTGTTTTAAGAGAGGTTGGGCGCTTCAAAGTAGCCCGGCTGGGGAGGTACAACCTCACAGAAAACCGCAGCCAAATAACAACTCCCTAGAGGATTGTTGTGTTCCTATATGTGAGTGAGGTCTCCAGTAAGCTGCTAAGAAGTTGCTGTGTAAACAGCAGAGATGGTATCGCGCTAGTAATACTTCATGTATTGCAAGCATTTATAGGTTACGGTAACCACTTTACATCAGGTGGACCGTATGCTTGTAGGCCTTCCGACTTTGTATAAAAAAATAATTGCACATCACCACCCTGGTGTCTCCTAAACATAATCCATGATCAAATGGCTAGTGAAAATAAAAGGTGAACTTTTGCGCAAACAAATAACTCACTCTAGGAATCGATCTTGCAAAGCGGAGGCGGATGCAAACATTCCAGCAAAGCCTTTGGTAGCTCAAAAGATCTAGATTCTCTATCAGTGTTTACCGAGTCTACACTGATCTGGACACGTTATTTGTAGATACTATGTGAAAGAATCTAGTTTTGTCGCTATTTCATGAGGGGGGCAGTGAGTTTTCATCCACATTCTACTTGAACTTAGTCTCTGCGTTTCATTTTTTATTGACAAGCATATCTATACATCTATACAGATAAATAAAATTGGAGTGTCTGTTTGTAATATTAAAATAACCGCTTTTTACTAAATGCATATGGATATATATTTTTTTTAATATTGTCGGACAAATTACACAGCGCCATCTAGCCCCAAAGTAAGTGAAGCTTGTGTTATGGGTACTAGACAACTGATAAACATACATAAATACATTTTTTTTTTGTAAATACATTTATTATACATAGAAAATACCCAGACCAAGACAAACAGACATGTTCATGCACACAAATGTTTGTGTTGTGTGGGAATCGAACCCACGAGCGTTGGTGTCAAAGTAGCGTAACAACGCGCTTCACCACTGCGCCACCGAGCTCGTCAAACTACGACAATATACACGGTACATATACCAAAATGAATATTTTTACAATTTTTGTCTGTCTGTCTGTCTGTTCCGGCTAATCTCTGAAACGGCTTGACCGATTTTGACGGGACTTTCACTGGTAGGTAAACGACTGTTCAGAGCACCATATAGGGTACTTTTTATCCCGTAAATATTATTCAGGGTTCCTGCGTAAAAAATGAAAAACTATTAAAATTAGGGGAAATCTTCTTCGGGGGACTTTGCAATTTTATTTTTATTATATTTTCATAGAATACCTATTTTTTTAAATAACTACGCATTTTATATGTAATAAAAATAAAATAACTATAAGTTGCCTCCTGCAAAGGTCAATTGATGGCGCTGTATGAAAAAGGTCTATCGAGAAATAAAGGCTACTAAAAGCCCAAATCTCATGCGTGCGAAGCCGCGGGCTTCAGCTAGTCTGAATTAAAAACTGTGGCTTCTGAGGGTCGTATAAGTGCATGAACATGTATGTTTATCTTGGTCTGGGTGTTCTAACATAGGTAGGGCGCATCAGTCCGTCTGGTGAAGTATCTCCAACCTCTGGAGGCGTACAAGCATACGGCTCACTTGATGTAAAGCCGTTATCGTTGCCTATGAACGCTTGCGAACTCAGCAACTTCTTAGGAGCTTACTTGTGACCTCATTCACACGCAGGAACACAACAACCCTCTAGGGATTTGTTATTTGGCTGCGGTTTTCTGATCCGAGTGTACTGCTTCTGTCCACTTTTTAATTAATATTTCTCCTCTTCTTCAGCTTGGTCCTAATTGTAATAAATATGTTCTTATATGTTTTAGATTTTGACATAAACTACTTACTATATTTGTTAATTGTTTTTTTTTTTTGTTATATATAATATCATAGGCAAAACAATCGTACTACTGCGTTGATTTCTTTAAGGTAGTTATCCATATTATATAAGTGGATTCACTTTTTTGTTTTAAAACTTCTGCTTGCGTTGTTCTGTCAATTTTCTTATTGAAGCACTTTGTGAATTACCGTATGCACCACAAAGCAACTAAAATAAGTCCAACTACAGGACCCACGGGTAGAAGTCGATTTTTTCTATTCCTTGGGCGATGGTGGAACTATGTTGTTCGATGATGTTTTAGTTCCCAATTTGCGTTAAGATATCGGTGTGACTGGCTGTTACCGTTGCGTTTCATTGTATGGCATAAACTTTGCGTTTTGTAAAAGTTACATTTCATTCTGTGGCAGTTGTATCCAGGATATGGGTAATGTGCCAAGACAACACGGACAAACAAAGCTATTTTTTCATAAATGCGTATATATATAAACTTATTGAATCGGATTAAATATATTTTTAATACGACGCCCTGTCTGCCTATGACTATCTGATCTGAAGTAATTACTGTAGTCTATGAACTGACTGCGTTAATACAACAACTCCCTAGGAGCTTACTGGCAGCCCCAGTTACTTGCAGGAACACAGCAACTCTGTGAAATAGAGGTCCTTACCCAGTCCGGCTGCTTTGATGCGTTCTACCTCTGTTTTCACTCGCGTTTTGGCTCGCTTTCATTCTTGTTACTGACATAATAGCTGTAATGAACGGTTAGTTGCTACCGCAAAAAATAAAATAAAACAATATCGTTCCAACGTTTTACGATTTACATTCTTGTTTTTATTTTGTCAGCTCAAAGAGTTATTTAAAGTGTAATTAGTGCTTAATAAGGGGATCTTAACTCCCGCGGCGCGGGAATTAGCGAAGTTTGCGGCGGATTCAAGGAACGTACCGAGGTTCATTAAATTTTTGTTACTTTTATAATTTTACTTTGACAAATAAACACTTTTTATGGCACAATCTTCGTTTTTAACTGGAGAATTAAGGCGAAGCCTCCCATAAATTTTAGTAATGCGGCAGAATATCGTTTTCTTACTTAATGAAATTTATCTATTTATAACTTCAATCCAAATCCCTACGGGGGTAGGCAGGGTGAACAAAGCGCTATGTGTGTCGGTTCTTATACACCTCTCGTGCTCTTTAACATTCATAACAGGACTCTTCTCCTATACGTTCGCCAGTTTTCAGGACTTCTAATATCACCTTCTGATAAAACTCGATCAATTTGGTAAAGGTAGTAAGTAACGTCTTGGACTTCCTCTACTTTCGCGTTGTACCTAGCCCAGCCATAAGTTCTGTTACAAATAATAAACAAGAAAAGATATGTAAAACGGCGGAAGATTAAAAGAAGTTATAAAGTGATAACTTCTTATGGGAGGGTAAGCCGCTTCGTTACGCAACGCGTTACGGCGCCAGTCTGTCTGGCTTCCCTTTCTCTCACGCACACAGCAGCGGCAGTAGGCAGGCTCATTTGTAACTAAGAATAAAATATACTTTACAATCAATAAAAGATTTTATTAATAAATAACCTTTCCTTACGTTATCATATTAATATACATAAAATTTAAGTAATCTAAGCTTTTCTCAAGTTAAACAATTTCAATATTAAGTAGTTCAACTTAGATTAGTTTAAGTTATCACTTCTGTCGGGCGTCCCGAGACGCACACGTTTTTATTTATCATAATAAACGTGTTCTAAATTCATAATAATTAAAAAGTTGAAAAAAAAAGAAAGTTTATATGTAATAGTATTTATGGTCAGACTAGTTATATCATCACGCTAGATCCCTTGCGGGACAGTAGGCCGATTCTACTGCAGCGCGGCGTGTGTCAAAATGCGTAGGTACATTTTGACGTTTCGGTTTTCTGTTAAGCGATCCAACAGCAGCGACGTTGCAAGAATGCAATGACTCGCTATTCTGTTAAAAAACCTGCACTGCACCTGCAAGTTTCAGTATAATCGTATTCTGATAAATTATTTTGACATTTGTATGGCGGTGACAGAAGTTTTGAAGGAGTTTACTTGCAGTTTTGTTAACGTTACTCGTGAGTAACTTTTACGAAGTGAAAATTGTCATTTGGCTTATTCAATAGAGACTAAAAAAAGCATTGAAATCAAGCACAAAGACACTTAAAACTTATCAATACCCTACATTTTTTGGGTTGCAGGCACGTAGGTTAACATTGATCGTCCATTTTGTTGACTAAATGACGCATAAGTAAATCGCTCTGTTGGATTTATTATTGAAAACCCATTGTTTATACCGTAAATGTAATATTCATATGCTCTGGGAGGTTTAATTAATGCGCCGTTCACAAGTGCAGCTGTTGGTACAGTTGTACGGTTGATTGGCGAACAACGAATAAATTAATACGGTAACATAATTGTCACATGTGCTGCGCTAAATATTACAAAGCTTTTCATTTATTGTCTAATAGCAGTTTTCCGAAGTGTTAAGCGTAACCCTAAAGTTTAACTCGCTCGGTGGCTCAGTCGTGAATGACGCGACTTTGACACCAGCGCTCGTGGGGTCGATTCTCACATAAGGCAAACATTTGTGTGCATCAACATGTCTGTTTGTCTTGATCTGGATGTTTTAAGATGTGGCGCATCTGGGGAAGTACGAGTACCTCCACCTCATAGAAAAGCGCAGCCAAATAACAACTCCCTAGAGGGTTGTTATGTTCTTGCGTGTGAGTGAGGTTACCAGTAAGCTCCCAAGGAGTTGCTGTGTAAGCAGCAGAGGAGGAATCGCGCGAGTAATATTAATATATCGCAAGCGTTAATAGGCTACGGTACCTGCTTTACATCAGGTGGGTCATATGCTTGAATGCCCCTCGACGTAGTATAAAAATTTCGTAGTAAAAAATTGCAATGATTATGAAAAGGTAAAATTTGTAACTTTGTTTATTTGAGTTTATGGATTACATTATTTACCCGAAGTCTATATTTCTCATGTAGGGTCCCTCTGCCTGTTGACATCCACTCATACGAAATGACTGACTGCCTGTTAAAATCAATCAGATTTTTAACAGGTAGTCAGTCATTTTTTAATTCAATTATTTTTATTTGAAAATCCCACTTTTTCATCCTAAACTAATTTATTTAATTCGCAGCTGTGACCTTTTGATAAATCCACTAACACCTTAAATAGAAAGTATTTTTAATATAACAATCTATCTATAACTTCACACCAATTCCCTTGTGGGGTAGGCAGAGAGAACCGAGCGGCAAATTACTAAGTCCCTGCATACCTCGCTTGCTTGCTCGCTCGAAACAACGGAGTATACCTTTTATTATTTTAACACCGACACTCTCTTTCAGATCATCTCTCTTTCCTACGTCATCAAAACGAACGCGGTCAGCAAGAGCTATGCCACAAATTTTGCTCAATGCTCGCATCTCGACTGCACTTACTTACATGCTCTCTCTGCCATACCCAGCTTTCACTTCAATAAGTTAGCGTTGGTATTATCACCGCGTTGTATACAGCGAGCTGTGCCTTCTGGCTTAGATTTCGGTTGCCTAGAAGTTTACCCAACGCTCCATTCACGTTAATCCCTGCACTCATTCGCCTCTCCACATCTGAGGTGTACCTTCTGTGTAAGCAGCATCACGGCTTAAAGCGCTTCCAAGATTTAAATCTCATCTACTTGAAACACTACATCATCAACCGTAATCCTCATGTTCGTTTTGAATGCCCTTTACTTGATACCAAGATTCTTTGAATAACTTTTACGTATACAAATATACTAAGAATAATAAGAGGATTGCAAGGAGAAAGGCTCACCACTGATCGCGAAGAAAACAAAAAGAATGGTATTGAAGATAAAAATAATTTATTTGGCATTAGGCCCTTAAGTGGTTAAGTGTACGGTAAAAGCTTCTTTATATGGATGGTATTGTATCTTATTTATTTTTCATAGTTTTAATCTCTCTTATTTAAACTACCAGCATTTCGAAAATGACCATAGGTGAAAAAAAAATGCCAAATGAAACTAGCCAATATCTTTCTCTTTTTCGTTGTTTTTTGTTCCTATATGTGAATGTACATAGAGTGATATCAAGTGGTATAATTAAATATATATTAATACTTGTGCTGAATCATTTCCAAACATCACTGTCAGTTAGATTTTCATCGATTCTGTAATAACCCTTCTTACACAGAGAATTTTTGATGTACCTTTTGAACATATTGTCAGGCATGGGCAGAACTGTTTCAGGTAATTTATTATAGAATCGAATACAATTTACAATAAAAGATCTACTAAATAGTCTTAGCAAGCCGATGTACGCAATCTATTCCTCTATTCCTGCTTCTAAGATTTTTACTGTATTTTAAAATGACTCTATATTTTACGAGCATACATTATGTTGGCATAAATATACTGAGAGGTAACCGTGAGGATATTTATTTCTTTGAATAGTTCTCTAAGTGAGTCCCTGGAGCCCATGTTGTAAATGGAGCGGATGGCTCTCTTTTGTAATATAAAATAGTTCCAATGTCAACCGCTTTTCCCCACAACAGTATAACATACGACATAATGCTATGAAAGTAGCTGAAATAGACTAAACGCGCAATAGCCACATCTATCAATTGTCTAATTCTCCTAGCTGCATATGCTACAGAGCTGAGTTTACTGGCCAATTTGGAGTCTATTGTAATTCCATGAAACAAATTAACAAATTCTAGTACATTATTGTTAATGAGAACTTCTGTATTGGCAGCAGCCACATTTATTAGAGTACTCCGTGAAAAGAAGAATCAAGCTAAAGCTCGTTACAAGGCGGATTCCGGATGCGGAGTACAGCCAAACGGGACCATTGTCACCGATTAATAAATAACTGCAATAAGGTATGTAGAGACGCTCAGCGGCACACCATTTATCACTCAGTCGAGAATGAGGACCAAGCTAAAGTTTGGACATTCTATATACCATGCGAGTGGGCAAATCTCAGAATACAAATACCTTCGATCTTCAAATCAACTGTGATTTGTCCTCTTGCGCTTCTCTTGACATAATACAACTCTACTCTGTTTATTCTCAAGCCTCGCTTACTAACATCTCACAGGCCCTTAATCAAACTAATGTTGATTTAAATCAGATTTCGACATGGAGTAAACGCTTCGGATTGTAAGTAAATCCACGTAAATTACAATGTACCATTTTAGGTAGTTCAGCGTTTATTTCCGGACTTGATTTTTCTCAAATCCCTGCGGTTGTGTTTGATGATACCTGTATTCCATTCAGTGAAACGGTAAAATAACTTGGGATTACTTTTGACTCCACGTTATTTTGGAGGTCGGCGTATCTCCGACATATTACGTAGAATATTTTTATCCACTGCCACTAAAGTAGTAGTTGTTGTTGTATAAAGCTTTATTGTACAATAATAAACATTACAATGATTAAGTACATGGTTTGGTAGAAATTAATATTTTATAATGGCGGACTTATTCCATTAGGGATCTCTTCCACCTTCAACCATAGAGAAACTGAAAGGAGATATAAGCTTGGCGAGAGTTTTAGGAACATTGTGAGTAGATACAAAGTCGGACAAAATACATACGACGATTCGTATACACAATAATATTTTAAGATTTATAATACGCACATAAAAGAAGTAGTAAATAATATACACGATTAACTGCGAATACAATACAAAACATTACTAGACCAAACTATATGAATTACTAACCAAGTGTTTCATCACGCTCGATTTGAATGAATTTATCGTTTGCGCCATTTTTACATCAATTGGAAGCGAGTTTCATAGGCGTGCTGCATACACATTAAAAGATTTGATATAGTTGTAATAGCGGAGCTATTTTTTAAGTGGAATCTAGATGATTAATAAAATATTATACGAAATAATATAGGTATATTTATTTAACATTAGATCAGAAAAAACGAAGACCAAAAGAATAACAACCGTAGCTAGGCAACATAGATAATTTAAAAAAAAAGAATAAGCTTCCATAAATTCAAGCAGTTTGTATACTGTAACACTCTCCCTTATTGGATGCTTCTCTAAAATTATGTTTTGTTCAGTCCTAGCTCGGCACACATATTAACCAGTCTCGGTCTGGGTACAGCTTTGGTGAAAATGTCAGCAATCTGATTTGCTGAACTAGTTTTCTCAACCTTCAAA
The DNA here is from genome assembly GCA_947507595.1 of Pyralis farinalis. Taxonomy (NCBI): domain Eukaryota; kingdom Metazoa; phylum Arthropoda; class Insecta; order Lepidoptera; family Pyralidae; genus Pyralis; species Pyralis farinalis. Next base: position 27,662,924 of record OX382257.1, on the reverse strand, counting down.
ACACCTTCTGCAACAGTTTCTCTCACAAAGAAATGTCGAACTTGAATGTGTTTAGTCCTCTTATGAAATTCTGGGTTGTGTGCTAGGTGAATGGCAGCTTGATTATCTATATACAGCGTCGGAACTTCTAGTAACTTTGTAAGGCTCCTAAAAATCCTTTGCAGCCAAACAAGTTCTTTAGCAGCTTCGCTGGCCGCAACTATCTCTGCTTCTGTCGTTGATAATGCTAGAGAAGTCTGTCGTTGGCTTAACCAGGATATGGCACCTCCAGCATACAAGCAGGTAAATCCGGTAGTTGAGCACCCTGTCATAGGATCGCCTGCGTAATCTGCATCACTGTATCCTTGAATAATTTTACTTTGGCAATTCGAAGAATATTTGATACCCCAAGACATAGTTCCTTTTATATATCTAAATATCCTTTTAACCATTTGCCAATCAGCCTCTGATGGTTCACACAACTTTCTGGACACTATACCAACAGCATATGCTATGTCGGGTCGGGTCCCAACCATAAGATACGCCAAAGCACCTACGGCTTCTCTATACGGAAACACTTTCCCTTTATCTGTTTCCTTTATTGCCGTTTCATTACTTGTTATTTTCTCAATAGGAGTTGAAACTGGATTACAATCCAACATTCTAAATCGTTCCAGTACCCTTTTTGCATAAGCTTCTTGCTTTATTGTAATAGAACCATGTGAATCTTGACTTATTTCAACGCCTAGATAGTGTGAAGCTGGCTTAACAGTTATCTTAAATTTTGTACTTAAATCTCTTACGAAACTGTTCATCAAGTCTTCATCACTAGCTGCAACAAGACCATCGTCAACGTATAAAGTTATAATAATCTTCTTATCCTTTATATTTTTAACAAAGAGACAACAATCGGCTTCACATTGCTGAAATCCCATATCTACAAGTATCTCTGCGAAGCATGAGTTCCAGCACCGTGGTGCTTGTTTTAGTCCGTAAAGACCCCGATGCAATCGGCAAACTTTATTTGAGCCATCACTAAACCCTTCGACTTGTCTCATGTATATTTCCTCCTTTAAATTACCATTTAGAAATGCTGTTTCAACATCGAATTGCAGTAGGATTAGTCGTTCCTGAGCACTTACGCTTAGAAGCGCGCGAATTGTTGCCATTCTGGCGACTGGGCTAAAGGTTTGCTCATAATCAAGACCTTTTTCCTGTTTAAAGCCTTTTACGACGAGACGAGCCTTGTACTTGTCTATGGTACCATCAGCATGTCGCTTTAACTTATAAATCCATTTGCATGGTAGTGCCTTTCGATTTGGAGGTAGTTCACACAAGGTCCACACCTCATTTTCATTCAATGATTTCATTTCAGAGTGCATGGCCTTAATCCACTCATCTCTGTCTTCTCTTTCCATAGCTTGTTTAAAAGTTACTGGATCTGATTCTCCAATATCCATCATACACACAAAGTCTTTCAATTTCTCTGGAGGTTGAAGAGTATTCCTTGGTCTCAACTTGTATCTAGGTTCAATTATTTCTAAATTATCGTCTGTTTCAATTTCTATCTGTTCACCTAATGTGTCTCTTGCACCACAGAACTCTTCGGCTTCTGCCTCTACTCCCTCTAATTGAATAGACTCTGCATTGATCATTTTCTCAGCATTCCCAATAGAATCTGTTTGATTTGGTTCTGGATTACTTTCAATGACTTCTTCCCGTTCGTCGCTGAGTTCTTCTGCATCTATATTTTCTAGACTACCTGACAATGAATTTCTTTTTAATTCTGTAAGTAGTCTTAATTCAATAGCCGTATCAAAAGTAACATCTCTGGACTTTATAATTCTCTTACCATTCCAGATGCGATAGCCGTCGTCATTTTCATATCCGATTAATTTTCCTTTTACTGCTTTTTTACTCAGTTTCCCTCTCTTTTGACGTGGAATATGAGCGTAGCAATCGCTGCCAATAATTCTTAAGTGAGATATTCTCGGCTTTTTATCGAACCATAGCTCAAAAGGTGATTTATCTTTCACACGTGTTGGACCAGTGCGATTGATAACATAAGTGGCTGTATTAATTGATTCAGCCCACAATGCTTTAGGCATTTCTTCTCTGGTGTGCATTATTGCTCGTGCAGCTTCAACCATTGTTCTATTTTCTCGCTCACTACAGCCATTTTGTTCTGGCGTATAAGGCATTGTTAAACGGTGAAATATTCCTCTTTTATTCAAAATTTCTCTGACCTCTTTATTATCAAATTCGCCACCGTTATCGCTTAATATTGTTTTTACTGTATAACCCAATGTCTTCACCTCATTAAGCATTTGTACTAACTTATGTTTTACTTCATTTTTATGGCGAATAAAGTATACCATTCTGTAACTGGAATAATCGTCTTTAAATAGTACAAAATAGCGAAATTTAGAATAACTGTAAGGAAATGGGCCACATACGTCTGTATTTATAACCTCTCCAGGTAACGATGCTCTTTCTCTTTTACCAAATTTTAAGCGATGTGCTTTACCATAAATGCAACCTTCGCACTTAATATCTCCATCATAGTTCAGGTTAATACCAAGTTCTCGCTTAACAAGTTCTTTCACATGTCTTTTATCTTGGTGTCCGAATCTTTCATGATAGAGTTGCAGCATGGTACTAGGCCATATCGCATTAACAATATGTATCGGATTATCTGGCTGTACTATTTTAAGTGTCAACTTATACAACCCTCCATTTCTCTTTCGGCTTCCTATCACATATGTGACTTCGTTTGCAGAAAGTTTGCATTCGTTTACAATAGACGTAAAAATACTATTCGGCAGTTTGTCTTGTGCCGCTAACACCGAAAACAAATTCTTAGTTAATGATGGTACATACCAAATATCGCATAAGGTCATCAACCTTCTCTTATTGTTGACAATTGACTCGACTTTTACTGAACCCTTCCCTTTTGCAGGAATAGTGGATCCATCTGCTGTTGTAACAGTGTGACTCGCGTCAAACTCTTCATATGTCTCGAATATATCACCTCTGTTAGTTATGTGAGTTGTGGCCCCGTTGTCCACATACCAATTTTCACCATCTTGGCTCTCTGCAGAGCACACATAACTCATTAAAGTGACCTTTTGTACCTGCTTTGACATATTCGACCTACTCTTTTCTCCTGAAGTAGAAGGCTTTGGTGGTCTTCCGTCATCAATCCACTTCTTGCAATGTCTAACACGATGTCCAATTTCAGAACAATAGTGACATTTGAGATTACAATTCGTCGCCTTCTGTTTTATTTTTCGTGTAGATACAAGAGCTTCTTGACTTGTATCATCTTTATCTTTTAATGATCTTTCAAATGCGCAAAGCTGGCTTGTCAGACTTTCAATTGTTCTCTGTTTCTTACTTAACAGTAACCAACTCGATCGGAAAGGAAAGAATCTTTCGTCTAATGTGTCTAAAATTTTACAGATGAGAAACAGTTCTGGCAGTGTACAATTAGTAGCATCTTCATTGATTCTCAGTTCTGTATTTAGATCACACCAAATGTTCTTCAATTTTGACATGTGTGTCGCTACATCATCAGTCGGATCCTGCTTATAACTGAAAAACTGCATGCAAAGATTATAAGCTCGATCTTCTCTTTGACCGTCAAACAATCTATGCAACTCAAGCCATACTTCTCTAGCTGTGTTAAACCTCATTACCTTCTTAAGAGTATCCTCCGTCATATTGGTCGTTAACATAAGTAAAGCTGTGCACTCGGCTTTCTTATATTCGGCTAGTTTCGTATTATATGATATAATATCGGCATCACTAGCTCCCTCAACCATTATAGGCTTTGGAAGAGTACCTTCTACGATCTCTACAGCACCGTCAGTACTTTTCAACAAAATACATACTTTGTATTTCCATGTCGTCCAGTTTGATTTGCCTTGTAGTAGACCGACTTGTAACTTGGTTGTAAATCCTTCCATATTTTTCCGCAAATATTATCTAATCTATCCAGCTGGAGCTCATAACCTAATAGCGGAGCTATTTTTTAAGTGGAATCTAGATGATTAATAAAATATTATACGAAATAATATAGGTATATTTATTTAACATTAGATCAGAAAAAACGAAGACCAAAAGAATAACAACCGTAGCTAGGCAACATAGATAATTTAAAAAAAAAGAATAAGCTTCCATAAATTCAAGCAGTTTGTATACTGTAAACAAGTTGTAGGTGTTGGGAACAGGAACATACGGGAGAAAATTGTTGCAAGACCGCGGACGATCATCTAGAGAGCGGAACGTGAATCTTTCCCGTAAGTAAATTGGAGCTGTAGGATGAAAAAGAACATGATAGAGCAAAGTAAGCATGTGATGAGTTCTGTAACAAATTAAGAAGGTTTCGATATTGAATAATATGGCTAAACTTCCGCTGACCAAAAACATATCTGATACACGTTTTGCAGTCGCGCGTCCAACTTATTAAGTAATTCCTCAGATAGTGCATAGTAGCTCTTGCATAATCCCTTTTTCCTATCCTTGATTACGCTGAACGTGGATCTAATAAATAAATTAGAACGACTTCAGAATAGGTTTTAGATTCAGTTTTAAGTTCATATTCGGTCTCCGTAAATATGACCACGTAACTCAATACCGCGAACAACTTAAATGGTTATCTATTCGCCAGAAAATTAATTTACAAATACTTTCCTTTGTCTACTTCATACTCTTCAACCCTAGAGCGACTCCTTACCTCAAAGTTTGGTTCAAGTTTTGCTCCTCCACTCACAACCTGCAACTTTCGCTCCTGTGAAAACCTTACCCTGGCCTTTCCCTCTCATTCCTCTAAATTCTTCGATCAATCCTTCGCCGTCGAAGCTATGAGGCAATGAAATAACTTACCAGTGGTTATCAGAAGAACTAATTCCCTACTAAACTAGCAAAAAAAATATCTATTTTCTCTCTGATTTTAACACTTAACACTGACATTTAAAATTTATATATGTTTGTGTATTTCATGTACAGTGTATATATATAGTGTATGTAATGATACGTATATGCATGTAATATATATATATATATACCTATATGTTTGTCTGTATATGTGTATTTATGTTTTTATTTGTATACCTGTAACCAATAATATTAATAATTTTGAATTAGTATCAGTTATATTTATTACTTCATTTCCTTCCAGACTGTATGTATGTGTTTGTAATCTGATTCGTTCCCTTAAGATTGCCTCGAAAAGATTGCTTTTAGCAATAATGCCGCCTTATTCCATAGTATATTTCTATAATTGTAAGAGTCTTTTTGAATGTATTTCCATAAATTCTGTGTTACGTAAATAAAGTATAATCTATCTATGTATCATATCGATGTTGTGATTCAAATTTATTGTCGATCGCAGCATGGAATTATTGCCCAAGTGTCGATGACTTATATGTATTTGCTAAGTGTTTAAAATAAATCAAGAAAACGTTTTCGGAAAAAGATTCAACATTTTTGCATTTCTTCCAATCACAAAAACTTTTAACTTTTTTAGAACAAGACATATGAACATGGGAACGCAAATGGGTGACTCAGTGGTCAGACGACGCGGTATTAATAGCAGAATCACCATCCGAACTGCAAACACTAGTTACAACACTTACAACAATGAAAGATGATTTTATGAAGAAAGGCTTACAATTGAATGCGAAGAAAAACCTTAGAATAATGGTATTTGAAAGAGAGACAACCCGTACGAACACTAGGATTACGGTTGATGATGTAGTATTGGAGCAAGTGAATGAGATTGTATATCTTAGAAGTGCTTTTAGCAGCAATGGAAGGTACACCGCTGATGTGGAGAGACGAGTGAGTGCAGTGAATAGGGTGAATGGAGCGTTGGGTAAACTTCTAGGCAGCCGAAATCTAAGCCAGAAGGCACAGCTCGCTGTTCAGAACGCGGTGCTAATTCCAACGCTAACTTATGGAAGTGAGAGCTGGGTATGGCAGGGAGAGCATGAAAGTAGAATAAATGCGGTCGAGATGAGAGCATTGCGCAAAATTTGTGGCATAACGCTTGCTGACCGCGTTCGTAATGAAGACGTGAGAGAAAGAGTTGGTCAGAAAGAGAGTATCGGTGTTAAGATAAGAAAAGGCATGATCCGTTGGTTCGGACATGTAGAAAGAATGACGAAACAGATATACAATGCAAAAGTGGAAGGATGTAGGAGCCGAGGAAGACCGAGGTTAGTCTCCATACCATGACCAAATTGGTCGTATTTTATCAGAAGGTCAGTGAGCCCCAGGAACCGGTAAGCGTATATGAAAAGAGTTATGAATGTCACAGAAGCGACTGAAATATCTAAGGACCGCGCGTTGCGTTGCGTTGCGTGCGTTGGATAGGCAGAGAGAACTGAATACATACAGAAACTTTTGTAGCATTTTTCATACTTATTTTGATGTCTTTTTGGGAAGTAAAGATTTTGATTTCTATAGCAGCCTCGGTTATTTCTGACGGCATTAAATTTTCAATATCACTCTCATCACTACTATACACGAACAAACTAAAAATTAAAAAAAAATTGGCGTGAAATATTTTTTTAAATAAGAAATACTATGTATTTCTGGCTAATATTCCAATTATTCCTATTCTTCAATATTTCCAATATTCCAAAATTAAAATAATAAGGATTTGACAGAACTTATGACCCGACTAGGTATATATATGCTTGGCGGTAGAAATAGGTGAGACAGAGGTACTGGTAAATGATTAAATAGAACTGATAAAATATCTGGAAGTTCTGTACAGGCAACCTTTCCTCGCACAGGTAGTATATAAAAGAGAATAAATAGATGCACAGCAAATAAAATCTGTGTGTATTATTTGTACGTTTGCACAGCAGTTTAACAATTCATGTAATAACTCACCGCGGCAAGCAAGTTATTTGCATTTCATTTAAGAGGAGTAAGCCTCGGCCGTATTCCATGCAAATATAATTGTGAACCTACTTCTTTTTAGGAACCTGTACCCGAAGGCTGAGAGCTGAACCCAATTACCAAGACTCGGCTGTCACACAGACATGAACGAAAGAACCTATGGAAAAAATATGGGATTCTTCAAACGAAGCGTGAAGAAGCATCTTGCGGGTCAGCATGGCAGCGTCAACTGACAGGATACTGTGTAGTATTTTGTCAGTTGCAGTTGCGATTTGGGCTCCTCCTTCGCTTACCATCGGGCAAAGAGGAGCCACTATGCTGAACTAGTATAAAAAAAAACTGATGAGACCGATATTACGTAGCTACAATTCACCACTACGGGTCGGGGGTAAAGTAAAACTCGCAGCTCTTATTGGCTAGTTCGCAGATCAATATAGCGACACTTATCTGGTTATTGGTTAAAATATTCTCTCATTGCTTAGATCGAATCCCTGAGATATTTAGGCTCTAAAACACAATATGATGTGAGCGTGGGGTGCCTTCATGTGCGCATTATTGGTTTGTGGCGGAGACCATATAATTTCTTTTTTTTTAATTATATTGAAATAAATAAATAAAATTATAAAGACAAGGCAAAGACAATACAAATTATATCTAAAAAATGTTAACCAAATCATAATTAGGAAATGGGATAAGATAATAAGGAGAGCTCGATGGCGTCGTTGCGCGTGTTATTCTAAACAAAACACGCAGGTGAAGCAACGTCGATCGCAACCTGTCTATGGATTTATCTATCTCGAGTTTCTCCGTACTCGGAGGGCACGTTAAGCCGTCGGTCCCGGCTGTTGTCGATAGATGACAGTCGTAAAGCTAAGTCGGTGGCCCTCGGCGGCTTGAAAACTCCGCCAATTCATTTGAGCAGCGTGGTGGAGTATGCTCTAAATCCCTTCAGTTGAAGAAAGACCTGTATCCCTGCAGTGGGATGAGTAAGGGTTGATGTGGTAAATGGGATAATGCTAGGATGCAGAAGAAAATAGATAACGCAAAGGCGGAAAGTCCGGGCCGCCTACCGTCCCACGGCGCGGTAGTTTGTTACCGGAAATCTCAATTACCCAGCGATATGTCCGGCGGACGTTGCTCTCTCTCGACATTCGTAAGTCGAGGGGGCTAGACGGCATACCGCAGTGATATCGAAGCTGAAGCTCCTCCGAGTAGTGTTCTGTGCTGACGCGCCTTTCATACTACATCCCGTCTTTGTGGAAGACTGTTAATGTATACTCGGTCCCTTGCAGGCCCAATCTGTTTGAAATCAGGTACGAGTACACTATGTGAGTTTGGTTTCAATTACGAAGTGACGTCCAAGCTATTTAAATATAGCTTTATTATTGTGAAATCGGAACCCCTATAGTCAAGACCCTTTTGCTCAGAGACGGGTGGAGCTATTAAGTTGAAATTATTATCAAATACTCAGGTCTGCAATCCCTTCCGAGCAGTGAAAACATCAAACTTCTAGGTCAATGCAATCAAAAGATACAGCTGTTTATGCCTCGTTTATGCCGCATATTTTGAAAATCACAAGGGAATCAAAACCTACAGGGTACTTCCCGTTGACCTAGAATCATGAAATTTATCATGTAGCACAAGTAAAGGAAAAAATCCGAAAACCTGAATATGTAAACCTGCATATGCGGCGGAGCTCAGTTTGCTAGTTGTAGATGGAGGTATTCCCCAGTCAGGCTGCTTTCTTGATGCTTGATGCTGATGATTCTTGATTTTCTTGATCACACCGAAGCTAAAATAGCATAATAATTATACTGATACGATTTCTATTGAAACCAATTTCGAACGTTTGGAATTGCAACAAAACTCTTACATTGCGACAATAATGCTAGATTCCATCGATTATGAATTAGATCAAATTCAATCTCACATGTGTATATATAATGTTTATTGCAGTCATATTATAAATCTTCTTTTCGTTAATATTGTAACTGCTATAATCATTACAATTCGGATCTGCTGAATATTTTACTAAAATATACCTAATTATATATAAATATATTATAATATATAAATAGATATTCTATCGTAAAAACTTCTTTCGATTTCCCCCCGTTTTACAGATTTTTGTTTGTTATTAAATTACAATATGGAGTGAGATTAAATTACAAATTACAATTAAAGAAAATGAGATTGCAGTGATTGCCTTGCACAAAGTAGGTAAGGAGCCGTCGGTCATATTCAAGACACTTCAAAAGCTTGGTATTATTCGCCGTATGTTCGCATATCGTACTATAGACAGATATACCAAAACTTCCTCTGTTGAAGACCACAAAACAACGGGGCGACAGCGTGTTGTTGCAAATTACAAAGGCTGTTAAAGATTCGCTGAAACCCCATTGAGAAACAAAAAATCTTATCGCGAGAAATGAAGATTTCCGCTAGGACTCTGTCGCGTATAATAAAACAAGACCTGAAGCTCGACGCTTATCGTTGATATACAGGATGCCCTAAATCAGTCCCTACAGTAGAAGAGGGTGGATCTATCATAATGCCTTCTGTACCGATACGCAGGTGAATGGCACAGAAATATCCTCTTTACTGATGAAAATATTTTACGATTGAAGAGCACTACAAGAAGCAAAATGACAAAGTGTACGCACACATTTCTAAAGAATCCGCCCAAATGATCCGAAAAGATGTCATCATCCTACGTCTGTAATGGTTTGGTGGGGGGTGTCTTCTCTAGGAGTCACAAAGCTTCATGTTTGTGAAAAAGGCATCATACACTTTTTAAAAATGTACCGTGGACCTTCCAGCAGGACTCTGCACTTGATCACAAGACACGAACTACCCAAGCCTGGCTCGTAACCAACGTTCCGGACTTCATAAGAGCTGAAGACTGGCCCTCGTCTAGTCCAGATCTGAATCCCTTAGACTACAAATTATGGTCAGTTTTAGAGTACATGGCCTGTTCGAAACGACACGCCATTATCGTGTCTCTTAAGAAATCTCTGGAGCAAACAGTGGCTATATTTCCTATGGAAAAAGTCCGTAAATCCATAGATTCGTGGCCAAACAGATTAAAGGCCTTGTGCAAAGGCAAAGGTGGCCATTTCGAATACAATATTTTTTTTATTTTTTGCTAAGACTTCCATAAATATGTACATATAAGTTTTATTTAGATTACATTACTTTTAAAAAAAATGCATATTCATTTGTAACAGAACTTATGACCGTATTAGGTATATTGAATTTAGTTTTAAAATTTTTGCTTGTACATTTCTGGTACAAACCAATGTTTTTCTTTCTATTCTACTCTATTCTAAATGTAATGAAATTTGGAGATATGATCTAATACGTTAAATCTTCGACAAAACTGCAAACGATAAAAACTTTTTAAATCAAAACGAAACCTCGATAAACATGACAACAAATCCATTCACTTTCGTCAGTAATTATATGGAGCACCGTTGAGGTGTACTCCTCTTAAACATAACATTTGTTTTAGAGTCCGATGGGTTATCGTTTGGTTAACTTGGTATTCAGTTCAATTTTAGTGGAAATTGGTATGCATTACCTGCACAAAGTTGCCGACTTTCAAATATGGTGAGCTTCCATCGGATAGGATGGCAAGACACAATACGACGAAATACGACAGAGACAGAAACAAACGCGCATGACAATATAACTTGTGGATGACCACTTTGTATGTAAATGAAAAAAGCCGTAGGCAATTTTACTAATATTGCAGTGATTAAAACAAAATTCAAGAATTGCAAACAAAAGAAATTTAAGAGTTATGGAGTAAAATTTGTAATCATTTTATGTTCACACAGTTTATTGATATCTTGGTAAATCTTGAGAAATTATTCTAGTAATCAATTCATGTCATAATAGCAGCAAGTAAGTATTAATAATAATCATATTATTCATCGCATTATGGCTAATTCACGAAAAGTCTACCTTTTTCGAATGGAGTAATTCGCGAAAGAATTAACTTTTGATATTTTGTATCTATTCTATGTACTATTTGCAGAAAATTGTAAATCTTTCATTGTTTTTTATTTTTGCTTTTTCGTCAGCGTTCATCACCATTATAACCAACAATATTCTATACAATAATAACATAAGTCACTCTAATACATAAATACAAATAATAGGATTAGGATTTTCTCAAAAAAAATTGTACAACAATTTGAAAAGGTTCATCCAATATCAACCATGTTCTTTAGGCCGAGCTGTATGACTTCACTAATAATTATGTGTTTACATACTTTCACGTAGAATAATTTTTCTATTCTTTTGTCTGACCTGTTCTATCCGGAGGAAACACATGTCGAAGTAATGAGTTTTACATCTAGCTGTTTGACTTTGGGGTTGCAAACAAGATTCATTATAAATTTATTCGTAGGTTTCATACTTTAAAATGCATAGCTCCAGTAAGTACCTACCTTCTACAACATGCAAGTAATAAAATGACGCTACAAGAACGGAGCAATTTTTGTAACTCTATAGGGATAAAGTACGTATGTATGTATAACTTCACGTCATGTCCCTTGCGGGGTAGGCAGCTTTCTGCGCGCCATAAGATGCGGTCCTTACATACTTTTTTGACGAGCTCAGTGACACAAGACAAATATTTGTGCATGAACATATCTGTTAGTCTTGGTCTGAATGTTGAGAGGTAGGCCGCATCAACGCATCTCGTCTGGGTAAGTACCTCCACCTAGAAAACCGCCGCCAAATAACAACTCCCTAAGTGGGTTATTGTGTTCCTGTGTGTGAGTGAGGTCACTAGTAAGCTCCTAAAGAGTCGCTGTGTAAACAGCAGAGGAGGCATTGCGCGAGTGATATATGTTACAAGCGTTAATAGGCTACGGTAACTGCTTTACATCAGGTAGACCGTATGCTTGTATGTCTCCCGACGTTGTATAAAAAAAAAGTGAGCTCCTAAGGAGTTGCTGTGTTACCAGCAGAGGAGGCATCGCTCGAGTGATACTTAATGTATCTACAAGCGTTTATAGGCTACGGTGACGGGTCAGGTGGGTCGTATGCTTGAACACCTTCCGTCGCTGTATATAAAAAACCTTCACTCGTCTCATGAACATGCATAGCTCTGTTCATGCACGCTCGCCGGTTCCTAGGACTCCTGACACCACCTTTTGATATGCATTTGCATTCATCTATTGCAGTGCATATTACTTGTCGTTTGAATATAAGTCAAATGCCAACCAACATAGAGATACGAGTAAAATATGCTTTACTTGATTTTCTTTTTCAATTTTTAACTACTTCAAATGTGTTTGCATTAATTTTTGATCAATAATTAGTCTAAATATGTAGAGGTCAGCGTGTCTAGTATGTGTGCGTTAATATTGTACATCGCTTTCTGAGATTTGAATATTCGTAGCAGACCGACAGACAGACACGTGTGTGATGTTCCAATGGTCCAATCGCTGTAATTCCTCACTAGCTTTATAATTCGCCGAGAAGCAAATAAGCATACAATTCAACAGAAGTAAAGTGGTTTACGAGTCTGCCGTTCGGGGTTTGGAACCCCATAATAACTCTCTCAGTACAGTATCTCAGCTCAGGAGCTCACTGGCAACCTCATTCACTCGCAGGAACACCGCAACCGTTCAGGGAGTTGTTATGAAGTGTCTTCCTGTATTATAACCGTGAAGTTAAGTGCAGGTGTCTCTGCTAATAACACAGCAACTCCTTCGGAGCTTACTGGTAACCTCACTCACTCGGAGGAACACAACATCTCACCAGAGTCCGTGCCTTAGACAAGTGCGAAAGTCTAAGCCTTGAGCTTACTGTAGAAATTATCCAATGAAATAAGGTCTTTCACATCCGGTGTAGTATACTATTCTGATTTGGTGGCAACAAGGGAGAATTACCGGGCGTTTAGGCGGTTTTGCAATCTATATTATTGGAATCGATGTATTAGGTAACAACTCACAATTTAAGTCCCAATAGTGTTAGTTATTGATAAAGCGTGTTGCACGGCAGTTGAGTTTCACTTGACTAGCCATCGTTGGTGCCACGAGCGTTGGTGTCACAGTCGCGTCAGCCAGTCGTGACTGACGCGACTTTTACACCAAAGCTCCTAGGCTCGATTCCCACACAGGGCAAACATTTGTGTGCGTGAACACGTCTGTTTGTCTTGGTATGGATGTTTTTAACAGAGGTTGGGAGCATCGAAGCAGCCCGTCTGTGGAAGTATCTCCATCTCACATAAAACCGCAGCCAAATAACAACCCTCTGTTGTGTTCCTGCGTGTGAGTGAGGTCACCAGTAAGCTCCTAAGGAGTTGCTGTGTTAGCAGCAGAGTTGCTATCGCGCGGGTGATACTTTATGTATTGCAAGCGTTTATAGGCTACGGTAACCGCGTTACATCAGGTGGGCCATATGTTTGTATGCCTCGCGACGTTATATATAAAAAACTACATTAGCGGCACATTAGCAACGCGCGTGTTCGTTTTTATAGCCTTCAGTAGGTTTCATCAGGGAGGTTATAGGTTGTTTGCCTTCCAACATAGGTAAAATACATGTACATTTTCATATCGCGGTAGGCACCGAGTAAATTTATTATATTAAATGTTAGTACGTACAGCAGTGTGTGCGCACACGTTTTCCCAATACATAAAGGAAATGAATGTTGCTGATAAGGCGCGTTTCAATTTCAAACCAAATTTATATTTTATGAAATGGCCGCTCCATTCCGCATAACGTATTCCACGTTCTGTTTCACAAATTATATTCTTCTATTCTGCATTTTGTGTGAGTAAACAAATTTAATTTTATTATCAGGCACACGGAGGAGCTTGATGGCATCGTTACGAGTGATACTCCAATTGAACACTCACGTTCAGTAACGTCAACCGCAGCAAAATTCTTCTTCTTTTCATCCCGTTCTCTAATCCATTAGGATTGGCGGGGTCCGCTACCTAAGACTAAGGATTTGGCGAAGATACTGACTTTTACATAGAGCGACTGCCGTCAGACTGCAACCCAAAGGGAACACCAGATTATTCTTAGGTAAGGAAGGTCACATGACTTTCGAAATACAATTTCTTGGACGTCTGGGCTTCCTCACGCTGTTTTCCTTCACCGCCGAGCAAGTGATAATCTATACTTACATGTAATAAAACAGAAGAAAGCGATGTACAGACATATCGCTTTCTACTGTTTTATTACATTGAAGAAAAGTAATAAAAAAAGAAAGGGGTGGTATATAGAAGCGTAATAAAATACAAATTAGCGATTTATTGAATTCTTTACTGTCTGTTCGTCTGATTGTCTCTTTGTTCGCGCACATATTCGAAACTACTGAACGGATTTTCATGCAACTCGTAATTGAGAGCAGAATATAGGCTTTGTTTCTTTTAATCGGATGTCAAAAAAAAGTTATCGTCATTTAAAGATATTTGAAATTTATGAAACTTTTGTATGTTAGAAATTAATCGTTGAATGCGTATACACCACTAACAATTACTTAAAAGTATTATGTATTGTATAAAATAGACGACACGGACGATTGCTTAAAATAATTAAGTAGCATATAAAATTTTAGTACATGAAACAATCGACAGGTGGCGCTGTCCAATTTAAAACGCGCTATAGAATTGTTTTCAGAAATTTAACAGAGGCCTGATTACGACGCGCTCGCAATACTAAAAATTAAAAAAATATAAGAAGTCTCGCCTTCCTACGAATACGGATTATTTCGATTTTGCTTAATGATTTGCTTTATTTGACTTGGATTTGTAAAAATAAATCAATTTGATTATGCTTACTAAGGACACGGATAATTACGATTTTGCTTTGTGGTTTTGTTAATTTGTTTGAGATTTAATTTAAAAAAAACTGACTTGGCTACTTTAAAAAAAATCTAAATCTATGGGATAACCCGGATTTATTCCAATTAAAAATAATTAAAATCAAAAAGTGAATTCTGCAAATACAGAAGTTCTCATTGGAAATAATAAATTAGAATTTGTTAAAAATACTGCGATTCTTGGAATTAAAGTAGATTCCAAATTACAATGGGCCCCCGCATAAATAAACTTGCCGTTATGTTCAGCTCGCTGCATATGCAGTTAGGGGAATCAGACAATTGACGGATGTGGCCACTGCGCGCTTAGTAATTTTGACGAGCTCGGTGGCTCAGTCGTGAATGACGCGACTTTGACACCAACGCTCGTGGGTTCGATTCCCACACAAGGCAAATATTTGTGTGCATGATCATGTCTGTTTGTCTTGGTCTGGATGTTTTAAGAGAGGTAAGGCGCATCAAAGCAGGCCGTCTGGGGAAGTACCTCCACCTCACAGAAAACCGCAGCCAAATAACAACTCCCTAGAGAGGTGTTGTGTTCGTACTTCCTGTGCGTGAGTGAGGTCATCAGTACAGAGTTGCTGTGTAAGCGCAGTAGAGGAGGCATCGCGCGAGTGATACTTAATATATCTCAAGCGTTAATACGCTACGGTAGCCGCTTTACATCACGTGGGCCGTATGCTTGTATTCCTCCCGACGTAGTATAAAAAAGTCTATTTCAGCTACTTTCACAGCATTATGTATGGTATTCTGTTGTGGCGAACGACGGCTGATATTGGGACAATTTTTATCTTACAAAAACAGCCATTCTCTCTATTTAGAAACATACTACATATCGGGGATTTTAGGCAAATCCACCGGTTGTCACAGTTGTCAACTGCCTACTTTATGCAGACGACGCGGTATTAATAGCAGAATCATCATCCGAATTGTAAAAACTAGTTATAACAATGATACATGATTGTATGAAGAAAGGCTACAATTGTGAAGAGAACCAAGCGAAATAACATCTTCCTAGAGGCGTGTTGTGTGCCTTCGAAGAGGTTATCAGAAAGCTTCTAAAAAGTTGTTGTCTTATGGAAGGCAACGCTTGAACGATATTGTGTTGCAAACGTATTTATGCTATTGTTTACTTCCGGACAACCTCCCATACACGTGGAGGTGAGTTTGACTGCAGTGCTAAACAGCCATCATTTTAGACCCTTACTCATCTACGGCACTTGAAGTACTCCATCTCTTTCTATTATTTATCTTTTCAATTTTATGTCACAGTGATGCAGATAAAGTACACGGAATCCGCCGTACCAATAGACATTGTGACGAAAAAGGTACCAGCTGGACCACTGCCTACGTATCATCCAGCACTCGTTCAAATCCTGTCAGAGAAAGATCCATTAATAAGGTGACAGCGCCATTTGCTGGAAATGCTGAAATAAATAAATTACTGTACTTACTTATTTATTATAACGTATTTCTAAAACCTTCTTGAACTTCATGATCCTTACGACATGTCGACGATGCTCTGGTAAGTCGCAAATCTGCCTGCCCAGCGTGGCAACTTAAGCTAATGAATGATCCAAATGCAAACGTACCGAAATATATGGCTTTAGTACCCGCCTGTACTGCTTTCTTTTGTCAGGGTGGTGGTCATGGTTACTAGACAAAATTTACCAGCGCTATCTGTCTTTACAATTTGTAACCAAATAAAATGTTGCACATTAAATGTCTCACAGTATTTCCGGTAGATGTCGCTATGTTTGAAAATGTATAGTGTTTGTACTTGACATTTGACTTCAGTAAATCACATAAAATATGCCTGATGCTACACTGCTTCCAAAAACCTTTCATATTCACAATTATCACCGCTCAGTTACGATTACTCCTCTCGCTAATTCCAATTTTACTGTACTCCTGACGCTAATTCCAATGACAATCCAATTCCAATATCAAATCTTGATCTATAATTTGCTCAATATGTGGTTGAATATCATTCATAACGTCACACTAGACTAGACCATCGGCCGTCAAGATCCAACCAGAAGGGCTAGATCGTGCTTTAAGAGTTTACGTCCAATATCAATGTATCGGAATTGTTTTCCAGAATAACCCTACAGGCTCTGTATTCGCATTGCCTCAGAAAGCCATTTTTGCAACTGATACTAAAAGTTTTCACTTAGAGTCCATACATTTTGAGTGAAATCTTTTCGATTCAGATAAGAATATGATATTTCGACGCAATATGGATACGTCTACAGATATATAAGGGTCTTTCCTCGTCCATAGCTCATGTCAACAAATTAGAGGAGATTTGTGGTATCATTCCACATTATTCAAGGTAATACATATCCTGTGTCTGAGAAATGAGGATTTTATGTAAAATATATTTTATTCAGGAAAGTCACTTATATGCATAAACAAAAGTAAAGCCTTATATAAATACAAAATCTAACACTAGAATTGGTCTTTTAATGTAATAATATGAAGTGTACCAAATAAAATTTATTTAAATAATAAGATGCTACAAATTCGTTCGCAATGATGATGTTAGAAACAGAGTTGGTCTGAAACAGAGAGTCGGTGTTAAAATAAGAAGATGCATGCTCCGTTGGTTCGGACATGTAGAAAGAATGCAGGGTGAAAGAATAACGAAGCAGACAACGCAAAAGTGGAGGGATGTAGGAGCCGAGGAAGGCCAACACTTATCTACCATGACCAAATTGGTCGTGTTCTATCAGAAAGTGATGTCAGGAACCTTTGAAACCGGCGAGCGCGCATAAGAAGAGCAATTTATCTCAAAGAAGCGAGTGAGGCTGGTAAGGATCGAGTCACGTGGCACTCTGTTCTCTCTGCCTACCCCGCAAGGAATTTGGCGTGAAATTATAGATAGATAGAAATTCATTTTTATAAAAAACTTACTTAATACTTTCTCGGTTATATCTCTGCTTTAAAGAACTTTGATTTAAAGCTATCGCAGATACACTTTTTCAGTCAAAAGAGATCCTTGCAATGGCTATTTTCTAATTAAAACTACTTTGTACGAAATGAAATGAATGCGGCAAGTCGAGCAGAAACTTCTGTTCAAGTTACCGACGTCCAGTAGATATGCCTCTGTCATTAATAGTCTGGTTCTCTGACTCGAAAAGTTTTGATAAGCTGAAGGAAAATATTGATTTTAAGATAGTCATTTTCTGAACATGACATTCCAATTCGAATATTCAAATAGAAAAGTGGTACATATCTGTTTGCATTTCATTTATAGGGTACTATAAATAAACAATAAAATGAAATAATTTTTATTTCAGACCAGTATAAGTAGTCCATAATTTGCTAGTAATAAAGAGGACTTAATATCTACGTATGACATAATTATAAATTTTAGTTACGATTTTTGTGTTTGTAATGCACCTACGATAACAACTGCACAAAACATGCGAGTCATACCTCCACGCTATTGTCTTTAGAATAGAATTGCCGCCGGCCTGCAATCTGTGCAGCGTTGAGTCAGTTCTTTTTCGCATTATGGCATAAAAGTCATCCATGTGAGCTTGCGTGAATATACCCGATGCGCAACATTAGCGAGCCAGCCCCAACATCATTCTGAAGCCTTTATTGTATTGGACGCGTAGAGCGCTGGCTCTCTGCGTATAATTTACCCGTTGATACACGTGTAGAATACTTCGGCAATATGCTTTAAATAAAATTATTTTACTTGCCTACTACACTCTTCCTCCTTCTCCTCTTTTAATATCTGCTTGCTCTCTAAGATCATCTGTAACAATATGCCCTAGATGTTTATATTCATAAACACGTTTTATCTCATTACAATTGATTTTAACAGCAGGCACGGATTCAGGACAGTTAACACCGATGGCCTTAACTATATGGGCTACCTGAAACCTTATACCTTTATTCAAGTCAGTCAGTAAACTTATTCCTTTATTCAAGTCAGGAGAAAAGAGCGAGCTGGAGAATTACAGACCCATATCTATACTACCAGTTTTGAGTAAAATATTCGAAAGGATAATGCTTGATCAATTGCAACTCTTTTTTAAGACCAATGAAATTTTTCATGATGCACAATACGGTTTTACAGCTGGTAAATCTACTACGGATGCAGGAGTGGCATTGGTTAGGCATATTCTTAACGCATGGGAGAGATCACAGGATGCTATTGGGGTTTTCTGTGATCTCTCTAAAGCTTTTGATTGTGTAGATCATCAGACATTGTTACTCAAACTGAACTATTATGGAGTTAGAGGTAAAGCCCAGAACATGATTGCATCTTATTTAAACAACAGAGTGCAGACAGTTGACATAAATGGGGTTAAATCTGAAGGCCATAATGTTAATATCGGGGTGCCCCAGGGTTCTATTTTGGGTCCATTTTTAGTATATGCAAATGATCTGCCCTACATGGTGCAGAAAATGGCGGATATAGTACTATTTGCTGATGATACCTCTTTAATTTTTAATGTGGCCCGCCGTTGTGAAAATATTGACAAGGTAAATGGTGTTGTGTCTGCTATTTTAAACTGGTTCACATGTAATAATCTGTTACTAAACTCAGCTAAAACCAAATGCATCAAATTTAGTCTTCCAAATGTGAGTTCTGCCAATACAGAAGTTCTCATTGGGAATAATAAATTAGAATATGTTAATAACACTGTGTTTCTTGGAATTACTGTAGACTCCAAATTACAATGGGCCCCCCACATAAATAAACTAGCCGGTAAGATCAGCTCTGCTGCATATGCAGTTAGGAGAATCAGGCAATTGACGGATGTGGCTACTGCGCGCTTAGTCTATTTCAGCTACTTTCACAGCATTATGTCGTATGGTATACTGTTGTGGGGAACGGCGGCTGACATTGAGACAATTTTTATCTTACAAAAAAGAGCCATTCGCTCTATTTATAACATGGGCTCCAGAGAATCCCTCAGGGAACTGTTCAAACAAATAAATATCCTTACTGTTACTTCTCAATATATTTATGAAAACATAATGTATGCCCGTAAAAATTTAAAGTCGTTTTTAAACTTCAGTGAAAAACTTAGAAGTAGAAATAAGTTGTGTATGCCGGTACATCGGCTTGCTAGGACTGGTAGATCTTTTCTTGTAAATTGTATTCGATTTTATAATAAGTTGCCTGAAACAGTTCTGTCCTTTCCTGACAATGTATTCAAAAAGTACATTAAAAATACTCTCTGTAGAAGGGCTTATTATAGAATTGATGAATATATAACTGACAAAGATGTCTGGAAATAATTCAGCACAGACTACCTGTTCTTAATAATCTTTAATTTTACCATTTGATAACATTATTGTACCAATATGCTTATGAATTTTTTGTTTTTGTAATATCTAATTGACAATTTTAAAAGAGACCTATATTGGCAAGTTTCTTTCGGCATTTCTTCTTAGCCAATGGTCACTTCCGAAATGCTAGTAGATAAAAAAAAGGAAAAAAGTAAAAAGAGAATTAAATAAGATACAATAAGATTATATTTCAAAAACTGTAAGACGTGTCTAAGTGCCCGCGAGGGCCCAATGGCAAATAAAGAATTTTTATCTTATCTTAAAAACTTCTGTTCAAATTAATTTTTATTTTAAGATAATCATTTTCTGGATATGACATTCTAATTCAAATAGAATAGTCATACATGTTTGTTTGCATTGCATTTATTTGATACTACATACTAAGTGAAAAGATAATCATTTTCTAAATATGACATTCTAATTCGAATAGAGAAGTCATACAAGTTTGTTTGCATTGCATTTATTTGGTACTTTAGACTATTTTTTATGTCATGTGTGCTGAGCATAGTGGCTCCGCTTCGCCCGATGGTAAGCGAAAAGAGCAAATAAATAGGAATATTTATTACACAGGCCGAGCTAGTCGGAGGATATTTTTGACGAGCTCGGTGGCTCAGTCGTGAATGATGCGACTCTTACATCGAGAGAGGTAGGGCGCATCAAAGTAGCCCGTCTGGGGAAGTACCTCCACCTCACAGAAAACCGCAGCCAAATAACAACTCCCTAAAGGGTTGTTGTGTTCCTGCGTATGAGTGAGGTCACCAGTAAGCTTCCAAGGAGGTGCTGTGTAAGCAGCAGGGGAGGCATTGCGCGAATGATACTTAATATATCGCAAGCGTTAATAGGCTACAGTACCCGATTTACATCAGGTGGGCCGTATGCTTGTATGCCTCCTGACGTAGTATAAAAAAATCGGCCAAGTGCGAGTCGGACTCGCGCACGAAGGGTTCCGTACCATTATCTATAAAAACGGCAAAAAAATTACGTTTGTTGTATGGGAGGCCCCCATTAAATATTTGTTTTATTTTAATTTAATTATTTATTCTTAAAGTGAATATATAACTAAATATTCTGTCAATATTTCAAGCGTCTACCTGTTGCTGTTATCAATATCGACCAAAAAAATCTCGTTTGTTGTATGGGAGCCCCCTTAAATATTTATTTTATTCTATTTTTTAGTATTTGTTGTTATAGCGGCAACAGAAATGCATCATCTGTGAAAATTTCAACTGTCTAACTATTACGGTTCATGAGATACAGCCTGGTGACAGACGGACGGACTGACGGACGGACGGACAGCGGAGCCTCAGTAATTGGGTTCCGTTTTACCCTTTGGGTACGGAACCCTAAAAAAGAAAAAAAAGAATAGTTGCGATCAACTTGTGTCCGAAAATGAAGGTACATGACCACATAAACACAAGTATGCGCATTCACTGCCAATATAACCCCGCCTGATGTGATTCCCCAGTGACATCCCCCGTTTTATTATAACCCTGATAAGTCTTGAACCTACTAAATCATAATCTTCTTAATAATCATCAGAGGCCAAGCGAGATGAAAGCACAACACCTACACCAGCACTATGTTGATCATCCTGGTTCACCCCGGACCACAGGGCCATCATGTCACCGGGCAGATTATCGCTATCGCTTCCCTTTGGCTTGGTCTCTGACACAAATGAAGCATCGAGGCATCTCTCGTTCATTACATCTATCAACTAATTCATCTTCTATATATATAAAAATTAATGTTTGTCTGTATGTCCTCTATGGACTCAAAAACGGCTGGGCAAATTTTGATGAAATTTTCAAGGAATCTTCAGATCAGTCCAACGGGTGATCCTGTGAAATTTTGTAGCGATCAGATCACTCGTGCGAAGCCGGGGCAGCTAGTATCTTATAATAATAATAATACTTTATTGTCGTTTAACAATTATAATATCATTACATAGGGTTGGTTCTTCTTTTAGGTAATCGAATGGATAGGAAATGTGAAAAAGTACAAGTTATGTAAAATTATATTATTTATCGAAGACTAAAGTCTTCAATCAGTGCGTCCTCCCCGCAATGACCTACGGTGCAGAGACTTGTACACTTACCATCAGGCTGGTTCACAGGCTGCAGGTTGCGCAGCGAGCGATGGAGAGAGCTATGCTCCATCGCTCGCTGCGCAACCTGATCGAATCCGGAACGAAGAAATTCGACGGAGAACTTAAGTTGTCGACATAGCTCTCAGAATCGGCAAACTGAAGTGGCAGTGGGCCGGCCACATCTGCCGAGTCAGCGATGGCAGATGGGGTAGGAAAGTCCTGGAGTGGAGGCCGCGCATGGCACGACGAGGCGTTGTACGCCCCCCTCTAGATGGACCGATGACATAAAAAAAGCGGCCGAAAGCGGTTGGATGCGGAAAGCGGAGGTACGCATATGGTGGAAGGCATTGGGGAAGACCTATATCTAACAGTGAGTAGATACAGGGTGATGATGATGATTTATTTGCACATAGTAATATAGAAAGGTAATATGTTCTGTAAATGTGTAATTAATAACCAATGGTCGTTATTACATTTATAAACAATACATATATTTATATTCTTATATTCAAATGTTGTTTATTTATTTATTCATACTATGTAATCTGGATTACTTGTTATATATATTTCTGTTAAATGTTTACTAACTAGGTATATCATTTCCATATGTAAATATTTATTTTATTTTACTCAACATCAACGCTATTTCACCGTATTTTATTTTAGTTTTTAACCATTAGGATAGGTAGTACAATTTTACAATTCCGTAATGTCAGAGGATATATATACATTAATGCATTTATTTATTTGGTTATCTTGTACTCCACCTCTCACATTCCCCTTGCCTATATGACACTAAGTTCTCCTCGTCCTGCGGGGTTGAGGGTTGCGTGGTGGTTGGCGCTCCCCCACCGCTGCATGCATTTAATCGCGCACCGACGAAGGCGGATCGGTACGCGTCTCCCCCGGCAGATTGCCCTAATCCGCACGCCTGTGCGGTTTAAGTAGATTGCGATGACTAGGTTTCGAGAATTTTTTCATTATAATGCCCGCATCTTCCTTCTATACGCTCACCGCTCGCCATCATCGAAATTGATCCTTTTGTCCACTACGACCGCGTTCTGTGCGCTTTCAGAAAAAAGAGATTTTCACAAGATCCTGAGTCAAAGGTTCAGAGTGATGCACCTGGTGTTGCAAGTGTCGTAGACGTTAACTGCTTAGCATCAGGTAGACCGTTCGTACCAAGGTACCACAGGTCGTCGTACGTCGTACAAGGTACGAGTACTACAGTACAGGTTCTGGTATAAAAAAAGAAAATGGGATTATTTTATTATTTCCTTTATTTTAGTTTCATTACAATTGGTGATATTTGTATTTCACAAATTCCACTCAGTATTACATCTGCTACAAAATATTTATCCTAAACCTGACACAAAATATATTTAAATCAATGTAAATTAGACTTTCCCTCATTCTTAGAGTCGAGTAGAGTCATTTTTAGATATAACTTCTACAGCAAACAACAAGCAAGACACACCACAACCTAATAGCCAGATATAAAACACACCTGCAATTTGATTCATTTTAATACTGCAACCATATTCACAACTATAACTATTGCTCATTGTTTTCTTGGTAAACGCTTGAGCTTTGGACACATTCAATAAACCTATCCCCTGAATATAAAGCCTTCTAATGATACCCGCCTCTGTTAATCTTGATATTGTTCTTTGGAAACTTTCCAATACTATGGCATTCTTGCTTATAACCATCTCATGAAATATAGTAATTATAGGGTCCTTAACTCTCATCACTTTAGCTTCACCTTGTGCAGCTGTCTTTAGTTGAAAGGAAATAAATGTTGAATCCAGAAGTACAGTTACGCCTTTATGTTCCCATGTTCTTTTCATGCAATCGTTCACATTTGCACAATCTTTGCTATGTTTGAAGTATGTTATAAAACGATCGTCATTTATCATGTTCCTGGCCCGGAAACCAAGGAATACTTGCCTTTCTGATTCCATAACTTCTTCAATATTTTGCAGTGGTGATGGAGGGTCATCAATGGTTAAAAAGGAATATAATTGGATCTGTATATAGGATGCGCAGTAAATGCACAAAATTAAAAACAACCCTTTAATAATCTTTTGTTTCGTAGATCGGTTCATATTTTGTAAATAATCTGTTCCTACAAGCATACCCCAGCTATACAATAACGACCTATTGAGTGATACATTCTCTTTATACATTTTGCTAATCAAGTACCACATAAAAGAGTAATATAAGTAAAAGAGGAAAAAAATATATAGCCCATCAACTTTGATAATAAATTCTTTCCACGATTTGCTTATTCTTTCTACAGTGTATGCAAAAACGACCACTTGTCGTAATGTAGTACCTGAATACTTCACTTCTCTTCCATAAATGCTGTGCAATCCTCCAGCACAAACATCCAAAGTATTATTTTTAAGGAGATCTATAAACTCTATACTCGCCAAAGGGGTTTCTCGTATTACATGAATATAATAAAACCGTAGAGTCGTATTTAAATAATCTGCGATAATTTTAACTATTTCATAATCAATCCCACTGATTTCACTTAATGGATTCATGTTTTTCTTGGATTCGTAATTTGGAATATTAGCCAAAAATGCATACTGAGCCATGCCAACATTCATTGGGCATTTATTTAAATTTCTAGTGCTTTTCACAGGAAAAATTTTGCTATGGTCCATCAAATTTTTGTAACATTTACCCACTTGTACTGGCTTCAAATTAGTTTCTACTTTACATGTTGTTCTATTAATTTCTGGTAAAAATGTTAATATTTTATGTTCCGACTCTGCTGGAGATATGGTAAGAAGTGATACATGATACTCGCTTGTAATGCGTCCAATTTCCCGAAATATATGACTGCAACTGTCATCTGAGTAATTATCAATTACGATAACATATATTACACTTTCGTCAATTACTTTTTCATGAAAATTTGATAATAGTTCGCAGTGTGCAAAATATATGAAACACATAATATTTTCGTAATAAATATACTGCGTTTCTATAAGACTGATTAAGTTTTCAGAAACTATTCTGGGAATCTTGTGATTTATCAATTTGCTTGTCATTTCATCGAAAAATCGAATACTATTTTCCGATATAGTTGCTTCGCTTTCATAGATTAAGATTGTCGATTTTGCTCTAACGTCATTTTTAGCTATTTGTAATAGACAGTCAGTAACTGAATCATGTTTATTGATAACTGTCTTCATAAGAAATATTTCATTTGCGTTAATATAGATACAAAAAACTGCTAGAATAATTATTAAATTACATGACTGCCCCATTGATGTTTGATTTTTCTTCGATGTATTAGAATCAAGTGAATCTTATAGGCTGTTGCTAGTCAACTCTGAAATGATTATTCAACAAAGTGGATTTCTCGAGGTCATTGCCGAAACCAGTCGAAAAACAGTTTCAGCACATCAAGTATGTATGCTGTATGTACAATAGTTTTATACGCAATAAGGAGTTTCGGATGTAGTGTGCTTTAATCAACTGAATTCACTAAACATTCAACTGAATTCACTAAAACACATTTGACCTTAGTTGATTACTAGCTCGCTTCTAGCTAGACTATCAAACGTAAATCTTCTATTACCATCGGCTGGAAATGAAATATTTGTGTCATGAAAATCACTACCTTTTAAATCGTAACATTTCTCATTAATGGCATTGACATGTAATAATTGTTGTAACTGGCTAATCGTAAAACCTATTGTATTCTATTTTTATATTTTTAACGTTGTTACGTTGTTTTTATAATTTGACACTTGAGTACTTCAAATATATACCATCTTCAAGTTGGTCATGTTTTTCATTGATTTATCTAAAAATACCTAGTTTCGCCTAAAAACCACAACACGTTATCAGCACGAGTGCTCTTTTATTAGGTATTATTGTTTTTTCACTGAAAATTATTATGGCTCACGGAGATGGATCAAGTAAGTCAACTTATTCGTCTGTCCCTACCTTCAGTCTCTGTAATAGAGATGAATATCCTACGTGGAAGTTTAAAATGCGTAACTATTTAATCCACGAGGATTTATGGCAATCAGTAACTGGTTATCCAAATGATGACAAGACGCCTGCATCCGTAAAGGCTAGGAACGATAGCAAGGCACTTGCAAAGGATATGCTTAACAGTCGACGGTGAGGCAATTATTCACGTTCGATGCGCGAAAACTGCTTCCGAAGCATGGACGTCTTTGCACAATGCATTCGAGGATAAGGGAATGGGACGTCGATTAGCATTAGAGCGAAAGTTATACAGAATGTGTTTATCCGACTACGAAAATATTGAGTCATATATAAACGCAGTTCTGTCAACTGCACAAGATCTGGCGGACATAGATAAGGTTATAGATGATACATCAGTTGCAGCTATACTTTTAGGAGGTCTTCCACCAAAATATGATCCGCTAATAATGGCTCTAGAAAACTGTAACATTAATGTTACTACAGCTTTAGTTAAAACGAAGCTTTTAAATGAAATGTCAAAAGCGACTTCTCCAAACGATACCGTATTACAAACCAAAATTACGAAAGGCAGTTCGAAGAAGAAAAAGCCAGTTGTTTGCTATGATTGCAAAACTCCAGGACACAAACGACCTGACTGTCCCCTACGGAAGAAGAAAAAGACAGTGGAGGGCAAGGTGAAGGATGGTGCTCATTCATTCACTGCCCTTAATACGTCTGGTGGCTTCAGTAATATCTGGTACGTAGACTCTGGAGCTTCGAAGCATATGACGTCACGACAAGATTGGTTTGGTAATATTTCTTTATTTAATAATGGGAAAGTCACGGTCGCCAACGGAGAACAAATTAAATGCTGTGGAATAGGGAATATTTCAATAACAACACCTAAAGATATTGTAAAATCTATAAATGATGTTGCTTTTGTACCTCAATTAAATGCAAATCTTTTATCTGTACAAAAAATTGTCGATAAAGGTTTTATACCTATGTGTTTTTGATAAAAGGTTGTAATTTTTATAGAAATGATACTTTTTGTTATACAGGTGATTCTGTGCTTCATGCTTCATCCTGTGGAGGACTGTACACCCTTTACTGTACTGTTAATATCCCCTACAAAGTGGAAAATAGTTGTATTGCTGACACCATGCACTCTGACTATCTAGACAGGTATCAACTCTGGCATAAACGGTTAGGGCATTTGTGTCGCATTGGCATGAATCAACTTAAGAATCACGGGGTAGGTTTAGACTATACCAAGGTAGACAAAAGTAAATGCATCGCTTGTGTTCAGGGTAAACAGGCTAGAAAACCATTCAAAAAGCTAGGTTCATATGCTAAGGCGACATCACCCTTGGAACTGGTCCATAGTGACCTGTGTGGACCGATGTCCACCACGTCATTTCAAGGTAATAAATATATTTTAACTTTTATAGATGATTTTACACGTTTGATATTTGTTTATTTTCTATCTTCTAAAACCGAAGTTAAGAAAACGTTCTGCTTATTTCGAGCATTTGTTGAAAAACAATTAGGTACCCGTATAAAAACTATTAGGACTGATGGAGGAGGAGAATATGTCAACAAAGAATTTTTTGATTATATTTCTTCACAAGGCATCGAGCATCAGACTACGGCACCGTACAGCCCTCAGCAGAATGGCGTTGCGGAGCGTACTAATCGTACCATAGTCGAGAAGGCGAGATCGATATTGGCTGAAAGCTCATTACCTCAAGCATACTGGGAAGACGCATTGCAGGTAGCTGTTTACTTAAAAAATAGATCACCTCATCGATATTTGAATGGTCAAATTCCTCTCGACAAGTGGTGTGGCCGGAAGAATGATCTCCGTCATCTAAGAGTATTCGGGTGTAGAGCTCTTGTTCATGTACCTGCATGTCAACGGAAAAAGCTCGACTTGAAAGCAGAAGAAGCTATTTTTGTTGGATACTCGGAAAATCCAAACGTTTATATTTTTCGAGATTGTAAAAATCCAAGGCGTGTCTTAAAATCAAGAGACGCTACCTTTTTTGAAAATAAGTTTACACCTTTACAGGAAAAGGAGTCGGGTCGGTTGATATTTCAAAATAATGACAAAGATGAGTTCTTTGATTGCAAAGATGATTTCTTTGATTGTCCAAGCTCTGAAGCGGTACCATTTACTTCAGTAAGTCCAGAGTGCGTGAATATGGAGTGTTCATCTAATTCGGTAAGCCCCGAATGCATTGAACTTAATATAGACTTGGAAGAAACGCAAACAGATGAACCGAGGTATCCCTCCAGAAATAAAAAACCTCCAGATTTCCTGAGGTATCAAGCTTTTATTGGCTCCAATGAACCTACAAGCTACTATGAAGCTATTCACACCGATGATGCTCATAAATGGATGTCCGCAATGACTGATGAGCATAATTCATTAATGAAGCTTCGTACTTGGGAGCTTGTAAATAGACCCAATAATAAAAAGGTAATAATACCATGCAAGTGGGTTTACAGAGTGAAGAAGGATGCATACGGAAATAATACTAAATACAAGGCAAGACTTGTAGTAAAAGGTTTCAAGCAAACAAAAGGTGTAGATTATTATGAAACCTTTGCACCGGTGATCCGTCATTCATCTCTGCGCACACTATTTGCATTATCCGCTGAATTAGGTTTAAAAATGCGGCATATGGATGTCAATACGGCGTTCTTAAATGGAGATTTCCACGAGGAAGTCTTCATGGAACAGCCTCCTGGTTTTGCCGCTAAAGGACATGAAGATAAGGTATGCCTATTGCGTAAATCTCTCTACGGCCTTAAACAGGCTCCTCGAGAATGGAACAAAAAGTTAGATGAAACACTTATAAAAATAGGTTTTATGGGAACTCCTTCAGAACCGTGTGTATATAAAAAACTTTTTGGTCAAGAACTCGTTATTCTCGGAGTTTATGTTGATGACATTATTGTCTTTTACAAATCAGATTTGGTTTTTTGACATTGTCAAAAATGATTTAAAAAATTATTTCTCACTAAAAGATCTAGGTAATTTGAAATCTTATTTAGGATTGGAAATAAACTGCAATGATCAATTTGTGAAAGTGAGTCAGTCAAATTATATTTTATCCGTATTGGACAAATTCAATATGCGTGACATGCTTCTATGCTTTTTAAGTTCGCTGTGCGTGACTGTAAAACGGCGAGTACACCTTTAGCTCATAAAAAGTTCGAAAAGGCATCGGATGGTGAGTTATTTGATTTGCCTTATCAAAACTTAATAGGCTGTCTTATGTATTTAGCAGTAATCTCTCGTCCTGATATTTCATACGCAGTTAGTTACTTAAGCCAATTTAACACATGTTTTACAAAAGAACATTGGCAAGCAGCGAAAAGGATACTACAATATCTCAAAGGAACAGTAGATTTTTCTATTACTTATAGAAAAACTGGTGAATCCTTAGTGGGATATTCTGATGCCGACTGGGCAAATTGTCCTATTGACAGGCGGGCGTACACGGGCTACGTGTTTAAGTTAGCGGGTGGACCAGTGGCATGGGAAGCGAAGAAACAAGCAACTGTAGCGCTTTCGTCCGCTGAAGCTGAGTATATGGCACTGACTGCTGCTTCAAAGGAAGCGTGTTATTTACGTCGATTTATGTCCGAAATCACAGGTAACTTGTATTCAGTAAAGATATTGTCAGACAGTCAGAGTGCTCTAAATTTAGTTCAAAACCCTGTCCACCATAACAGGACGAAGCACATAGATACCCGTTTTCATTTTATTAGGGAAAAAGTGTCAAATAATATTATTATGTTAGAATATTTGAGAACATGTGACATGCCTGCTGATGTTTTAACGAAACCGCTTGGGCCTGTCACACATAATAGGTGTATAGCTGGTATAGGATTGGCAAAATAATATTTTCTTTTTTTTTTATAAAGTATTATTATTTTGTTATCCTTCTGTACGGGCCCCTTCGATACGACCCGTACACTTTCGTAAATGAATATAAAAATAATAGAATGTAGGCACTGGCGGGCTTCGTTCTTCGACCTCCGGTTGTAAGTCGCAGGTCTGTGGGTTAGTGCAGAATGAAACGCCTGTTGCTGTTCAGAAGTATGGAGCCGTAGGTACTTGCTGCTAGGTCTGGACTGGCTTGGCTTCGGAGTGACTTGGCTGGCTATTTCACTGTAGTGTGAGCGCTGAGTGTAGCGGACGACTGGTGCCGATCGACGATGTATGGCCCATATTTATACCCCCGGTGTGCGAGCGAGAGACACATGTGTGGGAAAGAGATAGCAATAGCCAAAATCGCCCAGACCTAGAGGCAATACCTGATCGTGCTCGCTTTATTTGTGTCTAAAATGTTTGTAAGTTGTACTATTATTTCATACATTTGACCCTTTTTCATATAAAACCATAAAAACTTTTGTTAAAGTTATTGTCAAAACTTATGGGTCAGTGAAGTTTTACATAAAAATGTTTTCATTATAAACTTAAAATTACGTTAATAGGTACATCTATGCACTATTGAGCTGTTGCAGCCACTAATCAGACGTTTATAACTTTATTATATAGTCTGGCTTGCAACAGCTCGTACCTATACTAAAAACATGTAAAACTTATCTCTAACAAAGTATGTATGAAAACTGTGTAAACCTATTCTAATCCTTACATAAACAACTAATACAAACTATACATAAACAACTATAACTATATAAAATGTGCATCACTTATACTACGCGCGACGGTTATCTAATCATGTACATAGTTGTCGCGAACATATACTCCCGCCGCAGCTATCTCAGCTGGAGATATTTTTCGTGTTCGCGCCGTCGACCGTCGCTGTAGGCAGGATCACCAGCTTCTTGGTGGGCCTTCGCAGCACGCCCTTGTTGGTCCGCACGTCCACCGCTCGTGTCTCTCCGTCCGATCCGGGGTAGGTAGCGACGACTACACCTCGTGGCCACAAGTTACGAGGTAGAGTGCCATCTGCTATCAAGACGAGGTCATTGACCCGGATAGCGCCGTGTGAAGCGCGTGGGTCCCGCCGGTGTTGGAGTTCTGGCAGGTACTCCTTCACCCAGCGACTCCAGAAATGGTTGGCAAGCTGTTGACTCGCACGCCACTCCCGTCGCCCTGTTGCGTCGGCGTCGGTGAATGACCCCGGCAGTGGCACTCGTGATGGCCCTCCCATCAAAAAATGGTTAGGTGTGAGTGCGTCGTCGTCGTCGGCCTCCGTTGACACGTGAGTGAGTGGTCGGCTGTTGAGTGTATGTTCGACCTCGATGAGCAGAGTGGTGAGAACTTCTTCCTTCGGGGCTCGTTCATGCAGTGTGGCAGCCAGTGCGGTCTTCACGCTCCGTACAAGGCGCTCCCAAGCGCCGCCCATGAATGGAGCGCTCGGCGGGATGTAACGCCATTGTATGAAGCGCACCGAAGATTCCTCCTTCATGGCTTCCTCCGCGGCTCTGCGCAGCTCCACGTCTGCGCCCTTCAGGTTGGTACCCTGGTCTGACCACAGCTCAGTTGGACATCCACGACGGCCGATGAAGCGTCGCAATGCCATCACTGCTGAGTCGGTGCTGAGAGTGCCGGCGACTTCTAAGTGTACTGCTCGCGTTGTTAGACACGTAAACAGTACGCCGTATCTCTTCTGATGAGCACGTCCAACAGTGACTGTCATCGGACCGAAGTAGTCGAGGCCGGTGTAGGTGAAAGGGCGCTGATGATGCGCCAGTCTGCTCCGTGGATGGTCACCCGTAGACGGTTGAGCGGGCACGGCCCGCCTGATGCGACACTGTTGACATCTTTTCAACACACTTCTAACTGTATTGCGCAGTCGTAGTACCCATAAGTTTTGTCGAACTTCGTTGGTCGTGGTCTCGAAGCCCCCGTGATGGAGTCTTCGATGTACCCATGAGATGTACAGTTGCACATATGTATGTTTGCCATCCATAATCGGCGGAGCTTTTTGTTCGTCCGTGATGTCGACAGCGGCTGCTATTCGTGACCGTAGCCGTATGACGTCATCGCTGTCTATAATGACGGACAGCTGACTTAGTCGGCTATTAGCAGGCAACTGTTTTTTGCACTTTAAAGCTGCGACATCTTCACTGAACGCATCATCTTGCACTGAGCGTATCCACAGCTGTTGGGCACGATGTAAGTGATGTGTTTCAAGTTGAATGAAACAGCTGTTTTCACTTTCACACGTAGCACTGATTTTCTTGTTTTTTCCCTTCGCTGCTTTCTTTATTTTCGTCCAAGTAGCGTCGTCAACTTCGTTTTTCTTATTGCGTTTGTAGGCCGCGTTGCACAGTTGTTTCTTGATGCGGAGAAGTTCGATGAATTGTAGTACACGCGCCGTAGTACGCACTAACTTTAACCAACTTGAAAAACGAGTTGCGTCGGGCAGTGCTTCCTTTAGTGATGTAGTGTTTCGAACAAAGTTGACTCTTTCCTCGCCGGTCAGACCCATATGGTCGGGTTCATTGACCTCTCGCGGCCAGTTTGCTTCCGACTCGCGTAGAAACGCGGGCCCGTGGAACCACCGGTGTTGTGAGTTGAAGTCGTGTGGAGTGTCGCGCGTTGCGTCGTCTGCAACATTTTCCTTGGTAGGCACCCATCTCCACTCGCTGGTCTTCGTCTCCTCGGCGATCTCCGCGATCCGGTGGGCCACAAACGGCTTGTACGCTCGCGGGCCAGTGCGTAGCCACGAGAGTACCGTGCGTGAATCCGACCAATATACTCGGCGGGTCGGCTTTATGTCGTGTTCGTCTATGGCTGTGCGCGCAAGACGACAACCAAGTACAGCTGACTGGAGTTCGAGTCTCGGTATTGACGTCACTTTGTTCAACGGTGCAACTTTGCCTTTTGCAGCTATCAACGACACATGTATATTCCCGCATGCATCCTGTGCCCTCCAATACACAGCGCAGGCGTATTGCGACGAACTTGCATCGACGAAAGTATGTATCTCGTTCGTATGTGCGGTCGATACGCCGGGATAGCACCTTGGTATAAGTAGCTAGGCTCGGTAGTCTTCTCACGTGAGAGAGCCAGTATGACCAACTTTCGGCTTCACTGTCTTGCAACTTGACATCCCAGTCGATTCCAGTACGCCAAGTATCTTGTAAAATCTTCTTCGCTTGTATTGTAACAGGTGTAACTAAGCCCAGCGGGTCGAACAAAGACATCACTGTACGTAGGGCTTCTCGCTTCGTCGGTGTTTTTGTGCCCTCCAATATTGAAGGCGGAAGCTTGTGTTGATTGATGTTGAAGCCCAGATTGTCTTCATTCGGGTCCCACACCATGCCCAATATCTTCTCTGCATCGAGTTGCACTAAATTCCCCTTAGGTGTAGTGGAGAATTCGGCGCGCACCTTGTTTGAGTTCGATGCCCAGCGTTGAAGATGATAATTCGCTCGTTTGTGTATATTAGCGACTTGTGTTGATACTTGTATGGCGACCTCCTCCGTGTCAAAGCTGGCAAGATAGTCGTCGACGTAGTGGTTTGCTATCACTGCCTGCGCTGCCTCGGGAAACTGTTCTTTGAATTCCTCGGCGTTTTTGTTTTTGATGTATATCGCCGTGCATGGTGACGACGTGGCGCCGAAGATCACGCTTCTCATGCGGTACTCTGTGGGTGGACCTATTCTTCTGTCTTCTCTCCACAGGAACCTCTGCATGTCTCGGTCTTCCTCCCGTATGTTGATGCGCAGGAACATGTCCTTGATATCGGCTGCGACCGCTACTGGGCGTTGACGGAACCTCATCAGCACTCCGGGTAGAGACTGTATGAGGTCGGGCCCAGACAGCAGCATGTCGTTGAGGCTGATACCACGGGTCCTGGCTGCCGCGTCGTGCACGATGCGTAGTTTCTCGGGCTTTTGCGGGTTGATAACTGCAAAATGTGGCAGATACCAAGTTCTGTCGCTTTTCACTGCTGGAGCCTTCTCTGCATAGCCGCTCTGTATCAGAGTGTTCATTTGTGTCTCATAGCGCCGCTTCAATTCAACATTTTTGTCGAGTTTCTTCTCGACTAACTCGAGGCGACGCATCGCTGTGTTGTAGTTATCCGGCGGTACAAAATCGCTTTGTTTGAATAGCAATCCTGTTTCAAACCCTCCCGCCGGTAATCGACGCGTCTTCTCCTCGAGTGTGCGCAGCGCGTTGAGCTCGTCGTTGGTGTGTGAATGTTTGGGCTGAACACCCAGAGACTCGAGGGCGAAGTGCTCCTTCATGAGGTCATCCATTGTCTGTTCCTCCGTTAGTGTTACTGTAGTCAGATGGCTAACTCGATGGACTTGCTGCTTCTTCTTATTTCCCGTCGCGCCGTGCAATACCCATCCCAAGTCGGTTAATGAAGCGACTGGTTGGGCTGTGGTCCCTCTTCGCACGTCGTGTGTGAGCAGCAACGACCAATTATCTTGACCCAGCAACACGGTTGGATGGCCTTCCTCATAAATCAGCTGATCTTCTATGTCTTCCAAATGACGACAGTGTTTCACGACACTACGTGGCACACCTTGAGTCGTCAGCATCAGCTTGTCCATTGTACGCGCCGACACATCGTGCTTCACCGAGTTTCTTCCTTGTATGGTGAAGTGCACACGTTCCGATGTATCGGCCGTAATACGTGCGCCGGCCACACCCTCTATGTAAAAAGGCGCGGGCGGCCCGTGTACGCCGATTTTGTTCGCTACTGCCGACTCGATGAGTGTGCACGTAGAGCCGTCGTCCAAAAGGGCGTAAGTGTTGTATGTACCCTTCGGACCGGTCACTTGTACAGGCAGAATCTTGAGATAGGCAGCAGTGAAATTTTCCCTTGTCGACGTAACTATGGCTGTTGAATTTTCAACTTCATTTTCTTTCCTTTTCGTGTCGTGTAGAAGAGGGTGATGCGTGTACTTGCATCCGTCGACTTCACACTGCTTTGGCTTGCAGTTATGCCGAAATTTGCGGACTCGCAAACAACGGAAGCATAGCCTGTGAGTTCTGGCTAGCTCCCATCTCGCAAATTGGTCGGCTTTCTTGAACACGTTGCAGTCGTACGGATGGTGACCCTCTTTCTTGCAAACTTGACACTTTAGTTGCACCGCAGTAGACTTCTGATCTTGAGTGTGGTAAGCACGTAGTCCTTTTCGTACGGCAGGCTCCCGCCGGTCTTCAACCGCAGTGAGCTCGGCCGGTGCGTAGCTTCCACATCGATCGGCGGTGACTTGCAGAAACTTGGACAGCGTGAGAAGGTCTGGATGATCTTCCGGCTGTTCGGCGGCGAAGTCGTAATACCTGTAGCGCAGCGCTGGCGGCAGTTTTTCAATGACGCTGCGTACCACTTCGGCGTTGTGTAGATAGTGATGCTTCTTCAGTGCTTTAACTGTGGCTGTGACGTTAAGCACCTTTGAAGCGAAGATGCAGATGTCTCTTGGGTTCTCGGCCAGTCGTGGTAGCGCACGGAGCTTGTTCAGTTCGGTCATTGCCAGTGCATCTGGACGACCAAACCTCGCGGCTAACATCTTCATAACTTCTTCTGAAGTCGTTGACCCGACGAAGAGACATAGTGTTGCATCTCTGGCGGCTCCCTTCAGGCTGTGACGTAACTTGGACAGCCTTTCTTGTTCGGAGAGGTGACTTGCAGCTTCATCATAGGCGGCCTTGAATGGCAGCCACTCGTTCGATGACCCGTGAAAACACGGTAACTCGACGGTCCTCGGTGCAATGGCGGGTTGAACGGCTCTCGCTGCAAGTGTGATGGCAGTTGCTAGCTGATTGTAGTCAAACTCCCGTTGCGGTCGTCTCTCTTCACAATAGCGTGCTGGCTCTATATCCTCTCTCACTGGAACCGGTACTTGTTGCTCGGCGTGCCGCGTGACCTCGCTGTGGCCCCGATGAAGTGCGTCGCTGCACGTCTGCGGCGGCGGCGCTGCTATAACCTCCTCTTCATCGGTCCTGCGATGGTCCGGGCCTGGGACGTCGGGCTTCGGTACGTAGGGCTCCATTGTGAGTGCCAGCGTGCTTCTGTTGACCCAGTCGGTTGTTCGCTCGTTCCTAGTTGCCAAGTCCTCGTCTGCTTCGATTTCGTCTTCGGAGTCCGCCTCCAACGCGGCGACACGTGCAGCTGCCAGCTCCACTTCCTTCTGTAGAAGGAATTCTCGCGCGTTGGCCAGCGCTCTCCGCTTGATTGTCGACGTAGTGCGGGGCGCGCTGGGCGGGCGGCGAGAGGCCTCCTTCTGTGGGCTGGCTGTCCGGTGTGTGGCTGCAGTCTTGCCGGTTGTCGTCTCGCCGGTCGTTGCAGTGGCCGTAGTGTTCGTCGTCGTCGATGTTTCGGCTGTAGACGTCTCTGGCGTCGCTACGGCGGGTGCGGCGGCGGTGGCGGCGGCGGCGGGCGTCACTGTGGCGGCGGCGGCGGGCGTCACTGTGGCGGCGGCGGCGGCTCCGTCGACTTGAGCAGGCGTTGTCCTCCTTTCCGACTCCATACTTCTTGTAACAGGCATTTTTCTTCGTCTTCTGAAGAACTATTCCCAGTATCCGGCTGCTGAAGGACCAAAATGTACGGGCCCCTTCGATACGACCCGTACACTTTCGTAAATGAATATAAAAATAATAGAATGTAGGCACTGGCGGGCTTCGTTCTTCGACCTCCGGTTGTAAGTCGCAGGTCTGTGGGTTGGTGCAGAATGAAACGCCTGTTGCTGTTCAGAAGTATGGAGCCGTAGGTACTTGCTGCTAGGTCTGGACTGGCTTGGCTTCGGAGTGACTTGGCTGGCTATTTCACTGTAGTGTGAGCGCTGAGTGTAGCGGACGACTGGTGCCGATCGACGATGTATGGCCCATATTTATACCCCCGCTGTGCGAGCGAGAGACACATGTGTGGGAAAGAGATAGCAATAGCCAAAATCGCCCAGACCTAGAGGCAATACCTGATCGTGCTCGCTTTATTTGTGTCTAAAATGTTTGTAAGTTGTACTATTATTTCATACATTTGACCCTTTTTCATATAAAACCATAAAAACTTTTGTTAAAGTTATTGTCAAAACTTATGGGTCAGTGAAGTTTTACATAAAAATGTTTTCATTATAAACTTAAAATTACGTTAATAGGTACATCTATGCACTATTGAGCTGTTGCAGCCACTAATCAGACGTTTATAACTTTATTATATAGTCTGGCTTGCAACAGCTCGTACCTATACTAAAAACATGTAAAACTTATCTCTAACAAAGTATGTATGAAAACTGTGTAAACCTATTCTAATCCTTACATAAACAACTAATACAAACTATACATAAACAACTATAACTATATAAAATGTGCATCACTTATACTACGCGCGACGGTTATCTAATCATGTACATAGTTGTCGCGAACACCTTCTTTCTCTTAATCTCAATTTGTTTTTTTTTTTATGGGTTTTAGATTAAGGGGGAGTGTTGTAACTGGCTAATCGTAAAACCTATTGTATTCTATTTTTATATTTTTAACGTTGTTACGTTGTTTTTACAATTTGACACTTGAGTACTTCAAATATATACCATCTTCAAGTTGGTCATGTTTTTCATTGATTTATCTAAAAATACCTAGTTTCGCCTAAAAACCACAACAATAATTACTCAAGGTAGGTACATTACACTCAATTTTAAATCGATCTTGATACAGTTTTGTATATAACTGGAGTTTGGGTGATTTCATTAGCTATCGGAACGCATTTAATAATAAAAAAAAAAAATTGCAATTGAGCCTTCGGGGTATTTAGACACTGCTTAAATTAAATTAATTAATAAAATATTATTAATTTATTTTGTCATAGTCATCATTTTTCTTTTTTAATCTACTAGCATTTCGGAAATTACCATTGACGAAGAAAAAATCTGAAAGAAACTTGTCAATTTTTTGAATCGTCAATTAAATACTACAGTAAATTTATGTCCGCATATTGGTATAATAATAATGATGACAATAGGTAAATTATACTAGATATATGATATATGTATGATATGACTATAGTGGTAGAAGATATATGACTGCCTGTATTGAATCATTTCCAGACACATTTGTCAGTCAGATATGAATATGATAACAGGCAAAGACAAAACAGTTTCAGAATATTTATTATAGAAGCAAATACAATTTACAACAAAAGGTCTGCCATTCCTAGCAAGCCTATATTAATACTAAACAGCTCACCTGTATTCTCAATAGAATGGATCATTAAATCTTCCACTATCGATATGTTTTTAAATATATTGTTATATAACTTTTATGACTACGCTTAGCGTTTGTGGACTATGAGAAGTCTTTCGATTCGATCGAGACTTGAGCTTTGTTCCAGTGACTCCAGCGGTGCCGCATTGATTATAGGTATATCGAAGTGTTTAGGAATATATATGGAGACGCAACCATGCCAATCCGACTACAGGTCCCGGATACGAGACCTATTCAATTACAGAGAGGAGAGAGCTGTCTCTCTGTCACGGAGACGCCGTTTCTCCAAAACTGTTCACGGCTGCATTGGAAGATGTTTTCAAGCTACTGGACCGGAAAGGATACGGCATCAATATCAACGGCGAGTATATCACTCGCTTTCGATTTGCCAATGATATAGTAATCATGGCGAAATCGATGGAGGATTTGAACACAATGCTCGAAGATCTCGACAGAGCATCCCAACGCGTGGGTCTTAAAATGAACATGGACAAAACGAAGACAATATCGAATGTAATTTTTGTACCCACTCCGGTCTGTTGGGAGCTTGATTCTTGAAGTTGTTGATGAGTATGTCTACCTAGGACAGACAGTCCAGATAGGTAGATCCAACTTTGAGAAAGATATATCTCGACGAATCTAACTCGGATGGGCAGCGTTTGGGAAGTTTCAAAATATTTTCTCGTCCAAAATACCTCAATGTCTCAAGACCAGTTGTTGTTATTGTTGTAGTAATATCTTTATTGTACGATAAATTAAAAATAAATTACAATGAAATTAAAACTAGTGTTACAAAGGCGAAAGAAATTAAAACCAGGGTATGTTGCCAGTGATGACGTATGGCACAGAACGTGGTCGCTTACTATGGGCCTCATAACGAAGCTCAAGGTTGCACAGCGTGCGCTGGAGAGAGCCATGGTCGGAGTTTCTCTACGAGATAAATTCAGAAATTACCACATCCGTACAGAACTAGAGTTACCGACGTTGCTCTAGGATCAGCAAGCTGAAGTGGTAGTG
This sequence comes from Pyralis farinalis, assembly GCA_947507595.1. Classification (NCBI taxonomy): domain Eukaryota; kingdom Metazoa; phylum Arthropoda; class Insecta; order Lepidoptera; family Pyralidae; genus Pyralis; species Pyralis farinalis. The sequence goes on along the minus strand of OX382257.1, from coordinate 27,623,612 downwards.
GGCAGGCCACATAGCTTGGAGAACCGATGGCCGTTGGGGCAGAAAAGTTCTCGAATGGCGACCACGAACCAGAAAACGCAACGTAGGACAGCCCCCCACACGACGGACCGACGGTCTTATGAAGATAGCAGGGTACCGATGGATGCAAGCGGCACAGGACCAATCGCTTTGGTCTAAGTCTAAAGTCTAAGGGGGCAGCCTATATGATGATGATGAACTTTTATGAAATTTGGCCGCGTCTCCCGTATCGGTTATAACTACTAAGTCAGTGATGGCACATAGCAGAGAAAACCCGTAAAGTGTAGACCTCATATAGCATGATGTTTCTTAGCCCCCTCCACGTCTTTGGTTCTAAAATGTTACGTTTATATTAGTACATTGCATTAGCAGATAGTCCTAGAACATTTATTAAGCAGGTAAAAAACCAGTGATGAGAATTGACATACAGTTTAGTAATATGGGGAAACACTGTCGAGTCAAATATAGCTTTTATCTCACAAAAACCATGTGTCCGTGTTACCTATCTTTAATTGCCTATATCGAGCTGCAAATTAAAACGGTGTTATTTGACTCAAATTGCTATGCAATGGCAATTACAACATTAATAATTTTTCGGCGGAGAGTTAAAGTTTAAATATTTTTTTATATTTTTCATTTGTTACACTTTGACACATATTGAGGTAATTACACTTGTTTGATGTAGGTACGGCTAATTTGTCCGGACGGGGTGCACGGGAAGGTGCTAGCGTGCTCTCGTGCACCTCGGAGACAAGTTCCGGGAGCTCCTCGACTGCTGCTTGCGGTCGGGGTGCTGCCCGGGACCCTTCAGGGTGGGCCGGCTCTGCCTTCTGTTGAAGGGAGACCGGCCCCCGGACTCGGGGTCGGCGGTTCGACCGGTCGTTCTGCTGAACGAGGCGGGGAAAGCTCTTGAAAGGGTTGTCGCTTCCCGCCTCGCTCAACACTTAGAGGATGGCCCGGGACCGGGCCTATCGGATGCCCAGTTCGGGTTCCGGGCCAGACTCCCCATTCCGTGCACACGTTGGAGCAGTGTCCCAGATGGTCTCGGCAGCGCCATGATCTGGTGTCCGCGCTGGGAAGCGCGGAACTCTCGCTCCCGAGCGTGGTCCGCTACATGCTCGGGTGCGACAGTGCCTGACAGGCGATGGCCTCCTTCTGTGAGACGGTCATGTCCCAGAAGGAGGCCTCGAAGCGGGACAGGGAGGACGATCCTCAGGCTGTCCCGCTCCGGAGACGGCGGACGGGAGTGCGGAGTAGGCGCTACACGCACCTACTGCCGCCTCCCTAACCTGTGAGACTAGGGGTCAGGATGGGAACCTGGCCCCATAATGGTCCCGCCGCCGGTGGGGCTGTCCCAATTTGCCGGGATGGCCCCTTGAGAGAAGAAGTCCGGCCCCTTTTGAGGGGCTGGCCAGTCGCAGTGGTTCCCTGTTGCTGACAGATCCGGGGCACCACACCAACGCGGCCGATGGCATTTCGCGGGGTTGTTACCCGTATACCCACTAGGGTATACCGTCGGACAGCCGACGGGGAGTCCCACACTACCACCGGAGGCCACCCAGGCACCGGTGGTGTGCGTAACGCATTTTTCCCCGCGTCACAAAAAAAAAAGGTACGGCTAATATAAATATTTTGAATGAAATTTAATTTGTAATTCTGTATCTGGCCAGTTATCTTCAGAGAATAAGAAATATGAATGTAGTAATGGAAATGGGTGACTCAGTGGTCAACTGCCTACTTTATGCATACGAAAGGGTATTAATAGCACAATCACCAGCTAAACTGCAAATACTAGTTACGTAGTCACACTATAAGTTTTGCGTAACTTAAAAAAACAACATGTTATAACCAAAACATTCTGTTTATTGCTTTTCAAAATACTCTCCTTTAAATTTTAAACATTTTTTTATGCGATCGAACCATTTTTTAAAACAGGAGGACCACAGATCTGAAGGCATGTTTTCTACGTGCTGATTGAACGCTATCACTGCCTCTTCGGAGTTGGTAAAAGTGAAACCTCTCATCAAATCTTTGATTTTGGGGAAAATACAGAAATCACAGGGTGCTAGGTTGGGGCTATGCGCAGGATGGGTAACGAGTTGTACTTTTTCGGAAGTTAAAAATGACTTTGTATTGTTGGCCGTGTGTGAAGAAGCGTTGTCATGATGTAGGAGAACGCGGCTTTTTGGTCGTCTTTCGCGAACTTTTTCTAACACCCTGGGTAAACAAATGGTAGAATACCACTCGGCATTAACACTCTTTTGATTTTCAAGTGGAATTGTGCAGATGGGACCCGTAGCTGAGAAAAAAAACGCGATCATTTTTTTACCAACGTTTCTCGCCTGCCTCACTTTTGTTGGCCTGTTCTCATTTTCAAACACCCATTCACAAGATTGCTGTTTTTTTTCGGGTTCAAAACAATAAATCCACGTTTCGTCTCCTGTGACAATGTCATAAACAGCATTAGAATGTCCGTGGTCGTACTTCAGTAGCATCTGTGAGCACCATTCCACGCGAGCCCGCTTCTGCTCCGCTGTCAGTTCATGAGGGATCCAACGACAACAAAGTTTCCGAGCTTTCAATTCTTCGTGTAAAATTTTCTGAATTTGTCTCATACCAATCCCCAATAGTTCTCGAATTGTCTCATAGGTAATCCGCAGGTTTTCTTCAATTAGCCGCTTAACAGTAGCCACATTATTTACGTTGACGGCAGTTGAAGGCCGCCCTTCACGAAATTCGTCATGTAAAGAAACTCGACCTCTCTCAAATTCAGCAAACCATCGCCTCACGGTGCTCAAAGAAGGTGCTTCTCTCCCAAAAGCATTTTGAAGACGAGCAGCACAGTCTTGCGAAGAGAGAGAACTTTTAAAATCATAAAAAATCATCGCTCTAAAATCTTTTCGACTCAATTCCATTTTCGTTGCGTACGTAGAACTTTGATGTGTCATAAAAACCAATTGTCAAATGATTTCCCGCCAATTGTTTTTTTTTATTACTAAGTAGGTTGCAACGTTTCAAAAAATATAACATTCGAAATTCAAATAGTTCCGATTAGCTAGAAGTGCAAAACTTTTAGTGTGCCCCTAGTACAACAATGAAAGATGGTTGTATGAAGAAAGGCTTGCAATTGAATGCAAAGAAAACCAAGATAATGTATTTGAAAAAGAGAAAACTAGAATGAACACGACGTTACGGTTGATGATTTAGTGTTTTAGCAAGTGGATGAGATTGTATGTGTTGAAAGAGCTTTTAGCAGGTATGGACGGTACACCGCTGATGTGGAGAGACGAGTGAATGCAGGGAACAGCGTTAATGGAGCATTGGGTAAACTTCTAGGCAGCCGAAATCTAAGCCCAAAGGCACAGCTCGCTGTACACAACGCGGTGCTATTCCCAACGCTAACTCATGGAAGTGAAAGCACGATAGTAGATTAAATGGGGTCGAGATGCGAGCATTCGGCAAGTGGCATAAAGCTGGCTGCCCGCGTTCGTAGTGATGACGTAATGAAAGTGATGGCAGGAGCCCTAGCAACAGAACGAGTATGAAAAGAGCTATGAATGTTAAAGAAGCGAGTGAGGTGTGTAAGGACCGCGTCATATAACGCTCGGTTCTCTCTGCTTACCCCGCAAGGGACCTGGCGTGAAGATATACATTCATGTAAACCGGTTACCACTAGGTATACCCTATGAACGCTTGTACTACATTAAGTATCACTTTGACGAGCTCGGTGGCTCAGTCGTGAATGACGCGACTTAGACACCAACGCTCGTGGGTTCGATTCCCACACAAGGCAAACATTTGTGTGCATGAACATGTCTGTTTGTCTTGGTCTGGATGTTTTAAGAGAGGTAGGGCGCCTCGAAGCAGCCCGTCTGGGGATGTACATCCACCTCACAGAAAACCGCAGCCAAATAAAAGCTCCCTAGAGATATGTTTTGATACTGCGTGTGACTGAGGTCACCAGTAAGCTCTTAAGGAGTTGCTGTGTTAGTTAGCAGCAGAGGTGGCATCGCGCGAATGATACTTAAGCGTTTATAGGCTACAGTAATCGTTTTACATCAGGTAGGCTGTATGCTTATATGCCTGCCTGAAAATCTCTCAAATAATAAAATCTTAATATCTAACGATAAATAACTTCAAAATTGAAAAATAATCTGCCGTTTGAGAGACAGAGCGTAGCAAATTTGATCACAGTACTTGAACTTGAACTTGTTTATTTATTTTCTCCACAATCTTAAATACAAACTAAATATAGAATATGTGCGGTATCATATGATTGTGTGAGACTGGAGCCTCTGAACTAGGCCAGGGGCCTGTATCTCAGGACTCCAGTGCTCTCCCCTCATGTGGTATCACAGTACAATTTTTTTCAAACAATAGATTGGAGAATTAATCAACTATTACATTATACTAGGTACATTTACAATTATGTCTGGGATGGTTGTGTAATCGAGTGGTGGGTTATGGGTGAGACCGTATCTGCGTAAGCGGGAAGTGTTTATTAAATGTGTGGATATATGTTAACAAGAAAACCCACATAAACACATGATCACATGTAAGTCTACGTTATATCATAAGTGGTGTAGGATATGACTAAGTGATAGGGTAACTGCACACATCGTAATACCTAATTTAAACAAGCGGTTGAAGCAGATTTTCTGTTTCAGCATAATTGAGACTGTTTAAAAAGGTAAAGATCTTTTTTTTTTACAAACAAATTTTGTACAGGTCAGTAGGTTAAGTTTCCTGTGTAACTTGTTGTAGAGAAATGGGCCTAAATAACAGAAGAACCGGTGGGAAAAGGTCGTATTAAATTTAGGGAAATTAGCAACAATAACTTTGTGACTGGATCTACTAGATGAGGTGTTAGGATTAGTGTTAGCATGTTGTTTCAAGACAATTTGTGAGATGAAAAGCTGACGGACAGTAAGGACTTCAAAGAATTGATAAAGATCAAAAGTAGGGAAAATGATAGGCTTGGATGTGCATACCTTGAGAAGGGCTCTTTGAGCTCGCTCTAGTTTGATGAAAGCGGTTTTAGAAGCACCTCCCCAGGATATGATACAGTATGTGATTATCGATTGACAAAGAGCAGTGTATAATAACTTCACTATTTTTGGCTCTGCCACGTGACGCAATTGTTTAAAAATATATATGAGTTTACGAACTCTTCCAGCGGTTGTGCTAAGGTGACTTTGAAAATTCAGCCTATTATCAATAATGACCCCCAAATACTTTATTGTACTCGTATTAGAAGAAGACAAGGTAGGACATGAGCACATATTTTGGGAAGTAGTAGTGTGTGTGTGCGCGATGATGGTGACGGTGGTACACAAATCTGAGACGGTGGTATGGGATTTATTAGTTATAGAAAAAGTGAGGTACTGGGTCTTGAGTATGTTAAGAGTTAACAGATTTAGACGAAGCCAATCTGACACAGAATCGAAGCCAGCCTGTGCTTAGTAGGTTCGTTAGATTTAAGTTTAGACCCTTACCCGGAAACAGCTGAGCACCGCGAAGCAAGGCTCCGTGACCTCGTTACTCTTTTTTCACTACTCTATATACTCCACATAAATACACTTCGACGTCTTCTCGAGACACGCTCTCATTTATTATACACATTGCCTGAGGTGCATTTGGTATTGTATAAATGGCTAGGCAAAATAGGATTTTTCATTTATTTAAGCAATACACCAGATAACAATTACAGTGAAATAACAGTTTAGAACAATTTAACATAAAGTTATTTATGATCTAGATTGTTATCCTAGGCGTGTTAGCATAAAGATTCAATCTACTCGTAGTAAGTCAGTACACTGTACTAAGAGATACAAGAATTAAATTGCACACTATAATACTTCACAAGGCTTCTACGTCTGCTTCAACAGGCAATCAGCATGAAACAAGGTATCTGATTAGCTCTCACAATAAAATAAAGAAATAAAAAATAAATCTGTGACAAAATTAGAGAAAATGTTAAAAAGTAAATATCGCAACATTTTTAAAAGTAAGAAAACGTTCATGATTAATGTAAAACTTCATTCAGAGCTTAACTTATGTCAAAAGCAACTGGTGGAAATACAACACATGTACGATGCTGACACAAAATACCTGCAATGCAAAATTTTAAACTTGGCTAAGTCGTTTCACGACTTAGCGGCTAAATACAATTTATTCCAATCACTACATATTATAAAACAAAGTCCTCCGCCGCATCTGTCTGTCTGTCTGTCTGATAGCGATAAATTCAAATATACTGCACCGATTTTCATGCTGTTTTCACCAATGGATAGAGTGGTTCTCGAGGAAGGTTTTAGTATATAATTTGTTAATTTGTCAGTATAAAATGTAATTTGATTTTTTCACCCTCCAAATAACGAAACATTTATAAATAAATTACTTTAAACCACAAATCGTTATTCCACTGTCGATATGCATCACTATAAATATATAAAGAGCTTTCATATCGATTATATTTGCTAAGTCAGTGATGGTAGACGGGAGAGTGTAACTTCCCCCCCCCCTTCCTTTTTGTTTTTTTTTTTTTTTTTTTTTGTTTATTTATTTATGCGATAAATAGGGGAGACTCTAATTACTACATATATATAAGTAGCTTAAATATATAACTGACTAGGTACCTATGTACAACTAAACCCCGCCTTCTGATTTCATCTACTTAACTCATTTCCCTGTTACCACCTCACCTACATTATGTCTCTACTTATGTTATGTACAGAGCTACTCTATATAATATTATATTCTATCTTTATATGTCTCGCCCTCCTGTTTTATTGGTTTATTAACTTAAATATATAATGGTACTACTTATGTGAACCCCACTCTTATAGAAATATATCTACTAAGAACTTTTCATGTATTGAACATAGTTATTTGTTTATCTACCTCCTTACCCCGCACATAACTACTCCTGTATCTAATCTGTACCTGGACTACCACTAGAGTATTGACGATATATATATTCTAGAATTCCTGATTCTAATTGTTACTACTTCTTGACCTAAAATCAATCTACTTAACTAAACTTATTAATTAGGTGTCTCAGATGTGTCACGTCGACCCTCAAGTTAAATTATTGGCAGTGATCGTTTTAGTGGCAACTACATTGTGAGCAGCAACCCAGAGTCCTTTTCGTGTTTGAGATGGCTAAGCAAGTCGAGAACCCTACCAGTTAAGCTTCCTAAATGACGTAGCACCGCAGTACCTTAAGGAGTAACGATTCCTAAGGTTATCTTCCTGTCTCTACTCAATATGGTTATATATATGTGAAGATCCAATAGTCAGCTTTACGTTTTAGTTACTTAGTTAGTGGAGATTATAGAACATCAAAGATTTAATGTGTACTTTTCTTAACTACCATTTCTCAATCGACTGTTAGAGTTGTACCATACCCTATCGAATTCTGATTGTTTCTTTATTGATTAGGACCCGCCTCTTGATAGATGGAGGCAAGTACCGAAGAAGGTTCTGTGGAATCAGATGACCCTCGTACTTTAGACGTCGATTGGATTATACCTAATGTCTATGCCTATTCGTATAACACTGTAATTGATTTAATGATATTCTATTACTAGACAAGGACTCTACGAAGTTATATACCTAGCATCTTAAGTGAACCCTCAGAATTAGAACGTAAGTTTCCTAGATTTAGTTATAATTTAGCTATTGATGTAGTAGAACATTTATACTTCTCATCCAAAATTCGAATCAGAATTAAGTATAAGATTAGAGTGTTTAAACCACCGCTCCTATCAGACTCACAAGGCCGGGTAGAAATAACCTATGGAGCCACTTCGTAGTGTGAATGGATGTTATTACTATCTCGATATTCAGTTCAAGTTAACGGTTCCGTAAGGCGATAACAAGACAATCCATAGTTATTTTCGGTAGTAAGATAATTTTAGTACCCACCACCAGGATTCTATTTAGAACTCAATTAAAGACAGAGAACGCTCTGGCTCGCGCTAGCCCCTCGGGGCAATGGCATATAACCTATATTAAATGATATGAAAGAGGAAGGTTAGTAAGCAACCTATATTCAATTTAGAGCTCAAATATAAGATAGAGAACGCTCTGGCTCGCGCTAGCCCCGCGGGGCTGTGGCATATTACCTACGGTTTATTTTAAGTAACTGGAGAATGCTAGTGTTCGCCCTATGTACTGCTCTGAATGCTAACATAACATAGAGAACACCCCTACTATATGTGAAAAGGAGAAGCAGGAAAGAGAGAGACCGCCGACAACACCCCTCCATCTGACCATTCCCAATTCATCTCGTTGATCTTACGAGTATGTAACATATGTGAGAATGAGAAAATTGTTCTTACAATTTATCTAACGACTTCTCAGTCTTCTATTAAATTTGTTTTGTATTTTTAAATTTATCTGAGGCAATTTAGGAATAATCACATGGGTCCCTCCCCAGAAACCACCTAAGTTCCTGATTTTCCTTTTCCCACCACCTTAGATAATATTCACTATACCAATTTCTACACTTTCAACCACCACTAGTTTGATTTTTTCAATTTTAAAGCAAGCATCAATTTACAATAACACAAGTATTAAACTTCTCGCCCGCTAACTGAACCCAATGATTGTATAAGGTTATTTGAGCACAATCTAACTGAATTGCAATCGGTCAAATCGCCACTATGCCACCGCTATCAGTTATTACAAATAAGGCAAATCCCCCAGTTGTGTCCACAGATACCGCATTTGTTTATAATAAAATGTACTGTGAGCGTCATCTATACATTCGTCAGTCTTGTAAGGTAACAGCCAGGCGCTTTTCTCAGTCACCACTGTTACACGGGGTCTATTGCCCAGACCTCTAAATAATATAGACAACAATTAATCAAGTAAAGTTTTCTGCTCTTCCGGCAGTAGCGAAGTCTCCTCACTTGAGAGACGTTAGTAAGTTTGGTAACGGTATTTGCAGTGTGTTACTTCGGGATATTGCTCTAACTGTTTAGGCTAAATCTGACCGAACGCAAAGCCCGCCAGACTAGTGAAATCAATAATGAGTATTAAGGTTAAGTCTTAAAAGCAGTTCAATTGTCCTGTCCGACATTCGGTTGACTTTAACGACCGCGAGGTTGACTCTACATGGCTTATAACGCTTCAGGTGAGGAACCCTTGTCGTACTGAGGAACCCGGCACGACAGCATAACCTGTTTCGCTCAGCATCACCAGACGCTCGAACGCCCCCTTCAACGCGGGTATTGTATTGCTCCCCAGAAATTACAAGTCCTCGCCGTCCAGTAGACTCCCGACACGACAGACTTTGCTGTTTCGCTAGGCGTACTTTAGACACCCGGGGTCACCAACGAACTCAGACGTCGCATTTCCTCAAGGAACTACATAGTTTCACGGTAAAGCGTTAATGTAAACCGCTGGTTGTGTTAACTAGTCCTGGAGACTCTGGCGTGTTAACTCATCGCCGCTCGACAACGACACATGAGGGAGAGTGTTACATTCTGGCGAATATACTACGTTAAAAATAGCAACCGCGAGTAAAACTTATCGGCTGACCAGAATAAAGCACTCTTTGAGCTCTGAACATGTAACACACAAAACGATTAGACTAATTTCTCTAAACCGAATGTCTTCCAGTTCGCATGAATCGCCAATGAGCAGATCAATATTTATAAATCTACGAAGTGTTCACTTAGGTTGGGCTATATAAAACGTGAAATTCACTTAAATGTTTATACTACTTTACTATTGACTGGTAAGCATTAAGCTGGTTTTGTATATTAATAAATAGGTACTCTGACTGTGACCGAACCGTCCAACATTTGATTGTCTTAAACTACTGCAAGGTTGTCTCTACAAGGCTTATAACGCTTCAGGTGAGGAACCCTTGTCGTACTGAGGAACCCGGCACGACAGCATAACCTGTTTCGCTCAGCATCACCAGACGCTCGAACGCCCCCTTCAACGCGGGTATTGTATTGCTCCCCAGAAACTACAAGTCCTCGCCGTCCAGTAGACTCCCGACACGACAGACTTTGCTGTTTCGCTAGGCGTACTTTAGACACCCGGGGTCACCAACGAACTCAGACGTCGCATTTCCTCAAGGAACTACATAGTCTCACGGTAAAGCGTTAATGTAAACCGTTGGTTGTGTTAACTAGTCCTGGAGACTCTGGCGTGTTAACTCATCGCCGCTCGTCAACGACACATGAGGGAGAGTGTTACATTCTGGCTAATATACTACTTTAATTTAGCAGTCACGTATAAACTATCGGCGGACCAGAATAAAGCACCCTTAGAGCTCTGAACGCGTAACCCTCAAAAAGATTCGACTATTTATCTCTAAGCCAAATGTCTTTCGACTCGTAACCACAGTCAGGAGGTAAAATAATAATTTTAAGTATGCAATGAACATAGAATCAGGCTACCTGCATATCTATGTTATAATTTAGTTGCAGGCCCCGAGACTACACTTTATCTAGACACATGCAGCCTATTATTTATTGCCCACCACCGTGACTCTACAACCACTAAAATATTAGCCTATTCACGCGACGCGCCTACCCTCATACTCCTTTATTCTCACCGCGAAGGTACTAACATCACGCCGTAGGATAGTATGATCACCCGGACGTTTTACCGAACGAAACCCTTGATTGGACCGCTTAGCGTAACCGCTTGCTACCTATCACGCACGTCGCGATTAGCTTAAGAACTAATCAGTAATTGTACCTACTGTCCCTATAAATGTCGTCTGACGCGCCTACCACGCTGTATGTTAACTAACGCGTATATTCATCGCGACTACCTACCTAACTCCTAACTAAATCTTAATAAAATGTGTACCTACGATATCTATTCTAAGATACTTGTGTAAAATAACTTCTTGAGTTTGTATTACGTTAAACGTGTGATGTGTAAGGTGGCTAAGCCCAAATCAACGATGTGCAATGTTGATTTGCTAATTGAAACTAGGGTATGCAAGGTAGTTAGCCTCGACTTTGTCTATTGCCTATAACTGTGTGTACGTCATGGTCCTAACCTAATTGGGACACGAACCATGACTCCTAACAGAGGAAATAAATGTGTGTGTATATATACATATATAAATAAATGAGACCAGTATGGTTGGGTTGCGATCAATCTCCATGGCCCGCATACGCTAGACGGAATTCACTTCGACGAGCTCCTACCACTTTGAAAGCTCGCGAACCCAAGCACCTGGGAGACGTAACTGATCCCTTACGGGCAAAATCAGTCGCTGGCCCGTCCCAAAGCATAACTCAGCTTCCTACGCCTAAGCTATATGAGTCTTCGTAGTCTCCGTGAGGTATCCAACTCATATTTAAAACGAAGCTAGGCCCTAATTAGCTAAAAATTCTTCAGTGTGAAATAACCACAAACCCTATTTAACCAATTTGTCGATGTTAGAACTCGCCTGACAATGTTGGTTAGATAACTAGGTACCGCCGCCATACTCAAAGGTCTGTGACCCTTGGAATTCTGGCCACATCGTACAACACAGTCAAAAAACCAACACTAAATCCGATGAAATGTTAGAACCCGATTTATGACCTAATTACTTAAACGCGATCACATTGAATCAACATCCCAGCGCAGCGTCACAAAGATCGGCAGATGTACCGCCAATTCCATGCACAATGCTCAAGATAAAGAATCAACGCTATACTTAAACACAATTAACACGAGAAGTTAAATTCCATAAAAGAAACCCCCTTCGCGGACGAATAATGCTACGTTTCAATTCCTAGAATTTCCATATCACAAAACCGCGCCATTTTGATTGCTCAACATGCGCCACGCTACCACCATCGGAGCCTGAGCACCCAAGGTTCGGCCACGCTGCACACAATTTGAACAATCAACCTGAATTTTAGCGAAATATTAAACACCGGATTATTCAATATTAAGTTAACTACAATTACATTGATTCCATACCCAAGCCTAACGTTACGATCAATTAGACAACTTAATTGTCTCATATCTCGCTACGCAGCTCAAAGGCAAGGAATCAATGCCGTTCTCAACACAATATTAACACAAAGAATTTAAAATTAATAATAAAAAGAAACGTTCCGCGATTTATCAGCGATACGCCCTATCACCCCAGAGATTCACACCGACAAAAAGGCCCTTCACGAACAATTATCGATACGTCTTATTACCTTAAAATTTCACACTAAAAAAGCCCTGAACTAACGAACCCCCCGTTTTTATATCATCCGCCTACCATCAAGCCTCTTCACCCCTCTCTGCGTATCTCCGTCTCTCTTTCCAAAATATTCTAGAATGTTCTATAGCAACTCGTCATTCAATATTCGAATCTATTTCGTTCCATTTAAGTAGTTTATACTGGTTATGAATCACAACACACCTTTTATCTCAGACTCGTAACCGCGCGCTGATTGGTAGTTCAAGAATATCACGCCACTTCGTCTGGTATACGTCTACCCTCTTACAAGTTAACATTTTTCCTAAGCATACAGCCGTGATACCTTCAATAACATATTATCACGCCCGCTCGCCCGCGAGGCAGGCAGCGAGAATCGAACACTATGTGAAGCGTCTTTCAAACCAAGTATGAACGACAATGACCTATTAAATAAAGTAGCGAACGATGTACCTACATTCCTAGGCGTTATTTTATACATAATTCGACTACATATATCCATATAATTGCAAGGTTATTTTTATTTGTGACGGCAACAATGTTATTTCATTGTGGTCCGTTACAAGAGGAAGTCACACAGTGTAGACCTCGTATAGTATGACGATTCGTAGGGTGTCCCCCCTCTAGATGAACCGATGACTCAAAAGATCAACCAGTAGTGGGTGTGAATGCGGGAAGAAGCATAATATGGTAGATTGCATTAAATCGGCTTTCCTTGTCTGGACGGAGGAAGGCGGAGACGTGGATGCTCCCGACCACAGCAGCAGGTACCTCCGGAGACGAAGGATGATAGGAGTGGAGGTCGATCCACTACTCAGTCAGTCAATCAGGTGGAAGAAAGTAGAGTCCATTTAGTGATCCATCGTATGAGGCTCGGGCATAAATGTAGACAGGCATCGTACCTGTAGGCGGTAAGTGAAACTGGAATGGTCGCATACCGTGCAGTCTCAGTGGCTTTTATTCTTAAAATGAATTTCCAGCAGAAGTTTTCCTTACGGACTACAGAATGAGATTGTTTAAAATTGGAGTGAAGTGTTTTTTGCAGGCTCGACAGCGTACGAATGACGCTATTGGTATTTAAAGTGCCCATTGGCTATGTTAACTGTCAAAAATAAACAGCAAAATTTTATCAATTCCTTTATTTTATTAAACATTTATATGTACAATTGTAAGGTAGACCCAAGTTTCACATAAACTTCCTTTTATGGTTTTCAGACGTAATTTCTACAACAAATACCAAGCAAGATACACCACAACCCCATAGCCAGATATAAAACACACCTGCAATTTGACTCATTGTAATAGTGCAACCATGTTCACAACTATAACTGTTGCTCATGATATTCTTAGTCAATACCTTAGCTTTGTCTACATTTAATATACCTATCCCTTCATTAAAAAGTTTGTTATTGATCCCCGCCTCTGCTAGTCTTGATATAGCTCTTTGAAAACTCTCCAATACGATGGTATTCTTGCTTAAAATCATTTCATGAAATACAGTAATTATAGGTTCCTTCACTCTCATTAGTTTAGCTTCACTTTGAGCAGCTGTGTTTACTAGATATCGAATAAATCTTGTATCCGGGAGTATGGTTATGCCTTTATGTTTTAATGTTATCATCGTACAGTCACTGTAATTTGCACAATCTTTACTATAATTAAAATACGTAATAAGATGGTCATCATTTACAATTCCCCTTCTGTGAGTACTAAGAAACATTGGCCTTTCAGATTCCGTAACGTCTTCTATAGTTTTTAGAGTTGATGGAGGGCAATTAATTGTAAAAAACGAATACAATTGGATGTTTACATAGGATGTGCAGTAAATGCACAATATTAAAAATAGTACATTAGTAATCATCTGTTTTATTGATCTGTTCATATTTTGTAAATAAGCTGTTCCTAAAAGCATACCCCAGCTGTATAGTAAGGATCTATTCAGCGATGTATTCTGTTTATCAAATTTGCTAAACAAGTACCACACAAAAGCGCAACATAAGTAAAACAGAAGAAATATGTACAGTCCATTAACTTTGTTATTGAATTCTTTCCAGGATTTCCTTGTTCTTTCTACAGAGTATGCAAAGACGAGTACTTGCCGTGATATGGTACCTGAATATTTTACGTCTGTTCCATAAACACTGTCCAATCCTCCAGCACAAACATCCAAAGTATTATTTTTAAGGAGATCTATAAACTCTGCATGAGCGTAAGGATTTTCAGATGTTGCTTGAATACAATAAAACCGTAAAGTTGCATTTAAATAATTTGCGATAATTTTAATGATTTCATAATCACTTCCACTGATTTCATTTATGGGATCCATATTTTTCATTGTATTGTAATTTGTAATAACAGATAAAGTATCAAATTTAGTCATACCAACATTTAAGGGGCATTTATAAAAATTTCTAGTGCTTTTCTCGGGAAAAATTTTGCCATTTCCTATAATATTTTTATGACATTTATTTACTTGTGCTGGTCTCAAATTAGTTTCTACGTTACATGTTGTACTGTTAATTTCTGGTAAAAACGTCAATATTTTATGTTCGGACTCTGAGGGAATGATTGTAAGAAATGATACATGATATTCGCATGTAACACGTCCAATTAATCTAAATATGTCCCTGCAATTATTATCCGAGTAATTATTAATTATGACAATATATAATACACTCTCGTCAAGTATATTTTCGTGGAAATTCGATAACTGTTCACATTCACTGAAATATATGAAACACAGTATATTTTCATAATCAATATAACGGGTTTTCAAAAGAGTACTAAATGTTTTTGTAACTATTCGGGGAATGTTGTGCTTTATCAACTTGCTTGTTATTTCATCGAAAAATCGTACACTATCTTCCGATACTGTTTCTTCACTTTCGTAAATTAAGGTTGCCAATTTTGATCTTAAATCTGTTTTTGCTATTTGCAACAAACAATCAGTAACTGAATCATATTTTGTGATATCTGTCATCATAAAAGACGTTTGATTTGCGTTAATACACGTAAAAAGAACTACAGAAATAATTAGTGATTTATATAACTGCTCCATCGATATAAACTTACTTATTTCTTCAACATATATATTGAATAACTGTATGGATCCTATATTACACTGTTGCTGGTCTACTCCAAACTATTTGCAATGAATTGGATTGCTCGTGGTCTATATCGCAAGCAATGTACATTATAATAGGGACTTTCTAAAATAAGTTAAATAACTAAATTCACTGAATTATGTTTCATTTGACCACAGTTTGCTACTAGCCTAGTGTAACAATGAAACGTGTAGGTCTTCTATTACGACCGGCTGGAAAAATGAAAAGTATTAGTGTAATGAAAATCACCACCTTTTAACTCGGAACGTTTGTATTTAATGACATCGACGTGTGGCCATTACCGTAAGCAAATTACACTTAAATTTAAATCGGCCTATCCACTGTATTATTGTTTTTCCAAAAGTTCCGTCAATAAAAAGGATGGACACATTAAGTATGTGAATGTATGAATAAATATATTTGCATAAAAAACGGTTACATATTTTTTGTACTACGTCGGGAGGCATACAAGCATACGGCCCACCTCATGTAGGCAGTGGTAGCCTACGTTACATTCATTCATTCATTGCTTACGATATAGATTAAGAAAAGGGATAACGCTAAAATGAAGAAGTACCATATACATTTTTTATATTATTTCATTTTATAGAACGTCGGGAGGCATACAAGCATTCGGCCCACCTGATGTAAAGCGGTTACTGTAGCCTATAAACGCTTGCAATACATTAAGTATTATTCGCGCGATGCCACCTTTGCTGCTAACACAACAGCTTAGAAGTTATTATTTGGCTGCGGTTGGAGATATGTTAAGAGAACGCAGCTGCATCAGAAATAGATCAAAATCAACTGTGTTAAAAGCATTGCTGAAATCAAGTAGAACCGAAACCGTTTGATGGGAATGATCCATGGCAAAACCAATGTCATCTGAGACTTTCAAAAGGGCAGTAGTCGTGCTATGACCGGGAAGGAAACTGTAACAGATTGTAAAGGATTAAGGATATTGTTATTGTGAAGGAAAATACTTAGTTGTTGTTGAATTAAGCGTTCAAGGACTTTAGAAAGAAATGGAAAGATGGAAATGGGTCGATAGTCAGTGAATGACTGCGGATGGAAATTTATAGGTAGAGGAATAACAAAGGCATTTTTCCTCACAGATGGAAAAATACCGGAGGCTATGGAATTGTTAAGAATGGAAGTGACAGTAGAAAGAATGACGTCAAGGATGGGCAAGATCATAGAACGACTTATGCCGTCATCCCCTACAACACTCGAAGCCACAGAGCGTATGTTCTTCGCAACATCATAATCAGTAAATTGATTAAAGATAAATGGCGTGAAATCAGGAGTTGGGAGCGATGAAAGATTATTAAGAGTATTGGTTTTAATGCTGCTATCCTATACAGAAGAAGTAGAGAAGTGCCTATTAAGTTTATCTAAGTCAATATTGATGGGATTACGATTCGGTTGCTTCCCAACTCGCAGAATTTTCATTATCGACAGATTTATGAATATGGCGTCTTTGAGCATCGCTACACCTTCTGTTGCAGACGTTTCGCGCTCGAATATGAAATTATCTATATCTGTTCGGATTAGATTTGAATTTAGCTTTGGCCCTATTTTTCTTGGTAATATTTTTTTTAATTTCATCAGTCAACTAAGGCGCAGGGAGATGTTTCACTCAGACAGGCCGAACAGGAGAATGATGATCAAAAATTTTTAACAATATTGCATTGAACATTTCTACTTGTTCATCAAATGTAGCGGCCAAATCAATGGCTGACCAGTCAACATTGAGGGTATCCTCGCGCAAACGATTAATACCCATGTTACTAAAACTACGCTGCAAGAGGATTTTGGGTTTAGGTTTAGGACGGCGCACTTTACAGGATAAGAATATGAGGTCACGGAATGATAATACTTCGGCAAGGCATTGCCCGTGCTTAACAATATGATCAGGAGAAGAAACTAAGATTAGATCAAGAAGTAAAAGAAGTAAAGGCTGACAACTGGGAAAAACGGTGTGTGGCATCGAGAGGTAAAATGGTTAAATTACAATCGCAAGTAAGGGCTTTTAGTGCGATAGAGCAATGGTCGTGTTTAAGGAGGCAGGTATTGAAGTCGCCCATAGTTATGATGTGATTGAAATGGGGCATTGAGTCTTCAAGGAGTTTTTCCAAAGTGGAGAAATAATTAAATATGGGTGAAGGGCTATACAACACCCCAAGAAGACTGCGAGTATGGGAAAGGGTAATTTCAAGAAAAAGATGCTCAGCGCAATCATTAGGCGGATCAGACATCTGAGAAGAAGAAATAATATTGAATGGAATGTGAGCCCGTAAGTAAAAGGCAACACCACCGCCGCCTCAGATTCGCCGAGTCATTGCGAATCAACTGCAATCCTGGTAGCGAGTAAGAAGTAGAATGTAGACACGGTTTAAGCCAAGATTCAGATACAAGAATTCCATGAATGTCCCTTACATCGAATTAATGAAGCAAGTCAACGAAATGTGTTGGAATGCTCTGAGCTGAGTTAAAATTCTTAAGAATATCAGAAAATTTAGCGAGTAATTCGGAAAACTATGTTAAGAAAGCCTGCACGCCTCTGCACGACACTCCTTTTAAACAAAAATTAAGGATCTCAGTGTTCGGAGGATAACTTAAAATAACTTAACTAATAATGTTTCCTAATGAATATCTAGACTGTTGCTGTAATGTACCTTCAGGTTCTCGATAATTCGATACCTATAGTTGGCACTGCGATTGGCAAACGTTTACAAGCTAAAGAATGAGTAAAACAAGAACTTGTACGAAACATTTTCTCACATTTCTCACACGACGAGCTCAGTGGCGCAGTTGTTAGTAACGCTACTTTGACACCAATGCTCATGGGTTCGATTCCCTCAAAGGACAAACATTTTGTGTACATAAACATGTCAATTTGTCTTGGTTTGTTTCCTATGTATCATAAGTATGTATTTGCAAAAACAAATGAATTATGTTTATCCGTTGTCTAGTACTCGTACCTATAACACAAGCTTAGTTAATTTGGGGCTAGATAGCGCTATATAATGATTGACAATATTTATTTTGAAAACATTTTACCTATAATAAATATACAGAGTGTATAATCTTCACACGCTATTCTCCTCTTACACGCGATCTTAACTTCACGTTAAATATAAGTTAGAAGCTGAGATGCTAAGCTGACTTACCCAGATCCAGAAAAGATTCTGAATACGCTGCCTACGTTTAGTACTAAAACTAATTTTTCACATCAGTAATGATATTTCAATTTCTATCTATCTATATCTTCAGGCCAGGTCCCTTGCGAGATAGGCAGAGGGAGGCGAGTGCCACAAGATAATGTCTTTCTTTAACAAGAGCTATGCTCTTTTCCTAGTCGTTTAGTTAATTGAACTTTATATGGAATTATTAATATAAATTATTATTTTTTTATTTACTAATTCCATTGCAAAAATAATCACTTCAAATTGCTGTACCGCAACTGTGAAACTAGACAATATCAATTTATAAAGTTGCCCACATGCTCAACGTAGTGTGGGAATCAAGAGAAAGGAAATCATTTTGAAAACATTTTTGTTTTTATTTATTTATTGCCGCCAATTTTTTTTCTGTAATCGTGATTTTGACTCTGCCGAATTGGAATTTGAATTGCTTCTTGGAATATAAACACTATTTCCTGAAAGATTGCAGCGGCAATGAGCAAACAATAAAATATCTAGCAAGTGGCTATAGCAGCGTAACAGTTACTAGGAAAAAATACATAAACTTAAAAAGCAAAATCATATATAAGTACAAAAATTAACACGCTTTAAATTTAATAATAATACAAATACATTTGTATATATTGCCCGTTTAAAGTAAAAAGATTACGTATAATAATACCAAATAAAAATAATTTTAATCATATCATTTGTTTATTATGCTACAAATTCATTCTCATCAAAAATACACTCGATACTTTCTCGGTTATATCTCTGCTTTAAAGAGATTTTTGATTTAAAGCTATCGCAGAGACAACTTTTTCAGTCAAAAGAGAGCCTTGCGCTTGGCAACTTTCAAATTAAAACTACTTTGTACGAAATGAAGTGAATGCGGCAAGTCGAGCAGAAACTTCTGTTCAAGTTACCGACGTCCAGTAGATATGCCTCCGTCATTAAGACTCGAAAAGTTTTGATAAGCTGAAGGAAAATATTGATTTTAAGATAGTCATTTTCTGAATAGGGCATTAATAATAATATTCTCATAGAAAAGTAATGTATCTTTGTTTGTCGGATTTGACCACGTGCTACCTTTTTCTAGTAAATTATTATTTTAAGATTATCATTTTCTGAATATGACATTCCAATAATTCGTATAGAAAAGGCATATCTGTTTTATTGCATTGCATTTATTGGGTACTTTAGACTCCGTGAATGTATCGGAAAGGACCATGGGCAACTACTGTGTGTACTACTTGTGTTTGCCCTACATTAATCAAAATTAGACTATAACATTAACTAAAATCTTACTGTTTTTTATTATCCACATTTTATTATTGATATTACTAAAATTCACACAAAAAAACGGTTGATAGATGCCAAAAGATACTGAACTGTTTTAGTCTTTACCAAATGCAGTGTGTTATGGACATGATTAGCATGCTGCTTAATCAACTAATTAATAACTTAATCCCGATCATATGATAGGTGTGTGCGAGGATATGGATGTATTTGCTTCTGGTAGTCGGCAATTCGTCACTGGATAGACCTGCCAAATAAATTCGGCCGGGGGCAATAATCGATGTGAGTGACGCATTGCTGTCGAAAAGTGTACTACGCTTTCTGGAAAGCTATTTGCAGCGTATCCTTAAAACATCGCTATAAAATTTTCACCCTTGAAGCTCTAGCAACTCCTCTTTGGACAGTCTATAAAGGCAAACCCGAGCCGAGAGTATTGCGATCCTTTTTGAGTTCTGCTTCAGAGGCTAGAGATACACGGTACACGAAACAATAATCCATTCGGTCATCATTGGCATGCACCGCGGCACAACCGTTTATCGTAAGGTGCTTACTTGAAGATTAGTTTCTCGCCTCCCAATTAAAACCACGGTTGCGTTTTAGCACTCATAGCAGCCACTAGTGTATTGGAAATGCTACATTATGTGCAATCTCCCTTCTCACTGCGAATACAAGTCAATGTTCCCTAATCCTACTAATATTATAAATGCGAAAGTTTGTATGTATGGATGTTTGTTGCTCTTTCACGCTTAAACGGCTGAACGGATTTGAATGAAATTTGGCACGTAGATAGATTATGATCTGGATTAACACATAGGCTACGTTATTTGACACCACGCGGGAGGAGCCGCGGGCAGCAGCTAGTTTAAAATAAACTAGCCTAAAAGGTTCGATGCTTAGAATTCACGTAAACCATCCCAGGATTCATATTGCCCTGCGCGATGCCATTTGGCAGGCTGAGAGAGGTGATATCTAGTACAGGGTTCTTAGTTCAGGATTCCACTCTCTTCAACTGTAGGGATTGATTTAGGGCATGTCCTGTATATCAAGGATAAGCGCCGAGCTTCAGGTCTTGTTTTATTATACGCGACAGAGTCCTAGCAGGAATCTTCATTTCTCGCGGTAAGATTTTTTGTTTCCTTAATGGGGTTTCGGCGAATTCTGGCTTTAAGGCGACACATCGAAAAATTAGACCAACTTTCATCGAATAATATAGGCTAATGACTAAACTGACGGATCTAAGATTTTAATACAAATAACTTCATTTCTTTATCTTGAATTTGCTTGCTCAAATACGCGATTGTGTAAAATTGATTCGATAATAATTACTTTCGAAAACACCTCCTGAAATTCATTATTTTTGAAATTACGAAGTTGTTCTGTTTATACGCTTCAAAATTACTTAAATCTATTAGTAATATCTATGTTTACAATATGGTTGCTGCATATTTTGATAACTGAAACATGAAATTTTTTAAAAATATTTTAAGTTTCTGACAATTTCTAAGCGATCACATTCGTCTTGGGTGCTACGTGTTTTCGACCTTATTGTGCGGTAATGAGGATTATAAACGCGTTGACTAACTACATGGGCCAGTCCGGCTGCAGCCTGCTTCGAGTTTGAGACCTATGTCGACTGTCTGCTCGAGCTCGCTCCATTAACATCGCGACACCGAAGTTTTTATAATTAATAGTTGTAAATATTCAATATTATAGTATTTAGCGTAAGTGTATTATTATTAGATATAAGTAGTAAATAATATTATAGGTTTATATATATTTATTATACTGTTGTAATAATGGGGAACACTAAAAAGAAAATATATAGAATAAAAATACAAAGAAAATGTTCGTAGAATGGTGAAGGCGAACAAGACAAGGTATTTTTTTTTTTTAATTATTACATTCATTAAACATATTATAGTAACATTGTGTAGACATATTTCTAGTTTTTAGAACAGTTCCTAGGTATGGTTGGCCCAAGCTATGTAATTCCTCTTCAAACTTTTTTTTAATTTTGCTTACTTAATAACTCTATATAAAACTGCATTAAATAAGAGTTATTTTTTGGAGGAATAAACAGTAGCATTTGATAATTGGTATACATTATCCACAGGCTGACCGTGTACCTATATAGGACGTCAAACTCCTATTATATCCATTATAATCTGACCGAACTCCGACTTAGAAGTTGTACGTCGGTGGAGGTCAGGTTACGTTGGAAATTTATACCAATATGGTTCGCGCTCTCAGCACATAGCAACCAGTGGAGACTCTTTATTTCATTGTATTAAAATAAAAACTTATAAAATAGAATATTTTTGCTGTTTTGTTTTTTAGGAGAAACTTACTAAATAAACATATTCCACCAGAATAATCACTACTCGATTTATATGCTACTTTAACGTAAGTGTCATACGGGACGACAAACTCATAGTAACCATTATAAGCTCACTGAACTCCGACTTAGGCATTGTACGTAGGTGAAGGTTAGTTTACGTTGGAAATTTATCCAATGCGGTTCGCGCTATCAGAAGATAGAAAACCAGTGGAGGTTTTTTTTTTTTTGTATTAAAATTATTTCTTATTTGATAGTTTTTAAAGAAAACTCGGTATGTTTCATGTTAAAGAAGCGAGCGAGGTGTGTAAGTACCGAGTCATGTGGCGCTCACGAGGGATTTAGCGTGAAGATATAGATAGATAGTATACTTATACCCATGGTACTCGTGAAAACAAATAATATTTACTATGAACCAACACTGAAATCACAAAAAAACTCATCTATTCTATACATTTTGGTTAGTATTGAACTATTGTACGGATTAGATTTATTTCGCAACATCAGAGATGGTCCTGGTTCTTTCTTCTTGAGAGTTTAATAAATAACAAGGAAACGTACAACAATACAAAACACAGAGTATACATAAGTAAAATACAATAAATGTCAGTATACTAAAGTTAAAGTTATGAAACAGCAAGAAAATCATTTGTCACATGTTTTTTTTAAATATGAATGGATTATAGAATCTATTTGTATATATGTATATTAGGGTGTCCCTTATTTTTCAAAGTTTTTATTTTCTAACGCATAGGTCTTAGTTTTGTTCATTTGCTTTTAAAACACTCGGAAATTAATTTTTAACTTATTTGGATTACGATAATCCGTGCCGAATTACATCGAAACATGTTCATACAAGTTGCGCGGCAGTGCCGCGCGTACTCGCGGTATTCATTTGTTCAAAGTCAAAGTCAAAATCTTTTTATTCTGTAAAAATGGCTACATTTGTTTGGAATCGTCACAATTTTTTTCCCTACCGTGCAGTTTATGACTAGGTGAGCACTGATAAAAATACTGCCAAAAAACTCAGGCATCCCTCTTTTGGTATCCAAACAAATTTACATATTTTGTTAATTACATTATAATTGGATCGACTCACTCCTAGGCATTTTTATCATTAATATAGTCAGATACTTTATAATATGCCCTGCTACACAATTTGGCTTTAATAGTAGTTTTAAATTTGTTTATTGACAATTCTCTTATATTGCTGGGAAGTTTGTTATAGAACCGTATACATTGCCCCATAACAGAATTACTTGTTTTGTGGAGACGGCTTGCATATAACACAAGATTATGCTTATATCTAGTATTTATGTTATGAGTATCACTCTTTTTACAAAATGAGTCTATGTTTATATGGACATACAAAAGATTTTCATAGATATATTGCGATGCGACTGTTAAAATATTTATTTCTTTGAATTTTTCTCTAAGGCTCTCCCGGGGACCAAGTTTGTAGATAGCTCTTATGGCTCTCTTTTGCAATAAAAAGATGGTGTCAATATCCGCGGAGTTACCCCAAAGAAGAATTCCATATGACATAATACTATGAAAGTAGCTGAAATAAACTATTCTAGCCGTATCAATATCAGTGAGCCGTCTAATAGTTTTCACTGCATAGGCTGCAGAACTTAGTATTCCTGATAATTTTTCAATTTGTGGGCCCCATTGTAGTCTGGAGTCAATTGTTATACCCAAGAATACAGTTGTCTCCACAGAGGCTAAATTAGTTCCATTAACATGTACATTGGTAGCCACCTGTCTTACATTAGGTGTTGAGAACTTAATTACTTTAGTCTTTTTATCATTTAAAAGCAGATTATTAACACTAAACTAATGAATAACTTTAGAGAGAGCATCGTTAACTTCGTCATAATTACCTAACCGTCTATTAATTTTGAATGTCAGTTATTCTCGTGATTAATACGTAATGTTTTAACTTTTATAAGATGGCAGTGGAATTGAGAAGCAATAAATCAAGTATTTTCTTAGTTGGAGACGTAAATTATCAAATAATAGGCGCAAAATTACCGTCTAACCGTCAAGTTCTTCCTGTACTTTTTTATAAAATTCGCGAAGTTAAATTGACTGTTAGTGAAAGCGCATACCTAGTCATTCGAGAGTGTATTATATTTAGGGAAAAAGCTAGGATCCCTACCAGAGCTATACCTAACTGTGTAAAATAACTTGTGAATCTTCACCAGGAGGGAGTTGCAAAAAATTTCCAAAAAAATACAAGATGTTTACAAGCGCCGTGAGGACTTTCAAAATAATTTAGATAGTGTTGTGTAGGTAGAGTAATTGTTAATTATAAGGGGGTACTTTTGTAATAGAACTTTGTCTCAGTCTCTTAATAAACGAGTGAACTAAACGGACGTGTATTATTCAACAATTGGCGACGAGGAAAATCGCATTTAATCATTATGTCTATTGGAAAAATTTTGGATTTTGACATGGAAAATGGAAATTGGAGCGTATATATGGAACGCTTGGAGATGTATTTCCTGGCAAATGCAATAAAAGAAGACGTTAAGTTGCCCACGTTGATAGCGGTCATGGGGGATGCCGCTTATGAATTATTAAGCACGCTAGCGAGTCCGAAAAAACCTGCACAGCTCACTTATAAAGAAGCAGTCCGGTTGATGAGTGAACATCTGCAGCCGGAGCCCTCATTTATGGCCGAGCGGTATCGGTTTCGTCAGCGCCGGCAAATGGCGGACGAAGGCGTGGCGGAATATGTGGCCGAATTAAAAAAATTGACACGGTATTGTGATTTTGGTGTAACTCTGGAGGATAACCTAAGAGATCAGTTTGTGTGCGGAGTGAACAGTGAAGTGGTACGACAACGACTGTTTGCGGAAAAACAAATTGACTTTAAAAAAGCGGTAAATTTAGCATTTACTGGGGTACCTCCACCGTCGGCCGGGCTCGGCCCCGGCGGCGCATTTGTACTGTCGCTGCCGGCCACATCGTCGGCTGCAGGCGACGGCGCCTCCGCAATTATTTTATCAGCAATGGGCAATTATTTTATCAGCGTACAATTTCACAATGGAGTACGTGAGTACCGATAAAAACACGGCCGATATACTTTCAAGATTAATTGCAAGTTACAAAGATAACGTTAGGGATAGTGAAATTCCCGAACAGACTTACTTACATTTCGCGTCAGATGCATTACTTTTGGATAGTCGGGACCTGAAGAAGAAAACTCAGGCAGACCCGGTATTGAGTCGCGTTTACAGTTACATAAGGGATGGGTGGCCTGAGGAAGTGGAGTTAAAGGAATTAAAACCTTTTCTTAATAGAAGAAAGGAGTTGTACACAGAGATGGGCTGTATTTTGTGGGGCCATCGCGTAGTCATACCACAGCAATGCAGGGAAAAGGTAATGGGAGAATTACACGAACCACACATGGGCATCGTGAAAACAAAGGCGTTAGCTCGCAGTTACGTTTGGTGGCCCGGCATCGATGAGGCCGTGGAGGCGGCCTGTCGGCAGTGCACGGTGTGCGCCGCGCTGGCCGACGCACCGCCGAGCCACGCGCCCAGCTTGTGGCCGTGGCCCAGTCGTCCATGGTCACGCTTACATGTGGATTTTTTAGGCCCAGTCGCGGGTAGTACTTATTTTATTTTGGTAGACTCGACATCAAAGTGGATAGAAGCCATTAAGATGGCCAGTACCACAGCCCGTTGTGTTATTAGGGAATTAAGACAATTATGGTCCAGATTCGGTATTCCACGTCAGTTGGTGAGTGATAATGGCCCACCATTCACGAGTCAAGAATTTCAAACATTCTTAAAAAACAACGGTGTTGAACACCTCCTCTCAGCTCCGTACCATCCCGCGTCAAACGGAGCAGCAGAGGCAGCGGTCAAAATCTGTAAAAAGGTGATACAAAAAGCGCTAAGTCAAGGTAGGGATACGGAAGTAGCACTATGTAGATTCTTACTAAATTATAGGAATACAGAACATAATGTTACGGGAGAGAGTCCAGCCAGGATGTTGCAGGGTCGACCTCTACGGGCCAGACTTGATTGTTTGAGACCTGAACGCGAAGACCGTGTGCGGGCGGTACAGGATCGGCAGGAACGAATGGCACGGGGATCGCAGCGTGACTTCGGGGTCGAGTCCACGGTTTGGTTCCGTACCTTTGGGGGTAGAGGCAAGTGGGCGGCGGGAGTGATTATAGAGAAATTAGGCAACACTAATTATAAAGTAAAAAATATTGAGGATAATCAAATACATCATAGACATATCGACCAACTTAAACTTAGAGTGAGTTCACCGGTATCTAGATCAGTATTATCGGCAGTAAATCCAAGGAACGACAAACGGTCAGTTTTAGCCTCGATACCGGTAACGTTGGAGCGGAGTAACACGGGGGAGCGGTCAGAGACGAGCGCGGAGGCGCCGTCGCCTGCAGCCGACGATGTGGCCGGCAGCGACAGTACAAATGCGCCGCCGGGGCCGAGCCCGGCCGACGGTGGAGGTACCCCAGTAAATGCTAGGATTAGGAAGCCGCCTGAGCGCTATGGGTTCAGTATTCTATAAGCTCGATGTGAGCACATATTATATACAATATATGTTTTTGTCAATTTGTGGGGGAGGTGTTGTGTAGGTAGAGTAATTGTTAATTATAAGGGGGTACTTTTGTAATAGAACTTTGTCTCAGTCTCTTAATAAACGAGTGAACTAAACGGACGTGTATTATTCAACAGATAGTTTATTCGATATAGCACACGCTGATGCTTTAGAACGGAGTACAATAGAAGAAGACAAAATATTTATATAAATAATCCAGGATGTTTAGCAGGAGTAGACAAAAAAGTTAGCCGAAAAAGAAGAAAGAACCAAACAGAGAAAATTAAAAGAAGAGAAAAAAGACATGAACAAATGTGTTACGAGGAAGGAAGACTTTATCACGCCTATGTTAGTTGCAGATTTAGATAGATCTCAATTAAGCATAAGGGATTCTGTCTATATACTTCAGGCTGTAGTAGAAGCACTAGATTTGAGCTGTGATGATTTACCGATAAACAAATCGTCTATCAACGCATTCGCACTCAGAGTAGAAAAGATAGAGCGGAATCTATAAAATCAGATTTTCAAAATAATATGCCTAAGAATGGTGACCGTTTACTGGAATGGGAAATTGTTACCTGGTCTGGACGTGAGAAGCCCTAAAGAAGAACGCCTGCCAATTTTAATTTCATTTAGAGAAAATGAACAACTTCTGGCTTTACCCAAACTAGAGAGCTCTTCCGGTCAGGATCAAGGTAAAGCTGTGTCAAATCGAATCAAAAATCCACCAAGTCACAAGCAGCCCTGATATCCCAATGTTCAAAAAATTTAGAGACGACTGGAAAACTATTAATCCTGCTGCTATTCAATCGTACACCGATATCGTCACACAACATTTTGGTAATACAATAATAAAAGAATTGTTGATATTTTATAATCAAGAATTACAAAAAAACATTGTACGTGACGATTATCGGGAAGTAATTGAACTATCCATTATATTCCTAGGAGAAGATAATGAGAAAAAAATTAAAATCAGACCTCCTGGATCCTGGCGATGCATCAAGCAAGGTGGATGGCTAGAGCTATTTACTATTTAAAAATATGTTTGTTGCAATCCCAATCCAAAATTAGCGCCAATGATAAACGAGTACTTCAAGACGTTTGTTTATTCATAGCGGTTATATATATTACGTGAAATAGCTTGAATGTAGTCTGGTGGTGAAGGCACCAAATCAAGATTTGTGCTTATTAAAGAGGCTCAAGGAATAAAAATTAATTTTATAAATTATAATTTTATCAATTTATTTAGCTACATAACGGTTAGGGTCAAAAACAGCAATTTTTAAAATCTTAGTGATAATTGAATGTTAAATCTAAATATTTTCCATAAATTTATAAATCTATATCATTAGATGAAATTAATCATTATAATTTATTCTTTCGAAGGATACCCTAAAATATTGGTTGTGTTTTTTTCACATTTCGCTGATTGGATTCCAAGTGCTTGATAAATTTTTGGTAAAGGTTAAATTTACATTTAATGATCAAAATATACAATTTCTTTATCATTTAGGTACGCAATCTTTCAGTAGATACCTGAATGATATATTCGTCGATGTTAGGTATGACGCGTGAAAGTTGTGTAGATGCCGTATACCATTTTATGCACTAAAAGTTGCTAAAAGCTTGTAATAAAATGTTTACTCTTCGTGCTCTAAAAAAATAGCATTAAAGGTATAACGTAGAGGGGCTAAAGTGTGTGTTATAAGTTATAGCCCTTAACTTCTTTGTAAAGAAAAAAAATCCTGGAGGTCACATTATGTTAATGTGTTGCGAAAATTATATAAAAACTAGTAGTAATAGCGGGAATACTTTCTCTAATTCAATCTGATAATTTTATTTCTCTTATTTATTCGAAATAAAAAAATCCTGTGTTTACTCGGCGCTATCAGCCATTATGACACTCGAACATATGTGCCCGAATCAACAAATGGCCCGCTTTAGCCTCTCGATATACAATGTTGTATTATGTAGCTGGTGTTTCATTCTTCTTAAGGGGGATACATGCCATCCAGTGGCGCCTCAAGGAATAAAATATCGTATCATAGCGTGGAAGATAAACATTATAAAGTCCTGTGTTGCGTGTGTTACAAATACAATAACGTACTTTTACGTCATTAAACCAACAATTGAAATGTTTTGCTTTCGTTGTTATAGGCATAATTGCCAAAAACGGCCTCTTTTAGCACTTTTGCTTATAACAACGATAGTGGAATATTTTGAGTGTTGGTTTAATAACGTAAAAGTATTTTACTATCTTCGTAATAAATGCAACATAGGATTTCATAATGTTTATCTTCTATGCTATGATATGATTTTTTATTCAATGAGGGCGCCACTGAACGAGACCTAAGTAAGAACAACATAGATACCGAGACATGTTAACTTGTAGAGATATAAACATAAAACGATGTCATTGATTTCTCTTTCAATAAACTTTTAAAAGTGAATACGTTTTTGTTTTTATTACTATTATTACTATTGTTTTCCGTCTAGCTTAAATAAATATGTTTGGTTCAGTATGTATAAAGCTAAATAATAATTAAATCAATAATTTATATTAAATATTGATATTATAAATTTTTTTATGTGTGACGCGACTCCGTAGCTTTTCTGTTCGTTTGCATTGACTATACGTTGACCCCAGGTTACCTATTAGGCGCTAATTTCAAATTTTACAAATCGAACGTAGAGTGTCACTTGAGGGGCGCGGGGTGATTGGGCGGAGCCATTTTCAAGCTTCACGATCGAGGTGTCGCCTTAACAGCATTAACAGCCTTCGTAGTTCTAACAGAACGCGGTCGCCCCGACCTTTTATGGTCTTCAACAGAGGAAGTGTTACGATATACGTATTTACATATAGCTGATACCAAGCTTTTGAAGTGTCTTGAACATGGCCGAGGGCTCCATAACCACTTTGTGCAAGGCAATCACTGCAATCCTATTTTATTTAATACCCCATTCCATATTGTAATTTGATAATAAACACGAAAAAAATATGTAAAGCGGCATGAAATCGAAAGAAGTTTTCAAATCTATATATACATAAATGAATGTTGTCTGTATGTTCTCTATGGACTCAAAAACGGCTGGGCAGATTTTGATGAAATTTTCAGGAAATGTTCAGATTAGCCCAGCGGTTGATCCTGTGAAGTTTGTTAGCGATCATATCACCCGTGCGAAGCCGGGGCGGATAGCTAGTTTAAAATAAATTAAGTGTTCGTGACAACTATAAAATTGTACATAGAAACCGTCGCGTGTAGTATAAGGCGTATAGAATAGGATTTGACAAACAGATTGAATTGATAGTGAATAGTAACTTTCCATAGTACATAAGCCCTTTAATGTTAGTTGTAGGTACAAGCTGCTTGCGGCCAAATATATGCTTTAAAGTAAATATGTGAGATTGGTGGCCGCAAGTGCCGCAACAGCTATAGTTTGTAAGGAATAATAGTTAAGTACCTACCTCTATTAAGAAAATAGTAATAAGTTGTAAAATAAAACTTGGCCCTTAGATTGCAAGTATGAACATTTTTGAAATTTTTATCATTTGTATGGAAAAGGGTCAATTATATGAAAATATAATACAACTTTTTTATCTTTTTGACCAACAATAAAGCGGTCACTAAAAGGTAATGCTTCAAGGGCTGGCTAAATTTACTAGCTGTTTTTTATTATTTTATTTTCTATTATTATTTTCTATTACCGATCGCTCGCACCCGGCTGGTATAAATATGGGCCGGGGCGAGTCGATCGGGGCGACTCTCTTCCGGTGACGTAGTAACGGCCCACAGGTGCCAACTATATAGACAGTTTAAAAACAAAAGTCGAACGGCACAGTTGCAGTTCGCCGCCATTTGAGGAACATCTGATCGAGCTAGTCATCTCCACCGGAAGCTAGTCAAGCCGTCGCACCTCTGAAGCATTACCTTCGGCCTCATACTGGAAGCAACGTCATTGCATTTCACCAGCCAACACCTACGCCCTATAAGCGAAGGCGAAAAACTAACCTGTCAGTACCTACCTACGTATATTATTTTTATATTCTCGTATACATAAAGAGTTGAAAAAAGAAAAGTTTGTATGTAACAGTGTTTATGGCCAGACTATACATACAATACGGTTTTCGGAGTGTCGGATGCACGTACTTTAAATAACAAAATTCTGGAAGCTATTTTGTATTACTCTTAAACTTAGTTTACTAAAAGCAACTAGAGTATCAAAGGTATGCCTACGGCTAAATACATACGGCTGGAATTAAATATTTGTCACGAAAATCACTACCTTTTAAATCGTAACATTTCTCAATAATGGCATTGACGTGTAACATCGCCCTCGTACCATTAATAATATATATACCACCATGTATATGACATGTATATAACATTACTCTCAATTTTAAATCGATCTAGTTATACATTTTGTTGTTTGTAGAAAGATTACATTGTAAAGAAGTTTGGTGGCCCACATTATGGGTCTTAATTAGGTCAAAAGATACGATACAGTACATCAAATGTAAGGCAAACATTTTGTACAGATCGTTCTGTCCCTTACGAATTTGTGATATATGCAATACTTGATAGCTGTCCTTTCCTTTTCAACTCAATAGTAATTTTTGTAAGTTACATTATGCGTTTCTTAAAGGGATAATAATTATTTATTATTGGACTGCCGCGGACTTTCTGACTTTCTTCTTTGGAGATACACTACGTAAACCCTCAAAAACATAGCCAAACAAGTCTCTACCTACTCGTATTAGGCGCCTGCCTCACTGCGGCGGTCTAGCGGTTAGAGTTTAGAGTTCTGCGCTTCGCGTTCACTATAATGTATGCGGTGTCTTGGAACCTTACATACACAAAAGCAGTCACACCGCAAAGGACTGCTTTTGTGTATGTAGGAACACAGAACTCTGACCGCAAGACCTAGGCCGCCTTATGGTCAAGGTCGTCCTTAAACTGGGCCAGAATTGGACTACAAAAGTACACAACGAAACTCCTTAACGACAAAGAGAACGAATATAGATTGAGCCTATAACATCACTCGCAGGAACACAAAGAGTCTCTAGGAAGTTATTATTTGGTTTTCTGTGATAAGATAAGACAAAAATTCTTTATTTGCCTTTAGATCCTCACGGGCACTTAGATACGTCTTACATTCTAAATATTGTATCTTATGAATTTTTCATAGTTTTAATTTCTCTTTTTTAATCTAACAGCATTTCAAATTACTATTGGCGAAGAAGAAATGCCAAAAGAAACTTGCCAATATAGGTCTCATTTCAAATCGTCAATTTATATTACAATAAAATGTTACATATTGCCAGAACAAAGAAAAGGACAGTTTGAGTTCAATTTGTCTTGAACCGAATATAATTTACAACATACTACCTTAGTCTTAGCCGATGCACGGGCATGAGTGATTTATTTAAGGGACATGATTATACTCGTATATTACACGTATTTTTGTAATTTTCTCTAATCTCAATATTTAAGCTTTCATACAATCATATAAAAATGTCCTTTAAAATGGTACGAAAGTATTAATTGATAGGATGCGTATAAATAATTGGTAACTATATAAGCATAAATTAATAGACAATTTTGAACTTTTGAAAAGGATGTTTTCTTTCATAACCGACAACCAAAAAAACTTCTAAAATTAGAGAATTTTCTTAACTTTCTTTTTCCTTGTAAGAAACGATAAAACGGTAAAGAGATGTGATACGTAGTAATTAGGTATCTTATCGACTTTCAGTATAAAATGTAATTTGATTTTTTCACCCTACAAATAACGAAACATTTACAAATAAATTACTTATTACACATCATTATTCCACTGTCGATATGCATCTCTATAAATATTTAAAGAGCTTTCATATCGGTTACATTTGGTAAGTTAGTGATGGAAGAGGAAAGTCGTAAGTGGAGACCTCGTATAGTATGACGATTCGTAGGGTGTCCCCCCTCTAGATGAACCGGTGACTCAAAAGATCAACCAGTAGTGGGTGTGGATACAGAAAGAAGCATAACGTGGTGAATTGCATTAGAGTAGGCTTAAATCGGCTTACCGTGACTGGATGGAGAAAGGCGGAGATGTGGATGCCGATCACAGCAGAAGGTACCTGCGGAGATGAAGTATGATAGTAGTGGAGGTCGACCATCACAGCAGCGACTAAGGAGGCCCCGGCGTGGAATCAGCGGGAAGAGAGTGGAGTCCATTTAGTGATCCACCGTATGAGGTTCGGGCATAAATGTAGACAGGCATCTTTCCTGTGTATAAGAGAAACTGGAATGGTCGCATACCGTGTAGTCCCTGTGGCTTTTATTCTTAAAAGTAATGAATTTCCAGCAGAAGTTTTCCTTACGGACTACAGAATGAGATTGTTTAAAATTGGCGTGAAGTGGTTTTTGCAGGCTTGATAGCGTATTGAAAGTGTCCATTGACTATGTTAACTATTAATTTTTTTTTATTAAATTTAAAAATATAATAAAATTCTTAAAAGATGTATAAATCATTCTCAAAAAAATCATAATGCCAATTATATAAGAAACAATAAAAATAAATGCAAAGCGACATGGAACACCATTACTTCGACATTATCAAATACTTCTAAATCTAATATAATAAATACAATTAAATTAAATGACATTCAATACTCTGACCCAATTGACATTTGTAATATTTTTAACAAATATTTTACTGACTTGACAAATAAAGCTAAACCCATCCCGAGACCATCGCTAGAGCTTGAACCTAATTTTAATCCACATACCATATTTCTGAGACCGGTAGATGATAAAGAAATTTATAGAATTATAATGTCACTAAAAAACTCGAAATCTAGTGGTATCGATAATATATCCACTAGAATTCTAAAACTATGTGCTACATACTTGTGTGGTCCATTAGCGCACATCATAAATTTATCATTCATTGATGGGAGTTTTCCTCATAAACTAGGGATTTCAATAGTAAAACCTATGTTCAAAAAAGGCGATAAGACATACCTAGACAACTACAGGCTTATTACTTTCGTACCTGTATTATCAAAGGTCTTTGAAAGAGCTATATACGTTAGGTTGAGTGAGTTCTTGGAAAAGTATAACATCTTACTTCCTGACCAGCACGGATTTCGTATGGGATGCTCAATTGTTCATGCTTGTTTTGACCTTATAAGACTTGTAACAGAAAACATCAATAATAAAACACCGGTTACAGCAGTATTCCTCGATATGAGCAAGGCTTTTGATTTTGTCAATCACGAAAAGCTCTTACAAAAGCTAGAAAATTATGGCGTCAGAGGTAAAGTATATGAGTGGCTTAAAAGTTTCTTGCTGAGCAGAATACAGTGTACTGAAATTACAAAAATGACCGAATCTAGCAACAAAGCAATTACACAGATTTATAGATCGGAATTTAGACCTAATAATAGCGGCGTACCACAGGGAAGCATTTTAGGTCCGATGCTCTTTCTCATGTACACAAACGATCCTCCTAGTGCCACAGCACATAAAAGTATACTTTTTGCCGATGATGTCACGCTTTTAGTTAATATAGCAACGAAAACTCATATGAGTTAGACATAAATAATGCACTAAAAGATGTTGTTAACTGGATGGACGTAAACGATCTACATGTTAATATAAACAAAACTAAAGTCATGCAGTTCACATCCTATAATTCGAACATTATGCCTGTTTGCATTAGCTACAATAACAAACTGGTAGATGAGGTAGCGATTTTCAAATTCTTGGGCATTACATTGGACAAGCATTTGAACTGGAAGGAGCACATCGACCAGGTGTGCAATAAACTAAAAAAAATTGTATTTGCTTTAAAAAGACTGCGGCAGACAGTATCAGTGCAAGCTGCATTATCAGCCTATCATGGGTACGTGTCATCGGTACTTATATACGGTTTGATACTTTGGGGAAACTCTGTTGATATAGACAGAGTTTTCAAAATTCTGAAAAAGTGTGTACGCGCTATATGCAATGCGTGGTTCGATGACAGTTGTAGACCTTTATTCCAAAAACTACGTATATTACCATTACCGAGCATGTACATTAGAGATATCTGTATTTTTGTTAATTCCCATCCTCAAAATTGGAGAGGAGTGAAATCTTCACTAGACAAACAAGGACAGACATCATGAACAAATTATATCAACCTTCTTGTTATAAGTATATTTACGAGAAAAACGGTGTCAATATGTGTATTACACTGTATAATCATTTGCCTGAGGACATTAAACGCTTAAAACGGTATTGTTTTAAACACTATTGACTGATTGGATTCTGGGCCATTGCTTTTACAGTGTCTCAGAATTCATGAAATTTAAATCTTAAAATTGTATTAATATGACACATGTATTTTAATAATTTAATTTCAAATTACTTGTATTGTATTTGTAATAACTTGTATATTTTATTAATTGAATTATAATTAGTTTACTGTGATATTTTGCACGCCTGCTTGCGGGCTGAATGCACTGTGCCTGATTTTTGTATACTTAAGACCTTTATGTACTGTATTCTGCAAATAAAGATGATTATGATTATGAAAAATAAACAGCAAAATTTGATTCCTTTATTTTATTTTTATTAAACATTTATGGGTACAATTCTAAGGTAGGCACAAGTTTCAATTAAACTTCCTTTTATGATTTTCAGACATAATTTCTACAACAAATACCAAGCAAGATACACCACAACCCCATAGCCAGATATAAAACACACCTGCAATTTGACTCATGGTAATAGCGCAACCATATATACAACTATAACTGTTGCTCATGATATTCTTAGTCAATACCTTAGCTTTGTCTACATTTAATATACCTATCCCTTCATTAAAAAGTTTTGTATTGATACCCGCCTCTGTTAATCTTGATATAGCACTTTGAAAACTCTCCAATACGATGGTAGTCTTGCTTATAATCATCTCATGAAATACAGTAATTATAGGTTCCTTCACTCTCATTAGTTTTGCTTCACTTTGAGCAGCTGTGTTTACTAGATA
This sequence comes from Pyralis farinalis, assembly GCA_947507595.1. Lineage (NCBI taxonomy): Eukaryota > Metazoa > Arthropoda > Insecta > Lepidoptera > Pyralidae > Pyralis > Pyralis farinalis. The sequence continues at coordinate 27,587,879 of OX382257.1, read as the reverse complement.
TCGAATGAATCTTGTATCCGGGAGTATGGTTATGCCTTTATGTTCTAATGTTATCATCGTACAGTCACTGTAATTTGCACAATCTTTACTATAATTAAAATACTTAATAAGATGGTCATCATTTACAATTCTCCTTCTGTGAGTACTAAGGAACATTGGCCTTTCTGATTCCGTAACGTCTTCGATAGTTTTCAGAGTTGATGGCGGCCCATCAATTGTGAAAAATGAATACAATTGGATGTTTACATATGATGTGCAGTAAATGCACAGTATTAAAAATAGTACATTAGCAATCTTCTGTTTCATCGATCTGTCCATATTTTGTAAATAAGCTGTGCCTAAAAGCATTCCCCAGCTATATAGTAAGGATCTATTCAGCGATGTGTTCTGTTTATCAAATTTGCTAAACAAGTACCACACAAAAGCGCAACATAAGTAAAACAGAAGAAATATGTACAGTCCATCAACTTTGTTATTGAATTCTTTCCAGGATTTGCTTGTTCTTTCTACAGAGTATGCAAAGACGAGGACTTGCCGTGATATGATACCTGAATATTTTACGTCCGTTCCATAAACACTGTCCAATCCTCCAGCACAAACATCCAAAGTATTATTTTTTAGGAGATCTATAAACTCTGCATGAGCGTAAGGATTTTCTGATGTTGCTTGAATGCAATAAAACCGTAAAGTTGCATTTAAATAATTTGCGATAATTTTAATGATTTCGTAATCACTTCCGCTGATTTCATTTATGGGATCCATATTTTTCATTGTCTTGTAATTTGTAATAACAGATAAAGTATCAAATTTAGTCATACCAATATTTAAGGGGCATTTATAAAGATTTCTAGTGCTTTTCTCGGGAAAAATTTTGCCATTACCTATATTTTTTTTATGACATTTGTTTACTTGTGCTGGTCTCAAATTAGTTTCTACGTTACATGTTGTACTATTAATTTCTGGTAAAAATGTCAATATTTTATGTTCGGACTCTGAGGGAATGACTGTAAGAAATGATACATGATATTCGCATGTAACACGTCCAATTAATCGAAATATGTCCCTACAATTATTATCCGAGTAATTATTAACAATGACAATATATAATACACTCTCGTCAATTATATTTTCGTGGAAATTCGATAAATGTTCACATTCACTGAAATATATGAAACACAGGATATTTTCATAATCAATATAACGGGTTTTCAAAAGAGTACTAAATTTTTTTGTAACTATTCGGGGAATGTTGTGTTTTATCAACTTGCTTGTTATGTCATCGAAAAAGCGTACACTATCTTCCGATACTGTTTCTTCACTTTCGTAAATTAAGATTGTCGATTTTGATCTAAAATCTTTTTTTGCTATTTGCAACAAACAATCAGTAACTGAATCATATTTTGTGATGTCTGTCGTCATAAAAAGCGTTTTATTTGCGTTAATACATGTAAAAAGAACTACAGAAATAGTTAGTGAATTGTATAACTGCTCCATCGATATAAACTTTCTTATTTCTTCAACATATATATTGAAGAAGTGTATGGATCCTGTATTACACTGTTGCTGGTCTACTCCAAACTAATTGCAATGAATTGGTTTGCTCGTGGTCTATATCGCAAACAATGTACATTGTAATAGAGACTTTCTAAAACAAGTTAAATAACTAAATACACTGAATTATGTTTATGTTACATTTGACCTCAGTTCGCTACTAGCAGTGTAATAATGAAACGTGTGTAGGTCTTCTATTACGACCGGCTGGAAAATGAAAAGTATTAGTGTGATGAAAATCACAACCTTTTAACTCTTGTGACGTTTGTATTTAATGACATCGACGTGTGGCCATTACCGTAAGCAAATTACACTCAAATTTAAATCGGCCTATTCACAGTATTATTGTTTTTCCAAAAGTTCCGACAATAAAAAGGTTGGCCACGTTAAGTATATGAATGTATGAATAAAATATATTTGCATAAAAAACGGTTACATATTTTTTGTACTACGTCGGGAGGCATACAAGCATACGGCCCGCCTGATGTAGGTATTGGTAGCCGACCGATGAATGTAACTTAGACACGCCGCCAGTCCTAATAAGGACTGGCGGAGTGTCTAAGTTACATTCATTCCTTCATTGCTTGCGATATAGATTAAGAAAAGGGATAACACTAAAATGAAGAAGTAGGTACCATACACATTTTTCATATTATTTTATAGAACGTCGGGAGGTATACAAGCATACGGCCCACCTGATGTAAAGCGGTTACTGTAGCCTATAAACGCTTGCAATACATTAAGTATTATTCGCGCGATGCCACCTTTGCTGCTAACACAACAGCTACAGCCCTCCGAGAAGTTATTATTTGGCTGCGGTTGGAGATATGTTGACAGAACGCAGCTGCATCAGAAATATATCAAAATCAACTGTGTTAAAAGCATTGCTGAAATGAAGTAGAACCGAAACCGTTAGATGAGAATGATCCATGGCAAAACGAATGTCATCTGAGACTTTCAAAAGTGCAGTAGTCTTGCTATGACCGGGAAGGAAACTGTAACAGATTGTAAAGGATTAAGGATATTGTTGTTGTGAAGGAAAATACTTAGTTGTTGCTGAATTAAGCGTTCAAGGACTTTAGAAAGAAATGGAAAGATGGAAATGGGTCGATAGTCAGAGAATGACTGCGGATAGAAATTTATAGGTAGAGGAATAACAAAGGCATTTTTCCACGCAGATGGAAAAATACCGGAGCCTATGGAATTGTTAAGAATGGAAGTGACAGTTAAAGAATGACGTCAAGGATGGGCAAGATCATAGAACGACTAATGCCGTCATCCCCCACAACACTCGAAGCCACAGAGCGTATGTTCTTCTCAACATCATAATCAGTAAATTGATTAAAGATAAATGGCGTTAAATCAGGAGTTGGGAGCGATGAAAGATTATTAAAAGTATTGGTTTTAATGTTAATTATTCCTATTAAGTTGATCTAAGTCAATATTGATGGGTTTACGATTCGGCTGCTTCCCAACTCCGAGCGTTTTTAGAAATTTTCATACTTTTTCAGGATTTTCATTATCGACAGATTTATGATTATCTTTGAGTATCTCTACACATTCTGCTGCAGACGTTTCACGCTCGAATATAAAAATCTCTATATCTGTCCGGATTAGATTTGAATTTAGCTTTGGCCCTATTTTTCTTGGCAATAAAAGTTTTAATTTCACCAGTCAACCAAGGCACAGGGAGATGTTTCACTGTGACAGGCTGAACAAGAGCATGATGATCAAAATGATTTAACAATATTGCATTGAACATTTCCACTTGGTCATCAACTGTAGCGGCCAAATCAATGGCTGACTAGTCAACATTGAGAGTATCTTCGCGCAAACGATTACTACCAATGTTACTAAAATTACGCTGCAAGACGATTTTGGATATAGGTGGACATACTTTATAGGTCAAGAATATGAGGTCATGGAATGAAAATGCTTCGGCAGGGCATTGCCCGTGCTTGGCAACATGATCAGGAGAAGAAACTAAGATTAGATCAAGAAGTGAAGGCTGACAACTGAGAAAAAAGGTGTGTGGCATCGAGAGGTAAAAAGGTTAAATTACAAACGTAAAGGCTTTTAGTGCAATAGAGCGATGGTCGGTTTTAAGGAGGCGGGTACCTATTAATATTTATGGTGTGACTGAAAGGGGGAATTGAGTCTTCAAGGAGTTTTTCCAAAGCGGAGAAATAATCAAATGTGGGTGAAGGGTTATGCAACACCCTAAGAAGAATGCGAGTATGGGAAAGGGTAATTTCAAGAAAAAGGTGCTCAACGATATCATTAGAAGGATCAGTCATCTGATAAGAAGAAACAGTTTTGAATGGCATGTGAGCCCGTAAGTAAAAGGCAACACCACCGCCGCTCAGAATCGGCGAGTCATTGCGAATCAACTGAAATCCTGGTAGCGAGTAAGAAGTAGAAGATAGACACGGTTTAAGCCAAGATTCAGATACAAGAATTGCATGAATGTCCCTTACATCGAATTAATGAAGCAAGTCAACGAAATGTGTTGGAATGCTCTGAGCATTAATATGGACTACATTAAAATTCTTAAGAACATCAGAAAATATATGTTGAAGAGTTCCATTAAGTGATATTTGGGCAATTTCGACGACCCCTTCGAAACCCGTGTGGTCATATATGACCGCGAAATGTATGGGAAAAGGTATATAACGGGTTCTGAAGGCTTACGTGATATTTGGGCAATTTGGAAACTATCGGAACTGGATGATGAAAAGGAAAAAAGAAAGATAATGCTCACCTGATTCGTCACTCATTACAACTTACCAACAGAAATATGTATATACTATATATATAAATGTAATAAATATATATAAAAATGAATATAAATATAGTGTAAATATATACCCGCCAGCAGAAAGAAAGATGTCAATATCGCAAGTTGCAAGAAAGTCGAAACTTAATTAAAAGTTAAATATAGATAATAAATGTTAAGTAATTGAAAACATAATATCGTAATTGCACAACAGTAACAAGTACATTATAATATGACTAAGAGACAATTTCTTACAATGATAAGTGGTTGCCAACAATTAAAAAGAGGAGTAGTGAAATTACACTACACTGTCATTATCAAACGTCAACGTCGGCAACGTCATAAGCAAATTTACTTAGTCAAAAAAAAATGTTTGAGGAACTGACATTGGCGACAATACCAGGATCACCATGAAGAAGAAGAATAATAATAGTAAAATGTTTGAGCAATTATAAAAATTACATTACATTTTTTTTTTAACGAGTACCTACGAATAGTAGTAAAAAGAGACCGTATATCGTTATAGTAAAGAAAAATGTGAATTATTACTATTATGCAATGCTTAGATTCCATATCAAACATATTTTTTGTTGTAACGTTTGGAACCAATGGAACGAGATGCTGCATTTTTGGATCCCGCAGTGTCGCTCGTTATGGCAGCAGAAGACCCAATGTTATTTAATTAGTTACCGTCTACGAAAGGAATTCATTGCGGGATTGTTTTAAAATATTATATTGTACTGGCCATAAATACTGTTACAATTAAAAATAAACAAAATATTACATTTGAATTTGGAATCTGTCATTTTTATATGACTGTTCATTGTGTTCTGTCATTTTTATATGACTGTTCATTGTGTTTTCTCATTTTGGCGCTAATACATTGTACAATATTTTGCGATGTTAAAATGGAGTGGGGTGATAAAGAGAACCGAATCGCTGTGATTGCATTACACAAAGTAGGTATGGAGCCAAATACGATTTTAAAAACTCTCCATACGCTTGGTATTACTAAAATGTTTGTGTACCGGGCTATTAATAGATACAATGAGACCTCCTCTGTTTGTGACAGAAAAAGATCTGGCCGTCCACGTAGTGTTCGGACGAAAAAGGTGGTCAAAGCAGTAAGGAAAAGAATTCGAAGAAATCCTGTTCGAAAGCAAAAGATTTTATCTCGGGAGATGAAGATAGCACCTAGAACCATGTCGCGTATTTTAAAAGATGACTTAGGACTTGCAGCCTATAAGAGACGTACTGGTCATTTCTTAACTGATATTTTAAAAAAGAATAGGGTGATAAAATCGAAACAACTACTGAAGCGGTACGCAAAGGGAGGTCACAGAAAAATTTTGTTTACGGATGAAAAACTTTTTACAATTGAGCAACATTTTAACAAACAAAATGACCGTATTTATGCTCAAAGCTCTAAGGAAGCTTCCTAATTAGTCGACAGAGTGCAACGTGGGCACTATCCGACTTCAGTGATGGTTTGGTGGGGTATTAGCTATGAAAGAGTGACTGAGCCATATTTTTGTGAAAAAGGTATCAAAACATCGGCACAAGTGTATCAAGATACCATTCTTGAGAAGGTAGTGAATCCCCTTAACAACACCATGTTCAATAACCAAGAATGGTCCTTCCAGCAAGATTCGGCGCCGAGTCATAAAGCTCGGTCTACACAGTCTTGGTTGGAAACGAACGTTTCGGACTTCATCAGAGCTGAAGACTGGCCGTCGTCTAGTCCCGATCTTAATTCGCTGGATTATAATTTATGGTCAGTTTTAGAGAGTACGGTTTGCTCTAAACGCCATGATAATTTGGAGTCCCTAAAACAATCCGTAGGATTGGCAGTGAAGAATTTTCCCATGGATAGAGTGTGTGCTTCTATTGATAACTGGCCTCGACGTTTAAAGGACTGTATGGCAGCCAATGGAGACCACTTCGAATAAGCTTTTTATATTTTAAATTGTTTTGTATTTATATACTAAACTAACACACTGTAAAAGTAATAAATGTTATTTGCAATAGAAAATATTTTTTTGTTTGTTTCAGTATTTATGGCACGACTAGGTACTGTTGCAACATTTTTTGCACCTGTGGATTATTTACAAAAATTGTATTAAAGTTACTTGGATAATGGATCTTTCATTCGATTTTTATTACGAATACTAATAGCAACAACCATAATTATTTAGGTTAACCGATTCCGACCAGCGAAGTGAAGTTATGATTTATATTTATTTTGATATAAGTAGTATAAACTTGCAAAAATATTCTTTGTAACTTAACCGAGCTGGCCTCACCAACGAGTATTATGCTTTAAAATAGGTATTTTCTTATTTTAAATCATAGTAATCTTTTTAAGCTCTTCAAGCGACAACCAGAACTAATTTAACTTTATTAATGTACTATATTATTCTGTGCTGTTTTATGCTGTCTGTGCCTATGTACCTTTCAGCCTTTTTCTTTCTCTCGATAGCCTCATTTTGATTGCTAGATGGTTTTTTGGACGCTTAGCTTTTATTCTCCGCGGCTAGCATCGAAGGCGGGAAGGCAATCGGGAGGCAAGGTGGTGCCAGATACTAACTCACTCGACGTGTGCGCTACAGGGTTCACGCGTACCGGTATTCTATGTCTGCCTTGTGCTGCCGGAACACTTGGTCTTCACCGGAGCTGCCTGCTCCGCTGCGTCACGCCTACCCTTATCTAAGGCGCGCAATCTACAACTCCTCAGAAGCTAATTGTCTACTGAACAAACGTAGCGGAGACCACGACCTTACCCACGACACCTAACCGTGTACTCTAAAAATAAATCCTATTTCAATATATATTTTATGGTATTTTCCTTTTTTATTTTTTTCTCACCCTAGGGAATATCGGCCCTTCTTGCTCCATTGGCCCTGCGTTTGTATTGTGCAGTGCATTTTGTAGAAACCACAACTCAACTGCAAAAAGCTGCAGCGATTCACACGTAGCCACTGCTTTACCACTTTTTGTCACGACGATGTGGTGTGGTTGAAACAAATTAACTCGTATACGGCAACAAGCCTCATGTCGAGAACTTTTTAGGGCACTGGACATTCTGACTGCGCCAAGTCTTTATATATTAGTACTGTTAAAATATCTGGCTAAACACATATACTACTCTTGATGAAGAATATTTAACCTAACCATGACCACAAATAATTATTAGAAAATTGCATTATTGGACATTAAACTACTATTATATAATTTTGACATTTGATACTTTTTATTGTTAGCTTGATGATTATTTTTGTTTGCAAGTGTTTTTTTTTTGTATAACTATTTTATTTAAACTTTACTACTTATATCTATAACTATTTGCAATTGTTTTAAGACCATTAAAATGTTTCATAATTCATAATACGGATTTACTGCAGGTAAATCCACTACAGATGCAGGGGTAGCATTGGTCAAGCATGTTCTTAGCGCATGGAAAACTTTTGATTGTGTCGACCATCAGACATTATTGTTCAAGCTGTGCTATTGTGGAGTTAAAAATAAACCCCAAAATTTGATTGCAACTTACATAAATAACAAAATACAGACTGTTGATATAAATGAAGTCAATTCTAAAGGCTGCTATGCTAATATTGGGATATTGGGCCCATTTTTATTTTTAGTATATGTGAATGATCTGCCTTTTATGGTGCAGAAAATGGCGGATATACTATTGTTTGCTGATGATACTTCTTTAATTTTTAATATTACTCGCCCGTGAGTGAATATTGACAAAGTAAATAATAAACATAATCTTTTATCAAACTCAACTAAAACCAAATGTATAAAATTTAGTCTATCAAATGTGGCTTCTGCCAATACAGAAGTTCTCATTGACAATAATGTTCTAGAATTTATTAATGATAATGAATTACAATAGACTCCAAATTACAGTGCGGCCCCCACGTAAGAAGAATTAGACAATTGACAGATGTGGCTACTACGCACTTAGTCTATTTCAGCTACTTTAATTTTCATTTCCCAAAAAAGAATTCTATGTTTAGTTTTATTATACATATATGTATGTATGAATGGTATAATTAAAAGATTGGTATTTCCGGAAATATTTACAACATGAAATAAATAAAATAAACAGCACTAGTATTATGGTTATTGTAAAGATTTTTCCAACAGAATGCAAATGTTTATTGGGTAATTGAAGTCAAAATGTTTTATACGCCTATACTCGTAGTTTTTACAGGAAACACGATGTAACATAATTATTTTTTAATCCGGTCGGTTTATATGGCGGCATAGTGGATAATTTAAAAATATATTATAGTAGGTATCATAAGACGTCCATGATCGCATCTCATAGATTTGTTTTGTTTTATTTCCAAATAAATAACTTTCAAAGGTTCTATAACGACACAGCCACATTTTCATTCATAAGTAAAGATCATATAGATGTATGTATGTATCTTCATCATATAGATGATTTTAATTATACGTTAATTGAGCATATAAATAAAATCAATAAAAAAATAAAATCTCAGTGGGGTAGACAGAGAATATAGAACACCAGGTGCCCAATCCGAACATACTGCTCTCGCTTCTTGCACATTCATCAACCTCTTCATGCACGCTCTTCGGTTTTGGGTAATTTTGATTTGGTCCTTTTTCAACACATCACCAATTTGATCTATATGTGTGCGTCTAGGGCGGCCCCTCCCGACATCACCATTCACTCTTGCTTGATACACTTCGTAACTCTTTTGTCATTCATTCTTTTTAAATGACCAAACCATGTAAATGTAAATCATTTTAATATAACACATAAAATATGGTACATAAGTAACTTATGTGTATCAATAATATACTGGTTTAGGGCCAGGGTTGTATTGGTTACTGATATTTTGTTTGTATGCGTATAAAAAGCTTTCATATATAATTGGAATCCTTTATAATTTAGTAGATTTTAGGTTCTAAAAGAAATAGAATATTAATTGGGTGGAAATGTTTGAAACGTTTACGTTATGTTTACGTTGTATTTTCTGTAGGGCAAGCACGAATCCTTTGCGAAAAACCATTCGTATCGTCATCGTATACAATTTGTATGAAAATTGAGCAGCGCCTCTATCGGACGTAAAAGTAACTACATTTTGAAGCACAGAGCACTTTCGTATCGAGTTCGTATCGTAACGTGTACGTATCTTGACATATTTGTATGAAATTTGGGAGCACGAACTTTGTTTTGACGTACGGTATCGAGAATCTCGAAGGCTATCGAAACTTATGAATATTTATTCACGTAAAAATTGTGGATGAAACAACTTGCGTAATTGTGAAAACAATAAATAAATAAATAATTAAATAAACAATAGTATTTGACCATTATTTTCAGTGTTTTTGGTAGTATTTCGATTGAAAACATTAGTACACTAATTTTTTTACATAAAATGCAAGATTTACCTAGAGTTTAACGTAGTTTATTGTGTTATTTTATTATCTTACTACAATACTTACCCACCCCAGTAAATACAATAAACACCCAGTAAATGAACAATAATATAGAAAACCTATTCTAATAATATAGAAAAATAAACCTATTTTTTCAATTATTAGTAGCATGAAATAAAAATTTGTAAATAATAAATTTATATATTAAATATATAGTTTATATTTCATTCTACTAATACATAATTGAAAAAAATATGTATTTGTACTAAAGTACCTACCGTTATTTTTATTTATATATTATAGCAGGTCTAACAAAGACTCGGAGCGGGACAGAGAGGACGATCCGGAGGCTGTCCCGCTCCGGAGACGGCGGACGGGAGTGCGGCGTGGGCGCTACGCGCACCTATTGCCGCCTCCCTAACCTGTGGGACTAGGGGTCAGGATGGGAACCTGGCCCCGTAATGGTCCCGCCGCCGGAGGGGCTGTCCCAATTTGCCGGGATGGCCCCTAAAGAGAAGAAGTCCGGCCCCTTTTGAGGGGCTGGCCAGACGCAGTGGTGCCCTGTTGCCAACAGATCCGGGGCACCACACCAACGCGGTCGATGGCATTTCGCGGGGTCGTTTAGTGGGTATACCGTCGGACAGTACAGTACAGTCCCACACTACCACCGGAGGCCACCCAGGCACCGGTGGTGTGCGTAACGCATTTTTCCCCGCGTCACAAAAAAAAGGGCTAACAAAGAAAATCAACAAAACTGCTAGATCTGATAGAAACTGAATTTAAAAATAGTTTTGCCTTCAAAGATAACAACCAGCCCTTGACCAGTGCCACTAGCAGCCCTATAGATATTTGCCTAATGCATATCGTGTTGTTTTTAAAGGAGCTCCAACCTTGACCCAATAAAACAAAATAAATTAAAACAAAAACTGAGTTCACACTCCGTTACAAAAACAATCAAAAAATACTGATAAGGTATGTGCGACATGAACGAAATCGATTGATGATTTTTTATATATTATACTTAGGCCGAGCACTTGAAATTCTTGAGACTATTAAATGCATACTTTGCGACCTTTGATTATTTATACGATATATAAATAAACAAAGTTTGCGACAGTTCTCCTTTGTCGAGTCTTCGCGACAGAATATCAAGAAGCCGTTCAGAAATAAAAGTAATCCAGCTGTTTATGTTTTTCAAATTAAAATATAGTATAAAATATAAAATAAAATATAAGAGGATATTCATATTTCAAAGTTTTTGTACATAATTCACTCGAATATTTCATAGAATACTTAAGATAAAAATTACAATAACAACTTCATCTAATTTCAGAACGAATCGTTCACTCAATTTGTTCGTTCCCGGTTTACGTAGTATCGAAATGCTATCGAGGATACGATAGGACGACGAAGGTGCTTCGTGCTACGTACTAGCGTCATGCTGCGTAATACTATCGAGGACTCGTTACGATTACGATACGAGTTTCTAATATGTTCGTGCTTACCCTACTGTTCAATTTAGTTAATGGTGTAAACGTATAACGATTACTGTAAATATACCGATGTTTAGTGATTTTATATGTTCGTCCTGTATAAAAAGTTTTATTTATATTTTCATTTATGAGAAGACAGTGTAAATCACTTAACCTACAGTTTGTATCATGCTATCTAAAATCTGTGACAAAAAGCAGGCATACTTGTATACATGTGTTAGAGAGACTAGTGGATAAAGAATCAGCCAGTTCGAATCCTGGAATGTATACCACAAAATTTGTGTTTTCGGACTTATGTACATATTTGTAATTACCACGTGCTCGGCGATGTCAGAAAACATCCTGAGGAAAACTGCAAGTCCAAAAATTATATTTCTAAAGACGTGTGACTTTACCTAAGAATGATCTGATTTTCCCTGTCGGTTTCGGTGGTCTGGCGGCAGTCGCCCCATGTAAAAAACAGTATCTACGTCAAATCCTTAGGTTTAGGTAGCGGACCCCGCAAACCGTAATGTATTAGGAAAGGGGATAATGCTAAGAAGAAGAAGCAACATACATGCGTGTATTTAAATCTATCTATAACTTCACACCAAATCCTTGACGGGGTAGGCAGAGAGAACTGGGCGCCACAGGACTCGATACTTACAAACCTCACGCACTTCTTTAACATCATCATTGCTTTTCTCATACACGCTCCGCGGTTTCTAAGGCTCCTGACATCACCTCCTGATAAAACACGATCAATTTGGTAATGGCAGGTAAGTCTTGGCCTTCCTCGGCTCCTACATACTTTTACATTCGCGTTGTATAATCTGTTTCACAATATTTTCTTCCTGCATTATTTCAATATGTCCGAACCAACGGAGCATGCCTCTTCTTATTTTAATACCGACACTCTCATTCAGACCAGCTCTGTTTCTAACATCATCATTGACGATCGATTGACATTGACATCAATGACGAGCTCGGTGGCGCAGTGGCGAAACGCGCTGTTACGCTACTTTGACACCAACGCTCGTGGGTTCGATTCCCACACAGTACAAACATTTGTGTGCATGAACATGTCTGTTTGTCTTGTTCTGGGTATTTTCTATGTATAATAAGTATGTATTTACAAAAAAAAAAAAATGTATTTACGTATGTTTATCAGTTGTCTAGTACCCATAACACAAGCTTCGCTTACTTTGGAGCTAGATGGCGCTGTGTAATTTGTCCGACAATATTTATTTATTTATTATTTATTATCATTGCGAATACGGTATACAATCGTTACGCCACAAATTTTGTGCAACGCTCGCATTTCGACCGCGTTTATTCTACTTTACTACTTGCTTCCTTAAGTATTGGGACCAGCACTGCATTGTGTAGTGCGAGCTTTGCCTTCTGGCTCAAGTTTAAAAGCAGTAAACTGTCAAGAAGTTTTTCCAGCGCTCCATTCACACTATTCCCAGCACTCACTCTTCTTTCCACATCAGCGGTCCACCTTTCGTCCCAGCCGAAAGCGCATCCAAGATATACAATTTAATTCACTTGTTCCAACAATTCATAACTGAGTTTAATAAAATATATAGAAATTACAAAATGAATATTAAAAAGACAGAAACATTAATACACACATCAAAAGTGTCTAGGGATCAACATATATTTTTGCAATAACTTTTCTCCTGATTGATATTAATTAAAATTTTCTTTAAGGATTCATCAAATAAAGTGTTTTCGTTTGTCTACAGTAACGATAAACCAAGTCTTTGCATTAATAAAGAAATTTGCCATTTTCATAATAAAGGGATTTTTGACATTTGAACCACTAACATTAAAGTTCGAAAAAAAGACTGAAATAACAGTTTTCTTTAAAATTTTATTGGGTAACTTAAACAATTAATAATCCGTGTTTCTACCGCGAACACTAACAACACAAGAACATCGGTTTGGCATACTCAAAATGAGTTCATCCAAATCACGCTGTGGAATGGCCGCCCATGTTCGTTGCAACAACACAAAAAGGTCTTCTTGCGACTGGATACCCTCCATATTCGGCAGAGCTCTTCTCTGTAGCATATCCCATGCATGCTCAATCGGGTTCAAGTCTGGCGACTGAGCAGGCCAGGGCATGACATTGATGTTAGCTGCGGCGAGAGTCTGTCTTACAACTCTTGCGGTGTGCGGTCGTGCATTATCATGCATTAACTGAAATAAGGGACCGATTTGCACTTGTAGAGGAACGATGACGTCTGATACAATCGTCTCAGCATAAATTTGAGCGTTGAGGTTGCCTCTGATCCAAATCAACTCAGTTCTTCCGCCGATCCAAATACCCGCCCATACCATGATGGTTCCACCACTATAAGGATGGACTTCCTGGCAGGATTTTAATCGCTGTTGGCGTCCAGGGGTTCTCCAGTGTCGTATACGTTTATATATTTTATATATTTTTTTATTACAAAGCCACATCTCAATCTCAAGAAATCCGCATAAAAATGCTTGATCCCTAGACACTTTTGATGTGTGTATATTGAAAGAAAGAAAAAATGTTATGCATAAAACTAAAATCTCCATCGCAAATGACGCGACGCGCCTTTGTGCAAGAACTAGTATGAAATGTAAAGAATGTAGTATAAATAAAATAGCATTGAGAAAAATTAAGAATAATAATTTGTTTGTGACAAGACTAATAAATGAGATAAAAAAGACAAAAGAGTGGAATGTTTCAAGTTTCCGTATAATAAAAGATGTATAACAATATAAAAAGAAGATATTTTCGGTCAGGATTGAAAGGACTAAGTAAAAAATTGTTAGAAATGTCAGAAAGAAAAATATTCAAGGTACACTAAAGAAACAATAAAGACAAATAATGTACAATTACAACAACAGCTGAAGAATCATTTCAAAAAATATTTATGGACATTGTTGGACCATTAGAACGGGATGAAGAAAGCATTTCCTTTATCTACCTACCTTTTCCTCTAGTTGACTACTATATTGAACGTCACTGGCGATGTCGACACCAAGCATCCTAATGCTGTTGGTGATAGTAAGAGGTGTGTTCTGGAATTTAGGAACCACAGCAAATGGGGTTTTCTTAGCGGTGATCGCGTAAACTTGTGTTTTCAACCAAGCTTAGCCACCCCCAGTCAGATACTTTAGCCAAAGTACTCCCCATTTCAGACACAAATTTACCGCGGGTTTCCTCCACAAGGGAATGAGGGATGTTAACCCGGCCTGTATAACAAGTATCCCCGGTACTGTCATCCGCATAACAATGAATGCCATCAATTGACAACATATCATTGATACGCAGCAAAAACTGTTTGGGGAAGTACCTCCACCTCACAGATAACCGCAGCCACATAACAACTACCTAGAGGGTTGTTGTGTTCCTGCGTGTGAGTGAAGTCACCAGTAAGCTCCTAAGGAGTTGCTGTGTAAGCAGCAGAGGAGGCATCGCGCGATGATATTGAATATATCGCAAGCGTTAATAGGCTACGGTACCCACTTTACATCAGGTGGGCGGTATGCTTGTATACGACCGAATATAAAAAATATATATAATGACGGCACTCGAAGTGATATATTAAAGATTGCCGCCCATTAACGAGACAATGAAATATACGGCTGACCATTAAGATATTGAAAAGTGAAGTGGTTGTTGACGCTTGCGATATAAGACGCATCACTCGGGCATTGCCATCCCCGCTGCTAATCAGGAGCTTACTGGTAACTGGTGTTTGATTAACTCTATAAATATCTACTAACTATAGAGTTAATTCTAGAAGCATTATAAGCGGTAGGATAATTTCAACGAAAAGTACGAAATGGTGCACACACACACTGATGTGAGTCGCTGCATAATTCTTTCGCAGTCAATCATCTAATTTGTCGAAATGGCTGGTAACATTTTATATGAAGTGATGCGCATTACACTCACTGAAAAATAGAGAGCCTGGCAACACAAGCGATTGCAATAGTGACAAAAAGGTGCATTTGCTGAAATTGGCGTATTTCATATCTCTACACTGGCAAATTTCAACAGTAAGTTTAATAAATTAGCAACAATAAAAGCCTTTGAAACTGTTTAAAGAATGCGACGGGAGTTCTTCGCCGTCCAGCTGGCAACTTTTTAATTAAGCTCGAGGTCTGAGTTGAAATAATTCGAATCTATATTCACTCTAAATTAGTCTCTTGGAAATAAACGATCGCTTCTCTGTTTTAATAGCCTTGCTAATATGCAGGGAGGGTTATTTTTTCAATTCTTGTCTGTGTTATCTTTCTGCACGATTTTGTTATCAGTAAAAAAGTATATGGGGAGCAGTAATAAGTAAATCAATATTTTGTATTTTGACTCCTAGCAAATTTTTATGATAGGTATGTATATACATATATTTGTATCCTGTACTGTTGGAATTGTGACTTGCCTGCGGTCTTCTATGAGGTAATTCTGTCGAAGGACTATTGCTGTGCTCTGCCTCGGCAAGGTGCACCACGTGCAGGTTGGCTTTGTCTATGAATGCTTATAGCAACCTACTTCTATCCTAATATACTATTTTTTTTTATACATAATCGGGAGGCATACAAGCGTACGGTTCACCTGATGGAAAGCGGTTACCGTATCCTATGAACGCTCGCAATACGTTAAGTCACTCGCGCGATGCTACCATTGCTGCTAACATAACAACTCCTTAGGAACTTACTCAGGAACACAACATTACACGCTCTCACAAACGCGGATAGACGCAGATAGTGAACAAACAGTGTGATCGTTTGGCAGAGAAATTAGTTGTAATCCCTACGAAGCGTATATTTTGATGATAAATATCATCTAAGGATTTATTCCCATAAATAAAACATAAGTATCAAAATGATTCATACAAAATACGAGTAGTAAAGCACTCAAGTTTCACACACAGAACGTGCATTGTAGTATGCGCGTAGAATCTCGCCGTATTTGCGATCGCTGAAGTTACGAGATGCGATAAATAGCATGCACGCTCTTAATCTTTAATATAGACCTAGCATTTACATGATGATATATATACACAGTATGATAATGTTCATAACTAGCAAAGTTCCTTCCAAATCACCAAAAGCTTTATGGAAGGTACTCAGTGCACAAATAGTCGTACTTGTACACTGCAGAATTACAGACTTGACACTGTATATCTAGAATCTTCATTGCCATGTTGCAACAATACGAACTGAATTTTATTATGAAGAGAGGACTTTTCAGGAATTCAAAACGAGACGTTAACAAGTGTACAGTCCTGCAGATAATTTTAAATAACAAAGTGCAAAACAGAATAATAAAAGTTAGACATTACGAAGCAAGAAATAAAATGGGAACAGAATGTCATTTCCGCTTACACTTTTGAGTGCAGGACAAAATCAACATTATTTTCAATTATATGATGTTCCAGGTCAGAGATGTCAACGGTATTCCATCTGAGCCAATGAATCTCTGGGCCGGTGCATCCACTACTAATACCGCTATAAAATGTAGAACAATTCGAGTTGTCGGTGTTCCAAAGCACTCCGATTAGCTGGAAACGCTGTCTATACGAGAAGACGTCGTCTCTCTTTACGTAGTTCTATTTTTAATTAGTATCCTTATTAAGACCGACATTGATTGCGAGTGTAAGCATTAAATAAAACACAATGCAGTATTAATAAATTAAATAATTTATTATTTACATCAGGAATACGTAGCACTTATTATATTTTTGGAAGACATACATAAATACATCAAAGAAGGTTCAGATAAAAATGTATCTTAGGATAATTTTTTTAAATATGTTTCACTTACTTTGTAAAATGGAAATAATTCGATTAAATTCATTTTTCTCTAAAGTACGGGGCAAAATTCAAGGTAATTATGCTAAAATATTTCATAACAGTATAAAATATAGTATTTTGTACTTAATTAGTGATATTTTACATAATAAGAAAGTACATTGAATTTATGTAATATAGACAGCCAAAATCTATGGCAGTGAATTTTAGTCCGAAAGCGTGTCCTTAAGTCAACCGAAGATTTTTATATGAAACATATTCTAGATCCTTCACAAACATCGATCCTTGGCAAATTGATTAGAATTACAAGTTACAAAATTTACGTACAACATAAAGAAGATCTAAAGGAAATTTGTAAAAAATATTACGAGACCATTGTATATTTTCATAGAACCTTTCTAAAAAAAATACCTAATGCATCGAAATTTTAAATCGATATATTATATCTCACTTGTATCAAGCCAGATTAAGTGAAATTTAGAGGCAGTAAGTTGGCAACTCGAGATTCCATCAATGACCTTCCGGATAACTAAATATGTCACAATTACTTATTGACATAATCATCAAATTGTTAATTATTGATCTGCTCTGGTGTAAATTGCAAAATATATTTAGGTATCACGTTTTATCAAAAATATTTACAAGAAGGATAGAATATTATTTTGCACAAATTTGATCTGTATATGTAATGTGCCTTCCTTATCAGTTTTAATCTTCTTTTTCAGCCCAAATGCTGTCACCGTTGACTTCAGTGGTTCCTCTAATAAATTTCTGAATTGTTGGCAGTTTGTACATGTATACCGATAACACTGAACCTGCACATGCACCGATCCAATATACCACAGCATGTTCGATGAGTGTGTGACCTTCACAGCCCGCCTTCAGCGAAGTTGCCAAGACAGGATTGAAGTAACCGCCAGAATAGTCGAAAGCTGTATAAACATAAAACTGATCAGACACCTGACTTTTGATTTGACTAAAATAAATTATTGCAAAGTAGTAAAAGAAACTAAGTAACAACTAAACTTAAAATAACGAATTAATTTGCGAACGAAAATAAGTAGCATACAGTTTTAGAATGAGACACTAATGACAATAATGCTAATGCAGATTATGGTTTATGAAAATGTAAATAATTCAATGTACATTGAAAGTTTCTATCGAAAATTTGAAGCTCATGCTTTTAACACAGCAGATGATATATAGTTAGTGGACGAACAACGATGTACCTTTTCCTAAATGGACTTTGCAAAAGATGGACACGCTTAGGTCCGCATTGGCACTATTGTCCTGATAGCGGTACACAAATACTGTGTGCCTAGTGAGGACCCCTGTAACAGTGAACCCGTGGGTGAGATTATGTAAAATGAAAATGTTAGCTTCTATTTACAAAGCAATGAGCAGGTCAAATATTAAATTTGTTAAAGAGAAATTAATGATAACTAGAACAAAACAATAGCTAACAGCGGTTTAAGAAATTCTAGAAGTTACAAACAGAACGTGACTAAAATTGCTTTCAGGCAATTACAAAAAAGTACATAGCAATAACAACGCTAATATTAATTCTTCTAAATAGTTAGATAGCTGTTATATTTATAAGTTTTATTTTATGTTCATACATTAAAGAAATAGTGAAAGCATTATCGTAATAATCGTTTCATTTCTCGTCAGCTATAATAAAAAACTATATACGAATCTATTGAAATTGTTATTATTTTGTGCATTTATTCCACAATATTAAATAATGCTTTGCAAATAGAACTGTGTTTATGAAATCCCTGCAAGCATGAGAGTAATGTAGTTTATTGAAAATAGCTAACGCAGTAATGGACGGTGACGTTAATATGCATTAACTGTTTTAGTTACTGTAGCCTTCAAATGAAAAGTTATGAGCGTTTTCATCATGTGTTTGAGTGGACAAAAGGTAAGTTAATTGTGTGGACATTTGATGACATTGTCTAATCAACAAATTATTTTCACTATAGAAACAACTGATTCCAAAGGTATCAAAGCAATGTAAATGTCTATGTTGTTAGATAAGTCTGTGAGTGTCAATGAAGCTAAAGCTATGGAATGGTAGATAAATTGAAGTAAGTAACCTTACCAGCAACGACAAGGGATGTTGCGATGAAAGAATCGATGGCAGTAGAGAATCGAGGGTTCAGGTCGCCGAGGGATTTGGAAGCAAGTCGACAGAGACAAGTAGCGATACCTTCGATCACTGCACCATATATTACTGGTACCTGAAAATATTCATTTTCTTAAACTTTAATTCCTCCAATTTAAGGATTCTAAGGTGGATTAATTATAATAGCATTCTATACCCGTCACGTATTGTAAAAATTACATATTTAGAGTAGTAGTAGACTTCGCTTGTATAAACGCCGCGAATGTCATTTATTTCTTAACCTTCCCTATCCAGAATTTATCTGACTAGTGTAGTGTGTTTTTCCATCCTCTTATCCTGCACTCAATTCATTTATTTTTTTCCGCTTGTCCTTCTCCCCACAGCCATCAATATTCACTTATTTCGTTACATGTAATTTTCTAATCTTTTCGTATTCACAGGTGTTTTATATACTTTATCATCACAGAAACAAAAAATATGAATTTAGGATATGAATTTAGCATAGAAATTTACTTGGCAACACCAACAAAATACATTTAAACTCTCTAGACCATTTTTGTATATTATATTTATATAGCCACAAAAAAATAATATTTGTATATTATTTTTGGTGGCTACCAAAAACTCGGCTCACCTAACGAGAAGCAGTTTCCTGTGAACTATAAAACTAAGAACTCTGTAATACAAATGGCATCGCTCGTGCATCGCTATACCTACTGTTAACGCAGAAATTCCGCAGGACTTTATAAGTTATTTTATTCATTTTCATGTATTATCATTTTCGTGGCGCTTTCTACACGGTGGAAGATTTTTGTCAATATGGCTACTAATTAGATATTTTCTTTATATCTTTTACCCGGATCTCGAATGCTAGTCGACAGGGTGCATAGCGAGCAGGTAAGATAATTTTTTTAATGTGATTGTCAAGTCATTTAATTTATCCCTAAGTTTTAAAAGTAATTCTATACATTCACATACATCGCACGTCACGTACATCTGCCAGCCGAGAGATCTCTTTTTTCTATGTATACATTATAAAAAATGTTGGTGAGATCTGCTATCGGTATTGAAGGTCAATGCCTTCTACTACCATAAGATGCTTTAGCTATACATGTATCCTGACGGACTCTAGTGCTGGCATTCACAAAAATGCAGCCTTGTCTGGACGGGACATTACTCATTATAGCACTCTCATTTAAAATCGAGATTATAGTACACTCGATTTGGTTTTGAGTGCAGTTAATCATAAGCTATTCTGTTAATTTAAATGGAACACAGCTATTTCACTTTGATTAACGTTTACTAATATTGCACGATAATAAAAATGACACATCCAAAACCAAAATGAAGGTTAGTATAAACTATTGGATAAATAACTACAACTGATAGAATATATTGTTTACTTAAACAATATATTCCATTCTAATGCAAAATCGAGTTAATCTTAATTCAGTGTAAGTAACCACCGAAAGATGCAATAGGTATTACAAACATTTCTAAAATCATAAAAACGAATATCCAGCATTTTAGATTATTTTAAAAGACATGCACAAATTCGTCAAAACACATGCATAACGTTAAAAGTAGAGGAATTGAATATTTTGATGTATACACACACACGCACACGCAACCATAATTCTAAGAGTAAACTGTTTTCGAGATTGAGGATCTCAAAAATCAATGTAACTATTTATATTGAGTATCAACTTTTATATTCAGAAAAGGTTTTGCAACTGCAATTTATCTATATAGGTGTATTTTCGGAAAATAGTGTTTGGCGAACGAGCTCAGCCATCCAAGGACTAAATATATATAATAATTATCGCAATGAGTATGATGATTTCTCAACTTCTTGAAAATATATCGACTATACAAATAAATCGGGTTTTTATTCATTTTACAACGAACCCTCTCATTACCTACCTGTTAAAAAAATCACGCATCTCATTAACAACTTAACTATTAAGATGTAAAACAATAAAGGTGTTAAAACTGTTTCCTATAGTATACCTCACATTTCATATGCTAGACGTGTAAGTTTCCAATGTTTCTTTGGGTAGGTATGTATTCTTACAATTTGTGTTGTTGGTTTTCACCCCGTTAAATTTCACTTATTATTTGTACATTTGTTTTGTAGCAGTATTTTATAATCTACGTAATCAAATGCCTCTGACAGGTACAGGTGACAGGCGAGCATACGCTACATTTAATTCCCTATTATCCGTGAATGATAATACTTTTCTTAGAAACTCATATACTGCAATATTTATCGATCGGTACTCTCCGCAATCGTATTACTGAAGTGTAAATATAATATTTATTCTAAAAAATGATTTGATATCCTAAATATTGAATTGACTTTTTCATAATTTTTGCTAAGACTGGTAGGAGTATCACTGGTTGACCACTTACATTAAATCTGTCTTTTTGAAGAGAGATCTGGTAATAGACGAGCTCGGTGGCTCAGACGTAAATGACGCGAATTTGACACCAACGCTCTTGGGTTCGATTCCCACACAAGGAAAACATTTGTGTGCATGAACATGTCTGTTTGTTCTGGTCTGGATGTTTTAAGAGAGGTAGGGCGCATCAAAACTGGGGAAGTACCCCCACCTCACAGAAAACCGCAGCCAAATAACAACTCCCTAGAGGGTTGTTGTGTTCCTGCGTGTGAGTGAGATCACCAGTAAGCTCCCAAGGCGTTGTGGTGTAAGTAGCAGAGGAGGTATCGCGCGAGGGATACTTAATATATCGCAAGCGTTAATAGGCTGCGGTACCTGCTTTACATCAGGTGGGCCGTATGCTTGTATGCCTCCCGACGTAGTATATATACAGAAGAGTGTATTTTTATATAGAGAAGAATATTATGTCACTAAATAGATACGTCTTAGTGACATCTATCCATTTATCATTAATAATCTTCTAGATGCCAAACTCAACAGGATTTGTAAGAGTAATTGTTTTTGAGGGAATTCTTAAGATATTATATGCGTTGCCATTAGCTTCGGTATTTCGTGTTATTATTTCGTCTATAAAGTGATTATTCAATATTTAAGCTATTAATTTTTGAATAGTAACAACTTTTTCATTCAGACTAAGATATATTTTGTTTTAGGTAATTTACTTTGGTTTAGTTAATAACTTTCCACGTGGATTTGCATTTATTTATAGAGGATTATTATAATAATTGTTTTTTGAATTAATTTCAGAACATTTTTAGATCGACTGACTTATTGTAGACTTGAAGTAAACATGACGAGCATCTTGTAAGTCCTCATCAGTAGAACATTTTCTTTCTTCAGATAATAAAAGTTTACCAACCTGCAAATCGGCTTTGCAGTCTTCAAATGCCCTGTCCTTATGTGTTTCCGATATTTCGAGAGCCCAGTACATTTGAACGTACTTAAAGACTAATAAACCTCCTGTAAGTTCTGCCCAGGTCTTGAGAAGAGCTCTTCGAACATCGCCTTTACCTGGAAGATCGAGAATAGGTAACTCTTAGTACTTGACTTTGTGCATGAGGTTACCGCCATGTGAGATTTAGATTCGAGGAAATTGATCTGAAAGGTGGAATCAGGTAGGATTTAATTATTTGACTGTTGTCTTTGCAGCCATAGCCTCGCCTACATACGAAGCACCTTGTTAACTAGCAAGCGAGGCGCTGGCAAAAGCGAGGTAGAACACAGCGATAATAACGTTTAAAGTAACTCAGATATAGAAGACAACAAAAAAGACAACCTTACACAAGATCATTATCTATTATATTAATAGTAAAATATGACTAGGCTCTTTGCTAAAACACGTTCAATGACGTCGATATTTTTTCTTTAAAAAAAGTATTTTATACTAGTGGACCCGGCAGACGTCCTTCCCGGAAAAGTAGAGCCACATTAAATTCAATCCCAAGATTTGATGACATACCTACATCAACACCACCTACCGGGTCCAATTGTGTTTTCAAACCATCAAGGAACCCATTGAAATATACATAAAAAATTCCATCCAAATCGATCAATCCGTTTAGGAAGAGTTAAGTGACAAACACACAGAAGAATTATATATATTAAGATTATACGGTAATTTATTATTATGAACATTAGACGGTGCTCGTAAGGACTTGGGTGCTCTTAACAAATCACAATTTGATGCCTCCTCATTTTTTGGAATGGGTTAAATATATTGAGGGAATATGCAAATCGCACTGAATCATAATAATACTGGTAATACTGGTAGGATTTAAGAAATTAACTTAAAGTTCCATATAATTGGTGTTGCCAGTTAAAATTACCCCTACTTTGCTAAACCATTGAAGGTTTTCCATGGCAAGACCGCTATCTTTGCATAAAATTATGTATTCTCTTTGCAACTTTTGATAAAAATATTTTCTCATCATTATCATCCGACCGTTAATCCCGGTCGCATTCTACGCTTTCGCTTCGGAGCCCAGGGTCCGCTAATAATTATTTTTCCTAGCGTTATCCCGTGTCCAATAGGATTGGCGGGGTCCGCTACCCAAGCCTAAAGATTTGGCGAAGATACTGATTTTGATATAAAGCGATTTCGAATTGATAATTTCTTGGAGTTTCCTCACGATATTTTCCATCACCGCCGAACAAGTTATAATTACAAATATGTACATAAATATGTACTTTTTTAATTGTGGCCTCTTTGCATTTTATGAGCAATATACCTGAGTACATACATATACCATATAATTTTATATACATAACGATTTAAAGTCAAACTTACCATCAATTACATCTTCGATATGTGTGTACGGACAGGCGGTGGCGTCCCCCCAGTTCAAGGACCACCAGATGGTAAGCGCGAACAGGTATATCGCGTACGTGGCAACACCGAAGTTATCAGCAACTGAAATAATAGTAAATATTTAATGCATCTATGGTCAAATAAGTTAAGCTAATAGTTTTTTTTATACAACGTCGGGAGTCATACAATATAATCATTTAAATTTATTTTCGAAGTCCGCGCATCGAGAACTAAAGACATCAATTTCAACGACGAGGAAGACGAATCACTCGTGGATTTTTTCTTACTATAAAAGTTAAAGAAATGAAATGTGGATATGGCAGAGATCACATGAAAGTAATGCGTACATCGCTAAAATTCTGAGCGCAATAATAGAGTAACAAGGTGAGTTGGTATGAAAGAGAGCGTCGGTGTTAAGATCTTTTTGTAACATTATGTTATCACAACGAGATTGGTCGTGTTTTATCAGGTGTTACCAGGTGCCGCATAAACCAACGAGCGTGCATAAACGAATGTTAAAGAAGCTAGTGAGGCAGTTGGCAAGGGACTACAAATACTCGTTACAACATACAAATATGTAGTTAGAACTTCGCTTCTCTGATTTTGACGTTATGACTGTATACTCAGATTTACATAAATGGTTGTCTAGGCCTGAGTACCCAACAAAGGTTTCTAGTTTTAACAATTGCAGCGGTTGTGATGATCAATTAACGAGATTTATCTGTACACAAAGCAATGTCACTGGCGGATTCAAAACCACAACAAATGCAGAGTAGTGATTCAGAGCTAGTCAGTGTTAATGTTGGCTTCTTTCGATAGCGTCACATATTGGTAGGTATACGTGACGTTTGTCCCGGAAGCCTGCATAAATCCTTGCCGTACAATTATGAATGTACTGGCTACTGATCGGAGGTTCGCCCGAGTATATTTCGGCTTTTCAAGCTTTAGTTAGGTACCCTATATAAAATTAAATGATTATGTCATAATCATTTGCAATAAAAAACTGGCAACTGAACACAACACAACTTTACTCTAATAAACATTATTATACTGATTTTGACATAACTTTATGTATTTGATGAATTGTAGACACATGTGCTGTGTATCATCTTGAATTTTGATTCCTTTATTTTTTTTCGGGCTGTGTTTTAAACTCGTTGGCATAGATTCGATAATTTGAAAATGTGACGAAAACAAGTAAAAAGTAATGATATTAGCCTAGCCCCCTCTTTTTTGTAACAATGTATATTAATCCGCACACTATATACATATATATTCAACATACATACTATATATATATATATATATATTATATATATATATATATATATATATATATATATATATATATATATATATATATATATATATATATATATATATATATATTCAATTACACACACTATACAGTAACTACATACGCTATACAGTATAGACTAAACGCCTATTACTACAAGCGACAATGCGCAATGGCAAATAAAGATTTTTATTTTTACTTTTTTTACTCTGTGTTCTAACTTCATCTAAGTCCCTTCAGCCGTTATTGTGGGAATAAGTAACAAACATCCATACATCCTCGTAAACTTTTACATTTATAATATTGGCAGCGTAACCTGAGTTCCAGGAACCGGCAAAAGTGCAAGAAAAAACTGTGTATGTCTTAATATGGTCTTGGCATGAAGATGTAGTTAGATAGATAGATTATAAAAAGTTGAGCTAGGCCCTGAACGAAAGTAAAATATACGAATTGATCAACTTGCGAAATCAATTTGTTAAAAATGACAATTTTCCATTTTCGGCACTGGCTTACACAAAACAGATACAAGTAAATTAAATAAAGTTTTTCGGTTCACGCGTTAGCGCTCGGACGTGTTTGCCTTTGAAGCCATTTCGGAATATCGCATTTTTGCGCTGAAATATATACGTTTCCGCAAAAACTTAACGTAATTCCATGACATGTTATTACTTATATTATTAATATGATTGAATATTTAAATTACCGGTCCATATTACTTTGATCATTTCGTAAAAAAATATATTTAAATTGCACAAGCAAAATAATAAAACTTCAACTAAAGACAACATACTAACGACGAGCTCGGTGGCTCAGTCGTGACTTTGACACCAACTCTCGTAGGCTCGATTCCCACACAAGGCAAACATTTGTGTACATGAACATGTCTGTTTGTCTTGGTCAGGGTGTTTTAAGAGAGGTAGGGCGCATCAAAGTAGCCCGTCTGGGGAAGTACCTCCACCTCAAAGAAAACCGCAGCCAAATAACAACTCCCTAGAGGGTTGTTGTGTTCCTGCGTGTGAGTGAGGTCACCAGCAAGCTCCCAAGGAGATGCTGTGTAAGCAGCAGATGAGGCATCGCGCGAGTGATAATTAATAGGTATATCGCAAGCGTTAATAGGCTTCGGTACCCGCTTTACTTTTTAAGCAGCGCCTACAATCAACTGTATCTACATAACTCTAGGGAGTTATTTGTCTGCAGTCTTCGGTGAGGTAGAAGTATATCCCCTGACAGGTCAGGTACTGGAACGATTTTCGACACTTTCCGTGACAAATACTTATAAGCCGGACGAAGTCGCGGCCAACCGCTAGTCCAGCAATATTTTGCAAATTGAGCAACGCAACCGGACACCTATTATAAAAATATGAGCATACGGGGAGCTCTGTTATATGATTATGCAGAAAAATAAATTTTGTTCGACGTCCAGTAAAATGTACCGGACAAAGCGAGTGCTCGAGTGCCAAGTTTTATATTTGAGTGCCGTCGCTTTACTTTAAATTCTGAACAATATTCTGTTTCTCATGAAATGAATTTCGAATTTCAAAATATGGAGTTTAATTTCCCCAGATAAAATTAACGGCTATTTATTGGATGTTTTCCAATGAAGGTACCTATGTTTTAACTATTTTCAGGTTACCAAAAGCTATTCTTAAAGGCCCATTTGTTGTAAATTGGAAGTGTATTGCAATACAAGAGTAGTAGCTCACGCCTTTTCATCCGTAAAGCTAACACAGCAACTCCTTAGAAGCTTCCCGGTAACCTCACTCATTCGCACGAACACAACAACCCTCCCGTGATTTGTTATGGCTGCAGTTTTATGTAAGCCTACAGCATTTCCCCAGTCGAGACTATTTTGATCCGCCCCACCTCTTTTGAAATACCAGACCAGGACATACAGATATGTTTATGCTAACAAATGTGTGTTGGCTTGATGTTAAAGTAACTATGTCTATCCACACTCGACCCCTGACAATTATCTTTTTATTAACCGGCTGCTTCGATGCGTCCAAAAATGAGTTTGTATTGTTGTTGTAGTTTTTTTTTTGTAATAGTACGTTCTCTTCTGTCTATCTCTTAGACCGTCAACTGCACTTGAGTGTATAGTGTATTTTTTTATTCTAATACAGATAGACATGTCAACATGTCTATCTGTATTAGAATAAAAAAAAAAATAACTTGTGTGTTTTCCATCTATCTATAGACACGTCCTACATTACTGTAGATACTATATAAATGATCCTTCGAGCCGGATTTAAGCTGGCCAAGTAAAATCAATATTTCTTACTTCTACTGATTATTTTTTTATTGGGTTCTTATTTTTCTAACCTGTTTCCTAATCCATTGGGATTTGCGGCGACCGCTACCTTAGCCTGAGAGTTTAGCGAAGATATTGGTTTTTAAATAGAGAGACTGCCGTCAGACCTTCATAACCTAGAGGGAAAATCAGACATTTCTAGGTTGGGTGACACGTTCTTAGACATGGGTTTCTTTACGATGATTTTCTTCACCGCCGAGCAGGTGATAATTACAAATTTGTACATTAATCCGAAAACACTAAACTAGTGATACATTTTCAGATCAGCATTCGAACTAGAGACCGTAGGATTAAAAGGCTTCTTTATCCACTTGACTATCACTGCTCTTCGATTTTATTGTAGTTTCTATCTATCTATAACTTCACGCCAAATCCCTTGCGGTGTAGGCAGAGAGAACCGAGCGCCACGTGACTCGATCCTTACATATCTCACTCGCTTCTTTAACATTCATTGCTCTTCTCATGCACGCTCGCCGGTTTCTAGGGCTCCTGATTGTAGTTTCGATGTATTTAATTATATAGTAACGAGTATAAAATGGCTAATTATCGTTTCACCTGAAGTGACAGGTCACAATAACCTATAAACGCTTGAAAGCAAGGAGTATTCGTTCGCGTGTCGCTACTTCCGCTGGTAACATAGCAATTCCTGAGGAGAATCTCACTCACTTCAGAAACATCACACTCTTCCAGGGAGTTGTTTTTTGGCTGCGGTCTTGCTTATTTGCAACGCGACGTACATGCTTATTTGCAACGCGACGTACATGCTTATTTGCAACGCGACGTACATGCTTATTTGCAACGCGACGTAGCATGCACGTCCCGAGGCACTCGTTCCTCTTGTACGGCAAGGCACTAGACGTAAGGATGCAATCCTTGTAAGTAAAGGTTCATAGACTAAGGTAACCACTTCAAGTCGGCCATGTACTTTTTGTCTCTCGATGTTGTCGAAGAACGAAAGAATAGCTTAGTGGTTAAGGAACCGGCCTATTGACCTACTAGTCATAGGTTCTAATCCTGGCGGGGGCATGTACCACTAAATTCGTATTTCCAGATTTATGTACATATTTATCACTTACTCGGCGGTGAAGGAAAACATCGTGACGAAACCCACAAGCCTAAGAAATTATATTTGGAAAGACGTGTCACCTAACATAAGAAAGATCTGGTTTTACCTCTAGGTTGTGGAGGTTTGACGGCAGTCGCTTCATGTAAAAATCAGTGTCTTCGCCAAATCCTTAGGCTTAGGTAGCAGACCCCGCCAATTCTAATGGAGTAGGAAACGGGTTAATGCGAAGAAGAAGGAGTTGTCGAAGAACGGAACACAAAAAGTTACATATAAGAATATTGTACTCGTATACCTATATATAATACAATTTTGACGAGCTCGGTGGCGCAGTGGTAGAACGCGCTGTTACGCTACTTTGACACCAACGCTCGTGGGTTCGATTCCCACACAGTACAAATATTTGTGTGCAGGAACATGTCTGTTTGTCTTGGTCTGGGTATTTTCTATGTATAATAAGTATGTATTTACAAAAAAAAAATGTATTTACTTATGTTTATCAGTTATCTAGTACCCATAACACAAGCTTCGCTTACTTTGGGGCTGGATGGCGCTGTGTAATTTGTCCGACAATATTTATTTATTTATTTATATATATAGATATACCGATGTGTGTATATATATATATATATAATACGTAATATCGACCTTACCAACAATTAGTTCAAAGCAGCATCCGCATAGTTCAGCAGCAGCTATGGCTTCTTCTAGAAGCAGTCTTACGAATGGTTCCTTCACTGTCTTCTGCACCAGACGTCGCGCGCAGTGTGCCAGCAGTGACGTCAGTAAGATGAATAGCGTCGACACCACCAGGGGGGCAAACGTCACTTTGTTTATCTGAAAAAGTAACGGTTATTATGTCAAAGGTATCCTGTTTATGGTACTTCTTCTTTTTATCGCTTCCGTTTCTTAATCCACAGCTCAGCGGGGTCCGCTACCTAAGCCTAAAAATTTGGTGAAGATTTTGATATGAGGGAAAATCACACCTTATATGTCAGGTCCACACGTCTTTCGAAATATAATTTATATAATTTCTTCGACGTGCGCATTTCATGATGTTTTCCTTCACCGCCGAGGAAGAGAAAATTATAAATCCTACTAATATTATAAATGCGAAAGTTTGTATGTATGAATGGTTGTTTGTTGCTCTTTCACGCTTAAACGGCTGCACGGATTTGAATGAAATTTGGCACGTAGATAGATTATGATCTGGACATAGGCTATGTTATTTGAATCCACGCGGGCGGAGCCGCGGGCAGCAGCTAGTACGTACATAAATTCAAAAATAGGAATTTAGTGATACATGCCCACACTAGGATTCGACCGAGGGATCAATCTGTTAATTCGCTATCCACTAAGCTATCACTGCTCTTCCGCCATGTATGTTTTTGACGAGCTCGGTGGCGGAGTGGCGAAACGCGTTGTTACGCTACTTTGACACCAACACGCGTGGTTTCGATCCCCATACAGGACAAACATTTGTGTGCATGAACATGTATGTTTGTCTTCCTCTGAGTATTTTTAAGTAGGGCGCATCAAATCAGAGAAGTCTGGAGAAGTACGTCCACCTCACAGAAAACCGCGGCCAAATAATAACTCCCTAGATGGTTGTTGTGTTCCTGCGTGTGAGTGGGGTCATTACGCTCCTATGGCGTTGCTGTGTTAGCAGCAGAGGTGGCATCGCGTGAGTGATACTTAATGTACTGCAAGCGTTTATAGGATACGGTAACCGCTTTACACCAGGTGGGACGTATGCTTGTATGTCTCCCGACGTTCTATAAAATAAAATAAAAAATGTATATGGTACTTCTCCATTTTAGCGTTATCCCTTTTCCTAATCTATTAGGACTGGCGGGGTCCGCTACCAAAGCCTAAGGATTCGGCGAAGATCCTGATTTTTATATGAAGCGACTGCTGTCAGACCTCCACAACCCAGTGAAAAAATCAGACCCTTCTTAGGTAAGGTCACACGTCTTTCGAATTATAATTTCTTAGACGTGAAGGTTTCCCCACGACGTTTGCCTTCGCCGCCGAGCAAGTGATAATTGCAAATATGTACAGAAATCCAAAACACGAATCTAGTGGTACCTAAAATGTTATATATACCCTAACGCAATTATTCTAGCAACTAATTAGCCTATTAGTTCTAACGATTTCGTCTCCCGCCAGGGTCTCATGAAGGACTATGTGAACTTGCTGTAAGCATAAATGAACCATATACATGGTAGAATAGTAGTGATAACCTAGTCTATAGTGAACTTATTAACCGTCTGATCCCAAGTTCAAATCTTTGGATGAGAACCACTAAATTCGTGTTATCAGATGAACTTTATAAACGCGTGAAATACAAGGAATATCAGTCGCGAGTCTACCCCCACTGCTAACAGGTAGTATAAAATGCTGCATAATAACAGATTATATATCTTAGTTAGATTAGAACAGATGATATATCTGTTATTATGTCGCATAATAATAATGCCAGACTTTCTCTGGCATTTGGTGGGTCCATTATGATAGTTATGGCAGGCGTCCGTCTCAGTTCTGTAATAGCCCAGTTCTAATAATCCCTACAGATCTCATTTCAATAGCTCAATTTTTAGGGTTCCGTACCCAAAGGGTAAAACGGAACCCTATTACTGAGGCTCCGCTGTCCGTCCGTCCGTCCGTCTGTCACCAGGCTGTATCTCATGAACCGTGATAGTTAGATAGTTGAAATTTTCACAGATGATGTATTTCTATTGCCGCTATAACAACAAATACTAAAAAATAGAATAAAATAAATATTTAAAGGGGCTCCCATACAACAAACGTGATTTTTTTGCTTATTTTTGCTCGATATTGAAAACGGCAACAGGTAGACGCTTGAAATATTCACAGAATATTCAGTTATATATTCACTTTAAGAATAAATAATTAAATTAAAATAAAACAAATATTTAAGGGGGGCTCCCATACAACAAACGTGTTTTTTTTTTTGCTGTTTTTATAGATAATGGTACGGAACCCTTCGTGCGCGAGTCCGACTCGCACTTGGCCGATTTTTTCTGACATATTCGCAATAGTCCCAATACCTACCGTGACCGGTTCATGGATATATTGTCCCATTGATATCCCTTGCAGCAGGTCACAAAGGGGCCTCGACGCGTTGGATCCATATCTCCGCGCACGCTTATCAAATGACCGGGGTTATAACCCGTGGCATAAGATAAGATATATAGATATATGTATAATTTTACTTGGAATAACGCTCAAATTACATACCTATATAATTTTCAATTTATATAAAAACACATAACCTAATTTTATTTCACGTAACATTTTATATCATATAACTATCATTTGCTCTAATAACATTTAGTTTAATGTTAATTTTATTTAATTATCACTTGTCATAATGCTCTTGGAGAAGATCCACCATCGCCTCTCTTTTTATACTCGTAATTTGTATTTGTATTTCACAGCATTGCCGTTAGATGGCGCTATGGTTGAAAATGTATAGAGTTTGTATTGGGCATTTGCCTTCTCTGTAATTACATTCCAATAAACACGGCAACGCCTATTTGAACGACGCTTTTAATTTCACTCCAACAAAAATTCGCCATCCCACCGACCAATACAAAACCGCCCAGCTCTTTTTATGTAGGTAATGTTCATTTGTCATTACCTTCTTTTTTACTAAAATGTTAAATGTCAATTTGATATGGTAAAGATCTACTTAGGTACGTATTATATGCAATGGCTGACTGCATGTACAATACAAAGTTTATTGTATTGTATTATGCAGTCAGGCATTGCTGGGTTAGGTCAGATTAGAACTGTGACCATCTAACTCAACATGCGTTTGATCATCGTTTTAAAATTATGACATTGGTAAGTAAATATTAACGTAAATGTGCATTATAGGCATTTCCTATAACATTTATGACACATAAAATTAGGTCGTATGAAATTACTTACATCAATGATACGGTATATCATTCGTATATTGAACAAAAGTACCTATATTAAATACCATTACAGGATTTGTTATTATGTCGTATATTACACACACCTACTAACACAGCAACTCTTAAGGAGCTTGCTGATAATTTCACTTACTTGGAATACAATAATTCTCCAGCCAGTTGTTATTTGGGTTTGGTGTTTTATGCGTTAAAGGTACTTCCCCAATTGTGTTGCTTCTATGAACCCACAAACCAATAAAACACGAACGATTCGAGCTTACTGACCAATGGGAGTATATGGTAACCAATAAGAACTACCCAATAAGAGCTACGCGTTTTACTCTACCCCTCATCCAAGTGGTGAATTGAATTACTAAGTAACTACATAATATTGGTCTCTTCGATTATCCATAGGTTATTTCCGTCATGGACGAACCCCAACCTCTCCTACACTAGAGCCTCGTTTGTTAATAAATGCACCTCTTGCACTTACTTTTCCCCAAATATGAATATGTTAAAAGCACAAAATGGGTGTTAAGGTGGGTTATGATGAATCCAAACAAATCACCGAAATTACATTACAATACAACAACTACCACTCTCTATAACTAATCTATGTGACCTGGAAAGACTTAAGAATAAAGACTCATAAACCCCATCGTGAATATCCGAAAGCATTCAAATACAGTATAACAAGCATACTTTACGTAAACCGATGAAAATAGAGCGAGCATTACAGAAGGAATAAACAAGTTCATAACTTATAGAACTCAGTAAACATTGTCTGTGGGTGAAATAAATATATTTCTTGGTGCACTATAAGAAAAATGCAAATCGTATTTTCAAGACGACAGTGTAGAATCTGAGAGACATGGCAGTGTACCGACAAGTCCATTTTTGCTTTGTTAAAATAACCGATATTATTTCCACTGCCAGGATCTGTCTCCAATCAATAAATAGGTTTTTGTTAGAGAGTGCTTTGCTAAGTTGAATTGCGCAAGACGGAGGTGATTAGTTGATTACATTTAAAATTATATGAACTTATTCGAATTGTAATACAATTAATAAAACAAAAAAAAAACACCGTATTTCAGTAGAAGAATAAATAAATCAATAATGGAAACTAAAGGGTAAATTTATTTAAATGAAAATAAGTAAAAAGTTGTGATAATTTAAAGCCAAACCCACAGAGGCGGGAAAAGCAGGAAAGCGGCAGATCCATTCCGTATTTAATAATGAAATACAACAAACAATAGCCAAACACAAAATCCTATCGCTTGATTTACTTAGCTATCATTTAAAAAATATAGACTAATCACTGTTCCTTATTTACTTTCAATGCCCACTGTTGGTTTTGTTATTTATCTATTTTATTACATTTTTATATAAACGTTATTGTTATTGGAGTTTTTGTACACCACTAGGTGGCATTGCTAATGCCATATAATAACTAATAGTAGGTACAGACTTTGCAGTTCCTATTTTCATATTAGTTCAAGATGTTCTTACAAGATAGAAAATGCGTAGAACCTCGAGTGCCGGATCACTGGCCGTTGGTGGGCCAATCTATAACGAGAACCGGCCTCGTGGTGAAGGTTAAACACAAGCCACTGTAAACGTACTTATCGTCGGTGACGAATCAGTATCTCCAATCAAAAGTTGACACAGCAGATTTCCATTTTAATGATTAAAGAATCCTTAATGGACACATGGCACATGCATACATGACGTCATGGAAAAGGAAAGGCCCCTCGAAAGACAGGTTACGTACTAGTTATTATTAGATGATCGGATTTGAAGGACCCAGAGCGAGTAGATATTTTTTCTACCAATTATACATTTTATGCAAAACCAGTTGAGAATGCGCAAGCTTGCATTACCAGAGGAACACCTGGCTCGTCAATTATATAAAAATTCAATATTTTTTTTTAACTTTTCGGCCATTTTGACCATGTTCCTTAAGAGATAAGAACGGTGTTCCTGAACATTCCTATTCTACTTTTTTATGCTGAATCCAAATCTGTCAAAGTCAAAGTCAAAGTTAGAATATTCCAAAAAAACGCACGCACAGACAATCGCACAGACAAACATATAGATTTCATATAGGAACGGTGTTCCTGAACACATTTGATTGTGGATTCGAATTTATAATTCATTGTTATTGTAAGTACTACCTTCATAAACGCCTTCAATTTTACTACTTCGTATACTTCAAGGAAACATCCTTGAAGTATCCGAGGAATTACAATTGAATTGCACGAAGACCTGGGCTGGAAGATCTCCCTCTAAGGGATACATTTATTTTCTTACTAATAATTTTAATTTTAATTTACCCGTATATATTTTATCGTATACCTGTACATATCATAAAACTGTGAAAAAAACAAGTATGCACATAGCTAGAACATAGTTTCAATTTACAGAAAAAAGTGTGCAAAATAAATACATTAAACACACAGGTGTGTAGATAGACTTGGCCCAATGTAGTAATTTTACTTTTATTTGTAAAGTTGGAATTGTTCCTCGTGAGGTGATTTTCAACCGAGCGTCGATTCAAAGCTCAATGCTCGATTACGTGACTCTTATCTTACACTATCGAGTGCAATATTTAGACGACACTAGCTGTAAAAGATAGAGATGGGGAACAGCTAGAGCTGCAGTATTGCCATATGCAAGAAAATTCAAACAGCAATTTTACTTTTTTTTTTTGTACGTCGGGAGGTATACTAACATACAGCCCACCTGATTTAAAGCGATTACAGTAGCCAATAAACGTTTGTAATACATTAAGTATCACTCACGCGATGCTCACTTATACACAGGAATACAACAACCCTCTAGGGGTTGTTATTTGCCTACGGTTTTCTGTGAGGTGGAAGTACTTTCCCAGACGGGTACCTTTTAAGCGTCTCACCTCTCTTAAAAATACCCAGACCAAAACAAACATACATATTATGAGCATAAAAATGTTAGCACTGTAATCGAACCCCCTGAATTCTATATGTTTGTCTGTGCGTTTGTCTGTCGCTTTTTGTCGAATATTCGAATTTTGACTTCAGCTTCAGCATAACAAAGTAGCATAGGAATATTCAGGAACACCGTTCCTATCTCTTATGGAACATGGCCAAAATGGCCGACAAATTAAAGAAAAAAAATTGAATTGTTATATAATTGACGAGCCAGGTGTTCCTCTGGCAATGCAAGCTTGCGCATTCTCAACTGGTTAACATATGAAATCGTCCTTAGTATGTTAAAAACTTAAAGGCTTTATATCATAACGTTTGTCTCCCAATGGGGTAGGCAGAGACTATGGAACGCCAGGAGCACAGATCCAAACATACCGCTCTCGCTTCTTCTACACTCATCAACCTCTTTATGCGTGCACTTCGATTTTGGGTGCTTTAGATTTGTGTTTATCAACATCAAATACACGCTTTGTAAAAAGGTTTATTATAGAATTGGTGAATATTTGACTGACAAAGACGCATGGAAATGATTCAGCAGGAAACCGTATATCTTTAATTCTACCATTTGGTATTATTATTATTGTACCAACATGCTGATGTAAACTCATTGTGATTGTTATTTTGGTGAGTTTCTTTCAGCAAAATATTGATAAATTAAAAAAAATAACTGATAACTATGAGAATTAATTAAGATAAAATAATCTTAAAAATGAAGACATAAGATCTTTATGAGTTTTTTTTTTTTTTTTTTCATTTCTTTTTGAATGATTGTCCATCTTTTACCTACAAAGCAGTAGGGGTTGACGGGGTACCTTTTTTTTTACAACGACCTATACATGCCTCCCACACGGCCCATCTGATATAAAGCGGTTATTGAAGCCTATGCTTGCAATACATTAAATGTCATTCGAGCGATGCCACCTCCGCTGCTAACACAGTCACTTCTTACACAACAACCCTCTAGAACTACTTTTCCCAAACAAGCTGCTTTGATGTGCCCTACCTCTATAACCTTCGATAGTTCTTGTATTGTGAGAAATAGGCTACTGTAAGTTCTTTATAGGTAGGCCGTATGTTTGCCTCCCCACATTGTATAAAAAAATACTGGGCTTCCAGTAAACTATTGTGCCGAGTCAGAGTTTCGTCTCCACTAATCAGAGTACAAAGTTGACCCGCTCCGATCCGAGCGAACTTCCCAATGTATGTAGTTCCAACGCGCTGTATTTACTCTGCAGTTGAACGGCAGACGAAAGGCAAATTAAAACAATACGGGTGGATATTGCGAGCGTTTCTAGTTTTCATTTTTATTCGAAACGTAGGTTTGAGAGTATAATCATAGCCTAGTAGAGGCATAACAGTAGGCTGACTAGTGCTTTTCTTTTATACAACGTCAGGCATACAATACGGCCCACCCGATGTGGTCACCGTAGCCTATGAACATTTACAACACGTAAAGTATCACTCGCGCGATGCCTCTGTTGTTAACACAGCAACACCTAAGGAGTTTACTGGTGACTTCAGTCACTCGCAGGAACACAACAAACCTCCAAGGAGTTTTGATTTGGCTGCGGTTTTCTGTGTACTAACGTAAAGTACTAACTACTGCGCCATCGAGCGCGTCAAAATGTTATTTATTTATGCACATAAAACAGTCAGTTAATTAATGCATTGATAACATATAAAATAATGTAATCTCCATTCAAGTCACTGACCACAACCATTTGTATCAAGGCAATAAATGACGCAAAATATAACTATTGATAGATGGATATAATAAGCTTTATTTGTATAATAGTAGTTATATAAAATGCAGTATACAAGATTATTACAAATGGTAAAACATTAATATTATGTAACAAAGAGGTCTTATTGTTAAAAGTAATCTTATATTAAATGCCAAACCAAAAGTTAATAACGTTGATCGAAACTTGAAAACTAAAATGACGAAAAAATGAACAAATGAAATATAACTCTAACAATATGATAATAATTTAAAACTATATTTTATCTACCTAATCAGGTGTGTCATATTGTTGTATGCCTCCTGATAATGTATATATATAAATAGCTGTCGAGTGCGAGTCGGACTCGCGCTCTGAGGGTTTCGTAAAAACTAATTTTCGCAAATTACTGTCGCGAAAACTGTATTTTTTTTATGTGACGGAACTACAAATTTACGGTTTCCGGATTTTTCCTTTACTTGTGCTACATGACATTGCTGCTTGCCAAATTTCATGATTCTAAGTCAACGGGAAGTACCCTATAGGTTTTGATTCCCTTGCGAGTGGCAAAATATGCGCGTAAACGAGGTATTGACAGCATACTCAGACCTGAGTATTTGATATTAATTTCAGCTTTATAGCTCCACCCGTTCCTGAGAAATAGGATCTTGACAGACGGACAACATAGTGATCCTGTAAGGACTCCGTTTTTCCTTTTAATCAATCAGTGTCTTCGCCAAAGCCTTAGGCTTAAGTAGCGGACCCCGCCAATCCTAATGGATTAGGAAACGGGATAACACTGAGAAGAAGTATAAATCATTCGCAACTAACACGCGCGACTTCTGAGCATCATCAATTAAATGTGACGAGTCCGGTGGCAGAATGATTAGAAATACTAATTTTACACCAAGAGTCGAGTGGTCGATTGCCACACAGGACAAACATTTGTATGCGTGAACATGTATGTTTGTCAAGACAAACTTACATGCAACCCGCAGCCAAATAGCAACTCCCTGAGGGTTATTGTGTTCCTGCTACTAAGAAGACCAAAAAGCACCCAAGGAGTCGTGTTAGCCGCCGGGGTGGCAACATGCGAACAGTACTTCTATACTACAGTAACCAGCTTACGTCAAGTAGGCCGTATGTTTGCATACCTCCCGATATTGTATAACAAAAACTGCGGCATTAACGGGACCGGATGAAAAACCACCCGTATATTTCACGCAACCCTATTTCGTCAGTGTACGTATCTGAGTGCATGGGCTTCACTCCAATCGCAAAGGTATAGGGTGCATCTCGTGATTGGAAGCTATCAAACGAAACCCATTTTGTTTTGACGTTATCGCTCGATCCTGGGCTTTTTTAAACATTTGCTTGAATATATTTACTGTAGTTGTTTAGATATAGAATAGAATCATCATCATCATCATATCAGCCGAAAGACGTCCACTGCTGAACATAGGCCTCCCCCTTAGACTTCCACAGCGATCGTTCTTGTGCTGCTTGCATGCAACGGCTACCGGCGATCTTTACAAGATCGTCTGTCCATCGTGTTGGGGGCCGTCCTACGCTGCGTTTTCCGCTCGTGGTCGCCATTCAAGAACCGTTCTGCCCCAACGACCATCGGTTCTCCGAGCTATGTGGCCTGCCCACTGCCACTTCAGCTCGCTGATCCTTAGAATCACGTCGGTAACTCCAGTTCTGCTACGGATGTACTCAATTCTGAGCCTTTCTCGCAGAGAAACTCCGAGCATGGCTCTCTTCATCGCACGCTGTGCCTTGAACTTTAGTATGAGGCCCATAGTGAGGGACCACGTTTCTGTGCCATAAGCCATCACTGGCAAA
This sequence comes from Pyralis farinalis, assembly GCA_947507595.1. NCBI lineage: Eukaryota > Metazoa > Arthropoda > Insecta > Lepidoptera > Pyralidae > Pyralis > Pyralis farinalis. Next base: position 27,548,809 of record OX382257.1, on the reverse strand, counting down.
ACACACTGGTCGAAGACTTTCGTCTTGAGACATTGAGGTATTTTGACCATAGTTAGAACAGAATAGCTTCTAACTACTCCAGAAGCAATGTAGCAGTGCGGTAGAAGTTGCTGGACATAATTAGTAGAGCTCCCGTATCGTGTTCCAGTAAAGTCACTAGGATGCCCTTGGGACCAGTTACCAGAGGTCACCAGTGGCAGCACGAGTGGAATACTTCTTACGTTGTAAGCGTTTATATGACATAAACGATGGTTTTAATGAGCTCCGTAGCACAGTGGTTGGTAACGCTGCTTTGACATCAACGTTCGTGGTTTCGATTCAAGTCAAATGAATTTGTTTCACCTTGTGTATGTGAGAAGACGTCCTAGAAAGGGGAGAACGGCTATACAGAGACAAGTAAAAATAAGGTCACAAAGGCAAACAAAAAAGATTTTTTTATCGTTTTTATCTTTTCATAGAGAATTGGTAGCACCATGATAGAACAAGAGATACGAATTCGCCAATAGCGTGTTCAGTTAACAACACTATCAAACGTTTAATTAAGACAACAACGCCCAGCCAATTGGCAGTTGTATGGCTGCGCTTGCATTTCCTCTTGGATACTGCGACAAGACGTCACTATTTATCGCCAGAGAAAAGGTAGTCTGAACTACATCAGTTAGCCACGCTGAATATATCTATAATGTTTTTGTATTAGAAGTGAAATATGAAGTGTTATTATTTACATTACCTTTCGTCCTAGAATTTTTACTCCATTTCTAAATAAATTCCGTCATTGTAGAGTACAAATTCTCCCAAAACCATGTAATTACATATTGTAATGTTCGTTAATGTACAATAAAATTTTTCTACATCAACTTTTTGAACTCCCTAACACGGTGAATAAACACGGCAAGTTTAAACTCTTGTTAGTTTTAAAATCACAATCAAAGCTGCATAGACTTTGGTCGTGAGGACAATTGCAGTCAAAGAGGTCTGACTACTTCTCTATACATATATATATAAAGCGGTAGAGTTTGTTTGTTTGAAGGCGCTAATCTCTGGAACCACCAGACGGATTTGAAAAAATCTTTTTGCATTTGATAGCAATTCTTGTGGAAGGTTATAAGCTATTTAGCATTAGAAGCCGAGGAAAAAGAAAGAAAGCAAGAAAAAACGATTCCCACGCAATACTGGTTTACGCGCGAGTGAGTGAGAGAGAGTGACTGAGTTTTGTCGTATCTTCGTATAACATATTCTATTATAATGTAACTAGCAGGTAATCTCGGAGGGATAAGATATAATTGAACGCTCTAAGGTAAGTAATAAGATATAATATAACATTAAGTAACATAATTGTTTTTCGACATTGTTTAATTTTTCAACTAAAACAAACGCTAACTTAAGTGAAGTGAAAGTTGTTGAAGGGTCTGTCAGAGAGAGCATGAAACTAGAATAAATGCGATCGAGATGCGAGCATTGCACAAAATTAGTGGCATAACGTTTGGGTTCATAATGATGATGTAAGAAAGAGAGTTGGTCTGAAAGAGAGTGTCGTCGTTGAGACAAGAAAAGGCATGCTCCGTTGGTTTGGACATGTAAAAGGAATGCGGAATGAATGAATGACGAAATACATATACAATGCGATAGTGGAAGGATGTAGGAGCCGAGGATGACCAAAACTAAACTCCCATGACCAAATCGGTCGTGTTTTATCAGAAGACATTATTAGGAGCCCTAGAAATCGGCGAGCGTGCATAGAGCTATGAATTACAATGAAGCGAGTGAGGTGTGTGAGGATCGCGTCTTATGTCGTTTGGGCTTCTCTACCTACCCTGCAAGGATCCCGACGTGAAGATATACATCGTATATACATACTATGTATAGTTTGTTTAATTTGTATCGCCTACTCGTCTTTCATTTATTTTCTTTATTACCTTAAATTAGTTCCAGGCAATCTTTATCATGTAAGAAATTGCTGAGTGAAAAAACTGCTTGCTTCCTACTTAGCTTAGTTTAATTTTGTTTATTTAGCAATAAAGAAGTTCTAATATGAACCCGTCATCTTCACAATACATACAATATACAATACAATGCATAAAATTCACTAAAATCATAAGTTTTAGTTTTGAGGCATGGAATTATAGAAATGGCATGTTTAGTTACATTTCTGTTCATCGAAATGAACTACATGCGATTTAGAAACAACAACTACTTGTGTTTATAAGAGTGATTGCTATGTAGATAGTGTAGGAGTTGTTTAACTGTCTGCTAGTTTGTTTACGTGAAATATGATTACCGTTGTACATGTTCATGTGGCTTTGAAATCACGTGGAACAATTCTGAGTGGGCGCCAAGTGGGTGGCTAGCATAAGCAAACCATGATTTTCTTATGGGAGAAAAATGTGTGAGTCGAGAATTTTGTGTTAGATAAATTTAAGCAAATTGATTTATCAGTTCGGATAAATGATATCCTACTAATATTATAAATGCGAAAGTTTGTATGTATGGATGGATGTTTGTTGCTCTTTCACGCTTAAACGGCTGAACGGATTTGAATGAAATTTGACACGTAAATAGATTATGATCTGGATTAACACATAGTCTACGTTATTTGACTCCACGCGGGCGCAGCCGAGGGCAGCAGCTAGTTGACTAATATTTTATTTATTTGCAATATAATATACAACATAAATTTATATAAGTAGGCCAAAACAACCCAGTTCAGCTGCACCGTTTTCTTCTGTTTGTCAACCGATGCCCATTTTCTTTTCTTCTGTTTACTATGGACCACTATTGTGTTATCATTAAAAAATTGGAAATATTAGAAAAAAGTAGTAAAAAAGGAAATATCCAAATTATGTATGTGTGTGTGTATGTGTGACTCAAATTTCCCGTAATGATTGCGCTCGAATTTCAACTTAATACAAAATTGGGCTCTATTATACTACCCTCTACCTTCCCTTTACTTTGTGTTATGATGTATTTCATGTTTGGAGTGTAAGTGGCTCAATGTCACCTTTAGAGCCAAAGCCAATCTCACCCGCACGTGGTGCACCCTGCTTATCAACAAAAGAGGCTCTGCGAAAGAGAGGTAGGGCACGACGTTAATCTTAATTTCCATTATTTTTGTCTGACGTCTTTGGAGAGCTCGATGGCGTCGTTGCGCGTGTCATTCTAACCAAACACGCAGATTAAGCAACGTCGACCGCAGCCTGTCTATGGATGGGTTTATTTAGGTATCTCGAGTTTCTCCGAGCATCAGAGAGACAGTAAGCCGTCGGTCCCGGCTGTTGTCAATAGATGATAGTCGTTACGGTAAGTCAGTGGCCCTCGGGCGGCTTGAAAACACTGGCCTCTGCCAATCCGCATTTGAGGGAAGGAAGACCCGTATCCCTGCAGTGGGATGAGTAGGGGTTGATGTGGTGGACGTCTTTGGAATTCCAAACATTTATTTTTCACTAGCCGTTGCCTGCAGCTCTGCCCACGTGACCTCAGGTTATATCACGCTCCCTCGGGAACCATAATATTTACCGGGATTATAAAGTATCCTATGTGTTAACACAGATTATAAACTATGTGTGTTCCAAATTTCGTCCAAATCCATTCAGTAGTTTTTGCATGATTGAGAATAAACATACAAACTTTCACATTTATAATATTAGTAGGATACCTGTGTCTGTCGACGCGTTACTGTGGTTCAGTTCGATTGATATAAAAACATTATCTTATTATTTTATGACATTATAATAGAACAAATAAAGAGAGGTAAGGCGCATCAAAGCAGCCCGTCTGGGGAAGTACCTCCACCTCGCAGAAAACCGCAGCCAAATAAGTTGTTATTAAGATACACGTAAGAACACAACACCCTCTAGGGCGTTGGCCCTAGAGGGTGTTGTGTTCTTACGTGTGAGTGAGGTCACCAGTAAGCTCCTAATGAGTTGCTGTGTTAGCAGCAGTGGAGGCATCGCACGAGTGATACTTGATGCGTTACAAGCGTTGATAAGCTACGGTAACCGCTTTACATCAGGTGGCCGTATGCTTGTATGGCTTCCGACGTTGTGTAAAAAAAAAGAAAGGCAAAATTTTAAAGCAAAACATTAGAAATCAAGAACTTATTGATTTTATACAGATGAACATTCATGTTTTTATTTATATACTTAGTATGGCCATAAATACTGCTACAATTAAAAATAAACAAAATATTATATTTGAATTTGGAATCTGACATTTTATATGATTGTTCATTGAGTTTTCTTATTTTGGCGACAATACATTGTACAATATTTTGCGAATATTAAAATGGAGTGGGGTGATAAAGAGAACCGAATCGCTGTGATTGCATTACACAAAGTAGGTATGGAGCCAAATGCAATTTTTAAAACTCTCCATACGCTTGGCATTAGTAAAATGTTTATGTACCGGGCTATTAATAGGTACAATGAGACCTCCTCTGTTTGTGACAGAAAAAGATCTGGCCGTCCACGTAGTGTTCGTACGAAAAAGGTAGTCAAAGCAGTAAGGGAAAGAATTCGAAGAAATCCTGTCCGAAAGCAAAAGATTTTTTCTCGGGAGATGAAGATAGCACCTAGAACCATGTCGCGTATTTTAAAAGATGACTTAGGACTTGCAGCCTATAAGAGACGTACTGGTCATTTCTTAACTGATAATTTAAAAAAGAATAGGGGGTAAAATCGAAACAACTACTGAAGCGGTACGCAAAGGGAGGTCACAGAATAATTTTGTTTACGGATGAGAATTTTTTTACAATTGAGCAACATTTTAACAAACAAAATGACCGTATTTATGCTCAAAGCTCTAAGGAAGCTTCCCAATTAGTCGACAGAGTGCAACGTGGGTACTATCCCACTTCAGTGACGGTTTGGTGGGGTATTAGCTATGAAGGAGTGACTGAGCCATACTTTTGTGAAAAAGGTATCAAAACATCGGCACAAGTATATCAAGATACCATTCTTGAGAAGGTAGGCCCCTTAACAACACCATGTTCAATAAACAAGAATGGTCCTTCGAGCAAGACTCGGAGCCGGGTCATAAAGCTCGGTCTACGCAGTCTTGGTTGGAAACGAGCGTTTCGACTTCATCAGAGATGAAGACTGGCTCGTCGTCTAGTACCGATCTTAATCCGCTGGATTATGATTTATGGTCAGTTTTAGAGAGTACGGTTTGCTCTAAACGCCATGATAATTTGGAGTCCCTAAAACAATCCGTACGCTTGGCAGTGAAGAATTTTCCCATGGAAAGAGTGCGTGCTTCTATTGATAACTGGCCTCAACGTTTAAAGGACTGTATGGCAGCCAATGGAGACCACTTCGAATAAGCTTTTTATGTTTTAAATTGTTTTATATTTACGAGTATGTATTAAACTAACACACTGTAAAAGTAATAAATGTTGAATTAAACAATTTTTAACGGAAGTATCGCGTATTTTATTTATTTTGTTGAACCTGACGTCAATGTGTAACAATCGCGAAAACCTAAGACAATACTAAGTAATAAATGTTATTTGCAATAGATTTTTTTTTCTTTGTTTCAGTATTTATGGCAAGACTAGGTACATTTAAACTACATGGCAAAATGATTATTATACCAAACGTCAAGTCTGTAGGATACATGTATGTTGTAGGAGCTTATGACTTGTGGACAATAGACGAGTGCTGAGGTGAGGCCATGAATGTTTCAATTGGGGTCCCAAAATCAAAAAATGTTACTAAAGATTTATTAATTACTTATATGATGAACAAAATATAAAATTTACAACATGGGTTGATATTAAATTTGTTAGCATCTACAACATGAGACTTGAGATACTAATCTACACGTCGAGTGTTAACTCTGTAACTAAGTTTGGCTGAGCTGACTTTAAGTTTAAATGCATTAAAATTGGATCAACTTCGTCGACTGCTTAACTGCATGTCTCTAGCCAAGTTAAATTCTTACTGAAATGAATCAAACGACCGTAATTGTTTATTAGTGGCTAGTAGTGAAGATTTAAAAAGCTAAAGTTGTCTGGTGCTGAGTTATTTAACAGACACGATATGATAGTATTTTCATATTACAAGTGTTTATTTGATTATATGTATGAGTATGAGTCAAAACGCCCCAAGAAGGCGTTACATTTTTTTTTAACATAGGGATTTATGTTTTCAGAAATTAATTATATTTTTTGAGAACATAGGGGTTTTGCAGACAACAAGGTGTTGTGTTCTGAGGAGTGCATTAATGATTCCTATAACCTCCTTGCACAATCGCACTCGCCGTTGCGGAAGTCATCCGTTGAAACCAAAATAGTAACGTACTGTACGGTTCCAGAACGATTTTCGTCGAACTAGTAAAGCTCAGGGTAGATTCAATAACAAAGTAAAGCCAACTTTATTTTGTTCAGTATACAGCTAAAATAGGTATAACGGAAAAGACATAAAACCATTGCCTGACTTACGTAATTAAAACTATGAATACTTGCATTACTTATACATGTGGTACATTAAAAAAAATGTGTTTTGCTTTTTATAATGCAAGTTATAGTTTGCTTTTTTTTAATCTACCAGTATTTTGGAAACCGTAGAGTGTGCGGCCGCTATTTTAACCAAAATTATGATATGTTCGTTCAATTGCATTCTAGGTTGATTCATAGTGATATATTCCATGTCACTCGTAGTGATGTGTCAATATTTTCATGGTTGTGTTGATCACGTGGTTGATTGCTATAATAGTAACATAATATTTAACAAGCACAATTAATGTTGTTATTCGTTGAAAAAACACGAATTTTGGGACACAAGCGGTCGTGAAAAATGTGGCGTCCTGCCAGAAAATGTTAAGAGAATAAACACAATGGGTTATGTAATGTTGACGCTTTGATACCCATAAACTTTCAAGCAAGTCTCTAACAGGTCTCCTTACTTTGGATGCATAGAGATAAATCAGAAGACCCTAACCTAAGGAAGGTCTAGTTTTCCATTTAGCTCGTGAATATCTAGACGACAGTCGCTCCGTATCACAATCAGTCATTTCGCCAAATCCTTAGGCTTAGGTAGCGGACCCCGCCAATCTTAATAGTTGAGGAAACATCAAAACCCGTCTGGGGAAGCACCTCTACCTCACAGAAAACCGCAGTCTATTTACTTAAAACTCACAGGTTTTCTTTTCACAAGTCACCTATAACTCTCTGGAGGGTTGTTGTGTTCCTGCGAGTGAGTGAGGTTACCAGCAAGCTCAGCTGTGTTAACAGTAGAGATAACATCTCACTGATGATAATTAATGTGTTGTAAGCGTTTTTAGGCTTCGGTAACTGCTTTACATCATGTGGGCTGTATGCTTGTTTGCCTCCCGACAAGGTATAAAAAGAAATGTCTAACTAAAGGTATATTAAGATTTTTCTAGTTCCGCAATCAAAATCCTACTCAAAATTAAAACTATATTTCGAATAATAATACCATATATTTGTCATCTATTTTATACTTTTACTAATGAAAATTAGAATATAAAGTTCTTTTTTGACAACTTATATATTTTTTATACAAAATCGAAAGGCATACAAGCACATCAGACAAGATTTTGAGCGTAGCCTATGAACGTATAGATAACCGGCAGACACACGCGTTGCCACCCATTCTTCTAACACAGCAAATCATAGCAGCCCGACCAGGGAAGTAACTCCACCTCACGGAAAACCACAGTCAAATAAACACCACCATAGAAGGTTGTTGTATTCCTTCGAATGAGATTGCCAGTAAGCTCCTGTGGAGCGCGTGAGCAATATTATCATTATGGTCTTGGAGAGTTGCTACGTTAGCAATGAGGATGGCACCGTACGTTGGCAAACAAGCATACAATCTGTCTGATGGTAACAGCCGTAGTATATGTCCCGTTGCAGACCAGAGGTGCGTTGCCTCCCAACTTTGTAATAAGTCAAGTGATTTATAAGCGACGACTTGTATTGATATATTTTAATTGTGCTAACAAACCTATCTTTATTTGTTACAAATATAAATAAATAAATAAATATTGTCGGACAAATTACACAGCGCCATCTAGCCCAAAGTAAGCGAAGCTTGTGTTATGGGTACTAGACAACTGATAAACATACGTAAATACATTTTTTTTCGTAAATACATACTTATTATACATAGAAAATACCCGGACCAAGACAAACAGACATGTTCACACTAATGTTTGCCTTGTGTGGGAATCGAACCCACGAGCGTTGGTGTCAAAGTCGCGTCATTCACGACTGAGCCACCGAGCTCGTCAATAAACTAGATAATAATAAGAAACATATATTTAAAACAATTTGTTAAAGCATTCGATTACATGTCATAAAATGTATGTATCTTTACACCAGATCCCTTGGCTTGCTTGGCAAAGAGCACCGAGCGCCATAAGACTCGGTCATAAAAATACAGTCAAAATTGATACTCGATAAATGTCAAATAAAAATAAACCAATGAAATATCGAACTCTAAACTCAATTGCCTATTTGTGTCTGGTTGATAAAAGAAATATTATTAAATGTTGGCTAAGCTAAGTCTGATAGACATGATTTTTAAACTAAGTAACCACAATTGTGCTCATTCAAATCAAAAGGCACATTAACCAGTAGGTACTTATGACATTAATTAACCGATTCCCATACAAATACATTTTAAAACGGCGTAACAGCTTGCTACCATAAAAGCCCTTTAGATTTACTACTCGTGATTGTTCGATGAAACGCGGTACCTACCTAAATAAGCAGTATTTCCTCACAATTGTTTACAATATATTTGGCGGTCAAATAATAGTGGGGATCATTAAAATAATTATTATGCGCGACGGAACCAATTCGACATGATGAAGGTTGTTTATTTGTCTCTCAGATGCTTATTTAATCCTCAAAACTATTTGACACAAATTCTACAAATGTAAATTATTTACAACGTTAATGCAACAAAAACCATTCGTATCTATAATAATCTTTAGATTACGTGCGATATGAAACATATATCTTTAATTTTTGGTTATCGTTCTAGGAACTATGTACAAACGATTAGTGAATGAAGGAAAATGATTTAAAATTATAAATGACAACATTTAAAGCGGATTAATATATTAATTAGTTGTCAAATGAAACACATTTTATGTTAGAGTTTGAGAAATAAAAATAGGCGCACGCATAAACCAACCTTAATGACTACTTTAAGAAATATCCCGAGAACGTCTATCGTAAACTTCATCTTGGCAATTTATCCTTTACAATTACCACAGGTTTTTCACTTCACAAACTGGAAATCAAAATAGCCAATTAAAAATCTACTTTTATCGCGCGGGCATTTTGTTACAAAATAACCGACTAAATCCCGTCGAGCCAAAATTTCAAGATCACTGCAGCTATTTTAGTAACATTCTGTGTCACTTACCATGTTATTCGTCAGCGAAACTCACTTAAAACTCACAGGTTTTCTTTTCACAAGTCACCTATAACTCAAGTGTAGCCTGGAAAAGTCGTATTCGCGAAAAAAAATATAATATGTACTACGTTTGGTTTTTATTGTGCGGGCGGTCGGTGTGCGCGGACGCATCGTGAGCCGAGGCCAGACGGAGGCGGTCTTAATATAGAAACGAACGAATCAGTACTACAGATCGAATCTCCCAGGGTTTCGTTTTATACCGCACAATGCGGCGGAAAATAGGAAAATGCACTCGACGCTGGGGACAAACATGTGTCTCGCACTCCGGTGTCTTCGCCATAAAAAGTGATGCAAAATTTGTTTTATGCATTGCGTGTGACATGTGGGAGGCAAAGAGTAGTTTTAAGACAGAAGAGGCATTGCCTTTTCTACTGAATTATGATCGCCCTGAATATATAATTGAAAGTAATCATCTACATTTACTTTTATCAATTATTTTTGCGAAATTAGCTGGAAAATAAGAAACCGTAATCTAACTCATTGTTGTTCCGAGGAAAAACAGTGACCTTACATGTAAGAACAGAACAAGCTTCCAGTGAGTTGTTTATTTATTTTATGCCACTGAGGTAGCAAACACAAATCAATAAACCACTTGACTGCATATGAAAGCACCCCGCGCTCACAAAACCGTTGTGTTTTAGCACCTAAAAATGTCAGTAGTTCGAACCTACTGACCAATGGAATATTTTACCAATAAGCCTATAAGTGACGCGAACTAGCGAATAAGAGCCGCGCATTCTACTTTATAGCTAATTAATAAAGTAAATTCGGACTTATCGTTTCTCCAGAGGTTAATTTCCTTCATAGTGTCAAACAAGCATGCGGCCCACCTGATGTAAAGCGGTTACCGTAGCCAATTGACGTTTGCAACACATTAAGTATCACTCGCGCAATGCCACCTCTGCTGCTAACACAGCAACTCCATTGGAGCTTACAGGTGACCTCAATCACACACAGGAACACAACAACCCTCTAGAAAGTTGTTATTAGGCTGCGGCTTTCTGTGAGGTGAAAGTTCTTCCCCAGCCGGGCTGCTTTGATGCGCCCTACCTCTCTTAAAGTTTCTTAGGTTAACTATCTTATGTTAGATCACACGACTTTCGAAATACAATTTCTTGGATATGCTATCGATGTTTTCCTTCAACTCTAACCAAGTGATGTGCCAAACATGTACGTAAATACGATAGTTTCGTATTTACGTACATGTTTTCGTAGTACATGCCAACATCAGGATTCGAAGCAGTATCCTACTTGGGAACACAAATATAATAACATCCTTAGCCTAAAATAACTACACGTTTTAATTATCGTAGGCGACTGTAAATGCGTTATTGCTTTCTTAGAATAAAATCGTAAAGCCGGAGTAACAAAATTACTAAATGGATGTTTATGCGACTTTTACTTGAAACGTTTTTAGAGCATCGTAAAAATCTGCATTCTCTCCCATTTGCTGCAACGTAAAACTGCACTAAAACTCTTCACGATCTATTAAAATTGTTTACTTTTATATTTATTTATATACCTATCCACACCACCCCTTTCTCATTTCACTGCTGAGATACGGGTCTGCCTTCAGGCGAAGGGGTTTAGAGTATACTCCACCACGTTCAACCGCAGATTGGTGGAAGCTAGTATTTTCAAGCCGCCCGAAGGCCATTGACTGAGTTTGACTGACAACAGCAGAAAGTGCAAGAAGGGCACAGAGTAATAAACCATTTGACGACACATAATGGCGCCCTTCACTTTACATTTAGCGCCTAATTTCAGTGAACCGAGCCTACTAACCAATGGAAGGATATTTTAACCAATAAGCGCGAAAAGTGGCACGACGTTGATCTGTGAACTGGCCAATTACCTGCGCGTTCTATTTCCCTGACCAGCAGGGGTGAATATTGCAAAATAGTCTCAGCGGTTCTTCTCACCTTCGCTCTTTTTAGGGTTCCGTACCCAAAGGGTAAAACGGAACCCTATTACTGAGGCTCCGCTGTCCGTCCGTCCGTCCGTCCGCCTGTCACCAGGCTGTATCTCTTGAACCGTGATAGTTAGACACTTGAAATTTTCACAGATGATGTATTTCTGTTGCCGCTATAACAACAAATACTAAAAAATAGAGTAAAATGAATATTTAAGGGGGGCTCCCATACAACAAATGTGATATTTTTGCTGTTTTTATAGATAATGGTACGGAACCCTTCGTGCGCGAGTCCGACTCGCACTTGGCCGATTTTTTTATATTAGCTCATCATAGTGGCTCCGCTTCGCCTGATGGTCAGCAAAAAGATGAGCCCAAATCGCAGCGGCAACTGACAAAAGACTACAGTGTCCAGTAAGTTGACGCCGCCATGCTGGCCCGCAAGGTGCAAGGATAATGATATAAATAAATAATTTATTATTTATTTAACTATACCGCTCTGGGGCGTATACTTGTTTGCTTTCCGACATAATTATATCTCTAGCCTCTCTGCGTCCTAACTTATCTTTGCAACTCAATGTGGTATGATTGAAATAAATTGATCATAATTACATTGTCACACACATGCGCGCTATCTGAGTTCTATTTTCTACAAATATCCTTTTGCTGTACAACATGGGAATGGCGACAATATTTTGCTAATTCAATTACAATTACTCTCGTTGATATTATTTATACACTGTTCGTGGTGCACCCCACCTGATGATTAGCTCTGATAAAAGGCACAGCTTATTTCAGTAGAAACAAATCGAACTGGTTTCAAGTTCCTCGCACTTGGAGAAGCGCATCCAAATAACAATTCCTTAAAGGATTGTTGTGGTCCTACGATTATATGCACGACGACAGATCAATTCATGTAGTATATAAACCATGCAAAATTAACCTTTATTGCTACGACATAAAATGCAATGGTTAAAGCAAGGTTGATTTGTCGTTGTCTACAGATCTGAAATTGGTATGTTACAACACCGTCGCCGATATTAAGAGCATTTGTAGGCTACGATAACCGCTTCAAATCAGTGGGCTTAACGTTTGTTTGTCACCATATACCTCGTATATAAAAATCTCGTGTCACGGTGTTTGTGGTAGCACTCCTCCGAAACGGCTGGACCGATTTTTATGATTTTTTTATGTATATTTGGTAGGTATAGGTACTTTACGACAAAAGTATTTTTGACATTCAGTAAGATTATAGACAAATAATATTAATCTCTTCTCAGTTTGACTTTAACCATAAACAAAGGTGTAGGTATATATTTGCGTACATATGTATTTGTGTGTCATAAAGTCAAGTATATTTCAAAAATAAATTAGAAAAAAAATAATAAGAAATGATTTATATGGCAGAACAATGTTTGCGAGGTCAGCTTATATATAGAAAAATAGCAGATTAATACGATTTAATTTGTAAACAAACGCATTGGAATCAAATAATAACTTTATAACTAACTATTATATTAGTTATTGTAATACTCGTAGATGTTAGTTAGTATGTAAAAGAACGATTTCTACGATCCTACGACAAATTACACAGCGCCATCTTAGTCCCAAACTAAACAAATCTTGTTCTATGTCTGTCTATGTCTAAACTGATAAAGAAAATACATGAATATATTTTTTTCCAAATACATACATACTATATTTATGTACTAGCTATACTTTTAACGCTAGGTGTAGGTAAGCAGGGAGAACCGAGAACTTTTAGGTAGCGCAAGTTAGGTCACATGTTTTTCCAAATATACTCTGTTACAAATGAATATGCGTTTATTTGTATATTTACGCAAGTCTCAGAAAAAAATTAAAAAAAAAATCTATTCGAAGAGGCCATCTTTGGCTTTGATACAGGCCTTTAATCTGTATGGCCACGATCTATGGATTTACGCACGTTTCCATGGGGAATTTAGCCATTGCTTGCTCCAGAGGGTTCTTAGGATAACGCCCCTTTACTTAACTTTAACACCCCATTTCATATTGTAGTTTTTCACATAATAAATGCGTTCCAAGTTCATTTTCTATTCATTATACTAACTAAATCATTAAAATCACTCATTCGAAAGACTCGACTCGGTTCTAAGACCGAGTCATGTCGCGCTCGGTTCTCTCTGCAAGGGACTTGACATCAATATATAGATAGATACGCACTGCAACCAAAAGTAGAGGTACTTTCGTGATACTGTTTTACTGTTACTCGGTACATTTTAGCCTAACAAATTATTTATCGACGAATTTATAACGCGACTTTGACACCATCGCTTGTGGGTTCGATTCCCATTTGTGTGCATGAACATGACGGCGTGAAAACGAAATAAGTTTTTCATATAATAAATGCGTTCCAAATTCATTTTCTATTCATTATACTAACTAAATCATTCAAATCACTCATTCGAAAGACTCGACTCAGTTCTAAGACCGAGTCATGTCGCGCTCGGTTCTCTCTGCAAGGGACTTGGCATCAATATATAGACAGATAGGCACTACAACAAAAAGTAGAGGTACTTTCATGATACTGTTTTACTGTTACTCGGTACATTTTAGCCTAAAAATTATTTATCGACGAATTTATAACGCGACTTTGACACCAACGCTAGTGGGTTCGATTCCCATTTGTGTGCATGAACATGTCTGTTTTTCTTGGTCTGGGTGTTCTTAAGAGAGGTAGGACGCATCAAAGGGCGCCCGATTGGGAAAGTATTCGTACCTCCACGTCACAGATAACCACAGCCAAATACCTAACAACTCCCAGGAGAGTTGTTGTGTTCCTGCGTGTGAGTGAGGTCACCAGTAAGCTCCCAAGGAGTTGCTGTGTTAGCAGTAGATGTGGCATCACGTTAGTGATACTTAATGTATTACCAGCATTCATAGCCTACAGTCACAGCTTCACATCAGGTGTACCGTATGCTTGTATGTTGTATAAAAGAAGTTATATTTGTTTCACGAGAACAGTATCGTCCCTATTTGTAATATAGGATACATTTCCCAGCATACTTTCCGTATTTAAATGACTAATTAAAACTTTCAACATTAATACTAAATAGCTAATCGGATAAGCTGCTAGAGAGGGAAGAAATTTCAGGGGATTTGTAAGGGTAAATACCTGCTTGCAAGTCGTAACATGCCCGCAGTATCTCCGTAATCACATTAGCGTCGGGTGTACTTGGCTGACACCTGCATTGGTGTACATTCGTAACCATATTTTCCTTGTAGTTCTGGGACCATTCAAATATATACATTTTTCTTGATCATTTTCTTTCATTGATAACTAGTTTCTTGTTCGACTGCTGTAACCGCTTACCGCAGCTGTGTTCGCTTGCAACACATCTAAGTGATACATAAACAAATACATAAGTGTTTCTACAATATATCTGAATTCTTCGATGACAAATCTATTAAGCGGAATGTTTTGACTTCTCCATAAAGTCTATAAAGTGGAAAGTGCGATAGATAATAGTCCTATTTAACTAAATATTTAAGTAAAACGGTATCTAGATGGCTCTCATGTTTGCTGTGCCCATACTGGGCTTCACTTGTACCATATTATTATTATGTAACATCTTTGTAATGACTTGTGACCTACAATAAAAATCTGAAATCTCCAATGTTGCCGCAGTAACTCAAGAGTTACCCGATAGAACACAAAAATCATTCTTCTTCTTCTGTGCCACGTTATCCCATTTCCTAAGCCATTAGGATTGGCGAGTAGTATAATATACCATATATAGTAAGTATTTCCACCTAATAGAAGAATGTTTTTTTTTGTAGAGCAGTATTAGCCTGCACATTTGTTCCCTCCTTCCCACAACGAGGGATCCTTCAAACTAAGCGTAAAGAAGCACCATGCGGGCCAGCATGGCAGCGTCAACTGACAGGACACTGTGTAGTCTTTTGTCAGTTGCAGTAGCGATTTGGGCTCCTATTTCGCTTACCATCGGGTAAAGCAGAGCCACTATGCTGAACTTATATATATATAAAAAAAGAAAATAAAAAAAAGCCCAGTGATTAAGAAACCGGCCTAAACACCAATTGGTTCCCGGTTCGAGCATGTACCACTTGTATTTTCGAATTTAAATACACATTTATCACTTGCTCGGCGTTGAAGCAAAACATCGTGAGGAAACTTACACGTCCAAGAAATTATATTTCGAAAGACGTCTCACCTAACCTAAGAAAGATCTGGTTTCCCTTCTGTGTTGTGGAGGTATGAATGCAGTCGGTCCATGTAAAAGTCAGCATCTTCGACAAATCATTAGGTAGCGGCCTCCGCCAATACCTACTAATGGATTAGGAAACGGGCTAACGCGAAAGAGAAGATCTCATTAATAATAATAATTTATTCAAGCAATCAGAATCTTAAATATGTACACAAATTTTCTTATAGAAAATAGAAGAAACCAGAAAGAAGCCAGAGGAACACCTGGCTCGTCAATTATATAACATTTTTTTAATTTTTTTATTTGTCGGCCATTTTGACAATGTTCCTTAAGAGATAGGAACGGTGTTCCTGAACATTCCTATTCTACTTTTTTATGCTGAATCCGAATCTGAAGTTAAAATTCGAATATTCGAAGAATCGCACACACAGTCAACCATATAGATTTCATATAGGAACGGATGTTCCTGAAAAAATCATGTAGTAGCACATGGGTGTGTGACATCTGAACTAGTATTTGTAAAAATACTAGATCTCAGATGTCACTTGCCTTCCTGGTTTACATACAATAACAATAGTCGCGGAAGTGTTGTCAACTACCAGAAAATACTATACAACTAAGCAAATTAACAAATGTAATATAAATATATATATATAAATAAAGAATCTCATTAGCATAATTTTGTAATAATATCACTAAAAGCACTAATAATAATTCATTATCGGTTTCGAAATAGTTTTTCAACTATGTACCGAAAGGTCTCAAATTCCATGTAAAGCATGGTCCCAGTAGTCAGTCGTCGACTCTTGCGATACAACGAACATTTTGTGAATGAAATGCAAATTTTCATCTGAATATTTATTTGAATGTTAATTTTTTTTATTAAAATACATTTACCTGGGGATAGCTTAGCGGACAGATATTAATGTTTGCAGTTTATCAAATTTAATATTAAAATTAAGGGGAATTTAAACTTTAGCCACATTTAGATGACTAGGATATGACCCCAGCCGATAGCCGTGGGTTTCATTTGACACCCCCGAGGGCGTCATCTAGGTGTCTTGTCCTGAAGGGTAGATCTTTTACAAGATGATATGGTCAGCGTTTTGTCCATAAAAGACGAACGCCTTCCCCGATTTCCTCTTTGGCTTAAGAAAAAAATGGGGTGTAAGTTACTCAATGTCTTTAGAGCCAAAGCCAAACTCTCCTGCACATGGTGCACCCTGCTAATCAACAGAACGAGGCTCTGGCGAAAGAGAGGTAGGCCACAGTGTTAGCCAGACTGGGGAAGTACCTCCACCTCACTGAAAACGGCAGCCAACTCCAGGAGAGTTGTTGTGTTCCTGCGAGTGAGTGAGGTCACCAGAAGATGAGGAGTTGCTGTGTTGACAGCGGGAGTGGCAACGCGCTGGCGAAATTCTTTTTGTTGCTGGCGTTCATACTCTACGGTAACCGCTTTACATCAGGCGGACCGTATACTTGCTTGCTATCCGTCGTAGTAAAAAAAATACACACAAGGTAATAATGAAAACACTAATCAAAACAATCCTTTAAAATCGATTAAGAAATATATAGAAATTGTTTAGGAATTCAAACCATATAGAGTGTAACAAACATACAGACGACGACAGCTCAAGCTACGCAAAACAGTGCAAATCTCACCTTTACTGCTACGGTATCGTCCAACCACAGTTTCCTCCTGGTTCTCTTGGTGGTTGCAGTTGAAGGCCGACCCTCACGGATGTAGTCATTGAGAGGAGCATGTGTATGCTCAAATTCCGCATACCGGGCTCTTTCAGTACTCAGATTACCTACCAGAAGCAGTTTGGAGGTGAATCATGGACAAAGTACCTTAAGAGAGGTAGAGCATATCGAAGCAGTCCATCTGGGAAGTACCTCCACCTCACAGAAAACTGCAGCCAAATAACAACTGCATGGAAGGTTGTTGTGTTCCTGCCAGTGAGTGAGGTCACCAGTAAGCACCTAAGGAGGTGCTGTGATAAAACATAAATAAATATTGTCGGACAAATTACACAGCGCCACCTAGCCTCAAAATAAGCGAAGCTTGTGTTATGGGTACTAGACAACTGATAAACATACGTAAATTCATTTTTTTGTTTTTTGTAAATACATACTTATTATACATAGAAAATAGCAGCAGATGTGGCATCGCGCGAGTGACACTTAATGTATTACCAGGTAGGGCGCATCGAAGCAGCCCGTCTGGGGAAGTACCTCCACCTCACAGAAAACCGCAGTCAAACAACAATTCCCTAGGGGGTTGTTGTGTTCCTGCGTGTGAGTGAGGTCACCAGGAAGCTCCTAAGGAGTTGCTGTGTAAGCAGCAGAAGGGGCATCACGCGACTGATATATGTTACAAGCGTTCATAGGCTACGGTAACTAATTTATATCAGGTGGACCGTATGCTTCAATGCCTCCCGATGTAGTTTAAAAGAAAATTGAAGGTGTTAAACTGCAGGTGATTTCACTTCACCTGCTTATAACAGCGTACAAAGAAAGTAAATTACATTGAATTAATAATGCCTATATTTCTACCTATATCTTCACCTCAAGTATCTTATGGGATAGGCAGAGAGAATCTTGCGCCACATGACTCCTTCCTTACACACCTCACTCACTTCTTTAACATTCACAGCTCTTCTCATGCCCGCAGGTTTCTGTTGCTGACTCCTTTTTAAATTTGTCTCTATCCTTCTAATAAAACACCTCCAATTTGGTCATGGTAGATGACAGAAGATACATGAGAAGAACTGTGAATGAAAAAAGTTAATCTAGACCTAATCTTGTGACGTTCGGTTATCACTGCCTATCCCGCAAAGGATTTGGCGTGAAGTTATAGATAGATAGAAAAGATTATATCAAAAATTGTATGGCGTATCTAAGTGCCGAGGGCCCAATGTCGAATAAAGATGTTTTATCTATTGTCTATCTTATCTTTAACTGGGAGAGATGGAAAATAAAAACCCTGTTAGTTAATGTTCGGCATTTAAATCTTTATGTAATCTCTCGTATCTAAGCTTCAGTCTGTAAATCTTCTGCAGATCTTTGCTGAGGGTATCGGGCGGGTAGTTCACCACCTCAGCCTTGAACACTCCAGGGTAACGTTCCACTCGAGGATAGGTATTTCCACGATAGCGACGAGCCTGCCAGAAGGTAGGGATCTTCATATCCTCAGGTAACTGTAACAAGAACTTATGGAATTTCAATATTAAGTTTAGTTTTTTTAGCGCTTTTTAATTATTATTTTTTATACAGCGTGAGGCATACAGGCATGCGGTCCACCTGATGTAAAGCCTACCGTAGCCTATTAACGCTTGTAACATATATCACTCGTGTGATGCCCCCTCTGCTGCTTACACAGCAACTACTTAGGAGCTTCCTAGTGACCTCACACGCAGGAACACAACAACCCTCCGTGGAATTGTTATTTGACTGCGGTTTTCTGTGAGGTGGAGGTACTTCCCCAGACGGGCTGTTCGTTGCGCCCTACCTCTCTTAAAACATCCAGACCAAGATAAACAGACATGTTCACGCACACAAATGCTTGTTTTGTGTGGGAATCGAACCCACGAGCGTTAGTGTCAAAGTCGCGTCTGTCACGACTGAGCTAACGAGCTCGTCAAATTTATTATTTTAATGTTGGCGCTTTAGTCCAAATCTTTCGCTATTAAACGTTATTTTTTTTTTTATACAAAGTCGAGAAGCATTTACATGTCATCTGATGGAAGTGGAGGGAAATGGTTACAGTTGCCTGTGAATGCTTGCAGCACACGAAGTGTCACTCACGCCTTGAGGACAACTCGGCAACTTCCAAGGAGCTTACTGGTGATCTCATTTACTTCCAGAAACATCACAACCCTTCAGGCATTTGTTATTAACCCCCGACGCAAAAGAGGGGTGTTATAAGTTTGACGAGTGTATCTGTCTGTGGCATCGTAGCTTCGAAATGGATGAACCGATTTTGATTTTGTTTTTTTTTTGTTTAATAGGGGACTTAATCGGGAGTGTTTTTGTGAATATCATATGGGTTATTTCTGCGTTGGGGGTTTTTTAATTTAATTTTGCTTGTTTTATTACAATTTAAATGGAGTACGAATTAAGTACTCATATTTTATTTCAGTAAGTACTTTATTTTTATACCATTGGTTTATACCAAGGTGGCAATCAATGATACGGCCTGTCTGATGGCAAACAGTCACCGTAGCCTATGAACATTTGCAACACCAACGGCGTCACTCATGCGTTGCCGGCCCTCTAGAAACCTCTTCACGCATCTTGAAGAACTCCATGCTGTAGTCCCTTGGAAAAACCTCGGCTGGGAGCTCATTCGACAGCTTGAGAGTTCTTGGAAGAAAACTTCTCTGGACGGTTCCAGAAAAAATGGTGTGAAGTTAATTCACACCATTTTTTCTACCTGATCTAATCACAAATTAATAAACCGCTTGACCGCGCATTACCCCTCACTCACTAAAACTAAGTGTTTTAGCGCCTAAACATCTCAGAGATTTGAACCTACTGACCAACGGGAGGATATTTTAACCAATAAGCTGTAAAGTCACACGATATTGATTCGTGAACTAGCCATTTAAGAGCTGCGAGTTCTACATTACCCCTCGACCCATAGCGGTGAATTGAGTTACTACGTAAAATCGATCTCATCGTCTCTCCATAGGTTATTACCATCATGGCTACCAGCAAGCAGCAACTCTTCAGGAGTTTACTGGCGACCTTCGTACCCAAGTAGGTAACAGTTTTAATTAGGATTTTACTTTTGAGCTGTAATGTTTTATCTGTTAAGTGAAGTCCACTACCAGAGGTATCAAGTTCATCACAGGGGAGTTGCCTCTCCCCTGGTTTATACGCACTCTGTACTGGTGATTTACAGGAATCAGATTTCGACGAGCTCGGTGGCGCCGCGACTGTGACACCAACGCCCATGGGTTCGATTCCCGCACAGGACAAATATTTGTTTGTTTGAACAAGTCTGTTTGTCGTGGTCTGGGTGTTTTTAAGAGGTAGGGATCAAAGCAGCATCAAAGCAGCCCGTCCAGGGAAGTACCTCCACCTCACAGAAAACGGCAGCCGAATAACAACTCCCTAGACTGTTGTTGTGTTCCTGCGTGTGAGTGAGGTTAGCAGAAGAGGTGGCATCGCGCGAGTGATATTATAATGTATTACCAGCGTTCATAGTATAAAAAATCTGATGAGTCAACTTTGAGTTTGTACACAGACAATGCAGGGTGTACAAAGAACAAAAATGGCAATGGCATGAAATCCTGGTAGGGTCGCCATGAGGTGTGCGGGGCGAGAGGGGAATTAAACGAAACAATATATGTGTACAACAGGAGTGATTTAACAGGACTGCTCACTATTACAAACACTAAGACATTATATACTACCATGACTTACTATAGTAGGTTCATACTACACTATATTCACAGCGTTGAAAATGCAACGCATTTTAAACTATTAAATACTCCCCAAGTGGCTGAGCATGTGAAAACGCAAGCTATGGCGGTAAATTACTCTGTTAAGAAGCCGCCGGCTTTCGTGGTGAGGTAATGCTTGGCTCACAACAACGAGCTACCAAAGTGAAGCGCTATATAAAATCTTGTAAAGTGAACGTAGTGTTCTGATTTGTTATTTAATGCTTATATATACTGTAAGCGCCTCCACTGGTACCATGAAGGAAAACATGTAGAGAACTGATGAGAGTATTTTGCGTAGTAACTCAATTCACCGCTACGGGTCGGAGTGTAAAGTAGAACGCACAGTTTTGATTGGATAGTTCACGGATCGAAACGATCGTCATTATCGGAATATTAATTAAAATGTCCTCCGATTGGTCAGTGGGCTTGAATCCGATACATTTAGGCGGGTAAACGATGAGCTCGGTGGCCCAGTCGTGAATGACGCGACTTTGACTTCAACGCTCGTGGGTTCGATTCCCACACAAGGCAAACATTTGTGGCATAAACATGTCTGTTTGTCTTGGTCTGGATGTTTTAAGAGAGGTAGGACGCATCAAAGCAGCCCGTCTGGGGAGGTGCCTCCGCCTCACGGAAAACCGCAGCCAAATAACAACTCAGTAGAGGGTTGTTGTGTTCCTGCGTGTGAGTGAGATCACCAGTAAAGCTCCCAAAGAGTTGCTGTGTAAGCAGCAAAGAAGGCATCGCGCGAGTGATACTGAATTAATAAGCTACAGTACCCGTTTTTCGTCAGGTGGGCCATATGCATGTATGCCTCCCGACGTAGTAAAAAAATATAAAAAAAATACTACTTTTTTGTAATCGCAGTCAAGAGATTTTATTGACTGGTATACCTAGGAGGTCGGATGATTTTTTTTTAAATTCTGAAATCGAGGTAACACAGTAAAGATAAGACATTTTGAGAGTTTAACGATAATTACTTTAATGCTTTCTGAATGGCAGGAAAGGCCTTTCTAACTAAAAATCGCCATTTCCAATGTATACGAGACAGATGATCAGATTAGACGAGAAATGGAGAGAATTAGACAATCCTGTCGCTCAATTTTTAAATTCGCAAGACTAAACTGTTCTCGTTTGAACTCGGGCCGTTGCCCCGGTGCGAATGTTCGATCGGAAACCAAGATTGTACAGACAGTACACGGCGTCCTCATGTCCTCTGGGAGTGCGATCTTTGGCATCGCGAGAGTGTTGAATGCATGCATTGCATGTAATGCCTGGGGTGGAACATTATTCAGATCCGATGGCAACTAGGGAGATTTACCAAGTGTTTAAATGATTCTGCAATCTATGATATTGGCTTTAAAGTTGGAATTAGATAATACTGACGAGAGTGACCCGGCGGCGGAATTGCTAGCAATGCTAACTTTAACTTTAGTTGGGTTCGATTTCCACACAGTACAAATACTGTGTACATGAACATGTTTTCTGGATGGATAAGAGACGTAGGGTTCAACAAAGTACCACTGGGGAAGCCTCTACCTCACAGAAAACCACAGCCAAATAAAGGTTATTGTGTGAGTGGGGTTACCATCATGTGGGCCGAATGCTTGAATGCCTCCCGACGTTATATAAAAATAATACTCTAGGAATGGTAAGTAATACGATAAATTCTAAATCGGCATACTTGTATGCATGACGAGCTCGGTGGCGCCGCTGTTAAGAGGGCGCACAAAGCTAAGTGGCGCCCTCATTTTGTTTTTATTAATAACGCTGTATTTAAGACCAATTCTAAAAAAACGCTCTATAGTGCACTGAAGAACCATATTTACGTTTTTTTTAAACATATCTTGTATTTATTATCTATGACAAGTAACCAAAATTTTTATTATTGCTTATTGTGGCCACTTATAGCAATAATCAAAAGTATGACTAATTCTACATAAATAATAAAAACAGAATATGTCTCAAAAAACATAAATATGTTTCTTCAGTGCCCTATAGAGCGTTTTTTTTGGAATTGGTCTTAAATACAGCGATATTAATAAAAACAAAATGAGGGCGCCACTTAGCTTTGTGCACCCTCTTAATAACGCGACTTTGACACCAACGCTCGTAGGTTCGATTCGCACACATGGCAAATATTTGTGTGCAATAACATGTCTGTTTGTCTTGGTCTGGGTGCTTTTAAGAGAGGTAGGGCGCATCAAAACCCGACTGGGGAAGTACCTCCACCTCACAGAAAACCGCACCCAAGCAACAACTCCCAGGAGGGTTGTTATGTTCCTGCGTGTGAGTGAGGCCACCAGTAAGCTCCCATGGAGTTTCTGTGTTAGCAGCAGAGGTGACATCACGCGAGTGATACTTAACATATTACCAGCGTTCATAGGCTACGATAACCACTTAACATCAGGTGGATGTATGTTTGAATGCCTCCAAACGTTGTATAAAATAACACGTTATAAAGTAGAGTTTCATATAACAATCCATCTCTATTATCTCTTAGTATCTAATTGCTACTTATCTAGAAATTAAATGTACTTAAGACTAGGAGAGACAGCGTGGTTTCTCCACGTACCTTTCACGCAGTCAAAGGCCGTTACAAAAACAATTTCTTTGATTGATTTGCTTAGAATTAGTATTGTCACATCTCGACAATATAATAAATATAATAATGTGTCCGTCTCTTCTGTAATAGCCCAGTACTAATAATCCCTCCAGATCTCATGTCAATAGCTCAATTTGCAATTTGATCTAACCTGCTTTGCGTGCTCTCCTCTAATTGTTCCCTAATATTAGGGAACAATTAGAAATTAATAAACATAAAAATTCTAAAATTACTCTCATGAACAAACAGACTGACGTAAACCATTCCCCACTATTAAATATCGTTTCGCTCACACCATCCACCCCCACCCTCAATTCAATATAAGGGACGGCACTGCGATGGATTTGTCACTTGTAGCATGTTATTCTTACGATTAACGTCTACAACGCCTGATGATGCCTTGTGGAGAGGCGAAACACGTGTCGCAGCGACGACCAGGCCAGTCGTGGCAGCGACGGTGGTGGTGGGGGCATGCGGATTCTGTTCCAGATGGCGGACGACCGCAGCAGCCGAGGCAGAGACTACCGGAGCAGCCATGGCAGCGTCGGCATGTACCAAGTACTAACAGTAGTGGGTGGGTGCCGGCCGGCGCTAGGCCGCATGAACTAATTGGTGGCGGAAGCACGCAAAGCAGGTTAGATCAAATTGCATATAGATTTGACTTTCGCAAAATAACGCCTGAATCTATTAACTATTTAATAGCTCAATTATTTCCGACATATTTGCAATAGTCCCAATACCTGCCGTGACCTGTTCATGGGTATATCCTCCCATTGATCCCTTGGAGCAGGTCACAGCGGGTATAATACATTACATCATTCTTTTCGAAGGGGCCTCTACGCGTTGGATTCATATCCCCGTGCACGCCTATCAAATGACCGGGATTAAAGCCCGTGAAATAAGAAAGATATAATAATAATATAATA
Organism: Pyralis farinalis; assembly: GCA_947507595.1. Taxonomy (NCBI): domain Eukaryota; kingdom Metazoa; phylum Arthropoda; class Insecta; order Lepidoptera; family Pyralidae; genus Pyralis; species Pyralis farinalis. The sequence continues at coordinate 27,524,262 of OX382257.1, read as the reverse complement.
ATAATAATAACTCTAAGGGAAGACCTATTTGATGGTGGTCTTCAGTCTCCACCACGTCTCAAACGTTGTCATAGGACTTCTGTGGCAGTTTAGGTAAACCTGTCTATTCTGATTTCCCACCACGTCCTCATAACGCTACCGCTGTGTGGACTGCTTATTCTATATATGTGCAGCTAACCACCATATGTGATGACCGTTAACTGTCCACCACCTGTGACCCCCACTGGTAGTTTACAGCCCAGCCCGCTGCTACTACGTACAATAAAATACGAGTAGTTAAAAAAAGTCTAATAAATTACCCTCATTACACGGATGTGATCATTTTTGAAGGCCACTCTCCGCGCCTGATCAGCAGTCACTAGATCGTACAATAGCATAACTTCTGGATAAGTTTGTTCCAGCATCACTAGTGATTTGGAAGCACTGCCTATGTCTTGTATAACATATAGTGCTAGAATTCCCGTGTAATCTAAAACAATACAGATAGATGGTAAGTCACGGGTACCTAAGAATTATCTGGTTTTCCCACTGGGTTGCAGGTCTAACGGCAGTCGCTTCATGTAAAAATCAGTATCTTCGCCAAATCCTTAGGCTTGGGTGGCGGACCCCGCCAACCCTAATAGATGAGGAAACGGGATAACGCTACGAACAAGAAGAGGTAAGTCACGCATACGTTTGAACATAAATCAATGTTTGCGTACAAAAATAAAAGAGAAACTTATGATTTTATCGCTTGAATGTTGAAGAAACGCGGCGGGAGGAGGAAGTGAGGTGTGAAGAATCCGCTTTTTATTATGACTACCTCTACATAAGCCCATGTATATGGACCTGGATATGACCACTTCTGGTCATATCACTTCGTAATATGAGCTATTCTGGATTTGACCATTAAATTTTTTGTCCATTTGTGGAGGCTCAGTTTCCGCTGTCTATCCCGCAAGGGACTTGGCGTGAACATATAGACATGACAATGTATTTGAACATCAACATTTAAAATATACCTAGAGATAGTTATAGGCAAAATTACAAGCGAAAGCGACACCACCGAGGGTTCTTTCCAATCAAAAGAAAATGTCACAGGCAATCTAAAGGTACTAATCATAAATTAGAACAATGAAAACATTAAGGAATATATAAGTTATTTTCTGAACTAATTTAAAGTTTGGCGGCATGTTTTAAATTATATTCGATCGTATAATAAATTGCCTAAAACAGTTGCCCGAAAATATGCCCAAAAGACGCTTTTACAAAAAGGCTTATTTCAAGTAGGTAAGTTGTAAGTAAAATACAATTGGTCAATATGAATTAATCCGTGCAGACTTTATTCGTAGGTGCAGACAGTCAAAGATATGAATTTTTTCACTTTACTTCATTGTTATCGTAGGTAGGTACTGTATGAATATATGTCAGCGATTTGGAACGTGAGACATATATTTTTTCGTGTTTTTTTTTTTATACAATGTCGGAAGGCATTCAAGCATACGGTCCACCTGATGTAAAGCGGTTGCCTATAAACGCTTGTAATACATTAAGTATCACTCGCGCGATGTCTCCTCTGCTGCTAACACAGCAACTCCTTAGGAGCTTACTGGTGACCTCACTCAAATGCAGGAACAGAATAATCCTTTAGGGAGTTGTTATTTGGCTGCAGATTCCTATGAGGTGGAGTTACTTCTCCAGACGGGCTACTTTGATGCGCTCTACCTCTCTTAAAACATGCACATATATGTTTGTCTTGTGTGGGAATCGAACTCACGAGCGTTGGTGTCAAAGTCGCGTATTCGTATGTGACACAATATGTTCTTCAATTGTGAACCGATTTACGAAAACATATATTTTTATTGAGAAAGTCCTAGCTACCAATCATTGCCAACCCAATTTTTCGATATTAAACCTTTGAAACTATTTATCATTTTCTTCCAGTGACTAGCCTATCTTGTTGTTACTTGAACTAACGCCATCATTGCTGGTAGTGGCACAGAAAAAAAAGGGTGTAGCTGTGTCGTGCACACGGCCGTGAGTTTTACGTGAATAGGTCTTCGTAACGGGTAAATGGAATTAAGTTATACTAAATGGAAATTATGTGATTTAGCTAAATAATTTCAAAATGGCGGCGCTTTTCCACCGCCCGGTTGCGATGTGTCACAGTCGTCACTCATCGTAACGAATTCTTGGATACTTTAGCCATCTGTAAACTTAATTAAATTTGTAGTGTAATTAAATTTATGATGTGAACGATAGATATTTAGCGGCAACACGCAACTGTATTCCCCGATTTTGTTACCACCATCTTCCGCCTCCCATTATCGTATGGTATGGCAAAAATACTAAAGGCAGCGTTTGGCCTGCAATAGATATCCCAAGATTCGACAGCTACGACGGAGCTACGAAATAAGGAAATATGCAAGATGAGTTGCACCGTGTAACCGTGAAATATGTAAAAGGGCAATGGTCTGAAGTGATAACTAATTAATGATTAAATAATTCGGTTAATCGTGAATACACTGAGAACGTGTTTTATTTAATTTTTGTTTTCAATAATAAAAATTTTGTTAATAAAAATCTTGCCAATAAAAACTTACGTAATAATCTCATAATTCAGCGATCACACATATATAGAAACAACTAAAAAACTAAACCTTATTTAATTAAATACAAAATTTCATCATTATCAGTCGTTTCTAAGATACAAAAATAATATAAATATATATACAAAAATTGCTCTTTTAAAGTAATAAGATGATGGAAACAAACAAGCTAGTTAACCAATGGCCAATGTTTTAATTGAATGTGATTGTATTCCACGATAGTAACGTGACCGCCCGACGATTTTCAATTTGCCGTTTCCGTCGTATTTCGTTCATGCATTACATTGATGAGAATTCAATAGGAATTTATTTTGAAATAAAAACCCGCCAAGTGCGGCTTAACCTCGCGTACTGAGGGTTCCGTATGTAAAAATGTTTCTACTAGTGTATTGATTTACGAGTATAACGTAGATTTAAGGAAAATTAGGTATTATAGACATTATACCACTGAACTCCTGTTTTCTGATTTATGTGCATATTATCTTTGGAAATTATCTTTTTTGCACGAAGGTGAAGGAAAACATTGTGAGGAAAATCGCACGTTAAAGAAATTATATTTCAAAAGGCGTGTGACCTAATCTAAGAAATTAAGAAATTAGTCTTGTTTTGCCTCTGAGGTTTGATGTGGCATTCGCTCTATGACAAAATCTTGACAACTCCTTATGCTTTGATATCGGACCAATCCGAATAGATAAGGAAATCGGATAAATCTAGGAAGTACCTTAGAAAGTATATTTGTTGTAAAAAAATGTATTTTTAGTTCTTTTTTGTTATGACCTCAATAGTATAGTTTTTTTTTGTTTGTTATTTGTTTCCTATATATATTCAAATGACCTACTTTGATGTCAAATTTCAAATAATTAAGCCCGAAGTTGTTTAGATTTTTTACGAGTTAATCAGTGATAAAAGATAAAAAATAATAGATATTTTTCAGTGTTTGTCAGAAACGTGGTTGTAACGTAAAAATTTGTTATTTTTTTAACTAATTATTAATTAGCTATAATTTTTATTTTTAAATTTTTATGACGTGCAATTATGCCCGCGATGTTTTTCTTCTCCGCCGAGTGACAATTACAAATAGGTATGTATATAAATTGGAAAACTGATTGATTGGTACTAATTTTTTGTACTGATTTTTTTTTTGATTGGTACTGGCTGATTGATTGGTATTACATACACCAGAATTCTAACAAGGAACCACCACTGGTTGAAATCTGTAGGCGTGAACATACATATATTCGCGCCTAGTCCCTAGTGGAGTAGCTATAGACGAAGGAGCGTTACAGACGCGGCCCTTACACAATCTTCCACTAAGATTCAGAGATATTTAGTATTAACTTAGATCTTACAATTAACGACGTATCTTAGACCTTTTCCGGCAATAAATAAGCCAAGTTTGCAATTAGTGGTCGTTAAAACAAATGTAAGTGCCTGTATATTACGTTTCCTGTTACGGCTTGGACGTAATACCTTCGTAGAGCAATTGTAATACTTCTGATAAGTTTTTTAATAGATAGATAGATAGATTTCTTAATTTGTCCAAGGTCTATGAGTCAGGCGGCACGATCAACCATTAAAATGGTGCGTCTTTAGGTAATGTCTAATGATCTATAGTTTATCTACCACAAGATTGGATTGTCGAGTCCATTATATAATATATCTACTCAACTGAGATTCGGGAACCACAACTAGTTCCTATTTAAATGTTGGTAATGACAATGTTCAATGTTTATTTCTGGATTGTATTTTTATTCAATACGTGGCTAATATATATCCTATTGCTATATGAACTACTCTTAGGTAGGTACTAAAAGGAATTCGAGAGAAGAAGGAAAAATTCCAACCACCGACCGCGGTGCGGTACGAAGTATCGAAGCTGGTATTTTTTAACCAACGTATAGAGGGATACAAGCAAACAGCCCTAACGATTTAAAGCGGTTACTGTAGCATATTAACGCTCGTGATACATAAAGTATCACTCTCGCGATGCCACCTCTCCTGTTAACACTGCAACTCCTTATGAGCTTACTGGTAAACTCATTTGCACGCAGGAACACAAGAAACCTCCAGGTAGTTGTTATTTGGCCGCGATTTCCTATGACGTGAAGGTACTTGCCCAGACGGGCTGCTTCGATGCGCCCTACTTCTCTTAAAAACACCCAGACTAAGCAAACAGACAGTTCATACACTCAAATGCCTTATCTGCGCGGGAATCGAACTCACGGGCGTTGGTGTCAAAGTAGCCCCACTGCGCCACTGCACAATATAGTCATATTTTTATTAATTTTTCACACGTCATCGAATTTTCTTTATACAAGTATTTCGGAAATGATTCACCATCATTATCATTTCAACCGAAGGCCATCCACTGCTGAACATAGACCTCCTGAGACTTCCACAATGATCGGCCCTATGCTGCTGGCATCCATCGATACTCTGCAATCTTCACCAGATCATTTCAGAGCGATTTCAGAACTTTCGTCCCAACGCTTGCCGGTTCTTCGCGCTGGCTGTCTTTACAACTTGCCGAATACTGATTGTTGATCCTCAGAGCAACACATCCGTATATCGGCTATGTGAGCACCTGAGGCGGCATCACGCTAGCAGTCTAAGATCTAAGTCGTACATGCTATAAAATCGCAATACGAAAGTAAGGTAATTGCCCAACTCGCATTCAGTTGGCCACGCTCTCACGTCGCGGCTTCGTACGTACTTCGCCACAAAGTATAAATGTCTTAAAATATATATTCATCTCTTTCTAACGACCGTATCATGTATCTCTTTGTTAGAACAAAGTGTCATAATAAATAACTGCACTTAGATATAGTACTACTTACGCCATTTTAATACAATAATGTTGGTGCATAACCTTTTGAAACGTCGCTGCTGCTATACTTTATGCATTGCAATCGTTCATGGACTACGGTAGCCACTTTACGTCAGGTGGGCCGTACGCTTGTGTGCCTTCTAACATTTTACAAAAAAACTAACACAAACACGTTCAATTGTATTGTTTTTTGATGGACCGGGTCTTATTATCCTTGACGATCACTACTTGAGGTTAACTATCTAAAAACTATTGACATCCAACACTATGGCTGACTAATAAACCAAACTGATGCAAGAATGATCGTGCAAATCCCCTGGATATAGGAGCAACAGCAGGAAAGTATCAATTACTTGGCTGTCACTGAGCGACGCGGTGGCGTGTTACATAAATCTCAGCATTCCGCAGTAAATTCACTGAAATACGTCTGTCATTATACGCGAGACGTGCAGAGGGTTAATCTTTTATTATTGTAAAAATGGAATCTTTTATTTAAATTGATTCTTTGATAAATTGCTATTAACATCTGTGGTAAAGCAAAGTAGCAAAGCAGCAAGAGTAGTAAAGTGTGGGCATGACCAAGAGCCAGAAAGTAACCTATGGAAGCCCAATGCCACGATTTTGTACAGTAAGTAAAATCATCGCTACGGGGCGGGGAGTAAAGCAGAACGCGCAGCTCTTATTGGGTAGTTCAACTGATCAACAGCACGTCGCTTATCGGCTATTGGTTAAAATATTTTCCATTTGGTCAGTAGGCTCGAATCGCTGAGAAATTTAGGCGCTAAAACATTACGTTTTGGTGAGAGAGGGGGGGCCTTCATACGCAGTATAGAGGTTTATTGATTGTGCGCTTGACGTATAATTCTTATGTTGAACACGTTTGTACAGGTTTACATGAGGCGGGCTGAGTGCCCATTTGTTTTTAAAACCGACGTCCCATAGAAGAAACACTAAGCTACAGAAACGGTATATTAGTCATTATTCACTCACCCGCGCGACCCGATGGGAGAAAGGTGCTAAATTCTACTCGACTAAGGTCGGCCGTACGGGTTATGTTAGACTTACTGACTTAACACTACCTAGGGTTTGCCTTTAGCTGAGAAGGCTTTAAATGTTTCATCAGTCGCGATCACTCCTGTGGAAACAAAAACAAACAAAGTGGTGGTTGTGAAGAGAAAACTTCTTTAGAAGCGTTTACGAATTTTGGTGAGGAAAATTCTAAAACGTTACCGAAAGGCTTGTGTTAACCTGCATATGTGTATATCTGTAGAAATAAGTTTTTAATATTCGCCCCTATCGGCATTCTATGACTGCCTGTCAATACTAATATATAAAGTGGAAGAATTTGTTTTTTTGATTGAACGCGTCAATATCTGGAACTACCAGTCGGATTTGAAAAAATATTTTTGCTTTAGATAGAATAGAATAGTTTTAAGACATTCCTATTCTACTTTTTTATGCTAAATCTGAATCTGAAGTCAAAATTCGAATATTCGAAAAAAAGCGACAGACACACACACTGACAAACAAACACACAGAAAACATGTAGATTTCGTATAGGAACGGGTCATTTACTGTAGGAGATATGTTAAGAGAACGCAGTCGCACCAAAAGTATATCGAAATCGACGGTGGTGAACGCATTACAAAAGTCTAATAGACACAAAACAGTCAGTTGATATGAGTCCATAGCGAAGTGGATATCGTCCGTGATTTTAACTAAAGCCCCAGTCGTACTATGACCGAAAGGAGTCGTTAAGTTGTTTTTCAACAAGGCGTTCAAGTACTTTAGAAAGAAAAGGGAGAATTAAAATTGGACGATAATCTGTGTGAGAAAAACGATTCGATTTTTTAGGTAAGGGAATAACGTAGGCATTCTTGAACAGATTTGTGGATATGTTAGCGTTGAACATCCCTGCAGATCCTATTGCAGATGTTGCGAGTACGTATTAACCGATAATTTTAATTTATTTTAATCAAATCAAAATCAAAAATATTAAATTTTAATTTAACAATAGCCCAATTCTTGAGGAATATAAGACGGCTATTTAACATCACGATACGACTCTCACAAACCGAGGAAAAAGAAAAAAGTAGAAAAAGCGCTTTTCTACTTTTTCTTTTGCATCCCCGCAAACTGGTTGGTGCAGCTAGTTTTTTTATATATTTATAAAAATAATTTAATATGAAAATCAGGAAATAACAAAGTTACATGTCATGATTACTGATTACATATTTCCATTAATAACAACGGTTATAAACAAGTGTTTAAATATCTCGTTTGTGCATTAAAACACACATTCAGTATTATGCACTTGGTATAAGATTATGATAAGACAAATACTATTCTTCCATTGAAGGGTCGTTGGCGTGGCTCTTTCTGCCTACTCCGCAAAGGACCGGTGAAAATGCATCTCACACATACATACAACAGTCATTGCCAAAACCGGAAACAGAAAGAAGCAGTCAACTGTCAGTGTCAACACAATGTCACCCAAAATTATAAAGTTGAATGTTTTCCGTAGACAATTTTTTTTAATTCGATTTCGGTCGGTTGGATTTATACACCGGCTGTTAAGTTGAAATTTTTTACTGCTTTTGATATCAAAATGTCCTCCTTTTATGGATTTCCCGAACTCCCACCGGAAGATGAAGTAGCATTCTGTAAAATAAATGAAGTTTACTGCTGTGGAAATGCCAGATACGGGAATATTAGCACGTTTACTAACACGGTAGGGTTATATCTAATTTTGAGAATATTTTCAATTTCCATACCATTATTTGCTTAATTTTTTTCAGACGAAAAAACATCCAGTTATTAATGTGTCAAGAGATGTCCATCATCACAGAACTACCGACGAGAACGTTAGCATGTATATTGATGTAGAAGACAATTTACTCAAAAAAATCACCAGTGTGTTATACAAACAAGGCTTTTTAGAGGCTCTTAGTGTTGCTGCCGACCCTTCCATTAACAGAGATCATAGAATACTTGCTGTTTCTGCATCATACATACTAAAAGTGGCAAATGTGCTTAGTACATTTAGATATTTCTTGCAACCACATCTCAAGGATATTGGACCCAAAATTGTGGCAAATTACTCACGAACGAGAAACTGGGGGAATGCACCCGTTAAGTGTTTGTCTTGGCATCCTCATACCACTAAAATAGCAGTGGCTACGTCTGATGACAATGTTAGAGTATACTGTTCCGAAGTGTCATTTGTGTCAACATTGAAGTGCAAAGCTCAAGGGCATGTGTCATCCCTGTCTTGGAGACCATTCTCAGCATCTGAAATAGCTGTTGGATGTGAACAGGGTGTCATCGTTTGGACTGTTGACCCTAATTCTATGTTTACTAAGCCTTCGTCAAGCAATGCTGTTGTTCTGAAAAGGTAAAAGTTTCTATAACAAAATATCATAAGTATTTGATGAGCTTGGTAGCTCAGTCGTAAATGACAACTTTGACACCAATGCTCGTGGGTTCGATTCCCACACAAGACAAACATTTGTGTGCATGAACATGTCTATTTGTCTTGGTCTGGATGTTTTAACCCGGCGAGATCCGACTGGCATAATTATGCCACTCGCTTACGACATATATACTGAATAACGGTAACTGCGGGATCTGACGGGTTAAGAGAGGTAGGACCCATCAAAGCAGCCCGTCTGGGAAGTACCTCCACCTCACAGAAAACTGCAGCCAAATACTGTGTAAGCAGCAGAGGAGGCATTGAGCTAGTGAAGCCATTAAATGATATAAAAACAAGTAAATAAATTATTATTACACTATTGTGGAAATAAGATGAACTAAAATATGTTTAAGGAGTGTAATTGAAGATCTGTTCTAGGAAGAGGTCCAATGATACAAGTGAGGAAGTATCTAAGAAGTGTGTCAGGGAACAAGGAACGAGTGCATGAATGGATGGGGAAGTGTGAGAAATGTACCAAGTGCAAGATGTTATTGTTTTGACGCTGTAATATCTTTATCATGTGTTAAAAAAATTACGATGTAAAATAAGATACTTGTATACTGGGTGACTTACTCCTAAAAATGTGATCATCATTATCATCAAGTGTGCAGACATAGGAACGTGTAAATTTCCTACATACTTAGGAGGAGGTATTGAGGTCACAAGCACGTCCAAGAAAGACGTGACCTAACCTAAGAAAACTCTGGTCTTCCATCTGTGTTGTGAAGATCAGGTGGCCATCACTCCATGTCAAAATCAGTATGTTGCCAAATCATTAGCCTTAGGTAGCAGGCCACACCAAACCTAATAGATTAGGAAACGGCATAATGCTAGGAAGAAGAAGAAAGTAGGGAAATACTAAACTTACTTTTTTTATTAAAAATTGAGAGATATGTATTTCAAGACTGATTTATTAATCTGAACTTTATACGTTTCATTACAAGTTTACTTGTTTGTTTCTGACCACAAAACTAACTAGTAGTTGAAATTATCAAACTGTTGCAATGAAAGCCATATGATTGAGACATATCCAATTTAGTCTATGGTCTATAAAATTTAAATGGAGTTTAGGAACTTGAAGTTACATAATGGATTATGGAAAATTTTGATTTTGTAAAATGTGTATAGATAACTACCTGAATTTAAAAGCAACATTTGAGAAATTAACAATCCACTGTTATTCAATAATGAACCTTCTCAAAGATATAAAGTAAAATTAATTAGATATTATTCAATAACAAATTTTAATTTATTTTATTTTCTTTTATCGTCACGCCACGTCCCTTGTAGGGTAAACAAAGAGAGTTTGGGGTAGGTCTTTCGACCTTCCATCCATCCACTTTTGCAGTGTATATCTGTTTCATCATTCTTTCATCCTGCATTTCTACTTACCCCAAACATCAATTATCCATCACCACCAATTATGTTTTATTGTAATAATATTATAATAATAAATTTCCAGGTCAGGTCACAGCCCTGTCACAGATGTCAGTTGGTCCCCCAACGGAGACCTGCTAATCAGCTGCAGCGGAGCAGACACATCTATGTTAGTGTGGGATGTTGCCATGGAAACTGCTGTGCCATTGCGAAGAGTAGCGGGTGGTGGGATTGTGTTCACTCGGTGGTCACACGACGCTAGCAAAGTCTTTGCTGCCACATCTTCCATTATATTTAGGTTGGTACTCATAATTTTAATAATAGGCCACACACCAGATAATAGTTGGCTCATTGTTAAATTGGAAATCAAAATTTTAATTTTAGAAATGAAGTAATTCAGAGAGCATGTACCTAAATCTTTTATGTTTTAATATAGATAAGGCTGTGCGTGAGTTATGTACATATATGTTCAAATCAGAATCAGAATACATTTATTGTGAATCACAGGTACAACATTGTGGAATAAATTATATTTACAATTCAGTTCAACTGTATTCCACCATGTGGGCATACCATATAAACATACAGATATCTAACATTTCATTTATCTCTTGTCAGCAAGAAAATCATTTTAACTCTAGTAACATTTATTTGTCAATAAGTCATGGAGTTTCTTTATGAAAATATTTATTTCAATTGTTTTACATATGGCTATTTAAACTTTGTTGTAAATTCGAGGAGTATTACAGAAGAAACTTTTACGCTGTCTTGGAAGGAACCATAAAAATTCTATCCTTGTGTCATTCACGCGCCCTGAAATTAAATAGCTCTTGGTTACACTTAACGAATATAGCACATTCAAATACAGGCATGGCAATGTCAATATTTTAAATTTCCTAATGAAAGGCATGCACAAGTCAGTTGATTATACATCATTCTAATGGATCGCTTTCGAGTTTGAAAAGTGTTGATCTTTTTCGTGGAGTTTCCCCAAAATAATAAACCATATCGGAGTGTTAAAGAAACGTAACCATCAAAATTTGAGTATTTGTGTAGTTTGTAATCTGCAAAATTTGTGCAGTGATATTTACTTATAAAATTTTCCGCTACTGGTTCAACGCACCTAAAAAAAAATTCTCTTCAAAAATTAAAATTATGAATTTTTACTAATCTTTAAAGAAAATTCGAGAAAAATCTAGAACTTTTTTTTTAGAATTGTTTTTGGGAGTAATAAATAATGTAAGAAATAAGAAACAACGAATTGAGCATGAGTAGTGACTCCATTTTTATTTATCATATTTGTACTTACAGGGAATAGTTTTATCCGCAACATTATTGTTATTATTAGAATAGAATAACTTCTGCTTATGTCATAACTCAATTCTGAAATGTATGTATATTCAAAATAAACCCATCCAATTCCTTTTATTTTCGTTTTACACATTATAGCATTAAGCTGATAGCTTATTACCTTTATGAAAGGTTTATTTACGACATTCTGCAACTTTTGTCTTCGTAGGGTATGGGATACGAAACGTTGGACACCAGAGCGGTGGTGCGCGCGGGGCTGCCGCGTCGTGGCCGCCTGCTGGGGTCCAAAAGAAATTCTGCTGTTTGCTGCTAAAGGAGAACCAATGGTGTATGCTCTGACTAACACTGGACTTATGAATGGTTAGCTATTTTTGTTTCATTAGCACGACGGTTAACTTGCCTTATGACAGGCAGTTAGACTATGGACGTTTTAAAGAGAGGCATCGTATCGGACATTATAAAAACCTCTTCGCGCATTTTTTGATGAATGATTTAATCACAGTAAAAGTTTTTGTATTTACTTCATCGCCATTTAATTCCAAATTGCTTTGTTCGATGCTTGCTCTCTCTCTCACTGTAAACTCTGAATGTCTCATAATAATTGTATAATTTTTTCGAATGATTGAAGATCATAGAGAAGGTATTCTGATCATGATTATTTCAAAGAGTAGTATGAGGGAAACATAGTAATAGCTGCCGTAATAAATTTTTCTAAAGAAAATACATGTATTACCTAATGTGAAGATGATTCAGATCAAAGTTTGTGAAGCAGAAAATCAACTTCTTCAGTATCTCTAAGGCATAAAAATTGCAAGATAGTAGTTAAAATAGTAGAAATTTCTGAACTATTTTATATCATCTGAAGATGTAAGAAATCATGGTCTTATCAGTAAGGATCACAGGACGCTAATTTGCTCCATTGGAACACAATTGACCCGGTATCTGCACAATGAATCCATTTGCTAAGGAGTTAATCTGAAATACCAATACATTTGTTCATGCTCATTTTCAGGAGCTCAAACAAACAAAGCTGTGCCAGTTCTGGACGTGTCCAAAGTGGAGTTGCCATCAGGAGATGTGGTCGGCGGACCGATTCTTGACATGTGCTGGTGCCCGTCAGGCCGATACCTAGCATTACTGTTCGAGGAATCCTACATAATTGCTATCTTCAGTACAACGCACCTTATGTTGCAGCTCAAAATTACACCATGGTATGTTAACATACTTTTTTTCTTTTTATATTGTTATTCTGTTTCATAATCCCTAATTGGACCATACTGACTTCAACTTGAAGCGATAGCCGTCAGACCTCTACAACCTCTACCAGAGGGAAACCAGACCTTTCCTATATTTGGTCATACATCTTTTGAAATGTATCACTAAATATTGGCATGTACCACTAAATTCGTGAATTTGGATTTATGTACAGATTTTTGTAATTGTCACTCGGGGGTGAAGGAAAACAAACTTTAGGATCTTAAATAAATATATATAACTAATAGAGTCAATATGCATAATGCACCTTGGTAGGTATAGCAAGTGATAGAGAGAGGCAGACATTAAATTTATAGCTAGTTATAGTTATTTGGTCTCAAAAGATTGGGTCACAATACAATATTTTAATTCACTAACCATTTTTCGTTCATATATTAGTCTGTGGCATGTTTTGTCAATTAAAATTCGTCTTAAGATTTCAATAAATTTCAATTCAAAAATCAAAACAAATGTTTCTTTTTTTTATGGTCGCCGGTAGTTTATTGTAAATTTTAGGGACATTGAATGAGGCCCAGTGCTATGTAAGGTCAAATTTGATTCAACCTATAGTAGCTTATTTCTGTTACGTAAAGCATGTCGGTGAGGAATATCGCAGGCTCTGGAATAAATGACAACCGCTTTACATCAGGCGGGTCTTCCCGACGTTCTATAAAAAAGCCTTCAAGCTAGAGGCGAGAGCTCCATACCTAAATATGGGTATTATTTAATGAAACCCGTATGTGATCAAATCACTTGGAAAATTGACCAAATACTCTGCGATTTTACATACCACGCGTATAGGTCTCACTCACTCATGCGTGATTTTTTCATTTTTGGTAACGTATAAAAATCACGCACGTATGAGTATTTAATATGTAAGTATTAATTATGACAAAAAATAACTTAAATGTTACAGTGCATAAACACGCAATCAATTTAGTTTTATATCGCCAATTAAATTGGAAAATTCTTTTCAATATACACATACAATTTACATTTGCACCAGCAGCAAATGTATAAAGTACAACACAGCCAAAAGCTTTTTTGCAGCAGCATAGATGATGCAGTCACTACTTATTATTTCTTATTTTTATAATAGCGATTTAGTATCCTTTCTACTTCTTGTTCCGTTTTGTTGTGTCGCGTTCTTATATTTTTATGTATAGGTGGAGTCTTGTTATTGGCATATTGTTATTTATTGTTAACATATATTAAATAATTTTGCTGTAAGACTCCCAAATAATATAAAATAAAAATAAATAAATAAAAGAAAAAAATTTGACGATTAGTGCAAAATAAAATATTGTTATTTTTGTGTTATCTTCGTATGTCGGATTTCAAAACATTTTATTGTCATTTTTTATGTTATCTAGCTTCAATTATACTGCTTATACTGTGGGGTAGAGACGTGGTGACCTAGCTTCTAGCCTAGTTTAGGCACCAGTCTTCCACAACACATAGACGCAAAAACTGTGTAATTAACCATCTTTGTATATTTTAGTTGTGGAAGAAATAAAATAAATTATTATTATTATTATATTACATTAAGAATAAAACTGTCTCACTTTTACTTGAGGAAGTCGCTCTATATTTTGGAAAGAGACGAAGCATTTAGCGCCATGAATAGGATTAATCACAAACCAATAAACCACTTGAAAACGCATGAAGGCAGTCCGCGCTCATAAAAACGTTGTATTTTAGCGTTTAAATATCTTATCAATTCGAGCCTACTGAGCAATGCGATAATATTTTAACCAATAAACCGACAAGTGACGCTATGTTCATCCATGAACTAGCCAATAAGAGATTCACGTTCTACTGTACCCACCAACCCGCAGAAGTGAACTTCACCCGGCGTTATACAATAACCTGTTGAGAATGCGCAAGCTTGCATTGCCAGAGGAACACCTGGCTCGTCAATTATATAACAATTCAATTTTTTTATTTATTTTGTCGGCCATTTTGACCATGTTCCTTAAGAGATAGGAACGGTATTCCTGGACATTCCTATTCTACTTTTTTATGCTGAATCCGAATCTGAAGTCAAAATTCGAATATTCGAAAAAAACACACACAGACAAACATATAGATTTCATATAGGAACAGTGTTCCTGAAACGTATAACGATTGTACGAGTTTATGATTATAGAAGTTATTGTTATATGACAATAGGGTAGAGATAGGGCGCATCAAAGCAGCCCGTCTGGGGAAGTACCTCCCCCTCACAGAAAACCGCAGCCAAATAACAACTCCCTAGAGGGTTGTTGTGTTCCTGCGTGTGAGTGAGGTCACCAGTATGCTCCCAAGGAGTTGCTGTGTAAGCAGCAGAGGAGACATCGCGCGAGTGATACTTAACATATTACAAGCGTTAATAGGTTACGGTAGCCGCTTTACATCAGGTCGGCCGTATGCTTGTATGCCTCCCGACGGAGTATATAAAAAAATCTATTAAATATGCTTTTTTAATATAGATCCAGTTTCCAACGAATATTTGTAATATGGCTTATTTTCTTTCTATCTTCTTTCAGTTGCTTTGTATGCGGCATGGAGAACGAAGCACCTACGACAATGGCGTTTCAGAAAAACTTCACAGAGGGCGCCTGTTTGACGGTAGCTTGGAACAGCGGCCGAGTACAGCACTTTCCAATTGTGTATACAGACGGATACTGATCTGATAATCATTTAAAATTAATACAAAAGTTAATCTCAGTAACAATACAGCGCAATCGTATAGTAGTACAATGCTACTGTAAGACCGCGGTCCCACTATGTCGTGACGTTTTATTTATCACGACTGTCGTTATAAATGAGAAAAGCCCGAAGGATTTTCTCATTTACGTCGACTGTCTATCGTCGACTTTTTTTGTCGTTGAACGACTGTCGTGTCTAATTCCCTCTGGAATGTGACGACTATTTATCAATTTACGGCAGTTTGCCTTGCAGTTGCCTTGACTTTTGAACACCAAAATCGTTCAATGCACAGCATTCTCCTCTCTTGGAAGCTAAGGATACCGAGGACGAGAGTAGATAATTGAATAGCAGACAACGATAAATAAAACCTAACAACAATAGTAGCCGCGATCTACTGTTGTCACATTTTTGCGTCCACGTGCGTGTGAGTCTACGTGCTTGCGTTCCCCCGCCGTTTTTATTTTTTTTATTCAATAAATATGATTGAAATTTGCATTTAAGTATGATGATGTTACCTTAATATAAATTCGTGAAGAACTTGTGCACCCAGCAAAAAAGTGTATGAATTATATAAATTTCTCAAATTCTCAAAGAAAACTTAAATACAGTAAATGTAGTAGACGTAGTCGAAGTCAGTGACATCCTCAGTTTCCATTTAATCTGCACAAATGAAACGTTAAACATTCACGCCATGCAAATAATTAAAGCGAAATTACCGCGGACGTCGACGTCCACGGTAACGTGACATGCAAAAACACACCTTTCGTGGTACGTTTATTTATTAAAATTTGTATGTTCTTTGGAACATACAAATTTTAATGGTAAAAACAGAGCTATAGTCTGTAGGATGCAACAGTTTCCAAATAAGCTGTGATATACCTAGACCTTTAGACGTTGTATAACTGCGTGTGAATGAGGTCACCAGTAAGCTCCTAGGGAGTTGCTGTGTTAGCAGCAGAGGTGGCATTCCGCGAGTGATACTTAATGTGTTGAAAGCGTTCATAGGCTACTAGGAAGAAGAAGCTGTCTTACGAGTGAGTAAGTTTACCAGCAAGGTGATGAGGTATTGCGTTAACAGCGGTTATTGCGACCGATACTTTTTGCATTGCTAAAATGCTCATGCTAAGGTAACTGCTTCTCATCAAGTAAATTGTATGTTTGTCAAAGAATAAAAATATTGCTTCACTCATTTACTCTGCCAGCATGAAGAAAATATGGAGAACCAATGACATTCACCGCTCCGGGTCGGGAGTTCAAGTAGAACGAGTAGGCAACAAGAGCAAGTAGACGAACTCTTATTGGCTAGTTAGATAATCACGGTACTGTCGGCTTATTGGTTAAAATATTCTCCCATTGGTCTATAGGTTCGAATCGCTGATATATTTATACGCAAAAATAATTCACACACCAATAAATCAGTTTACTGTGGATGTATCACAGTCAACTGATTTACTGGTTTGTGTCTACAAGCATAACGATGTGCATGTATATTATTCAAAGAAAGACTGATGTTTCTAGAAAATCTATCATTAATAAAACATGTGCGTACGTAAAGATTTTTTTTATTTTTCTCCTTCGATTCCATCACTTAAGTGAGTGATAATGTATTGCAAGAGTTTATAGGCTACGGTAACCGCTTTACATTGGGGTGAGCCGTATGCTTGTATGCCTCCCAACGTCGTATGAAGAAAACAGATTTATCTACGCGTAGTACAGCGTTTTTAGAATAACAGTAGTATTTTATTGACAACGGTACTAAATGGTGTATTTTTTTACAACGTCGGGAGACAAGCAAATGGACCACCTGATGTAGTTACCATAGCCTATGAACGCTGGTAATACATTAAGTATCACTTGCGTGATGCCACCTCTGCTGCTGACACAGCAACTCCTTGGGAGCTTACTGGTAATAATATTGTTTATTTATTTATTGTAGTGCAGTTGCGTTTTATAGTAGTGGCCCAGGGCAAATAAAAGGCTGAATACGCGGTCTAACGCAGCCACCAGTTTTAAATACAATAATGAACTGTAATGAATGACGAATAAGAGCACATTTTCTACCATGCTTAGGGATATCGTCACGCTTAACGAATTAAAACAGCAGTTATAAAGGGAAGAATTTCGGACCTAGTTCTTAGTAACTATCGTAACAGCGATCCACTTACTTCGATTGATCCGTCGCACCTCCATTACAGTTAGTTTACACTACTTTCGGGAACTGGATTCCCTACCTTTAATCTATTCGTGAATTAGTTTTCATATTTCGTGGAGCATACTTACCTTTTCAATTTTTATTATATTTTCTTCTTTGTTACTTCAAAAACTAATGCAGTCTTCACCTATAATTATATTAACATTAAGCTGAACGTACATGTCATTGAGCCTTACATTTAGTATCGTTGTTTATTATGTTGGTGTTCATTAAATAAATAATCTGCGTGCTACACGGACTGCAATTTAACTGCGGATTTCAGCATGACGAGGCGATTAAATCAGCGAGCGAAATGTACTTATAAGGAAAGAATTATATGGCACTTGGTTGTGTCTGTCTGTCCCGCAAGGGACTTGCTAGATACATAATATAATAAAATATAGATACATAGATGTAGTAAGGCACATCTGTATTATTACAACCCTAACTTATTCCTGTACAGGGATTCGGAGCTCTTCTCAACCGAAGGGGTTTACAGCATAATCCACCAACGCAGCCTAGAGTTTTCAAACCGCCCGCCGCTAAAGGACACTAACTTAGCTTAACGACTGTTGTCTATCGACAACAGCCGGGACTGACGACTTTAACGTGCCCTCTGAAGCCCCGAGATATATAAACCCATCATTTGAGGAGTTCGGTGGCGTAGTGGTGAAACGCGCTGATAGACTACTTTGACATCAACGTTCGTAGGTTCGATTCCCACACAGGACAAACATTTGTGTGTGAACTTGTCCGTCTTAGTCTGGATGTTTTCAAGAGAGGTGGGGCGCATCCAAGCAGCCCGTATAGGGAAATACCTCCACCTCACAGAAAACCGCAGCCAAATAACTCCCTGGAGGGTTGGTCTGTTCCTGCGTGAGTCACCAGTAAGCTGCTAAGGCGTTGCTGTGTTAGCAGCAGAGATGGCATTGCGCGAGTTTTACTTAATGTATTGCAGCAGTCGAGCTCGGTGGCGCAGTGGTGAAACGCGTTGTTACGCTACTTTGACACCAACGCTCGTGGGTTCGATTCCCACACAGTACAAACATTTGTGTGCATGAACATGTCTGTTTGTCTTGGTCTGGGTATTTTCTATGTATAATAAGTATGTATTTACAAAAAAAAAATGTATTTACGTATGTTTATCAGTTGTCTAGTACCCATAACACAAGCTTCGCTTACTTTGGGGCTAGATGGCGCTGTGTAATTTGTCCGACAATATTTATTTATTTATTTATTCATAGGCTACGGTAACCGCTAAACATAAGGCGGGCAGTATGCTTGTATGAATCCTGACGTTGTGTGCATGAACATGTCTGTTTCCACCTCACAGAAAAACTGCAGCTAAATAACAGCTGCCTGGTGGGTTATCGTGTTCCTGTGTGAGAGTGAGTCACCAATAAACTAAGGAGTACAGTACATTTGTTAAGTAACACAAAATTTTCACGGAATACCGAAATACAGGCATTAACTGAATGGTCCCTGATTCCTATCCTGGTGTGGGCATGCACCGCTAAATTCGTGTTTTCGGATTTGTGTGCATATTTTTCATTATCAATTGCTCGCTAAAGGAAAACATTTTAATGTCCGTACGTCCAAGAAATTATAGACGTGTGACGTATGGAACCTATAGGTCTGATTTTTACTCTTGAAAATCAGTATCTTTGCCAAATCCTTAGGTTTAGGTAGCGGACCCCGCTAATCATAATGGATTAGAAAATGGGATAACGTCTGGTAGAAAAGTACTGAAATACACGCGGAGAAAGTTGCAGGTAATTGATCCTGTAACTGAATTATAAATGTAAACAAATTTGTAAAGCAACAGCATTTTTATTATTTAACAACATCATATAATTCCGATTCTCACACGTCAAAAGGTATTCATATTATATATGTAATCATAAGTAGGACATACACACAATTGCAGAAGCCCACTGACAAGCTTATGACTAATATTGCAACAATGGTATCACTTGCATGTTATATAAATCTTAAATGTTAAAAAATATATTTTTTGGCTTTAATTAAAAACTCACAAACGTTAAAGCCGATTCAAGTATACTTTTAATATTTTAATTATATATATATTAACTTTTTGTTCTAACTTCGATTTATGTTTTTAAATGTCTATTTTGACTTAAATATTCGTAAAGTAAAATGAATATAAAAAATACAAAATTATTTTTACATACTCTAAGTATAAAAAATCTTGAAATATAAATTCGTGTGTTCAAAATAGCGTACATATTTTAATTGGATACATAAGAAAATGTATCAAAAAAACATTCAAATAAGTAGTAGGTATCCTACGAATCTTAGCAATGCTACTTTCATTCTTGTGCTGTAGTTAATAAGATCCATAGATCAATGGCGAACACATATATACAATCTCATACACAACACCATATCTATCGTCTAAAATCAGCAAAATCACTAATTTCTTTATGAAGAAAACATGTTCTGCGTTTACATGAGTGAATGAATGTGAATGAAATGTTGTTTTCCAACGTCCAATTTCCAATATTTTCATTTTTTATTTTTTATACATTAATATTCTAACAACGGACATAATGCATATAATGCATAGGCATTTTTAAGATACTGCACTGACCTTACTAATTTAGATAGCTACATTTTATCTTAGAGGCAAGGATTTCCTAGAACTACTCGAGGAGATTAAGTTTGCTATTTGTCTTGCGTAACTGGGCACGCCACGGTATTATTTTTGTGCTGTCTTCGTCCTGATCTTCATGCTTGCCATTCGAGTGACCTGAAAAATAATAATTAAATACTTACACATCCTTAAAATAACTTCGAAGGCTATTAAAAAAGTAAATAACGTTATTCCAAGGTATAAAGTATTCCTAAAAGACTTGAGTTTTGAGTTGAGACCACTAAGGTATCAAAAACACTATTAAAATATTGAGAATGCGCTAATAAAAAAAACTAACTAAAACGACATAGTTTAAGCGGTTAAATAATTATCACACAAACAGATGACGTTAGGAACGGTTCGCCCCGAAGGTTTAATACTCGTATTTTTGGTAACAAAAATAATTTCAATATGATCATGAATAAAATTTGAATTCAGTTATGATAATTAGTTGTTATCATAAGAACATTATGTTATTCTATATTGTTTTTATTATTAATTTTATTCAAATTGTTATTCTGAAAACCGCTAGGCCGTATGCCTCCCGACGTTGTATAAAAAATAAATAAAGCATTTTGTAAAAATAACAAAATTGATCTTGTGATCTAAATACTGGCCAATAGAACAAACATAAAAAGGTTGTTTTCTTAGCTACAATATGAAATCAATTGCATGAAAAATTTTTGTAATAAAAAGAACACAATTTTGCTTTAGCTATTTAGTAATGCACTATGCATTTATTTTAGCACGATATTTTAGTTTAAAAAAACATATCGATATGTTACAATTTTCTTCAAATCGAAATTTGACGATTGAGGGCGTTGATATCACATTTGTGCAAATAGGTTTTTAAAATCTTTATATTTTGAAGCTAATTCTCAAATTTCGACGTCAAAACATAAGTAGGTGCACCAAATCATCGATCTTTTTCACTAGGTCATTGGAAGTAACAGCACAGTTCAATATCACAATTATCCTTCGAATAAGGCTTGAATATAAGAATATTTTGAAGTTATTATCCAATTATCATCGTTACATTCATTTATTACATCAACAATAACAGAAAATATTTATATTACTCGCTGCTAGCGCCATCTGTCGACACGAACACAAGCAAATTTGTTACTAAAAAGTATAAAGGAGCGACTAACTAAATTAACAATAGGTACATAGTCTAAGTAAAAATAATAGTAGGTACGCAATAAAAGAGTATAAATAGCAGAGTGCTTTGAGCAATGATTTTGAAAAAAGAAAAGTTGAAATAGGTGACGACGATAAATGCTCGAAGAAATGAAAGTATAAGTAAGTAGCTACACAAGAGCAATGGCAAGTCCTGGAAAAGAATAGAATATGGCTTGAAGATTCCTTTATAGACAACAATAATATCAAAACATGGTACCTATATTGCGAAGAAAAGAAAAATGAAGTAGTGAGCAAAAGGGAAAGCTACCAATAAGAATATCTGAATTAGGTATGTACATGTTAATTAGATAATGATGATAATGTACTTATTAACAGAGCTCTAAGAAGTTTTAATTATATATCCTTACGGCATGATTAGCAGCGGAGCGTGGTTTCGTCAACCAACACCATGAATCGAGCGCTTACATACATAGCGCCAACCATCCGCTTGGCATCAAGCTGATATTATTATCAACTTTGCCTTTACCTTTATCCGAAAGTGAGGTAACTAACCGTTACAAAGGTCAGTGGTGAGTTTAGCCTCTGAGGGCGCGCGCATCGGCTGCGCAGATGTTTCGTAACATAGCGAGATGTTATCTATGGAGACAGCTCGCTGGGTCCCGCTGGGATACGCACGCCAATCACCGTTCGTCGATCCGTTAGACCCATTCGTCTCTTCTACCTTCGGAGTGTACATGGACTGTCTGGAACATGGAAATGAAATGTGAAAAATCCACAAAAGATTTGCACTGACACGCGCCCAATTCTTATGCCATGGAAATAAAAGGGGGTTTTAATTACATAAATGCCCAACATTGGTTTTTGTATTCCTGAGTATTTTCTGTACGAAATATGAATAGATTTTTTATTTAAAAAAAAACGCAACGAATACAATATCGATATTTCCTTCTATATCAAATCGTAAGTATCGTAACCGTAAAGACTATCACCTACAAGATCACTCGCTTTTTCCTTTTTTGTACCACTAAAGTGGAAGAAACAAGACAATAACCAATTACCGTAGCCACTAATGATTAATTCCGAGAACGTACTTAACGTTGTAGTTGAAAAACATGTTCTCCTATAATTCCCAAGTACAAATGTAAGTTTGTACGCAAAATATGGACAGCTTGATATATTTTTTAAGAGAAATTAATTGGAGACAATATGAGTATATGTCTAATCACACGATATTTCTAATCTGGTCCCTAAAAGTGACCATAATCTGAAAGCTTTCTCCGGAAAGCGGAGGATTGCATATGGTGGAAGGCATTGAGGAAGGCCTATATCTAACTGTGAGTAGATACAGGCTGATGATGATTTCGTAGTAGTAGTAAGCAGACCCCAACAAGTGGACAAACAATGCTCAGGTACTAGCACAAACACTACAATTGTAGCGATTCTTTATTATCAGTGAGATCACGAATTACTTCACAATATTATTAAACAGTCCTTGGCTTGTGGCAGAATACCAGTGTTTTATTAGAAGGGCTCGGTTTAATATGACGTATGGAACAGGAAAGACTACTTTTTTAAGTCGTAAAGTTTTCTAAGCGGTGAAGCTTTTTTGGACCTTGAGGTGATATGCGTAATAATAAATAGTTATTAAATGTATCTTTTGGTATTTGGTAATTTAACAAAAGACACAAAGTATACCGAAATCAATCAATTTCGAAATCACCGTTCATTCAACTATACACGCTTACCACATCAACCCTTACTCATCCCACTGCAGGGAAACGGGTCTCCCTTCAACCGAACGGGTTTAGAGCATACTCCACCACGCTGCTCAAATGCGGATTGGCGGAGGTCAGCGTTTTCAAGCCGCCTGAGGGCCACTGACTTAGCGACTGTCATCTATCGACAACAGCCGGGACCGACACGGCTTAACGTGCTCTCCGAAGCACGGAGAAACTCGAGATAGTTAACCCCATCCATAGACAGACTGCGGTCGACGTTGCTTAATTTGCGTGTTCGGTTAGAATGGCACGCGCAACGACGCCATCGAGCTCTCAATATATATACTCTTACCTCAGCCTATTTTCTGCCTCCTCCCTCCTCTGTAACAGCTGTCTCTTCCACGCTGGGATAGCTGCCGCGCGTCTTCTCTCTGCTTCTCCGGCCAGCTCCCTCTCTAGATCCCTCCTGGCCTTTTCAGCCGCCCTTCTTGCCAACATCTGGCGTTTCCACGCTGGGATGACATTCCCCGATGCGTCCCTCTCCGGGACCTGTGGACAACCCTACCGTCGACCAGCCGTCCAGTGTTGAAGGAGACATGGATTCCGGCATCATCAAGGAATGAACGTCGATGATGATGGAATTTGGTTAGTCAGTGCTCTTTCATAGATACCCAGGGCTGCCATTCTTACATTAATAATATTTAAAAATAACTTTGGATAAATTATTAATAATATTAACAAAAACTTTGGTCTAACCTAAGTTTTCATGCACTTATGTTTTTATTTAATTTTATACATTTAATTAAATATAATTAATGTATCATCGAGAATAACATCCCCGTGCCCTAAATTACATCACGAAAGAGAAAGTAAATAAATACAGTAAAGAGCTCATTAAAATTGACACAGACTTTTATATGCACACAATTATAATTAATCATATACGTAAAATAACATCGCAGGATTTTAAGTGTCAAGTTTTTTGTGCCCATGATTTTACTAAGGCTCATTAGGATCACGGTCTCCTTTGATAAAAAGTTTGAGAGAGTTATCCACATTCATTATAAGTATTTAACATTAATTTTATATAATTATTTCAAGATTGTTTCGTAAAGTGCCAATGATTGGATGGATTACCCTTTCATTGTTTTGATTTTGTGCATATTGTCGAAAAAATCATCAGACTGACAACAAGCAAAGGAGGCAAAGGAACAACACATATAATTAAAGAAATTCATCAAGTACAAATCGAACTCGAGTACAAAGGATTACTTACGTTTCTTGAGGTTAATAAGTTACGAGTGTATAACACAAACAATTAAACTACTTTACTGCGCATAAAGGCACTTCGCGCTCACAAAAACGTTGAGTTTTAACGCCTAACTATTTCGATTCGAGCCTACTGACCAATGGGACAATATTTTAAGCAATAAGCCGATAAATGCCACTATATTGATTCATAAATTTATCAATAAAAGTTACGCGTTGTACTTTACCCCCCAACCCGTACCGACTTTATAGCAATATACAGAATTAGAAAAAATCGCTAAACCTCAGCTTGGTTTAAAGAAAACTCTACTCCAATCAAGTAGTGGGTTCAAACCCCACCTCGGTGGGTTATATGAGTTTATCCATTGAAGAATACTTACAATTTTTCTGGCAAGTAATTCTGTAAACGACTATAAAACATATAAAGTTAGTTTGCGAAGCATTTTTTGATGATTTAGAAAAATGTAACAGTTATAACTTATATATAAGAAATACTATTTTGACTTTAATATCGGAAATAGAGGGAGGGGAAAAGGGCAACCGGCAGTCGGACGGATTCGCACCATTAGGGTTCCTTTTTAAGTTTTGATGTATTGTATTTTTGATGTAAAACCCTACGAGTGTTAATTCTAAAAGTATGAATACGGCTAGAATTAGTCCAAATTCAAAATCCTTCCAAAATTTTCTCGTGATTTCCAATGATCACCATCTACTGCATGAGATCAACTCCTCATCAAGATTACGCGATCATGTAACTGGATCTCCACCATCTTTAGAGTGCAAAGCCAGTCTCACAGCCACGTGGTGTCCCCTGTCGATTATCAAATGAACTTCTGTCGAAATACTGAGCAACCCACTAGGAAGCACTGTAATAATAAGTGAATCATGTTAACTGAAATAAATATTTTGTATTTTTTAGGAAGCAACAATATCCTACTAATATTATAAATGGGAAAGTTTGTATGTATGGATGTTTGTTGCTCTTTCACGCTTAAACGGCTGAACGGATTTGAATGAAATTTGGCACGTAGATAGATTATGATCTGGATTAACACATAGGCTACGTTATTTGACTCCACACGGGCGGAGCCGCGGGCACCAGCTAGTAATTAATAATAAAATGATTTTTTTCTCCCACAGAACTTAAAGCACATTACAAAAGTAAAGTTTTTTTTTTAATGTCAAAATGTCCCTAGCGCGCCTGATGGAAAGCGTCAATAAGAACCAGATGTGAGAACAGCCATCACAGTGATTAGCGCTGTGCTGGCTGCCCCCCCCCCCCCCCTGACGGCCTGCTAAGGTGCCTCTTCACGCCACGTCTAAACGACCCGGGATTATAGGTAGTGGGGAACACATGCACCGGAAGCGAATTCCACATTTTGATAGTCCGACAAAGACATGAGTCGCCGAACTTCTTAGTACGGGAGGTAAGCAACCCAACTCTATGTGGATGTGATCTCAGTCCAGCGCGAGTATTCCGGAGGATGAAAGGAGAAGGAGGGACGAGGTTAAAAATCTGCTCAGAACATTCCCCATGTTAGATACGGCAGAGAACACTCAAGTTACCTATATCCCTATGCAGCTGAAGAGGTTCAAGGGAGTTAGTGACCTCAGCGCTATCTATGATGCGTATAGCGCGGCGCTGCATTCTGTCGAGAGCGTCAAGTAGATAAAAAGTTGAAGTTGTGGGAGACTGTAAGCTAAGCCTGTATTCAGGGCCGTATTAACCCATAAGCAAACTAAGCAGCTGCTTAGGGCCCCCGAAAAATTGGGGCCCCCAAGATCAGGCGCGTAATTTTTTTTAAAGTTTTAATAAGAAATTTTCAAACAAAACAACATCTTAATTTCCATGAAATGAGTCTTTCTTTGTCAATAAGAAGTTGGGAAAATAACTTTTTAAAAAAATTAAATTAGTTTAATTATTGCTTTTTTAATAAATGTATACAACATAAAACTATTTTTTCTGTGTCACTCATACATGAACAAAAAAATTATTAACAAAAAGATTAAGTAACAAAAAACATAGGGGGGCCCCATACCGTTCACTGCTTTGAGCCCCACAGACTGTTAATCCGGCCCTGCCTGTATTTCAGGATAACAGGTCTCCACCCTACGGAACATTTGCTATGTATGTAGCTAGGTTGTAAGAGTACCTCCTAGTAATGTCTTAGGTTTTCGCGATTGTCAAGAGTACCTCCTCTACGGAATATTGCAGGTGATAGTGTTTCAAGAGTTTTCCTGCGAGTGAAATAGGTAGGAAGCCACTGAGAGACTATAAATGGTTTTAATACGAGTGAGCGATATATCTTGTATTGAGCAGTCAGAACCCGTTATATAGGTACGTTTTCCCATACATTTCCCATTTCGCGGTCGTATTCGACCACCCGGGTTTCGAAGGGTTAAGAGTCTATAGGCTACAATATCGCTTTACACCAAGCGGGCTTTGATGATTGTCTCCCACATCTCCCATATCATATAAATAATGCCACATGAAACGTTTTTTTTTATACAACGTCGGGAGGCATACAAGCATACGGCCTACCTGATATAAAACAGTTACCGTAGCCTGTTAACGCTTGTAATATATCAAGTATCACTCGCGCAATGCCTCCTTTCAAAGTCGCGTCATTCACGACTGAGCCACCGAGCTCGTCAAATCATAGTCGATATTATAAAATTGTTTATTGTATATTGACAATTGAATTGTCGTTGTATTTAGTTTCACGACTAACTTTCTTAGCTTGTTGTTGTTGTGTTGCTTGCTAAGGGCGAGGAGTTAATGACCACCCATCCAATCAAGCGAAGACCGCGGGTGTACCGTTGTTGTTACAGAAGTAATTTGCGATGTACATTGCATCACACGCGATCTCCGGCAGAGCACCGTGACAAATCGTAACGGTATTGCCGTACCATGCGATTACAACTAGGTGGTTGTCCCAAGCACGTAAGAGGGGAAAGATAGGATTATTATGATCTGTACATACTGTGTCATCATAGATTAAAATTACACAAATTAAAATAATTTATTAAATTAATAATTGTAGTGACAAGTTAATTAAAGGGAGATAGCGAACAGTAACTCTACTTCACAGAAAACCGCAGCAAATTACAACACTTTAGAGAGTTGTTGTGTTCCTACGAGTGAGTGAGATTACCAATCTTCTGAGAAGTTGTGTTAGAAGCGAGTGTGACAATGCGTGAATACTCCTTGTATTGTAAGCGTTCGGCACGGTAAACACTTTACATCATGCTTGCAAATCTTCATGTTTGCCTCCCGACGTATATCAAAGATATATTGAAAATTATGACTTTCTGTCAACGCCAACGTTTTTGTTTCAAAGGTTTTTATAATCTTCATTCGTTGGGAACTTTTTTGTTAAGGCGAAGGGAAACATCGTGAGGAAATTTGCACGTCCAAGAAATTAAATTTCGAAAGACGTGCGAGCTAACGTAAAAAAGTAGGGGTTTGCCTGGACTGCGAAGGACTTCAGTCACCCCATGTCGAAATCAGATTCCTTTGGTTTATTTGTCATGGTCAATCTTCATAAATTAGGAAACGGGGTAAACGTTTTTTTTTTACATAAAGTAAAAATAGAAAATTTGGAATTGAGAAGAAAAATTAAAGGTCCTTTTTTGATGACAGAACGAAACGAAAACGAAAGAAGCAATACAATATTTGGAGTTTGCTTTAAAACATGTCTTTCCTTATGAAAGAAATTAAAAATTTTGACTATAACGTCCAAGACAGCACTTGTTTTATTAGAGAAACGTACATTACAAATATTGAAACACCAATAGATAAGGTTTTGAGTATGTTCAGACGACTGAAACAATTGAATAAAAATCAGATTGCGTTAAAAACAAAGAATTTTAACGAAATTTGCAATAAAGTACTGTTATTTGTTTCTTAAAAATTTATTGGAATTAGAAAGCATTCAACTTTTAACGCGCATTATATTCGCCTGTACTGTATTTGACCTTCACAACTGAGGATTTAGTTTTTAAGAATTTTAAGTGCCTGGGGACAGCTATTTCTCATAGTATTCTTTTCCGTATATTACATGACATGTAATCTTACAACACCATGTCCAATCTATATTGAATAATATGAAATTGTATGGTTATTTGTTGAGAAATCAATCTTTCATCATCTACCTCGTTCTTTGTTACTTTTTTTGGTATAACGTGTTAATTATATGTAATCAGAAATGGGAAATGGATTTTTATTTGTGTACATTTGCCAATAAATAAAACTATTTAGGCCAGTGTCTTGTTTTCTACACTTTTATTGGATTTCGCAATTTGTAATGATACTATAAACCGTCAAATTCACAGAATGATGTAAATATTACGGCGACCTTAAAATGGACCTGCTCAATTTAACTTCAGGTTAATGACAAAAAATGTCACAGATCTATTCCGTTTGCTTGAATGTATTGCAATTTTCAGTCAACCGTTTGCTTGACTGAAATTTTCGTTATAAGAAGGAAGCGTCCGGCATAACTTTGTGCTAGGTTAATTTATGACCATTTAGAAAATAGGTACTATCAGAATAAATTTTATTGACTTATTTTGTTGTAAAACAATAGGTGGGTTACTTCGTAACAATTCCGACTAACAGGCTTTTTTTAAAAGTTCATATCTTTTTCATTTGAAAATAGCACAAATAAATAAATTGTACAAGCAGTGACAGCCTGCGTTACACATATAAACTAAAGAACCACCCTATTAACCCAGTGGTCACTAGTTCGAATCCTGGTGTGAGCATGTACCACTAAATTTATGTTTTCGAATATATATATATATATATAATTATCATTGGCGTGCCGGTGAAAGAAAACGTCGTGGAGAAACCCGCACTAAGAAATTATATTATATTAACCCTTAACAGATTTCCTATATCATTCCTAAAAATCCCCAAAATAATAATTACTATTATTACCTCCATCAGAGGAGTGCTGTAAAAAAAATAATCAAATCTGAAGTCTGCAGTAGCATTAGAGTGATCTCTATAATTTGAACATTTGAGATGATTTCAAAAGGAAACCACTTCAAAGTGACAGTTTCAAAGAGGCAAGTCGGTGAATATGAAATTTCTAATTCAGTATTACCAAATAGCGACCACTTCGTTCAAGAGCACTCAATCGGTCTTATTCAACCAACGTATACATGATTGTTTGATCAAAAAGTCATTGGCTCTACATTTTTGCGTAATACGATTGCATGATATGTTATTCCGGATGTCAATATTTTTTTATAATTTCTTTGTTTTTGCCAACTCATAGTGGAAATGTCTCGTCATGTAATGAATTTTAGTAGAATTGGTAAATACTAATTTAAAATAATGTCCTTCTTAAATTTTTAATATTAAATGGAATACTCACAAGATCACTCACTCGTCTGTTTATCTGTCAGTCCGTCTCAGACATTTTTCTAAGAACATTTTTAACTTGTTTTTTCCTGGGAGTGATAGAAATTTATCAACTAAAGAATGTACAAAATACCTATCCCACGGGGAGCGAGTCTATCTCATGTCGAAACTTGAGGATAACACGATAACACGTAAAAAAGGTTTACTGTTCCAGTCATCCGGTAGAAAGCTCGGAAACACTGGTTAAATAACGTCGACCGCGGCCTGTCTAAGGAAAGGTTTATCTATCTCGAACGTAGTCTGTAGATGGTATAATTGTGATGAAGCTAAGTCAGCTTTCGGGCGGCTTGAAAACACTGGCCCCTGCTAATCCGCAGTTGAGCAGCGTAGCGGTGTATGCTCTAAATCCCATCGGCAGAAAGGAGACTCCTATCCCTACAGTAGGATAACTATGGGTTAGCGTGATATAACGTAGTAAATCCAAAAGGGAACATCACCATATCATTACCACAGTACATAGTGATCTGCTCATCCTTAGCTGATCTACTACCTAATTCTGTATACATTTATATGTACTATTGTATTTATTTCAAGTTTAATGTATACATAATAAGTGTAGCATCAATATGGGGCACGCTGCCTGTTAATTTCATATACAATTTACTTTGCAGTAATACGCCTTATATTGAGAGTACTCAGCCACATTTGTGTCCAGCAGACATTAATATAAAGTTATTAAACTAATAACTTCGGAGCGTATATTAAATAAACAGAAACACTACGTAAGCCGGAGAAAGCGTGAAAAGTGCGCGGCGCAGCGTTCAAAATAACATTTTTCATTCAAATCTCAGTGCGAATAAAACTTTCGCTTTACACAATACGATTGTTTATTTCAATTCATTTTATGATTTATTAATTAGTCGTTTCGTGATCGATCCCATACAATATTTATAAAAAAACGCATCGTTATATCATTTTATGACATTGGTGATATACCATTATTTCTACGTGCTAAGCGAATAGTTTTTGAAATAGTTGTGGTGTAAAATTAAAATTGTTTTGCGTTTCCAAATTTAGACGAGCTCCGGTAGCGGCGTTGCGTATATCAGTTTATGTGAATACACAAGTTAAACCACGTCGACTGTAGCCTGCCTATGAAACGCTTTAGTCTACCTGAGCCGAGCAAAGACTACTTCTCCAATCTACCTCGATTGGAGAAGTATCTCCACCTTACCGAAAACCGCAGCTAAGCAACAATTCCTTGGACGGTTGTTATGTTCCTGCGAGTGAGTGAAGTTTACGGAGTAACTATTAAGTAATCTGTGGTGAAGTAGACAACTGTTTACATATATGTTTTATCTTTATTTGGTACAACTGTTTAAGTAATCATTAGAAGTCACAAATTATAACGAAATTCCTTGAAGTTATATATATAGAGTTTAAGAGAGGCAGTCCGCCTTACACCTCATCTCCACATCACAGAAAACCGTAACTAAGTAACAACTCCCTGGTTATTGCGTTCCTGTGAGTGAGCGAGGTTACAAGTGAGCCCCTAAGAAGTCACTGTGTTAGCAAAGAGGTTGGCAACGCGCGGACAATACTTCGTGTATTAAAAAGTATTTTTTTTTTAACATAAACATATTTTCTAGCTTTAAGTTTGACTTGTATAGTACTCTAAATGCTGTGATAGCTCAGTGGAAAAGGAACCGGCCTATTGAGCAACTGGTTCCCGCTTCAAATTCTGACATATACCACTAAATTCGTGTTTTCAGATTTATGTACTTATTTGAAGTTATCACTTGCTCGGCGGTGAAGGAAAACATCGTGCGGAAACCCGCACGTACAATTTGAAGGAGTTCTTTGGCAAATATTCTTTTAATTTGAAGTTAAGTATATCAATACTTTCATATAGTGAAAAGAAATATTCAGTTAATCTTTTTTCATAGTCAAAAAACTTCGTAACTAAAAAAGTGAAACTGACTTCTTTGAAGTAGACAGCTGTTTACATATTTGTTTATCTTTATGTGTAACAACTGTTTAAGTAATCATTAGAAGTCACAAATTATAAGCATATTCCTTGGAGTTATATATATAGAGTTTAAGAGAGATAGGGCACATCAAAGCAATCCGCCTGGGGAAGTACCTCCACCTCACAGAAAACCGTAACTAAGTAACAACTCCCTGGTTGTTGCATTCCAGTGAATGAGCGATATCACCAGAAAGCTCATAAGGAGTTGCTGTGTTAGCAGCAGAGGTGACATTGATGGAGTGATGCTTAATGTATTAAAAGCGTTCATAGGCTACGACAACCGCTATACATCAGGAGAGCCGAATACTTTTATGACTTGCAACATTATAGAAAAAAAGTATCCATAAGTTAACCATAGAGCATGTATATCTCTCCTGTCAGTCTTAAGCAAATTATTATAGATCAATCTATGGTATAGATATTATAGTGATGTAAAAAATCTGTTGTGTCTGGATAGAAGTACATTTGACTACTGATCGACAGTAACATTTACACGTGGTGTTGATCATACGTGTGCTTACGGTTCATACTTAGTTAAGCGAACTATATAGCTTGTTTATGTATACTCTAAGATAAATCCTCATTCACCTTAACAGAAAATAGTTTATTATCGAAATCATTTGAGCATTTGTCCAAGTCCCCCCCCCCCCCCCCCAGTATTCTTATCGTTATCAAGTTTCCTAGCCCTAGTCGTTAGAATTGGCGGGATCCGATACCTAAGTCTAAGGATTTGGCGTGGAAACTGATTTTTACATGGGGCGACTGCCGTCAGGCCACAACCCAAAGGGTAGACAAGATATTTTTTAGGTTAGAGCACACGTCTTTCGAAAATATATTTTCTTGGACGTGCGGTTTCCTCACGATGTTTTCCTTATATACACATACATAAATCCTGAAAAAAGTATTTAGTGATACATGCCAGTATTCCAACCGGGGACCTCTTGGTAATTGGGCCTATTCTTTATCCACTAGTCTATCATTATTCCTTGATTTACAATTACCCCCCAATATATTATCGAAACTGGTAGAGCACTTTCTTATTCAGCTTTATATAAGACATATACAAATAAATAAAGTTGAAGTATTTGTTTGTATTGTCAAATTAACAGCTTTTTACTAAATGCATATTAATATATATATAAGTATATACGGTACTTATGACAAAGGATGCAAGCAAACAGTTCACCTGATGTAAAGCGGTTACCGTAGTCTATGAACGCTTGCAATTCAGGAAGTACCGCTCAAGCGTTGCACCCCTGATCAACACAGCGACTACTCAGGAGATTACTAAGATTAGCAACCTCCTCACTCGCAGAATTAGCTTAACTTAATGTCTGTCATCTGTCGGAAACAACTGGGACCGACGGATTAATCACAGACTTTCCTAATGCATTAGCGTAGACACTGATTTTACATACTGCGACTGCTGTCAGACCTCCACAACCTAGAGGGAAAATCAGATCTATCTTAGGTCGCGATTTTCCTTCATCGCCGAGCAAGTAATAAATATGTACATAAATCTGAAAACACGAATTTAGTGGTGCATGCCCCCGCCAGGACTCCAACCAGCGACCAGGTGGTCGATAGGCCGGCTCCTTATCCACTGAGCTATCACTGCTTTCGCAGACTCAAGACCAGAAACCTTTCCATAGACATGTAGCTGTGGACGCTACTTACTTCGTAAGACAGACAAGCGCAACAAAGCCATTGAACTCATCGAAATAAAAATAGTAATATTAGCCTATTAAACTAAGAACGAGCTCTTCATTTGTATGTCTTACATAATAACAAACAATCATTTCTTATAACTGACATAGAGATGGGTAACTATAGACTCTCTATAAATTATGGTATTCAGACGAATCGAGATTGTCTATCTCGGTGCATGAATATAGTCATTACCAATTATTATAATGGCTTCAATCTATGCTTACGTAAGCACATTTATATAACATCTACCGGTATGGATATTGTTAGTTGGAGTATTTTCATGCTTCAATTAATTTACTAAATAATTGTCTCGAGTCAGAATTGAACAGTGGTCATGGCGACACATCGATAAGAAACAACTAAGACGCACCTGAACTCGTAAAGAATTATGTTCAGGCTTGTATAATAATGGAATCGACACCGCATTTGCAAATGTTTACGTAAATAGATGATCATTTATATATAAATATGGATCGTAAACATGTTACCTTATGTGAAGTCTTATGGTGTAGTGTAAGAACGCTTGCTTTATAGGGAGTATTTTTATAGCACTACAGCAGAAAACAAGCGAGCCCTCGGTCCGCCGGATGGATAACAAATACTTGCAATCAGGGGCATTTCTTGTGAGTTTTAGACCCTATACTGCACGCATAACAAATATTTGCCAACGCATAGCTCCTTGGGAGTTTTCATTGCGGTCTTCTGTAAGTAGAGTTATTTCCCCTGTGAGGCTGTTTATTTAAGTAGCTTCATCTACCTATCTACCTACTTATGTAATTTGTAGGGTAAGATGATAATAAGTTACTAAGACACAAATTTTACTTAACTTGGCTTTGTTCATAAACGAGAGTTTTAAGCACACATTTACACCAAAGTTATCCCTCTATACCTTTTAAGCACAAAATATTTTTCTCAAAAGCACACCGACGTTTATTCGTGATGTAGTAGATACCTGAGTATATAGATGAACTCGAGTAAAACTTTTCCTAAATACAAAATTTGATCCTAATCATTAGAACCGTTTCCAAGATACCGAAATATTTATTTATACTTATATTTATATACATTACTTATTTTATCATTACTTTTATATATTATCATTACTTTTGTCATGACTCTTGAAAGGGACCACAAAATTTACTAATACGTACAATGAAAATTACTTTCACCCTCGTATTACATTATTTCATTTAAGTAGATGCGTTTTGTTTTTCAAACTCAACTCAAGTTGGCCACATTTCCTGTTTTTTTTATCTCAAACAATTAATATTTTCACAGATAACGGTACTTATTGATTTCATTCACTTCAGTCTTTTTATAGGAGTTGACTAGACCGGCGGAATTTCTTTCAGACGTGAAACCTGGCGTCACATTTTATAATCTTTCGTACAAAAACCTATGGTAAAAACATAATTGCGCACGACAGTACGTTGACGTATCGTCAAAAATGCTAGTCATGATGCGTTTCACGGCCATTAGATGTGGACGGGGAGATGGGGGGGATGCGATAAGTGGATCAGTGGGTTAAATGCACGGATGCAATTGCACTTCGAGCAAAATGCGTACAGTCCTGACGTGTCATGTACCTACTATCGTTATTACAGGTGCAAAATCGTTTTGCGATCCGTTCAATGCAATATTTCTGTAGCTTACCTATGAATATGCATTCGTGCAAAGGTAGATGCTAATAATTCTTTAAGACACCTATAGCTTCGAAAGAAATTATCATTCGCTTATATCACATCAGAAATGACTGATTTTACTACTTGAAATGTAAATAATGCACTAAAATCAAAACAATTGAGTAAATACAAATAGCTAGAAAGTAATAAATTATAAAATGAAGTCGAAACTGACCTGATCAACGAAGTTTTCAGCTGTGAATCTCTTCGTGAACTCCGTAAATGTCTCTTTATCCTGAAGACTTTCTCTTCTCGCGCGTTCTACCTTCATCTTCTTTATACCGGTGATGTCTTTGGACATTTTCAGTTCTTCGATCAGATCCGTTTTAGCGCTTCTGTAGTTTTCTGCGGCACTGGGTAGACATTGTAGACTGACAGACCTCGCTGGTGGAGGTGCGGATAGTGTTTTTGTTGCCGGTGTCCTCAGTCTGACCGCTGAGAGTTCAGCCGAACTGATAGCAGCCAGGGGTTGTGATGGAGCCGACATTGGAGGCTGCGGGGGTGGTGGAGGCACGTTGTCACTCGGGACGGGAGGCGGCGGCGGAGGGCGGGCCTCCGCCGCGCTGTCGTCCCGCTTGCAGGGCGCCGTGATTGTTTTCAAGTACTCCGAGGGTTTAAGGAGGCGGTCGGGTGCGTTGTTGGGGAACGCGGGAGGCACGAAGGGGAGTACCGGCTGTTTGTTGACGAGGTTGGGCCCGCGTGGTCGCTCGTCATCTGCGGAAGCCGTTGAGCCGCGCCGCCCCGCTGCAAAATGCCGCCGTTAGGAGGGGAGAGAAAGTCCGCGCATCGGCGCGCACGCACCCTGCATCCGAGTGATGCAGCGGCCATACCTGCGCGTACAGTCGCACACGTAACTTTTATATTTCCATTTTAATAATAAATTAAGCCGTGCTGAATGATTGTACACGCAAATATGTCTTAGTCTATTTATACTACTTTTATTCAATATGACATGAGCGTTCGTTATTATTGCAAGTAAAATGTAGTAATGACAGTAGTCGACACGTATTTCGTGTATATTGAGAATGCATTATGTCTTAGGAAGGTTGACAAGACTAGAACTTTATATTCACACGAGAAAAATTTACAATTTATATATTCTTGCATTAAATTTTTACATAATATATGTATTATTTTATACGAATAATTGAAGCTTTTATTATTAAAAGTTCTATTCTTAAGTTGAACCGCTCGACGACGAATGAACGACAATCGTTTTGTGATATATAATTGTATATAAATAGTGATATGTTCGAACGGTTAATCGCCTTCTATTATATGACATTTTCCACAACACATTTTTGACATTTGACACAAAAGCCTCTTTAACAGATCCTCTGCCGCATAAAGAGGATATAAATGGGATTTCTGATACTGAAAATCGAACTCGGTTTAGTTTAGTGATATTTGCCTGTATCTTTACCCATATTCCAACTTGCTTCTTTCTTATTTTTATGTTCACATTTTTAAGTAAATTAAAAATTCTGTCTTTAAAAAATTGGCAAATATCTCGGTGTCAATCATATCGCATTTGGAACATTATAACAATAATTACAAACGTATAAACCCCTGAAATTAACCTGGAAACACTTTTGCAGTGATAGTCCTAGCTCACTATTGCCCAAGACATGGTAAAACACGAAAAAAGAAAATTTGTTTAAAAATATGAATTATTTCTCATCGATCAGTGCATATATACGTATATATGTAGGTGGTAAGTGCATTTTAAATTAAACAAAGCTATGTATTCATTCTTCTTCGTTTGAAACCTAAATAAACAATAATAAATAAATATTTCTATACATATTCCACTGCGTCATCTAGCCCTGAACTAAGCACAGAGTATACTAAACTACTGATAAAAAAAAATATATATATATATATATACTTATACATACGTATAAAACACCCAGACCAAGAGAAATAGACATGTTAAATCAGTTAAAACTTTGCCATAAACAGGAATCGAACCCACAAACTATGGTGTTATACATTAGGTATGTATACAGCCATTGCTAACCTCTCGACCACGTGGCTAGTCAACAATGAGGCTACATTTTTTTTACAGAACAAAGCATGCTTTTATAGTTAGAACTCTTACAAAAGCATATCTTTCCAACGACCGACAACAATTATCCGCGATCTTCAAAACCTGCGTTACCACTTTCATTGAACGTTGGCGAGTGATATCTGTAAATTGCTCATAAATAAACAATAAAGAGACATATTTATGGACGCTTGTCAGCACGCATGCTACGCACACTGTGAACATAATTGTATGAATATACTGCTGATGTTAAGATCGACAAGGGAAACGATACTGGATAACATCTTTACAGCCAAAGCTAACCTTAGATGTATGTGAAGTATTCTGCCAACTAGCTAACGCTTTTACAAATGGAAATTTGAATTATCCCTCTTCCTAATCCATTAGGACTGGCGGTGTCCGCTAGCTAAACCTAAGGATTTTGCGACGATACTGATTTTTACGTCAAACCCAACCCAGAGAAACAACCAGACCTTAGTTAGGTTAGGTCATACGTATTTCGAGATATAATTTCATGGTATTTTTCATCGCTGCGCAAGTGATAATACTGATAATATGTACATAAATCCGAAGACATGAATTTAGTGGTAAATGCCCACGCCTGGATACGAACCGAGGACCAGTTGGTCGATAGGCCAGTTATTTACCCACTGGGCTATCACTACTCTACTCTCTCAAGACGAAAGTCCTCGACCAATGATGACATACAGTAATCTTTAACTATAAGCCTCACATGAAAGCTCAAAATTGCATAGCACGCGATGGAGAAAGCTATGCTCGGAGTTTCTTTTTTTTATTCAACGTTAGGAGGCGTAGAAGCATACGGCCCCGCTAGGGAGTTGTTATTTGGCTGCAGTTTTCTGGTGGAGGTGGAGGTACTTCCCCAGACGCACTGCTTTGATGCATCATATCTCTCTTAAAAACACCCTGACCAAGACAAACAGACATATTCGTGCACACAAATGTTTGTCCTGTGTGGGAATCGAACCCACAAGCGTTGGTGTCAAAGTCGCAGAAGATCGCAGTAAGCCGATGCAAGTGGCATTGAACCGATTGTTATGGAATTCCGTCCATTTTCAATTTCCAAAAGTGGAGGCCTATGTTCAGTAGACCTTCGGCTGAAATGATGATACTCAATGAGTCTATTATTGAGGGGCTGGGTTGCTACTACGGTGGTTCCAGCAATTGACAAAATTATATGGCGCAATACATAGACGCCTCTCGTTTGGACAATTTTGTGTAAAATGAAGTTGTCCGAACAAGTCGTAGCCTCGTAAATACGCGAGTCTTATGGCCATTGTACGAGTGAAGCCCGCATGCACGTTTTGTGACTAGAATTTGGAAAGCTCTTAGGCAGGCAATTTTACTATTGGACATTTCCTTGTAATAACAGTAATATTAAACGAGCTGGATCGTGGAGTAGTAGTAATGCCATTTTGATACCAAAGCTCGTAAGTTCGATTCCCACATATACTAAATATTTGTGTGTTAAAACATGTTTGTCTTGGGCTGGGTGTTTTTTTAAAAGAGGTAGGGCGCATCAAAGCAGATCATCTGGGTAATTATCTTTACATCACACAAAACTGCGGCCGTTATTTAGCGCAATCCTGGAGAATTATGTTACTGCAAGTGAGAGACGTCCAATAAGCTCCTGCTGTGTTAACAACAGCGACACGTAGAGAGCGATACTTCCTGTATTTCAAGCGTTAATAGACTACGAAACCACTTTATACCAGGTGGACTGTATGCATCCAGACGTTGTATAAAAAAATGAAATGCTTCGAAAGAAACTAAAAGAAAAGAAAGAAAGCGTCGGTAACCCACGTGTAACTCTGAATTGCAAGTATTCACAGGCTAAGGTAACATACCAACAAGCAGAGCGTACGCTTACTTACCATCATAGTGATACAAAAATAAATACAAGGCAATCTCCCTTCATAACAAACAAGAATGTTAGATATTCCCACCGGCGTATACGAGAATGCATCCAATGAGCGTTTATTACACGCTTATGAAACGTTTCGCTTGAGCGCGCACTTTACCGTTGAATGCGACGCAGAGTGCGTCCTACAAGAGTTTACGTAAAGTAAGATTTTCATGGCAATATTGATTTCAACAACGAGAGAAACTGCGAGGCCTTGCTAAGTTTAGCATTCCATTCGCTTGAAGGGCTTAGGAAGTTAACTTATAAAAAAAACCAGTTGAGAATGCGCTACCTTGCATTGCCAGAGGAACACCTGGCTCGTCAATTATATAACAATTTTTTTTTTAAACTTTGTCGGCCATTTTGGCCATGTTCCTTAAGAGATAGGAGGTTGGTTTTTTAGACATTCCTATTCTACTTTTTTATGCTGAATCCGAATCTGAAGTCAAAATTCGAATATTAGAAAAAAAGCGACAGACACACAGACAAACGCACACACAGAAAAACATATAGATTTCATATAGGAACGGTATCCTGATAACCCACTTTTAGAGTACTAGATGCAGCCTGCGACTTCATCGCGCATATACCTGTGCGGCACACCGAGGGTCAGCTTTTTCTTATTTTCTTTTTGTTTGGCTTCTCTTCTTCTTAGCGTGATCACGTTTCCTAATTCATTAGGATTGGCGCGGTCCGCTTCCTAAGGATTTGGCAAATATACTGACTTTTACATGGAGCGACTGTCTTTAGACTTCCACAACCCAGAGGGAAAACCAGATATCTTAGGTAAGGTCACACGTACATAGTAATTTCTTGGACGGGTTTTCCCACGATGTTTTCCTTCACCACCGAGCAAGTGACAATCACAAATATTTACATAAATCCGAAGACATGAATTAGTGGTACATACCAGGATGTTTTCCTTCTGAGACTCGTTATTTCGAATAGTCTATAACGTTCCTCAAGAATTGGGCTATCAAAAGCACAAATAATTTCTCAAATCCGATTAGTAGTTCTATAGGTTATCGCGTTCAAACTAACAAACTTTTCAGCTTTATTATATTAGTATAGATAACTTGCGTATTTTAGAATGAATATATATTTAGAACCAATCACCTATCGCGACCAAAATTGGTCGTGTTTTATCAGAGGGTGACTTCAGGAGCCATAGAAAGTGCTAGCGTTAAAGAAAAGAGCAATGAATGTTAGAGAAGCCGGTGAGGTATGCAAGGACCGAGTCAATTGACGATCACTGCGTACCCTACAAAAGGGTTGGCGTGAAGATATAGATAGGTACATAGAACCAAAGGTAACTCCTCTTGTACGTACTGTTCCCAGTCAAAGAGCGACATACTAACGTGAGGTAGGGTCACAAATTAATAAGCCACTTAAATATCACAACGATCCGAGCCTGACTGACCAATAAGATAATATTTTAACCAATAAGCCGATAAGTACGTACGTAAGTATGAGCTCGGTGACTCAGTCGTGGAAGACGCAACTTTGACACCAACGCTCGTGGGTTCGATTAAATAATTTTAAAATTAATTTTTCCATACATATTTGTATGCCTCCCGACGTAGTATAAAAAAAGTGACGCGATCTTGATTCACGAACTTGCCAGTAAGTGCTCCGCGTTCTTCGTTACCCCCAAGTAGCAATGAATAGAGATACTTGGTAATAACGATCTCATAGGTTACTTCCATCTTGGGTAGGGCACAGGCACAGAAACATAGGTAGAAGTACTTTTGTTATGTACAAGTAATTAAACCTATGGATGACCCTGCAGTTAATAGTTTCCTAAAGATCGCCTGGAGTACCTGGAGATTATGGAGGTTGAATGGAAAGCGAACCGTTGAGCACCTACTCAAATATATATATACTCGTATATAGTTCTACTGAATGTAGGTTCATTCGGTGGCATGTTTTTTACGCTTAAAGTGGCAAGAGTACATCATGCCTGCCTGATATTATAAATAGCTTTAGAACTTTCTTTTTTTAAATAAAGTTTTTTGTAAACAATTTGTGTATGTCAAGTCGATGGCAAAGAGGACTCATGCTACTATGACATTTGTGTGGGTGTTTTTAAAGAGGCACAGTGCTTCATAGCATTGGAGAAGTAACCTCCACCTCACGAAAGACCGCAGCCAAATAACAACGTCGGAAGTGTTGTTGGTTTCCTGTGAGTGAGAGGTTAAGCAAAGCTCATGAGGAATTGTTAACAGCGGGAGTGGCAAAGCGCGAGTAACTTTACAACAGGCGAGCTGTATGCTTATTTGACTCCAGACTATATATAAAATATAGTAAATTACTCGATCGTTTACTGCTAAGTATTTGATTTGTAGTATTTGATGAAAACTAATATAAGAAAATATCTGCTGGACCATTATAAACAAGGGTAACTCATTGAGAAACGGATGTTAAACATAATGTTTTATTTATTGACTCATCCATAAAAATTTCTATACAAATCATGCGCAGGGAACACTTGCAACATAAATTGGACACGCAAATACCTACATTTCTGTTTTGTAACTATTAGGTCGCTTATAATCATCGCTGTTTGCAATGTTTAATGATGCATGATTAATTAAAT
Organism: Pyralis farinalis; assembly: GCA_947507595.1. Lineage (NCBI taxonomy): Eukaryota > Metazoa > Arthropoda > Insecta > Lepidoptera > Pyralidae > Pyralis > Pyralis farinalis. The sequence continues at coordinate 27,482,409 of OX382257.1, read as the reverse complement.
ATTGGTACCGTAACAGCATGGACCCAACACCGATACGTCATCGTTGCCAGGGATTACGATAATACAAGCCCCTATCGCAATAACAGATGGACGAATGGGCGGACAGCTGAATACATCGACGGGCGCAAAGCATAAAAAGCCGACTACGATATTAACGGCAAGTTCCTCGAATAGGAGGGTGCCTCCCTCATAAGAATGACTTTCTTCATCGCGTTACCCCGTTTCCTCATCCATTAGGATTGGCGGGGTCAGCTACCTAAGCCTAAGGACCTGGCGAAGACACTGATTTTTACATGGAGCGACTGCCGTCAGACCTCCACAACCTAGAGAGAAAGCCAGATCTTTCTTAGGTTAGGTCACACGTCTTTCCAAATAGATTTTCTTGGACATTTGGATTCCCTCACGTTGTATTCCTTTACGGCTGAGCAAGTGTATCTATGTCTAGTGTGTACATAAATCCGAAAACACGATTTTAGTTGTACATGCCCCCGCCAGGATTTGAACCGAGGACCATTTGCTCAATATTTCGGTTCCTTATCCACTGGGCTATCAATGCTCAGAAGAATGACCAACACACGATTTTAATGAGTCGATCCTTCTTTTGCGGGCCTTCGTTTGCGTTGGGCGTAAAAAAAAATTAACCGTATTCAGTTTATTGCACAAGATTTTTCAACATAATATATATTTTTTTGCAAGTATCACCTTGATTCTATTAATTTCATACGTGAAATAAGCCAACTGCGCATAAATTTTCAAATTGCACCAAGTTAATGCAACTAATTGCATTGACTGTCCGTGCCGTGTGTAGGAGAAGCTTCCCATCAGTCAGTTGATACATCACTTTACAGGCAGGTTTGTTAATTATTTGAAAAATAAAACATATATTCTTTCAATGCTTTCTCCTCTAAAGTTAGTATTCTGCATAAAGCTCTCTTTATATTGCATCAGTGGAATGAACAGTGATAACCCAGTGGATAAACATCTAGCCTAGTTACCAACTGTGCAACGGTTCGAATCTTGGCATGTACCACTAAATTAGTGTTTTCTGATTTATGTACACCTTTGTAATTATCACTTGCTCGGCAGTGAAGGAAACATTATGAGAAAATCGGTTCGTCCAGGAATTTATATTTTAAAAGTATTATATTTTACAACGTCGGGAGGCATACAAGAATATGGCCCACCTGATCCAAAGCGGTTACCGTAGCTTATAAACGCTTGCAACACATTAAGTATTACTCGCGCGACGCCATCTCTGCTGCTGACACAGCTACTCCTTAAGAGCTTTCTGGTGACCTCACTCACACGCAGGAACACAACAAGCTTCTAGGGAGTTGTTACTTGGCTGCGGTTTTCTGAGAGGCGGAGATACTTCCCTAGATGGACTGCTTTAATACACCCTACCTGTCTTAAAAAGGGACTCTCGGGGAAAGGGAAGTTAAGGTACACCGCCAATCTTAATTGATTAGGAAACCGGGTAATGCTAGAAAGAAAAGGGCAGATTTCAGTATTATAAATGGGAGACTATGTTATCCCATTGTAACATTTAGAAACTAGAGTCCGAATTAAGAATTGCTTGAGAACTTTTACTAAAGTCAGACGCATACTTTCATTGTGGTCGCCTAATCAGAACTCTCACCGTATTTAGGCTATTTTTGATATAATAACCAACGCTCACGTTACGATGGTCCGGCCGCTAGTACTAACTTTTCAGGATCGTGAGCAGTGATCGCTGTCAGTCGTGTGGAAATGCCAGCCGTGACTGATTTGACTGCGAACTTTCTATATGTGTAAGTAAGCACAACTTTCGACGTTTGTTAGAAGTTGTTCTACTGTATATACATATTTATTTACAATGCTTAGATTTAAGTTCTCAAAGCTAAATCTAAGTTGACGAGCTTCTCGACGAGCCGTGCTAAGTAATGCAACTTTAACACCAAGTAAGTTTTTTTGGAATCTCGGTGCCGAGTTCTCCAGCGATGTTCAATACCGAAATCACCTGGAGGAGAAGCTCAAACTGGCGTCCAAGAAACACGGAGAAAAGCAGTACTTCAGTGCAGAACAATGACTTATATTATACAAGTCTCAAGTCTGACCGCACATGGAGTACTGTAGTTTAAGGCGAGATTTTGCTTCCCTTTGTGTGCTCTACCGATAAGTACAACGGGTTGTGTTCTCAAGAATTGTTCGATATGATATCGACAGCTTCTTTTTACAAGCACACCGCTTGCCAACGGCGGGTAGTTCACCCTCACACACTGCACCGCAATGGATGCGTACTGCGCGGTTACAGCGAAATTTTCTTCTAAGAACTCTCAAGTTGTGGAATGAACTCCCAACTGAAGTTTTCCCAAGGGACTACAGCATGATTTCCTCAGGAAAGGCGTAAAGAGGTTTTTATAGTATTGCAAATGTCCATAGGCTACGGTAACTGCTTACCATCAGGCAGATCGGTACGCTCGATTGCCACCTTAGTGGTACAAAAGAAAAGAAAAACACCAAGGTTCGCGGGTTTGACTACCACACAAGATATCATTGTTTGTGTGCATAAAAATGTCTGTTTGTTTGGTCTGGACGTTTTTAAGAGAGGTGAGGCGCACTAAAGCAGCCCGTCAAGGGGAAGTACACTAAAAACCGTAGCCAAATAACAACTTCCCGTTCCAGCGAATAAGTGAACTTTCTAATAAAAAATATTTTTAATGAAGTATTATTATTATTAAAATTAGAAACAAATTTTATCAACATATTAACATGGTAATAAAATTTTCATTTTTTGCGCTGTTTTACATGCTTTGCATGCTTGCATGTATAATTATTATCTATATAACACGTTTTTTACCAAATTTGTAAATATATATAATTTTTTTTAAATTTACTAAGAACTAGGCAATTTTTCACACTCATCTATGTAATTGAGCGTGCGGTCATGCGAGTTCAGTGCTTTTTCCCCATCCCAAAAAACCCAACGTGCCTGTATAAGTGTTCACTTCATAAAGCTATACATATTTACGCTACATGACACTCTCCGAATATTGCCATATTTAAATGAAGATGAGACTGCAGTTGATAGAAAGTATCCCCCACTGGCACACTTTATTACGAGACAATTAAAATTCAGACGCTGAAACTGTCTCACTCTGTTTACTAAAGCCGACTCTGTTTTTTTTAATTAGAAAATTCAGGTCACTTGATTGTTAGCCAGTTAAAAAAAATATGGATTATTCTAATGATGTTAATGTTTTCGAAACACGAAAATGTTTTTAAATCTCCCCAGAGTACATACATATTAATCAAGAACTTACTTGCACGTTTTATTTACCAGTTGCCTCATATATTTGTCTCATATTATATTATTTATTTTTATACAATGTTGGGAGGCATACGGCTCATCTGGTGGAAAGCGGTTACCGTAGCCTATGAACGCTTGCAATACATTAAGTATCACTCAACAACTCCTTAGGAGTTTACTGGTCACCTCACTCACACGCAGAAACACAACAACAAAGTTGTTATTTGGCTGCGGTTTATATTTTGAGGTGAAGGTACTTCTCCAGACGGGCTGCTTTGATACGCCCTACCTCTCTTCACGCAGACCAAGACAAACAGGCATGTTCATTCACACAAATGTTTACCCTGTGTGGGAATCGAAATCACGAGCGTTGGTGTCAAAGTAACGTAACAGCGCGTTTCGCCACTGCGCCACCGAGCTCGTCAAAAATATAGTCAACAAATGCACACGAAAACTTCTCTCTGTGTTATAGAGTTATCATAAATCAGATTATTTAGAGTTTTATACAGTTTTCAAGAGAGGTAAGGCGCATCAAGGCAATCCGTCTAGGAAGTACCTCAAAGTAGCTCGTCTGGGGAAGGTACTACCCACACCCCACAGGTACACCCCACAAAAAACCGCAGCCGAGTAACAACTCCTTAGAAGGTTGTTGTGGTTCTGCGAGTGAGTGAGCTCACCAGTAAGTTCCTAAAGAGTTGTTGTGTTTGCAGTAGAGGTGGCATCGCACGAGTGAAACTTAATGTATTGCAAGCATTCATAGGCTGCGGTAAGTACTTTACATCAACGGAGATTTGTTATACGTGCCCCAACGGCGTGTAAAAGATGCTTATCACGACCCGCTTAGCAGGTTCAGGAGGAGAACACATACAGTAGGAGTAACACCACGTACCATAATTCTATACTTCGTCAGAGATAGGAGATGCTGGATTCAGTGCCAGTATCCCTTACGATGTGAGCTTAGCCCAGTATGAACCGTTGTAAGAAAGAATGGAGAAACTACATTCCTCCGATATACGCGGTAGAGGGCGTTAAAAATGCTTATGTATTAGGTGCAAAGGTTCTAAAGTGTTGTTTTTGTGTTGATACTGTTGATTGTTGGCACTTGGTGGAATTTTAATCACATCTTGTTAATGTAAAATATTCGACTGTCGACTCTCACTGATTGCACAGTACTACCAGATGTTTTGTTTATAATGAATACCTTGATAATGCCGTAAAGACAAAAACGGTCGGTAAAAATATGTAATAAACAACTTTGTGACGTGGAATCTGTACAAGTGTTTACATTAAGAAGATGTTGTCTTTTATAATCTCGGGTGGCAACAATCGACCGTTCTACCCAATATAAAGCAGTAACATTGGACAAAAACGCCGTTGCGTCGCCTCGCTTCCCCTAGGGCAATCGCCTTCGATGAAGACTTTAAAGCCTTCCTGACTAAAGGCAGTCCCTAGGTGGTCAATTCAAAAACTTCCTACAAATTTCTTCTAATTAAATTCGTTGTGAGTTCCAAGGCAGCTGTAGTTTTAATCCCCGGGACAGCAATGAACTGGTCATTGCGTTTTTGGTGATCGCCGCTGTTAGTTCTGGCTACACAGGAAACACAGTAGTGGGAATGAGTGGTGGGCCTGCCCCGTAAAAGTCCCTAGGTGATCTTTAGTCAGTAAGAGTCTGACATAACTCGTTCGGCCGTCCGAAAGGGTACTCATGAGAGTTCACCACCGTGATCCGTGAACGTGCCCGCTCAGAAGAATGACTAACGCATACGCGGGGTGGGTTAGTCTTCTTTTGTGGGTTGTCGGTTTACGTTGCGTGCAAAAACAAAAAAAAAACCGCTTGCATCATACGGATTACAAATATTGCACTCACGTGCAAGCTTCCTGGTGATCAACAACCTTTGACTGAATTATTTTTGATGAGGTCTTTTGTAAGGAGGAAGTTTTGGGGTAGTATAGTAAATGGACTACATGTCTTCTTCTTCTTAGCATTATCCCGTTTCCTAATGCATTAGGATTAGCGGAACCCGCTACCTAAGGTTAAGAACTTGACAAAGATACTGATTTTTACATGGAGCAATTGCGTCAAACCACCACAACCCAGAGAGAAAGCAGACCTTTTCTTAGAATAGGTCACACGTCTTTCGAAATATAATTTCTTGGTTTCCTCACGATGTATTCTCTCACCGCCGAACAAGTGATAATTATGAATATGCACATAAATCCGAAAACACGAATTTAGTTACACGTGCCAGGATTTGAACCGGGAACCAGTTTGTCCACAGGCCGGTTCCATCCTTCACTGCTTAATGACTACCAATAACAAAATTTTGAGTAATATTTCGTAAAATATACTAGAATATTAACTTAAATCGAATTTCATCAATAATGATTGGTTCAAACAAATCTAATGTAATCGTCGCGATTAAAAAGTTTAATTTCAATTTCGATCCATTGATTGGAATCCGTTTCAAGAGTAACCCAGCTGGACGGCCATTAGGCAAGTGCATTAATAATTATGTCAGTTGGTCAACTACTCAGTTTCTTATTACTGACGTAAAAAAACGGTTTTGAGGGAAAAATGTTGCTATTATTAAAAAATAAAGAATGACTCCCACATTCTTTAATTTTAAAAATTGGAGCTGCATGGAAAGATTTTTGAAAGTGATTCTATGAAGAACCAAAATTGCATAGCCCCGTATGCAAGCTGAAGTGGCAATGCCGGCTATCTGTCTGTGAGGTAGGTAGACATCCTAGATAAGTCCAAGAACGATGAAGCATTGAACGTCCTTACACAAACGACCGGTCGTAGAACTGGTACCATTTGGGAATACCGACATTCAGCAATGGGTTGTGACGATGACGAGTCACTTTAGCTGAATCTTACATGCATTACACTTCGCAGAATAATACGAAAAATGATGTACCGACAACGAAAAATTGCATTCTAAATGAAAAATAAATGTTTTCACAATATATAAATCCATCTTGGTTTTCAAACAAGTCACTTAGTTACTTTCTAACCAGTAAACTAGCAACCGTAATATTCCTCTCGTGATAAATACATCTAGCTAAGATTGTTAAGCATTTTAATGTAGAGTTTAAACAACATTTAATAATAAACCTTAATATGTTAACAAAGAACTTATTTACTTTTAACAGTTGACTCACGAGTCCATCTAAATACATAGAACATCGTATGTTTGTATATAAAAACAAAATGCCACTCGCTTGCTAATCACGCGATTTCAGAAACTTTTTATTGGTGTGCCTAAAGCAGAGAAAAGAGCAAAATCCTTATTTCTGTCTATATATATATATATATCTATATAGCTATAGGACAAGTCCTTTGTGGGTAGGTAGAGAGGACAGCGAGCCATGTGACTGACACCACCTTCTGATGTCACACGACCAATTTGCTCATGGTAGGTTAGTCTTCCTCGGCTCCTACATCCTTCCACTTTTGCGTTGTATGCCTGTTTCGTCATTCTTTCATCCTGCATTCTTCTATATGTCTGAATTAACGGAGCTTGCCTGTTCTTATCCGTTTCAGTTAATCATTCGTTTTTTTACGCCCAATTTTAATTTTATTCTATCAGCATTTCGAAAATAATCGTTGACTAATAGGTATAACGAAATATACTTAATACTTTGACTGCCTTTTAAAATGATAAATTTTGCCTTGGAAACCATTTTTTTAACGTTAACTTTGATTAGGTATTTATTACTATTAGAAATATGTCGCAAATACATATTTGCATTATTTATAGTTCTTATATCACGGGTTTATCCCGGTAATTTAAGAGGCGTGCGCGGAGATTTGGATCCAACGCCCAGAGGCCCCTTTGAGAAGCTTGACGTAATGTTGCATAGCTGCCGTGACCTTCTCCAGGGGATATCAATGTGACGATGTACCCATGAACCAGGTCACGGCAGGTATTGGGACTATTGCGAATGTATTGAAAATTATTTGTATTATTATTATTTTTTTAGAATCTTTTCTATCGGATCTGAGTAGTCGGTACAGAGCATGTCTTGTAGCCAAGTACTCAGATCCGAACGCTAACATTAACATTATTAACTAGGGATGTTATAGTTTTATCCAAGAATATCATAAATACCGAAACCAGAAAGTTTTATTCAGTGAATGTAAGTGAATCAACTACATATACTGATAAATTATGATCAAATCGGGATTTTCAATAAGAATCGTGTACACAGTATGTAGCTACCATCGAGTAGGTAGCTACACTCGATAACGAAACCAATACTTATTTTCGTAAGTTGACGATATCGCCAGAGACTACTTGCTACTAGTGCCGAACAAAACAAAATTGCACGAATTTAATTATGTTTTGTCGAGTCCTTTTTTAGGCCCACCTGATGGTATACAGTCACCGTAGCCTACGAACATTTGCAACACCAGAGATGTCACTGTTTTGCATGCACTGTCGATCTTATAAGATCCACTTCACGTCTCTTAACGCTGGCTGACCGCGTTCGCGATGATAACGTAAGATAGAGAGTTGGTCTGAAAGAGAGTGTCGGTGTCAAGATAAGAAAAGGCATGCTCCGTTGATTCGGACATGTAGAATAAATGCATAATGAAAAATAACGAAACAAATATACAATGCGCATGTGGAAGGATTTTGGAATTGAGAAGATCAGGACTCATCTACACCTATAACAAGTTTATACTGTGGTCCCTTGGGAAAACATCAGTTAGGAGGTCATACTACAAGTTAAGAGTTCAAAAAGTAAAAAAAAAATAATTAAGGGCTTAATACCACGTGTAAGCTTAGAATCACATGGTCCTAGCTGGTATCCAGGTGCTCTCGCCCAAAGGTAACTACAGTACTCCATGTACAGTCTGACTTGAGACTTGTATAAAATAAGTTATTGTCCCGCGCTGAAGTAGTGCTTTGCTTTTTTGAGCACACCAAGCTTCTTGGACGCCACCTTGACCTTCTCCTCCAGGTGACTTCGGTATTGAACATCACTGGAGATCTCGACACTGAGAATCACTATGTTTTATCTTTAAAAACATTAATGCTAGTCAGACAATTGAACAGGCATTCATTACCATTTTTTGAATAGCAAATGAAAGTCGGTAAGGAAAAAATATATTGTGACGAAACTTAATGGGATGTTACTGAAATGCTGTTATTTTTTGTTTATACGATTTGTTTATGTTAACATCCGGTGCTTTCTATTTCATTTGTCTATGTGTACTTTCACGTAACTTTAATTAATGATTATTTCACTTGATTTTTAATTAATGTGTTTTTCATATATTTATAGAGAAATTGTGAAAATTTACTCTATATTACGGTCTTGTTGAAACTTGAATATTTTCGTTTACTCGTTTACATTTAACCCAACGTCATTTGGAAGAAGTTGGTCTGCTGTAAAACAGTGGCTTTAATCTATTGACAATACAAAATTGTTGTTTTTATCGCCGGGCTCTCGCCTCATTCAAGGTTCCAGTTATTCTTGTACCCACCGAACTAGTCAAGGACGATCGTAAGCAACCCGACAGGAGGTCGTTTAATTCCATAGAAAATGGGCAGGATTTCAGTGTGGGACGCAAATTGTGGCGACACACTAGCCCTTTTTTAGGGTTCCGTACCCAAAGGGTAAAACGGAACCCTATTACTGAGGCTCCGCTGTCCGTCCGTCCGTCCGTCTGTCACCAGGCTGTATCTCATGAACCGTGATAGTTAGACAGTTGAAATTTTCACAGATGATGTATTTCTGTTGCCGCTATAACAACAAATACTAAAAAATAGAATAAAATAAATATTTAAGGGGACTCCCATACAATAAACGTGATATTTTTGCTTGATATTGATAACGGCAACAGGTAGACGCTTGAAATATTCACAGAATATTTAGTTATTTATTACTTTAAGAATAAATAATTAAATTAAAATAAAACAAATAATTAAGGGGGGCTCCCATACAACAAACGTGATTTTATGCTGTTTTTATAGATAATGGTACGGAACCTTCGTGCGCGAGTCCGACTCGCACTTGGCCGATTTTTCACCTCCATCGCACTACCATCAAGGCGGAGTGGCTGAGGTGGCCAAACTTTTGAAAATAAATAAATGCAGGGGTCTCGGCTTCGACTACAGCTTTGTTGCTTTCGGAGTAGAGACCCCTGGTCTGTGAGGTCCAGGCGCGCAGTTGCTTTTCAAATAACTAGCAAGAAATCTGATCGAAGTCACAGACGACCAAAGAGCTGGTAATTTTCTCGCTCAGCGTAATAGTATTGCAATACAGCGCGGAAATGTTGCCAGCATCTTGGTACAGTGCAGTGAGCACCCAACCCTTTTTAGATATATTTTAGGTTGTTATTTATTACGTATTATTTAAGTTTAGTTAATTGTTGTATTACTTACACCATCATAAATGTAGAAAAGGCCAGTATTTCATATTCGCCATAATAATCGGGCAATTTGCTACAAAATGCAGGATGCACTTCAATATTATATTTCGTGCCAAACTCGTTTCATTATTATGATATCACATCTTTTGGCAATATGCCTAGCATATATGATATATGCGAACGTGATCACTTTTCACATTTACATTTTAGTACATTTAAAGTCTTTTGATAAATTTAAAACAATATAAATAGTTTCGATAAAAAGCTCATGCTCAACGGGAACATTTTATAGCCATCACCGCTCAGTTTCAGAATTGTAGCAATCACCGTTGCTACAATTACAGAAATTGCGTTATATTTTATATTTGATTTGTAGCTTAACAGAAAGTACTCTTTATCGATCAATTCAAATAGTTACGCAAACCGTTACTTAAATTTAATAAAGTAATTTTGGGACTTTTCTAGGCAAATTCATGTTAAGATCAACCCCTGCAAATTTCAATATTCTGGTGAGTCGAAGCCATATTGGCTTTGAAGATCATTGAACAAATGCATATAAAAGGAAAATAGAAGATATGAAGAAATATATGAACCCCTGCTAAAGCTGAAATCTTTATTGTTAAACATGTTTGTGGGGTAGTGAGCTACCTGATATTAATTTCAACGCTTATATCATTGATCTACTCTAAATATATAAATGTCTGGTGCGCTTTAAAGTCCGGGAACCGTAAAAATATTACGTACTAAGTTTCAGTATACAAGCTTTTATTTCGATATGAGCGCGCTTACACGCGAAAATCGTAAGCAGAGTTGCTAATGCTTTTCGCGCGTACCTTTGTGTCGGTGAAGGGTTTATATTATGAGCTTCATGTTAAGTATCATTTTCGTTATGTAAAAGAAAAAACATTTTTTTTTACATGCCGAAGGGGTTAATCATAACCTTCTTTTTTATACAACGCTGCTTTGATCCGCTGTACCTCTTTTAAAACAACCATATAAACACAAACAGACGTCTTAATGCACACAAATATTTGTCCTCTTTGGGAATCAAACCCGAACGTTGGTGCCAAATAGTTTTACCAACCACTGCGTCACCGAGCTCGTCAAAAGGCAGAATTTATGAAATATTTTTTTTACTTTGTTAAACTTAACATTGTTTACGATTTTTATTTGGGCGACTTTGAAGTTGGATGCGGTCTCCTGTGAGATAAAGATACTTCTCCAGTCGAAATGCTTTGATGTAACCTACCTATATTGCGCTAGAGCCTCCCTGACTTTGACCTCGAGCCCCTTGCACCCATTACTGTATATTTTTTATTTGTACTGTCCAATTGCAATTCTAAATATTTGACTGTTACACGTGAATAAAAAATCTATAGAGTATGCTCGTGTATATTAATTAATTTAATTAAAATATGTCTCACTTAAATATTTATGAGGTAACTAAGTAGATAATTAAAGAGTTCACTTTCTACAAAAGAAATGGGCAGTTAGTCGCGTTCTGATTGTAGCACACTCGAACTGTTGGATTTATGTAAATACGGCGGATGATTTAAATTTGCAATGTTTTACTTTCATTTTCTAGGGTTCAAAGTGTTGCCATGTAACTAAGACGAAGTACTCAACCGGATGTACCGAATTAAGTTTGGACGCACACGTATAAACCACGTTATTTGACAGATATAATATGGTTTTGAACTCAAATTGTATTCATAAAAATATAGCTGTTTTTACAAAACAAAAGTTGTAAGGAAATTTCATTAAACGTTTCAGCATCCACGGTATATTTATATCGTTTAATTATTAACTTAATTTTAACACTGTAACAGTGATTTACAGGGGAAGATAAAATACAATTTCAAAAATGGATGTCAAAAGGTGATTAGTTTTTTTTTATCAGTGCAAGCTGTTGTGCGTTGGATAAATGAAGTATCTTACATGGAGCACATGCAGGTTTTGTCGCGAAATTTCAATTGGCGAATTACTCTCCCCAAACATTCTCGGAAAATTACGCATTAATTTGAAAAACGATCGAATTATTTCGTAATAAAATTAAAAATATTTCCCTGGCCGAGATAATGAATGATCGTAAATATTTTATACTACTAACGCGATAAACATCCCACAGCATTCGTTTGGTTATTAATTTTCAATCTAGTTAAAAAAAATACTGATGTATCGGTGCAATTTTACAATCAAATAGATAAATGGTGAATAAAATAAAATTGATACATTATTGACAACTACTAGATAGAAGTAAAATTAGCTAAGCAGAACTTGTTTCTGTCTAAGTCGTCTAATAACGCGGTATGGAAACGTAGAAAATATTTTTCGCATTTTCGCATTTAGTATTTTATTATTTTCACACATGGAGTTCGCGCAACATAGTATATGTTACGCGAACTCCATGTGTTCATCTGTCACTAACTTGCCAGCCTCTGCAGTAACGCACTGTTTTAGGGTTTATGCTCACAATGACAAAATATCACAGCGAGCGACTGAACATCAAGTATAAGCTCTGCAGCTCCACGTACCTTTGCTAAGATGGACTTTTATCTTCTTCCTAGCTTTATCCCGTTTGCAAATATATTAAGTTTGGCGGAGTAATACCTCAGCCTAATGATTTGATGAAGATACTGCCGTCAGCCCTCCACAACCCAGAAGGAAAATATTTTTCAAAATATAATTTCTAGAACGTATGGGTTTCTTCAAGGTGTTTTCCTTCACCGACGAGTAAGTGATAGTTACGAATATGTGCATAAATCCGGAAACACGAATTTAGTTGTACCCACACCACGATTCGAACTAGTGACGGGTTAATAGTCTGGTTCTTTAATACTAGGCTATTATTGCACGAACAACGAATTCACGATTGTACGATAATAATATATGTAACAACATTTTTGAAGTAAAATTTCTTTACGCACGCTTGACTTGGGTTGTAAGCTGTAACGAAAGTTGAGAGGGAGATATAAATTAGTGAAGATAGAAAGAGAGAGTTACGTTTCGTATATTGCTGTAGGGCCAAGAGAGAGAGGTGTGAGCACACATTTTCTTTCTCTCTATATCTCATAGCGAGTTAAGTTTCGTATATGTAAGACACAGTACAGGCCTATTGTCTGTATCACACTATGGAGCTAAAGAAGTGTTACTTCAGCAGAGTGGTCTAAAGCACACTCGTTTTTTTTTTAACAATTAGCCTTACGAGAACGAAGGGCGCCCATATTCTGTTCTCCTCCTAACTCAACTCCCCAGAGGGTTGTTGTGTTCCTGCGTGTGAGTGGGGTCACCAGTATTTTAAGAGAGGTAGGGCACATCAAAGCAGCGCCCGTCTTGGAAAGTACCTCCTCCACACAGAAAACTACTGCCAAATAACACATCCTTAGAGGGTTATTGAATTCCTGCGTGTGAGTAAGTCACCTGTAAGCTCCTGAGTTGCTGTGTTTAGCAGCAGAGGTGGCATAGCGGGTGAGTGATACTTAATACGAGATTGCAAGCGATCATAGGTTACGATAACCGCTTTACATCAGGTGGGCCGTATGCTTGTATGCCTCCCGACGTTGTATAAAAAATAGTAGAAAAACAAGTAGGTAAATTAAGTACCAAAGTTTCTTGTTACGTGAACAAATGGTGAACTAATTTGAATAGTATAGCGGAAGCTTAAATAAGCTCCACGACCAGACGGACAAGCAAATAAGTGGGCGGATCTTCGCTTTCATAAAAGTTTAACTAGTAATTTTGTATAATAACACCACTGGTTAACCAATCGACGTTCGTGCATGACCTATGATTATATTATTTATAATTAAACTTTCACTCTTTATCTTTAATGTCAGTTAATTCAGAAGTTTAAAGTGTTTACTACTACACCAATTCTACCTCATCCTACTGCAGGGATACGGGTCTCTCTTCAGCCGAAAGGGTCTAGAGCACACTCCACCACGCTGGTAAATGCGAATTGGTAGAAGCCAGTGTTGTCAAGCTGTCCGAAGGTCACTGACTTAGCTTAAAGACTGTCTTCTATTGAACACAGCTGGGACCGACGGCTCATCAAGCCCTCCGCACGGAGAAATTCGGGATAAATAAACCCATCCATACACGATTGACTTTGCTTAACCTGCATGGAATGCGCAACGACGGCATCGAACTCTTTAAAAGTTTGCTGCATATTGTATATATACAAAGTACTTTGGGATGTAATCACATTATGAATAACTTAATAATGAGTAAAATAGTAAGATATTAACAAAAAAAGTAAGTGTTAATAGAACTCTCCCGTTTTACTCTAAGAAAGTTATGAGATCTTATATCGAGCCACGCCGTCAACCTTCTATTCACATCATGTAAAGTCATGAGATACAATTTGAGCTCACGCGAAAGAGGAGGAAGGGGGAGTAGAGCACATCTATATTTGATTAGAAGCATACAGACCTACTAGGTACAGACCTACTATAAACGCCTTTTTGAAAACTACAGTAAATAAAAATTCCTTAAAAGGTTGCTAGGTTCCTGGTTTTTGTTTGTATGTTATGTTACTTGATTACCACATAGTAAAGCCCTAACAGCAGTTCAGCTCTACTGTAAGCTATAGCATCCGATTAGATCAGTTTAAAGATATACGACATTACTACTACGTAATTGATGCCGGCTTCCCCAAGTTTTTTTTATTAAGAATTCGTAACTAAATGTTTAACATGAACTTCCGATTCCGAACTTCTCGGTGGTACCTATACATTTATAAAAAAAATTCATACATTAAGTGCATCAGTTATATAATACATGCCCTGCTTAATTTAAGACTAAATGGTGCTGTGTAATTTATCCAAACATAAAAAAATAAAATCCCATACACAAATATAGAAATAACGAACGCTCATGTTTGTAAAAAAAATATAAATTCTAAATCAGAAACCGTAAAGCTAAACTGCATTTATATGAGTTGTATGAATTATAAACAACTAATAAAAAAATTTAATACATGTTAATTTCGTATATTAAAATTCACTTACCAAGTCGTCCCCTCAACTCCGACGGCCTTAACGCAGGTTCCTCGAGAACTTTAGGAGGAGGTGCGGGCGGCGCGGGAGGTGCGGGCGGCGGTGGGGGTGGTGGAGGAGCTTCATCCCCAGAACTGCCCCCTGACGAGACGCCGGAAGACGCAGACGCTGCTTGGACTACAACCGCTTCGTCAGACACTGAGGGGCGACGGCTCCCAGCCGCTGAGGATATGCGGCTAGCCTGCGGGACAGATTGACGGTCCTGGGTGTGGGGAGACGGGTGAGTTAGGGTTAGTATTATGTACATTATATTAGATACATTTTACACATTGTTAAAATATTAGACTATATTATACTAAGGTTAGGTAATTTTCTCTATTCCATCTTCTATATTAGTTTGCCTAAAATTATGTACAAATAACAAACACCTTCCTAAAATAAGAATGTTATCTCCTCATCACCAACGGACGTTGGCAGTTTGTGGCTTTGGCATTAGGGCCAACTTCCACAAAAAACCTGCACAAAATTATAACAAAACTGTAATTAGCTTATACAGCCTTTTTGAAAATATAAAATGTACTCTGAAACATATAACCAATGCAGAACCAGATGCTCCACAGCCGTTTGGCCACGACTTACAACTGAACGCCCATTTCAGAACACTACAGTAGCACCAATATAGCCACCATAAGGTGGCTAGGAGATCAATTTTATAGCAGTATAGCCCAAGATACATGGACATGAATGATGAGGACTAAATTAAACTCTCATATAAGGATAATACTAATGAGTTATGGCTACTTTTATCACAAACCACCAAAAATACTTAAGTGAATTTGAAAGTATCTTGACAGTCATTAGTAATAATTATATCGAAACCGTGTTTACTGCCGTTATCAATAATAATGTGTGCGAATTATCATCATTATCAATAATTGGGACAACATATGTGAGATCGTCATTATCAATAATTGGGTCTACGTATGTGAGATCGTCATTGTCAATAATTATTTCAATCTAGTTGTTCTAATTGGTAGTTGTCAACAATTCACAATGAATAAATGACGTGAGATATTTTGTGTGTCTACGATCGTTATATTGGACATTTATGAGCCAAGCGATCATCATTTAGTAGCCTAAGCTTAGCCCTGGGCGGATTGTAACCATTACATGACAGTAGTTCTTGATTGGGCCAGGTAGTTCGAGTTAGTATACCTGTCGGGAGATCACTACGAAAGTTGTGTTTCGTACAGCCATGCAATTCTGTAAGAGCAAACATCCTTACATCCTCGGAAACATCGGCTGTTATAGCCTTGAACACAAAATTGCAATTCCTTAGTGTCGCTTTTCATGGTTGTGCGACACTAGCGCCGCAAGGCTGCGTTTGGAATTGGAATTCTACAAGGCAAACAGCCTCGCGTACGCTTACAGCCTTATAGAATACCAAATAAAAAGCCGTGACCGCAGTAGATGATGTCAAAGCGGTGACATCTATGATCACAGCGACTCACACAGCCATTTCGAGTCGCTTACAGAATTGCATGGCTGTAAGTGTAGAGATCCCTTTATTAACGGCAAAAAGTGTACACTCGGTCACCATTCTGGGGTGGGCATGCACAGTTGCCGAGGTCAATTATATATAGTATATACAGGTCCCACATCAGTTAAATGAAAATGAGGCGTTTTATGGAGCATATTTAAATGGTGACTGAACTGGAGCATAATGCCTTTTGCGGATACCATGTCAAATAGGTCACGTCAATCATCAATTAGTATTATGATAATCCTTTGCTTTAGTATGTCATCCGCTACGGATAGTTTTTCCCATTTGTCAGTGTCGGATGTAGAAGATTATACACCCGGATAATTTTATGATGGATTCCCATTTTTCTTACTGGGTGAAACATGAAATTTGTGGGTAGACGGAGTTTGTTCGGTTGCGTTTCCTTTGAATTCAGGCATAATGCAAAGTTGTGTTATGTCACCCTCTCTATTTCTTCTGCAATGATCTGCTACATGTACGCAGCATGCATTACTATGATACAGATTGCAGTGCCGATGCGCGATTATAATATAAACGGCATTTGATTGGTTCATTTAACTGCATACAACATAGTGATCTGAATTGTTGGCAGCTAAATAGTACGATGTACCCAAGATATGATGTCTCTCTTTTTAAGAGGTAAACTACTGTTTACAATTTTTTTTTATACCACCAAGGTGACAAATACGCATACGCCCTGCCTGATGATAAACAGTCACCGTAGCCTACGGACATTTGCAACACGAGAGTGTCACTCATGCGTTGCAGACCCTCTAAAAATCTCTTCGCGCCTTTATATCACCGTGAGTGTTTGAAAGATCTGTTTGGTTTAATATTTCTTCTGAGTGTGTCACTCAGAAAAAAATGTAGTACCTACCATCCGCCATAAACTAAAATGCCATCTATACCAACTCCATAGTTAGCGTTCCACCCACCACCGGTATACTTCATAAAGGCATTTTCTTACACGCACGATATAGCTGAGAAATCAACATTCCTCAACCATATATCTTAATAAATACAACGAGTACATTTAAGGACATCAAGAGTTGCTGACATCACTTACCATCAGGTGAACAACATGCTAGTTTACCTCTTAAATAATTTAATATGATAGTACATTATACTCTTGCTATTTACGAGTAATATTAGCTAATTTATGTCGAGATAGTTGGACCGTATTCTAGTCGCAAATTTTAGTGAACCAAATACTTACGAAGTTCTGTGCTTTGTGTGTGAGTGCTGCTAGTTTGGTAGCTATTGTGGACTTGGTGTTCGTTTCTATTACCGGAGACACTTCCTCGTAGGCCTTGTTCGTCCTACAACAAAAGTTCCTGTTAGATGTAACATACCTTTATTTTGCCGGTTTCCAAAGTAAATGAAAAATGGTAGAAATTAGGGAAAAATCTGTTAGTGGGGGTCACATATGAGTTGATATAACAGTAGGTGTCCCCGTCTAGATGGACTCATGATCTCAAACAAGCGGTCAGAAAACTGAGAATCGCTTATAATGAAAAATATTAATTAAGATTTATATCAAGTAGTACGAAGGGTGATGATAACGAAATAAAATCGCTTTCTTCGCCTAGGTGTGGCTTAAAATCATATTTCGTCGGTTACCGGTAGAGTGTTATTTTAACTGAGCTACTAGGAGGTTTGTGATTGTGTTTGAATTTTTAAATGTCTTTTTCATGCTGTATTACCGTAGTGTAGCGCCATCTATCTACCTAGAAAGTAATGTACAAACAGGGCATAGCAGCCAATTTTTCCAGATAAAAATTACCAATTTCTTGAGCCGCTTCCTTTTGACCTATGTTAAGTTTATATAAGTAAATAATAATAGCTATAAGTATTTTTGTTCGGTTATTAAGAAAATATTGTAATGAAAAGAGCATTAAAGACATTATCTATTTATTAACTTTTTGATAACGCCAAACAAGGTACTAATTGTAAATTTACATTTAATATGTGACAATAATCTATTTCTTCAGCAGACGTGCTAACAGACGAATGATACTCCTAGAGTGGTAATCGTCTATAAAAGTACTAAGATAACGCAGCAGACAGGCCTAATTTCTATTCTTTGTAACCCGGGTTGTTTAAAGATTCAAGGATTTCTGCGATAGATATTTACAAAAAGTTTTTCTACACTATACTAACTATACTAATCCCTAGCAACAATACATTTTATGAAATGTTACATAATTTCACATACAGCTGTTTAAGCGATGCGTTGTATTAGAGTATCCCTGTAGTATCACATCAATTCATATTGATTCCATTGCTGAGCTTCGAATCTCATTTGACTCGAAGGGAGAAGAGTATACCTACTCAGTAAGGCCAGTGATTTCGAGTTGCCCGAAGGCTACTGATTTGGTTTAACGATGGTCATCTATCGATCACAGGCGAGGTCGACGATTTAACGTTCTTTCTAGTTCAAAGGAACTTGGGGTAAATAATCCCTTTCAAGGACGGCTTATAGTTTTTACGGTTTACACTCGCAATTTTGAGCCAATAAACATAATACCCAGTATGATGCAAGAATTACGGTTGATGATATTGCGTTGGAACAAGTGAATGTGATTGTGTATCCTGAGAGAACTTTTAGCAATGATAGAATGCAGAGCGCTGATGTGGAGAAGCAAACGAGGACAGGAAATAGCGTGAATAGAGCGTTGCGAAAACATCGTGGCTCAAAAAACTGGAGCTAGAAGGCACAACGCTAATTCATGGAAGCGAAAGCTGGATTTAGCAGAGAGAGCATAAAAGTAGAATGAATGCCGTTGAAATATCAGCGTTTCGCAATATTTGCTGATGAAGTTGGCGTAACGCTTTTAGACTGAATAATCAATGAAGATATAAAAGAGAGAGTAAAGAATAAAGAGAGGAGGCACGCTGATCCAGATATATGTATATAAAGAAAATTGGAAAAAAGAATGATGGAAGAGATATACAAAGAAAAAGTAAAAGGACGTAGGAGCCGAGGAAAGCCAAGATTCACCTACCATGACTAAATTGGCCGTGTGTTATCAGAACGTGGTGTAAGAATCCCTAGGAACCGGCGAGCATGAGGTGTGCGTGACAAGGAGTCATGAGATGCCCGCTTCTCGCTGTATTGGAAATAGACTATTTATAAAAGTGAACTCACATTTCGTTATTATCTTTGGCGGTGTAGTCAACTATTAGTGCTGCACTTCCTGGCCGGCTGTGGCTTCCTGAGTCACGGGAACTACTCCTAAATAAAAAATAGTACATTGTATACAGTCGACCAAAACTGCTTTACCACCTATTTGTTAGATCACATCTTAGAACGATAAGGTTCATATAGCTTGCGCTGCCAATGTGTTAATTAGGTACTCCATACTTATCACATTGTGGGTTCACTCTACAGATTTCAAATCTGAACTTTATAGCTTATAATTCCGTGACTGCGTGTTATCTAACCTGATAAATCACTTTATGTGAAAATAAAAATTCTTTATTTATCATTAAGCTCTCACGAGCACTTAGTTACGCCTTACAAAATTAAAAAATTGAATATTATTGCATACACTTAATTTATCAGTTTTTTATTTTTCATTTTTCATTTTTACTACTCTACAATCATTACGGAAATGACCATTGGCGAAGAAGACATGCCAATAGAAACTTGCCAATGTAGCTTATTTTTCAAACTGTTAATCCATGTTACAATTCTTTTTTGTCACATATATATCAGTCTGTCACGCAGATATTCATCAATTCTATAATAATCTTGATTAACTATAAGTAACGAGATACGAACTATATGTATATATACAATGAGAGTATTTAGAACAAACCATTTTCGCCGGTTTGACTAGCTGAGCTTGAGCCAAGGTCGTTTATCATTATATGAATATAATAATTCATTTAATTAGGGAGTGATATGTAAAATTTGATTTTTAACCTTCTTGCAACTAAAACATACAATGTCAATTTCACTTTAAACGTATTTTCTATTATTTGATTCAGAACACTGTAAATAAAGTAAATATAATATTATAAAAATTCGATCTATGAAATTTAAGATCATTGTGCTGTGTGGCCTCATTGTCTTATTCTTAGAAGAAGTGAATATTTTTTTAACAATAATGCATGAAAAGCCGTTTTATGTCGCTTACTCTTTTAGGCTAGAATTTGCTTAGGACTAAATATAAAAAATTCTTACTTTCTTAATAAGTAATGTTGTTATTATCTTTAGTCAATTAATTATGTTAATAATTCAATTATCCTGCAAGCTGCTAATTTCTATTATAATATAAAGCTCTCAAGATCAAAAAGATTTCATGTTCTTTTGTGCGCTCCCTTGTGACTCTCCGCTGTCCAACTGAAGGGTATAACTTCAGCATGCTATTCTGGTGCATATACTAGGTATATAGGCATATACTTTAATAATAGATATTTAATGTCAACTCACTCTTACTTATTCAAAATTTAAAAAATGTTTATTGCTATTTTTGTTATTACTTCTATCAAAGATATTAGATTAAAATATGGTCTCACTATGCTTTTTTTTATATCTGATCCTTATATCATTGAATCATGGTTTCTTTTATCGCAGCTTGATCTCGTTCTAACATCAGAGCTTTGCCCGCTTTTAATATCTGATGTAAAACTACCTTAACCCTACAGCCAAATAGTTTTATGGCCCTCCGACAAATGTCTATACATGGGCAGGCCTTTAATCAAATGTAAGAACCATCAAAACACTGTAAAATAAAATATCTTCAAAACAATAATGGTGTTCGATGAATATTCAAAGTCGTCCATATAGCCCGCAAGTTGAAGTGCCAATGGACCGGCCATATCTGGCGAGTCTATAATGGCAGATGGAGGAGGAAGGGAGTCATTAGAATGGAAGAGTTTCTCCACTCTAGATAGACTGATGACTTCAGAAAAGCTGCCGGTAGTAAGTGAATCCGGAAATGTATAGCTGTAGAAACTATTAGGAAAGGCCCGTATCCAGTAGTGGGTAAATATAGACTGATGATGGAATTGATACAAGAAAATCATGTGTTAACCAAACTGTCCAATTCATTTCATAACTTCTATAGGGGCTAATGTTTATTTCAAAATATATTACCTTCGCCGTATCTGGTGTTCGTCCCTTGGCAGGTATATGTCCTCGTAGTGGTGGTCGCGTCTCGTCGCTTCAGCCCCACTGTCGCTGTCTGACTGCTCCGGCACCGTCGTCACTTCTGTAGACCCGTGCACTTCGGCTTTTACTGGACAACATTTATTCGTATAGTATTAGAAAAAAAATTGGTTGTCTGTAAAGTTGGTTTACGGACGACAATTTTACGTGATAAAATCATAAGAAAACATACAACAGTTGACAAAACAGTTCACGTGTAGGTTGTGTGCTGCCGCTGTCTCTCTTCTACTCGGACGCATCGAACGATGGAGTGGAAAAGAGATAGATGCGTCACAAGCCGAACGCTTAGGCCGATCGTGCCTCTCTATCGCTTGTTCCGCGCTCTCACTTGCACGCTCGGCTCAGGCGGAACGCGACAATGAGTCATGCTTTTTCGTGCGTGCAGCCGGCGTTCATCGATTTATTACGTTATCATTATGACGTTATCACGTCAAAAAATATTTACTTCTACGATCGCAACCATTCCAATAAACCACTTGACTGCACATGAAGGCACCTCGCGCTCACAAACATAAACGTTGTATTTTGGCGCCTACGACTCGAGCCTATTGACCAATGGTAGAATATTTTAACCATTAAGCCGATAAGTGCCGCGATGTTTTTCCACGAACTAGCCGATAATTCCTGCATACCCTATAAGGGACCTGTCGTGACAATATATATTTTTTTATACTACGTCGGGAGGCATATAAGCATACGGCCCACCTGATATAAAGCGGGTACCGTAGTCTATTAACGCTTGCGATATATTAAGTATCACTCGCGCGATACCTCCTCTGCTGCTTACACAGCGACTCCTTAAGAGCTTACTAGTGACCTCACTCACTCGCAGGAATACAACAACCCTCTAGGGAGATGTTATTTGGCTGCGATTTTCTGTGAGGTGGAGGTACTTCGCCAGACGGGCTGCTTTGATGCGCCCTACCTCTCTTAAAACATCCAGTCCAATACAAACAGACATGTTAATGCGCACAAATGTTTGCCTTGTGTGTGAATCGAACCCACGAACGTTGGTGTCAAAGTCGCGTCATTCACGACTGAGCCACCAAGCTCGTCGATATATATACGTACATGTTTTTATAATGCGTCGAGTTGAAAACATGCATATGACCCGCCAGATATTAAGTGTTTACAAACGCTTGCGATACAAAGCCTGTGCCTTGCCAGCCCCACTTACCACAGCTGTTCCTCAGAGGCTTACCGGTAACCTCACTCACTTGCTCCAGGGAGTTGCTATTTGGCTGCGATCTTTATCAGGTGTACTTCCCTGGACGTGCATTACCTTTCTTTTGTCAGAGCCACATTTGCTAGTTGACAGAGAACACCGTATACTCGAGGTTGATTTTTGATAAAGATAATAGTGAATCACTTATATCCCAAAACTTTGCATCCCTCACATCAAATACTTGGACACCGATAGATAGGGATAAGGATATAGGGATAAGGCCTTTGTGCAAAACTTTCTCTTTCTCTTTTTTTATACAACGTCGGAAGGCATACAAACATACGGCCCACCTGATGTAAAGTGGTTACCATGCAAGTAGTACAGGTCGCACGTTGCCTCCCCTGCTGCTAACACAGCAACTCCTAAGGAGTTTACTAGTAACTTTACTCAGTAGCAGAAATACAATAACCCTCTAAGGAGTTGTCAATTGCCTGAAGTTTCTTTAAAGTGCAGGTACTTCCCAGTCGGGTCGCTTCGATGTGCCCTACCTCTCTTAAATCTTGTCTGATTCTCTCTTAGATCTTGTTTTTTCTCTCTTAATTTACTCACTAGTCATGGTGGGCGCCTCTTGCCCTTCAGCCGGCACCCTGGGTCCAGGCGAGCGCGTGTGGAAAAGATCCCTGACGCGCTGGTACAGCGCCGCTGGTGCTCCAGAGTTGGCGGTGGTGCCGTGTAGGAACCAGCCCCCAGTGTTCCCCGTATCGGCGTCTGACACTGTGGCTGGAGAATAAAAGTAACGATTAAATACATAAATCAATTCACAAGGAATCTATACAGATAAATAAAATCGGATTGTCTGTTTGTAATATTAAAATAACCGCTTTTTATTAAATGCATATAGATGTATACACGGTACATATACCAAAATATTTTTTTTACAATTTTTGTCTGTCTGTTTGTTTGTTCCGGCTAATCTTTGAAACAGCTAGACCGATTTTGACGGGATTTTCACTGGCAGATAGCTTAGCTAAGGAGTAACTTAGGCTACTTTTATTTTAGACGAAGTCGCGGGCACAGCTAGTCAAACATGAAATTTGACCAACAATATGGGGTGTGAGGACCTCCTCCACCAGAGAGAAGAGACGAGATAAGGTAGCCTTATCTCGTCTCTCGCAGCGAAGCTATTTCTTTAACAGTGAAACGAGGATGAACTCTACGATGGCACGCGCGGCCGTTGTACCAATAGTTCAATTATCGTCTCATATATTCTCGCCAATCGAAAATCATTTCCACCGAAATGCGTAACAATAGAATAAAAGTTTTGCCGCACAATTTGATTCTCGTCCCGGCTCACTTGTGGGAGACTAACTTGAGAAGATGTCAAAGTTAAAGAATGCCGTGCACGGCGGAGTGCGACGTTGGTACGGTGCGAGGCTGATGTGTGTCATGTTAATTTACCAAGATAGCACGATGTTTACGACAGCCTTAATGAAATAAGTACTAAACGTAGTACTTAGTTGTACATTAAGCAAATTTACGGGGACTATTGTTCTAATTGTAATAATACCAAGTATAAGTAATACCAATATTTTAACCTTCAACCCGAAAATCACCGTATTACACTTTAAGGGACTAGGTGCTGCGCCTGAGGCATCGTAGCTCTTAAACGTATAGCCCGATATTAGTACGGTTTTTTTCATCAAAAATCTAATGAAACTTGGTTCATTTATTGAAAACTAAACGAGAATGAGGGGAAAATTGTAAGCTTTAATACATTGTCATTTCTAGTGTTGCCAACCATCCCGCAACACGCGGGACGTCCCATTTTTAGGATCTTAGAGGATGCTTCCCGCGAAAGATGTTTGCGGGACGCCAATTGTCCCATTTACAATATGTATAAATTAAGTATGTAATAATACATTTTCAGGCGAACTGCCTACTAACAACACTCGCTCATTCGATCCGGCGATATCCCCTCCACCCGCTAATGAAATTGATTTGACTGTTCTGCAAAAACGTTCAGTCGCATTGAAAAACTCATTATTTTTTATTGAGTTCGATTAAAATAAGGTTTATTGGAACCTTTAAATCTATTTTATTACACCTTATTAAAAATCACGACTGTGAAAACAATACTGAATAGGCGTCGATTTTCACGAAGCCGGTATTTTCTTTTCATGTTAATTTTTATTGGCATTCATATACTATAACGTCTTTTATTTAAAAGTCACGCTATTTTTAATCACGTCTCGCATTTAATTCGCAAGTTTCCCGAAAATCCGTGAACTATATACCTTTTTCATGAGATTAGTTGTATCATAAGGAAAAGCAAAAAGACAAATGACGTCACTGTTTAAAAGTTTATTGTTACGTACTTAAAAAATTACAATAGTATTTAAAGCAATATTTTCTTATTATTCTGTGCTTTAAAATACTTTTGATATTTTTAAGTTACGGAATATGTAAGTGTTGGTGAAACACGATCGTTGGAATCGTAACAATTACGATGTGAAATGAAAAACAACTATTTGCTCATTAAAATTAAATAATATTTGTTCATGTACATATCTTCTTTAAGCACTAACTCTTCATGTATAACTAGGAAAACTGTAGGTGCTTGTTCCGTAAGGAAAGTTATGCGCAATACACAACGTAATTGAAAATTTATTCGTAATTATTAACTTTGAATCAATTCTACTTAATTATCATGTGCATGTTAAGTAACTGTGGTGATAATAACTGAGAAACTATAATTATCACATGTCTCCTAATTTACTACCTGTTTAGTTTTAGTGAAAACTTGGTTAATCTAAATCTGTTCTTTTGTACCTCTATATGTTTTTAGAAAGACCGTTTTGATTATGGTCTACCGACACCATCAATATTGCGTTTCTAAAGATGTGTTTTTCTTGATATATGTTCCTGATCAAAGTAAGGAGGTTAAAAGTTGTTTTATTTTTGTGTGGCTCCGCTTATATGTAGTACACCCTTCTCTTTTTTCTTTCGCGTTCACTATGTTTAGTATAAACTGAGGTATTTGACATCATCGTCATCTGAGCGTTGAAACCGGCCGTATCCTAAGCTTTTGCATTGGAGTCCAGGGTCCGCTTTCCAGCTTTTAACTCTCCACTTGCCGTGGTCTTCGGCATCATTCTAGTAAGACCATATCATTCCTCACGACGTCGAGCCTTCTTGGACCTATCTCTTCTACTAGAACCTGACGGAGGTGGCAAGGCTAGGTATTTGTTCCTCCCGTTACTGCACCAGCCTGATGCTTGCGAACAGGATCCCAAAGTAGTTTCAGTCGTGAGTGTGTGGTTTCAAAATTAAAATAGTTGATGAAGACTTTTATTTACGGGCTTTAGAAACCCGTATTTTCTTTTTAACACTTGTATATTTAATCTATATATACCTTCAAGCCAAGTTCCTTGCGAGTAGACAGAGAAAACCGCCAGATGGTTAGTATATTAAATTTACTAATCCACCTTAGTACTTGTACATTAAATCGACCTGTATTTATTTGTATAATAAAACTAGCTGCATCCCGCCACTTGGTCCGCGCGTATCCCGGTATTCCGTAAGACCAGCTTTTTCTACTTTCTTTCTCGACTTCTAAGGGTTGTATCATGATGTTGAATAACCTATAATCTCACTCAAGAGTTCGCCTATATTTGATAGATTTAATTAAATTTAATAATATTTAATCTAATAAATCTATCGAAATCTACATATTCCGCCGCTATCCATTTAAAAAAAATTGTCAAATAACTACTGTTACCACTATTTTCTTTAGAATAATCCAAAAACCGAATTAGCAATAACTTGTGAAACCAACACACCATAGTTATCAAATGAGGCGAACTCATCCACAGTCCATGTTCGGTACAGCCGTCTTTTGGTCAAAGCGCTCATTTCAGTCCCAAGAGCGTCGAGCAAAACACGTCAGGTGCCCGCCGCGGTAGGAAGACAACTGACTAGTGAACTGAAACTTTGTTACATGAATCTGTGCGCGCGCTTCCTGAATAATCATTTCCGATGTACGCGCTCCATGGTTGTTCAATTTACCGAGACAAAACTGTCAGTAAAATGTGTGCTATGATACACACAATCCCAGTTTAAGACAGCATGGAACGCTTGCGACTGAGTATTTGTTATCTATGTATTATTAATTACATTATTGGTGGCGGAAGCACACAAAGCAGGTTAAATCAAATTGCATGTAATTACTTTCTATCTAGAAAATTCTCACTCAGTAGCTATAGTACATAGTTACTGCACGAGACAATTGCAACAAAGAAGCAACGATGCTAATACCTGCATCGTTATTTCAATTAATTTGATTATTATAATCTAGTCTAGTAAAACGGGCACGTATCGTGAATTTTAATTATTCCAACGAGCTTGCGTTCCTACATAGTAGAATGCAGATTGCAACATTAAATCATTAGTATTTACATACAGTAGTTGTAAAACAATTAGTTAAGACACCGATACCGTCGGAACAATTTTAATCTCTGTGTCGCTGCCACTTTGTATGCGCATTAAGGTCGCAAAAATATATTTTTTACAGATTATACTATTTTCAGGAACACCGTTCCTATATGAAATCTATATGTTTGTCTGTGCGTTTGTCTGTGTGTTTGTCTGTCGCTTTTTTCCGAATATTCGAATTTTGACTTCAGATTCGGATTCAGCATAAAATAGTAGAATAGGAATGTTCAGGAACACCGTTCCTATCTCTTAAGAAACATGGTCAAAATGGCCGACAATTAAAAAAAAAAATTGAATTGTTATATAATTGACGAGCCAGGTGTTCCTCTGGCAATGCAAACTTGCGCATTCTCAACTGCTTTATTTATAATCGATTCGTATAGTTTATAAAAATTTACGTGAATGTACTAATAAGAACATTTGAAAGATATTAAAGGAAAACTTTATCTTTTCTTTTTTTGTACTGTATGGACCTAAAAGTAACTAAAATGTTACATAAAAGTAAATATTTTCCTTAGCGATGTGATTACAATGCTTGGCTAAATAATCGATTTACGGGATCTTAATTTCGACTTGACTCCTTCACGATCACAGTAAGGGGTGCCTATTTGTTTTTGAATATGAGCACGTGTATAGACAATTTGTCTTGTCTAAAGGAGCTAATGTCACAGCATCGGTAGTGAGTCCACGTTATTAAATATTTTGTGCGTAGGTATGAATTATTATTAAATAATCATCATTTTTATAATAACTACATGGCTATAAAATGTAAACAGAGAATTAGCCTATTGACCAATTGGTCCCCGGTTTGAATCCCAGTATATATCATTAAATTTGCGTTTTAAAATTTATGTAGATATTTGTAATTATAGCTTGCTCGGTAGTGAGAGAGAATATCGTGAGAAAAGCCGCACATCCAAGAAATTATATTTCGAAAGACGTGTGGAAAAGTCTGGTTTTTCCTCTAGGTTGCGGAGGTTTAATAGCCGTCGTGTCATGTAAAAGTCGGTATCTTCGCCAAATACTTAGACTTGGGTAGCTGACCCCGCCAATCTCAATGGATTGCGAAACGGGTTTATGCTAATTAAAGAATCATTCGTGTAGATAACAACGAATATAAATTACATAGCCTTTAACGTTCATTACTGTTTATGGACATAAAATGAAGTGCTCAGTTTAAGGACAGCGACATACCTGACCCTAATAACACAGCAGAGATATAACCAGTTGCCTAACTGCAAAGAAACGTTCTATATTGACTACTTGCAAAAATGTATTCTCTACAGAGTCAGATCAGACGCGATTGTCGTAATTTACATTTTACGTATTGTGTCGCTCACTGTTCGAGATTTTGAAAAGTGATAACTTTAGCTCTACCCCGATATTTCTCAATTGGTGGTAGCTAATTTAGCGAGAACAAGTACTCAATTATTTTTATACATATCTGATACTTTTGCTTCTTAATTTGTAATCCATTAGCATTGGCGGGGTCAGCTAGCTAAGCTTAAGGATTTGGTTGAGATACTGATTTTTCCTTCCCCGCCGATCAAATGATAATTACGAATATGTACTATCTATCTATAACTTCTCGCCAAATCCGGTACGAAGTAGGCAGAGAGAACCGAGCGCCACGTTATAATTGGTACATGCCGATTTCGAACCGGGATCAGTTGGCCAATATGCCGGTTCTTTAGCCACTGGGCTGTCATTTTATACAAATCTGATTAACTACTTAAAATAAATCTATGTCCTATATATATATAGGATATAAAACACTCGTACTAATATATGATATATATATATATATAGGATATATATATATCATGTATTAGTACGGGTGTTTTTAAGAGACGTATGATACATCACTACAACCCGATTAGCGAACTAACTCGCCTTCACAGAAAGTCGCTACCAAAAACATCTCCCGGAAGGACTGTTGTGTTCCTTCAAGTGAGTGAGGTAACCAGAAACTCTTTAAAACCAGTAAGCTCAAAAAGAATTGTGGTATTAATTAGGTAGCGGGGGGCTTTTGTAATCACTTTAAATTAAGTGGGTCGTATCCCCATATGCCGGCCGACATTGTAAAAAAATGCTGATGATAATGAATGAGACTGTCCCCAAACTGCACCAACAGCTGGTCACAGTAGTGTCTCCTCGGTTCGCTTGTTGTCCTATTAGCTGCGGCCAAATACTTCACGCTTGTATCATACGATTATGCGATACCTGCGCTGATGCATAATCGCAGGCGGTGGATTCCAACGATATACGTGGAAATTAAGCCATTTTCCTGTCGAAGTGTTTACTTGTAACATACCTACAACATGTTTAAACTTCACAGGCTTATCTAAGAATTAGCGATTTAACTCTTTTTTTATATACTACGTCGGGAGGCATACAAACATACGGCCCACCTAATGTAAAGCGGGTACTGTAGCCTATTAACGATTGAGATATATTAAGTATCACTCGCGCGATACCTCCTCTGCTGCTTACACAGCAACTCCTTGGGAGCTTACTGGTGGCCTCACTCACACACAGGAACACAACAACCCTCTAGGGAGTTGTTATTTGGCTGCGGTTTTCTGCGAGGTGGAGGTACTTTCCCAGACGGGCTGCTTTGATGCCCCTACCTCTCTTAAAACATCCAGACCAAGACAAACAGACATGATCATGCACACAAATGTTTGCCTTGTGTGGGAATCGAAGCCACGAGCGTTGGTGTCAAAGTCGCGTCATTTGCGACTGAGCCACCGAGCTCCTCAAAACTCTACTGCAATTTGCGTCGTAATAGGATTTTTTTGTAATTAAACTAAACCAACTCTAACTCATCACACTGCAGGGATACGGGTCACCCTTCAACTGAAAGGTTATAAATGCATACTCCACCATGCTGCTCAACTGCGGTTTTGTGGAAGCCTGTGTTATCAAGCCGCCCGAAGGCCACTGACTTGACTTTCATCTATCGACAACAGCCGAGATCGACGGCTTAACCTGTTTTCCGAAGCACGGTGAAGTTAGAGATGGATAAACCCAACCCATCCATAGACAGTCTATGATTGACATCGCTTAACCTGCATGTTCGGTTGGAATGGCACGCGCAGTGACGCCAACGGGCTCAAATTTTTTTATATAGAGACATAATTACACATTAAACACAGCGACGAAGGTTTTATCTGCTAAATTAAATCTGCCTTTTCTATCTTGTTATACAATGTCGGGAGACTTACAAGCATACGGCCCACCTGATGTAAAGCGGTTACCGTAGCCTATGAATGCTTGTAATACATTAAGTAATACTTTGCGCGATGCCATCTCTGCTACTAGCACTGCAACTCCTTAAGAGCTTACTGGTGACCTCACGCACACGCAGGAATACAACAATCCTCCAAAGAATTGTTATTTGGCTGCGGTTTTGTGTGAGGTGGAGGTTCCCCAGACGGGCTGCTTTGATTCGCCCTACCTCTCTTAAAAACACCGAGACCGAGGCAAACAGCCCTATTCATGCACACAAATGTTTGTCCTGTATGGGAATCGAACCCACGAGCGTCGGTAACAAAATCGCGTTATTAACCGCTGCGCCACCGAGCTCGTCAAAACGTGTTATTACTTTTAAGGAGTCATTCTTGTATGCATATAAATGTATTTCGTGCATCTCCGAAACGGCTGTAACGATTTGGATCAAGTTTTGTATTTAGATAAAGTTTTGCTTTTTTATAGAAGTGCCCAGTATAAATTTTGTCCTTGCTGTTAAGGAAGCCATTCTTCCTACTAGCGTTATCTCATTTCCTAGTCTACTAGGATTAGCGGGGGGAAGGTGCTACCTAATCCAAATACAATCCAGATACTGATTTAGACGTAATAGCTCTTACGCTTCATCTACCTTTATCAACTACTTCATACAAACTCGTTAGTACCAGGTTCTTCTGATTTTTTATAGAAATTATTAGCAGTCAATACCTGAGCTTTCCTCCCCTGAAGAGCTGTTGTGAGTAGCGCTTGTGGAAGTTCCTCTCTGC
The DNA here is from genome assembly GCA_947507595.1 of Pyralis farinalis. NCBI lineage: Eukaryota > Metazoa > Arthropoda > Insecta > Lepidoptera > Pyralidae > Pyralis > Pyralis farinalis. The sequence continues at coordinate 27,451,347 of OX382257.1, read as the reverse complement.
ATTGGGTTGACGTACAACCCGTCTGCGGGTCCCGATCTAGTAGAGCTGATAGACCCGATGGTTGAAGGTAGGGATCCCCTGCGTTCCTGAGCTGACCCACGTCGCTCTTTCTCCGGGGCGTGAAGATAAAAGGGTGAACGCGTTCCATTTGCGTTAATGCAGTTTGGAAGAGCACACTGAAATTTAAATAGAGTCCATAATTATTATCTACAGTGATTAAGAACTTTAGGTGGTAGTTACAGCTATTCCAAAGATGGGTTGAACGACAACACAGAGTAATAACATTCCACGTGGCGACCGGGCATGGCTGTTTCGGTAGGTACCTGTGTAAAGTGGCAAGGTGCGAGGAAACAACGGTGTGCCACCATTGCGGCTGCGCCGATGACACGGCGCAGCACACGTTAGAGTGTCCAGCGTGGACAGAGGAGGGAACCGCTTTATTCCCAGTAGTTGGTGCTGACCTCTCGCTGTCGACCATCGTGAAAGCCGGGGTCGAGAGCGAGAGTACATGGAATGCATTTGCCTCGTTCTGCGAAAATGTGATGTCGCAGAAGGCAGCGGAATGGTGAGCGAGGATGATATTTTCTCTCAGCTGATCCGTCGTAGAAGAGTCGGGCAAAGGCGACAGGCCTTCTTCCGCTCTAACGAGAGCCTGAGGAGGGGAACTTGCTGCCCAACGGAGAGGAGTTCTCGAGTGGACGGCGTGCGAAATGTTCCAGGCACGCCTCTTGCAGACTATTAATAGTACGTGGAAGAGCCCGCAATTACATTTGCGATCGCCCGACGGTGGGGTTTCGGAGGTGATACCAAAATCGTACACGATACTCCACCAACTGGCCGAGAAGGAACACCGGCGGGTTTTTAGTCGATAGGTCTGTAGAGGTAGAGCAGAAGATCCATTTAACTGTAGCAGGATTCCGACATAACCACGTCGCCACCCCCTTGGTGATGTGATATGCATGAGCATTTTCCCATCGTGAAGAAGAAAAAAAAGGTGGTAGTTACGGCATATCTTCTACACACATCAAAAGTGTCTAGGGATCAACATATATTTTTGCAATAACTTTTCTCCTGATTGATATTAATTAAAATTTTCTTTAAGGATTCATCAAATAAAGTGTTTTCGTTTGTCTACAGTAACGATAAACCAAGTCACCTTTGCATTAATAAAGAAATTTGCCATTTTCATAATAAAGGGATTTTTGACATTTGAACCACTAACATTAAAGTTCGAAAAAAAGACTGAAATAACAGTTTTCTTTAAAATTTTATTGGGTAACTTAAACAATTAATAATCCGTGTTTCTACCGCGAACACTAACAACACAAGAACATCGGTTTGGCATACTCAAAATGAGTTCATCCAAATCACGCTGTGGAATGGCCGCCCATGTTCGTTGCAACAACAAAAAAAGGTCTTCTTGCGACTGGATACCCTCCATATTCGGCAGAGCTCTTCTCTGTAGCATATCCCATGCATGCTCAGTCGGGTTCAAGTCTGGCGACTGAGCAGGCCAGGGCATGACATTGATGTTAGCTGCGGCGAGAGTCTGTCTTACAACTCTTGCGGTGTGCGGTCGTGCATTATCATGCATTAACTGAAATAAGGGACCGATTTGCACTTGTAGAGGAACGATGACGTCTGATACAATCGTCTCAGCATAAATTTGAGCGTTGAGGTTGCCTCTGATCCAAATCAACTCAGTTCTTCCGCCGATCCAAATACCCGCCCATACCATGATGGTTCCACCACTATAAGGATGGACTTCCTGGCAGGATTTTAATCGCTGTTGGCGTCCAGGGGTTCTCCAGTGTCGTATACGTTTTATATTTTATATATTTTTTTATTACAAAGCCACATCTCAATCTCAAGAAATCCGCATAAAAATGCTTGATCCCTAGACACTTTTGATGTGTGTATAATAGTCCAATATCAATAATTCCTCCAGTAGCGTTACTCCTGATGTTAATTCCAATGGCAATCCAATTCCAAAGATTTAATATTTTATAATCTCTACAATTATTTTGTCAACATGGGATTGCATCTCAACATGGGATTGGTGTCGATCGACCATCAAGATCAAACCAATCAGTGAAGTGACTACCGTAGTTTATGAATGCTTGCAATATAAAAAACTTCGCTTGGCAGAAAAAATATTCTATTTTTATTATAATATATAATGTTGCGCCAATAGTAACTCTTTCTAATTTTTTCACTTTATGAAGCTCGGATTCCCACGGAAACCTAAAAAACTACTTTATGATAAAAAAACATTTACCATATTTACACAACTGAGGGGAGGGAACCCGGTCTTCATTTAACCTATCACATTCCATCACGCTGGATCATGGTAGATTACCAGAGAGATTTTAGGGTCTGCAATGCATCAGTCAAATGTCCATAAGCTACGGTAACTGCTTACCACACGCTAGTTGGCGACCTTAGTGTTATATAAAATATCGGAATTTTCAAGCAGCGCTAGGATAATAAGATAGATATGATGATATAATTTAATGAGAGTCATAACAAATAACAGTAATCACAATAACACATCCATGGACAGATTATAGTCTACGTTGCTTGTCTTGAGTGACTGGAATTTATTTCTACATAAATTTATTTACGTAAAATTCACGATACTTGACAACACTGTAGGTGAATGTATACTTACTCGTGCTTCTCCAGGAGTGCACGCGCAAGCGTGAATAGCTTTGTATGATGCAAGCTGTTTGCTGTCTGCGCCTGCTGCTCCAGCCGCCACCAGCACGTTCAGACACTAAGGAAATTAACACATTTAAGCACACTTCATGATATTAATTACATAATTTACGAGAGGTAGGGCGTATCAAGCCAAAATGTCTAAGGAAGTATCTCCACTTCACAGAAAAGCCCAGTTAAATAACAACTTTCTAGAGGGTTATTGTGTTCCTGCGTGAGAGTGAAGTCACCAGTAAGTTACTAAGGAGTAGTTGTGTTTGCAGAGGTGGCATCGCGCGAGTAATTAAAAGGATCTGGTAGTCTGTTATTCTACCGACTAATATCCACAGCGTCTGAGAATCGTGGAGAGGCGAAACAAGTGTAGCAGCGTCGACCAGGGTTAGTCATGGCAGCAATGGTGGCGGGTGCATGCGGATTCTGTTCTAGAGGGCGGGCAATGCCTAGGCAGAGACTACAGCAGCGCCACGGTCACACAGCCATCTACTAAGCACGCGAAGCAGGTTACATCAAATTACATGTAATTAACCGGAGTAACCGCTTTACATCAGCACATGAGCCATATGTTTGTTTGCCCCCGATATTATATAAAAATAAAATGTGACTTTGGGATACTTGAAAGATCACGAATTTTTTATACAACTAGATTGGCAAACAAGCATTCGGCCTGCATTAGATAGTAAGCGATTACCGAAGCCTATTGACGCTCGCAACACCACGGAGATGTTACTCGCGCGCTGCCAATCTTGTGACCTCAGGATGTTTCGTCACAGTACCCAGTAATTTCTCAACCATATCTCACCCTTCAAACCGGAACACAGCTATATAAATATAGCTGCTTGGCGGTAGAAATAGGTGAGATAGAGGTACCCACGCAGACGACTTTTATACGAAGTCCCCCTCTAATAAAACTCTAAGACTTGGTCAGCGACTGACAATACGGCTTTCGCCACGGTCGTTCGACTGGTGATCTTCTTGTATATCTTGGGTTTGGCTGTCAAGGAACTAAGAAGACACATTGTCTAGTACCCTTTATAGATATGGCACAACCGTTCGTTCGAATTTGGTAGGCTGCCCGAGGGTGTGTGGGAGCTTCTTCATAAAAGCATATACATAAAAGTCGTTGTCGACGACAGCTGTTTAGCTTGGATATCAATTGTGGCATCTCATAAGCTATTCCTACTGCATATCAACCATATATTATCAATTTATGGTATATAATGCGGACGACAGCACCGGGGACACTTTCTTTTATATAAATTTACAAACCAGAATTGAACACCTTTACAGATGCGCTAGTATACGAGAACGTTTGTGCATCAAGCTGGCAACGTCTGCGTTGATCACACTACGCAGTGCTTCCTCGACTAAATATCTATATACCCACATCTCTCAAAAATACATACATACATATCATTACGTCTGTCTCCCATTAGAAGCTTTGATGCGCCCTATCTCTCTTAACAGCACCCAAACTATGACAAACATGTTCATGCACAAGAATGTTTGTACTGTGTGGGAATCGAAGCCGCGAGCTCTTCAATCACACATTCGTCAGCCACATAGTCCACGCTACGTTATCTGGAGACGAGGAAGGTATAGTATAACTTTAATACATTTTTTTTATACTACGTCGGGAGGCGTACAAGCATACGGCCCACGTGATGTAAAGCGGGTACCGTAGCCTATTATCGCTTGCGATATATTAATTATCACTAGCGCGATGCCTCCTCTGCTGCTTACACAGCAACTCCTTGGGAACTTACTGGTGACCTCACTCACACGCAGGAACACAACAACCCTCTAGGGAGCCCCAGACGGGCTGCTTTGATGCGCCCTACCTCTTGTTGTTACTTATTACATAACGTCGGCAACACAACAACTCCTCATTACCTTACACACATCAACATCAACCTCCCAGGGAGTTATTTGGCTGTGGGTTTTTGTTATGCGAAAGTACTTGCACAACCGGAGGGTTTCTGTAGTAAACTAGGAATCCTCATAATTTCGCCATGTCCGTCTGTCCGCGGCCTAGCTCAGAGACATATATACATATTAACTATGCTGATGAAGTGGTAGAATAAAATGTTGAGAAAAAAAAAATTCTGGTACCTCCCCTACAGGTAAAGTGGGGATGATTTTAAAAACATTGAGTGTTTGGGATGATCATTTTTCGATATAGTAATCCGTTTGCGAAATATTTATATTAAAAGTGTAAATTTTTGTTAGACTCAAGTGTTCTGAATCTGAATAATCGTAGATCAATGCTCAGTAACTTTGTTTTGAAAGTTGAAGAAGAAAAGAAAAAAATCGAATAGGCTCGATTTTCCTATTATTTTAGGCAACTATCTAATTTTTTCACAAGCAAACCGAAGCAAATACGGTACACTACACTGTGCGTGGCCCGCCATGCACTTAGCCGGGTTTTTTAATTAGTAGACCACCACGTGCAGTTGAGGTTGGCTTTCAATTAGGACTTTTCCGTTAGGATTGGCGAAATCCGCTATCTAAGTCTAAGGATTTGGCGAAGATATTTTTACATGAACCGACTGCCGTCAGACCACAACCAATAGAGAAACCAGATCTTTCTTAGGTAAGGTCTCACGTCTTTCTAACTACTAGTTCATGGATGCGCGGGTTTTTCACGATGTTTTCTCTCACCGCCGAACAAGTGATAATCCTACTAATACTATAAATGCGAAAGTTTGTAAGTATGGATGTTTGTTGCTCTTTCACGCTTAAACAGCTGAACGGATTTGAATGAAATTTGGCACGTAGATAGATTATGATCTGGATTAACACATAGGCTACGTTATTTGACTCCACGCGGGCGGAACCGCGGGCAGCAGCTAGTTTCAAATAAATCCGAAAACACGAATTTAATGGTACACACCAGGATTCGAACCGGGTACCAGTTGGTCAATAGGTCGGTTTCTTATCCACTGGGTTTAATATCTTCATTTTGGTGAGTCACATATACTCCGAAATGTAATCGATGCTGTAATTTTTATGCCATTTGAGGCACAATATTGGCATTCAATGACCTTTACATATGACAGTGTCAAAAATAGTCATTGTACAATAACAATCGACCGAAATACCAAAATAAATGAAGTTAGTTGTGGATTTAGTTCTGCCCATTTGTACATTGTTCATTGCGGGCTGTGTCATTGACATAGCTATAAATATATATTAAATATATACACTTCACCTTCTTCGGCAACACATGAGTGATACCTCTGGTGTTGCAGATGTCCATAGGCTACGGTGACTGTTCACCATCAGGCAGGCCGAATGCCTGTTTGCCACCTTGGTGGTATTAAAATCCTGTTTGTTATTATTACGTATTTTCAGTTCAAATCAATTATTACATCATGAAATTAACAATATACAACAACTAACTGTAGCTCGAGACTTCATCTGCGCGCATCCCGATATCCCGTGGGAACCACTTTTTCTACATTCTAATTTGTCCGACAATATTTATTATTATTTATTCTTTCTTTTTCCTCGGCTTCTCCTTCCTTCCTCAAGAATTGAGCTATCAAATGCAAAAGGTTTTTCCTCCGACCGGTATTTCTTGAGATTACCGGTTGGATTCTGAGCATTCAAACAAACAAACAAACTCTTTCACCTTATGTATTAGTAGGTATATCAAATTCTGATGGTGAAATTAAATATTATGCCGAAACATAACTTACAATATTACCAATCAAATTGTAATTATGTAATAAATTTAAACCAAATAGTACATTAACTTTCTAAATCGCAATCTCAAGTACTTGATAGTCGCCTTAATAAAGTATTTGTTTTAAAATTTAATAACGTAATTTGTAATATTGTATTACTGCTACAACTATTATTGAATAATAAATAATTTTAGGCAACAAACCAATAACAATATAAATACGTAACGCAACCTTTTAGTGGCTTTTAGCAGTACATTAAGGCCATTATCGTCTTCTTCTGGTTTTGAAAACTATCACAATATAATTGGTTTAGATTTTAGGGTACAGCACGCAAAGTGCAAAACTAATCATATTTTTTCCCAAAATATCTCGATATCAAGCTGAAATGAATATCAAGTTTTATAATCATATGGTGGTCTACTGAAGATTGAAATGTATAACTTAATTTAATAAGTAATTACGGTCAATTAAATAAATATATCCTTATATACCAATAAGATACTTCAGATCGTCCTATATTTAGGTTGGCTGGAAGAAATCTCTTGAAGAGATAAGCTCGCTTTTGTACACGGTATTTGACACTCATTATATTGTTTTATGTGTGTGCAATAAAGAATATATATTAGGTCCTTACATATGAAGTTGGTGTTTTATCAAACTGGTCACCTTGATCTCAAATATCTGGTGTTTGGTCAGGAATTCCAAATTGTAATTTATTTCAAATTTAGGCTTGTGTACACGAATTTAGTAATTCACTCATTATTATGCCATTTGATTTTTCTTTGACATCGGTCTGCTCACAATATGGAAAACTTAAAATATCACGTTATTTACGAATACGAGTTCAACCGCGTACCGTGGCACCAACGCTGCAGAAATGTATGGGGAAGCTACTGTAAAAGAAAACACGGTACGTTTTTGGTTCCAACGTTTTCGTTCTGGAAATTTTGATGTACAGAACAAACCTCGTGAACGGCCGGATACCCTAGTTGGCAACGAAGAATTAAAGGTGATCGTGGAAGCAGATCATCGCAAACCACGTCAGTGTTAGCGACAGGCTTCGATGTGAGTGACAAAACAGTTTTAATTCACTTGAAACAAATTGGAAAAGTGAAAAAGCTCGAGAAATGGGTACCGCATGAATTGAGTGAAGCACACCAATGCATTGAGTGCTGCGTTACATTACTCAATAAACAGGGAATTTTGAATCGTATTGTTACTTGTGACGAAAAATGGATCCTGTACGACAATCGGAAATGCTCATCACAGTGGTTGAACCCAGGTGAACCGGCAAAATTTCTGAGCCAATTTTCGCTTGGGACAGGCCCAAGCGAAAGTTCACTCAGAAGAAGGTACTGGTGAGTGTTTGGTAGACCAGTGCTGGTGTCATACACTACAGCTTCTTAAGATGTAGCCAGACGATTACCGCAGATCTGTATTGTCAACATTTACAAACCATGCTGGAAAAGCTCGCTATTCAACAACCCAAACTGGTCTAGCCCACTGCTGCTTCAGGACAATGCTAGACCGACGACACGACAGACGGTCGTCAAATTGGAGGAGCTGCGATTGGAATGTCTCTGACACCTACCATACTCCCCAGACCTTGCTCCAACAGATTACCACTTTTTTGTAATTTGGACGACTACTTGCAAGGAGAAAAATTAAATTCCGATGGGGCAGTCCAAATCGCCTTCATAGATTGTATTGATTCTCGCTTCCACATTTTTTTTCTGCAATGGAATCAATGAACTGCCTATAAAATGGCTAAAGTACATAAATAATAATGGTACATACTTCGATTGATTAAATATATAATAATTTCATATATTTTTTTTAGTTTTACTTTTTCCATATAAAACGCCAATATCATATATAAGGACCTAATAGTATTGAAATTTGTAAGGTAGGAAAATATTGGAGCAAAAGTAAATGATAAAAATAAAATTACATATTTTCTTTCTTATATATTTATTACCGAATCAGAATATAGCGGTATGAAAAGTTCGGATAACGGGTTCTGTCCATACGATGATGGCATTTACTAAAATTATTTAATTATTAAAAAATATTTTACCATTGAATTATATAATTAATCAAATAGTAATTATTTCAAATTCGTAAATTATGTATTAGGTATATTCGGTAGATCGGTTTTGTAGTGTATATCAAATTATACATGTAATAACCTCATTTAAAGTTTAAATTTCACTATTTGATTTGAATTTGAAAACAAAATATAATTACTTAAAATGAAAAAAATTAGACCAAAAAATTATAAATTCTACAAAAATTGGCACTAATTAATGCTCTCCGCGCAACCGTCGCTCTAAACACATATCATACCAAAGACAATCAACAGAGTGTGACACAGTGAAAACTGATACTTTCCAAACGTGAGCTTTACTCTATTGTCTATGCTCGCGATTAGCCTGACCATAGACACGGTAGAAAGTGATACAAGCATGTAATTATCGTCAAGAAGTAGAAACCATTTCAATTATGTGTCATACTGTAAGTGATTGTTTGGTGACAGGTTTCCTACATTGTCGACGTAATTTATCTACATGCTCATTGTTTTGTATGTAATAATATTGTGTAATGTACTTAATTAAAGCATCATGATGGCAAAGTAACATTGCATGCATATCATATTAGAAATCATAAACAACACTAAGAATACAACTGCTTGCGGCTAAATACTGCTAACACATTTTTTCAGGAACAACGTTCCTATATGAAATCTATGTTTGTCTGTCGCTTTTTTCGAATATTCGAATTTTGACTTCAGATTCGGATTCAGCACAAAAAAGTAGAATAGTAATGTTCAGGAACGCTCCTATCTCAAACATAGTCAAAATGGCCGACAAATTAAAAACAAAATTGAATTGTTATGTAATTGACGAGCCAGGTGTTCCTCTGGCAATGCAAGCCTGCGCATTCTCAACTGGTTTAAGTTGCGTTCTTGGTCCTTCTTCCTAGCGTTATACCACCGTTTCCTAATCCATTAGGATAGGCGGGGTCCGCTAACTAAGCCTAAGGATATGGTGAAGATACTGATATTTTTATAGAGCGACTGCCGTTAGACCTCCATAACCAAGAGAAATAACCACTTAAGTTAGGTCACCCGTCTTCCGAAATATAATTTCTTGGACTTGCGGATTTCCTCACGATGTTTTCCTTCACCGCCAGGCACGTGGTAATTCCAAGTATGTACATAAATCCGAAAACACGCATTTAGTGATACATACCCAGGATTCGAAATGGGGGCCGACGGATATTAGGTCGGTTCTTTAGCCACTGAGCAATCACTGCTCCTTTCAAAAGTTAAAATGGTACTCTACCTATATGAAAAGTCTATGTAGTAAGTCTAAGGTTTTATATACTGTAAAATATTTATGTTTATCATTGTAGCATAACGTAAACATAAAGAGTACTTCCGTTCGCTCTTGAATCTTGAAACTTGGCATGAAAGAAGATTGTCAGATCTGATTAAACATAGTACAAATTAAGGCATTAGTCTTAAAATTATTTCCTGATATTCTTCTGAGGTTCTTCAAAAAAGGCGTGAAGAAGTTTAGACGGTCGGCAACGCATGAGAGACACCCCTGGTGTTGCAAATGTCTATAGGCTACGGTGACTGTTTACCTTCTGGCAGGCCGTAAGCTTGTTTGCTACCTTAGTGGTGTATATAAAAAAGTTTACCTCCAAATGGTGATTCTCGGCTGCATCATTGATGGGGCTCTTCCCGTGTCTGTCCAGGTGGAGCCTCGCTCCATGTCTCAGAAGCCAACGGACTGTGGCCAGGTGACCCCTGGATGCGGCGAAGTGGAGAGGTGTTGCGCCGTCTCCATCTCTCGCGTTTGGGTCTACACCACGCTCAACAATCTAGAAAGAGATAAATTGCCACATTTTAGTTAGCGTTAAAAACGAATGCTTAGAAGTTGAGGCCACCAGCTCAACCAAAGTCTAAGAGAGGTGGGGTGCATCAAAGCAAAGGTTGGGAAAATACCTATACCTCACAGAAAATCACAACCATTAAAAAAATCCTTGGCGGATTGAAATGTCCCTGCGAGTGAGTGAGGTTACCATTAAGCTCATGAGCCACATAGGCTCCTGACGTTGTATAAAAAGAAGCAATCATAATAGGGTCTACTCGCGTACTCGCGGCTTTCTCGTGGAGCTAGATCATTTTTTACAAAGAAAGTCTGTATATATATCACTCAATCATCAAGCGGTAAGTCCCGGTTGCATCCACTACGGAACCCGGGGTTCGCTATGATCATGATCCAAGATGTGGCGAACCCAGTTATTACATTGGAGCGACTTTCTGACCTCCGCAACCCTTAAACGGGAACCAGACAAGACAATGACTCATGATTACACATCCAGAAGATCTGCATGTGCAGGTTTCCTCACGGTGTTTTCCCTCACCGGGAGCAAGTGGTAGCCGAACGCAAGTAAATTGTAACTACTTGTAATTATTTTAAATAAATAAATTTTAAATAAAAAGAAAACCGCCTTCAATAAACACCCAAGAACTATAAAGCGAAAAATAATTGGTAAGTCGGTGGCAGTACCCTGTACCCTAGTGTAGTATACTGATATTATCAATTGATATTATGCAGCTGGCACCGACTCCAAAAATCGTAGTAATTGTGACCAATTATTTTTCGCTTTTTAGTTCCTGGGTGTAGTTTGAAAGCGGTATTTTTTTATTAAAAAATAATTTATTTTTTGCTTTTTAGTGATGTAAACAAAGAAAACAGAGATTGAAGGGAACCACAAACCAAAACATTATCTGTGTATATATTGTTGTTTTTGTTGATTTTCTCATAAAGCGCTGAATCAATTTCGATAAAATTTATATGGGAAATTTATATGATCTCGTAACAAACATACAAAAAAAAAAAAAACAATACAGTCGAAATGAGAACATTCACCTTTTTTGAAGTCGGTTAAAAACCGAGTAGGATTCGAACGCGGAACCTCACGCTTGTTAGGCGTGCGGTTATACATATATTATAATGTAAGTATGTATAAGTTCGGACATCCAGCCTACAAATCTAATATCATGGGTATATTCAAAACAAGACGACCAACTCAACACGTTCCCGATGATCAAGCGGCTAGGACGAGTTTCCGAGACACCAAGAACGACTCGTACTGGAATTGGTTCCCGCCCAACACTAATATTTTTGTGCGTGTATGTCTTGGTCTAGGATTGAGTGTTTTTCTAGGTATTGTAATAAAGTATTTACAGCCAATAACAACTCCTTGGAGGGTAGTTGTAATCCTACCTCCTAAGAATTAGCTGTATTCATAAACAGCAAAAACACGCATAGAAAATAATCAGATAATACAAATAGATAATTAAATTAGAAGATTTTTCCCACAAAGATTTGCAGCACCACATTCCTCTTATTGCGTGCGCCATAAGGACGGTACAACGATCAAACAGTATTACTAGAGGTGGCGCTGTGTGTACATAGATTTATAGTTAAATTATTTACATTCCAAACTAACACAAACATACATGTTCATGCATACAAATGTTGGTTCTATTTGGCAATCGAACCCACGAACGTTGTTGTTAAAGTAGCATTGCTAACCTTTCTGCCATGGAGCTCGTCACAATTTGAGATGATTGTTATGAAAAATAATTTAATTGCAATTTTTGGTAGCAGTGAAATGCTGACGCGAGAAGAAACTGGTCTGGCCAGACAAGCAACGCACCAATCACGCTGCAGATCTGCACACAATCATATAATCATTTACTTATATGTCATATAGTTGTACATTATAAAGTCTAGTTTCTAAGCCGCATTACCGTAAACTGCAACCAGTTCAGAATAACCGTGTAACGTGCAAATGAAAGTTACTGTGCGGTTAAATTATGTTAGGCATCATTAGGTAGTAACAACCACAGACTAGTGATCCATCTATCTATAAATTCACGACAAATCCCTTGCGGGGTAGGCAGAGAGAACCGAGCGCCACGTGACTCGATACTTACAGACCTCATTCGCTTCTTTGACATCCATTGCTCTTCTCATGCACGCCAGCCGGTTTCTAAGGCTCCTGACATCACCTTCTGATAGAACACGACTAATTTGGTCATAGTAGGTAATTCTTGGCCCATCTTTACTAATATATAAAGTGTAAGAGTTTATGTAGATACTGTTGATTGTAGGCGCTTGGTGGAATTTTTATTACATCTCGTTAATACTCGTACTTACACTTGTACAGATTCCACTTTACAATTTTATTTAATAATTAATTTTACCGATCGGTTGCGCCTTAACGGCATTAATGATTGTAAAAATACCTTGATAATGCCGTAAAGCTGCAAATCTTTGTCTGAAAAATCTTCTAATTTTATTATCTATTTGTATTCGTCTGATTGTTTTCTATGCGTGTTTTTGCTGTTCATGGATACAGCAAATTCTTAGGAGGTAGGACTACAACTACCCTCCAAGGAGTTGTTGTTGGCTGTAAATACTTTATTACAATACCTAGCAAACACTCAATCCTAGACAAAGACATACACGCACAAAAATATTAGTGTTGGGCGGGAACCAATTCCAGTAAGAGTCGTTCTTGGTACATGTGTAAGTTTTAACATTAACAAGACGAAAGAGTTTGTTTATTTGAATGCGCTTATCTCTGAAACTACGAAGCGAATTTGAGAAATCATTTCGGTATTTGATAGCCCCATTCTTGAGGAATGTTCTAGACTATTCGAGACCACAATATGGCTTATAGAAACCGAGTAAAAAGGACTAAAGTAAGAAAAAGCGACTCGAAACGAAGTATATTTGTAAACTAGCGGACTCAATAAACATTGCTCAGCTCGGTAATAAAAAGAAAAACGCCTTTGCAGCGCCACCTACCAAGTCTAATTGTAAATCTGAACCATCCAGGGACGTACCTACGCCAATAAATACAAAACAAAATCAACAAAATCGGTCTAGCCGTTTAGGAGTTTAGTGGCATACACACGCACAGAAGAATTATATGCCTATAATTACTGACCCAACAGACGTTACTCTGTCCGTAAATAGAAACAAGTCCCGTAACTACATCGCAGTGCCATCTACTGGATCCAATTGTGAATCTATATAATATAATATATATATATGAAAAGAAAAAATTAGGCGAAGACAAAAACTATTTAACCACCATTTTATTTTCTCTTTGTCAAACGATTTTCATTTCCTTTTTGTTGAGAATAGAAATAAGTGAAAAAAGGAACTTGCAAATTTCTATTTGCCTATATCGATATTCATTATGGTCGAAATTAGACGAATGAATGAATGAATTGTATGTGCCAATCGCACCTGGTGCACGCTTTTGTGTCAAAGTCGCGTCATTCACGACTGAGCCACCGAGCTCGTCAAATCTAAGTTTTAAGGGTCAGCTTATACATGACAGAGTAGAATTGCAGTCAAATAACTGCTTTTATTTTCCTATAGGCATTTATTTGACATCAAATGACCCGTATGCTTGTTTGCCTCCCGACGTCGTATAATAAACTTCATTAACCCTTCGAAACCCGGGTGGTCGTATACGACCGCAAAATGTATGGGAAAACGTATATAACGGGTTCTGACTGCTCAAGTGGCGATCCTAATAGACGAACACACAAACATCAACATAATATTTTTTAATACAATGTCGCCATACATGCATACGCCCCACCTGATGTACAGCGGTTACTGTAGCCAGTGAACGCTTTCATCACATTAAGTATCTGCTAACATAGATACTCCTTACGATCTTATTGGTGACCTCACTCGCTCGCAGGAACAGAACAAGCCTCTGAGGAGTTGTTATTTGGCTGTAATTTTCTGTTAAGTAGAGGTGTTTTCCTTAACGGCCCGCTTTGATGCTCCCCACCTTTCTTAAAAATACCCGGATCACTTTATGCACACAAAATATGTGACCTGTGTGGAAATCGAACCAACGACCGTTGGTGTCAAAGTAGCATTACTAACTACTGCACCACTGAGCTCGTCATAACTATGTAACAATCGATATGAATGCACTGTCTTACATAAAGATGACTTAAGAGAAATCATAATTGCGGTTCGATAATCCACCTGTCATACGTCGGAAGTCGGGTGAATGCACTAGTTTTTCCGGCACGCATTACTAAATCATCAAATGTGAAATTACACAAAGCAATCTCTGAAAGGTCTTAGGTTTTCGCGATTGTTATACATTGAATTAAACAATTTTTAACGGAAGTATCGCGTGTTTTATTTATTTGTTATTTTATTTTGTTGAGCGATATTTGTGTGAATCGGAACGGAATTAATCCATCCATGTCGGTAGATGTAATAATTGAATATACCAATGTAAGACAAATGTCATCTTAGTCTTCCTGCGACCGCGGACGCTGCGAAGCATTCGAAACGTCAGGATCTACAAAATAAATAAAACACGCGATACTTCCGTTAAAAATTGTTTAATTCAATGTATAACAATCGCGAAAACCTAAGACCTTTCAGAGATGTTTCTTTTTCTCTCAGAGATACAAAAACTATTGATATTAAACAAATGAGAGTGCATTCAAAGAGCAGTGCTAGCCTGGTAGATAAAGAATCAGCCTGTTAACCGACGATCCCCAATTCCAATCCTGGCATGTACCACTAAATGCGTGTTTACGGATTTATGTACATACTTGGAATTACCACGTGCCTGGCGGTGAAGGAAAACATCGAGAGGAAATCCGCAAGTCCAAGAAATTATATTTCGGAACATATTGTCATTATCACGTGCTCGGCGGTGAACGAAAATGTGGTGAGGAAACCGGATTTAAAAGACATGTCACCTACACTAAGAAAGGTCTGGCTTTCCCTGTGTATGGAGGTCTAATGGCAGTAGCTCAATGTAAAAATCAGTGTCGTCGAATCCTTAGGCTGAGATAGCGGATTCCACCAATCCTAACAGATTACAAAACGCTCACCCGTTACTAAGAATAAAGTGGGAATACATTCCATAATTCATTTTAAAGGTAAAGAGCTAGATCTTTTGTTATGAACTCTGAGTGAATTCACGGAGGTATATAAATAGGCACTGTACATAATTAGGGGATCATGTACCGGAAGGGTGCTCGTTCGCGACCCCTGCGATTCAATTAGATTGCAATTCTGGCCCGAAAGCGCACCGATGTGCTGATTTGGGTGTCGCTCGGAGGCGACGCACACCGATCCGCCCTGTCGGTGCGAACTTAGGTGCATGCGGCGGTGGGGGCCGCTACCCACCACGCAATTCTGGGGGTCGAGGAGAGCCGAGTGCTGCATAGACACGTAGAATGTGAGAGGCGGATTGAATGACAAGATGAACGAACTGTCGACGTAATTAATGAAAGACGTCCACACAAACAGCTACATTGATCAACACCAATGATCTGCCCGGTGGGATGATGGCCATATGGTCTGGGGTAGACCGGGACGATTATGCCAGTGCTGGTGTAGGTGTCATACTCTCCTTTCGCTTAGCCTCTGGTGTAAGAGATTACTGTTTGGTAGGGCTTAGACTTCTCTGGGTTCGTATAAAACTGGGCATCACGCGAATATTTCTGTTTGCAGCGTCGGTGTTAAAATACGAAGAGGCATGTTGCGTTAGTTCGGACATGTAGAAGAATATAGGATGAAATAATGACGAAGCAGATATACAACGCAAAAGTGGGGGGAGGTAGGAGCCGTGGAAGGCCAAGACTTACCTACTATGACCAAATTGATCGTGTCCTATCAGAAGGTGATGTCAGGAGCCTTAAAAATCGGCGAGCGTGCATGAGAAGAGCAATGAATATTACAGATGCGACTGAGGTGTAAGGATCGAGTCACGTGTCGCTCGGTTCCCTCTGCCTACCCCGCAAAGGATTTAAGGTGAAGTTATAGATAGATAGACAGACATAATTAGTTGCGAAAATTGTCAGTGTATTACTTAAAAATTACGTTTTTTTTATTTTTGTCGAAGAGATCTCCTCTCGCTTAGCCTCTGGTGTAAAAGATTACTGTTTGATAGGCCCTAGATTTCTCTGGATTCGTATAAAACTGGGCATCACGCGAGTATTTCTGGTTGCAGCATACACTCGCGTAAGCTAATCGTGTACCCAAGAATCAGAGAAATTTCGAGAGTCTGTGACGGATATTCTGGATTTTGCAGAAGGAAATAAAAAAGTGATTATGTGTGGAGATTTGAATCGATGGGTTGGGATCATGCTCCATTACCCTATTAAGTCTGACCTGTAATGATAGTTGTTAGTAAAGACAAATAAATAACTAAGTAATAATGCTTCTTCATCTTCCTTGCGTTATCCCGTTTCCTAATCGATGAGGACTGGCAGGCTCTTATTCTAATCTACGGATTTGGCGAAGATGCTAAGTTTTATATGGGTCGACTGTCGTCTGACCTCCACAACTCAGAGGGAAAACCAGACCTTTCTTACATTAGGACCGACGGTATTATAAAAAATCGGCCAAATGCGAGTCGGACTCGCGCACGAAGGGTTCCGTACCATTATCTATAAAAACGGCAAAAAAACACGTTTGTTCTATGGGGGGGCTCCCATACAACAAACGTGTTTTTTTGCCTTAAATATTTGTTTTATTTTAATTTAATTATGTATGTATGTATATCTTCACGCCAGGTGCTTTGCGGGGTAGGCAGAGAGAACCGAGCGCCATAAGACGCAGTCCTTACACACTTCACTCGCTTCTTTCACATTCATAGCTCTTTTCATGCACGCTCGCCGGTTCCTAAGGCTCCTGACATTACCTTCTGATAAAACACGACCAATTTGGTCATGGTAGGTTAGTCTTGGTCTTCCTCGGCTCCTACATCCTTCCACTTTCGCATTGTACATATATCTGTTTCGTCATTCTTTCATCTTGCATTTTTCTACATGTCCGAACCAACGGAGCATGCCCTTTCTTTTCTTAACACCGACACTCTCTTTCAGTCCAACTCTCTTTCGTACGTCATCATTACGAACGCGGTCAGCAAGCGTTATGCCACAATTTTTTGCAGTGCTCGCATCTCGACCGCATTTATTCTACTTTCATGCTCTCTCTGCCATACCCAGCTCTCACTTCCATAAGTTAGCGTTGGAATTAACACCGCGCTGTGTACAGCGAGCTGTGCCTTCTGGTTTAGATTTCGGCTGCCAAACAGTTTACCCAACGCTCCATTCACGCTATTCCCTGCACTCACTCGTCTCTCCACATCAGCGGTGTACCTTCCATCGCTTCTAAAAGCGCTTCCAAGATATACAAACTCATCCACTTGCTCCAACACTACATCATCAACCGTAATCCTAGTGTTCGTTCTGGTTGTCTCTCTTTAAAATACCATTATTTTGGTTTTCTTCGCATTCAATTGTAAGCTTTTCTTCATACAATCGTCTTTCATTGTTGTGACTAGTGTTTGCAGTTCGGATGATGATTCTGCTATTAATACCGCATAATTTAATTATTTATTCTTAAAGTGAATATATAACTAAATATTCTGTGAATATTTCAAGCTGTTGTTATAGCGGCAACAGAAATACATCATCTGTGAAAATTTCAACTGTCTAACTATCACGGTTCATGAGACGGACGGACAGCGGAGTCTCAGTAATAGGGTTCCGTTTTACCCTTTGGGTGCGGAACCCTAAAACACTTTATCTGCAATATTATATTGCATTACGAACGTATGAAACTCATTGTTTCGATATTCGATTGTAATCGATTAATGATGATCGGTGAGTTACGTAATCGCCCGTTGTGTCGATCTCACGGGCCCACGTCACCGCCGCGTTTCACCGTGATATGAAAGCTACAACCGCAAGAATGAATAACGCTTTGCATTATTTAACCCAGCTATTAAAAGAAATGCATGTATGAGTGTATTTTATACAAAGTCGGTGGCTGAGTCGTGAACGACGCGACTTTGTCACCAACGCTCGTGGGTTCGATTCCCATACAAGGCAAACATTTGTGTGCATAAACATGTCTGTTTCTCTTGGTCTGGATGTTTTAAGAGAGGTAGGGCGCATCAAAGCAGCCCGTCTGGGGAAGTAACCTAAAATAAAAGGATTGTTGTGTTCCTGCGTGTGAGTGAGGTCACCAGTAAGCTGCCAAGGAGTTGCTGTGTAAGCAGCAGAGGAGGTTACTTAATATATCGCATGCGTTAATAGGCTACGGTACCCGCCGTACCAGGTTTTACCTGATGTAAAAGGTAGGCCGTATGCTTGTATGCCTCCCGACGTAGTATTAAAAAAAAATCGGCCAAGTGCGAGTCGGACTCGCGCACGAAGGGTTCCGTACCATTATCTATAAAAACAGCAAAAAAATCACGTTTCTTGTATGGGAGCCCCCTTAAATATTTATTTTATTCTATTTTTTAGTATTTGTTGTTATAGCGGCAACAGAAATACATCATCTGCGAAAATTTCAACTGTCTAACTATCACGGTTCATGAGATACAGCCTGGTGACAGACGGACGGACGGACGGACGGACGGACGGACGGACGGACAGCGGAGCCTCAGTAATAGGGTTCCGTTTTACCCTTTGGGTACGGAACCCTAAAAAATACGATTTATACTTTGACAATGTTAGGTAGAAATTGTACACATTTTTGCTACGTTTTACCTGCCATTATAGTCAGCCATCGTTTACACCACTGTTGGGGAAACTTTCATTATACTAAAATATAGAGCTAGACACATTGTGTCACGTGCCAGACACATTGTGTCACGTGCCAGACACATTGTGTCACGTGCCAGACACATTGTACGAGTATCATGGCATTCCCTCAAACCTTAATAAATTGTAATTTTACTGTCGTTATAGTACAAAAGCGGAATATTGTATATTTACTTGAGTAACTATTAATAGTACGTTCACCGAGGGGAGAAGAGACATGTTTTAGGCCCGACGCGTAGCAGAGGGCCTGAATTCTCCCAAGTTGGGAATCGCACTTTCTCGCCGAGTGATACATAGTGCTTTATACTACACCTGCGAGTAAAGTATAAAACAAAATCTCTATTAATGTCAAAATAAAAAAAAAACAACAGGTTAACAATGAATTTTCATATACTTTTTCTTCCCGCTTAGCACGTTAACAATGGATTTTCATACAGTTTTGCCGCCCGCATATTTGTAGGGCTACAAAGACGAACTTTCTGACCCATTCTTACGCAAGTAACAACCTACTTTCCGACCAGGTGTAGTATAAAAAATATTTTCTTAATATCTGGACAGTTACGACAGTTCTACCATCTTGATGGACAAAGTTGAAGTCATCAGTAGGTGCGAGCGTGAGGCAATATAACAAAGTGGATGCGAGTGAGATAGTGAGTTAGGTCTTGCGATCTTTTGCCGCGCATCTTCTGTTTACTCTCAAGTTACTGAGTATTATGTATTGACCCATTACATTTATTATAGTCGATGAAGCTTCGGACTGGGTAATAATTAGTAAAGAAGATAATAAAGATATCGACTACAATGATGTAAATTATTATAATAATTAAACATTTTTTAATTTTCTTTATATTTATAAAACTATTTCATCTATCTATCTATAACTTTACGCCAAATCACTTGCGGAGTAGGCGAAGAGAATGCCACCTGACTCAATCCTTACACACCTCACTCGCTTCTGTAACATTCATTGCTCGTCTCATGCGCAGTCGCCGGTTTCTAAGGCTCCTGTCATGCACCTTCTGATAAAACACGATCAATTTGGTCATGGTAGGTAAGTCTTGGCATTTCTCGGCTCCGTGATCACGGGAACCTCATGGGGAATGCCGCAGAAACTAGACAAGTAAACTACGAGACGAGAGCATAAAATGGATTTTAGTCCAGGTCATTTGATATGGATATATATATATATGTCGCAGAGGTAGCAACACCATATTGAGAAGCCCGGAAGAAATCAATCCCCGTGATAGTTTTAATAATAACGGATCAAAATGTCAAGTCGGCGCTTGGGTGGAATCGATATCGTTGGATTGGCAACACCGGTTGTGTTTGTTAGGGGCCACGCAAACAGAAGGCGATAAGGCGAAGGTACGGTACAGATACGGCACGGATACGGCGCAGGCGCGACATCTGCGCACATAGACGCGGCGACGGTACGGCAAGTTATGTCATTATAAAGCGTGATGTTGACGAGGTAACATGTATTCCTCTTCCGACGAAGATGAAGATGCACTGGCTTTGCTACAGATTATTAATTTACAGCAAAGACCAAGAAGGTATTGGATACATCCAGTGTGGAGAGAATCAGAAGAACACAGGTTTCATACGATAATGGAAACTTTATATAAATATCCTGATCGTTTTCGCACAATTTATAAAATGACAATTTATAAACTGTACCCTGTCTTAGTGTAGTCGTAGATATTTGGGTATTGCTCAATTAATTCGCAAAACATAATATTAAACTCAATGTCGTCACGCATCCTGTATACGAATCGACGTGCATTTTGCTCAACTTATCTGTTCGTGACAATCGTGACTGAAGGCGGCAAGCGGACGGCGCAGGTACGCCGTCCCTCGCCCCCCGCCACGTCGCCAGCAGATGCGACACCGGGAAGGCGCAAGCGGCGTCTCGCGTTGTATACAGTATGAACAAAGATACGAAGCGATATATTTTAAACTTAAAATTTTCGTCCATATGGGTCGATCCATGGTTTTACATGAAAATCAGATGTAATTGAATTTCTTTTGTTTTTAATATTTTAAAGCACTTAAAGGCAAACATTGTGGTTACATATATTTTTTTTACTCTACGTCGGGTGGGAGACAAGCATACGGCCCACCTGATGTGAAGCGACTACCCTAGCCATATTAACGCTCGCAACTTAAAATATCGCCCTTAAAATGCCGCCGCCCCCGCTGCCAACGCAGCATCTCCTTCCTTTCTAGTGACCTCACTCACTCGCAGGAACACAACAACCCTCAAGGGAATTATTATTTGGCTGCGGTATTCTGTGAGGTAGAGGTGCTTCCCCTGTTAAGCAGCTTACAATTACGCTCCCTACCTCTCTTTTCGCCATAGCTTCGTTTGTCAGTCAGCAGTTGACTTTGATTCAAAGATGTTGATTAACCACTTACATCCCTAATCATAGCGCAAACATAGGTACCTATGCATGTTGCATATGTAAATAGTGGTCTTGCCAGCGAAAGAACGAGAGAGCGAACAAGCGAGAACCCTGCCCATCCTGCTTCCGTCTCACTTACTCTACGGACCAATTCAAGTATTAAACATTCACTCATCATCGTCACACATGTACTCACGATCATATTCTATAAAAAGGAGTAAGTAGCTAGAGCGATAGCATCACAAACTAATGATCCATCTGCCACTTTTAGAAATTGATTGGAATTATATGATACAAAAGGAGGAAAATGTTAATTCGAAAAAAATCCGAAAGGATGTGCAATAAGTGTTATTTCCAATAAATAGCACCTTGTATAATAATACTCTGTGCCGTACCGTCGCCGCGTCTGTTTGCGCAGATATCGCGCCTGCGCCGTATCCGTGCCGTATCTGTACCGTACCTTCGCCTTATCGCCTTCTGTTTGCGTCGCCCCTTATGGTTTGCTCGAAATGTCGGTTATGGTCAGTTGTCAAAACGTCAAGATGACATACCGTCATTGGAAGCGGCATTACGAATCGAGCAATGGAGCCAATCGCAAGTGTCGCGTCCACCGCATTTTGAATCCGTTGTAATCTACGATCTAAGCATAACTTTTGTTAAAAGTATTGTGGTAATTGGCTGATTAAATATTGAGAAGATTAACTACGCTGGTATTTCGCTTTATTGGCCATGAACAACGAGCCACCTGACGACCATTACATCCACGTTCCGACATATATATATTAATATTTATATGTCATGTGCACGGGATATGGATCTAAAGCGTAGAGGCCCCTTTGAAAAATGTATGTAATACATGTTGTATATTATGCTTATTCACGAGTAGGTCTACCTACACTGAGGTAGAATGACTATTGCAAATGTATCAGAAATTATTGGGCAATAGTATTAAGGTCTGGAGGGATTATTTGTACTGGGCTATTACAGAAAAAGGACGGACGCCTGTGGCGGCGGTGACGGCGGTGGCTCGCCACTCACTGGATGGACCTCCGAAATGCCAGTCGGCCGGGGGCAAAACCGGAGTGAGTGTCGAGAGGTGTGCGTTTATACGAAGTTATAATAGTAGTTATTATTAAGCCTAACGAACTTACCATCCATTTGACACAGTCCAGGCACCCAGTTTGTGCTGCAGCGTGTATCGGCAGCATACCGTCCCTCGCTCTGGCATCCAGGCGACCTCCGGCCTCCAACACCAAGTACTTGAGAACGGCCAGGTGGCCCTCCTGGGCAGCGAGGTACACGGGCGTGACATCATTATCCATTGCTGTGTTAGCACTGGGGACAAAAAAAAATAATAAGCCAAGATGATAATGAAAATACACTTCTTATTATATATAATTATACAATTATACACTTCACCAATGCAGCTGTGTTTCTGAAATGGTTTATATTGCAAAATATTATAATTATATGCTTACTATAATAACAAAATCATCGGCAACGCATGAGTGACACCCCTGGTGTTGCAAATGTTCACAGGCTACGGTGACTTTTTACTATCAGGCAGGCCGTATGCTTGATTGCTACCCTAGTGGTATAAAAAAACACTTTTTAGTTTTTTTATTCAATTTTCATATCATTCATATGTAATTTTAATACTGATTTCATATATTCTGTATTTACTGTACACGCATCGATTTTATAAAGTTATAGTAATTAAGTTATTTTTTTACAACTAGATTAGTAAGCGGTCACCGCAGCCTACTGTCGCTCGCAACACCACGGGGATGTTACTCGCGCTTAAAATTTTCTATTGCAAATAACATTTATTACTTTTACAGTGTGTTAGTTTAATACATAAATATAAAACTTATTCGAAGTGGTCTCCATTGGCTGCCATACAGTCCTTTAAACGTTGAGGCCAGTTATCAATAGAAGCACGCACGCTTTCCACGGGAAAATTCTTCACTGTCAATCGTACGAATTGTTTTAGGGACTCCAAATTATCACAGCGTTTAGAGCAAGCCGTACTCTCTGAAACTGACCCTTCATAGCTAATAGCCCACCAAACCATCACTGAAGTCTGATAGTGCCCACGTTGCACTCTGTCGACTAATTAGGAAGCCTCCTTAGAGCTTTGAGCATAAATACGGTCATTTTGTTTGTTAAAATGATGTTCAATTGTAAAAAAATTCTCATCCGTAAACAAAAATTTTCTGTGATCTCCCTTTGCGTACCGCTTCAGTAGTTGTTTCGATTTTACCCCCTATTCTTTTTTAAATTATCAGTTAAGAAATGACCAGTACGTCTTTTATAGGCTGCAAGTCCTAAGTCATCTTTTAAAATACGCGACATGGTTCTATAGCACCTAGAACCATGTCGTCATCTCCCGAGATAAAATCTTTTGCTTTCGGACAGGATTTCTTCTTATTCTTTTCCTTAGTGCTTTGACCACCTTTTTCGTACGAACACTACGTGGACGGCCAGATCTTTTTCTGTGACAAACGGAGGAGGTATCATTGTACCTATTAATAGCCCGGTACACAAACATTTTACTAATACCAAGCATATGGAGAGTTTTGAAAATTGCATTTGGCTCAATACCTACTTTGTATAATGAAATGACAGCGATTCGGTTCTCTTTATCACCCCACTCCATTTTAATATCGCAAAATATTGTACAATGTATTGGCGCCAAAATGAGAAAACCCAATGAACAATCATATAAAAATGACAGATTCCAAATTCAAATGTTTTGTTTATTTTAATTGTAACAGTATTTATGGCCAGACTAAGTATATGGACAGATAGACAACAAAATGATCCTATTAAGGGTTCCGTTTTTCTTTTTAAGGTACGGAACCCTAAAAACGAAAAATCTCGCCTACGTACTTTTGATAGTTTACGGATCTTGGTGTGAAAATATGAATAGATAACCTACGTCTATCTCAAGGTCTAATAGAATTCATACGGAAGAAACAAACAAACATTCAATTTACATAAACATTATCGTAATTTTAATAAATTTACATACATTAATGTAAATTTACAAGAATTTGGTAAAAGTAGAATACCAGTAAAAGTCCGATCAATCATCTCAACTCCCTTATCCTCAGTTTCTACTACGAGTATATTATATATAATGACCATAACATGTCATCGTAACACAATAACCACAACAAGTCGACGTAACTCAGTAATGTTATATCGAGTCATTCCCTGCGCTCCATTGTCGCTATCATCTCACGATTCTAATCTCAGTTTGGCAACTGTTACAAAAGTGTTTAATTGCAGTAACGGATTAACAGCTAATGTTATATCATTTTACGTAACGTTTGTTTTAGTACTCGTGCTTTTTATGATCTGGAGCAGTGATAGAGAACCCGCCTATTGATCAACTGGTAGTCGGTTCGAATCCTGACGTGTACCACTCAATTCGTGTTTAGGATTTATGTACATACTTGTAATTATCACTTGCTCGATGGTGACGGAAAACCATCGTGAAGTAACCCGCAAGTCCGAGATTTGTAATTTTGAAAGACGTGCGAACATACCTAAGAAAGATCTAGTTTTCCCACCGGGTTGTTGTGGTCTAACGACTGTCGCCCCATGTAAAATTCATACATACATACATATCATCACGCCTGTCTCCCATTGGTTAAGTCAGAGACTATATAACGCCAGGTGTACCGATCCAAACATACCCCTCTTCTTTCACACTCATCAACCTCTTCATGCATGCTAGGTAAAATTCAGGCTTCTCCAAATCTTAGCAAAGGCTTAGGTAGCGGATCCATCTAAACCTAACGGATCAGGAAACGGGGCGATGATGAAGAAGATTTTTTATAAACTAGTGATCGCAAATTCTAAGTCTCTACATCGATGGTATACCGTGACCAATTGTTTTCATTAATAACGCACGTCAATCATAAAATAGCACCGCCATCCAATCTCTTCTTCTCACGTTGCTTCCTCAATCCTGAGGATCGTGGCTAGGGAGCCAAATACAGGGATAGATAATGCTATCTTGCCGATGTTACCGTATGTCCGCGACATGTAGAGCATCAATTAGTGGGGTTTGATCGAGCCTCCCGTATTTGATGGAATCAATGTTTGGGACTGCACCTACGAGGCCCCTTACTCCGACCTTCTCCATATTGTCTGGTGCTTCCAAGCGATAATAATAATATTTATTTCCTCAAAAAACATGGTATAAATAGGCGTTACATTTTACAAAGAACAATCATGTTTAGCCAACAAATGGAGGCATGCAAATATAAAAGAATGAAATATATGCTTAATTACTTATTATCTAAAAAGTACTTGAGATCATAGA
Source organism: Pyralis farinalis (assembly GCA_947507595.1). Classification (NCBI taxonomy): domain Eukaryota; kingdom Metazoa; phylum Arthropoda; class Insecta; order Lepidoptera; family Pyralidae; genus Pyralis; species Pyralis farinalis. Next base: position 27,425,505 of record OX382257.1, on the reverse strand, counting down.
AATTGTTAGTAGTCAACCATTCATGCAACTTGTTTTTAAATAAGTGTACACGTAGCATTTTTAGAGAACTCGGTATAGCATTATATATTTTAACGCACACAACACACAGCTTTTACTGTATTTTGTTAGTCTAGGAATGTCCTCTAATATAAGTATATTTGAGTCTCGTCTACTGCGTGAATACGTAGAATCATGATTTTTAGGGTTCCGTACCCAAAGGGTAAAACGGAACCCTATTACTGAGGCTCCGCTGTCCATCCGTCCGTCCGTCCGTCTGTCACCAGGCTGTATCTCATGAACCGTGAATGTTAGACAGTTGAAATTTTCACAGATGATGCATTTCTGTTGCCGCTATAACAACAAATACTAAAAAATAGAATAAAATAATTATTTAAGGGGGCTCCCATACAACAAACGTGATTTTTTTTGCCGTTTTTATAGATAATGGTACGGAACCCTTCGTGCGCGAGTCCGACTCGCACTTGGCCGATTTTTTTTAAATAATTCTCTACATTTGTGTACATACATGCATATCTCATAATGGCTGAAGTATTCGAGAGTGCATGCAGCTGGTCGAGTCTTTAACAGATAGATCCTTCAGAGCGGGGACGTTGAACCTACCTACGAAACTGTGAAGTGTTGATGTTTCCAACTCCATATTTCGGATGCATCAATTCGTTTACGATTGATTGACTTAAGTGTCCACGTTTCGAAACCATACACGAACATGCAACACACTAAACGACGCAACACAACGATCATTCAGGGAGTGGTTACTTGACTGCGATTTTCTGTGATATGTATGTACCTCCCCCAAATGGGCTGCTCCGATGCGCCCTTCCTTTTTAATTATACAACGTCGGAAAGCATACAGCCCACTTGTTGTATAGCGGCTACTGTACACTATGAACATTAATTGCGCTTACTGGTAACTTCACTCACTCGCAGGAACATAACAACCCTTCAGAGAGCTGTTATTTGGCGGCGGTTTCCTAAGAAGTGCAGATACTTGCCGAGTCGGACAATTATGATGTGTCCTACCTCTCTTAAAATATCCTGGTCAAGACAAAGAGACATGTTCATGCACACTAATGTCTGTCCTGTGTGGGAATCGACTCTACGAACTTGGTGCCCAAGTAGCCTTTACTAACCACTCCGCCACTGAACTCGTCGTGTCATGTCTACGCGTATCGCAATGGAACTTAAAATTAACGTAGAATTTCCTTTCCTAAGGTTTGAACGAGTTCGGTAGCGCTGTGGTGAAACGCGCTGTTACGTTACTTTGACACCGAGGCTCGTGAATTCGATTCCCACACAGGACAAACATTTGTGTTCATGAACATATCTGTTTGGTCTGGTTTCTTAGGGTTCCGTTTCCGAACTGTAAAACGGATATTACTGAGACCGTACATCTGTCACCAGGCTGTATCTCATGAACCGTGATAGTTAAACAATTGAAATTTTCACAGATGATGTATTTCTGTTGCCGCTATAACAACAAATGCTAAAAAATAGAATAAATATTTAAGGGGCTCCCATACAACAAACGTGATTTTTTTGCTCGTTTTGCTCGATATTGATAACCACAACATGTAGACGCTTGAAATATTCACAGAATATTGAGTTTCACTTTAAAAATAAATAATCAAACTAAAATAAAATAATTATTTAAGGGGGCTTTATAGATAATGGTACGGAACCCGTCGTGCGCGAGTCCGACTCGCATTTGGCCGGTTTTTTTTTATACAACGTCGGAAGGCATACAAGCATACGGCCCACCTGATTTAAAGCGGTTACCGTAGCCTATGAATATTAAGGATCACTCGCGCTATGCCTGCTCTGCTGTTAACACAGCAACTCCTGAGGAACTTACTGGTGATCTCACACACACTCACACAAATGTTTGTCCTGTGTGGGAATCGAACCACGAGCGTTGGTGTCAAAGTCGCGTCATTCACGACTACGCCACCAAGCTCGTCAAAAGGTTGTTTTTAAAAAAGGTAGGGCACACTAAAGCAAGTACTCTGGCGAAGTACCTCCACCTCACACAAAACCGCAGCAAAATAACAACTCTGAAGGGTTGTTGTGTTCCTATGAGTGAGTGACATCACCGGTAAGCTCCTAAGGAGTTAGTAGCAGAGGTGGCATCGCGCGAGTAATACTTAATGTATTGTGAGCGTTCTTAGGCTACGGTAACCGCTTTACATCAGGTGAGCCGTATGCTTGTATGCCTCCCGACGTTGTATAAAAAAAATCGCAGAATGCTTTGAAACTCGCAGAGAAAATCACTTCAACTTGAACAATCACAAACGTGGACAATTCATATATTTTATACATCTACACCTTTTCTGCGGATAAAGATAGATTCATTTTATAAATGTTTATGTGATAATACGGTACAGCCAGCTCGAAGCATGTAATGAGGCTCTAAATCCATTAAGCATGGACTCTTTGTCACTTTCAAATTGAATTCTTTGGAAATATTTCTGACATAGTAGAGTACTGTTACATTTGTGCTATGACGGTACTAATGAACTTAGAAGCAATGTTACGTTTGCATTATAAAGCTGCAATGCCGTATGCTTGCATTCTTGCAAGCATACTCACCTGATGTAAAGTGTATACCATAGTTTATGAATGCTTGCGATATCTGAAGTATTGCTCACGAGACGCCACTTATGCTGCTAACACAGCACCGCCTTTGGAGCTTTTGATGCTCCTTACAAACAAATCTAAAGTCTCCAGAAGTTGTTGTTGTTGTATAGAGATACTACCCCAGACGGGCTACTTTAGTACGCCCTACCTCTCTTTAAAAACTATATCTCGTAATTCAAATTACCCGGAAATTTAAGGATCGCAAGACTTTTAAAACCGACCACGCAGGCGAAACCGCGGCAGTTAATGACAACAACTTAATATTACCCTGTTATGTAACTATGAATTAATATCATTAATATCTTTAGCCATTAAACTAGTCGTAAAATTCAAAGTCACTATCTATTTCGAACAGAATCGAAATCGAAATGATATAAAAATCATCCGTAACTAAACTTCGTTGAAACCTACACGGATAGAGAAACAGGTTTCACTTTTCTCAAGTCTCGGTTTCACTAAGGGTCATAGTTTCGTTGAGTGACTTTGAACATTTCGTGTTACGTATTTATGTTATAAATAATAACGTGACAGTTCAACCGCATTTTTGTTAGTCAACAGTTATGTCACAATGTGACATAACTCTGTTTAAATATTCTAGAATAATCACATTTCATATTTTAGATGGCTTTTATTAGTGTCAATAGGCCTATGGTAATTAATAAAATTTAAATTACTTGAGGCCTAAATCAATTGCCTAATATAATTCTGGTCATTTTGCCTTCGAAGAGGATTATATAGCATTTGCTATCCTGTGAAGTAATATTGTCAATATCTTGGAACGACTACCAGTGGTTTATGATTTGATGTGAAAATTTTATATATTTATTTCAGACAATAGTAAAAACCTTATGCTATTGTATTATCGACCATAGTACATTCCAAAATAAAATCCTGTAACACTATTATTACAATTACGTGTAAATAATAGAACATAATTCATGTTTAATATACAATTATTATAAAATTATAGTTTATTTTTCATCTTTATTCACACTGATGTTATAAATTCGAATGAGTGATTTAGTATTAGAATCTTAATTTTATTATAGCTTCATATTTTTTTAAACTTTCATCCATAATCTCTCGTCATACAATCCTGGTTTATACCAACTATATGAAAATTAAATTTAACCGGTTGAAAAGTACGGGACTATAGATAGTATATACATAATTAAGCTTTAAATTATTTCAACCCTTTCTTTAGTTAAGGGGCCAAATATTACATGGAACGAGCAACTTAATGTGTGCTTATGATTTTCCCATATGTTAACATCTGTAAAAACATGAGTATCTGTAAATACATAACGTAAATAGCAATTACATATCATCATCAGTTTTAGTGGAGACTGGAACAGAGAAGTATTTAGATAAACAATCACCATGCTCCCCTATAAAATGGCTTGACGGAAGCCAGAGATTTCAAGTCACGTAAAGGGTTGAAACTCAGTTTACGCATATCGGACCGGTGGCTTAACATACCCGTCGAAACATAACAAAAAGTTATTACTGATATTACCGTTCTCTCCCCGCATATGTCCCAGCCTTCGCCTTAATATACTTCTTATTCTTCTTGCTCTTCTTCCCGAAGAACTTGCTGGTGACCCGATTGTAAGGCGGGTGCGTATTTAGTGTCATTTCCGTATTTTATGATGTATTTTCAGAGATTCCCTTGCTCCACTTTTCTCATTCACTATTGTTGGATTATGTAAAGAAATAACTCATTTTTGACAATGCGTCTTTAATTATATTGTCACGTAACATAAAGTTATTATTCACCACTAAAAATATAAGTTCACACAAATAACAAACTCAATAAAAATGCAAACGGGTTGGAAAGTGTCGTGCGAGCAAGCGCGCGCGCCTACAGCCGACGTCTTACTGCCAAGAGAGACAAGCTTACAACTTCCACCAGATTTCCACAAGAAAATATCTAGCGAAAGTACTCTTTTGTCTATCCGTACGTTTTCCCATAAACATTGACGCCTAATGACGCGATCGTGTATAAGTTTATTGATCTCGTATCGATTTAGTTTTGAAAGTTTCTTTTGTTATATGGGCTTATGAAAAGTGATTGTAAATGTCTAATCTATTCAGAAATGAATACATAACATCCGCAGTTACGGAATATACGTGTAATATAAGGCCTATGAAATACGTAAATCTAATACTATATGAAATATGCATAATATTATACTCAATTAATTATGTTTTGAAGATTTATATTACTAGTTATTTAACCAGTTTTAATAACACAAATAACCCGGAAATACGCCAAACCTTTGATTTATTTATTGATATTGTGTACGGTATTGTGTGTCAATTTTTAATACGAAAAATATTAAGAAGTCAGAACAAATCAAAATGAAGTCTCGCGTGGAAACTAAAGCACAGAAAATCGTTTGAGGAATATTGAGCCAATGTAAAGCCTAACTCAAGTGACTATTCATTTGAGTCAATAGAAAAATATCCTAGTGCATTTATTGTAAAGTTTACACTAAATTATGCTTTTCATGTAATGGTATATAATCGAATTAATTTCAAATTTATAAATATACTGTATACATAAATAAATAAATAAAAATGTAGTCAATGAAGACACGTCCACCGCCCGCCGGAGTAGTTTCATAAACATCATATCAACCGAAGGATGTCCACTGCTGAACATGGGCCTCCCTCGTAGACTTCCACAGCGATCGGTCCTGTGCTGTTTGCATCCATCGGATCCCTGCGATCGTCGGCCATCGTATGGGGGCCGTCGTACGCTCTGTTTACTGGTTCGTGGTCGCCATTCTAGAAGCTTTTTGCCCCACTGTAGCACCCGGCCATCGGTTGCTCGGCCTGCTCACTGCCACTTCAACTTGCTGAAAATTATAGCCACATTGGTAACTCCAGTTCTGCTACGGATGTGCTCATTTCTGAATCTATCTCGCTGAGGAACTGCGGACAGGGCTCTCTCCATCATACGCTGTGCAACCTAGAGCTTCTGTATGAGGCATTGTAAGAGACTACGTTTCTGTACCGTAAGTCATCACTACACACCCTGGCCGAAGGTTTTCGTCTCACATTGAGGTATTTTGGATGAAAAAATCTTTTGTAATTTCCCAAACGCTGGCCATCCAAATAGCATTCAACGAGAAACCTATTTCTCGAAGTTGAATCTACCTAGCTGGACTGTTTGCCCTTGTAGACATACTTATCAACAACTTCAAGAACCGAGCTCCCAACTGAAATTAAGAGAGAGAAAGAGAGCGGGTCGAACATACGACATAATCTTCGTTTTACCCACGTTCATTTCAAGATCCACTCGTTGGAATGCTCTGTCGAGATCTTCAAGCATTATGTTCCAATTGTGTGGAGTAATTCAAGTAGTAGTGTTGTCAGCACTTCTAGTGTTAATCATTTAAATTTAAAAAATACAGGAAGCAAATGGCAAATCAGAAAATTTCCGAAAAAAGGCACTGAAACCCACCTCTCTATTTGCCAAAGAAATATTTTTTTACTAGTAAACCTACAGACGTACACGTACATAGGTAGCTTACAATACTATGGCCTTGCGTAACTACGAGTACATAGCCGTTTCTTACATACAAATATTAAGTTTTTATGTTACACGGTCATGACTCAATTAAAATACCTATATCTATAAAATATTCTCACCTTCCCCGCTAGGTGAGTGATTGCCAGTCGTGTGCTCTTCGAACAGAGCTACAAGGAAGATAAATGATAATGGCAAATTTTTCTATTACTATATGTCGCCGTAAACTTCAATAACTTAGTTCCCACTTACACGCGGGATCAGAAACAGAACTAATCTATCAAAAAAAAACAGATTTGATTGACGTCTTCCATTTGAGACGATTAAACCCATCCATGGACGGGCTGCAGTTAACGCTGTATAACCTTAACGATACACCCTGCTGATTAGCAAACGAGGCTCTGGCAAAAGAAAAGTAAATACAGAGATGTTTACGAAGAAGCAGCCTGAGTGGGGAAATACCTTCGCCTTACCTAGAAGACTACACATAAATAACAATCCTCTGGAACATTGCTGTGTTCTTGCTAGTGAGTAGAGTCACAAAGATACCAGTGAGGTGTTACAAAGTTGGCAGCATGGTCTTCGAGACACAGATGTCCACAGGCCGCGGTATTCGCTTAATTATCAGACCGTACACTTATATGGCACTCAACGTAGAATATAAAACAGTGCAAAAACTGGCCTCTAATGCAACGAATCGTTATATTTTAGATCTTAAGAACTGACATACATATGTTAACAAATACAGTTAAAACATCTTTAACAAATTGTTAAACACAATATGCGAATTAAAATTTTTATTCACATCATATTTCCAACATATATGAACGATACTTTATGAAGTACCATATTCCGTTTGTACTTGTTGTATTTGTATATAAATAAATAAATATTCTGTGGAAGTAAAATTACTGTTCGTTCAAATTGTTCTGTCTGGAGTCTTATATTTTAATCGAAGAGGACGAATTTGAGTTCAAGTCACACAAGTGAGCGTTCAGCGTTGATGTCTTTTTCACTAGATAATTGCACTTCACTAATTGCTACAGACAGTGTTTGTTATTCAAACTTATGAGTAAGAAGGGGCAAATATCGGAATTCTTCACCGTTGCAAATAATATATACACCGTGGTGTTTATGATTGTATGTGTATATGATTTACGAAAATGTTTCACATACATTAATTGTGGTCATCCTATCAGATAATAGTTTAAAAAACAAAATATATCTGGTTCTAACATTAAATTAGGTATTATATTATTTACAAATTACACGTAAAAATATATATTAATAATATTTATTTAATTATGTATGTATGTCTGATGACTTAAACTTAAGTAAACACGGGTTTCCGGACTGATTGCAATTCGTGCTTAATATTTTCTAGGTGTCATATTCCTGGAAGTTATATCCTTGAGCTTGAGCTTGATCAGAAATATGCAGTTTGGTGATATTTTTTGGTAAATATTGTAACTAATAGTATAATCGTTATAAGTCTCGAGCTTATGCCAGCTGATAACAGCAATGTACCTGAATTAAACGCATTTATGGTTGCACTCGTCTTTAAAAATAACGCTGATTACTGTAGTACGGAACTTATAAATGAAAAACAGTAGAGTAAATATGACGTACGAATTATTTATTTACAAACCTTTACGGCATTTCAGGAGTTCAGTAAAACCTCATATTATGTTGATAAATACTCTTGTACAGAGTGAGATGTTATCACGCAATGTAAAGAGGTTATGTATTATAAATATAATATTATTTTGTTTTACACAACCGATATTTTTACACATGAAGTTAAGTATTACTTACTACAAAGCTTTCAGACATAAAATATTTGAATACGATAAGATGTTCTTTCGTCTTTTCGAGCTTTGTAGTTTGGGATTTGTTGGAACAGAAATGAACTGTTTGTGTAGACTACTCATTGATGTATTTGTACATTGTGCTAGTGCACTCCATTGTATCCAATTAGTTTGAAGTAAAATTTGATTACACATAAATGACATAACATTATTTTTGGGCGATATTAGGTATAAAAAAAAAATTTGACATTGTGTAGATTATTTCGAAACATGGGTGGTCGAAGACGACCGCGAAATGTATGGGAAAACGTATATAGCGGGTTCTGACAGGGCGGTGCACTATTTTATTAAAGTTATTAAATTATTTATTTACGCATGACGACGCATGGACCAGTGCCATGCGCCATTAACGAAACAGCGTCGCACATAATAAAAAAATTACCAGTAATTTAAAACGACTTTCCAAAATTTGTCAAATACTCTATAACAATTATTAAAAAAGCAGTAATATTACAAAGCTGTAATATCTTCTTGACAGCCATAAGTTAGATATAAAAAGTAACCTGAAATAGAGTAAGCGGCCCAGTGCTAAATTTATAACTTAAGACTAAATTAATAAAGGTTAAGCTATATAATTATTGAATTAATGGCTGCACGAATTTTATTCACATGTAACTCCTGTGACTTGGGCCAGCCCCTTTTCGTTTCTCCAGTCATGCCGTGAAGCCACTACGAGACATGACATGCTATTTTATGACACAAACACTTTCGCTCTCTTATTTAAAACCACTTCGATACAAACGTGCGATGGTGTGGGATTATGTCCGTGTGTTTTGGCATTAAATTATTGTTATCTGGTTTTCGCCTTTAATTTATGATACTTATTGAACGCATATACTTATGTTGGATATCAGAGTGATAGTTTAGTTAATAAAGAACTAGCCTATTTAGCAACTGGTATCGTTCGATTCCCGGTGTGAATATGTACCATTAAGTTTGGGTTTACGGATTCGTTTACATATTTGTAAGAATCAATTGCTCGGCGGCGAAGAAAACCATGTTTCGAAAGATGTGTGGCTTAATCTACTAAAGGTATGGTTTTACCTCTGGGTTGTGGAGGTTTAAAAGTCGTCGCTCCATTTCAAAATTAGTACTTGCGCTAAATCTTTAGGTTTAGGTAGAGAACTCTGCTAATTCTAATGAATTAAGAAACGCTGGATTACGCATTTGATGGAAATCATGAATATTTTCAATCTAATTTATGATCAATTAAAAAGCATTCAATGTTATAATATTATTTATATATATAATAATGTTATTTATGATATTTGACAAACAAACGTTGTGTTAAAAAGCTTTGAATAAGACCCTCACTAATCAATTACCCATTCTCATACAATGTCAGGAGGAAACAACTTAGGGTCCACCTGATGTAAAGTGGTCATCGTGGCCTTTATACCCGTGCAGTTGGAGGAGAATCGCTCGTGCGTTGCCACCCTCACTGCTAACACAGCAACTCTTCCAGAGCTAACTGGTAACTTTTTCACTCGCAAGTACACTCAGCCCTTTACGTATTTCTAGGATGTTAATATTGAGATATGTGGAGATCAGTATATCATGCGACAGCTCAAGCCAAATTACATTTTATACTTTCTGAGAAATGCCTAAGAGCGACTGAACGTATCAAAAAGGGAAACGGTTTTTCTTATTGAGACGGAACCTAAAATTAAGGAAAAGGACATTACGAGTATACTAGATGATAGCAGTTATCACTTCTGCAACAAAGCCATCTAGTGAAAATTGAACGAAATGGATACCTAAAAAACTTTATAAAGAACACTTGCATGTACCAACCTTTACGGTTATCATATCAGTCAGAAGATCAGGGAATTTGAATCTTAATATTATATACCTGAGGTTAATAAATCTTAGATATATAACATTCATTTATACGTAGACATTCGTAAAATAATATCATTGGAATTCATATATCTTTTCCGAAACATACTTATTTTTAAATAAATGTTTAAAAAGGATTACAAGAATGGAATCGATACTTGGTCACTAAAAATGATTAGCAGATTGTACAAGTTTGTTTTGAAAAAGGAAATTCGATATAACTAAATAGCGATTAGGTATAAGTATATGTATATGTATGTATGTATATCTTCACGCCAAGTCCCTTGCGGGGTAGGCAGAGAGAATTTTATTTAAATTCGAAATCATGAATATTTTCAATCTAATTTATGATCAATTAAAAAGCATTCAATGTTATAATATTATTTATATATATAATAATGTTATTTATGATATTTGACAAACAAACGTTGTGTTAAAAAGTATATATATAAGTATAAGTATATATAATATATTTATATATATGTGTGTGTGTGTATATGTGTATCATAACAAATAAACAGTATGTATGCTGTATTGTGAACTGCGGCGGTTGTATCAAATAAAAACTTTGCTATCGAAGGATCCTCTATAATATGATGGCGCCATCAAATCGCATAAAGCACGAACTATCAAATCAAATGTCTGTAATTTATAAACAGCAATTGTGTGTTTTTTTAATATAAAGGAAATATTTTTAGTACTTTACTTTAAAACTCTTTCTATTCGAAAAACACATAACTCTAAATATCATAAAAAAAATTATAACTATTACTAACGTGTTTATTACGTTTTTCATTTTGTTTGTTTGTAGGCTTCGTAAGTCAATCTACTCGTGAACTGCAAACGCGCTTGGCTTACTTTTTGGCAATTAATGTAACTTAAAGTAACATAATCCTTATTAAGATTTTCTGCTAATCTTCTAATTTCTGCTAGTCGCTGGTCAGTCGATGTCCAGTAGGTACACTACAAAAACATAAAATACAGTAACAAAAATGGGAAGCTTTTGTAATTTTCCAATGCATATCTATTTTCAATTTTCCAACAATAGACTCGGAGGATGCAAGTAGCACAAGACCGATCGTCGTGGTCTAAGGGGGATGTCTATGTTCAGTGGACGTTCATCAGCTGAAACGATGATGCCCATGATGAAGTAGACTAGGATGTCTATATTTTAAAATCAAAAATAGCAAAAAATCGCGGTAACGAGTGTGCTGACAATGTAAATTGTTGTCGACACATTCACAAGTGAATATTTTTTCACACGTGTCACAGACACCAATTGAGCTTTGTTTACTTAGAAAACAATGAACAAGGTCACCAACATCTATACAATAAATTATATCAACGGCGAAGAGAAACCTTTAAACAATGTGATCTTTTTTCCTAGTAGATTTTCCCAACATTTCTCCACAGATGGCGCTGCAAAAAATCGATATCGCGATTGATCGAAGAGTATAAAACATAATAACAATATATAGAGCTAAGGTCTCAAGTTCGAAGAGGTTCAGAGTCAATATCACACCTTATTTGCGAAAGTAGCAGACTTTGTGTAATATTAACTATGAAAATTCGGTATTTAGGTAGGGAGTGAGTTTGACTACAGGATGTAAGTTTCTTTCAAACTTGGTGTGGGCTTTACTGTACCTAGTCGTGTTTTACTAATTTCAGGAAAAACATATGCAACTAAACATATTTAATTTCGAAGACAGTTCAAAGTAAAAAACGGGGAGAAGTTTTTTGCATACGTTTTTTATATATGTTCAACGATGCCTCCGAAACCGCTCAAAGGAATTAAACAATTCAAAATTTGTTTTAGTAAGGTATTTGAAAATATTTTCAAACAGTAACCAACTTTCTTTATGTTTTGTTTTGTTTATTGTGTATTTTTTTTTATTATGAGTGTAGCACGATGACGATGATATTGATGCTATTGATGATGTCATTGGTAAAAATTTTAATAAAACTTAGATTAAACAAAAACATTTCATTAAAAAATTAAATTGACTTCACTGAAGGCGAACAAAAACCACTACGAAGTTGTCAATTCAATGAAGCTGGTTTCACATATTCATATAATAGTTTATTGTTGAACATGAAAAAAGAAATATTTAATCGTAAACGACTAAAAAATTATTTGCCACTTTAGGCGTATGTAAAGAAGTAAGAGTGCCCCCATTTTTGTTTAGAAACGCTTTAAAAAAGGAGGTGGTTATTTCTCTAGTCAACCTGTATGTTTTTATAACCCGCTCCACTGCTAATTCCCCCTCCGAAGTAGCCACCAATGCAGAGAACGGCATACCAATAGCAGGAGTGATGTGTAAAGTAGGGAAGTCAGTGAAGAAAGGAAAGACGTGGGGAAAATGCTACATGTTTAAAGTCAGCAAAAATAAAAGTTTTTTATATATCACGAAGGTGTCAAACAAGCATACGACCCGATTGATAGTAAGCAGTTGCCGTAGCCTATTTACCGTTGCAATACCAGGGGTGTCACTCGTGACTATTTGGATACCACCTAACCCTCGTACGTTGTATACAGAGGCTTACAAGCATATATATCCACCTGATGTAAAACGGTTACCGTAGCCTATAAACGCTTACAATATGCGACCTCACTCACACGCAGGAATACAACAATCCTCCAGGGAGTTGTTATTTCGCTGCGATTTTCTGTGAAGTGAAGCTTCTGCCCTAAACTTAAACCATTTTGCTTTGCCGCGCCCTACGCGCTCTATCTCTTTTTAAAATACCCAGATCAAGATAAACAGACATGTTCATGCACACGAACGTTTGCTCTGGGTAGAAATCGAACTCACGAGCATTGGCGTCAAAGTAGCGTTACTAACCACTGCGTCACCGAGCGCGTTAAAGTGCACATGTTTGTGAGTGAAGTCAGAATAGCGGTCTTACGAACCACACATATCAAAAGGTTTTCAACCCATTAATAACCAATCACGACCACCCACAAATCATGATTTCCTCCACTCATAAATAATTCCAACCAAACTCATCATTACGTACACGAAATGCACCAAAGAGTTAACATGCATTATGTTAAACAAGTGTATTCTGTGTTTCAGATCGGAACGCACCGTTATAATGCAGTTGGCACACAATTATAACTCTTACTGTTCTATAATTAAGTATATTAATGGAACCAGTGATGTTGTGTTAGCTGTTATTTCTCTTAATCAGATGAAATTTATGGTTGAAAAGGAACGGGTTGTAAATTGACCTTAAACACGATATCTATAAATATATTCTTACATGTATAAGAGCATTGTTATGGAAATTATTTTTGTACAAAGTTTATATTAGTTATTTTTGTACGGTCATTTGATAGGCGTGCGCGGGGATATGAATCCAACGCGTAGAGGCCCTTTTGAGAAGATTCATGTTATGTTGTACACCCATCGAGACCCATATACCCATGAACAGTTCACGGTAGGTATTGGGACTATAGGAAATGTGTCGGAAAAAAGCGGGCTATTAAAATTAGATCTGGAGGTATTATTGGAACTGGGCTATTGCAGAAGAGGGGCGAACGCCTGCCATAACTATCATAATTTGATCTTAGTTTCAGCAGGCGGTGGCTCGCCACTCACTAGATGGACCCCCGAAATGCCACAAATAGTCGGCAGGAGGCAACACCGGTGTGAGTGACACAGGGGTGTCGAGAGGTGTGCTGCGCTTTCTCCGAAGTTACTCGCGGCGTTATGCCCTTTAACACTTCCACCCCTGGAGCATATTACCTGATACAGCAATATGCTCTATCGACTCCTCTCTGGACGGCCAATGAAGGTAAGCCAGAGCTGAGAGTCTTATTATATAGTCTATATTCTAAATATTGAAATAAAGAACTCATCTGTACTATTTACTTCATCGATCTATAATTATTAGAGGGATATATTAACATATGGAATAAGCGTATATTTCACATATTAAATAGGACAATAAAAGTAATAATCTATAATATAAAAATGAATCGCTAAATGTGTTGCTAAGCGCAAATCTCGAGAGCTGCTGAACCGATTTCGCTAATTCTTTTTTTAGAATATTCCTTGAAGTACGAGGATGGTTCTTACGAAGAGAAACATTTTTAAAATTGCCTAAAAAAGTCTAAAAAGAACACTTTTCTATACTCGCATACAAAAGATTCGTAATAATACTTAAAAGTCAATTTGAACTTTAATACCATACTATAAAGTTTAAGCGTTAGTGGAGAGGTTCCGGGAAGGGAAAACAATTGAGTGACGTTAGTATCGTAGTTAGCAGAATAAGTATAAAAAAATAATTAAGTAATCGACTGTTAGGCGGTACGAAGTTCGCGGGTCAGCTAGTTAGAAATAAAACTGAATTTATTATACTTTATTGGTGAAAACATGAATTTACGTATGATAATAAACTTTTATTAATATTAATTGACTACATTATATTGATATTAATGGCGCCATAACAGTAATAAAAAAAATGAAGTGCAAGTCAAACAAACTAGGCGTTTCCGTGCGCTATTTTTATTTTATGGTTCTATAATCTAAAAATATATTTTCAAAAGCACATCAATCTCATTTTTTACTATCAACAGAATTGCACATTTGGAATATAGAACGGAGGAGAAACGTTCTAATTTTGAATTCGTTTTAATATGACTCAAAAACTGACCATCATAAATGGGCATAAGACATTTTTAAGAACGTGCTTATTAAACTTTTCTACGTGACCTATTTTTAACAAATTCATTAGGTTCAATAATTAATAGTTTTTTTATCACTATTCTAGTATTAAAAGTAAGATGTTTAAGAGGGGGCTAATTAATGATAAAGCTAAGTGGCGCCCTCATTTTGTTTTTAACTCTGAATTTAGGACCAATTCCAAGAAACGGATCAATTCGAGCACTGAAGAACCATATTTATGTTTTTTTGAGATGGGCTTTAAGGATAAATATTTATTTTCGATTTTTCTCAATCTCCAATTAAACTACGTTTGATCGATATAGTTTTTCTGTAAAGTATTAAAGTACCTACATCATAGTCATTTTTAGGGTTCCGTACCCAAAGGGTAAAACGGAACCCTATTACTGAGGCTCCGCTGTCCGTCCGTCTGTCCGTCCGTCCGTCCGTCCGTCTGTCACCAGGCTGTATCTCATGAACCGTGATAGTTAGACAGTTGAAATTTTCACAGATGATGTATTTCTATTGCCGCTATAACAACAAATACTAAAAAATAGAATAAAATAAATATTTAAGGGGGCTCCCATACAAAATCGTGATTTTTTCGCCGTTTTTATAGATAATGGTACGCACTTTGCCGATTTTTTACGATTAATATTTATTTTTTTACATTTTCTCGATCTTCATTAAACTATGTTTGATCGATATAGTTTTTCTGTAAAGTATTAAAGTACCTACATCATTGTCATTTTTTACAATTAATATTATTTTTTTTACAAATATACCATCTACACACTCTACACTTGCACTCAATCTGATATCTTTACAAAAATGGTTCAGAACAACTAAAAGTTTTAAAACATATTAAGTTGTCCAGTCTTTAACTTCGGTATAATTCGCCACAAATATGTACAATATCGTTCGAAACGAACGATGATGACGCGATAAAAGTTATATTTGAAATACACTGCGAAATTTCGAACGCAACTGCGAGAAGTTACTGCTTCTCTAACAACTGCTGCTAAATATCGACCCTAAAATTTTCCTTCAGAATGTTTTACGTAAGTCTCGACTCTATCGATGATACATCATTTTAATGGTGGGAAGTAAAACCCAATAAACCCCGTTAAGTTTTCCGTTTACGTAATGACACACACATATGTTTACAGATTTAGGTAAATCAAATTCAAGATTATATTTGACCATTAATTTAATTAAACGCAATCAATATGTGGTTACAACATTTGGCAGAGGAACAGTCTCAATCAATCATGAAAGTTATGTATATATCTTCTTCTTCGGGTGCCATCTCCTAACTGAGGTTAGCGATCATTAGGGTTATTTTATCTTTCGAGGCGATTGCCCTAAATAGGTATCCGGTACTCAGCCCGAACCAATCTGAGATTTCGAAGCCAGGATGTGCGTCTTTGGCCAGGAGGTCTACGGCCCTGTATCTTTCACTGGATTATAAGTTAAAGCAGGTCATATTGGGGATTCCGCATTATCTGCCCAAGACATGTATATATCTAGGTCGTATATATTATTACAAATACAAAAACATTGAGCCCGGTGATCGACAGACGTGAACCCTGGTCATGAAATAAGTTATGGACATAAGATGGCACGATTTGACATAGTAACTCGTGCCATCTTATGTCCATAACTTATATCATGACCAGTATTCGCCTCTATTGGTCAGGGGGTAAAGTAAAGTAGGGATAAAGCAGCTCTTATTGACTAATTCACGGATCAAAATAGCGTCACTTATCTAGTTATTGGTTAAAATATTCACCCATTGGTTAGTAAGCTCGAATCGCTGAGATATTTGGAAGGTAAAACACTATTTTTTTGTGAGTGAGGCGTGTGAGGAAAGCCCTTACGCGCCGTTAATTGGTTTATTGTCTTGTGACCGTGGTAGCCAAGCGTCGCGCGTTCGAATACCACAATATAATTTTACCTTTGTATGTACCTTTCTATGTACATGAATGTTTATAACGGATTTTATGTTATCTATGAATAATAACTAAGCCTGAATAATGGACTGCAAGCGTTTATATATATACGAAAAAAACGAGTGTGATATAGACCACACGACTGAAGTAAAGTCCATATAGTAGTGACTCTACTATATGGAGCTAAAGAACTTTTACTTCAGTGCTTTAGACCACACGACTGAAGTAAAAGTTCTTTAGCTCCATATAGTAGTGACTCCACTATATGGAGCTAAAGAACTTTTACTTCAGTGCTTTAGACCACACGACTGAAGTAAAAGTTCTTTAGCTCCATATAGTAGTGACTCCACTATATGGAGCTAAAAGAATTAGTAGTGACTCTACTATATGGAGATAAAGAACTTTTACTTCAGTCGTGTGGTCTAAAGCACACTCGTTTTTTTCGGTAACCAATACGGTATTTTTTACTTAAATTTTTTTAAATAACAACCGATCAGGCTGAAACAGGATGCATTCGATGGGGAAAAATATGTAGACAAAAGGACCCCAAATTATTTTTGTCTACAACCTATCCTATGAAAACCTAATATAATATATATATATATATATAATAAAAACCATCCTATCCTAACCTATGAAAAAATCATCTAGTTAACTACGGTTAACGATTTTTTCTCGCAGTAAACTATAGATTAAATTAGATCATGTCTCAATCTTTTCAACAGTGCGACATTTTGAAAGTCAATAGTCAAATATATCTTCTTTTTCTTAGCGTTATCCTATCTTCTATTCTATTAGGATGGGCGGGGTCCGCTACCTAAGCCTGAGGATTTGGCGAAGATACCAATTTTTATATGGTGCGACTACCGTCAAACCTCCACAACTCAGAGGGAAAACCAGACCTTTCTTAGGTAAGATTACACACCATTCGAAATACCTAATAATAGGTATATTTTTTTTGACCGCCGAACTAGTGATAATTACAAAATAATAGATAACGCTCGGCATATATATACATACATATATATATATATATATATATATACGCAGTGCGTCGCGCAAAAACTCGATAATGGCTCGATTTAAGTATTTTTCATTTAGTAGTCGCGACTAATCAGCTAGTATAATAATGTGACCTTATTACGAGTACAATATTTATTTTCATTTCGCAGTATTAAGTAAGCAATTATGCAATCAATAGATTACAAAAAATCCCGATATCGAATCTCTCCGATCACAAGCTGATATCGGAGATTTCTGTTATATCTTCAAAGCTTTTAGCTGTGTCAACATTCAGGCATTATTGCCTAAGCTGTGCCATTACGGGGTTAGAGGTGAGGACCAGAACTTTATTGCATCGTATTTAAGTGCCCGAGCGTGCACTTAAATCTAAGGCACAAATATAAATACTGGACTAAAATATATAAAAATAGAAATTCTACTGGATTTTTACATGCAGCTGCATTTTCTCAGGTTTTTTTTATTATTTAGATTTCCTTTGTCAAACTCGAATCAATACTAAATCAGTAGGCAACGCGTGTGTGATACGTAACATAATAAATAAAACTGTTAATTTGCCATTGAAGCGAATCGAATTTAAGCGTATTCATTTTTATATTTCTCTCTTTGATTTCATACCAGATTAGCCTTTTTTCAAGATTATTAATTAGCTTTTACAATAACAAATTAACTTAGGTAGCAGACCGGTCAAATCCTAATGGATACTCCATGGTAATGGGATACCGGTAAAAAGAATAAGTTATTATAATAAAAAAACATATCAGTACCATAACAACAATACCAAGCAGGAGCAGATAGATAAATAGGTGCTTGTGCTAAATCAATTATATTTCTATTTTCAGACATTTGTTATGGTTAAATATAGTACATCGAATTACTGCCTTAACTACTCCCTGGTTTAAATCTTGGTGTGAGCATGTACCATAAATTCGTGTCTTCGGATTTACGTATTTGTTTCTACTTTACACTTGCTTGGCATTTCACCAAACCTAAGAGAGGTCTGATATTCTCTCTGGGATATGGAGGTGTGACTTCAGTCCCTCCATGTAAAAATTCAGTACCTTCGCCAAATAGGTATACGCCTTAGGTTAAGATAGCGGACTCCGTCAATCGTAATGGATTAGAAAAATAGGATAACGCTGTGAAGAATAGTCTAGTACTTGGAGAAGAACATAGGCTACCTATTATCACTGTAATACAACGCCCAAGCATAAAACCGCGCGCAACAGCTGATGACTAGCTTTTGCTTTTGTAAGTTTTCTTTGTCGCTGCGTTATTTCGAAATACGTCCGGCGTGGTCACCGGACAACATAATAACTTAATTGGAAGAAAATATTATAACCTCGAATTACGTTTCTCTTTTACTTGCACTGTCAAGAGTCAATGGTTCACTACCGTCTATAAAGCCAAGGCCAAACTCACGTGGAGATGTAATAATCTGTTTTCAGACGAAAGAATCACTTTCGCCCCTTGAGACGTAGTGATATTTTAAAAGACTACAGCCAATAACAATTCCTTGAATGCTATTGTGTTTCTGTAAGTGAGTAAGAGCTACCGGAAGTGTCTGACGAGATGCTGCATCTTTGGTAGGTGTGTAGTACATTTGTGCCTTATCGATTTTCTTAAGATGTGCGTAAATCGGAAAACACGTATTTGGTGGTACATGCCACATCAGAGTTCGAACTGGAGACGAATCGGTCAATATGTTAGCTCATTATCTACTAGGCTGTGTACATTGTACTTTGTACATTGCATCTTGCCATTACTTTCATTCGCTCTTCAGTCAACGGTCGTTTGCCAAATGTCCCGTCGAAGTCCATTTTTTTGCAATCGTTCTCTTCTTTCGCAATGTTACATTTCTCCATATTCTTTGGAGTATCCATTAATTGCATTTCCGGTGTCGTCATGTCGGATGCTGTTTCCGAGCATTACTCTCTCCATTCTTCGTTACGGAAATCTGAACATATCCGCTGACGGCGGTGAGTGGCATAGTTTGAGTACCGCAGGTGAAAACTAATAATATGCAATGGTTGAATATTTTTAACTTCGGTTGAGGAATTGTTTTCTAAAATCGCAACGTTTTGCCTTCCAACAAGCATACGACGCGCCTGATGTAAATTGTTTTTTTTAATACTACGTCGGGAGGCATACAAGCATACGGCCCATCTGATGTAAAGCGGGTACCGTAGCCTATTAACGCTTGCGATATATTAATTATCAGTCGCACGATGCCTCCTCTGCTGCTTATACAGCAACTCCTCGGGAGCTTACTGGTGACCTCACTCACACGCAAGAACACAACAACCCTCTCTCACGCAAGAACACAACAAGCATCTCAAGCCGGATGTCAATAAGGAGAGCGTTATAGATTTTATTATGTTTATTGCCCGTAGTACATCTGAAATAAGAAATTATCCCCTTAGCCCCCATAGTTAACCTCACCGTAGCCTTTAAATGTTTGTAGTACAAAGAATGTCACGTTGCCAACTCCGCTACTAACACTCCAACTTCCCAGGAGCTTGGTGGTAACCTCATTTACTGCGAAGTGGAGGTAAATTATCTACCTATATTTTTTTCAGTTCTCCATGTAAGGTTAAGGCCTGCAAGAAATTGCATTAGCGAAGATCGCCTACCGTACTTTCTTGTACAGCTTTTATATTCTGTAAATTTTTAGTGTAACAAAAAGTTAGTTCAGTGTATTATAAATCCCGTCGCGCTACTACTAAATGTTCCCTACCTTTCTTTACATTACATTTGTGACAGAGTAAAAGTTTATAGTATTAAGTAACTATTTCGTTAAGCCGACTCTATTGGCACGTGCAACCATTAACATATTGACTTATTTTTTATATTCAACATTATTTTAACATGATAAAAGTATTAGAACCCGGAAACTATTAACTTATGACTAGATATTTGATCTGCTAGACATCTAAACGACGGTAAATACCACCACGATAAACATTAAGGTATTGCTCACAACCTTTTAAAGTTATAATACATAACACTTCACTTTGCAGACTTATTATGCGGCTATATTATTATCATTTAGTCTTTTATGTGTTGATGAAATTTTGTTTTGAAATACTTTAGCATGATGAGAGTAAGTGCAAGTAATAATTTAGTATTCTTTGCCTAATGCAATGACTTGTGCAAATATACTTATAAATTGAAAGTAAATATTGAGTAAATACGTTATTCAATATTAACAGTTAAGATGTTATGACAGATATATAGTGTGAAAGAAGGATTTAGCATCTGAGAAAGGTGTGGAAGGTTGAGAAATGTTCCGCTTAGTCCTTTCGACCTACCCTACAGAGAACTTGACGGGAAAATATAAATGAATAAATATCTCTATCTATAACTTCACGCCAAATCCCTTACGAGGTAAGCAGAGAGAACCGAGCACCACGTTACTCGATCCTTTCATACCTCACTCGCTTCTTTCACATTCATTGCTCTTTTCATGCACGTTCGCCGGTTTCTAGGGCTCCTGACATCACCATCTGATAGAACACGACCAATCTGATCATGATAGGTAAGTCTTGGCCTTCGTCGGCTCCTACATCCTTCCACTTTTGCATTGTATATCTGCTTGTCATTCTTTCACCCTGCATTCTGTCTACATGTCCGAAACAACGGAGCATGCCTCTTCTTATTTTAACATCGACGCTCTCTTTCAGACCAACTCTGCTTCTAACATCATCATTGCGAATACGGTCTACGAGCCTTACGCCACAAATTTTGCGCAGCGCTCGCATTTCGACCTCGTTTATTCTACTTTCATGCTCTTTCTGCCATACCCAGCTCTCGCTTCCATAAGTTAGCGTTGGGACCAACACTGCATTGTGTATAGCGAGTTGTGCCTTCTGGCTCAGGATTTTACTGCCAAGATGTTTTCCCAACGCTCCATTCACACTATTCCCAGCACTCACTCGCCTTTCCACATCTGCGGTGTACCTTCCATCCCTGCTGAAAGCGCATCCAAGATATACAAACTCATCCACTTGTTCCACCACTTCATCATCTACCGTAATTCTTACATTGGTTCTGGGTTCTTCTCTTTTAAATTTCATAATCTTTGTTTTCTTCGCATTCAATAGTAAGCCTTCCTTCATACATTCGTCTTTCATCATTGTGACTAGTGTTTGCAGCTCAGATGGTGTTTGTGCTAACAGGACGGCATCGTCTGCATACAGCAGACAGTTCACCACTGGGTCACCCATGCGTAATCCTACATTCGTCGATCTTATTCTGTGTAGACAACTATCGAGATACAGAATAAACAGCCTAGCAGACAGCATGCAACCCTGTTTGACACCAATTTTGACATCAAACCAGGGTGACATGTTGCCATCTATTCGCACACATGCTGAGCAATCCTTGTAGGTGAACTGTACAGCACGCAGCAGTGAGCCGTCAATCCCATATCTCGGCAATATGCACCACAGTTCCTTTCGCACAACCCTATCAAATGCCTTCTCAAGATCCACAAAACCGCAGAAAACCTTCTGGTCTGTGGCCAGATGCTTCTCTACGATATTGCGAAGCGAGAAAACTTGATCCGTACATCCCCTTCCATTTCGGAATCCTCCTTGTGTCTCCCACAGCATTTCGTCAGATTTCACCCTCATTCTCCTTTCAATTATCTTTCCATATACTTTTGCTGCTAAGCTGATCAAACTGATGGCCCTATAGTTGGCGCAGTCCATACGTGATCCCTTGCCTTTATACAAGGGTACGATGACTGCGCGTCCCCAGTCCATTGGGACTCTTCCAGTTCTCCAGCATAGGTTGAATAAGTACCAGAAGGCGTCCCGGACGTAAGTGCCACCTAGTTTGATCATCTCAGCTGTAATCATATCAATTCCCGCAGACTTTCCATTTTTCAAACATCGTATCGACCATTCTATCTCATCCATAGTTATACCTTCATCGGACGCCGTCAACGTGGAGTGAGCATTCACTCGTCTCTCCACATCAGCGGTGTACCTTCCATTGCATTCACTTGCTCCAACACTACATCATCAACCATAATCCTAGTGTTCGTTCTGGTTGTCTCTCTTTCAAATACCATTATCTATATATTTTAAATATCAAGATTACTAAATGCAACTGTCAGCTATTCCGTCAACCTTAAAAAGGCTGCGATGGTAAACGATCAGATTACACATTAAACATATACAGTTGCCATTGCTGTGTACAGAGACAGTGTCCTCACATAGCTAGTGACAGCAACAGGTAAATGCTGTAACCAGGGATAGCATCCCTGGACTTTTGAAACTTTTGAAGAGGATCGATTCGAATATTGCAATTTATTTATGTATAAATTATTTATGTATAATATATCAATGTACAACGCAAGACAGGCTTTACTTTTTTAAAGCCTACTAAGTGCGTGTATCTCGCACACGAATAGTTCTGTTCAACTGTTATATAAAAACGCCGTAAAAATATACTTTTTGTAAGAGGGCTGCCTTTATTTTGCCTTGCAATTATTAACATTTTTTTTTATTATTTGTTGTTATAGCGGTCATAGTAAAACATACTGTGTAAAAATTTCGAGTCTTCACCAATTACGGTTCAGAGTACATACAGTCCTGTGACAGACGGATAGACAGACAGTCGGATTTGGTAGACTACAAAATGTTAAGCACATGTAATAACAAATCACTCAATTTTATAGATATTATAGTGAAATAGGTCACATCATCAAAACTTGACAGGGAATATCATGGATAGCGTTTCAAATGGGCACACAAAAATATCCGTCATTTGTAATGCGACAACTTGTCCAGTGAGCAATTATTTATGTCAATGCTTGTAGGTATCACATAAAGCTAATTCTCACCTGATCATACTAGCAGGAACAGTCTTGGAATACTTCAATCTTGTGGAAGCTGAGCGCAAAGGCCGCTCGCGTCGCGGACATGTCGCCATATCAATATCAGAACATAACACTAATCGTCACACTCGAATTGTTTCTTGTCACACTTAAAATCACTCTTGTGCTGTCTCGTTATCTTTCTATTGTCTATGAATAGTAGATAGCTTTGCAAAAACAATTAATTAACACTTTTAAACATGAATACGCAAGATCTAGCAAAGTGAGTAAAATCTTAGTAGCTCAGTACATGAAGCTGAACAATTGTGAAACAATAAAAGCAACTGCACGTACCTAGAACCTTTGCAATTTGTGTCGAAAGCATTTTTTTCTATTTATATTCCTGAGCCGTTCAAGAACATCAAAAGTGTTTGTGCTAAACTCCACAGAATCAGTGATTGATGAAAATGATCTTGAATTTAATCAAAGTCCAAAAAAGGGCATAAAAGTTCTTAACTAAAATAAGGATTTCATTAGCAAAAAAGTGGTAACAAAATTGGCTATCTAACGTCCCTGAAGCATCAACTGCATAGAATGCTACCCATCTTTTAGGGATGTTGTAGCATACCAGACCATCAGTTTAGGTTTAGACAGCACTATAGAACTAGAGTACAAAATATATTAAAACTGCTGCGTAAAATAGAATATGTGCATTAAATTTTATAAAGACAACCCCTAACACCTGTATTAAATTGTATAAAGAAAAATGACGGTTAACTTCAGATCAATGTGATCTCCTTACAGATACAAGTTTTCCAAATTACTCTCTAAAATAAGTGCATTTTTACGTTGCCAGATAATCCACTTAAGTTGGCTGATGCAGACATTGCTGTGGGGAAGTCGACCGTTGCATACCAGCACGCGTACGTCCCGTCTCGACTTGACGATTTTTTTTAGTTGTCAATAAACAAGTCAAAACAATAAATTGCAGGCTTGCCAACAATCAGCTGTCAATGTATCCACTATTAATGGGAAATCTACTCCAATTATATGGAACGAAATCTTCAGGAAAACTTTTAATACACGTAGAAAACACAATGCGTCTAATATCTAAAACTATGGTATTGCCTGTTGCTTTGTCTAGAATATGGAATTCATAAGGAAAAAGATACTTATTTGGATTATTGTGAGCATAATAATGTAGAGTCATGATTATTTCCCCAAAATCCATTTTTCTCAGCCATTCTCTGCTTTAACGTTTTGAAAAGTTTAGAGAGAAGCTTTGCAGGGATCGGTAGAGGCCTTATAGATAATTAGGGATTGACACGGCGTAAATAGCCGATGGTAAATTAAAAAATAAAATAACTTAAACGACTAAATGTATACATCGGTACAAAAATAGACTGTAAGCTATCAACTACTACTATTCAATCTACTAATCAATCTTTACGCGAGTGGAGTAGGCGGCAGCTACCGCAGAATATTTATGAATAATTAATAACCAACAAAGACTGAATTCTTTTGAATTAACTATCACTTAATCTCCATTTGTTTCACTTTCATTGCGATGCTATGCCAATTCGGAATGATATGTTAATTTGAAACTTAATTGTAGTCGGTTAAGATTGAGTTTCACTCGGTTAACCACATTTAGACAGTAGTTTCGACAGCTTATTAAAGCAAGTGGTGATTATTTGTTACTATATTTTTAATGTGGAGCTCGATGGCGTGTTTGCACGTGTGAGTCTAGTGGAAAATGCAAGTAAACCAACATCAACACCGGCCTATGTATTAATGTGTATATTTATTCTGAGCTCTTCCGTGAATAGGTGGATACTGTAACTTAAAAGTCTTTAAGATGTTGGTTGTTGATAACTGAGCCGATGGCGTCATTGCGCGTGTCATTGCACCCCGTCTATGGATGGGATTATATATCTTATATATCTCCGCTTGGGGGGCACGTTAATCCGTCGGTCCCGGCTATTGTCGATAGATGACAGTTGTTAATTAACAATAAAATATTTTACTGATTGGTATTAGGATCCCATAGAATGTATGGCATTGTTCATTGTTAATCAATGTACTAATCGGCAATTTATTCATATTTTCCGTCTCATAATTTTTTTCATAGCCTCCTAGTACTTTCACCGGACCCAAATAGTTCTGTAAAAGTACTAGGATAATTGTTGTTAACATATTAGTAACAGACTTGACCCAGTTTCAATCTATGGTCAGTGCGCTATATGCTTCCTTTTATAATTATTCGATTACAATCTTATGTTTGGAGGAAAGGAAATACGGAAATTAATGGTGTATTAAGGAAACTTCTAGAATATGAATGTTCTTACAATTTCCTTACGGCCTTGATTGCTGTTGAATAATTAATATCTAGTTATTTTGCACTAATTAGGTTATATCGTTTTGTAGTTGTTAATGATGAGCAGCTCGATGGCGTCGTTGTGAGTATTAGTCGCAACGCAAGTCGCATGTTGGAAAGCATTCAAGCATACGGCCCACCTGAAGTGGTTAGCGTAGCCTATGAACGCTTGTAATACATTAAGTATCACTCGCGCGATGCCTCCTTTGCTGCTAACACAGCAACTTCTTAGGAGCTTACTGGTGAGCTTACACACACAGGAACAAAACAACCCTCTAGGGAGTAGTTATATGGCAGCGGTTTCTGAGGTGGGGGTATTTCCCCCCTTATGGGTTTCAATGCGCCCTAAATCTCTTAAAACATCTAGACCAAGACAAACAGACATGTCAAGGCCGTAAGGAAATTGTAAGAACATTCCATATTCTAGAAGTTTCCTTAATACACCATTAATTTCCGTATTTCCTACAAACATTAGATTGTAATCGAATAATTAAAAAAAAGAAGCATAGAGCGATCTGACTATAGATTTAAACTGGGTCAAGTCCGTTAATAATATGTTAACAACAATTATCCTGGTACTTTTATATAACTATTTGAGTCCAGTGAAAGTACCAGGATTTTTAATTGCCGATTAGTACATTGTTTAACAATGGACAATACCGTACATTCTATGGGATCCTAATACCAATCAGTAAAATATTTTATTGTTAATTAACATTATTAATAACAATGGAGTATTGTTTTATGATATGTCAAGTACAGATCAGTAGGTCTATATTTTAAACACAATACACGTGTACGTTGCAAGCTTTTGTTTTGATAATTTAATTAAGGCTTTACTAAACTGTAGCGGCACGAATAAGGCAACCAATTTCTATAGACTTCGAAGCTGCAGTTGGAAATATAACTGAATATATAATTTCAGGCACATTTAGGTATTATACTAAGGTCTATATAGCACACATACAATTTATTTCCTGAACGATTAACAGTTAAATTTTCCGTGTTACATTTGTCACAAATAGAATTATATTGTATTTTATATCAGATAACAAAAATGGATAATACTAATTATGCAGTTGCTTATGGTGAAAAATTGAGCTATAAGTAACCACACAATAACATTGAACGATAATGTATGTCATGTAAAAATATAATAATAAATTCGAGACAAACGTAAGTACGATAACTAAATATGTGTATATAGAATTAGCTAGCTATAAATAAATACTATCAAACGAATCGCACAGCGCCATCTAGTCTCAACCTAAACAATAATTACTAACAAACAAAATATCCGTACATACTTTCACAGAAAAAACTAAGACAATAAGTTGATGTATTCGTACACAGAAATATTTGGATTATGCGGAAATCGAACCCGCGAGCTTCGTGTATTAAAACAACTCTCGATTACAGGGATCATCAACATATAGTAATAGACAATAACGGGAATTTATTACTTTTAAAGAGGAATATTATGTTGCGTTGAATTATGAGAAATAAATATTTTTATGCCTATGTAACAATTTCTACATAGAGCATCGGATGTACTTTAAATAGTTAATAATGCATGAATCATTCATACTAAATATACGCATAATATATGTTACAGATTATCTATAAATAATTGCAAATCACCAAGTGATCGTTCAGTTTCATGACTTCGTAAGTGGGGCCATAAAATACAGAACTTTGCCGAGCAAACACAAATCGAGAGAAATGTTATGGTTTATTTACCAACAAACGTCATGAGAACGATAACAAACCGATAAAAAAATCAAGAATACGTAGTACACCAGCGCTCAATACAGAATAACATTACAAAAAACACTGTAGCACACAAGCCATAAATATAAAACGGTGCAAGTCAATTAATAAAAATAAAAACTTTACTAAACACTAAACGATAGAAGCACTAAACTCAAGTTCAAACAATGCCGGCGACTCCCGCGCACGCAGCTCTAGCGAGCACACGCAGAGTTACATCTCAGTCGACTAAGTGCATTACTATGACTGAGTAAGTCCAAGCTCTACTTCTGAATGTGTCGAATACACGGTTGTGAGCGGAGCGGAGGCGGTAGCGGGCAGGTGGGCGAGACTGCTGCATAGTAGAAATTTGGCACGTAAAATTTCATGGCATTACGGATTTAGTATTCATTAGTCCAGTTCAGAGGTAATATATTATTTCATTGACATCAGAACTATACTTGAATGCCAAGTTTCAGAATTGTACTACAATCACAAGCAGATGAAATGCGCTTAATTAGATTTTATTGCATCATTATAAGGCGAACTAACAGTGGCGGTTATTATATTACAAAAGACTTTTTTTTGTGTGATACTTATTTGTTTCTACTATTAAGGAGGCAAACAATACGTGCTGCCTGATGGTTGTGTTGATGTGATGTAATGGTGGTGTTGAAGTTAGTTATTCTATTGCACAAACCAATAAACCACTTGACGATGCATAAAAGCAGCTCTCACTCACAAAAATGTTGTGGTTTAGTGCCTAAATATCTCAGCGATTCGAGCCTGCTGACAATGGGAGGATATTTTAACCAATAAGATGATGTCGATCCGTGAACTAACCAATAAGAGCTGCACGCTCTACTTTACCGCCCGACACGTAGCGGTGAATTGCTGTCACTGATTAAACAATGCAAATTCATTGTCACTATGGCCACACCCTAATGCTCCGCAACAGCATTAGTTACCCACTTACTCGCTTTCTTTGTCGTATACAATTATAATATTTCTCGTGTAAGTTTCCGTTATAATGCCAAGATTTGCTCAATTTTCGCATTTACGTCAATTCGCTGAATTTCCAATAGAATAATTTTAACTGTTTTTGCAACTGGTGAAATTAATTTATATTTATTTCATCATTTTTGTCTAACATTCTATTAAATTTATTTCACAATCAGAAGTATTTTTCTTTATGTTTCATTAAAACATTTTTGTGCAAAGAACGATAGATAATAGATCAGTCGAAACCGTCGGGTACGCCGTCGGGTATTTCCTCCCTTTCGTCATATTCTGTATACGTAGTTATAAATGTTAATTCTACTTTTGTAATTAAATATTAATTTAAATTAATTGAATTCCATACACACTGAGGCCATCCTTTCTGCTTTGCTCCAAAGACGGACAACAAGGCTAGATCGACAGAGCCCCGACATTTCGCCACCAGCAACGCTCCGTTTAATTTGAACTATTCGTTTGGTAATCACCGTGCTAATTGTAGAAATTAAAATGCCGTAGCTGTATGGGGTAAACATAATCTACATAACTCGTTGGCTTTCATCATTGAACTCCAAGTAAAAAGGTATTCTGTCATACTTAGTCTAGTTTATCAGAACTTGCGTTCTCGGATCAGAATATTTAGTATATATATGCATATACAGTACAAATTCTCTTAAATACCTGAAGTGATATAAATACCTTGTTCAAGATTTATTTTGGGATTTGTTTGAGTTGAAGCTGAAATAGGAAGACTGCAAGAAAGGGTAAGACTAAACGAGCTAAAAAAACGAAGGAAGGAAGGTAAGCGTGTGGGAATCAGTAGGGGAGAGAGTGTGATGTGGAAAATCAGAATACTACATTTTGATTGTAGTTTGGGATCGGTAACAGGACGTAGATGGTAAAGAAGAGCGAAACAAAAATAGAGAATGAAAAGGGGTAAGAATATGATTATAAAAAAGGATATGAAATGTTGACAGGGAAAACTGTTAGCACGTTAAGTTTAAATATCTATATAATAATCAGGTAACACGAGTGATAGAGGGCAGAAATTGGGGAGAGCGGAAAGTGGAAGCAAAATTACATAACAAAGAAGAATATGAGCTCGAAATCTTGGAGGGTTGTATATAAATGGATCGGAAAGTAGGATCGGAAGATAAAAAACAATATTTTAATAGAATACCACTACCTTTTTATTTGGTTTTCTTATTTTTTACCATGAGGGAAAAGAGGGGTTGGCAATAGGTCCTTGGTCTAGTTTAAAATAGGCGTTCATTTTGATTAAAAAAATGAGAGAGGAAGGAATGGGATTATTGAATTTATTAACTAGGGTAGCAAAGTAATAAATATTAAACTATACATAGCACAATGATTATTTAACTGATGATTTTGCTGCTTAAAGCAATCTTCTTATAAAATCATAAACAATGTTGTCCATACACTTGTGCAAAGCGAAAACTTCCCAGGTTATGCCGGGATTAGTTGGCTATTAAATTAAGTTTATATATTTGACCTACTTATAATGACCGATTTTCACGAAGCTAATTACAATTGTACTGCTGTTTGGTCTGAGTGCTAAGTTTGTTGTGTGTCACGGGATGACTGACATCTAATGAAAGCCAAAATTCCTATCAGGTTGTCTATCTGTTTAAACAAAAATCATGGAAAAGTAGCTAAAAATACAGCTGCATAATAAAAAGTGATTCAGAGTATTTTTTTTCTTTTTCTTTAAATCTACTCATCAATCTATGGCAATACCTGCATTGTTTATTATGCATTATGCATTACATTAAAATCATTATAAATATGTACATGATCACCGCTTTACATACAAATTATGCTAATAAAGCGGTGATCATGATATGGTCATTAGGAAAACTATGTGAAGGAAATTATATAAAATTATTATAACTTTCAATATCATATTTTCCCCCTGTTTCTACAACCAGTAAGGAGCAATAATCCTCCTTATGGTTAAGTAAGCATGGTTACAGTAGTAAGATCTGATTCCGTAGCAGAGTGTGAAGATTGGAGATGTGCGCGCAGATCTCTGATAAGCGCAATTAATTCGGTAACGCTTTCTCGACGAAGTGTTGTGTTATTCCATTACCTTTATTTGCGTCTTTGCAGACTTAAGGATATTTGGTATTAAATTTACTCCCTGCGCGATTAATTTTGAGAGGTATATTATTTTTTCATGTAAATAAAATATATTTTGATTGTGCTTATAGACCAACAATTAAGAAGGCTACAGAGAAACTACATGTTTTAAAATTACTTATCAGTTAGGAGTAAAAGGTCATGATTAATTAAATCTTGGCCATTGTGAATTGTAGTCCTCATATAAAACTGTCGTTTCATAGACTAAGACGTATCTATTCAACGACAATTTAATTGCAAGTACCGCGTCTTATGGCGCTCGGTTCTCTCAGCCTGTCTCTCAAAGATTCTAGCGTGATACACATACATACATTTAATAAAGACGTTTAATATTCACGTCCAAACGTCGATTTACAGGCAAACAAGGCGGCTACGTTCGAATACACCTTCAAAAGAAAATCTTTTACAGAAAAAACAACTAATATACAAATGCTGTATATGAATACTTGACAGTAAATGAATATTTGATATACAGATATTTGATTTTTTTTTTCTTGCTTGATTTCTCGTCTATCGTAGAAATTCTTATAGAGCACAAGCACGGGTTATTGATCATAACGATTATTTCTATCTGCCTATCATTATGTTTGCCAAATGACAATGTTCTTGACAATGAAATATGTTCTTATTAAATACAGCATTGTGGAGTACTTGACATTTTGATGCTGTTATGCTCGATGGAATTGTCCAACGGACTTACTATGAAAGGCATATCGGGACTTGGGAGACAAATCTGTAACGTTTCTAAAGTTCTCGTCAATTTATATCTACTATCCAAATTGATTATTTCAGGTTCTCTATGATTAATTTCAAACGATCTATTCCTAATAGGATAAATCCGCAATTACACAATTTGAATTCAAGCCATTTTATGTACCTATATATAGTAAAGTGTATGATTTTGCAGTTTTTTTTGGCAAAAATTGCCAGAAATAAACTTGTACTTAGCTTAGTAGGTAAACGGCAACGGAGCGTCTTTACAGAAAATATAGAAATGGAAAATTTTGCCACCATCATAAACCTAGCTAGTAACCCAGTTGGAAGAACACTCCACTGACGACTAAGAAGGCGTAGGTTCGAATACCACTTATAAAGATATTGTATTGTTCCTTATTGCAGAATGAAATATTCTAGAACAACCACTACAACAACTCTACTCTGTCAACCAAACAGACA
Source organism: Pyralis farinalis (assembly GCA_947507595.1). NCBI lineage: Eukaryota > Metazoa > Arthropoda > Insecta > Lepidoptera > Pyralidae > Pyralis > Pyralis farinalis. Next base: position 27,393,690 of record OX382257.1, on the reverse strand, counting down.
TACCCAGAACAGATTTTTATTTTCTAGCTTAAACGGTTAAATGAAGAATCAAAGAGAGTTTTTTTATACACCACTAAGGTGGCAAACAAGCGTACGGCCTGCTTGATGGTAAGCAGTTATCATAGCCTATGGGCATTTGCAACACCAGGGGTGTGACTCTTGCGTTACCGATTCTGCAAAAACCTCCTCACAGCTTTCAAAGAACTCATTCCACAGCTTAGAGTTCTCGGTAGAAAACTTCTCTGGTACCGCACAGTACGTAACTGGTAACTCTCAGCCGTCGGCGAGAGGTTCGATTGTAAATTTTTATTGTGATCCTCTAGGTATGCCAGGAGTCGTGTGTTTATCACACGCTCCATCATCTTGGAGAGAAAGGAGGTTATGACAATAGGCCTGAAATTCGATGCATCTGATACGTCGCACTTTTTGGGCACCGGGTGCACATTAGGGGTCTTCCACGAAGACGTGTGGAGTGGAGTACGAAAGCATGAAGAGGCGCGTAAGCACAGCACACAACTCAGGAGAACACAGCTTCAGCACCACTGCTGGTATGCTTTGTGACCCACTCGACTTATGAATGTCGAGAGACGAAATCAATTTCGCCCTGGCAATCATCCTCTTACTGGATTTCGAGGCAGCATTCAATTTAAGTTTCAAGACAGAGACATGCGGATTCCCATTAGTATGCACCGTGATCCAAGTCTCGTAGACAACCCGTTTGAGATGATTGGCTTCTCTATAAGGCCGATTAAACCACGGTCGCTTTTTAACTTCCGCAGCAGCCACTAAGCGATTGGAAATGTAGCATTCCATGCCACCTAATATCGCCATAGCTACTGCAGTCGCACAAGATTCAATGTCCTCTGATATGAAACAAAGCTGCCTGTACGAGTACGATGCGTAGAATTCACGTAATCCATCCGAGTCTGCAGACTTCTAGTGCCATACGCGACGCCATCCGGTAGGCCGAAGTGGGCACGTCTGGTGCAGGGCGCTTGGGTCCGGATGAGACAGTGGTGCGATAAGCCAAGTGGCGCATCTACTGAGATTTTATACTCATCCGGGCGTGTAGTCAGCATAAAATCCATTAAGGTGCTTGCATTGCACGATTCGGCTCTAATGACCGCAAGGTCGGTGGAGCCATGGCGGTGATGAGTCCTCCCACTGTCCGCACAGCGACTTCTCAAATAACTGGCGACCTTACTCACATGTAACAATCCTCCAGGAATCGTTATTTAGCTGTGGTCTTCTGTAAGGTGAAGGTACTTTCCCAGACGGACAATTAGAGCAAAAGGTCCTGCAATACCTCACCACGACGGAAAGGTCTGAGGGGGACGGAGCACGGCACGACCCCTTGCTGAGTCCTACCTCTCTTAAGAGCGTAAATTAGGATCGACGTCGTATTAGTAATTTATTAGTCCTGCACCGATAAGATGATGTAACAATGGCACTAAAACAGAAATTAAGATAAGAAATACTTAATTGTACACACATCAAAAGTGTCTAGGGATCAAGCATTTTTATGCGGATTTCTTGAGATTGAGATGTGGCTTTGTAATAAATTTATGATTTTATAAATTTATATGGATCCTTTTTGGTGCATTCATCATGCATAATTTGAAACAGGAACTGTCAATCAAATTCGAGTAAAAGATGAAAATCAGCTGTCAATATTTTCCCTATAAAAACATACAACGCATTGAAGACATTATTAGTGCTACTGTTTCCCTACTACTGATTAAAACCAACGTTATTATGGAGCGGCGACGTCATTTAAGCAGGGAAGAAATGCTCAGAGCCGTGGGAATCATAGAAGCTGGTTCCCGGCAACGTACTGTGGCTTTAGCTCTGAATACAAGTCAGAGTGTTATCAGTCGACTTTGGACACGTTACCGAAGCACTGGTACCGTGGCAGAGCGCCATGGAGGACGGTATCGCTGCACCACACGGAGACAAGACCGATACATTCAAATCACAACTCGAAGAGCTCCAACAATAACCGCCATGATGTTAGCCGTGACGCTTCATCACTCTTCAGGGAACTTAATTAGCGACCAAACAGTCAGAAACCGCTTGCATGAAGTGAACCTTCATTCCCGAAGACCGCTAAGGGTACCACCTATAGCAATGCACAATCGTAGGATTCGATATCAATGGGCTCTTGAACACAGAAATTGGGCAGAAGAACAATGGCGTTTCGTGTGCTTTTCTGATGAGTCTCGTTTTGGTATGAGACCGGATACAAGACGTATACGACACTGGAGAACCCCTGGACGCCAACAGCGATTAAAATCCTGCCAGGAAGTCCATCCTTATAGTGGTGGAACCATCATGGTATGGGCGGGTATTTGGATCGGCGGAAGAACTGAGTTGATTTGGATCAGAGGCAACCTCAACGCTCAAATTTATACTGAGACGATTGTATCAGACGTCATCGTTCCTCTACAAGTGCAAATCGGTCCCTTATTTCAGTTAATGCATGATAATGCACGACCGCACACCGCAAGAGTTGTAAGACAGACTCTCGCCGCAGCTAACATCAATGTTATGCCCTGGCCTGCTCAGTCGCCAGACTTGAACCCGATTGAGCATGCATGGGATATGCTACAGAGAAGAGCTCTGCCGAATATGGAGGGTATCCAGTCGCAAGAAGACCTTTTTTTGTTGTTGCAACGAACATGGGCGGCCATTCCACAGCGTGATTTGGATGAACTCATTTTGAGTATGCCAAACCGATGTTCTTGTGTTGTTAGTGTTCGCGGTAGAAACACGGATTATTAATTGTTTAAGTTACCCAATAAAATTTTAAAGAAAACTGTTATTTCAGTCTTTTTTTCGATCTTTAATGTTAGTGGTTCAAATGTCAAAAATCCCTTTATTATGAAAATGGCAAATTTCTTTATTAATGCAAAGGTGACTTGGTTTATCGTTACTGTAGACAAACGAAAACACTTTATTTGATGAATCCTTAAAGAAAATTTTAATTAATATCAATCAGGAGAAAAGTTATTACAAAAATATATGTTGATCCCTAGACACTTTTGATGTGTGTATATAACTTTTCATCTCATAAGGAAGTTAGCAACCCTAGCGTAGTAAGCAAGTGCATTACCAACATAACGGCGCATAATGTGATTTATAGCTTATATTTCTCTGTTTATATGTGTACCGCAGAATAAGTAATAGTTATATGTATTCATACATGTAGCAACACTCAGAAAACTTATCCAAGCTTACAATGTTATGCAGAAGGTCCACTTGTGAATGTATTTGATTTTGAAATCACCGACTCTACCGAACAACCGTACTTCAAAGCTAAGATAGATACGTCAAAATAATATTGAATAGCAGCTCGACTGGAAGGTACCTCCACTTTACAGAAGTCAACGAATAACTCTTTGCAGAATTGTTTTGTTACTGTGTAAGAACATGAGGTTAACAGTATCCTCTAGAGAAGTTACTGCCTCAGCAGAGGCCTACTCACACGCAATACAAGACCGTCATACCTCCGGAACCCAGAGGAGAAACCAGACCGTAGGTCACATAGTGGTGAGATCACACGGCTTTCGAAATAAATTTCTTAATCGTCCGGGTTTGCTCGCGATGTTTGCCTTCATTGTCGAGCAAATTATAATGACAATCTCTAACACTCTTTTACATTCAGTGAGCTATGTTATGCTTCTTGTGAGTATTTGTTAGTATGTTATACACAAACCCCCACGGAGTTGTTACGTAGTTGGTTGGGTTATTTTGTTAGTGGTTAGGTTAGGGAGACACTCCCACTGCCGGGATTTATGTCGCTGCATCCTCTTCTCTTATAGAGCCACGTTTGCGAGTTGGCAGGGCGCACCATATGTAGCTGAGGTTGACTTTTTCCTCTAAAGATGATTTAGTGCTACTTACACATTTCGACCTCAATTATACGCCACAAGTTGAGCCCAGTAACGTAGGAGGATGGCTACGCCTGCGTGACTATTTACACCAGTATAAAGTGGTACATCTGTGAGATATCTATGTAATTTGCGCTAGCGTTTCTCTTCTTTTATAAATCTAGTACTCGTCTTAAGTAGATTTATAATACAGACTATATCTATATTATATCCTTACTCTAGCCCGACATTTTGACGAGCTCGGTGGCCCAGTGGTGAATAACGCTATTTTGACACAAACGCTCGTGAGTACTTTTTCACACAACACAAACATTTGTGTGCATAAACATGTATGATAATCTTGGTCTGGGTATTTTATATGTATCGTAAATATGTATTTACAAAAAGAAATGTATTTATGTGTGTCTATCAGTTATCTAGTACCCATAGCACAAACTTTGCTTACTTTAGAGCACTGTGTAATTTGTTCGACAATATTCAATATATTTATATTTCGATCGCACTTTTCTGCTTATTTAGTAAATTGTTTTTAATACTATAACATATACATATACGCAGACGTGGTACCTTACATCTACGCCTAATAAAAATATTAACAGAGAACGAATCCACGGTGTTCGATTCTGATTTGCATTCATTGTTATGTTGATTTATAACATGTGTGGTGGCAAACAAAAATGTATATAGTATAAGTAATAATAAAATTTTAGAGTGATAGCCCAGTGGATAAAGAACTGCAACTGTAACCGGCTGGTCTCCGGTTCCAACCCTAGTTACATATACCACTATATTCGTGTTTTCGGATTTATATACATATTTGTAATTATCACTTGCCGGCGGTGAAGGAAAACATCGTGAGAGAATCTACACGTCGAAGAATTTATATTTCGACAAACGTGTGAGCTAACCTAAGGAAGGTCTGGTTTTCCCTCTGGGTTGTGGAGGTCTGACTTCATAAGGTCGCTTCATAATGCTTAGTCTTAGATAGCTGATCGCGCCAATCCTAATACAGAAAAAGAAGTAATAATAAAATGTATATAAAAATATATTTATATACGACTAGATTGACAAACACGCATGCGGCTCGCATTAGATGATAAGCGGTCATCACGGGGATGTTACTCGCGCGCTGCCAGTCTTGTGACCTAAGACTGTTTCGTCACAGTACCCAGTAATTTATCTGCCATATCTCACCCTTCAAACCGGAACACAGCTATATAAATATAGCTGCTTGGCGGTAGAAACAGGTGAGACAGAGGTACCCACACAGACAACTTTTGTACAAAATCTCCCTCTTGTACTACTCCTGTAACTATTCCGTGGCACACGCAATAGGACTTAAAATCGAACTGTAGTGTAAAGCTTAATATGTGCTTAGTTCTAGATTAAGGCCGTTTCTAATGCCTATAACAATAAGCTCGAATCGCGTTACATCTAGTTCATCGCAAACACCTCGCATGCACTTAACGAGTGCAATATTGACCACAGTTATTGCGCCGATGCAACGCCCGTTACCACAACAGATATCAAAGAGTACGGCATCTCCAATGAAAGGTTCGATTCGACATATACATAAAAAAGGCAGCTTTTGTGACAAATACAGTACTACTAGTTTGAACTCATTGTACAATCATTTCGAATGACACAATAACATTTAATTCTCTGGCAATTATGTTCTCTGGCAAATGTAACCGGACATAGGTATATATATTCATTTCCAAATCAAACTACATGTTTAAAAATAGGCCCGGCGAATTTGAATGATCATCATCATCCGAGCGTAGTCCCAGTCGTGTCTTAAGCTCTCGCTTCGAAGCCCGGGGTCCGCTTTCCGACTCCTACTTCTCCACTTCACGCGGTCTTCGGCATCTAATTTGAATGAGCTATTCATATTTTAATTATGATTAAATGAAAACACCTGTCGCAAAACTAATCTTCCAAGAAATTGTTGTTTGTTTACGGTATTTTGTTAAATGGAGGTACTTCTCCTTTCTTCTGTTCTTTAATAATTCAGTTCCTTAACTCTCTGACTTTACTTCCTCTGTCTCTTTTTTTACGTTATCAAGTTTGAACGATCGACAGTTTGTTTGCGCGTCAATTGCTGCTCGGTATATTTACTATGGTGTTGGCTACAGTGATGAACAGTTATCGTCCAGAAAACGCACAAAAACGTCTTCCGCGATCATGTTCATGATGGGGCGATAAGGCAGTGATGCACGACGGGTTAACAAGCGTTTACATATTTGCAGTTGAGATCACTAATGGTTGAGAAATATGTTCTTGTTTTTCATTCTTATAGTTATAGAAAAATTGAAACTGGTTTTAATTAAGTATTCGCGAGCATCTCCCAAATTACATAGGAACTTTTGGATAACTGCAGTAAAATTTTAGTATTTAATGTTTTGGGTAAAAGTTCCGAATAAGACAAAAGCTATGAAATTTTTAGGTTATAATCGATGATATCGTTCCATTCTTACTTTAATCTTTATTAATATATTCATGAAAACGGTGTCTCGCAACTTTATGGGGCAGTATACTACTCATGAAACTATATTGTAAACAGGATAATACAAAACAAAGATATTGCAATGAAGGATATATAAATAACTTTATATCTAGTCGTCAAATATTAATCTAGTTTAAACGGTACTTCCGTTCCTTTAAAATACATAGCAATTATTACATCGGAAGAACAACATAAAGGAACGTACAAGGTTATTTAAATGGTTATCTATGAAATTACCCAAATCGCTAAAAAGTATTTAAAAGAAATCTAAAATAAATTGACAGAGACAGATTAAACAATTTTTAACGAAAGTATCGCGTGTTTTAATTATTTTGTTGAACCTGACGTTTTGAATGCTTTGCAGCAACCTATTCTTCCTGCGACCACGGATGCTGCAATGCTGATTCAATGTGTAACAATCGCGAAAACCTAAGACAATACCAAATTGAGTGTGTTAAAGGAAACGTAGCTCTTTATTCCAGAAATGTACTGAGACTATTACTCTATTCTTTAATTTCTTATTTGTGATAAGTATGTCATACTTTTTACAGCACTTAGTTCTTCTTAGCGTTATCCCGTTTTATAATCCAGTGGGATGGACGGGGTCCGCTACCTAAGCCGAAGGATTTGGCATACTGCCGTCACACCTCCATAACGCAGAGGTAAATATCAGTCTTTTCTTAAGTCAAGTCACATGTCTTGCGTAATATAATTTCTTGAACGTGTAGACTTCCTCACGATGTGTTCTTACACCGAGCAAGCCAACAAGTGATAATTAAATAAATAAATATTGTCGGACAAATTACACATCACCATCTAGCCCCATAGTAAGCGAAGCTTGTGTTATGGGTACTAGACAACTGATAAACATACCGAAATACATTTTTTTTTTTTTTGTAAATACATACTTATTATACATAGAAAATACCCAGATCAAGACAAACAGACATGTTTATGCACACAAATGTTTGTCTTGTGCGGGAATCGAACCCACGAGCGTTGGTGTCAAAGTAGCGTAACAACTCGTTTCACCACTGCGCCACCGAGCAAGTGATAATTACAAATATGTACATAAATCCGAAAACACTAATTTAGTGTCTTTTTAATACCACTAAGGTGACAAACAAGCATACGGCCTCTCTTATGCCAAGCAGTTGCCGCAGCGTATGGACATTTGTAAGATAAGGGGCGTCAGTCTTGCGTTGCTGACTCTTCACGCCTTTCTTGAAGAACCCCAGACTGTAGTCCCTTGGGAAAACCTCCGCAGGAAGCGCATTCCACAACTTAATAGTTCTTGGTAGAAAATTTCTCTGAAACCGCACAGTACACGATCATTGCGGTTCCAGTGTATGAGGATTCACTACCAGCCGTCGGCGAGCTGTGCGATTGTAAAACGAGACTGTTCGCATAATGTCGAACAGCTCCTCGGAACACAACCCGTTATACAATCGGTAGAACACGCAAAGAGAGGCAAAATCTCTTCTCAAACTCAAGAACTCAATACAGCCCTTCAGTTCAGGATCTTCGACGATCTTCACAGCTCGTCTCTGCATCGAGTCATAAGATCCTAGGTAGTAGTATCCAGGTGCACCCGCCCAAAGGTGGCTGCAGTACTCCATATGCGGTCTGACTTAGGACTTATATAACACAAGCTTTGCCCCGAGCTGAAGTATTATTTGGCTCTGTTGTATCACTGGAGATCTCTATACCGACAATCCCAATGCTCTTAGCAATTGTTGCTGCTGGAATTGGGGAACCACAGCAAATGGGGGTTTCTTAGCGGTGAATGCGTAAACTTGTGTCTTGGTAGGGTTCAATAGAACCAGGTGCAATCGCCCCCAATCAGACACTTTACACAAAGTATCTTCTATTTCAGGCACAAGTCTAACGCGGCTTTCCTCATCACGGGAACGAGGGATGCATCAGGATTTGTACCGGGGACCAGTTGGTCGACCTATCCCTGCTTAAAATTTTTCACAGCACCATTTATCTTACCGCTTGTGTTCTTCATCCCTCTTTCAAACAATAAAATTCTGTATAAAATGTGTGTTTGTACTCACGAGACATCAGGTGTGGTGTTGGTAAGGAGTCGCACACAGTCGAGGCAACCCCGTGCCGCGGCGTAGTGCAGCGCCAGCGCGCCGTTGTTGGCACGCCCGCCCGCCGCCGGCATGGCTCGCCCGCACCACCAGCCCTCGACAGCTAACCGACCGCTCCTGTAACAATATCCACCGTTACACTCATAGGCCTAATGGCAACTCTACTTTAGGCAAGCGTAAAGTGCCTACTTTTCATGCCTATCATAATGGTTTGGTTGGGTAGTAAAAACGCGTTTATTTGGTCAACGATAAGTCGTCATAAAACGTTAAGCAGTGATAACTAAAGTAGTTAGATTCGTTGTTTGTCTGGTGTTTTATTTCTTTTAAAGTTTTTAAAAGTTTAAGTTTTAACGATCATTAAATTAGTTCCCATTGATAATGATATGCTTTCATAAGATATTGACCCCTAAATCTAAGGGGAGATTTTTCCTTTAAGTTTTACACCGATAGTACAATCAATTATGTTCAGAGAAGTTGCCTAAAGCTTTCTTCTACAACCGGCGTTTAACATCGGTATGGATTTTCGGTCACATACTGGAATTAAAATTGGAACGCGTACCATACAATTCCAGAAGCGACGTCGTCAGTAAACTCTTAAGTCGGGTAAAGAACCAATATTTTCCCAAGATACTACAGCATGATGTTTGTCAAAAGGAGAATTTCACAAGGTGGGTAACGAGCATGTGATGCCCCTGGTGTACACATGTTTATAAACTATGGTAATTGCTTAACATCAAGCGGGCTTTCTATTTTGCTTACTTACCCAGTGATATTAAAAATAGAATAAAATTATTTTCCAGTCATATGAATTCAGAACGTGCCGTTCATTCATGAAAACCACATACAAGGTTTAAAATTTCACCTTCGTCCATTCAAAAAACTGATCAAATTATTTTTGTTTATACTTCGCTGCATGACAAAAAGAAAGGTTTCATTGGTATTTGAATTCCTAATACAAGGTGCGCGACTAGTCTAAAAGTTTGTAATGCGACAGAAAATCAAGTTCATCTGAGATTCTCTAATGAAATAGACATCAACGCGTTACATAGACATAGATACACTACAACGCCATCTATCATCGCATTGCTAAACTACATACACCGACCTGCAGTTAAAGCACTGGACACTACGCTGTAGTGGTTGCTACTTGTCAACAGATGGCGCTGAGCAAGCATTCTTTTTACAGTGCACAAGACGCGACGTGATTGGATTTCACTTGAACGACTTTATAATTTTTAATTGAACGTTATAACTTTAATGGAATCAATTTCGTTTTTCGGCTTATTTAACTTTTTCATGGCAAGATATTTTTATTCATTATATTAAAACATTAATCATTACGATCTTAATGACATAAATCATATCATAAGTTTATATTAATCTAATGATATCGCTTCAATAAGAAACAGAAAAACTTTACATCATCTACCCCAATAAGAAAAAATATTACATTACTGGTCAGTAATGTAATATCTTTAAGTTACAAATGATAGTCGAATAATAATGGAAGGATGAGGCGTAGCCGATTACTTCGAAAGTTAATAAAAAATTTACTTACTTATTGTTATGAACCTAAAATTGCCGATAGTAAACTTCTTTTTTGGAAAATAAAGCAATTTCCTAAGTAAGTGGGACAAAAGTACAAAAAATAAGATTCTCAAAATCAAAGGGATACTCGCATTACATAATAGCGTTTACAAAAATCATTTTTATGCCTATCAGGTAGCATTAAATACTTTTCAGATAGTCTTTTTAAATTTTTACAATATTCTGAACATTGAAAATTAGGCACGAAATTTTTGACATTAGTACAACTTCTTCCATTTCAGTTGTTGTCAACCAGCGGAGCTGTTACCTATTTGGGTTGGCAAAAATGTGTTAACTCTAAAACTATTGACTTAGAGAATCTATTTTGTATAGCTTAATGATTGATTGTACAATGCTATCGTGGGCAAATTGACTTAATTTGTTAGAAGTCTGTTCGTTCGTTTGTTAAAAGTCGTGTCAGAGCTGGTGGTCAAAATGAGCAAATAAACCGCTTTACGGCGCATGAGGGCTCCCCTCACTCCCCAAAACGGTTTTAGCGCCTAAAAATCTCAGCTATTCGAGCCTACTGACGAATGAGATGATATCTTAACCAGTAGGCTGATAAGTGACGTTAATCCGTGAACAAGCCAATAAGACCTGCGCGTTCTAATATTTACCCCCCGACCCGTAGCGGTGAGTTTATTTACTAATCAAACTCATGTTATCGAGTCTATAGGTTATTTCCTTGACGGTAAAGTATAGCCAGAATGTATAGCGTGATCTGTCGTGTGTACATAAAATGACCATACACACGATCACAACGGATATGATCACGACTGATAGCACTTAAACCGATGCGATGATATTCAATGCTGAATTTGTTTTTATTATGAAAACACGTATGTATCTGTATCTTCACGCCAGATCCCATGCAGGGTAGGCAGTGAGAAGCACCATAAGATGCGATGGAAAATGTAAATTTTCAAATTTATTTTTATTTAGAAACATGAATGGAAGAACTGTCAAACTGAACGTCACTTTTTTACTGAGGCTTTCATACAAAAATCATGGACATGGAGCGACTGTCGTCAAACCTCCACAATCCAGAGGAAAAACTACATTTTTTTAATACTACGTCGGGAGGCATACAAGGATACGACCCACCTGATGTAAAGCGAATACCGTAGCCTATTAATGCTTACGATGTATTAATTATCACTCGCGCGATGCCTCGCCTCTGCTGCTTACACAGCTACTCCTTGGGTGGTTACTGGTGACCTCACTCACACGCAGGAACACAACAACCCTCTAGGGAGTTGTTATTTGGCTGCGGTTTTCTGTGAGGTGGAGATACTTCCCCAGACGGGCTGCTTTGATGCGTCCTACCTCTCTTAAAACATCCAGACCAAGACAAACAGACATGTTCATGCACACAAATGTTTGCCTTGTGTGGGAATCGAACCCACGAGCGTTGGCGTCAAAGTCGCGTCATTCACGACTGAGCCACCGAGCTCGATACCTTTCTTAGGTTATGCCACACGTCTTTTAAAATATAATTTGGACGTGCGGGCTTGTCACGATGTATCCTTAACCGCCAAGCAAGTGATACTTATAAAATATGTACATAAATCCTAAATCACGAATTTAGTGATACCTACGTGTCGAGATTCGAACCGGCGACCAGTTGGTCAATAAACCGGTTCTTTATCCAGTGGACTCTCACTGCTCCATGGGTATGGTAAAGCACCTGCATCTCACAGAAAACCGCAGGCAAATAACAACTATCTGGAGGATTGTTGTGTTCCTGCGAGCGAATCAGGTCACAAGTAAGTTCCTAAGGAGTTACTGTATTAGCAGTGAGGGCATCGCACGATTGATATTTCGTGTATTACAAACGTCCATAAGCTACGGTAACCATTCCAAATTGTGACCTTGACTTATTCTTTTATGTTATCAACTTATCTATTTACTGATAAATGATATAATGCAAATACTTGACACTATCCAAGTTACCGATTTTCTATGAGACCGGTCCGCTATACGGGACCGCTGCACACGAGATACCGGTAATCTAAAACTATCTTAATGCCATCACAATAAAGTTTATATTAATAATAGACAACATAGTTTTTATGCTCATTAGTACACGCATCCACTGACCTTACTGACAACTGTGGTTAACGGTGTGATTAAGGATGATTGCGAGGTTTAGAATTGCGATGGTCGTGGACATTATTTATAAAACCTAGTCTATAAATCTAAGCTATGAATATAGATATTTTTTTAAACCTAGCCGTATGGCATATAAACATATCTATCTATCCATGTATAACTTCACGCCAAATCCCTTACGGGATAGGCAGAGAGATCCAGGCGCCACATGACTCGATCCTTACACATCTCACTCGCTTCTTTAACATTAATTGCTTGTCAAATTTGTTCATGGTAGGTAAGTCATGGCCTTCCTCGGCTCCTACATCCTTCTACTTTCGCGTTGCATTTTCGTAAATCTTTCCTCCTGCATTTTTTCTACATTTTAGTTTTATTTTTTTATTCTTTCAATATTTGTTTATACTTTATTTATTTTATGAAATTAAATCTCGCTACATTAAGGACTCTTGCACATATTAAAAAAAACACCTTCGAAGACGCAAGCAGGAACTTAATAATCATGATGTATAGTCCAAACAGCTTAATTATTTTTTAATACTCGTAATGTAGGTTTGCTTTTCGTTCATACATCATTAGCATTAATTACAGTAACTTACGCAACTGACCTTGAATGTACGGCCATCTGAACTCTGCTTTAACATAATGAATTCAATAATTATTTCATGTCATTAACTCTTTCAGTTTGATTCGAGCTTTCAAAATCACTGAGATATTTAAGAAACGAATAAATAAATATAGTGAAACTGAACACTAGTAGCTTAGCAGACAAAGCACGAGCCTATTATGTATTAACCCTTACGAAAGTGATAATTACAAGTGTATACATAAATCCAAGTGACAGAAAACATCGTGAGTAAACCCGCAAGTCCGCAGATATGGTTTTATAGATTTGATTGGATTATATAGATCTGACGGCAGTCGCTTCATATCAAAATGAATGTCTTCGCCAAATGCTTAGACTTATGACAAGGATCCCGCTAATTTCTAGTGTAAGAAAAAAAGTTCTAGGAAAAAGATAATTCTAGAAATCGAAACATGCTACAATTTATTACAGCAGCCTACTAGTGCCACTGTTTATAGTGATATTAATTAGATTTAATCGAAAGTTACCAAATTATAGCTGAGATTACGAAACAATACTCAAAATATCTACAATATTTCAAAAAGTGATTCAAATTAATGATAATCCCATAGTTATCCTCATAAAATGGTGAAAATACGTTTTATACGTTAATAAATATCTTTAAATGACCTAAAAGTATATTTAAAGATTATTTACTTAAAAATGCCGCATAAGGGTTGTATCGATCTTGGAACTCGTGACGTCCTATGGGTGTAAACAAATTACCAACCGTAAAAGCTGTTATGCTATTGATAGACTACTAACTAACAAGGCAGTTACAAACATGTTAGTTCATGTTAATGCTACAAACTTTCAAATAGCTTTAATGTCTAATCTAAACTAATAATATTATAAAGAGTAAACATTTAATTTTAATTAATGTTCGTTTGTAATACTCGTAGTTAAAAGCTACAATAATGTAGCTTTTGTCCATTACAAGCATCTGTGTTTTTTCGATTCCTGATTCGAAATCCCTGCGAACTATTATTATATATTAACCCAAGGTGTCATTATTTGGAGTGCACTGCAAAAACTATTGATAGTACATAAAATAATGTACTACATATCTATAGTACTCATCATTACCTATAAAAAGTCTATATGTTAAGTAACAAGAACCGTTTTTTTGTTAAAATTAGTGAATCAAAGCACGGACATGACAATCATATCATGACATTTATCCTTATCCCACTAAATAGTTTCATAATCAAGGACGATTATTTACATGTAAATCCTCTATAAATTTTTTGATACAGATCTTTTGTTTGAAAGTGACCATCTATATCTATCTATAACTTCACGCCAAATCCCTTGCGGGGTAGGCAGAGAGAACCGAGCGCCACGTGACTCGATCCTTACATATCTCACTCGCTTCTTTAACATTCATTGCTCTTCTCATGCACGCTCGCCGGTTTTTAGGGCTCCTGACATCACCTTCTGATAGAACACGACCAATTTGGTCATGGTAGGTAAGTCTTGGCCTTCCCCGGCTCCAACATCCTTCCACTTTTGCATTGTATATCTGCTTCGTCATTCTTTCATCTTGCATTCTTTCTACATGCCCGAACCATCGGAGCATGCCTCTTCTTATTTTAACACCGACGCTCTCTTTCAGGCCAACTCCATTTCTAACATCATCATTGCGAATACGGTCTACAAGCCTTACGCCACAAATTTTGCGCAGCGCTCGTGAAAGTGACCACGTGTATAAAAATGGTAAAAGTAAGAAATACTGGTGTGAACGAAGAGCCCCATTATTACTTTAGCCCTACACTAATTTAGTCTATTAGCTATGTCCGTAATATTATTTATATCTTTTATATAACAATCTCGCGTCACAGCGTGTTTGGTCACACTCCTCCGGAAAACGCTCGACCGACTTTTATGAATTTTTTTGTGTACATTAAATTAATTCATAAAACAAAAATAAATAAGAAATAATTTATATGGCAGAAAAACTTTTTTTTTATACTACGTCGGGAGGCATACAAGCATACGGCCCTCCTGATGTAAAGCGGGTACCGTAACCTATTAACGCTTGCGATATATTAAGTATCACTCGCGCGATGCCTCCTCTGCTGCTTACACACAGCGACTCCTTGGGAGCTTACTGGTGACCTCACTCAGATGCAGGAGCACAACGACTCTCTAGGGAGTTGTTGTTTGGCTGCGGTTTTCTGTGAGGTGGAGGTACTTCCACAGACGGGCTGCTTTGGTGCGCCCTACCTCTTAAAACATCCAGACCAAGACATGTTCATGCGCGCAAATGTTTGCCTTGTGTGGGAATGGAACCCACGAGCGTTGGTGTCAAAGTCGCGTCATTCCCGACTGAGCCACCGAGCACGTTTGTCGGGTCAGCTAGTTTTCTATAATTTAAAACTTTAAGCGCCCTGTAAAAAAATAATCAAGTTGTTGTTATGTTCTATTTGTCCAAATAAAGCACTATTATACCTTTGTATCTACCCGCGCAAAGCAGTGAAAGCGCGAGCTGACTAGCTGTAAAAAATATATATTTCTGAAAATAAAGTAATAGTTTTTACAGCTCGCAATTTGATTACACATAAATGACATGACATTAATTTTGAGCGATTTTCGGTATAAAAAAAATTTAACATTGTGTACATTATTTCGTCGATTATGTCGAATACGACCGCGAAATGTATGGGAAAACGTATATAGCGGGTTCTGACAGGTCACGGATTTATTTATTTAAAATAATATATATAAGATATATGGACAGCTTGATAGCATCGTTGCGCGGATCATTCTAATCAAACACGCAGGTTAAGCAACGTTGACTGCAGCCTGTCTGTGGATAGTTTTATCTATCTTGAGCTTCTCCGTCGGAGGGTACGTTATGCCATCGGTCCTGGCTGTTGTTGAGAGATAACGGACTGTAAGCTAAGTCAGTGGCCTTCGGCCTTGAAAACATTGGCCTCCATAAAAATCGGGAATTGAGCAGCGTGGTGGAGTATACTCTAAATCCCTTCGGTTGAAGAGAGCCCATTACGCTACAGTAGTAGTCGTAGGTAAATCCCAAACGGGCAAAGGGCTTGTCGTTAAAAAATGGACATCAAAAATAATATAATGTAATTGTTGAGGATAGCTTTTATATAACCTTTTTATACTTTTGTAAACTCTATGTTTTTACACTCTGGTATTATACTTTCTTTTGTTTTTCTGCTGTGATATTCATTGTGTCATCGTTCGTCTTTTTTGGTAAGCATTATTTTATTGTAACTCCTATATCCTAAATAAATAGAAAATACTCTGATATCTGGTCTTTACCAATTTATTACATACAGTCCACCTTTCTTTAAAACCCATTCTTTACAGTAATTAAGATATTGCGTGTTAGATAAAATTCTTGTAAAATAAATTTGCGAGGAGACAGCGATAAATTCACACCGATTATATCGGTGGATAAATATTCACTAAACGTCTACAAACTCTGTTGTAAGTTGCAACAAACCCCACCTATGTTATGCAAAACATGCATTCTATTTATCGGCTTTGTTAAAATACCTATCTACTAAAACCATTTAACGGTCATACAAAAAATCAAAATTATAATATATATCAAAATAATAATACATTTCTATCAATTTTAATATATGAAGGGCGCAGGCAATAAAGGGGTTCTACGACATTTTTTTGTAAAGTTAATAGATTTCGCGAAAGTCAAATTTACATGCAATAACATGCTACAAGTTTATGTTATTCATGTGTCCTGCAATAACATGATACAAATTCATGTTATTCTAAAGATTAACATCAATAGCGCTTCGTGAAGAGGCGAAACACGTCTCGCAGAGACGACCAGAGCAGTCATGGCAGCAACGGTGGCGTGTGCATGCGGTTCCTGTTCCAGATGGCGGGCAATCGGGTACTCGCGAACCCCCGCAGCAGCCGAGGCAGAAACGACCGGAGCAGTCATGGCAGCGACGGCATGATGCATCTACTAACGGTAGTGGGTGGATGCCGGCCAGCGCTAGTTCGCGCGAATTTTGTAAAATCCAACTAAAGACTTCTTCTTTTCTCTATTGTTATCCCTTTTCCTGAGCCATTAGGACTGGAAGGCTCCGCTACCTAAGCCTAACGATTTGTCGAAAATTTTGATTTTGACATAGACTGCCGTCACTCTCCCACAACTTGGAGGAAAACCAGAAAATTTCTCAGGACGCGCGAGTTTCCTTGTGTTTTCCTTAACCGCCGGCGGCCGAGCAAGTGATATAAGACAAATATGTACAAAAATCCGAAACCATGATTCGAACCTGGTACTGGTTGATCAATAGGCTGGTTCTTTTTAAATATAATGGAACAGCGGTCGAAGTAAAAAGCGTAAATGAACAGAAAGAATTAATTTGTTCGATGATTGCATTTTTCTATCATGATTGTAACTTAATAACTTAAACTGGGAGCTAAGGTAATTACGGGAGAAACGAATACTGAAATTTAGATTTTAGCAGTGGATAAATAACCAATCTATTGGCTAACTGGCCCCGGCCTCAATCCTGGCATGTTCGTGTTTTCGGATTTAGGTACATATTTGTAATTACTATCACTAGCATCGAGGTAATCATCGTGATGAAGCCCGTACGTCCAAGAAATTATATTTCAAAAGATGATTGAGACCAGACTTCCCTTAAGTTAGATACTTAAGGAAAGTCTGGTGTTCACCAAAACGTAGTGTTGTAGCGCAGAAATATGTCAACGATTCGGACTCACTGACCAATAGAAGGATATTTTAACCAATAAGCCTATAAGTGACGAGCTGTCGCTCCGCGAACAAGCCAATAAGAGCTGAGCGTTCTACTTTACCCTCTGACCGTAGCACTGAGTTGAGTTACTACGCAAAATCGTTTCATCGGTTCTCCATAAGTTATTTCATAACCATGGCATTTTCAAAACCTCATTGAATTTCCGGAAAGATTCTAATTATTCCATTTTAAAACGCGAGTACGCCATGCAAATAATATTATGTTTACAACCAACCTAATGTTTGCATGTGGGGTTAACGACAAAAGCGTCACGGTGTGGCGGCCATCATAGTCAGCCATCCATCCGCACTAGTTTACATATTTCCTAATTTGACGAGTGACCTTTTAAATTTATATTGATGGCCAATCTGCAGACATATACGTCAAACTTGATTTCAGGATAAACTCGTATTTATAGGTTAAAATTGTTCTATTTAATTTGCTATTTAAAATAACCTAATTTGGCAAGTTTCTTCGCCAATGGTCACTCGATTATAACATGCTGCGCAGATTAAAAATAGAAAAATATAGAAATTAAAAATAGAAATTTTGTTCCACGTTCAGGTGAAAATTCTAAAATAATAAGATTTATCATTTCTTTGCCTTTTTCGACTTTTATGAATAAGTATTATTATTTTTACATATTTGGCGAGCCCGGTAGCGCAGTGGCTCGTGAGTTCGAAACCCACACAGGACAAACATTTGTGGCATGAACATGTCTGTTTGTCTTTGTCTGAGTATTTTTAAGAGAGGTATGCGCATCAAAGCAGCCCGTCTAGGGAAGTACCTCCCTCTCACAGAAAACTGCAGTCAAATAACAACTCCTTAGAGGGCTGTTGGTTCCTGCGTGTGAGTGAGGGCATCAATAAGCTCCTATGGAGTTGCTGTGTTAGCAGCAGCGATGGGATCGCGTGAGTAATAATGTGTTAAGCGGTTATAGGCTACGATAACCGCTATACATCAGGTGGGACGTATGCTTGTATGCCTCCGGACGTTGTATAAAAAAAACAGAAAGTAAAATTACGTCGTAAAAATTACAGCGTAAAAACAATGAAAAAAGTACGTTTCCTGTTCATAAGATACAGACGGATACTTAGACAGTGGCGCCTTATATATTAATAGGGACTTGTACCCTTTAGGATGGAAACCCTGAAGTAAGTTGCAAATTAGATTTCTTGCAAGAATTTGCTTAATAATTGGCATCGAATTCAACTGTGATTTGCTGTTTTGCAAAGTAATATTACTCGTAATAATGTTCCTATATAAATTTTAAAGTTTAAATGAGTACTTCTCAAAAACAAGTAAGTACTAAGAAACTACAGAACTACCTATGAAGATAGTGTAATAATAAATAGAAAAAGTCACTCCTTGCGATCGCCACTCTATAGTATTTTTAATGAATCAACTTAGCTTTATCGTCCTCGGTAATGCAGGGGTTATAATGATACGTTACACATGCAATACGTGTCGGGCTTTTAGAAATTTAAGGATATAAAACAATATACTACATGGTAGACACTACTAATTGGTACACCTTAAAAATTTAAATGAAAAATGAAATTACCTAAAATTGCCGGCGCGTAAAGCAATCTCCAACGTGTCGAGGTCCTCTTCATAATCGTGGCACAGCTCCATGGTGGAATTCCTAGCTTCATGTATATCAAACAGCACAGCGCCGTCTCCCAGCTTATCCGTCATTACACTTCTGTAAGATCTTGTACCGAAACTCGAGGTTACAGACGACCCTCTAGGAAACTTTCTTGGTGGTACGTTTACATTCTGTGGTTGCATGTGAGGCTTTCTTAATCTTCTCTTCATATATCGCCTCATTCGTAAAGATAGCATCACTCGTATCCTTATATGACGTTTTATATTCCTGTCGTAGCGTATCTGCTCTTTGAGTTTTTTATCTCTTTTCTTTTTCCTTGGAATCTCGTCTATTCGTTCTAAATATGTGTTGTTACGGTCTACCAGTCGACGAGAATCCAGAGTAGGAGACCGATGGAAGAAATCTGCGTTATTATTTTTCCAAGCTTTACTCAGCGACCAATTTTCACCACAAGACGAATTCTTAATAGTGCATTGTATTGGCTTTTCGTAAATATCTTCTTCTAATGCAAACATTCTCCTGGATTGAAGGAAATTATCTATATTTCTTCGTATAGTACTCTCTTGTGAACTTATTGTAGCATTTATCAAATTGGAAGTTAGCGTTTCAGATTTTTTATCAAGAGAAATGTCGTAAAGTTTAGGCGGTTCAGGTGTGACATCTCTGGTTTTTCGTTTGGCGATTGTCATTATTCTCCTGCGCATCGCTGACATGTTGGTCAGCTCGCTTTTGAGGAATGGATCCCTTCGCTTGTCGGTGGTCATATCTGGTGACCACGTGCCGTTCTCAGAACAACTGCAAAAGTCTTTGATCAGTCTCGCTATAGCGTTGCAGTTGTCATCTCTTGAACGTTCCTTAGGCATTGTTCCTCACGCGCATCTCTGCAGGTACACATTCACAAAAACTAGATTCGTTATTTAACTGTCACTACTAAGAAAGAGCACAGAAAATCACAGGCATCTAGTGAATTTACAAGTTAATGGGTTAACATAATTAGAAACGGAATTATTCCGTAATACGCTTCCGTATTCTCGTCTAGTTACTGTTATTGCGTAAGTGTTAGAGTGTTGAGTAGGTTTGACGTGAGTTCCACTGAGTTATGGCTGCTACCTACTTAAATTATGAATTTTTGATAAATCGGTTCCTCAGTCCGTAATTGTAAACACTTTACTGACCTACAATTGCGTAATTTTATGAGACATCGTAAAATGATATATATAAATAAACTAATACACGTCAATTAAACTCGATCAAAACATAATTGGATTGAGGACACCATATTTTTTCGAGTTATCTAATAGTAATGGTGGCCCATTATGTCACTTCTAGCACCTATTGACACAATTTATAGATACGTGATAATCTGTAATAGGTCTCTAATTCTCGTGAGGTAATGAGAGATTTCACATAACGATGTTCTGATTAGGTTATATTACGAGTAGAGTTGATACGTTATAACATTCACTGCCTCCAAAATTATCAGATTTTCACCCGACGACTGAATATTATTTGCAGACAAATAATAAGAGTTAAAATGATAATTATTACTTAATAAACATACTGGTGGTTTTTTGGTCTAATAATTAAGGCTTTTTGATTTCTCACAGCTTCAGAAAGTCTTTTTTTCATTATTTTTCCAGATAATGATTTATTAACAAAACTTAGCCAAATAAAAGAATACTTAAGAAGGCATAAGAAACTGTTTCATACAAGTAGTTTTTGGAAAATTTATGTTATGCAATATCTCTTGTTTGCTAGTCTAATACTTTCTGATATACTCGTAAATGTATGTGACAGATCAACATACAAACACGTAAGTAATACTATAAAAGTTCCGATTTCCTTTTAAGCATGAAACTTAAACGTATATCTCAAATTTTTTACACATGCTTGATATCCAATACCTACCTTGTATTTGCATTACCACTCGTTATGGAAACGAGAGTTTTTACAGCAATTACACAAATAAATTGGACTTTTGCCCGATCCTGAAAGCCTATTTTACATTGGGTTCAAGAAATTAACCCAGTGTAAATAGTTCTCTGTAAATGGTGTGGAGGATCTTCTCATGCATTTTTTCATTTTATGTATTATGTGTGTAATGCTTAATTATGAACTCAAAGGAAGAAGTTTCAGTCGGTCCACAAAACGTTGTAATTATAGTTTACACATCAGAATAGAGTCTTCACAACCCTACATTTTATGGTAGCGCACTAGACTGTAGTAAATTTCAGTAACATCATTTGTATTTCGCGTTTGTTTTAATTATGCATGTGACACGTATTAAAATTAAAAATATTATGAATCGAATTTGCTCGAAATAGCATTAACGAACAGTATTATTGGCCGATTAAATTTTATAACGATTTTTTGTTCATACACACTATTACTTAAAAAAGGGTTAACCGTTTTCGATTAATTGATGAATATACTTATAAATGAATTACCTACCTCCACCTTATGTGTATTTTATATTTGGGCTCGTATATAATTTCTTCATATATGTATGGTTATAATAACAACAATGCGAGAACGGTCTATATATTTTCATCATCATCATCTCAGGGTGTATTCGGAGGGTTGTTGTGTTCCTGCGAGTAAGTGAGATCACCAGAAGATGAGAAGAGAAGCGACATTCTTTTTGTTGCTAGCGTTCGTAGGCTATTGTAAGCTCTTTACTTACTTACTTGCTTTTTAAGGGAGGTAACGAGGTAGGTAGAGGTAGTAGAGAGGTAGGACACATCGAAGCAGCCCGTCTGGGGAAGTACCTCCACCTCACAGAAAACCTCAGCCAAATAACGACTCCCTAGAAGGTTGTTGTAGTCTTGCGTGTGAGTGAGGTCACCAGTAAGCTCCTATGGAGTTGCTGTGTTAGCAGCACAGGTGGCATCGCGCGAGTGATACTTAATGTATTGCAAGAGTTTATAGGCTACGGTAACCGCTTTACATCAGGTGGGCCGTATGCTTGTATGCCTCCCGACGTAGTATAAAAAAAAAACATCAGAAGAACGTTATGCTTGTATGCTATCCGACGTAGTCGAAAAAATATTGTCAAATCCTCTGTCTTGGAATGCACACAATTTCCCTAATAGCGAATTAGTGGAGCGATTACAATCTAGTGCCTGTCACCATAAGTGGCGTAATTATTTGATCGCACGCTGCACTGGCCGACAAAGACTAGCGCTTCCTACCCGTGGCGCATGTATCGTGAATTCTGTTCATAATGTACAGAGGCATGGCAATATACAAGAAAACGATTGTCATGTTTTCCATATATTTTACAATAATCTTCAATATATTGGCGACTTTTATAACTTTTTAATATTCACCAAAAGGCGTGAAGAGGTTATAGGGTCTGCAACGCATGAGTGATACCCCTGGTGTTGCAGATGTCTGTAGGCTACGGTGACTGTTTACCATCAGGTCGGCCGTATGCTTGCTTTTTACCTTAGTAATATAAAAAAAAATCGTGTCGGCCATAGATAAGATGAAGATTGTTATATTTTTAAATACTAAGTTAGGTGATTCAAGCCGCCTGCTGTGAAGCGATTACCTATAAGAAGCATCGCGTGCGCGTTTCTCCGTCAGCTGCTATCGTATGTTTCTACGTCAGCTCCTCAGAAGCTTACTGGTAACCTCACTCACTCGTAAGAACGCGAATCCGCCTAGGGAATTCTTATTTGGTTGCGCTCGGCAGTCACCAGGATATTTCCACAGTTAGTTTGTACGTGAAATATCGCTGGGCCGTACGTTTCTTTTACCAGAGGCTCGTTTGTTAGTGAGCAGGATGCACCATGTGAATGAGACGTAAGTGAGTTTCCTTTGGCTCTAAATGGTAATAAGAGACTTAAAACTGGTAGTATTCCTAGAAGTAGCAGACTGTTATGCTCCTAGGAGAATGGAAAAGTCGCCAAGAAGTAAATGCAGTGGGTTACTGCGTGACCGCCTTGAACTTTTTTTTTAATTTTTGTGTTCCTGCGAGTGAATGCGGCTACCAGTAAGCTCCTAAGGAGTTGGTGTGTTTGCAGAGAAGGTGGCATCGCAAGAGCAATGCCCTTTGCATTGCATGTATTCATAAGCTTGTAAATGTAATGAGCCGTTTATTAAATTTTAATCAAAGTTTTAACTCTAAAACATTACTTTTCCTTTTCTTTTGAGTAGATGAAAACTCATTAAACAACCGGGGAAGTACTTCCACCACATAGAAAATCTCAGCCGAGCAACAATTCCTTGGAGGGTTTTGTGTTCAGACGAGTGAATGAGGTATCAGTAAACTCCTAAGAATTTACCGTGTTTTCAGCTAGGGTGGTAACATCCTATATCACAATCATTCAGTACGGTAATCAATTATCAGATGAGCCATATACTTATATGTTTATTTCACAATGTTTTACAAGAACTTATTTTTTTCATATCAAGAAGCAATATAATACTGGCTATACACAATGCAGTGCTGGTCCCAGCGCTTACTTATGGAAGGGAGAGCTGGATATGGTAGAAAGAGCATGAAAGTAGGATAAAGGCGGTTGAAATGCAAGCGTTGTGCAAAATTCGTGGCGTAACGCTTGTAGACCGTATTCGCAGTGTTGATTTTAGAAACAGAGTTGGTCTGAAAGAGAGTGTCGGCGTTAAAATAAGAAAAGGCATGCGGGAAGAAAGAATTACAACACAGCTATACAACGTGAAAGTAGGATGTTTTCACGAGCTCGGTGGCTCAGTTGTGAAAGACGCGACTTTACACCAACGCTCGTGGGTTCGATTCCCACACAAGACAAACATTTGTGTGCATGAACATGTCTGTTTGTCTTGGTCAGGATGATTTAAGAGAGGTAGGACGCATCAAAGCAGCCCGTCTGGGGAAGTACATCCACCTCACAAGAAAACCGCAGCCAAAAAACAACTCCCTAGAGGGTTGTTGTGTTCCTGCGTGTGAGTGAGGCCACCGCGACCTGCCTCCTGACGTTGCCTCCCGACGTTGTATAAAAAAATCGGCCAAGTGCGAGTCGGACTCGCGCAGGAAGGGTTCCGTACCTTTATCTATAAAAACGGCAAAAAAAACACGTTTGTTGTATGGGAGCCCCCGTTAAATATTTGTTTTATTTTAATTTAATTATATATTCTTAAAGTGAATATATAACTAAATATGTTGTGAAAATTTCAATCTACCTGTTGCCGTTATCAATATCGAGCAAAAATGAGCAAAAAAATCACGTTTGTTGTATGGGAGCCCCCTTAAATATTTATTTTATTCTACTTTTTAGTACTTGTTGTTATAGCGGCAATAGAAATACATCAACTGTGAAAATTTCAACTGTCTAACTATCACGGTTCATGAGATACAGCCTGGTGACAGACGGACGGACGGACGGACGGACAGCTGAGCCTCAGTAATAGGGTTCCGTTTTACCCTTTGGGTACGGAACCCTAAAAAGGCACCGAGGAAGGCCAAGACTTACCTACTATGACCAAATTGATCGTATTTTAGCAGGTGATGACAGAAGCTTTAGAAACCGGCGAGCATCACGAGAAGAGCAATGAATGTTAGAAAAGCGAGTGCGGTGTCTAAGAATCGAGTCATGTGGCGCTCGGTTCTCTCTGCCTATTGCAAGGGATTTGGCGTTATAGATAGAAGAACCAATACTTTTCCATATTCTTATTAACTCATTAAAACAGGCACGATATTAATACGCGATATTGTTAAACACAGACATCGTTAACTACATTGAAGGCATCTATCTGTGATCACGCTGTAAACTACTTGCATTGCATGTCAACGACATTGTACTTTCTATGCATGCCGCATGCAAATCTAGACGGTCTCAATTAATACCTACTTGTTGAAAAGTGAAAAAGTAATTTACTTCGTAATTTTTGTGCGATACGACACGATAAGGGTGCGATATGCCTCATAGAAAATAAACAGAATTCCCATTTTTTTTTTATACTATGACGGATAGCAAATACGCATACGATCCGCCTGATGTAAGTTTATTAACGCTAGCAAAAATATGTCGCTAGTATAACGCAAGTACGGCACCAGTCGGGCTCACGTCGTGCCCTACCTCTCTTTCAAGAGTGTGGACCTTAAACCAATAAATCATTTGATGCCGCATAAAGGTAAGGCTCACCAAAACTTAGTGTTTTAGCGCTTAAATTTTTCACCGGTTCGAACCTACGGGCCAATGCAAAGATATTTCAACTAATAATGCAATGAGTGACACGATGTTTTATCTGTGAACCAGTAAATAACAGCTTTCAAAGCTCAGTTGCTGCGTAGAGCTCGGGAACGTAGTGGTTAGTGACGTTACTTTGAGGGAAACACTCGTGTGTTCGATTCCCATACATGACAAACATTCGCGTGCGTGAATATGTATGTTTGTCTGTGTGTTTTTAAGTGAGGTAGATGGCATTAAAGCAGCCCGGCTGAGGAAAATTACAATACATTAAATATCCCTCGCGATGCCACCTCTGCTGTTAATACAGCAACTATTTAGGAGCTTACTGGTGACCTCACTCACTTGCGGTTACACTTTCCAGAGGGCTATAGCGTACATAAATTAAATTATTATTGCATAAAATTAAACTATTACGCCTAATGTTAACAAAGGTGTTTACTACAGGAAACTATTTTTATCTACACTTAAAAAGAAAGTAATAATCAGAGTGGTATATAATCACGGATAAATTGGACAATAGCATATTTCGAATCGCCATATTTATTTTTTCTTGTGCACACCATAAAGGACGTAGGTTTTCGCTAAGATTATTATGTATAATAATTGGGTAGGAATTTGAAGATAACTTCTAGTATTTCAAGATTCCTAATAATTAATCTTTTTGAAATAAATTTACGTTTAACTTTTTCAAGTCATAATCTAATCTTTGCTTTTCCTTTCAAAAAAATTATGTTTCGCTGACATTTAAATTTAAAGTATACCTCTTTAGATTACATCACACCAAGTAGGCGATAAAGCTCAAACATACCAGCGTAGTTTTCTGAATTGTTATTAATGCGATTTATAAATAAATATGTATTATATTTGTACATTTGTATCTGGATTGAAGAGTTGATATAATTGTGCCTGTTCATATATCATCATAGCCTTGTTCTGCGAGTGTATGACATGCTATTATCAAGAAATGAGGTAGAATGTCATCCGAAAATCTGGATGAGTTTGCACTCAAAAAAATTAAAACTGTAAAGTCATCCGCTCCAAAATAATTCGTATGAGTAGGATAACTTTATCTCTACAGCTTTATGAATGTAAACGTGAATCATTCTGATTTGAGTATAATTTTACACCCATTTCTTGATTTCCACCCATGTATTATAAAATGAAATTAGATACTGGCAAAAACCAATATAAATTATCAACCCATTATTAGAATTATTATAGAGCTGTACTAATATCATAGAAAATCTTAATAAATTAAAAGATAATGCCTAACATACGCGAAGAAAAACGCCGAGAAGTAAACCATCATCGAACTAAAAGAAAAGTAATAATTACGTGTACGCGTTTCGATCTACGCATAGATAAGGTTCCCAACTTTTTCTAGGCATTTTCTAGTCTCTTACGATGAATACTAATCATTTTCTCGAGAGCATCGCGCTATTGTGATAGATCATTCGATTTCCTACTCAAAATAAAGTAATAAAATACAAAAACTTGAGAGGAAAGCCATAATTCAGCTAAACATATAAACCGTTAAGTTTTTTTAAGTAAGTATATCACCTCATATCTATTGCGGTTAAGCCACAATTTGGCAAACCTATAAATATCCATCAACATCTCCGCAGTATTTACGCTTACGCAATAAGTTTCACATTCACTCTCACACACGACACGTTACAAAAATGTTAATTCACTTTCTTACACGAAACTTGTTCTGATAATTCATTCAGGCGTCATAGTCTATAGTCAGAAAAATCGAATTGTCAAAACACGCGCCAAAAGATTGACGTGAATTTTTCGCGCGCCGAATTCAGAAAAGCGCGGTACTGCACGTAATTATGTACAGTTGACCATGTCGAATTGCGATTGTAGAGCGACTGCCGCACGGGCACCGGCCTCGCTCTTTCTCCCATTCCACATAAGTGATATGATGATACACTCTGTTGATGGAAATTAACATTCGCACCGGTGCGGCGTGCCGATGCATTGTTGTTCGTTTGACAGAGCAGCTGTTCATTGCACCATAGACAACGCTCGCATGTTTCCGAACCGGTTTCCTGTTTAATTCAAATGCGATCAACTATATGGTCGATGCTTTTTACCAATTTCAATATACAAGTGAAAATATATTTAGAAACCTGTTAGAAATGGTTATGTAATTATGTTAATTTATGATTTGATTATCTGCTCAGAAAACGAAACTTGACGACGTCGCGAACAATGCCCAAACAACTGCGGATGTATAATGTTTAGATAAGATTATACGATTTATAGAAGCAGCACAATGTGCTTGTGTGAAAATAATAAAGCTGACAAGTACCGGCTTTGACCGTCGCACTGCCGGGTTCCTCTGTCAATAAAAAATAATTGATTTCCAATTAATGTTAATGCTAATTTTATTCAAACTGACACGATATATTAAAAAACCTCTCTCACTGACTAGCTCTAGCGGTCACTGTCATCCATGGAATTAATAGCATATCTTATATAACAAACACAGTCAATGACCGGAATTGAACGACCTCCAAATGTTTATTCGTTGCACACGTATAGACATGTAGAAGCAAAAAAAAATCATAATGGACCGAATACAGACCTGAATATATGCAATTACTTTGGCAACATATGGTACATATATGTATTACTGTAAAAGTTTGATAGTCGTTTGATTTAAATGTGTGTAAGTACCTACTGAAGTGCCAAAACTAAGTATTTTTCCCGGGTCAGTTTAAATCAGTAAGTACTGTTTGATATAAAACTGTATCATCAAATAATCAATTCTATGTGGAAGACAATAATTAAGTAACTTCGAGAACCTCAGAAAACACTAGTCAAATTTCTAAAATTCCTCGCAAGTACATATAACAAAGCAGGTTTTAGTACATACACTAATGAATAATCTGTTTGCTGTAAAGAAAATTCATATTCGGAGGCTCCTCCTCGTAGTACTTACCATTTTATCATTAATAATTACATCCTGCCTAAGTATATATTCCGCCTGGTACATGCAGGTTACCCAATGTCATGCAGTGCACAAACGAAACGCAGTTTTTTGAACAGCTTGGCATGTCAGATTTTTGAGCCTGCGTGTCCGTAACATGTAGGCTCAAAAAATCTAATATGCCAAGCTGTTGTTTAGAAAGTGTATAAAGTTCGCCTTGCTCATTGTAAAAAATATTAGTTACAATCTGCTGACCATTAGCCTATCGGAATGATCAGATCTATAGACCAAAACAGAGAATATCGGATTAGATCATCAAGATGCGCTCAAAAATACACTAAGGTGCATTCTATGGCGATAGTAAGTTAGTTTTCTTTGAACATAGCGACTGGTTTTTGTCTTCGATAACGTAAGATAAAGTTACATCCGCCGCATGGACCATATAATGTTAACTTTTGATGTGACGGACCTTAATTTTCATGAATTAACACTAAACACCAATTTCGTGGTTATACTAATCAAAACAATACTCAAAAACGGTTTAATGATCATGCTGACCGAAACAATATTAATGATCATGATAAACACTTACTGGTAACCGCCGAAACCTCAGTGGAAGAGCGTTCTGCAGTTATCTCAACATTTATCTCACCTAATCCAATTACGGAACGCTAAATAACTAATTGAAAGTAAATGGCCACGTAACACTTCGCATCTCTAGTATGTCGCAACAGTGTCGTAAGTTAGACCTGGAATCTAATGATTACATTATGCAAAACAAAAGTAATATACGTTTCAGAGCAGAAACAGAAATTACTGGAATTTTACAAGCACCCTTCGTAAATTATACAATATTTTGTGTTGTATTATATATGATTAATGCAACAGTACAATTAGTAAGGTTGTATAACAACACTCATAAACTTCTTCAATTTGCACAATTTGCGCTCAAGCAATTCACTAAGAACAATCTAATTTGCTTCAAGAAACTTACAAATTTCTCTTAGTCAAATTCCATTTAACAAAAAAAATATTTTGTGCGCTGGAAGTCTTACCAGTGGTACTTTATTGTGATTGTGATAATTGATGAGTATTCGAGATGACTTCTCTTTTGACTATTGCCTGATGACATCTGTCTTAAATTTCAAGTCAGTATAAATTGTTTAACTTAAAGCATAATTATTGACAAGTCTATTATTGTCAATAAACAAAATTAACATGTCAGATAAATGCAGTAAATTGTTGTCTTCAGTTCGGTTATTTTGTACATGGGTTTCAAAATTATTATATTTAATATCTTACTTTCAATTGTACGTTTTCTCGTAAAAAGGAGGTATTTTCCCTAATTTTACGATAAATATCAACAATAAAAAAAAGAAAATAGACTTACGTTTAAACAAAATATATATCTATATTTTTAGATATATTTGGCCTGAAACCCACGAAATTTTATCTCGTGTGTATAATTTCAATTAGTTATTGAGCTCGCATAGTAAAAACTTCACTTAGTATACGACTAGATATTATATAATTCTTTCAGAAAATAGAAAATAATTCAAGTATCAAAAACTTCTATGTTAAAAAATATAGGTAAATGATGATGTATAACCAAGCGATGATAATATTTTTGGTTTTTCATTCAAAAATAAATATTTACAATCTCTTAATATTATTTTCTCTTCTATACACAATTATAAAAGGGAAAATAATATTATTCTTATAAAACTGAAGATGGTAAAACCCTATAACGACCAATTTTCCTTAATATCAAAACAAAAGCGCACATTTTCAGCCAAAAACAAAATAGAAAACCAAAATCCTTTATTTCAATCATTCTATTATTAAAAATCTATTTCATTTGGTTTTTAAATTTCATTTGTACTTCCATTGTGACCTAGCAACTAACAAATATGGTTATATATATATAATTGGTTTCATGATCTGTTTGTTATGTGTGCTGATTTTCGCAACCATTTTCACCGGATATCATCGTATGGACCATAGTCACTATGACGAATCATTCTATGATACTCAGTTTTTGACTAATTGAGGGCATGATTCTCATAAAAAGCGTGAAGAATAATGAAAAGCAATTTGAACTTCAAATTTTGTGTGATCGTACATTTTCTTAAACTACTCGTACGTATTAAAGCCATTTTTACACTACTTCGGGCGGAAAACAAGCGTCCGACCCACATGATGAGAATAGGTTATCGGGCCTATAATGAACACGTGCTGTATACAATTCCTTTCGCGTTACTACTGCAGACCATCCAACTCCTCAGGAGATGATTAGTTAACTCACATAACATAGTGTCATCACACTCAACACGTGATTTAATATTTTGCTGGCGTCTTCTCTAATTAGAGGTACTTATTAGCAAAATATTGTCGTACCCTGCTTCTAGGGTTCATGTATGTATGCTTGTAAGTTTGTTTATTCTAATATGACTATGACGCCTTAACCGATTCAGACATCTAAGGTATCGTTAGAATCCTTACGTAAACGCCAAAACCCACAGGAGCGAGAAAGGCAGGAAAACGGCAGCGATCAAGACGGGATTTTTTGTAACATTCGAGAGTATATGCATGCCCCCCGAACCCCCCGAGCGCGTTACTTGTGTGACACGTTAACTTCCTTCTACTTGTAGTTTATCTATAGCAATTTTTTTAATTCTTTTTTTATATACCAATTACTCATCTTCATTTAGTATTTTTAACAGATAAACATACGCACAGCGGTTCTTTTATGAAAATGGTTGTTTTTAAGGTAAATGGAAAAGACCCAGACTAAGACAAACATACATATTTATTCAACAAATACGATTGTCTGATTCGGTACGACGTCCGATGTCAGTGGCTAGTAATTACTACTTTGTCATATAGTAATTGTAAAGAAGTAAGTTTAAAAAATAAATCTTTAGTTTGAATACTACGAGTCATTGTAAAGGTCTTACCATTTCGAAAATATGGCGACAAACAATTCTACTAACCCAATTTCGTCACAGCCGATAAAGTTAACAGATAATTCTTTTCCCATGATTTCGCATTATGCTTATCAAGATGATGACTTTATACAGCATATTCGCGGAAGTTCAATATATTAAATTGGATGGGCAGAACTTCACGGTGTGATTGACATCAGTCCAGGAACTGATGAGGATCACTATGAGGAAACTGCGGGTTTATAACATGTGGCATGCACTTTCTACTTATATTAGTGTTAATTGAAGTTATAATAGAACGAATAAAAATACTTTAAGCTATCAGAAACGTTTCCAGTTGTCAGAGGCTAGTAATAGCTACTTTATCATATAGTAATCATCAACATCTTCATTTCGAACATCAATTCTGAGTAATCTTACTTACTTATGCGCCCTACCTTTCATAAAATCGATGATATATCTATATCATCGATTTTATGAAAGGTAGGGCGCATCGAAGTCTGCGAAAGTACTTCCACCTCACAGAAAACCGCAGTCAAATAACAACTTCCTAAAGGATTGATGTGTTCCTGCGTGTGAGTGAGGTCACCAGTATGCTCCTAAGGAGCTGCTGTGTTAGCAACAGAGGACGCTTCGCGGAAGTAATACTTAATGCATTACAAGCGTTCATAGGCTACGGTCAGCGCTTCATATCAGGTGCTTTATGCTGTATGCTTGCGTTTCGGCTTTATATAAAAAAAGTAATTGGTTCTCTTGAAAGAAAATGCAATGAAAATGTATTTCAATTAACAAAGTATAGCTTATAATTTCGTAATTTCAAACATATATTGCCAATATTAGGACTAACTTTAGGGCGTATTTTTCCACATAACTTTTTAAATCCTATTATTTGAAGTTCGAAAATATTTCTCATACTATTTTAAATTTTAATGATCAATCTTCATAAAAATATTTAATACTAATGATTGACACTCATAATCATCTATTCATATCACTTATACATGATACACCAATATTTATTTTCATATAATAATAGCAATAGAAAAAAAATAAAAGGTATCAGTAAAAATAATAGATACGACGTCGAGCGAAGTGAGGAGGAGTAGGTACAACTGGGACCTTACACCGCGCGAGCGAAGCGAGCGCAGCGTGCCACGGCAGCGGCCGGGAAGCGCCGGAACCAAACATTGTCTGTTATGTTATGAAGGAAATTGTTCTGAAAAACAACATTTATGAGTTGAAGTATGTTCTTAGTAATGACGTTATCAATAAAAAAATATGATCACTGACTGTTATAAAGAAAACAGTACTGAAAAAGAAAATTATGAGTATAAATATGTTCTTAGTATTGACAGTAAGTATTAATAAAAAAAATATTTAAACTGTCTGTTAAAAAGTGTGAGGAAAAAAATTATGGAGAGTGATATTATTGTTTATCTATTTTTTGTTTTACTACCGATTTGTGTTCATAATAGAACACAAATCGGTAGTAAAACAAAAAACAGGAATAACATTTTATGTGAGCCAATATGGCCCCCTAACATTAAGGTAAATCCGTAGAATCGTTTGTGATATATCGGTGGGCACACAAAAGAGACGAATACGCGACAAATTCATGGTTTTACCTCCTCATTTTTAAATCGCTTATTAACTCGTATGTAATTCTAATCTAATTAATCAGATAAGAAATATCGATTTAATCATTGAAATATCGAACATCCTATGAGTTAGTAATAATCGAGTTATGCTAATGCGGCGTCTCCACTCGCCCAGACAGAGGCAAGTCACGCTTTACTCACTTTCTTAGAATCGTCGTGTACGACAATTTATTTACATCGTGTAGACGCATAGCAAAAAATAGCGCCAATTATTTCATTACACTTCTACTTGAGCAGGTATTTGTGAAAGTCAAGTGGTTTGTGATGACCTGAGATTGATTTTTGTTCGAGGTCGACGAATTTTGTCAAGGTCGTTCATTCATATTCTTCTCCTCTGACTTTTTAATAATTATGTAAGGCAAGGCTTAGAACCTGTTTTCAAATAACCGGTTTTTATCAGTAAATGTTAAAGAACGTTAATGAAAACTCTAATTGTACGGTTTATTCCGTAAGAGCCTACGCAACAATGAGCCAAGCGTCGCTTGTTGCACTGCCGTTGCATTGTGAATCAGCGTAGCCGAAATGGATAAGGATTATAAACCTTTTTGGAGTTACAATGGTTGATAGAGTAGAAATAGCACGATACGAGAACTACGTTGAATGAAAGATGATGTAGTCAGAAAAAATGAAAAGGGTTGCTGAGCATACCCTTTTCAATTTCCTTTTCAAATTGGTGAAATGCTAAAAAAGGGCCAAGTCTAAGCACCCAAAACCGAAGAGGTTGATGAGGGTAGAAGAAGCGAGAGAGGTATGTTTGGATCGGTGCACCTGACGATCCATAGTTTCTGTCAACTCCAATGAAGGCGTAATGATATGTCTGTATACTCGTAAACCTGTTTAAATCGGTAGGATAACATAGAAGAAATCATTTGGAATCATCGCATACACGCATATACGCCTTTATACGCTAGTTTTATCAGCGCGTCGAAAGGCCAGGTGACGTTGTATATGGCGCGTCACTTATTATTTTACGCGACGCCGGCATCGGGAATTCAAGTGAAAAACGTCGTAAACGCACTAGTCGAGTGTTCTACTCATTTACCATTATTGAAGGAGGGACTGGAGGTACCTCAACTTCACGGAAAAGCCAAAAAAGTCGTAGGAATCGCGGTACGATCTCTCCTATATTCCAGACAACCTGAGGGTAGAGGAGAAATAAAGAAACAAGGCAGGATGGCGCAGCACACAACTTAAAGGAAATAAAGTAATCATATAAATAAATACATTGTATATATATTTTTTTAAGATATGTATAACTAAATATACACATACACTCAATTTATCAAATTGATATATACATGGAATAAATATTTACACAGCGAATGAGATTGAGGGGAAAAACAAAACTGGTGATTACGTAATGAGAAGAGGAGTTGACAAGATGTTTGAAGGTTTGAAGCATTCCACAGGCGCACTGCCTCAACCGAGAGTGAATTGCTGTTTTATGGTGCAGTAGAATACGCAGGGTACGACCATGCGAATCGCTATGAAAGACAAAACGTTCCTTTAAATAGATTGGAATGGTAGATCAAAAAGGATAGAGTAAAGAAGGGAAAGCCTGTGCCAGTTGAGATGAAGATGAAGGGAACCACTTGAGCTGAAAACGAAACTCAGAAACATGGTCATATTAAAAGTCCAAATATAAAGCATATGCAAAAGTTTTGAAGGCGTTTATTATTTAATTGCTCTACGGTGATATCTAGGAACAGAAATCAGCATAGTCGAGGCATAGGAGTAAGGATTGTGCTAGCGCAATTTTAGTGTCTACTGGTTGAAAATTTCATACCCTTCTAAGCGAACCAGACGCAGCAAACAATTTCCTACTAACTTAGGCAATCTGCACTGACCAAGATAAATAATTTATATGGTTACTGCTGCCACCCTGTATTTGTTTACAAGACACAACAAAGCCTTTTATCACCAGCGATGATGTAAGATTATACATCTAATTTGATCCAGAAAGTTATAGTGAAGTAAAGTACTTGCAATCACCTACATACATCACAAGGTGTATGACCCAAAAATATTACACATTTTTTGGGTCATTTTGCAAAAAGTAATTACGTGTTTCAATAATATAGAAATTTAGACAAGTGGACAAAACGCGAAACTTATATATACCTATAAGTATGTTAGATATGTTATGAATGATAAAGAAGGTATGTAAAGACCCTGTCCTGTAGCGCTAGGTTCACTTTGTCTACATACCCTGCAAGGGACTTGGCGTGAAGATATCTTAAATTCTCGTGTCACAATGTTAGTTACCATACTCCTCCGAAACGGCTTGAGCGATTTTGATGAAATTTTATATGCATATTCAGTAGGTCTGAGAATCGGCTATTATTTATTTTTCATACCCCTAAGTGATAAGGGTGGTCCAGCCCAAATTTTTTTTTTTATTGAACAAATTTTTTTATTCGTTAAATATCGATAGCGCAGGGATTAGTAACGCTACTCTGACACCCGCACTTGTGGGTTCGATTCTCACACAACACAAATAGTTGTGAGCATAAACGTGTCTGTGTATCTTGGTCTGGGTGTTTTTAAGAGAGGTAAGGCGCCACAAAGCAGTCCGTCTGGGGAACTACCTCCACCTCACAGAAAACCGCAGCAAAATAATAGCTCCCTGGAGGATTGTCGTGTTCCTGCGAGTGAGTGAGGTCAGCAGTAAGCTACTGAGGAGTAGCTGTGTTAGCAGCAGAGCGATATTTAATGTGTTGCAAGCATTTATAGGCTACGGTAACCTCTTTACGTTATGTTTGTATGCCTCCCGACGTTATAGTATGGAAATGGTACTGAATAAGTTCAATACACTGAAATAAATAAATAATAGAACATCACGCATTTGTATTAAAGCGAAGATATACCTAGACTGAATTTACTCGTAGGCATATTTCAAACTATATACAATGCAGAAAATAGATGAAACTTGAAATAAAAACACTATAGAATCATACGCACATTTTTACACAAGCGTGGGACATCGAACGCGACGCCTCTTTCCGGCGGAAACACTCGAGCAGCCATATTAAAAACAATGTCACAACAAAATACCACATCACTACTCTGTCAGTCCCAAAAATACACAGAGTACTTCATAAACCCAGAAAGTTAGCAACCATTTTTCAAACTTCCGTCGCAACGCACTACCTACTAAAAACATTTAAATTTCGAACGAAAATGGAGCAGTAGACTATCACACCGTGGTATGTCATGTCATGATCACTGAGAACTAAACAATACAATACTATCGATGCAGTTAACATTGATGCTGTATGTATGCGTGTATGTGAAAGCACGAGACGTACATAAGTAATGTGCGCAAGAGCGCTTTGCTTTGTGTTCGATACTCTTTAATAATCGAATGATAATGGCGGCGCTGCTGTCGCAGTGGAAAATACTACACAGTGAAATGGCGGAATGAGAATTTTCAATCTTAATATTTACCAATGTACGCTTTTGCGTTAAAACAATTAAATTGACCTAACGCTGAACTGCACCGTTTTTAAACTACTCGTACTAAGGTAGCAGACAAGCGTACTGCTTTCCTGATGTAAGTGGCTACCGAGGCCTATATATACTCTTGCAATATCAGGACCATTACCAAGTATTGCGTTACTCTATACCATGATAGTATGATAATGATCCAAAACGTGAGACCCTTGACATCACTTGCCATCTCCCTCCCGTATGACCAATGACACGTTCCCTAATTATGAATGTCATTCGTTCAACAAAATACGATGAAATTATGACAATTATTTGAAAACCATAATCATGATTCATTGTACTAGTTGGACTTTAGCTGTTAGGTTGTATAGCATTATAAATAACCAGAATATTTACATCACTGATGTTAACACTCAAAAACCCCTCTACGTATTGAGGTAAACTACTATAACTCTGTATTTCACATTAGTCTGTGCGCTCAACGATGCATGCTGCGGACTGCGTACGTTACAAATCGCATTTTGCATACAGTAAAAGTAATAACTTAATAACATTCAATTGCAATTACTTTCCTATTGTAATACGAGTAAGGTTCTAAATTTAGACATGACTTTCGGACAGTTATTAATCTGGTAGGAAGCACTTTAAACATTAGAAATGATTATGTTTGTTTAACATTTATCGCTACTCTTGATGCTGTTTGCAATAACCATCCAATTCTAATATGGAAGCTTTAAACAATTTGTTGACTCGACCATAATTTTGTTAACATGGAATTAATAGACGTTAATGTGTGTTCTAACTAGACAATCGTTCACGAAGACCTAACCATTCTGGAGAAACTGTTATAATTTGAGAGTTCAATTTCTAATTCCATTAGGTATTCCATTTTCCATTCCAGTAGCATTGGTTTTCATAGTAACCCAACTGAACTAAGCGTGTTCAAGCCTTCCATAAGTTTCTATGCCATACTTGTTTTGTTTGACACTATTTGTTGAACAATGGTAGATCCAATTAAGCTGTATTAACCTCTGATACAACAAACAAAAGAGAAGTTCCTAAACGAATCATTTTCAGACATCTTTGTCAGTAAGACATTCATCGATTATTATATTATATAATAAACTTATTTGGCACGACAACTTTTAATGCGGTACTTAAACTTCTTTTCAGATATTTTTTATCGTTATCAGATTAATCGTTGACTTGCCAGTAGCTAAATTCGCTAAAACGGCTCATGAAACATAAACATACTTACAAAATTTTAATGTCTCCCAAACGAGTATTTTTGCCTCCTTTGCGTGTTCTACCGATTGTACAATGGATTGTGTTCTGAGGAGTTCATCTACATGATGCCAACAGCCTCATTTTACAATCACACCTGTCGCCGTTGACTGGTCGTTCATCCTCATACACTGGAGTCGCAATGGTTACATAGTGTGCGGTTACAGAGAAGTTTTCTATCGAGAACTTTAAAATTGTGGAATGGGCTCCCTAGAGACTACAGCATGGGGTTCTTCAAGAAAGGTGTGATGAGATTTTTACAGGATCGGCAACGCAAAGGTGACACCCGTGGTGTTGCAAATGCCCATAGGCTACGGTAACTGCTTACCATCAGGCAGGCCGTACGCTTGTTTCCACCTTAGTGGTACAAAAAAGTGACAGTTTTTATGAACGCGTTGTTGTGCGAGTAAGTAATGTTACCAGTAAGCTCCTCTAGA
This sequence comes from Pyralis farinalis, assembly GCA_947507595.1. NCBI lineage: Eukaryota > Metazoa > Arthropoda > Insecta > Lepidoptera > Pyralidae > Pyralis > Pyralis farinalis. Next base: position 27,355,614 of record OX382257.1, on the reverse strand, counting down.
TTCGTTGTGTTAGCAATGGCGGTGGCAACGCACCATTAGGTACTGCATGTATTGCAAGCTTACAATCATTCACAGGTGTATGTATGTATGTATATCTTCACGCCAGGTCCCTTGCATGGTAGCCAGAGAGAACCGAGCGCCATAAGACGCGGTCCTTACACACTTCACTCGCTTCTCTAGCATTCATAGCTCTTTTCATGCACGCTCGCCGGTTCTTGAGGCTCCAGACATCACCTTCTGATAAAACACGACCAATTTGTATTTGTTGTGTCATAGTAAGATGTAGGAGCCGAGGCAGACTAAAACTAACCTACCATGACCGTTCATAGATCATAACCAATTTACACCAAGTAAACTTGCATGCTTTTTTTATACAACGTCGGGAGACATACAAGAAACTATAGACATGTAGCTACAACACCAAACTATATCTCCCGATTTTGTTATCATCGGTTTTCTGAATTGCGTCCCACCACGAAAACAAATTTCAAGACGTATTCCCCTCAAAAAAGCTTCATCAAAATGTTTGTTCACGACTATGGTTGCTTCAATGGCTACGCTAGATTCCAGTGAGTCATCGCCTTAAACATAACAGCTTGCTTGCCAAAAACTAGCTGAACACACATTATTAGATAATGTTAAGGTGTAACATGCAGACTGGCAAGCTCACTTTCACAGACCGCTTTTACTTTTTGCCGTCGACGAGGTTCTGTTTATTTTCGGAGCTGTCTGCACATTGAGATGTCAGTGACGGCACGGTAGATGGCTATACCGCATCTGTTATCTTTATACCTATATATAATTATACGTCACTGAACTCCTCCTAAACGGCGGGACCGATTTTGGTGAAATTTTGTGAATAAACTCAGTGTCCTTTAATTTCATGCAATTGCTGCCTTCCCCTAATCTTCGTGTGCTGCATGCTTCACATTCAAAACTATAATAATAAAAGCTCTTTGTAAAAAAAATCCACAAATAGATAAGATATATTCTTATTTATTTGTGGATTTTTTACAAAAGAGCCTTTTAGTGCACGAATTCTACTAACATTTAAACGTATCTACACAAAAAACGGGCAGTCATGGAACAGAACTGAAAATTTAATTCTCGTACACATAGCTATAACTGTTAGCATGTCGATGACGCGGGCACTCATTAGCATATCAATGGCGGAATCCATAAGAATATAGTATCAAAACTCGCTGAACTAAGTTTTCCCTTAAACCAATACACGCGAGAAACATAGGTTCTCTCCTTCATAAAATCGTTAGATAATAAACACACACACCTATAATAATATAATGACATTTATAGTTATAGGTTACAGTGTAATAAAATTATGTATGTATATCTTCACGTCAGATTCCCCGGGGTAGGCAGAGACAACCGAATGCCATGAGACGCGGTCCTTGCACACGTCACTTTCTTCATTGGCATTCATAGCTCTTTTCCCGTACGCTCGCCGGTTTCTAAGGCTCCTAACATCATCTTCTGATAAAATATATATATTCAATAGGTCAATTAGTTCAGAGGGCATAAAGCTAAGTGGCGCCCTCATTTTGTTGAATTTAAGACCAATTCCAAAAAACGCTCGATACAGGCATTGTTTTTTTTTTTAAACATATCTTGTATTTATTATCTATGAACCATAATTTTAATTATTGCTTATTGTGACCACTTATAGCAATAATCAAAATTATGACTAATTGTACATAAATAATAAAAACAGAATATTTCTCAAAGAAACATAAATATGGTTCTTCAGTGCCTGTGTTGAGCGTTTTTTGAAAGGCATCTTTCGTGCATCGTTTGTCCTGAAGACATCATTCGTGCAATTAGCGCCCCTAGCGGCTATGACAATAAACACGTAGGCACTGTTACAGCACTCATTGTTGTAGAACAACGCCACCAAGCGGTGATAATGCACATTGTCGTAAAACTGCGTGCGTGAGTGTGCATACTAGGCAGCTAACAATAGCAAGTCTATAATGAATTGTTGCCGGCGAACGGTAGATGGAAGCTCCATTCTTACTATATCACTTATTATACAACGTCGGGAGATATAACACAGCCCACCTGATGTAAAATACGTACCGTAGCGTACAGACGCTTGCAATGCATTAAAAATTGCTCGCGCGATGCCACTCTGCTGCTACCATAGCAACTACTCAGGAGCTTACTGGTAACCTCAAGACAAGTTTTTTATAAGCTCGGTGGCTCAGTCGTGATTGACGCGACTTAGACACCAACGCTTGTGGGTTCGATTCCCACATAGGAAAAACATTTCTATGCATGAACATGTCTGTTTGTCTTAGGCTGGATGTTTTAAGAGAGGTAGGGTGCATCGAAGCAACCCGTCTAGAGTCCGTCCTAGAGGGTTGCTGTGTTCCTGCGTGCGAGTGAGATCACCAGTAATCACCTAAGTAGTTGCTGTGTTGGCAGCAGAGGATGCATCGCGCGAGTGATACTTAATGTATTACAAGCGTTTATAGGCTACGGTGACCACTTTACATCAGGTGGGCCGTATTATTGCATGCCTCCCGACGTTGTATAAAAAAAAACCTAACCTAATAAAAATCTGCGGGGTTCTACAAAATTTCTTTTACATTTCTCTTTATGCAGTAATAAAAACCCATTTAGCCAATAAATTGTCAATAAAATTTCGAATTGAATGATATAAATTCATGTAATTGTCGTTAATTTTATTGACACATTTTAATTTTTAACATTCAATATCTGCTTTTAAATTAATTGATGTTTTGTTAATTAATATAATTAATACTTATAACTCTATTAAATTATGGGTAATTTCGTTTTGAAGATTTGTGTAGAATTACTTTTCCATTGCTGTGTTCTTTTAATTAAACTTATAGTATGGAGGAAGGATGTTGGTGCCGAGGAAGGTCAAGACTCACCAACCACGACTATATAGATCACCAGTCGAACGGCGTGAAGATTTAGATCGACAGATACTTTGTTTTTATATACCACTAAGGTGATAAACAAACGTACGAACTGCGCGATGGTGTGCAGATATTGTAGTCGACAGTTTTATCAGCACGGTCACAATCTGAACATGCGCATTGTGCATTGCCGAACATGTGCTTTTACTATGAATACAACCACAAATTAAAACTAATTATTTTGTTTAAAACTGCATTTCATTCGTTCAAAAAGTTTGAATTAACCAGGTTCATTTTGAGGTGGTGTTTCCTTCTTAGCAGAAAGTTCTTAATGTTATGAATATGAAGCATCTACCTTCCTATGATATACTTGTCATCAAAGAGGCGTATAAAAGGAACAGGTTCCGTGAAAAAATTGGAAAATCGAGCATATGGATATCAATCGGTTCGTCTGTTGTCATAAACTCCTAAAACCAAACGACGCAAGCGAGACTTGAATTGGACACACGGAACTACGACAGAATGAGCCTTTTGAGGGAAGAGAATCTTCAAAGCCATAGTTAACCTTACCTGCACCGCTATGTAAATATGGCTGCTTCGCGGTAGAAATAGGTGAGACAGAGGTACCCATGCAGACGACTTTTGAACAAAGCTCCCTCTAGTGGTAAAGTGCTACGACATAAGATGCATGGATGTATAACTTGATCTATAGCTGTCTGTACATCTCAAATTGATGTTCGTCTGACATAAGCGTATGACGTTGTACGGAACACTTCCTCTTAAATATATATTTTTTATAATTTCAGGTTTGGTTCAGTAAAAGTTGTTCGACTGCCAAATACATTTTAAAAGTATAACGGGCCCGTGCATATACAGGGTGGCAACTTAAACACTTGTTACATGAAAGGAGGTGAATGTACTCTTATGTAATAACCACTTTTACAATGGAACCAACTTCGAAAACATAAATAAAATTCGACATCACTCATCTGATCGATTTGTACAGAAGTGTTCGAAATATGTGAACATTTATTCGAACGTAAAATAATCAAAAGATACATGCAAATTGGTTAATTCATGAACGTTATTTAGAACCGACTTCATTATTAACCGTATGTGGGCATTATTATGATTTTTTGTGCAAAATAGCATTTTTCAGGAATGGATATAGATAAAGAAATACGTGGTTTCTGAAGTCTGGTAAAAAGATAAAAGTTATATCTATCTATCTTTAACTTCGCGCCAAATCCCTTGCGGAGTAGGCAGAGAGAACCGAGCGCCACGTGACTCGTAGACAAAAGTTAAAAAATCTTTATTTGCCATTCGGCCCTCGCGGGCACTTAGGCACGTCTTACATTTTTAAAATCAAATCTATATTGTACTCGTACTTTATTAATATGTCATAGCTGTCCTTTTTCTTTAATGATTTACCAGCATTTAGAAAATGTGATGTGAGATAATCATACAGCTCGTTTGAGGAGGTACCTCCATCTCACAGTAGTCACAGCCCAATAACTACTACATGGAAGACTATAAAATTCTTGCGAGCAAGTAAGATTACCAGTATGCTCATAAGGAGCTGTTTCTGAGGAATTCAAGCATGTATACAAGCGTTTATAGACTATAGTAACTACTGTAACCAAGTAATGAGGAGCTCGGTGGCACAGTGGTGAAACTCGTTACGTTACACTAACACCGACGCTCTTGGATTCGATTCCCACACAGTACTAATATTTGTGCTCATGAACACGTCTGTTTGTCTTGGTCTGGTTTTTAAGAGAGTTACGGCGCATCAAAGTAGCCCGTCTGGGGAAGTACTCTCCACCTCACAGAAAACCGCAGCCAAATAACAACTCCCTAGAGGGTTGTTGTGCTCACATGGAGTGATTACCAGTGAGCTCATAAGGAGTTGCAGTGTTAGCTGCAGAGGTGGCATCGCGCGAGTGATACTTAAGCGTTCATAGTCTATTAACCGCTATACATCAGTAGGGTAGTCTTGACATTAATTCCAATGTCAAAGTTTTCGGTAATATTTCATAATTCAACTTTTTGAATTACTTAATTCAACAATTCATGCGATTGCAACTTATTATTAGTGCCTAAAGGGACAATCGGAGATGAAGATTAAACTAATCTGGGGTTCTTGTCGTGATTCAAGAACTTAATTCCAATAGCGAGTTATCGGAATTGGTTTCCAGAGTAACCCTACTGGTGGGTGTAAACTTGTATATTTCTCGTTGTATAAAAAAGAGAGCTCGTCTAAGATCGTCTATCCAAGATGGGATACAAAAATGTAGGTATATAATAATACCGTGAAATAAGTTTCTCCATGCATTACCGGTCGTGTGGCAGCCGCGCGACCACCGGCGATTTATAAAAATAGAGCACGCATCAGCTCGGACCGGTGAATGTGACCAGTCTCACCATAATTTGCGGGAAAGCAGCACTCTCAATGTCCTGCCGGTGAGGTGAGTACACAGCCTGTAGTTATATAAATGGCGTGCTTGCAGGTGCCCGCTCTCTGTGTATTTCACCCGATTGAAAGTTAGTCGACGAACAAGTATTTATTAAGTTAAGGCTTTGGTCGCGGTAGATACGACCGGAGTGACAAGTTGGTGCGATTTTCGATAGCATCTACTAGGTCACCTTTCGCGCGAGTCGGCGCTAAATCGCATGAAGTAACTGGTGGTAAAGTAGTTTTTTTTATATAACGTCGGGAGGCGTACAAGCATACGGTACCACCTGATGGAAAGCAGTTACCGTAGCCTATTAACGCAAGTAATGTATTAAGTGTCACTCCCGCGATGCCTCCTCTGCTGCTTACACATCAACTCCTAAGGTCCTCACTCACGCATGAACATAGCATTCCTCTAGGAAGTTGTTATTTGGCTGCGGTTTTCTGTGAGGTGGTGATACTGCGCCAGACGGGCTGCTTTAATGCGCCCTACCTCTCTTAAAACATCCAGTCCAAGACACACAGACATGTTCATACACACAAATGTTTGTCTTGTGTGGAAATCGAACCCACGAGCGTTAGTGTCAAAGTGACGTCATTCTCGATTATTTATACCGAGATGATATTCATACCGAGCTCGCCATAAGTATAAAACAAAGCGATGCTAATATTATAAATGTGAAAGTGTTTGTTTGTCCTTTTTTAATGTTAAAAAGGTGCAACAGATTAATGTTTTTTTTTTGTATGGAGATAGTGAGAGGGTCCAAGAATGCACGCAGGCTACTGTTTATATAAAATGTTTCACTTCTACGGCAAAACAAGTTTTGTTTCTTTTTGACCACGCGGGCGAAGCCGCGGGCAACAGGTAGTTGCTTAATTGTCTGCTGTACGGGATCCGGCGTCACTAAGGGCCTGATGAAAAACAGCGTTGGTACACGGTCATCCGTGTACTCCAACATTATGCTGAGAAGGCTCCTTGTTGGCAGCCATTAGGATACACATATTTTTGTATATTTTCACCAATTTTTCTTTGTTTCCTTTTTATTGGGTGTGTGTGTGTTAACAATGGTTATGCCAATAAATATTTCTTTCTTCTTCTTTCTTATAAATTTGACTACCGCAAAGTATCACTTTGGACTTCTTCCCGCGCTTTTGACGAGTGACATTGTTGTTTTACTTGAGATTTTTATAATTCAGTATAAAATTAGTTTTGTGTGACATGTTCCACAGTATTTTGTAACATAAGTGCTAGTGAAATTATACAGTAAAGAAAAACTCAGATATAACACGTTTATGCACTTTTTGGATGACGTGAATAAGTTCATCAAGAAAACCTTGTAAAAATCGCTATCGTTTTACGGGTGGTATTTAAATTGGGTGGATTGAGTAGTATTTTTTCAGTACAGTTCCTGAAGCTGGAACATAGAATTAAGATTTTCAAATGGTTCTAAACTGAAGACTTTGACACTGGCATAAAGTAGCAACACTATTGCCATATATTTTAAAAAAAAATATCACTTGAATGTATCAACAGATTAATGCTGTGTTTTAGAAAAGATATTGGAAGATGCTGATCTATTTTACACAACGTAAGGCCACAGACGTCGGGTAACCGTAAACTGTGATCGCTTGCAATACAATGATTATCGCTGGCCTGTTTCCACCCTCGCTTACTCACCTGCGGGAACACAATAAACTTATAGCGAGTTTATATTTTACTGTAGTTTGCTGAGGCTAGTCCTTACTTACTTAACTAATACGGCTGATTTGACGCGCCCTACATCTTTAAAATCTTATAAAAATAAGGTCTATTTTTATATTAGCGTCAAATCAGACCTGTCTTATTACAATGCAAGCTATTGTAATAAGACAGGTCTGATTTGACGCTCCCTACCTCTTTAAAATCTTACGACAATAAGCTCTATTATAGCATTATAAAAGGACAGTTGAAGTCAGAGACTTCAAATCTTGTCTTTAATTTACAATTCCATCACCAAGACTTATTATCAAAATCGTCATTTCTTTCTTTCTTTGACTATTTAAACGGTGAACCTAATATAATTACGTAATTAAAAAAGTTTTTTGCTAAAAATGACCATTTAAAGCAGTAACGCGCTAATTTAAGTGAGATTTCAATTAGTGTTTTCGGTTTTATGTACATATTTGTACAAATTGCTCGACGATGAAGAAAAACGTCGTAAGGAAACCCGCACGTACAAGAAAATATATTTCAAAAACGTCTAACCTAACCTCAGAAAGGTCTGATTTTCCCTCTTTATTGTAGAGGCCCAACAACAACCAGTCTAACAACAGTATCTCTGGCAAATTCTTAGACTTAGATAGCGAACCCCACCAATCCCAATGGTTTAGGGAACGTTAATCGCCAGGAAAAAGAAGAAGAAAAAGAAGACGAATATTTTTATTGACAGCCCTAGTGCGCAACATAAATGCTCTTAAAACAAAGCAGACGAATAATGCATACTCGTAGAGTAACTTATTCATTTCGTTTATTTAATTTCTTTTAGCATCTTATCGGATAGCAAACAAGAATACTTTCCAGTCTACTTTTTATAAAGTAACACCGGCAGCCTATAATCGCTTACAACATAAGAAGTATCCCTTAACCCTACTTCTTGCACCTGTAACCTTCCCTCACGATGTTTTCCATTACCGCAGAGCTAGTGGTTGTTCTAATGACATTATAGGCAAAGACAATTTAACCACGTGGCTGAAATGTCTTTGATACGAAGTGTTTTAGTAGACAAAAGAACAATTAACGACGGAAGTAGTCCATAGTAACGCATCGGACTATAATGGAACCACAAGATGTCATATGAAAGCGGATATTTAGTTACAATTATAGCAATTAGACATATTTTCTAACCGCACACACCCTAGAATGTTTATAGATCACACGACAATAACCAATTGACAAGAGAAACACGTGTGTGCGTGAACATATCTATTTGTCTTTGTCGGAGTGTTTTTAAGACAGGTAGGGCGCATCAAAGCAGTCCGCCTGGGGAAGTATTTCCACCTCACGGAAAACCGCAGCCAAATAACAACTCCCTAGAGGGTTGTAGTGTTCCTCGTGAGTAAGTTTACCAGTGAACGTCTAAGGAGTTGCCGTGTTATGAGCAAGGTGATAACGTGAGTTATACTTCACGTATTGCAAGCGTTCCGCGGTAACCTCTTTATGACCTCTTCTTGTTGTAGAAAAAACCCCGTCTTTTGAAATATAATGTTTTGGACGTGCGGGTTTCCTCACGATGTTTTCCTTCACCGCCAAGCTAGTGATAATTACAAATATGTACATAAAACACGAATTACTATTTTTTTTATACTACTAGATTGGTAAACAAGCATGCAGCCCGCATTATATGGTGAGCGGTCACCGCAGCCTATTGACGCTCGGAAAACCACAGGGGTGTTACTCCCGAGCTGCCAATCTTGTGACCTAAGGCTGTTTCGTCACAGTACCCAGTTACTCTGCCATATCTCACCCTTCAAACCGGAACATAGCTAATAAATATATCTGCTTGGCGGTAGAAACAGGTGAGACAGAGGTACCCATGCAGATGACTTTTGTACAAAGTCTCCCTCTGGTGGATATTTTGCCAGGACTTGAACCAGTTGATTAATAGGCCGGTACCTTATTGAATGGGTTTCACTGCTTTTATTGACAATGTAAATTCTTATTAACACACTTTTTTGGCGAAGAACAAAAAAGCAAATAACATTGGTTAGTAGTAATTCATTGTATGTATTAGAACTACAAGCACTGCATCCAATGACGAGCTCGGTGGCGCAGTGGTTAGTAACGCTACTTTAACACCGACCCTCGTAGGTTCGATTCCCACACTGGACAACAGGACAAACACTTGTGTGTGTGAACCTGTCTATTTTTCTTGGACTGGGGTCCGATTAAGAGAGGTAGAGGACATGAAAGCAGCCTATCTGGGCCTACCTCACAGCCTAATAACAACTCCCTGGAGGGTTGTAGTATTCCTGCGAATGAGTGACGTCACCTGTAAGTTCCTAAAAAATTGTTGTGTTCACGCTAGAGATACATAATATAGCGCAAGCGTTTATAAGCTAAGGTAACCGCTAAACATCAGCTGGACTTTACGCTTGTATCCCTTGCGATGTTGTATAAAAAAACCAAGTAGTGAATAATTTAGGTACCAGCATTGTCCTAAAAAATAAGTATCAAGAGAAGCTACATTCGAAACTGATACGCACTTTTGCAACAGCCCAGCAATAAGCTACAATTCAATTATTTCCATCGACATATGGCAAGAATGTTGAACGATAAACTTCACGCTCGCTAAGTTAACAGCTATAATAACAATTAAAAATAATAATTAACCCAGTAACCTTTATGCCTAACTACTTTTGTACCCAAATATCTGTTGTAAGTTCGCACTGAACGAATACAATTCGCAAATTGCACTGGAATTTTCGAATAAACCAGTGACCATTTGACAAACTTTCCGTCTTGCCATAGACCGTCTGCTATTTGGGAGTAATATACAGTAAGTAAAAGTGTAGAGTTGTTCTATGTAAAAAAAGTATCTATCACTCGCGCGATGTCACCTCTGCTGTTAACACAACAACTCCTTAGGAGCTTACTAGTGACCTCACTCACACGCAGGAACACAACAACCCTCTAGGAAGTTGTTTTTTTTATACCTCTAAGGTGGTAAACAAGCGTACGGCCTGCCTGATGGTAAGCAGTTACCGTAGCCTATGGGCATTTGCAACACCAGGGGTGTCACCCTGTAAGAACCTCTTCACGCCTTTCTTGAAGAACCCCATACTGTAGTCCCTTGGGAAAACCTCCCATGATATTTGGCTGCGTTTGTGCTTTTCTGTAAGGTCTCATGTCTGGTAAACTCATGTCTGTCAAAGAACGGTTTAGCAGACCACTTTCGGGTTTAAGGACCACCAATGGTCCGCAGACCACTGGTTAAGCGTCACTGATTTAAACAGTGAACTAAAGCATACTCAGTCTTCACAGTGGAATGAGAACATGACAAGTACCTGTAAAAGAAGATGTTGACTGACTGGCTGATTAATTGAGTGACATTTGTCCACGTATATCAAAATACGTTAATATATTGAGCGGTAATATCCCAGTGATGGATTTGGTAAAAAGCCCACCCAATTAACCTACGGGTGCTGGTTCGAGTTCGTAATTACGGATTTATGTACATGAGCATTTGTACTTATCACTTCTTTGAAGAAAAACCTCGTGAGGAAACCCGCACGTCCAAAAAATATATTTCAAAAAGAAGTGTGACCTAACCAAATATAGGTCTGATTTCCCCACTGGGTTATGACGACAGTCAACCAGTCAACCAGTATTTTCATCAAATAGGCTTAGGTTGAACCACGCCAATCCCAATGGATTAGAAAATGGCATATCGTAAATAAGAAGATATGAACACAGTCTTCCGTAAAGGATTTCTTTTGTCAATATAACCAACGTGGGTGAACATTAGCAAATAAAACAAAACGAAAACGCGAACGGTGGCGCGCTTTGGCACAATCAAGAGGTCGATTTCTCATTGTACAACTACCCACCATACGCCCGCATAATATCGGATAGACCGAAAAATCATACGAATACGATATACTGATATGTGTACGATAATGATGTAAACAAACAAACGTAATCGTAACGATATTATTGTAAAAGACTCGCTAGGATGTAAACGCTCATGTGTGCAGAAAACAGAAAGCGAACGTAAGAGCACCATTAATCTTTGTAAAACTTACACTCGGGGCAACTGATGTATATCCAAAAGATGTGAATGTAAGCATATTAGAAACATAAAATTTTGTGATCTGTACTGGTAGACGTATTTCTCTAATAAGACACTGGATCCTGATCGTTATAATTACATATCATCACAGCTATCTCCTTTTGAAGTAGGTAGAGACTTTTTCTAATCAGTGATTGAACGCCAAGTGCATCGATCTTAACATATCTCTCTCGCTTCTTCCACGCTAAACAGCCTGCATGCTCTTCGGTTTTGACTGCATTTGATTTAGCCCTATTTCAGCACAATTTATGTATGAGTTTAAGGCGTCCACTGCCAATATCTCCACTAACTTTTGCTCGATAAATTATTCGTAACTCTTTTATCATTCTTTTCAAACCAAACTTTAACTAGTCTTAGCACATCCTTTTCAATTTTCGTCACTGCATCATTTTTCATTCCACATAATAATATTGTCGGACAAATTACATAGCGTCATCTAGCCCCAAAGTAAGCGCAGCTTGTGTTATGGGTAGACAACTGATAAACATACGTTAATACTTTTTTTTTTTGTAAATACATACTTATTATACACAGGCCAAGACAAACAGACATGTTCATGCACGCAAATGTTTGTACTGTGTGGGAATCGAACCTACGAGCGTTGGTGTCAAAGTAGCGTAACAGCGGGTTTCACCTCTGCTCTGTAGTTCTCGTATCGTGTTCGAATCGTTATACTGTGTTTTGGATTAAGACGGAATAAGTTAGAAATGATGTCTGATGCTAAAATCGGCGCGATGTGTAGAGAGTCTACATGTATATTCTTTAGATATCATTCATTACATAACTGGTACATAGCGCGTTTACGCACGGATATACATTTCACAATTTGCATTTATTTTCTTAAACAGACATGGCGCAATAAAATATTCTTTGTTACGTAAACATGTAATTAAAGGAGTATGTACCGTGAAATTCTACTTTGTTGCTATGTTGTTATTAGTTACCACTTTAACTTAATTAACTTCATTGTATTTTGACTGATAGACTAAATATTCGATAACATTGGACGTTTTTAACTAACTATAGACGTAGGTTATAAAATGAACATATGTATTTAACGTTCATTTTTATGTTTTTATTGGTAATATATAAAATAATTTACGTGTTGTAAAAAATATTTCATATTATATAGATACATATAATATATAATATTTTTTGTCATTATTATTTCAGTGTGGTAGAAATAATGACGTCCAAAAAATATTTATTTTATCTTAATTTTTTATACATAATGTAACCTGTACCGTAAAACTACCAATGATTATGTCCGACGAAGTCAGTGATAATCCGAAAGGGGCATATCTTTTCTCACGTAACGCTTAATCCAAACAGTGTGCTTAAAGAACTACAAATGCGAGATATGTAAATTTTTACTAGAACAGATTGCATTCCTGCATTTTTTACATCTTTGCTAAATCACTACATGAGCCCGCCCGCACGTGATTTTCTGAATTATTGTCCAATTTTAATCTTGTCGAAGCTTTATCGAAGATTTGCAAAAGACATTGTTTACTGTTCATCACAAAATTATTTCGGAAAAGCAAGGTTTCGTAAGTTATCGTTTCACGATCACACATCACTACACTACTTATCAGATCATACAACTCGTTTATTTGCGACTTTCGAGAGTGCCAAGCAATCTGACAGCATAACTGACAGTAATACAGACATTCGGATAGCCTGCGATCTAATAGATCACACGTATATTAGAGATAATAGTGATCGAGAGTTGTAGATATGGTGTAGAACTTATGTATTAGGTAGGACGCAGACATTCATTGCTATAACTTTTGGAGTGTCGCAAGGATCTATCTTGGGGCTCCTGCTCTTCATCCTGTTTATTGATGAAGTCAATTTTTGTGTCAAATTAAGTTGAGTTTTAGTATTCATTCAAATTTACTTGAATAGTTGAATACTTGCTTGAATAGTTTTATTCCTAATGCGTAACTAATAAACCCAGCATAAAACGGAATATATTTGAGAGTGCTATTTTTTCAACGAAGCGTAATATTAGTGAGTTTGTTTGTTTCATTTTTTTTTTTCATTTTTCATTTTCAGCATTCATTGTGTTTCGTTTTTCGAAATCGAGCAATCTATAAAACTCTGGTCACACTGAATGTTAAGTTAATACCATATGTAAGGAATGCAACGTACGGTTTTGTTATGAGAGGCGTAGGAAACTAAAACATAACAAAAGTGATAGCCTATGCCTAATGGATAGCGAACAAGCCTATTTAACCGACCGGTCTCTTGTTCAAATTCTGATGTGTCCATGGCATGTGCCACTAAATTCATCTTTTTGGATATTTGTACATATTTGTAATTATCACTTGCTCGGCGTGAAAGGAAACCAATGTGAGAAACCCGCTCGTCTAAGAAATCGTATTTCGAAAGACGTGAGACCTATGTAATTTTAATTTTGAACAGTAACTAGTTATAATTTAACGCGGCCGGGTCTTGGATCAAAACCAATATTTATTTGGGTTGAAAAAAAATATTACTTATCAGAGTGTGGCATAATACTCGTAGTTCTTATGCAAAACCATATTAAAAATAATACATATTATAAATAATATATATAAATAATACAAATTCATAAGCCTTCCAGACTAGAATCTAATGCACCCAAAACCTTCGCAAACTTATCCTAAAACTGAACCACATTTGAAAACCGTCTATTACACAGTTTAAAGGCGCGAAAGCTGTTTGAGCTTTGATGAAAGAACTACATGCATAGCATACAGGCATAGATATAGGCATAGGTAATTTTTCCTTCATAGCTGAAAAAACTACTTTGAACGATAAATTTGAATTTTTGAAACGTGTTAGAATCAGTTTTAGGATATGTTATGAATGGTTTTGGCATATATTGAGATCATTTTGAAGAAGACTAGACTAGCAATAGTTCCTTTAAAGCATCTACTAAGAGCAAAGGATATATATAGATAGAATAGTTTAGAATTCTTGTTGCTATGGTATAAGTACTTATCACGTGCGAGTAACCGTTATTTATTTGTTCAGGACTACATTTACATTGCTTAGAGCAACCCGATGCGTCATATTATTATTTGTAATTAAAACTAAATTATAATTTAACTGTAAATTATCTATTAACGTTAATTGGACCAAAGTTATTATTATGATTATTAAGCCTTTAACTTTAGCGTCTTAATTATTTGTTTATGGTCATATTTTTTATTTATTGATTTGAATCTACGCTGGATACTTCTATTCTATTTTAATTAATGCATAGACGTATAGCATGGGTGAAGGAATGGTTAAAAGAATATGTTTCGTAACATTATAGCAGTCGATAGTCGCATTTCCAGACAAAGTGAGATGGATTCATCGTCTAATAACTAAAAAATCAGTCATATGGAAGTTGGCCCTCTCTCTACTAATATTTTATATATTTTTTTTTGTCATACATTGCTCCAGCCCGTAAAAGAGGCAAATGTTTGTGGCTTTTGTAAATTTTTAATCACCATTTTTAGTATTATATGTTTAAAAATATACAAGACATATTGTCTATAACGGATCTTTATCACTTCTCTTCATCAAGTCCGACTCATATGTTTGTATGCGTCCAGACATTGTGTATGACACTGAGTCGTATATTGGAACTACTTCATGCTCTCCCCAAAATGTCTTTACAACCAAGCTCAAAAAGGAGAAAGCTCTATTACATACGACGAGTATGTTCCTTTTTTTATGTATGTTAATCGATATCTCGGCAACGGCTTAACGGGTTTCAATAATTGAAAGTATGTCCTGTTATAAAACAACAAAGTAAAAAATATGCGCACACGACTTCATTGAAGTCGATGAGCTCGGTGGCGTAGTGGTTAACATATAGGACAAACATTTGTGTGCATGAACATGTCTGTTTGTCTTGGTCTGGATGTTTATAAGAGAGGTAGGTCTAGCAGCAGAGATGACATCGCGCGAGTGGATACTTAATGTATTGCGAGCGTTCGTAGGCTACGGTTACCGCTTTCCATCAGGTGATCCGTATGTTTATATGCCTCCCGACATTATAAAAAAACGATAGTGAAGATAAAGCAATGATGCGAATAGACGTCGTCTTCAATAAAGTCGGTTTCAATTTTTTATTTAAGACTTATTCTTTCAGGCATTCTGTAGTTGACTGTAAGAGAGCCCTTACTTAGTATAAATCCCACTATTGTACATCTGACTCTTATTGTAAAACCTAATGATAATGGCACTAATCAATGACACCTCATTCCCTTTTCAATCCATTTCAAATTTCTTTCCTAAAAATCCTTTATTTGAAATTTTGTTTCGGATCATTTATCCACGCAAACTGCCCAAAGGTAAAACTTACTTATGAATGAGTTAGTATGCAGAATGATCCCGAACTCCATTCGCTCTTTGAGCACGGGACATAAAAAACTTCAAAATATCACCCCTTCTAAATGGCAGAAGCTTAAACACTTATTTTCTTATTGATGTTAGTGAGAACGTTATCGTTTGAAAGATATAAGTATGTAAGTCTAAGAAGGTACTCGGTAAAACAATCATAGCAAAACACACCGAAAAAAAATAATGAAGCGAAATGTTTTCGCACATAATTCCATCTTAAACACACTTTAAAGATAAGAACAAGACAACACTACCATGCGCAATTGTGTGAGCACTCTGAGCACTAACACTAATGCATCATCACCATTTTAAAATATAAACAAATAACCTAAATAGTATCTCAACTTAAAACAATGAAAGATTCAGCCGCTCCACAATCTGCACACTGTATTTGTCTGTATATTGTCGTTGTATGATCAATATTTATTGATGCACTGATTAATTCCAGTCATAATGGTGAACGACTGAAGCTCCGAGGAACAGACTTTCAACACATGACGAAGAGGTAAACATTAGAAGAAACTCATTAAAGAGTTTTTATATGCGTAAATAATTCGATTGATTATATGGTCCTGTACAACCTAATATAAATCAATATATATATATATATATAAATCAGTTGTGGTACGTTAGTCATTTTTTTATATTTTCAACACATCACAGGTAAGTTTTAGAAAGAATCGGGTATCAGCAATTAAGGATCCAATCTATTCTTGCTAAAAAAAATTTATAGATGCATTTTTTTCACATTGTAGTCGGTATTCTATTCCAAGTTACGAAGGATTCATGCCAGGTTATAAAAATTGTCATAGTAGCACTGAAAAACTATCGAGATGTAAAATTAAATAAATAAATATTGACGGACAAATTACACAGCGCCACCTAGCCCCAAAATAAGCGAAGCTTGTGTTATGGGTACTAGACAACTGATAAACATACGTAAATACATTTTTTTTTTGTAAATACATACTTATTATACATAGAAAATACCCAGAACAATACAAACAGACATGTTCATGCACACAAATGTTTGTACTGTGTGGGAATCGAACCCACGAGCGTTGGTGTCAAAGTAGCGTAACAGTGCGTTTCACCACTGCGCCACCGAGCTCGATTATACTTTGCTTATGAATTGCTCTTTTACTATCAAACAATTTATAAAAAAAATATTGAAAATATATACGTGAAGTAATTAATTTAACTTAGAAAACTGTTGTGTGTTGAATGTTTATTTTTTCTGAAAAAATGTACACTTATTTTATTTTTCTACCATACAAAATTATTTTTAAATAAATAAACAAGTCTTCTGTTTAACGTATATCTATGTAAAACAAAAAATACGACCATGGAGCCTGTTTGAACTTTTTAATGAATAATCTTCGTTAGCTATAAAATCAATAACATTACATACAAGAAATCTGAAAATCATGCAGTCATACCAAACAGTCGGTTTAACTGCCGTCGAACAACGGTTTAATGAAGTTTAGATACTTTTTAATATAATTTTCATAGCTACAGACACTACATAGATCGCGTGCGCGCACCAATAAAGCGGAAATGGCAGCCATCACGAGATATCGCACATTAGCAGGTCAAACGAGATGAAGCTCTCTACAATTTCTCCACGAAATAGTAATTAACTGTTATAAATTATTGTTAGGTAACATCTATTTATAAAATTCCCATCATCCGGTTCAGAGTTCGATTTTAGTTCGCTACCTTTAATTAAACAATTGTTAATTATTAACTGGTTTATTAACTACTTATATTATTTAAATTGGTCGTGTTCTATTAGAAGGTGATGTCAGGAGCCCTAAGAACCGGCGAGCGTGCATGAACAGAGCTATGAATGTTATAGAAGCGAGTAAAGAGTATAAGGACCGCGTCTTATGTTGCTCGGTTGACTATGCCTACCCCGCAAGGGACCAGGGCGTGAATATATACATACATACATATATTATGTACTGTACAAATCGCTAACTGCTAGGAAATAAATTCATCCTCATCACTTACAGATTGGAATCTCGTATTCTTGGGTACCAAAGATGTTCCTTCCGCGAACGCTGAGATTGATTTGTCGTCCCGATGTTTTCCTCAGAAAATTATATGGCATAAGGATACTCAAAGGTGTGTGAAATGCTTATCATAAGTAATGTCTGGGTGATGTAAATGCCAATAGACTACGGCAGCTGCTTTGCATAATGGTCTAGTATAATCCAGTATAGTCGTTTTTCCCTTTAGTAATTACTAAGTATGATTATAGACGGAAGCTGTATATGTTTCAAACTAATGATAATATGTTGAATCGACAGTAATATACTGCCGTACCATAAGGATATTGGCTTTATAGGAAGTTCAGGTTCTAATGTGGAAAGTTATTAAAACATCGTTAACGTCAGCTGATAGATTGATCACAATAGTAATTAACTTACAATATATTAGTAATACTTTTGAATATAAAACTTGACACCTACAGAACGATTTTAACTCCTATTACATGCGACATAAAAGTTTTTTTTAAAAGACTTTACCTCTGACTGTACCTAACTTTGACTATACTGCTGGCGCTGCCGAAGGTTATGAGTAATTTACATGAACTACGGCTTAAGAGATTCTAACAAAGGTAAATAGAATATCTCTTTTGTACTAAAAGTTTCGCTCGGGTATTATCGACGCCGCTGCCAATGCAGCAAACTCTCGGAACTTGGTAAGAACACTCAGTAACAGGACTACAAGAACTCTCCGGGGTACTTCTTCGCCTTCCATATTTAAAAAGAAGTCTTGTTTATTAATCAAAGTCTACATCACGTAGACTGGGGCTGGTTTTATATCTAAGGATGATGTAGAGCCACATAAATTCTCCCATTTACATTCATCGGAGTTTACTCGTACATCCATAGAACAGTAAAAAAACTAAGTCCATAATATGGTCCACAAATGCTGCCTAGAGTCAGCGTCCGTACTTTACGTTGGGGTTAGGTAATGCAGCATAATTCAGCGCGCACATTCCCATCGGAATGTTAACATTTCTATGTCTAAGAATGTAATGTCTAAGAAGTATCTCTGAGGATCTAAGTACGGTATAAGTGGCGTATTATCAAGTAAGAGTTCCACGTGACTCTATGTATATTTTTATAAATGACAACATTGAAATTAAGAACACAACAATATTATAAAAAGGTATAGTCGGTATAAATTGATGCAACATACATTATGTATTTTAAAAGTTCAAGCTTTTGTTAAAATCTTAAATATAATCTGAACTGTCAATGACATTTAGATTTTACATTCACCATCAATTCGATCTAAATCTAATTAAGAATATCATTCATCAATAACTATAATATCCACTTCCAATATTTAAACAAATATTCCAAGGGAGTAATTAAAAATCGGCCAAGTGCGAGTCGGACTCGCGCACGAAGGGTTCCGTACCACTATCTATAAAAACGGCAAAAAATCACATTTGTTGTAACAAATATTTAAGGGGGGCTTAAATATTTGTTTTATTTTAATTTAATTATTTATTCTTAAAGTGAATATATAACTAAATATTCTGTGAATATTTCAAGCGTCTACCTGTTGCCGTTATCAATATCGAGCAAAAACGAGCAAAAAAAATCACGTTTATTGTATGGGAGCCCCCTTAAATATTTATGTTATTCTATTTTTTAGTATTTGTTGTTATGATGTGGTTGGTTGTACAATTATCAAAACTATTAATTTCATATTATGTAAAAAAACCCTGATTGTACAATTGTTTTTTATCACGAATAAAATAAAATAAAAATAAAAATAGCGGCAACAGAAATACATCATCTGTGAAAATTTAAATGGTCTAACTATCACGGTTCGTGAGATACAGCCTGGTGACAGACGGACGGACGGACAGCGAAGTCTCAGTAATACGGTTCCGTTTTACCCTTGGGTACGGAACCCTAAAAAAGGAAGATGTTCATAGAGGATTATTTCATCAATCCAAAAGTGATAGATATGTTTTGATAGCTCAAAGTTAACGCAAGTTAAGGAGCATCGACCGAACCCTATCTACGGATAGCTTTAGTCATCACGGATTCATCCAATAAAGTATTTTGTTTATTTATTCACAGAAGATCTAAGCCAAATGGCTCGTAAGCAAAATAGGTCGTCGGTGAAGATATTTTTTTAGTTACTTACAATTTGTTAATTTGGCTGATGCGCACGACTCCACCAATGCAGACTAGTTTTCCAAATCATATTAAGAACCCTAAATATTAGTAAAAAGTGGCGTTTAATGTTGAGCTTCTATTTCGATATTAAAGGTATCAATCACTTCGTAAAAGTTCATCAAAATCTGTTTTGTAGCTTTTGCGTGATTTCTCCATTATTTACACACCCCCGGCGCTTACAGCATCGATGCAGTCACTTGTTAGTGAGGCTTTTAGAAAGTGTAATAATCGTGTATACCTTAAACCACAAGATATCATGATACAGGTAGACGTAAATAGAAAGCCGTAAAACTAACGTCTTAAGATCTAGATCACTTTTACGCATCATTGATACGCGTTCGTCGGACGCTAATATCATCTTCCAACTACAAAACATTATAATCGTTAACCTGAAATAGGCTTACATTTTTTTGAGATTTTTTATCTATATAGGGGTTAAAGTATGAAATTGCCGTTAGTTATAATAGATACTTTGAATTGACACTAAACCTTCATGGTGTGAGATTTTTGAGTGAAACTTTTATCACATGATACCTATGAGGTTTTTCTTTTGAAAAATATGCAACATTGTAATTTCGAATTTCAATTGTTTTTTTTTTTATTCAGCTTAAACGGGAAAGATGGATACTTCGAAAATCCGAGTATTTTTTGAATACGAGTTTCGATGCAGATCTAACGCGCCAGAAACGGCTCGCAATATCAATGCTGCGTTTGGAGAGGAGATTGCTAATGAACACACGGTGCGTTTTTGTTTTAAACACTTTCGTAATAGAAACTTCGACTTGAAGAATGAACCATGTGGAAGATCGCTCCACAGGTGAATAACGCTGAATTAATGATGGTGGAAACCGATTCGAGTCAAACTACCCAGAAATTAGCGGCATGGGTTAACTTTACCATACCTACAATATTGACTCATTTGCATCAAATCAATAACATAAAAAACATGAAAAATGGTTACCTCATGATTTGACTGATCTGCAAAAAGAAACGCGTGTTGAAACTTGTGTTGCCTTGTTCAATCGGTACAGAAATGAAGGAGTATTGGATCGAATTGTGACATGTGACGAAAAGTCGATTCTTTACGATAACCGTAAGCAAAAATGCAATGGCTGACCCCAGGCCAAATGCCGCAACAGTGCCCTAAAGCAAAGCTTGCCAATAAAAAGGTAATGGTAACTGTATATTTTGATTTGTTCAAGAATTACTCATTTAAAGTATTAGGATGACGCGTGGCAGGTAGACTGAATGAAGGAAGAAATAAACTTATTGATCATGTAAGTCTGTCCCCGTGGCTAGAGGACCTCAAAATATATGAAAAAGAGAAAAGATGTATAAATAAAAATGAAACTATTTGTAAATGATGGTAACAAATAGAGTTCTGCGTAGTTGCCTGATAATTCGATCATATAAAAAGCTTGGCGCATTTTCATAGAAACCAAGTGTTAATGGAGTGTCGCGGTAGGGAGGTACAAAAAGTGTTCAATGTGCAATGAATGAAGACATTTGACATTGCTGAATACCTTTTGTTATGCTAGAGAAAGTTGATGGTCACGCAATATAATTTCTAGTTGTTCTAGAAATATCTTTTATACACACGTTTTACCATTAAAGTGATTTGCTTCACCTCCACCTGACTCAAAAACCGGAGCCAAAAAACGATTCCCGGCAGAGATGTGGTATTGCCGCGAGTGAGTGAGGTTGCACTGATAGCCCAGTAGATAAAGAACCGGCCTAGTGACCAACAGGCCCCGGTTCGATTCCTGGCATGTTACCACTAAATTCGTGTTTTCGGATGTACATATGTACATATTTGTAATTATCACTGGCGTGTTAAAATAAGAAGAGGCATGCTCCGATGGTTCAGACATGTAGAAAGAATGCAAGATGAAAGAACGACGAAGTAGATATACAATGCAAAAGTGGAAGGATGTAGGAGCCGGGGAAGGCCAAGACTTACCTACCATGACCAAATTGGTCGTGTTCTATCAGAAGGTGATGTCAGGAGAAACCGGCGAGCGTGCATGAGAAGAGCAATGAATGTTAAAGAAGCGAGTGAGATATGTAAGGATCGAGTCACGTGGCGCTCGGTTCTCTCTGCCTACCCCGCAAGGGATTTGGCGTGAAGTTATAGATAGATCACTGGCTTGGCGGTGAAGGAAAACATCGTGAGGAAACCCTCACGTCCAAGAAGGGCGTCTCGCTAATTAGATATTTTGCCACTAAGTTCTTTTGCGAATTGTCGATCTGCAGTTCGGATATCACCAAGGCTTGAAAAACCTATAAATACGATTCTGAGTAAGCCATCAAAATATTTATGTTGCACTCTTCTATTGATCTGTATCCCAATACATTAAAATGGACCCCTCATAAAATTACTCACGTATGTGTTAGTCTTGTCTATCAGTCAGCCATAGTAATCTGAGTTAGAAATTCAAATTAACTATGTAATATAGCTTTGACATTTTCTTTTTAAAAGTCAAATGTTCATTTGTTTGGCCGCCGCCCGTTCGATTAATCCTTTTTTCTGTGATCATGGAAAAAAACGAATGGCGCGTAGTTTTGGAATACGATGATTGGTCCGCCACCGTGGAACAAACGCAGCACGCATGTTACGCATTGAAGCTGTGAACGCTATGCGAATGGCGGCATTCTCTTGCGGTACCCGTATAATCGCACGGAGCGTTTTTGATTTGTTAAGATTTGTGGCGTAACGCTTGTAGACCGTATTCGCAATGATGACGTTAGGAACAGAGATGGTCTAAAAGAGAGCGACGGTATTAGAATAAGAAGAGGCATGCTCCGTTGGTTCGGACATGTAGAAAGAATGCAGGATGAAAGAATGACGAAGCAGGTATACAATGCAAAGGTGGAAGGACGTAGGAGCCGAGGAAGGACAAGACTTACCTGCCATGACAAAATTGGTCGTGTTCTATCAGAAGGTGATGTCAAGAGCCGTAGAAACCGGCGAGCGTGCATGAGAAGAGCAATTAATGTTAAAGAAGCGAGTGAGAATGTAAGGATCGAGTCACGTGGCGCTCGGTTCTCTCTGCCTACCCCGCAAGGGATTTGGCGTGAAGTTGTAGTAGCAGTAAGATTTGTTCAGGAACACCTGAGATTAATTCCACAATTTTACCGTACGTGAAAGAAAATGCCTGAATAAGCGTGGGTATTGTGTTGGAAAGCCAATCATTCAATTGGTAACTACTAAAAACTATTCAGACTAAGTTGAAATCTAATCAAGTGTTAGATACGCTAGGACGCACTCACTAGAAATATATTACCTCAATTACTTTCTATGGAAGTAATTCATTTAATACAATTAATTTAAAATTAAGCGCTAACTTCTTAGACATACACATAACTATCGTCTTGTATTGACTGACTCAGGAGGCCTTATAACATACACATAACGACATTTTTTAAGTTTAAAAATTTTGTATACTTATTTATTCAACGACACATGCAAACATACAGCCCAACTAGTATGATGTGGTCACCGTCGTCTATATACGCTTGAAATACAGGAAATATCCCTCGCGCATTGTCTGCTAACAAAGCAACTCCTTAGAAGCTTACTGGTCACATTACTCACTCGCAACAATCCTCCAGGGAATTGTTATTTAGCTGTAGTCTTCTGTGAGGCAGAGGTGCCTCCTCAGTTAGGTATATCCGCAGTTAGCCTATATCGCTATTTTGACACCAACGCTCGGAGATTCGATTCCCACACAGGACAAATATTTGTATGCATGAACATGTCCGTTTGTGTTGGTCTGGGTGTCAGAACACACACAAACAAGAGCCTTTAAAAATCACAGCCAAATAACAATTCCTTAGAGGGTTGTTGTGTTCCTGCATGTAAGTGAGAGCACCAATAAGCTTCTAAGGAGTTGCTGTATTGGCAGCAAAGATGGCATCACGCGAGAGTCCGCCCGAGAACCGCTTTACATTAGGTGGGTTGTATGCTTGTATGCAACCAGACATTGTATAAAAAGAGAAAACTATCTAAAATACATTTCTTTTTAATGTAGTTTAAGATGCATTAGAAATTCAGATATTTGATGTGCGCTCGGCTTTAATTGAACAAGATAATACAATGCCTCCAGGATACAATTCTTGAACATAGACACCGGCAGTTAATATCATATTAGGCAGCCGTATATTTATCCACAGACAAATTACAAACTGGATTTTAGATCAACTTAATTGGCACTCTGCTACCGTCCATACGTTTATAGAGAGTAAAAATGTAAGCTATTTTGTTTGTAATCAGTTTTCGCTGACATGAAAATGTAAAGCTCATTTGTAAGACTAAGATTGTTTGTAAATGACTCACCTACATGTGAGTCATCACCGACCAAATAGGACTTCACCTGCACGCGATGCACCCTGATTACTAGCAAATGTGGAAAGTTGTGATGAGTAAATACTACTATAAACTAAAACTAAATATGAATATTAAATTTATCACTTGCTCGGCGGTGTCGGAAACCATAATCAGGAAATCCGCACGCAAAGAAATTATACAAATATAAATTTATTTATACCTTCATTCTCTTTATAACTAAGATTATGAAGAAAGAAATAATTCTTTTTTTACAATCTTACTTATTAACGTTTACAATGAATGAATATAAATAGGTAAAATCAAAAAAGATTGAGAGAAACTGGCGCCTGAAGAATCACTTGACATGGTTGTCGACGGAAGGCGCATTTTTTTTTAATATAGGGGCTGGGGGAGTGTTCGTGTGTGAGGGGTGTGTCATGAGCATTTACGTGCATGAATATTTGTTTCATGTAAAATGTAGCAGCATGTTAATATAATATAATGATAAGAAATAAATATGTCACAGTTAGGAAGAACAGTAAGGAAGAGTATTGTGTGGGTGTTGATTCATGAGATAGGGCGGCAGTGAGGTGGGGAGTTTAAAGTGTTTAAGTGTGAGACGGTTTTTGGTGTATGAGTGTATGAGAGAGGGATAAAGAAGATTTGGTAGGTTAGCTTGTAAGACTATTAAGATTAACTAGGTAACGAGGCACATTAGTACTTTATAATTTATGCTTTATATAAAAATCGCGACCTTTCATTTACAAATGAAGCTAGTACTTGTCAATAACTTCTATTTTTCGTGCCGAGAATTGTAAAGAAACGGACCAAGGAAGCCGAAAAAAAAGTGCGAGAAAGTGTTAAAGAGGTACGATTTGGCTACGTGGTAGTGGTTTCGACGGATTTTGGTGGGGTAAGGATGATATTCGGTTATACGGTGTTGCTTAAGAACTATATATAGAATGAGAAGCTGGTGAACGATAAGGACTTCACAGAATTCATATAGTTCAAAATTAGCGAACAGAATGGGTTTAAAAATACACACCTTAAAGATGGTTCTTTGTACTCGTTCCAGCTCGTATTATATTTCGATAGACGTTGGCCCTGAGTTTTACAGTAAAAATACGTTATCTGTATATGACTATACGTAGAGATAATGTATTTTTAGTGAATAACCTTTGTATACTCTGTACTATTACTGAAAGAGAAAGTATAAAATGGCGATCGAGTGACTCATCAACACTGAAACTAGAAAGTTACTGAAGTTAGAGGTACGGAAATGTACTGTAGGCTCCCAATCGAATGCGCAAAGACGCTAGGTTTTCTTATTTTTACTTATTCAATCTATAAATGTATAGGCGTAAGTACAATCGAATACCAGACCGATTACCAGAGGGAGACTTTGTACAAAAATCGTCTGCTTGAGTACCTCTGTCTCACCTATTTCTACCGCCAAGCAGCTATATTTATAAAGCTGCGTTCCGGTTTGAAGGGTAAGGTATGGCAGAAGAAATCACTAGGTACTGTGACGAAAAAGCCGCAGCTCACAAGTTTGGCAGCGCGCGAGTAACATCCCCGTGATGTTGCGAGCATCAATAGGCTGCGGACCGCTTACCATATAATACGGGCCGCATGCTTGTTTGCAATCTAGTTGTATAAAAAAAAAATCGGTTCTTCGCTAAATCCTTGGACTTAGGTAGCGGATCCCGTCAATCCTAATGGAATAAGATAAAAGAAAAAGAAGATATTAAAAGCCAAAAAAGGGTACCTATACGAAATGAAGCTCGATTGCCGTGCGCCACGAAGTATTATATATCACCGTCTAACCTGCCCTTTTACCTTACAATATATATATATATATATATATATATATATATTGTTATTGTTGAGTACCGTTAATATATTATTTATAACATTTAAGCGAGCTCATGGCAATTACGGTGGGTGGGCAAACAGGCGAACTAAAAACTGCTGCGACCACGCTCTACTTCCCTGATGTGATGCTCCGGTACGGGCCGCATGTACCGAAATAGATTTATTTACTTTTAAATATGTGTGAGTACATTTTCATAACTTTATAGGTATTTGTGGACCCTATGCCAACCGCTATCGTACGCGGACAAAGAACGAAAACAGGAAGTAGACGCAGCCTGAGAAGAAGCCACCTTACGAAAAAAAGCAGGCCAATAACAATAAATAAATATTGTCGAACAAATTACACAGCGCCATCTAGCCCCAAAGTAAGCGAAGTTTGTGTTATGGGCACTAGACAACTGATAAACATACGTAAATACATTTTTTTTTTTAAATACACTTATTATACATAGAAAATACCCAGACCAAGACAAACAGACGAACATGTCTGTTATATGCACACAAATGTTTGTACTGTGTGGGAATCGAACCCACGAGCGTTGGTGTCAAAGTAGCGTAACAGCGCGTTTCACCACTGCGCCACCGAGCTCATCATCAATTGTTGGTACAAACCAGATGAATATTGTTCCTGCAGGTAAGTGAGATCACCAAGATGATCTACGGACTACGTATGAACAGAAGGATTTTTATACTAATTTTCCAGAGCGTTTTATGTTCGAAATTAACTCATTCTCTGTACAACGTCGGGTGGAATACAAGCATACGGCCCACCTGATGGATATTTTTTCTAATTCGGCTGGTACATCCAGAGATTAGCGCGGTTAAACAAACAAACTATTTCGCTTCACATGTTAGTATAGATTTATTTCATTACATATTTAGAGAAAAGCACACTCAAGCATACTGAAATCAATCAAATTTTCAAAATTCAGCATAATCCCGTAAAGTTATCATTATGCACAATCTCAAACCTTGAGGCAATTGGAGTTTCCGCTATATAACTACCTCTATTAATTCTAACCTCAAATTTTCCAAGTCATCATACTCACAGATTAGCCTCTAATCTATTTCTTTCGTCCACTTACCCAACTGACCGAAGAAAGTGGGAGTGCTTCGCTTAAAGACCAGATATTTACATGGTAACGCACTTAGCATTGCGATGGAATAGTTTTCAAACTGTGTGAACATAATGAATGGCTGTTCATGGGGGCTACGCTAGTAAATGGGCATTTTTACAGGTCATTACGGATACAAAACAAAACAAGAATATACTACCCAGTAGGTACTACATCTACGGATTAGATGTATGTGTAAATATTAAATGAAGCGGAGTTTACAGAAATGTTTTTTTTTTATTTGTATTTCTGACATACCTTGTTTTGCTGTCTTGTGTGTTTGCTTCCCTGTATGGAAAAAGACTTTCCTAGTTAAGTAAAAGTTATGTGAAGTGCAGTGGTTGAATATTATAGTGATATTACGCCAAGTCTCTAGTGAGGTAAGCTGAGAGAACCGAGCGCCAAATGACTCTTTGACGACTATTATATATTAGAACGAAAATTATTCCATCTATTGAGAAAGTTTTTTTCGAACTGTATTACAATAATTGTTCATGGAGGCAAAGCGAGTGAATGGGCAATTTACCGGTCATACGGTAACAAAACAAAATAAGGATAATTATTCTACTGCTATATTATGTACTTGTAGATACGAGTATATATAGTAAACATGAAACGAGGCGGAATTAATTTGTGTTTCTGTCATAGTACAGGAGCCAGATTACCTACCAAATATTTGCAGTCTTGCCGATTTGGGGTATTTATCAAATAAAATTGTTTCCTAATTTCTAGACTAGAAAACTAAATCTAATCATCAACATTCCATTATAAAAGTCTAACGACCTCCGTCGCCTATTATTACTGCAAGAAATGAAATTAAAATGGTAAGTTGATATACAAACAGCGAATTAACTTCTTAAGCAGTTCGCGCGAGCGAGTGTCTTCACAAACAGTTACACCTTCGACTTTAAGCAAAATAGTTTTTTTTTATACAACTAGATTGGTAAACAAGCATGCGGCCCGCATTAGATGGTAAGTGGTCACCGCAGCCTGTTGACGGTCGCAACACCACGGTGATGTTACTCGCGCGCTACTAATCTTGTGACCTAAGGCTGTTTCGTCACAGTACCCAGTAATTTCTTCTGCCATACCTCACCATTCAAACCGGTACACAGCTATATTAATATAGCTGCTTGGCGGTAGAAATAGGTGAGACAGAGGTACCCACGCAGACGACTTTTGTACAAAGTCTCCCTCTGGTCAATAAATAAAAGTAATCATATTGTAGCTCATTTTTGAGAAATGAACTTTTCATAGCTTTTAACATATAAGCAAGGTGAGATCTTGTTCCTTTAACTAATTACAAATTTGACGAGCTCGGTGGCGTTGTTATGAACGATGCGACTTTAACACCAAAGCTCGTGGATTCGATTCCCACACAAGACAAACATTTGTGTGCATGAACAAATCTGTTTGTCTTGGTCTGGAATGTTTTAAGAGGTAGAGCGCATCAAAGCTGTCATCAAGCAAACGTCAAAGTCAAGGGAAGTACGTTCACCCCACAGAAAACCGCAGCCAAATAACAACTAGCTTGAGGGTTGTTGTGTTCCTGCGTGTGAGTGAGGTCACCAGTAACCTCCTAAGGAGTTGTTGTGTTAGCAACAGAGGAGGCATCGCGCGAGTGATACTTAATGTATTACAAGTATTCATAGGCTACAGTAACTGCTTTACATCAGGTGAGCCGTACGCCTGTATGCCTTCTGACGTTGTATTAAAAAAAAAGAAAAAAAAGCCTTACCGTTATCCCACTTCGTTATGCGTTAGGATTGTCAAGGTCACATTACAGCGACTGCATGCCGTCTGACTTCCACAACCCAAATGGAAAACTAGACCTTTCTTAGGTTAGGTCAAACGTCTTTAAGTCATGCGGGGTTCCTTACGATGTATTTTTTATACCACTAAGGTGGCAAACAAGCATACGGCCGGCCTGATGGTAAGCTATTACGATCACTCATGCGTCGCCGACTCCAAATGATGTTTTCCTTCACCGCAGAGCAAGTGATAATTACAAATATGTACATGTTATCCGAAAACACGAATTTAGTGGTACATGCCAGGATTCGAAGCGGGAATATGGCCAACAGGTCGGGTTAATTATTCAACACATGTATGTGATCTAAATTTGCGTCAATCCAAATTTCTCCCTTGTTCGTATTACATACGACGGATTATCTCGTTGAGTGCGGAGTGACTCGAGAAATTAACGGTACTGTGCTGGCAGGATAGCTCGTGATACATGATCGAGTTCGCAGCCGTACTCAGACCGGCTTCCCTGGTCTCAATCTGACTGCCAGACGCAAGATATATGCCAAGATTCTCACTTAGATAGACATGAAGGCATATATTAGATAGGCATGTCAATAACATCTTCGTTTCTCGCAGCCAACAGCCTAGCGCGCACTAAACCTGAACTCAGTGTTAGGCCCAGAAAAAACCTGAAGTCATCAATTATGCGTTACGATACACTAAATAAAAGTATTAATTAGTTACGAGATATTACGTTATCGTAATAATATGTTACGTGAAAAGCATAAGAAACCTGTGCGGTTTCTTCAGGAAACGCCTCTTACTGTTGTTTCGTTATACGTACCTATTGTATCACAAATGCTGCCTTTTTGGTTCTTATTTACCATCCACAGTAATCCACATTAGTATGAGTATGGGTTGAAACTAGTACATCTTTTCTAAAACCTTCACAAAACACCTACACTATCTCAGTCGTATCTGCGATACAAAAATCTGATATAATTATCTACTATCTATAACTTCACGCTAAATCCTTTGCGGGGTAGACAGAGAACCAAGCGCAACTTGAATCGATCCTTAAGTACTTTCACTCATTTCTTTAAGATTCCTTCTTGTGCACGTTCGCCCGTTTCTAGGGTTCCTTATATCACCTGATAAAAAAACTATCGATTTGGTCATAGTATATAGTTTTGCGTTGTATATCTGTTTCGTAATTCTTTCTTCCTGCATTCATTCTACATGTCCAAATCAACCGAACATGCCTCTTCTTATTTTAATTTTGATACTCTTTCAGATCAACTGTGTTTCTTCACTGCGAAAAGCAGTGTACTGTCAATTCCATACCTCGGTATATGTTCCATTGTTCCTTTCGCACAACCCTGTCAAATGCATTTTCAAGATCTACAAAGCCGCAGAAAACGTTCTAGTCTACGCGCAGGTGTTTCTGATTACCATAAAAAAAAGAAATTAAAAATAAAGCTGAGAAAGCTTCAGCTCTTTATAATAAAAAAAAATACAATAATGTTTCTATCACAGTTTCGTAAACGAAATTATGCGGTACCCGTAAAGTACAGAACCCTCGGTACACGAGTCTGACTCGCACTTGAAGACCCTGATTTTGTACAGTACGTCGTTTGTACGTGCGTCGGAAGACAAAGTAATGCTGCTGAAGCAGTAATTTCTCAGGGTTGACTGGTACACCAACGACCCATCAAGAGGGTATATATTGGATCGCCTAATTTTTTGTACCACTTATGCCTAATATTTTTCCGCACAATTTTCAATTGTCGGGGTCGTAAGTTCTTTTATTATGACAGAGGGCTTTGCCTATCCCCTTCTACCTTCTCGTGGAGTTACTTTTTCCCCCATTACTTATAATTAATACAATACTTCGGTGTTGTCATCATTATCTCAAAAGAAACGTATGCCAATAGTGCGAAAACATCGGTTAGGCAGAGTTAGGCTAGACAATAATTGTACGAGTACGTTAGAAGTTTAGGACAGTGATTTTCGGGCAAATAATATTAGAACTAATAATTTTAGGCGAGTCAAAGGACAACCCCGTCATCAATCTGGTATTATTTAACTCGTTTTAGTCTTTATCTTGATTTGTCATTATATACCTACCAAAATTCATGATCTTAGTCGTTCGATGTGTATGATTTGTGAACAAGAAAGTGATTCTCAAAGGGATCCTTGAAACTGGTCTTAAAAGGCTGTAATAACTTGTTATCGTATTTTAAAAGCAACATAAAGCTTACTTTCGAATTCATAAACCAATATAGTTTTTTTTTTCGAGTTATTCCAATGGTTATAAAACATTTTTAGAAAGTATTAACGAATGTTCTTCACAGATATTCAAGAAATTATTTGTAACAAATATTCGTTCGTTCCTCTCACCTCATTACCATTGATTTCAAGATCGTCTTCGCTTAATATTTGCACATGCACATTTCTATTATATAATTTACGTATTTTAGATAATGAATATTTTATATAATTGATAGTATCAAATAACATCTCTATTAACAAAGGACAATCTCTAGCAATTTTGAGCTTCTGATATTTTTTTTATATACAACTTCGGGAGACATACAAGCATAAGATCCACCTGATGTGAAGCGGTTGCCGTAGCCTATGGACGCTAGTAATACATTAAGTATCACTCGCACGATGCCACCTCCGCTGCTAACACAGCAACTCCTTAGGAGCTTACTGGTGACCTCACTCATACGCAGGAACACAACAACCTCTAGGGAGTTGTTATTTGACTGCGGTTTTCTGTAAGGTGGAGATACTTTACCAGATGGATTGCTTTGATGCGCCCTACCTTTGTTAAAATATAACTTGTCTGGCCATAAACACTCACACGCATAGGAACTTTTTTTTTCAACTTTATAATTATTTTGAATTTGGAACGCGTCTATGTTAAAATCTTTCGATTTCCCGCCGTTATACATATTTTTTTCGTGTTTTGTTATCAAATTACAATATAGAATCGGGTGGTTAAGAAAATAAGATTGCAGTTGCAGTAAATCCATAGATTCGTGGCCAGACAGACTAAATTAAAGTGTCAAAGCTAAAGATGACCGTTACGAATATAATATTTTTTTTATGTTTTGCTGAGACTTTCATAAATATGTACTAATTTTATTAAGATTACATTACTTCCAAAAAAAATAAATGCATATTCATTTTCAACAGAACTCATGGCCGGACTAGGTAGATAATTCTATGTTGGAATATAAGTAAAACTTTGCACTGGGAAAACTTTGAGAACGTACTTTGAAACATCATTTTACAACCTCTTGGAAGAAAATGTCTCTGACACTACATTGTACCTACAGCTAAATGCAGGTCATTATTAACACTTTGACTTCTGTACTGTTGGTATGCCTCACGGAATAAAAGTTATATTTGCACTTCGAGAGTCAAGTGTGATCTGCTAGGTACAGGTGACAGTCTGAATTCCCTGGTGATGGCTATTGACGAAAGGTGACTCCCCAATTACATGAAGATTTAACATATGTTTTTCTGGGGCTCATGTGAACCTTAATTTTAAAAAAAAGACACTTTTTTTACTCACTTTTGTACAAAAACTTCATCCCGCGTACCAGTACTCTACGTTTGAAAAACAATAAATGTAATTCACCATCGTATGTAAATTGGACACACAATTACATATATCTATATACGTAAATATATTTTATTTGTACTGATATAAAACACATGTTTTAGATTCGTAATTAAGTATCATAAATAATA
This sequence comes from Pyralis farinalis, assembly GCA_947507595.1. NCBI lineage: Eukaryota > Metazoa > Arthropoda > Insecta > Lepidoptera > Pyralidae > Pyralis > Pyralis farinalis. Next base: position 27,323,009 of record OX382257.1, on the reverse strand, counting down.
ATTTGAAATATTTTGAAACAAAACATGAGAGATGTTTATCAACCATCATCGTGGTGTCGATTTATGATGTCAGTGTCGTAAAAATACATTCCCATCATTTTCCGCTAACGGCAATCGCTTCGTGTAAAAATCAGTATCTTCGCCAAATCCTTAGGCTTAGGTAGCGGATTCCTCCAATCCTAGTGGATTAGAAAACGGGATAACGCTAAGACGAAGAAGCAGTTGGGCAACTTATTAAAAATAATTGCACCCTTATCCTCTTTTATCATAAACCCATTAGCCAGTTAGGAGGGTGTACAACGTACTTACCAGTACGTATAAGTACCATTCTTCACAAAATAATATGTGATGTCAACGTCATAACAAATGCCTCAATGGCCAGTATGGCAACCTGACTCTTTCATCAGACTTTAGGAGATAACATTAATTAATAGTTACATAGGCAATCAAAAAGACTAGCTTAGAATATGGCAACATGACAAGTGTTAGAAATTGCAAGAGATACAAAGTTGCAGCGCAGTTGTATTGCCACTACACGAACGCTGCAGTGCAGACAAAATGACAAGCGTTAACGTGCAGTTGCAGCTTTTTAGTAGAATTAGCCTACAGATATCACGTCTCTGGCATTCTATGTCTTAATAACAGTAATTTATATTTTCATATTGAATACTACTTTCACCGCTGTTCATTACAATAACAATTACCCACTTATCGGGTTTATTTTGATTATTATTGGTTACGATGTATGGGAGAGTTATTCTGAGAAGAAAAAGTGATTGAAAAATACGAGATTATT